>CM062297.1:291252087-292671422 GCA_031216915.1 Pictodentalium vernedei | reverse complement strand
AGGGAGTGGGGGAACGCGGAATTCGCGTAATATTGAAATAACCACCAGAAAACATGGTTTCAACTGCATAGGAGTGCTTGAGGTTGTACTCCAGCAGTGACGCGAGTGGGGCCCATTAACGTCTGCCTCTTGTTACTACATCCCAACCCCTCATACCTCCTGCCGACGGCCTGCACCACTGGTAGTGCCGGGTCACTGATATAGGCCTAGGCCCCCGTCACCGGGGAATTACAACAATCCAGCTTCACCCCCCCCCCAACATTTGCCCGTCTATATATGATGTGCCACCCGGACATTCGCCACCAGGAAATAAGGCCCTTAGTTCAGCTCCTGTCCGGGTGGTAAATATTCAGGTGATAACTTCCGGTTGGACAGGTCTCCTGGTGGTGGGGAATGACCGACATTCATTTATAAAAGATAACATTAAATATGTTTGGTAATACTTTTATTCAATTTTAGCTCCGAGTTATCAATCGGTCATTTAAGTATGGGTATAGCACACTACTATCTACACCCCCCCCCCCCCCCCACGCACACACACACACACGCGCGCGCACGCATTGTCCCACGCGCGTATAGAGGCGAGGTGATGACTAAAACGAAAAGGGGTCTACCACTCTCGTCGTCGGGATTCTGAAGCTTCAAACGGAAAAAAATTGGAAATTGGCACTTGTGGAAGTTCAGTGTGGCCCATCGGGGGCTTTTTACACATGACCACACTATATTCCGACCAACATATTCATGCTGGTGTGGATTCATCGTAAAGTTTGAAAATGGGAGAATATGTGATTTCTAACGACTCACGAGAAACCGCACAATCTTAGATTTCGCGCATTGCATAGAGTGAAATATTATCTGCGAATGCCGGACATGTGCCCCCCCCCCCCCCCGGATGAGTGCCCCCCCCCCTTGGCATTTGCCCCCGACATGAGCCCCCTCGTTATAGCAAATATGGACATGAACCCCCCCCCCCTCCCATTCCCGGACAACTGCCCCCTCCCCTGTCTGTCATCATTTTATTACTGCTTACTGCGAAAAGCACTTGAACAACGGTGTGCAATAAAATGCTTCGTGTCGGACACAATAATAAAATAATGACAGGCAGGGGGTGGGGGTGGGTAGTTCAGTTGTCAGGGCCGTCGAGGGGGGGGGGGGGGGGGTAACCGATGTAGTAACACCGGAGCCCGCCGTTAATGGATGGCAAATGACCATGAATTCTTGCGGAGCGGCGCGTAATATTGAAATATCCACCACAAAGCATGGTTTCAATTTCATATTACAAATTGAATTTTTCGGGCAATTTCATATTTTTTCGGGCTAATTGGAGTTGCGGCGAAATCATTTTTCGGGCAAATATCCCAGCCCCCCCCCCCCCCCCCCCCCAAAAAAAAAAAACAAAACAAAAACATTAACCCATACGCCTGTGCTACAGGGCCCCCATTAACGGCGGGCTCCGGTGTTACTACATCGGTTACCCCCCCCCCCCCAACCTCGACGGCCCTGATAACTGACACCCCCCCCCCCCCCCGCCCTGCCTGTCATCATTTTATTATTCTAAAAAATTACTATTTAATAGGACGTACCCAGAAAATTATATACGGACTTTGGGTCTCTCTTATTCTTTCGGATATTCTTTCGCCAGCCTTGGTAGTTTCCCGGTGGGGGGGGGGGGGGGGGGGGGGCTCATGTCCAGAATTGCTATAACGAGGGGGAGGGGCTCATTCCCGGGGGGGGGGCTCATGTCGGGGTGGCAAATATCAAGGGGGCACTCGTCCGGGGGGGGGGGGGGGAGGGACACATGTCCGGCATTCAAATGTTTTTTGTTGAAAATATTTCATACGATGCAGTTGTGTACAAACATTTGATATATGAAAATAAAAAATAATTAAAAAAAAAATCCAAGTGTTGTTAACGTATGTCACGATACAATATAAGGTTTTGTTCGTCCACACATGGGAAAATGTCCTTTCTGGTAATGTATGGAGTTTTGTACACCCATGCATGCGTTATTGACCCATGCATGCGTTATTGGCCTTGTGGCGTGTTGTGTATATATGGTGATGTGTCCAGCATTCAGTTACAAAGATATTTACATATTTTGATCAGTTAGGCGAATGCGGGTGGCGGGTGGCGGGGGGGGGGGGGGGGGGGCTAGCTCAAAAACATATTTGCAACTTTATACCCTTGTCTACCAGGAAGGAATTGGAGACAAGCCCCTGAAATGGTTTTTTTATCGAATCTTGTGTGTGTGTTGGGGGGGGGGGGGGGGGGGGGGGGGACTTGTTAAAAAAATGGTTGTCCCCCAAATGTGACTGATTTCCTCCCCAATTACAAGGTGGGAAAGGCAGCCGTTATGTGTGTGGGCGGGGGGGGGCCCTAAATTCGATCTCAGGCCATCATATTTTTCAAAATTTCTCTGCAGAGATCCCCAGGCCACATGCAGGCAGTAAGAAGGGGGAAGAGGGGCTGCCAATTTTCACACATCCACCTAGGGGTTACGAGCCTCGATAATGCACGCGAAATCATTTTTTGAGCAAATCCCCCCCCCCCCCCCCCCCCCCCCCCCCACACACACACACATACGCCGGTTGCCTTTCCGACCTTGTAATTGGGGAGGGAAATCAGCCCCCTCCCCCCCCCCCCCCAAAAAAAAAGAAGAATGAAGTGGAACAAGAGAGTACCCCAACTTTTAATTTGTTTCATATACTTCACACACAGGGTCACGTTACACAAGATTTTTATGTCCCAAATAATATTTATTCGAAAATCATACTGGTCACCCCAATGATCATAGTGTATTATAAATAGCGGCATATTATACTATTATCATGTGGGTGTCGAGTATGATTTTCTGATAAATATTATTGGGAATTAAAAAAATAGTTTGTAACGTGCCACTGTGTTTTCACACTTTTGCGAGTTCATTATTCATTGTTTTTTTTCTGAGTTTGATTGAGGTCACTTGCTCTGACAGCTCAAACCGATGTCGGGAGTGCCAAATAAAAAAAAAATATTGTTTGTCTGAAGGATTTATGTGAAAAATAGGCCAATTCACATTTTTGTATTACGTTGCCTTTTAGTTCCCTCCCATTTCAAATGTCGTTCTTAAATTGGCCCGCTTTGTGGCTCCCGAGTTTAGGATTTGACTGTGACATCACGGTGTGATGGTAAATCCCAATGTGAAATTAGGAAATCTTGTTGAATTTTGCTAGGGCTATGTCGAATATCGAACATTTTTTGAATAACAAACATCGAACTGGGCAATATTTTTGTGCAGAATTGTTTAAGAGGTGACCAACTTGAACTGCAAACTGGAATAAGCTTGTGAAAGAAGGTAATTCAGTCATTTTTATACACCCAAACCGTTCGTACCGAAAAACCGTTACGTACGCCCGATTGAAAAATCGCCTATAAATTTCTAGCTGAGAACGAGCACATAAAATATCAAAATCATAAAATAAGCTCGTTCGAGGCTAGAAATCTAGCTAGGGGTGGGGGTCTTGTTCGAAATGTAGAAAATGTGCAGACAATATTTTCCTTGACAAGCGGACGACTCGGCATGCAGACGAAACGCCCATATACCATTTTTTCAAGCAAACATTTCCTTACTTTTACAACACCTTAACATTCGGATAATTCAAAAACTGAGTTTCTGTTCGTCTTGATATTTCACGAGATACGTGCCAATGCATACCTGTATACAATCGCACCAATATAACAACACTTATCAGTTATATTATCGGTTATATGTACGTTTTTTTTCGATTGAGGTTATCACTGGCAGACAAACTGCAACGAAATCAGGACTGAGAGTTCGATCTGAAATGACGAGATCATCAGCTGAGTATATTGACAAACCTCCAGGAGGACAGAGCTCGAGTAATAATAATAACACTTTGGTCGGCCGCTGATTTGTCGCGGTTCTCGGATGAGAAGGCCTGGTTACCCCTGAAGTGTAGATATGTAGGCCAATGTGTCACGCAAAGCTTTAGGCGAATTAGTTTGCAACAAAACACATTTGATTCCCAGAGGGGGACAGGCCAATTGCAATTGCATGGGCAATTCGACACCGGAAGTTACGGAGATTTTTCACTGAAATTTACTGTTCACTTCAAAAATCACATTGACGGCTATAGAGAATTCTGTTCTGGAACACATTTATCTGACTGGGTATGTGGAACCATTTGCGGGCCTACGGCCCGCTTGGGGTTCCTATCAAAACCGTGACCCCAATTATCACCAAATTGACGGCTGTAGTCACCCCTGACATAAGAATTTCAGCTACCGAGGTTCATATTCCATCTCAGGGATATCAGCCCTGTCATGCAATGTCGGGTTAACGGTCGGGTATGGCACATGGCTGTGTATATTGGACGAATATCGGGAATGTATCAAAACCGTGACCTGTCAGACATTGTCGGGTTAAAGGTCGGGAACGTCACAGAGGATGTGTGTTTCCGCCGGATTTGGGGAATATATCAAAACCGTGACCCCCTATCACCAAATTGACGGTCGTAGTCACCCCTGACATAAGAATTCCAGCTACCGAGGTTCATCTTCCCTCTCAGGGATATCATCCCTCTCATACAATGTCGGGCTAACGGTCGGGAATGGCATAGTGGCTGTGTATTTTGAAAGGATATCGGGAATGTATCAAAACCGTGACCCCATTATTACCTAACTGACGTCGGTAGTGACCCCAGACATTTCGGCTACCGAGGTTGATATTCATTCTCGGGAATATCAGCCCAGTCAGACATTGTCGGGCTAAAGGTCTGGAATGGCACAGTGGCTGTGTGTTTCCGCCGGATTTTGGGAATGTATCAAAACCGTGACCCAATAATCACCAAATTGACGTATGTAGTCACCCATGACATAAGAATTTCAGCTACCGAGGTTCATATTCCATCTCAGGGATATCAGCCCTGTCGGACAACGTCGGCCTAACGGTCGGGTTTGGCACAGTGGCTGTGTATTTTGAACGGATTTCGGGAATGTATCAAAACCTTGACCCCATTATCACCAAATTGACGGCTGTACTAACCCCTGACATAAGAATTTCAGCTACCGAGGTTCATATTCCATCTCAGGGATATCAGCCCTGTCAGACAACGTCGGCCTAACGGTCGGGTACGGCACAGTGGCTGTGTATTTTGAACGGGTATCCGGAATGTATCAAAACTGTGACCCCAATTATCACCAAAGTGACGGTCGTAGTCACCCCTGACATAAGAATTCCAGCTACCGAGGTTCATATTCCCTCTCAGGGATATCAGCCTTCTCATACAATATCGAGCTAAAGGTCAGGAATAGCACAGTGGCTGTGTATTTTGAAAGGATAGCGGGAATATATCAAAACCGTGACCCCGTTATTACCAAACTGACGTCGGTAGTGACCCTGACTTGAGAATTTCGGCTAGCAAGGTTGATATTCATTCTCGGGAATATCAGCCCAGTCAGACATTGTCGGGCTAATGTTCTGGAATGGCACAGTGGCTGTATGTTTCCGCCGGGTTTTGGAATGTATCAAAACCGTGACCCCCTTATCACCAAATTGACGGCTGTAGACACCCCGACATAAGAATTTCAGCTACCGAGATTCATATTCCACCTCAGGGATATCAGCCCTGTCATACAATGTCGGCCTAACGGTCGGGTATGGCAAAGTGGCTGTGTATTTTGAACGGATATCGGGAATATATCAAAACCGTGACCCCAATTATCACCAAATTGACGGCTGTAGTCACCCCTGCCATAATAATTTCAGCTACCGAGGTTCATATTCCATCTCAGGAATATCAGCCCTGTCAGACAACGTCGGCCTAATGGTCGGGTATGGCACAGTGGCTGTGTATTTTGAACGAATATCGGGAATGTATCAAAGCCGTGCCCCCATTGTTCATATTCCATCTCAGGGATATCAGCCCTGTCATACAACGTCGGCCTAACGGTCGGGTATGGCACAGTGGCTGTGTATTTTGGACGAATATCGGGAATGTATCAAAACCGTGACACCAATTATCACCAAATTGACGGTCGTAGTCACCGCTGACATAAGAATTCCAGCTCCCGAGGTTCATATTCCCTCTCACGGATATCAGCCCTCTCATACAATGTCTAGCTAACGGCCAGGAATGGCACAGTGGCTGTGTATTTTGAAAGGATATCGGGAATGTATCACAACTGTCACCCCGTTATTACCAAACTGACCTCGGTAGTGACCCGTGACTTGAGAATTTCGGCTACCGAGGATGATATTCATTCTCGGGAGTATCAGCCCAGTCAGACATTGTCGGGCTAAAGCTCTGGAATGGCACAGTCGCTGTGTGTTTCCGCCGGATTTGGGGAATGTATCAAAACCGTGACCCCCTTATCACCAAATTGACGGCTGTAGTTACCACTGTCATAAGAATTTCAGCTACCGAGGTTCATATTCCACGTCAGGGATATCAGCCCTGTCATACAATGTCGGCCTAACGGTCGGGTATGGCAAAGTGGCTGTGTATTTTGAACGGATATCGGGAATATATCAAAACCGTGACCCCAATTATCACCAAATTGACGGCTGTAGTCACCCCTGACATAAGAATTTCAGCTCCCAAGGTTCATATTCCATCTCAGGGATATCAGCCCTGTCGGACAACGTCGGCCTAACGGTCGGGTTTGGCACAGTGGGTGTGTATTTTGAACGGATTTCGGGAATGTATCAAAACCGTGACCCGATTATCACCAAATTGAGGGCTGTACTCACCCCTGACATAAGAATTTCAGCTACCGAGGTTCATATTTCATCTCAGGGATATCAGACCTATCATACAACGTCGGCCTAACGGTCGGGTATGGCACAGTGGCTGTGTATTTTGAACGGATATCAGGAATGTATCAAAACCGTGACCCTAATTATCACCAAATTGACGGCTGTAGTCACCCCTGACATAAGAATTTCAGCTACCGAGGTTCATATTCCATCTCAGACATATCAGCCCTGTCAGACAACGTCGGCCTAACGGTCGGGTATGGCACAGTGGCTGTGTATTTTGAACGGATATCTGGAACGTATCAAAACTGTGACCCCATTATCACCAAATTGACGGCTGTAGTGACCCCTGACATACGAATTTCAGCTACCGAGGTTCATATTCCATCTCAGGGATAGCAGCCCTGTCATTCAACGTCGGCCTAACGGTCGGGTATGGTACAGTATATTTTGGACGAATATCGGGAATATATCAAAACCGTGACCCCAATTATCATTAAATTGACGGTCGTAGTCACCCCTGACATAAGAATTCCAGCTACCGAGGTTCATATTCCCTCTCATGGATATCAGCCCTCTCATACAATGTCGGGCTAACGGTCGGGAATGGCACAGTGGCTGTGTACTTTGAACGGATATCGGGAATGTATCAAAACCGTGACACCATTATTACCTAACTGACGTCGGTAGTGACCCTTGACTTGAGAATTTCGCCTACCGAGGTTAATATGCATTCTCAGGAAAATCAGCCTTGTCAGACATTCTCAGGCTAAAAGCCTCGAATGGCACAGTGGCTGTGTGTTTCCGCCGGATTTTGGGAATGTATCAAAATCATGACCCATGTATCACCAAATTGACGGCTGTAGTCACCCCTGACATAAGAATTTCAGCTACCGAGGTTCATATTCCTCCTCAGGGATATCAGCCCTATCAGACAACGTCGGCCTAACAGTCGGGTATGGCACAGTGGCTGTGTATTTTGAACTGATATCGGGAAAGTATCAAACCCGTGACCCCATTATCACCAAATTGACGGCTGTAGTCACCTCTGACATAAGAATTTCAGCTACCAAGGTTCATATTCCCTCTCAGGGATATCAGCCCTCTCATACAATGTCGGGCTAACGGTCGGGGATGGCACAGTGGCTGTGTATTTTGAACGGATATCGGGAATGTATCAAAACCGTGACCCCAATTATCACCAAATTGACGGCTGTAGTCACTCCTGGCATAAGAATTCCAGCTACCGAGGTTCATATTCCATCTCAGGGATAGCAGCCCTGTCATTCAATGTCGACCTAACGGTCGGGTATGGCACAGTGGGTGTGTATTTTGGACGAATATCGGGAATATATCAAAACCGTGACCCTAATTATCACCAAATTGACGGTCGTAGTCACCCCTGGCATAAGAATTCCAGCTACCGAGGTTCATATTCCCTCTCATGGATATCAGCCCTCTCATACAATGCCGGGCTAACGGTCGGGAATGGCACAGTGGCTTTGTTCTTTGAACGGATATCGGGAATGTATCAAAAGCGTGACCCCATTATTACCTAACTGACGTCGGTAGTGACCCTTGACTTGAGAATTTCGGCTACAGAGGTTAATATGCATTCTCAAGAAGATCAGCCCTGTCAGACATTCTCCGACTAAAAGCCTCGAATGACGCAGTGGCTGTGTGTTTCCGCCGGATTTTGGGAATGTATCAAAACCGTGACCCCTGTATCACCAAATTGACGGCTGTAGTCACCACTGACATAAGAATTTCAGCTACCGAGGTTCATATTCCTCCTCAGGGATATCAGCCCTATCAGACAACGTCGGCCTAACGGTCGGGTATGGCACAGTGGCTGTGTATTTTGAATGGATATCGAGAATGTATCAAAACCGTGACCCCATTATCACCAAATTGACGGCTGTACTCACCCCTGACATAAGAATTTCAGCTACCGAGGTTTATATTCCCTCTCAGGGATATCAGCCCTCTCATACAATGTCGGGCTAACGGTCGGGGATGGCACAGTGATTGTGTATTTTGAACGGATATCGGGAATAAATCAAAACCGTGACCCCAATTATCACCAAATTGACCGCTGTAGTCACCCCTGACATACGAATTTCAGCTACCGAGGTTCATATTCCATCTCAGGGATATCAGACTTGTCAGACAACGTCGCCCTAACGGTCGGGTATGGCACAGTGGCTGTGTATTTTGGACGAATATCGGGAATGCATTAAAACCGTGACCCCAATTATCACCAAATTGACGGTTGTAGTTACCCCTGACATAAGAATTCCAGCTACCGAGGTTCATATTCCCTCTCAAGGATATCAGCCCTCTCATACAATGTCGAGCTAACGGTCAGGAATGGCACAGTGGCTGTGTATTTTGAAAGGATATGGGGAATGTATCAAAACCGTGACCCCGTTATTACCAAACTGACGTTGGTAGTGTCCCCTGACTTGAGAATTTCGGCTACCGAGGTTAATATGCATTCTCGGAAATATCAGCTCTGTCAGACATTCTCGGTCTAAAGGCCTCGAATGGCACTGTGGCTGTGTGTTTCCTCCGGATTTTGGGAATGTATCAAAATCGTGACCCCATTATTACCAAATTGACAGCTGAAGTCACCCCTGATATAAGAATTTCAGCTACCGAGGTTTATATTTCCTTTCAGGGATATCAGCCCTATCAGGCAATGTCGGGCTAATTTACGGGAATGACAAAGTGGCTGTGTATTTTGAACGGATATCGAGAATGTATCAAAATCGTAACTCCCTAGTCACCTGACTGACTCTCGTAGGCAAGCCTTACATGAGAATTTAAGCTGCCGCGGTTTATATTCCTTCTCAAGGATATCAGCCCTGTCAGATAAGTCCGGGATAAAGCTCGGAAAGGGCACAGTGGCTGTGTATTTCCACCGGATATTGGGAAGGTATCAAAACCGTGACCCCCAAATTACCCAATTTACGCCGACAATCTCCACTGACGTGAGAATTTCAGCTACAGAGGTTATTATTCCCTTTTGGAGATATCAGCCCCGTCAGACGATGTCGGGCTAAGGGTCGAGAATGGCAATGTGGCTCTGTATTTTGAACGGATATCAGGAATGTATCAAAAGCGTTGCCTCTTATCACCGCAATGACCCCGTAGTCACCACTGACATGAAATTTTCAGCTACCGAGGTTGATATTCCCTCTCGGGAATATCACACCTGTCAGACAATGTTCGGCTAAAGCTCGAGAATGGCACAGAGGCTGTGTATTTGAAACGGATATTGGGAATATACCAGAACTGTGACCCCCTTATCACTGTACTCCCCCCTGACATAAGAATTTCAGCTACCGAGGTTCATATTCCATCTCAGGGATATCAGCCCTGCCATACAACGTCGACCTAACGGTCGGGTATGGCACAGTGGCTGTGCATTTTGGACGAATATCGGGAATGTACCTAAACCGTGACCCCATTATCACCTAACTGACGCAGGTAGAGACTCCTGACTTGAGAATTTCGGCTACCAAGGTTGATATTCATTCTCGGGCATATCAACCCTGTCAGACATTGTCGGGCTAAAGGTCTGGAATGGGACAGTTGCTGTGAATTTCCGCCGGATTTTGGGAATGAATAAAAACCGTGACCCCGTTATCACCAAATTCACGGTCGTAGTCACCCCTGACATAAGAATTTCAGCTACCGAGATTCATATTCCCTCTCAGGGATATCAGCCCTCTCATACAATGTCGGCCTAACGGTCGGGTATGGCACAGTGGCTGTGTATTTTGAACGGATATCGGGAATGTTTCAAAACCGTGAATCCAATTATCACCAAATTGACGTATGTAGTCACCCCTGACATAAGAATTTCAGCTACCGAGGTTCATATTCCATCTCAGGGATATCAGCCCTGTCAGACAACGTCGGCCTAACGGTCGGGTATGGCACACTGGCTGTGTATTTTGGACGACTATCGGGAATGTATCAAAACCGTGACCCCAATTATCACCAAATTGACGGTCGTTGTCACCCCTGACATAAGATTTTCAGCTACCGAGGTTCATATTCCCTCTCAGGGATATCAGCCCTCTCATACAGTGTCGGGCTAACGGTCGGGAATGGCACAGTGGCTGAGTATTTTGAAAGGATATCGGAATGTATCAAAACCGTGACCCCATTATTACCTAAATGACGTCGGTAGTGACCCCTAAAATGAGAATTTCGGCTGTCGAGGTTGATATTCATTCTCGGAAATATCAGCCCAGTCAGACATTGTCGGGCTAAATGTCTGAAATGGCACAGTGGCTGTGTGTTTCCGCCGGATTTGGGGAATGTATCAAAACCGTGACCCCCTTATCAAATTGACGGTTGTAGTCACCCCTGATATAAGAATTTCAGCTACCGAGGTTTATATTTCCTCTCAGGGATATCAGCCCTATCAGAAAATGTCGGGATAATTTACGGGAATGGCAAAGAGGCTGTGTATTTTGAACGGATATCGAGAATGTATCAAAATCGTAACTCCCTAGTCACCTGACTGACTCTCGTAGGCAAGCCTTCATGATAATTTAAGCTACCGTGGTTTATATTCCTTCTCAGGGATATCAGTCCTGTCAAATAAGTCCTAGATAAAGATCGGAAAGGGCACAGTGGCTGTGTATTTCCACCGGATATTGGAAAGGTATCAAAACCGTGACCCCCAAATCACCCAACTGACGCCGGCAATCACCAATGACGTGAGAATTTCAGCTACAGAGGTTGATATTCCCTTTTGGAGATATCAGCCCCGTCAGACAATGTCGGGCTAAGGGTAGGGCATGGCAATGTGGCTGTGTATTTTGAATGAATATCAGGAATGTATCAAAAGCGTTGCCTCTTATCACCGCAATGACCCCGTAGTCACCACTGACTTGAAATTTTCAGCTACCGAGGTTGATATTCCCTCTCGGGAATATCAGACCTGTCAGTCAATGTTCGGCTAAAGCTCGAGAATGGGACAGGGACTGTTATTTCAAACGGATATTGGGAATATATCAGAACCGTGACTCCCTTATAACCTATCTAACGGCCGTAGTCACCCCTGATGTGGGAATTTAAGCTACTGAGGTTGATATTCCTTCTCGTGGATATCAGCCCTGTCGGACATTGTCGGCCTAAAGATCTAGAATGGCACAGTGGTTGTATATTTTCATCGGATGTTGAAAAAGTATCAAAATCGTGACCCGTTATCACCTAATTGACGCCCATAATCACCCCTGACATTAAAATTTCGTCTACCGATGTTGATATTCCTTCTCGGGAATATCAGTCCTGTCAGACATTGTCGGACTAAAGGTCTGGAATGGCACAGTGGCTGTGTGTTTCCGCCGTATTTTAGGAATGTACCAAAACCGTGACCCCGTTATCACCAAATTGACGATCGTAGTCACCCCTGACATGCGAATTTCAGCTACCAAGGCCGATGTTCCCTCTCGAGGATATCAGCTGGGTTAGCAAATATCGGGCTGAAGCTCAGGAAAAGTACAGTGGCTGTGTATTTTGACCGGATATTGAAAATGTATCAAAACCGTGTCACCCATCTCCCCAAATTGACGGTCGTATTCATCCCTGACATGAGAATTTCAGCTACCGGGGTTGGTATTCCCTTTCAGGGATATCAGCCCTATCAGACAATGTCGGGCTAGGGGCCGGGAATGGCACAGTGGCTGTGTATTTTGACCGGATATCAGACGGATTTTGGGAATGTATCAAAACTGTGACCCCCTTATCACCAAATTGACGGTCGTAGTTACCCCTGACATGAGAATTTCCGCTACCGAAGTTGATATTCCCTCTCAGGGACATCGGCCCAAACAGGCAATGTCAGGCTAGGGTTCGGGAATGGAACAGTGACTGTATATTTTAAAGGAATATCAGGAATGTATCAAAAGCGTTGCCTCTTATCACCCAAATGACCACGTAGTCACCACTGACACGAGAATTTTAGCTACCGAGGTTCATATTCCCTTCCGTGGATATCAGACTTGTCAAACAATGTCCGGCTGAAGGTCGAGAATGGCACAGTGGTTGTGTATTTTAAACGGATATTGGGAATATATCAGAATCGTGACCCCCTTATACCCTAACGGACGGCCGTAGTCACCCCTGGCATAAGACTTTAAGCTACTGAGGTTTATATTCCTTCTCGGGGATACCAGCCCTGTCAGACATTGTCGACCTAAAGATCTAGAATGGCACATTATTTGTGCATTTTCACCGGATATTGAAAATGTATCAAAATCGTGACCCCTTATCACCTAATTGACGCCCGTAGTCACCATTGACATTAGAATTTTGGCTACCGAGGTTGATATTCCTTCTCGGGAATATCAGCCCCGTCAGACATTGTCGGGCTGAAGGTCTGGAATGGCACAGTGGCTTTGTGTTTCCGTCGGATTTTGGGAATGTATCAAAACCGTGACCCCCTTATCACCAAATTGACGGTCGAAGTCACCCCTGAGATGAAAATTTCAGCTACCGAGGTTGATGTTCCCTCTTGGGAATATCGGCTTGATTAGGAAATATCGGGCTGAAGCTCGGGAAAAGTACAGTGGCTGTGTATTTGCACCAAATATTGTGAATGTATCAAAATCGTGATCGCCCTTATCACCTGACTTACGCCCATAGTCACCCCTGACTGGAGAATCTAAGCTACCGTGGTTGATACTCTCTCCCGGAGATATGAGCCTAGTCTGAAAGTGTCGGGCTGAAGGTCAGGAATAGCATAGCGCCTGTGTATTTCCACAGGATATGGTGAATGTATCAAAATCGTTACCACCTTTTTACCTAACTGACGCCCGTAGTCACCCCTGACAGGAGAATCTCACCTACCGAGGTTGACATTTCCTCTCGGGTATATCCGCCCTGTTAGAAAATATCGGCCTGAAGCTCAGGAATGTGTATCAGTGGCTGTGTATTTCCACCAGATATTGTGAATGTATCACAATCGTGACCCCCTTATCACCTAACTCACGCCCGTAATCACCCCTGACAGGAGAATCTCAGCTATCGAAGTTGATATTCTCTCTCGGGGACATCAGCCCTGTCTGGAAATGTCAGGCTGAAGGTCGGAAATGCACAGTGGATGTGTCTTTTCACCGGATATCGGGAATGTATCAAAATCGTGACCCTTTATCACCTAACTGACGCCCGTAGTCACCCCGACAGGAGAATCTCAGCTACCGAGGTTAATATTCCCTCTCTGGGATATCAGCCCTGTCAGGAAATGTTGGACTGAAGGATTGGAATGGCACAGTGGCTGGGTATTTCAATCGGATATTGGGAATGTATCAAAATCGTGAACCCAGTATCACCTATCAGACGCCCATAGTCACCCCTGACAGGAGACTCTCAGCTACCGAGGTTAATATTCCCTCTCGGGGATTTCAGCCCTTTCAGGAGATGTCGGGCTAAAGGTCAGGAATTGCACAGTGGCCGTGTATTTCCACCGGATATTGGGAAGGTATCTATCAAAATAGTACCCCCCCCCCCCCGCCTTATCATATAACTGAAGCCCGTAGTCACCCGTGAAAGGAGAATCTTATCTACCGTGGTTGATATTAGTCCTGTCAGGAAATGTCGGGAATGGCACAGTGGCTGTGTATTTCCACCTGATATGGGGAATGTTGTCTCCCCTGACAGGTAAATCTCCCTCTCGGGGAGTCAGTCCTGTCAGACAATGTCGGGAGTGGCACAGTGGTTGATCATTTCCATCGGATATTGGAAATGTATCAAAATCGGGACCCCATTATCACCTAACAGACGCCCGTAGTGACCCCTGACAGGAAAATCTCAGCAATTGGACATGTAAATATATTACCCTCATCACCTACCTGACGCCGTAGTCACCGCAGACATTAGAAACACAGCTCCCGGGGCTGATATTCCCTCGCAGAGATGTCAGCCCTGTCAGACATTATCGGCTGAAGGGCAGATCTCGCACAATGGCTGTGTATTTCACAAGCTTGTCCCATGTCACCTAACATTCGTTTTTTTTCCCCAGGACATGGGAATCTCGGCCGATGGGACTGACTTTTCACAGCAGTGTAATCCACCCTGCCAAATATTGTTATACTGGATGTCTTGCCTTGCATAGTGACAAAACGTCATGCCAATTCTATGTTATGAAACTTCGGTATTGTTCTACACTGCGCTATAACCTCAGATACGCAATTTCGTCAGAATCGGTCGGGAATTGGAGATTTTAAAAGCTCAAGGTTGCTCAATCAAAGCCATGGTCACGTCCAAAATCAGTTTCAGTCCCATAGAAATGTTCCTCAGACCGAGTAAATATTATAGGTGCAAAATTTCGTTTCGAGTACTGTAGAATACTTCTGTTCATACAAAGATGACCAAGATATGTATAGACTGGCTCGCTGCCCGACTTCCACAAGGTTTCATTGACATGACATTTTGCGAGCCAGATGGCATTGTTTCAAGATCAAGGTCTTGTCGCAAACCCAAAACGACTTCATATTGTAGTTAGCTATGCCGTAAAAACCACTAGATCCCATATTCCGCTGAAGTCAGAAGAGAAAAGACGACTAGAGGTCAAGGTTGAATATCAAGGTCGGGGTTATGTCCTCGGTCGGATTCGACTCTGCAGCATAACTCTTCTGGTCAAAGTAATATACATGGCAAGTTTCGTCCCGATCAGTTTATTGCATACATGCACATAGACAGATCAACTAAAACAGTTAAATGTTCGCGGTTATAACACTGGCAGCGGGATTTGTTTTTCGAACATTACAAGCAAATGGTGAACGTTCGATCAATATCGAGGTTCCCGCTTTAACAATATATATAGTATTGGCCCTGACTTCGTCCGGCATGGATTGAAATAGGCAGCTGGATTGAGTTGAGCATGGTGAATCACCCCAGATACAATTGTTTTTATTGAAATTGGTCCGAAAATGTCTATTTTAGAGATGAAGGTCACAATTTCAAGTCGAATCCGACCGAGGACATAACCCCGACCTTGATCTTCAACCTTGACCCTAGCGCATGCGTAAAGTGATAGGTCCCGAACACTACCTGACGGAACGTTATATACATACCACGTTTCGGCCCGATTTGCCGAGTAATTTCGGAGACCCTTGATGCGCATGCGCCAAGACGGACCCCTTTCATGTACGATTGTGGCAAATGACTTCCCGATGGTCCTTACACACACATCTCGGCTTTCGTCTCGATCGGCCAAGTAGTTTCTAAGATTGTTACTGCGCATGCGCTAAGACGGGACCCCCGCTTCAAATCGGTAGTGGTAAACATCCCTGGAACCAAACTACATATGTATTCCAACTGTCGTCTCGATTGGCCTAGGGGTTTCGGGGGCTATGCGTTACAAACACACATAGTTACTGAAATAGATGATAGACTAAAGGGGGGGGGGGGGGCCGATTTCGTCCGGGATAAAAGGTCAAGATCAGGAGGCATGCCCAGTTTGGTCCAAAATACTACCCGATCGAAGTTACATATACCAACCACGTTTCGTCCCGATTGGCCCAGCAGTTGAGATCGTTATGGCGCATGCGGACCCCCACTCCAGGACCGATGGACGAAAAACTCTTCAGGGCCGAACTACATGCGCATGCGAAGTTTCGTCCCGCTCGACCGAGCCGTTTCGAGGCTATAGCGAACAGACACACACACACAGACACACAAATGAGCTCAAATATATAATAAACGAACTCAAATATACAATATAGAAGATATGTTCGCGGTTCGCGCTTATTAATTATCTCTATATATCTATACTGTTCGCCGTTCGCTGTTCGCGTTTACCTGAAGAAATTAACAATCTCTCTCTTTATATATATATATGTATATAGGATGAAAGACTCTGATGCCGATGGGGATCGAACCACTGCCTTGACGAGAGTACATTTCTGCGGCACCAATCGCCTAGCGAAACTGGACCAGCGCCATAGACCGACCACTCGGCTACCGACAAGCCCCCAAAAGGCATGCTAGCAGGTCGAGTGTCCATGGAACAGGCACAGTCCACACGAAATGCCTCGGTATCCCTCAAAATTAGCTGTTTACAATGAATTTTACCATGTAATGCAGATGAAATCAGTGAGAATCAATCTCTTTTTCAAATTCCCTGTTTGAGGTATAGAATACAGAATTCGGCACTTCTGTTATGCATTTTTTAGGATGAAAGACTCTGACGCCGATGGAGATCGAACCACTGCCTTGACGAGAGTACATTTCTGCGGCACCAATCGCCTAGGGAAACTGGACCAGCGCCATAGACCACTCGGCTACCGACAATCTCCCAAGAGCCATGCTTGCAGGTAGAGCGTCCATGGAACTGGCACAGTCCACGCGAAATTACTCGGTATCCCCCAGAATTAGCTGTTTACAATGAATTATGCCATGTAATGCAGCTGAAATCGGTGAGAATCAATCGCTTTTTCAAATTTCCTGCTTGAGGTATAGAATACACATATATATTTGTGAGTAAAAGGATATCACATCACATTACATCAACGGTCGTCTGCGGGCAACTTCAAGAAAAGTTAGTAAACAAACAGTCCATAGCACTGTCGAATTCTGAACAGAATTAAACTGGTGGCCTGAGAGCTTGGTCCAGTGGATGAAATGTTGTTAGTACTTCTGATGTGTGATTTTACAGATTTTGAGACTTATTCTCTGGACAGAAGCATCACTCCGTGGAATTTGTAATGGTAATCCAATCTTCGTATGCCCTATTCAGTGTATTCTTATTTTGTTCTCTACACACTTGAATTATGTCATGTATATTCCCATATTATACTTTAACCATTTACCCGTCACGACTAGAAAGTGACACATGCAAAAAAAAATGTTGAATAACTAAACCTTTATTATTTTTTACCTAAAAAATATACCTCATTAGAACGAATTCCATGTTTTTGAGACAAAAAAGAAATGTGAAACATAAAGAAATTGAATGGCGATTTTTAATATCCCTGACCTGTTAATAGCGCTATATTATATATTAGTGAAGGGATAAGCACAACATATCTGTGAAGATCAAAAGGTCCCACAACTCCCCTGCCCATCCCACCTAGAAATCTGCAGCGCGGTTTCCATCTCTCACAAATTCGAAGTAGTATATCTTTTATTTTCTCATCACTTTAAATATCTAGCATGTGATTGATAGAGGGTATGGAATGCGTGTTTTTCTCAAAAAATATTTATGAAACGAGTCTAAGAATTTTCCGTTTTGGCGAGCCCAAACGAAAAATCCGGACGAGTTTCATAAATATTATATGAGAAAAACACTCATTTCATATTCTATTTATCATATGACACACACACGCACAAATTAGCCACTTAGTATGACTTTTTAACCCATCACCTAACTTGAGTTGCAGACGGCACTTGGAAAAAACATCCTCGTATAACTAAAATTTTTATTTTTTGCTTCCAAAACATACGTTATGACCCCTCATTGGAATGAGCTCGTCGAGCTCGTTCCAATGAGGGGTTATAACCTATGTTTTGGAAGTAAAAAGTGAAAATATAAAAAAAACAATGAATGGCGTTTTTCTTGTAGGTAAAAGATTAATACAATATAACCCACCCTAAATAGGACAGATAACGTAAATTCTCCCTACTGAAATTATGCAAACGTGACCCAGTTGTATTTTGTTTAGCCAATCAAATTGTCCAGTTTTGAAATTGACCAATTAAAGCTCCCAACTCTAATTACGCAAATTATGAAAAATGTGACCCAGTTGTATTTTGTTCAGCCAATCAAATTGTCTAGTTTTGAAATTGAATAATGAAATTGACGGAAGGCTTTATTTATCACTGATTAATATGAAAACAAAATATCAAATGTTTTAAAGTGAACAAAACGGACGAGTCATATGATAAATGTAATTATGAATTAAAGGAGTAACAATGCGGTAATGACAGCATCGATTCTAATACAATTATCTGTTTTCTCTAGATTTTACACGGCTCAGATAAGCAGCTTCTTGATGCTGAATTCTTGTAATTCTTACGACTTTCAGTCCATATCGTTTTTACAGATTATTATTTGTCTAACTCATCAGTTTGTCTGTAGTTTGCTCATCAGATTTGGTTCGCCAGAAAACGAGGGTCTCAACATGTCCAACTCAGTAGCTTGCCTGTCTCAATCGAGCCTTTTTGTAATGTCACTGACGTGCGAACCTTTACGAGGCAGGAGATTTACAAATGTATAACCTGGTGGATCTGCTCTCGTCAATGAGTCGGGGATACGACAACCCAAATTGATTGACTGTTGTAACAATCTGTATTTATCATAAGCTGTAGATGTTTAATTTTTGTGAGGTTCTGTATCATTATTTATTCACTGAATAACACTTCAATGCACAAAAGATTTAAAGCTGGAAAATATACGTACAATACACGATTTTCTCTTTTCGAGAGCTTTCCAATGTTTCTCAAAGTTTTCATGAATTTTTTTCTAACGATCACAACTGTTACTCAATGTCTTAGTAAACAAATTTAAACAATGTACAAGGAGTTTATGTGACAATAAATGCCAATTCTCCAACAGCAATATAACTTTACTGGTAAATTTTTTCACTTACACTTACATTCGAAACATTTTCCAATTCATTCTACAAATATTTCAGAAAAACTTAGTCTCCTCAGTGGACCAACTTGACAAGCCTGTAAGCTGTAATTTGTCTAACTGTGGATCACACACTCCGTCTATTTTAGAATCACATGATTTCTTGGGGTAAATATATTGAGGAAGTGACAAAATTTAATTGTTTTTCCAAAGAACTTGAATAGACAGTCAGCAAATAAATTAAAGAACAAACCTCCCATTACCGGGCAGACCTGCTCGAACGGAGCTTGAACAGAGTTAGAATGTTGAGGTGCTGACAGTTGCTCGTCGATGCTCAATGGTTCTCTCCGAGTACTCCGGCTTCCTCCATCCGTGAAACTATCACGGTCACGGTTAGCCATTATGCATAAGTATGTGACCTTAAACACCAATAAATAAATAATAATTATCGGGCAGACAGGTGCATATCTACAATGCTGGTCCCAAACAATGCCACTTCAAGTGCGGATGCAAGCTTTCGGGACACCAGCCTAATTCTGTTTGAAATGCGACACTGCTGTGGCCTGGAACCTGTTTAGCCCTTACATTGGCCATCGCCTATGTTTAGTTTTACCCTTCTGGGATACTTCAGTTGGTCGGAAAAGCAAACCTACGGTTTGTATTTCTCACCAGCTGATATATTCCAGACCATAAACATTGATTTTTTCTGAATAATAGTTAAAAATATTTCTCAAGCGAGACATGATTTGACCGATTTTTGATGACATTACAATTAGAAATGAAGATTCACCACAGCCGTAGTTTTATACTTTCGCCACATAGTTCCAGTATGTTAATGTCTGGATGGTTCAAAAGTGAATTAAATATTCAATGATTGCAATATCTATAACTGGAGTACGAATGAATTTATGTATATCTTTGTGAGTAAAAAGATATTACATTTCATAAAGGATAGTCTCCGCGCAAACTCCGCGAAAAGTGGGTAAACACATCCCATAATAGCGTCGAATTCCTTAATGAATCAGACTGGTGACCTTATAGCTTAATGAACGGGTGATACAATACGAGGCAGTTTAGGTCCCTTCGCCATGGTAACCATTTTTATGGTTACACTGTCGTTCACTCAGAAGAATCGCGAATATGACGACCGGAGGGAGAGTGAGGCAGTGTAAACCTGATTTGTCTCGAATTTGATGGCTCAAGTCACGACTGGAATAATAAAAATTAAAACCCCATCATGATGGCGTGTATTCATTGAAGGCATGTCTCGATGATGCGGTTGGAAATATTAGTCATTCGCTATAAAAGTTAAAACCTTAACGTTCTTGAAAATATATTTTAGACCAACACTTGAAGTTGTCGGAACGCATCGATTACCCACCTTCTTATAATTGAGTACGTACCAGAGGCGGACTGGCCGTATGGTGCACCGGGAGAATTCCCGGTGGGGCCCTGGGGGAGGGGGGAGGAATGGTGCAGCCCAACACCTGTTGGTGCATCAAATTTAGTGAAAATGAGAACTGATTGCATAGATTGGCGGTATATCGAAATGCTCTCTATGTGGACTGCCATTGGCAGTCCACATAGAGGGCATTTCAATATACCAGCAGCCTCGTCTGCCTTTGATCGTTCAGATTCAAGGAGACGGTGTTCTTGAAGTTTGAAAAAGTCAAAATTTTCTCCCACTGGGCCGAACTATGGTCAGTCCTATGTGCCCGGGACCTCCCTTGATGCAACCATGTTTTGCCGAATGCGTGATTAAAATGGTAAATGTCCTCTAAATGGACTGCTATTGACCGCTCAGATGCAAGGCTGCAGCGTTCTTTCAGTTCGAAAATCGAAATTGTCTCCGGGTCCGGACCCCTTTTGCTTTTCCCGGTAACTTTTCTTGGCCCAGTCCGTCACTAGAACATACTGAATACTCCAAACTGACCATGCCAAGCCTCCAACAGCTCGACGAAATGGGAACCACGTACCTCCATTTGTTTGACTGACTGCATATGACATAAGACGAAGTATCAAATCTAGTCTCGTAAGGTTCATGATTACTAGCAAGAGCGAATCGATGCCTGAGACTTCAATGCAGACAAAAATATCTCCACTGGCAAATTTATTGGGGAAGGGCACAAGCGCCTGGAGGGTGAGGTAATTGGGGCAAATGCCCGGGGCCCGGACCCGTTAGTGCTCCGGAACTTCTGGTGTTTTAAAAAAGTTTAGGTTGACCTATCGATACGTCTGAACTAAAAGTCCTGCGAAGGCTTTTGGTACGTGGTGAGAGTACGTAGTTTCATCTCTGGCCAGGTTCCATTCATATGAAAAAACACTCGTTCTAGTTTGTTGGTTTTCAACCGGTCTTTCCTTCATCATGGTGGTCACGATTACCTTGGAGAAAAAATGCACCATACACACAGAAACACAGGTAATAAATTACCCAAAGTGTAAGGAAATAATTGAGTAGATATTGTCAAGAAAATGCAAGAGAATGCTAGAATCATAGAACTAATTTAAAAACATTTTCTGGGGGAGGACACCCAGCCCCCCTTCCCCGCTTATCGCTTCGCGCTTTTGGCGCACACAGGGCCCGTAAGGCCCGTTCTATACATCGCCGCAGTGCCCGTCCTCGCTATCGACGGCCCTGGGAGGGCCTCATCCTCACTGCATCCCCTTATTGAAACTCCCGAGGTCACTATACATTACCCTGTACAGCCTTTCTCACGAATGTTACATCTTACAAGTAGCACTCTAAACCAAAACTTTTCAACTTTTTGTCACACCCCTGTCCCCATACTCTTTCATTCTAGATGCGTAAATAAGGTTGAAGATCGTACATACCATCTTGGAATTGCCATTTATCGTATATCAGACTCTGGGTTGGTTCTGAGTGAGAACCAAAACACTATCTCAGTTAATTCCAACCTCTGTTAGGGTTTTGAGTTGACTTAGTCCAAATGTGTCAGATTTAGACGACCAGGCTCTCAAGCCACCAATCATCTTCTGTAAAGAATTCTACGCTGTTATGGCCTGGAACCAGTCTTGTCCTTTATCCTTTGAAACGAAAGACAGCTTTTCCGGTGATATAATAATAATAATAATAATAATAATAATAATAATAATAATAATAATAATAATAATAATAATAATGAAAGTGTCAATGACGCTGTAGCTCAGCTTGTCAAGACATGTGCATGTATAGTATGTAACACAGCAATGACAAACATCTAGGTAATGACCTGATAACAAAGGTACATATAAAGTATTGTAACGGTTTGTACATAAATACTGGCCGTAGCCTGTAACAAATGTATAGGTAAAGTATTGTAAAGATGGGTGACAGTCAGATGCTAAACTGGAAAAGAAATCTTTGAGTCCCAGAGTGGGTCTGACTGAACCCCAAAATATTTGTTCTCATAGCACAGTGATAACAAAGGCACCCCAAACCACACAAGAATTTTCGTGAAGATCAGTTCATAAATACGAGCTGTACAGAAGTTGTGACAAAAAACTGATTGGACCTAATTTCGGTACAAAATGGCCACTGGTAGCCATCTTGAATTTTGGACCGCACTTAGAAACACTCGTTCTCGTCCCAAGGTGATAACAAAGGTACCCAAGAAGTTTCGTGAAGATCGGTTGATAAATACAGCCTCTAGCCCGAGCTGTATTGACATGTGCACTTACAGTGTATAAGTAGCACTAAATAAATCAAAATTCATCTAATTTGCATAATTTCTGCACGAGAAAAAAACCCGTACTATATGTGATGTATTCCATGTTACTAAACATTCATACAAACATTTATTCAAATCAGACCTTTCATACAGATGTTCTGTACAAAAGACTGATTGCACTAATTTTGGTACAAACTGGCTGCTGGTGGCCATCGTGAATTTCGGACCACACCCCAAAACACTCGTTCTCATCCCACGGTGATAACAAAGGTACCCAAGAAGTTTCGTAAAGATCGGTTCATAAAAACGGCCTCTAGCCTGAGCCGTATAGAAGTTGTGTACAAAAAACTGATTAGACCTAATTTCGGTACAAAATGGCCACTGGCAGCCATCTTGAATTTCCGACCGCACTCAGAAACACTCGTTCTCGTCCCAAGGTGATAACAGAGGTACCCAAGAAGTTTCGTGAAGATCGGTTGATAAATACAGCCTCTATTCCGAGCCGTATTGACATGTGTACTTACTGTGTATAAGTAGCACTGAAAAAATCAAAGTTCATCTAATTTGCATAATTTCTGCACGAGAAAAAAACACGTATTATATGTGATGTATCCCATGGTACTAAACATTCATACAAAAATTATTAAAATCAGAGCTTTCATGTGGAAGTTCTGCGCAAAAAATCTGATTGCCCCTAATTTTGAACAAAATGGCTGCCAGCGGCCATCTTGAATTTCGGACCGGGCCCCAAAACACTCGTTCTCGTTCCACGGTGATAACAAAGGTACCCAATAAGTTTCGTAAAGAACGGTTCATAAATGCGGCCTTTGCACTGACAGTGCTGAAAGTAACACTAAATAAATCAAAGTTAGTCTAATTTGCATAATTTAAGCACGAGAAAAAAAACCCGTATGATATGTGATGTATCTCATGGTACTAAACATTCATACACAAAAATATTCAAATCAGAGCTTTCATATGGAAGTTCTGTACAAAAAACAGATTTCTGCATCGTCGGCACAAAATGGCGACTGGCAGCCATCTTGAATTTCGGACCGCACCCCAAAACACTCGTTCTCGTCCCACAGTCATAACAAAGGTACCCAAGAAGTTTCGTAAAGATCGGTTCATAAATACGGCCTCTAGACCAAGCCGTATCCAATTGTTGACGTACGGACAGACAGACGGACGATGGGCCAAGACAAAAGCTCAAATTTGGCTTCGCCAAAGTTGAGCTAATAATAATAATAACAATAAATACTTAATAAAAAATATTTATATAGCGCACATATCACAATGATAAAAAGTTCCATGGCGCTTTACAAATACATTTATGACATGTACATTCATGTGATGCTACTCAGAATTACCCTGAGTATGATTTATCAAAAAGATAGGTTTTCAGCACAGATTTGAAAGCACTCGGAGATGTATATCGCACTGAAACGGGTAGCCCATTAAAAAGCATAGGTGCACTGTAAGTAAAGGAGCGGGCACCATATGAGACTAAGTTACAGGTAGTTTCCTCAAGCAACTTGTGTGCAAAGGATCTTAACGAGCGTTTAGGCTCATATGGAACCACCAGGTCGCCAATATAAGCTGGAGCCAGATCACAGCAGCAGGCCTTGTATGCAAAGAGCAAGACCTCGAACTCACTCCTTGCAGAAATAGGAAGTCAGTGTAGATCTTCCAACACTGGCGTTATATGCTGACGCCGCTTCGTCAATGAGACAATACAGGCAGCTGTGTTCTGTATTTGTTGCAACCTTTGTATTTTCTATCGAGTCTTGCTCCAGAAAACTTTAGCATTTTCAATCTATAGTGTCGGGGGAAGTCTACACCTGGTGGGATAAATTCTTGAGAAGTCGATATACAAGTGCCTCCTCGTGGATCGCCAGTCAATTGAGATTCCGGTATCAACCACAGTTCACAGATTGGAAATAACTGTTTTAATTTTTAAGGCAGTTTGTGCGCATCCATTGAATTTGAATATAATACGTGTAAATAAATTACATCTTCGATTTTGCTTTAAAAAACGTGATTAAATCATTATTATCGCACAAATTGTTCGTGATTCAACCCGGAGTTAAAGATTAGATCTTGGAGTCCAGGAGATTTCCAGCACGAGAGCTTTTGTGAGTTTTCGCTCGGGTTACAGTCAATCAACCAAGCTATCCAGAATCACCAGGTTGCACAAATTATCGCGGGTCTTGTTTAATCGGGTGGATAACGTGAAAGCAAGTTGTTTTAACAACCCCCCCCCCCCCCAAAAAAAAAAAAAAACGTTTTTTTTTGTTGTAACGTCAAAGTATCTCGCTTCTAGAATAACGTATTTCGTTCCTAGGAAAAACTTAATAAAATTTAAAACTAATATTCCCTCATACATGTAGGTTGTTTCTATATCATACTCATTTCAAATATTGGAAAATCAGACTGTTTCTACACAATTGTGATCTTACCACAGTGATCCCACTTTATTGTCCATCCGACTGTGCTCTTCCGACATTGTCCCTCACAACTGTGATCTTACCACAGTGATCCCATTTTATTGTCATATCACAGGGTTGTTATTTTAAGGTTATTCTAAATTTTAAAAATAAGTAAACAATTCGAGTTATTTAGAATGATTGAAAGAAAGAAACTTTTTAATAATCAGTGGCAGTAAACTGGGTAAGCGCATTAATTTAATTAAGTTGGTATTCGGAAAGCGTTCTTTGTTCAGTCGCTGTCATGCAGGGACTGTATAAACAATGCATTCCAAATTAGAACTTATTGAAAAGTCAGTTCATGTCACAGCAAGTCATCAAAGCCGTCTTTTCTAAATTAGCACCTTTGCCCAAATCAAGTTTTTGATAGGTGATGCGCGCGCCTATATAAGACCCTTCGAGTTAACCTCACGACAGACTCGCTGGGATGGAATAATCGTTAGTTCGCGCGGCGTAGTAAAGAGTTAATGTATTTGTGTGGTTCCGGTGAGCCGTCATTTGGACGACAGGATTCCCGATCTGATGAGTTGCATCGAGGGGAGAAACCGAAGAAGAACCGACGAGTATCTGTAGTATTTAGTTTATAGTATTTAGTTGTGATAACATGTTGTAGTTACATAGTCATTAGTTAACAGTTTTAAGTGTATTAGTGAACCTGTGCTATTAGATGGTCAGCTGTTATTATTGCGAGTTAGAAGCACTATTAGCAGCAATTGTAGATGATAAAATATTCTAAAAGGTGAAATTTAGTATTAAAGGTAATTCCCCATAATGTGGTAGGCGCAACAGGATAAATACGCGCATGAGCGTTTGAGTGAAAGATTTCGTAGTCGCAGCTTCGACCTTTCTCTACGAATATAAATTTGGGAAACAATTTAATTTTAGATAATATTTTAGTACTTGTTTTCGGTGGGATTCAGTGACTAGTCACATAACTCATTTCAATAGTGTTGAGATTATCTATTTAGGATTTGTTGGCTATTTGTAAATAAGAGTATAGAAGATTTATATATATAAATTGTTGGATTGTTGACAGTCTTTATCTTATCAATGAAGAAGCCCTGAGTACCCAAGAGTTGATGAAACCTCAGCCCCCGCCAAGAAATTAGCCTGTGTTAGTTCATTACCGTTGAAAGCAATTGATTGAAGTGCGGCGCTATTCTGTGGCTTGTGAATAAGCAATTGCGATCTACAAGAATGAGCTAGTGAAAATCCCTCGTCCCCGGTGAAAGAGTATCTTAGGTCCCCAGCAAAGTTGATCAACCCCAGCCTTGGCCCTCCGTTGACAAGCGCCCTCTGGCAAATAAATACTCACTCTCTCCGAGACGTTGCCTCCTGCAGAGGGGACCTGATGACAGGCGAAGAGTTGGAGGATGTTCCGCTTCTGAAACTATTTTGTTCCAGGGGACAGTAATTTCTATTTATCAGAAAGTGCTAATACCTGTATGGACACTAACTGAGCGATTCCCCAGCGGAAGTAACACTTTGCAGGCGGACCCTTTGGTCATAGTCCATCCGACTGTGCTCTTCCGGCATTGTCCCTCATCCATATCATAGTCATACTGATTCTCAAATATGAGGAGGGGGCCAGAGGATAAGAGACGACACACCTTATTGACCATCTTGGCTTCACATGACAAAGTCTAGGAACACGCCTACGCACGCCCACACAGTGGCGGTAAGTAATCCACTAAAAGTCATCCCACAGTGATTAAACGAGGGGGAAGGGTGAGGGTTTTTTCGGGGGGGGGGGGGGGTTCTACAGGGGAATGACCCAGATCTGTCAAGTTTAACTAAACTGTGCAATTCCTGGGATGCCAAAAAAATCTACAATGCCTGTCAATTTATCAGACACCGAAGATTTATTGAGGTACCTGAAATTGAAGTCGTTCGAATAACCCTGGCAACTCTCCCTTGATTAAATCCCATGAAGACCTATTTTATGACAGTTTAGTACCTATATGTATACAAGAAAATTGTTCAGGTCATCGACTTGTACTCGATTACTAATAGATGGTAGGCCAGGGAATCATGATCTGTTGGAATGGGAATTTTATGACCATTTTCATGTTGAGAATGGGGCAGAAATTCGGCCACTCAAAAGACCTGAATTAGTAGAAGAAAGTAATGATGGCAAGAATCGGTAGTGATAGTGGCAATGTAATTGGTAGAAATCAGTAGATACAGAAGACAGTAATAGAAGAAGTAAAGAAAATAGAAATGGCCTATTCCATCGCTTGGTTATCAAATTAAAATATGGTGTATTTTTCATAGTGTTCTGCGAAGATCGGAAAATTCGATTCGATTCAAAGTCGTCCTGATGATTCAATTCGATTCGAGTCGTGCCGATTCAGAAATTTTCGAATAGTCGAGATGTTCTCAAAATCCTACCAAGCGTCACTTGTTTTTCTGTCATCAGGTGTCCTGCAGAGGAGACCTGATGGCAGGGGAAGAGTTGGAGGATGTTCCGCTTCTGAAACTATTTTGCTTCAATGACTTGAATGGAAACCGACATGTGCGGATGTATGAAGGGTACAATGTCAACAACTTGATGGTAGCTGAGATTGGATTCGAGATTCGGTTTGATTCGAAGTCAACTGCCTGATTCGATTTGGGATTCGATTCGACCTGAAATCTGAGATACACGGGACCCCAAATGTTCACTAGAATAATTTCAATACTGACGATATATGTTTAAAAAATAAAAAAAATCTCTGTCACGACATGGATAAAATAAGTCAATAGAACCCAGCTTCTCAAACTCACAAATATTAAATTTTTACCCCACCCCTTCTGAAGTTATTTACGGACGTGACAACCGTTACTTATTCCAAGTTCCTTATTCAACATTCGTTATCAACCGAAAATGGCGAATAAAGAAATGGGAATAAGTACTGGTTGTCACCACGTCCCTTGTTATTTGCAGGATCATTTTGTATTTTCAACACATATTCCCAGAACACATACCCATAAATAATATTTTAAGATAAATTTTATATCTTATTGCCGATTAATGTATAAGAATTTGATGCTTTGGGACCACACTATATCATTATTAATAAAACGATGACATGAATATTACGAAAATAAAAGAATATCTGAAATTTTGTCGGTACCATTCAGACTACCGTCCTCTCGAAACAAATCACATATGATATATACAGTTGTGGACTGGTCACTTTCCACAGGTGGCCAATCCTTCCATGGACGCAATAATATTAGTTTCCAAACACTAATTATAGGAATAATCATCAAAAAATTAATTAATGAAGCACCGGGTATAACCTCGTAAACGCTTGTGTGGATATTACTGCCCATGCGTGAATTATGAATTACGACCAGAACACGGCGACTGAACTGAACTGCGTAAAACAGTCCTCGATAATATTTTAGATAACCTCAAAACTAAAGTACTGTGGTTGTTCAGTGAGTAAACTTATACAATGGAAATATGCTTACCCGTGTCTGTTCTAGTGCGCCTCGATTCCGTTTCGTATGAGAGCTATTCCTGGTGTCTTTGACAAACAATGACAACGTTCTCACTGCATTTCCAGGTGTTGGGAACAGAAAACTAAACCCGAAATATGCGTATTGTGAATCAAGCGTAGTGTTGCCTTGAAAATTGTGACATGAAAAGCAAACAACTTGCAAATCTACTGATACATCTCGATTACACACATCATTACATCGACTACGTGAGAAACACCAGGCATCTATATTATTTTGTCATAGGGGAACTGTTTGTTGAAGAGGATTATCATGTGATCTATTGACAAGGTATGTATTTACAAGTTGTCACGGGAAAGGTAAATATTTTGGGTCATGGGAGTTATTTTCAGAGCTGGGTTAATCGTAACTAGTAATTGTGGTTGTCTGTAATCGATATTATTACCACTTTTGCGAGAGTTCTCTAGTATATTAACAGAGTTCAGTAGGGCCACAAAACTCCGTTATTCATGGTATCATGCAAACGTATGCGGGCGGTGGGCAGTTAAAGAAAACAAAATTCATTAACGGCCTGTCGCCTGTTTCCGGTCGTGGTAATAATACTAGGTACACGATGTTGTTGGGCGATCCGATTTATCAACGTCCCACACAGAATGAATAATAGCCCATCTGGCGTTTTAACGGCCCACGACTTCATCTCGGGTCGGTTATAAACATCGGGCGGTTATCCATTCCCCTCGGGCTGTTAATAAACAGTAACTCCCTCCAAACTCATGGTGTTATTATAATAGTTTTTGAAGTAAACATATGTAATCAGTAATCATAATATTTTATGATTACATATAGTAAATTGCTCTTTATTAGATTTATAATGAGCAGTAATCGTGATTACTTTGATTATATATCAGAATATGCCTTTTTTTATTTGCATCAGAACAGTCGCCGTGGAGTGATCGTAATCCACGCGTGGGCAGTCACGTCTACGCATGCGTTTACCGGGTAATAAAAATCACCATCAGCAAATTTTAATTAATGAAGCACCGGGTTTACCACAACAACAATAACATCAGCGACAAAAAAGAAATGGTGACAGTACTTTCACATGATTTTCTGCTCATCATCATCATCCGAGAAAAGTAAGACATTGGAAAACTTGTAGATTTTCTATTCCGTGACGGTCAAATCTGATAAAGAAATACCCCCCCCCCCCCCAAAAAAAAGAAACATAATTTACTACGTCCAGTAAATTCAAGTCTGTGCGAAAAATACTGAAAGCATCAAAACTATATTATACAGAAAGAGAATTTATGGGGACTTATTTTCGGAGGCGAAATGTCTTTAAAGAAAACATGGGTTTTCATAAACAGTGTTTACAGATTTTCATGCAGGAATCAGATAAAAAGTTTCAACAAAACAGAAATAACCTCTGTGCAAAGCATTTAACGTGTTATAAAAATGAATCCGAAATTGAGATTTTTGGCTCCGCACTTTTTGAATGAAGAAATACATAGGTCTATGAACTGCAGAAATGCATTGGGGGATATAAAATACACTTTCCAGCAATTCTAAAAATAATACATTCAATGGCCCCTGGGTGGGTGATCCTACTGTTCTGGACCAAAATGTTGAACATTCTGCGATTGTCGATTCATTTGGTGTCCCAGGAACTTCGGTCGCGTCATGCGTGACCCCCTTCCAAATCTTATAGCTCCCAACAAATTTGCAGACGATGAAATACATGTATGAACTTCGGGAATGCATTAGGGGGGAGAAAATGTGATTTCCCACATTCCTGGGAGCGCGGTGGCTCAGTAGGTAGAGGTGCAGGCTGCAAGCAGAGAGGTCCTCGGTTCGAATCCCACCTGTGGCAACCGCCTTGTGTCCTTGGGCAAGATACTTCATGTCCATTGCTCGCATGGGGGCACGGTGGCGTTGTGTACTAAGGCGTACTGCACGTCGATGGTGCACTTGTCTTCAACCAATGCTAACCCTGCTTGTGTGGAGTTAGTATGTTGGGGAGCTGACAGTTGCTCGTCGTTGCTCGGTGGTTCTCTCCGGGTACTCCGACTTCCTCCACCCGTAAAACTGTCACGGTCATGATTAGCCATTGTGCATAAATATGTGACCTTAAACACCAATAAATAAATAGATAAATTCCCACATTCCCGGAAAATTCACTCAATGACCCCCGGGTGACCTAATGGCCTTGATCTATATTTTGAGTTTCCTTTAGTTCGGTGTTCATCCGAGGTCTATAAATCACATACTATGATTAACATTAGCCCGACACATTTTTGATTGAGGTTTAACAGCACTTTCCACAGCCAGGTTCACCTCATGTCCGACAGTTTTACTGGTGAAGGAAGCCGGAGTATCAGGTGAGAAACGTCGAGCAGCGGCGGCAACTGTCAGACCCCACAATGTACTAACTCCGCACAAGCAGGGTTAGCATCGACAGAAGACAAGTGCACTATCGACGTGTAGTACGTTTAAGTACACAGCTCCACCACGCCCACATAAAAAATCGGGATTAAGGGCCTTGCCGAAGAAAACAATGCTGTTACACCTGGTGAGTATCGAATCGTGGACATTTGGGGTTGAAGTCTAATGCCGTAACCACTGAGCCACAACGCACCCGCCTAAAAGGTCTTAAGATGAATCTAGTGCCCTAAACAAGGCATGCTGGTAATAAGAAGATGGTAAGATCTCAAGAATGGCTTTTGTGTACAGAGTGGCAATGTGATAGAAAGCGTACAAAACCTTCATAGCCATGAGTTAAATGAAAGCTTTTGAACTCGCATTAAAGAATTAAGAGGGTTAAAAACACAATATTTAAATTTTCCATTTCAATAATTTATTATTGTGATAGGTGTTTCGATATAGTCCCTCACCATTCCATCCCGAAACCCATGGATCTTCAGTTATGATTGCGAATAAATAAATTAAAAAAATACTTTGAAAAGTGAAGGGATTCAACTTGGCTTGAGAATGAATTTGAACATAAGACTAAATAAACAGATAATGTTATTCTATGTGACAGTTGCAGCTTACTTCCTAATCGATTTGCTTATACGGGACTCTTCCCCTTTTCACAAAATGGCTATTGCTTCGTTGATTACATTTTCTAGTAAAAGTTCCAAAGGCATACCAAAGGCCCCACATGCCTAAAAATCATAGATTACTGTGCACTAGTGGTATATACTAGTATAACAATAAACACTGAGATGGAGTAGTTTGCATTCGATTTATCGAGCGGACAGCGAGCGGGGAGAAGACAGAAATATTACACTACCAAGTCATGACTTCTACGAATGTAGTGGGAATACCAGAGAAACAAAATTGACTGCGACCAGTAAATTCGAGTCTGTGTGTAAATGGAGAAAGCATGAGAACTAAATTACAAAAAAATAGAATTTATGGTGATTTACTTTCAAGAGAAAATATTTTTAAAAAAATCAGAAATAGATTTTCGTAAACAGTGTGGAAAAATTCAGATTAAATTTCTCAAGAAACCGGAAGTAATTTCTATGCATAGCATTGAATTTGTTCTATAAAGGACACAACAATTGATATTTTTGACTCTGCCCACTTTTTTGAGAGACGAAAGACACGTATGAACTTCAGAAATGCATTGGGATCATAAAATGCAATTCCCAGCAATCTCAAAACGGCACTTCATGAGACCTGTGTGACCCCAGTAAACTGAACCCAAATTATTAACTTCCATGGTGTTTCATCTCATTTGGTGTTGGTCCGAGGTCCATGTGTCATATCACACGTGAGATATGACACATGGACCTGGGACCACCACCAAATGAATGCATTAGACGGTAAAAAAATGTGATTTCCAGCAATTCTGAGAATGCACTTAATGACCCATGGTGACCTTGTTCCATATTTTGAACCTCTGTAGAGTTTCCACTTGTTTAGTGATGGTTCCAGGTCCATATGTCACACCAGGCTTGAGATATGAGCATGACCCACTTTCAAAATGTTAGGCAACGCCCACGTTTTTGAACGTAAAAATGCATATATGAACTTTGCGAATGCATCGGGGGTCAAAAAATGAGATCCCAGCAATTCTGAAAAATGCATTAAATGACCCCTTGGGTCTCTTCAGTGACCATGACCCACATTTTTAACTCCATTGAGTTTCAACTCATTTAGTGTTGGTCCCAGGTCCATATGTCATACAATGCTTGAGATATGTGCATGACCCAGTTTCAAAAATTTGGCCACGCCCGCTTTTTTGAACGTAAAAATGCATGTGTGAACTTTGCGAATGCAAGTCCGTCCGTCCGTCACATGCTTTCCGCACTTTCTTCAGCTATGATGGAAATATTGAAATGATTTCTTGTATGTGGCTTCCTAGTAGGTACTTACAGATCAAGTTTCAATTCCAATGCACTCGGTTGGTTTATTACAGAGTTAGTAGTCCCGGTAGCCTAACAACAAGCAGGTTGGTATAGCTATAACTGTAATGTATAACGCTGAGCAAGACGGTGGTGGGCCGGGGGAGGGGGGGGGGGGGTAGACAAGAAATGCCTTTATTCTCTAAGAGAAGAACTGGCTCTTTTCATAGATTTATTTTTAAAATGTTTCTCACCGGTATGAGAAATTTTGAAAATAACCATGTGAAAATCTCCATTTCCTCACTCAGGGAAAAAGAAATTATGGTTTTCATAATCTCTTGGAGTATAAAGGCAATTCTGTCCAACAATTTTTTAAACTGCAGTCACTTCAAGGAAGAACAGTTTATCACCAAGGCTGATGTGACTGATTCTCTGACACAACTACTGATGAAAACATTTACCTAGCTTTCAGGGAGAAAGCTCTCCTCGATGAACATACCAAATGTCCACGATTGGGAGGGGGTGCCTAGACGCCCCCTCCACGACGCCATCCCTGCCTGAAAGTGCACTGCCTAAGTCACTTGATCCTGATATTATGGTTGAAGAGCTAATACAATACCGATCATATCTTATCTGCATGTATACCTGTGCATTGGTAGAGGGATGTACATGCACTTGATTAACTAGAGAAAGTTACACACGCTTGGCCAATATCACAAGATGACTGAGTCGCGAGTCACAGAACAAACTAAACACAACATTTAAAGAAACAGCATCACCGAGATTGACTTCAAAATCCATCTTCTCAGCAAATATGATCAGGATCAGTAAATCATCTGTCACGCTTTCATGAATGAATATGGAACCCCTACACATTACAGTTTACAGAATCATAACGCTTTTAAGTTTGCAAGATTTAATTGCATGGGCATATACAAAAAAGTTTGCAAGATTTAATTGCATGGGCATATACAAAAAAGTTTGCAAGATTTAATTGCATGGGCATATACAAAACTGTCTTATTTATTTATTTATTGGAGTTTAAGATCACATACTTATGCACCATGACAGTTTTACGGGTGGAGGAAGCCAGAGTACCCGGAGAGATGTGCAGTACGCCTTAGTACACGACGTCATCGTGCCTGCATGAGGACAATTGGGGTAAAGTGCCTAGCCCAAGGACACAATGTGGGAGTCCGCATCGATCGCTCAGACGGTCACCCATCTGAGGACAAACTGGACTCGACGTTGCTTAACTTCAGTGAGTAGATGTTATGTGCGGTTTCTGGATCACTTCAATCATGTGGTCCAGAAAATTTTGTGGTCCAGAAAAGTTATTTGTGGAAAAACCTAATTTTCCAGTTAAAAAAATTGATTTTCTTGTAAAATGTTGGGTTTTTCCAAAAATAATTCAATTTTTCCCCGAAAATCCTGGGTTTGTCCTGGAAAAATGTTTCAAATTTGAACATTCCTGGACCACTTTCGAGGGAATTTGAAAAAAATGTCTAAAAAATTACGGGTTTTTCGAAACCCACTTTTTTGATAAATTTAACACTGATTTTCCCATTGAGTGAATTTTTTTCCAATTTTCTTATGAATAGAGATTTGTGACCAGTGACAGATCAGCACTGAGATTTCAATTGGGAAAAATTCCGAAAAAACAGTGTTTTTTTTTAAAAATTCGAGTTGGAAAATATGCGATCAAACGTCGATTTCCACAGTAAAAGACAACGGTTCAATCGAGGTGAATGCAAAAATTGGTCCAGAAAAAAATTACCAAAATTACAGACACATTCTGGTTTAGACCCACGCAATAAAGAAGAACAACGGTCCCAAAGAGACGAGACCGAAGGATAGACGAGTTTACAAGTGAAAGCACTGGTGTAACCCATATGGAAGGATACTGACTGATTCGTGAGATCGATGACTGGAAAGGGAATGACCGATATGATTCTTCCGCACGATCCCCATGCCTTGTCAGAGAGATTGAGATTTTTGATGGCTAGCAGAGAGGCCAGTAACACTGGAGTGGATAATGAGATAGTGAGCATGTGCGACGAATTGTTGAGTGAAATAATAAAAATAGTAAGAGAAAAAAAAATCAAGTAAATAAAATAAAAATATATATATATATATATTCAAAAAATAATAATAAAAAACGAATTTAAAAAAAAAATGTTAGTGATAAATAACAAGGGATACACTAGATCTTATGTCTACATTGGATCGGGCATCGTGGATTCGATGATACGATTTTTAACTCGTAAATTCACTGGCAATGCCGCAAAACAGGTTGCCTTGAGCGCTCTCAAAATTGGATAGAAGACGGCGATGGATGCGTGTAAGAAAGCGGCGACGGAAGCGAGCGGTAGAATAGCTTAGGATCTGCCAAGAGAGGTGCCGATGCATTGATTAATAAATTGATAACTCCACCACAACCACCTGCCAAACGACCGAGAATCAAATCGAGACGTTGGGGAGACTTTTATGACATCGTACCAATACAATCCTTAGCTAAAATGATGAAAGGATCGTGATTGAAAGTGATTTATAAATAAAAAACTTTTTTTTATAAATAATATATATAAAATAAGAATTAAAATTAAAAAAGAATAAAAAAGAATACATAGTTCAAATCATAGTTTAAAAAAAAGCTGGAGAAAAAAAAACTGGATATCAAAGACATGTCTTGGAATGACACGATGATCAAGAGGTTGAATGACGGGTTCTTCCCCAAGAATATAAGAGGTCTGATAGTGGGAAAATTGAATTGCTGAAAGACCAGTCTCTTGGTGAATCTATTGTTGCGACCCGGTTGGTTGGATTATGACAGATTATTCATTTTCTCTTTCAACTGGAATGCAGATTGCTTTGAGAGTGCATGATACGTAAATTACCCAAGACGTCATGTCGAGAATCTTCGACAATAGAGACGAATTCGAAAGACATGAGACTTCCAATATATTGGAAGGGGCAGTGAAAGAATTGACTAGGAGAAACGCCGAGTGTTTGAATGTGGAATATCTGTTTTATAAGAACGCCGACGAAGTTCCCGATCCGTATTACGTTCGAGGACATCACAGCAATGTGGATTGTTTCTATCTGTCTCAGAATTATTTTCGACTGCCCAGACAGACGATAAGGGAGAATGCTAATTTTCTGGGTCTCTTTCGTCAGGATCTCAAGAATCTCAATCACATCTATGGAGATCTCGTGGCCAACGACGTGAGCAGGGAAGAATTCAGGAGATTCTGTAAGAAGGTGTGGGACAAAGGACATCACAAGTTCGTGGTGATCGATTTGACTAGCAAATTTAACAACAGAAAATATTGAAGCACATTCGAAGATTTCTTTTATATTTCTGATAATAATAGAGAAGAAAATAAAAAAAAATAAATAAAAAATATCGATAAAATAAAAAAATATATAAATAATAATAAAAAAAAGTCAGAACATTTATTAGAACAGAACACTCAAGAATACGACTGCAAAACAGTCCTTTCAAATCGTTGTGAGTCATGACACGACTCGATTCACTACGAAATTCGAACCTTCCATCGAATTGAAAAAGGAAAAGTGATACGAGATGGCATTGGTTGATCTCGAGACTTACTATTCATTTCCCAATGTCACCAAAAATAATAATGCATTCAAGTATTCCAACGGTGTGGATTGGTTCGAGATTCAATTTCCCAAAGGGAGTTACGACATAGACAATCTGAACCGTCACATCCAGACAAGACTGAAGACCGATGGTCACGGAAGCAAGATGATAAGACTCGCTCCCAATACGAGTACTCTACAGACAATGTTAAACTTGGGAGATAATTTTCGAGTGGATTTTAGTGCAGAAGATTTGATCAGAAAGATGTTGGGATTCGATCGAAAGATGTATCGAGGTCACACTGCGCCCTACGATCTACTCGTTCTTTCCAAACGTTTCTCCGGGTTACAAGATCGTGGAGCGACCTCAAAATCTCGTCTATCTACCTGTGATTCTGGACATGTTATATAGCATCGAAACCACATTGACAGATCAGAATGGCAATCTGTTAGATCTTCACGGAGAGAGAGTGACTATACGATTTCACATCAGAGAGATATGAAAAAAAATAATAATGTCTTAAAAAAATATATATTTTTTTTATTTAAAGAAGTTTTAGGTTTTTATTTATACATTATATAAGAAATAAAAAAAAGAAACTTATAATAATAATAATTTAAAAAAAAATATATAATTAAATCATATAAAAAAAAAAAAATAATATGACTCAATACGTAATTAAAAACATGAACATATCCAAAGGACAGAAAGCTAAACTTCCCACTGCATAGAGTAATCGAGACGAGGCCGTTAGAATTAAATTCAGTTATCAGATCTGGTGAGTGGTGGTAGCGATCGGATCACCTGGACTGAAACTCAAATCAAAAGGATGGAGAAAGTGATTTGTAATCGAACAGGAATGACGGTGATACTGAGTCCTGCTCAATTGAGATGTAATCTGAGAATGAAAGGCAGTTTCTTACCGCTATTGGCGGGACTCACCGTCAAAGCATTACCCATTCTCATGAAGACGGTGTTGCCAGCTCTGAGAGTGGGAGCTCTCTTGGAACTCGCTAGTTTGGGAGTTGACAAATTAATGGGTAGAGGGTTGTTTTTGAAGAAGAGGGGAAATGGACTGTTTTTGAAGAAGGGAGGAGCTGTGTGTCGCGTGGACATCAAAGGTAAACTATGGTATCTAGGACCCGTGAGAAAGGGCAGTGGCAATACTTTCCACAGAGAAGTCTCTATCTGAAGACTGGAGAGAAAGTAGAACTGATCGGTGAAGGTTTGTTGTTCGGTCAGAAATCACCATGTAAGAATATACCCCTTTTGCACATGTTATTATAAAAAAAAATAATTAAAAAAAATAACAATAAAAAAAAATGAAACAAAAGTGGAGGAAACATATTCCAACAGACGTGTTAACAAAACGTTCATTTTACGAAAAGCTTTTAGCTGTTTCTAAACATTTACACGAGTATGCATTAGAAAGAATTCAACTGGAACAAATCGTACATGATGCGTGTTTAAATGGGTACGGAATGTTGTTTTTGTTAATATTGTTATTCATATTTTTAAATCAAATCTATTTTGAAAAGATCGAAGCGATGAAGTATTTGAACGAAAAAAAAAAATGTGTCTTACCAAGATTATCAGATGATTATAGATATCCTAGATTGGTTAAAATACGAAGTGAAACTTGAACTACAATTACGAGAAATATCATTACAGTATTTATTGCACAAAAAATGTGGTTAATCTATTCGATCGTGGTGGTGGCGATGAAGTATTGAAACATCCATTCATGCGTATTTCGAATTTATTCGCAGATTACACTCATTCGCGTCAAATAGATTGTGGATCGAATTTGCTAAAAGGTTAAAAATCATTATGGATTTTTTTTCTTATCATTCTGACAATGACAACAAAAAATGATGGTTTTATCGAAATACGAAAAGCTTAAAATCCTTCTTTTGAAAAAAATGTCATCTCTTTCCTATAATATGTGCGATCGTAATAGACGAGAAGTATTCATTTATGACGTGATGTATAGAATGTGCTGATATTAAAAAATGTAATATATAAAAAGAAAAATAAAAAAAATAATACGAAAACAAATAATAGAAAAAAAATAAGAATATAAAATTTTCTTTTCTTTTTTATATATAAAAATAATTATGAGTAAAACGAACGATTCCATGGAATCGAGAGCTTGATTTCTTTGAAGGGCACTGTGCAGAGCTTAAGCATTCTGTGTGAACGAACAAGTTCCTCAAGTCTTGCATGAAAGATGTCTCGGCTGTTGGGAGGAGCGAGAATTTAACCACATTAATCATTTTTGTCTTATGATGGAATGGGAAGACATCGCCACCATGTATTTCATGCGTGCATGATATGGAATATGCGTGGAATATGTCTTATGCAACGACGTGATTGAATGTTGGAATCAATTTGTGTTTTGCGTCATAGAACTGAAGCCTACTAAATCAGAAGAGTTGAAGTTAAGGCATCGATGTCTCACCACCGAAGACAGGGGACACATTTTGGATTTCTTGTTTAAAAAGGGGAGACCACTAAAAACAATTTCCGTTAAATAATAAGGAATGAAAATAAAATACATAAAAATAATAGATATAAATAAATAAATAAATAAAAATGAAAATGGAAACTCCAAGTAAAAAAATCTATCCACCATTAGAGAAGTCAGACAATGAGCCCTCGGCACCTTTTCTACCATCATCACAGCTAGAATGAGGAGAAAGTGATGACGTGGGGCAAAGGTATCGAATTGAACAAATCAATAGAATTCAATCATATCTAATGCGAGAGAGAGAGAGAGATTCTCATCATTCGCTCAATAAGAAATATTCGAGATTAGAGAAATTTGTGAATGGTGTGGATTTGACTCTCATAGTGACCTCTATGGGTTTGAATGTTGCCGGAATCAGTCTATTATCAGCCGCCGTCATTGCACTTCAGGTGGTGTTGGCTGTAGAAGCATTGGCTTTGACTGTTGGATTTGTTAGTACGATCAGAAATTTAATCACTAAGAAATTATCTGTGAAGGCCAGGAAGCACGAAAACATCAGCGTTTTAGCCGATGCAAAGATTGACACCATGTCAGAAAAGATCTCCCTGGCATTAAAAGACAGTAGGATTTCGGATGGCGAATTCCTCAACATATTGAACGAAAAACAAAAATATGAAGTCATGAAAGCAAATATAAGAGTCAAGAGTCATCAGATCATCAAGGAAGAAATGAAGGATTCTCTCGTGGAAAAAGGTAGAGAACAAGTGAGACGATCGTTTTGTAAATTGCTAGATCCCAAAAAGATGAAGGAAGCAATCGATTGTAAAAAAATATATATATGAAATAAAAAAAAAAAAAATATATATATATATATATAAATTTAAACAAAAATGCGAAAAAATAAATAATTAAATATATACGAAAAAAACAACAACAAATGTATTGCGTCAAATGCAAGAGAGTTACCGATACGGTTAACGTTAAAAAAGTACTGACAAAAAATAAAAGTCACTAGGAGAGACAAACTCGAACGTTCGCTGGTTGGTAAAGTGATCGGTTCCAAACGTCAATTCGGATGGGGTCATAAAAAAGTGTCCAGAAAAAATTATTAATGAATGCATTGGCGAACGAACTACACAAGCCTGTCACACATAAATTTCGAAGGAGAAGGGTGTTTATGAAGGGTCAGGATCAGATCTGGTCGGCCAATCTGGTCGACATGAAATTGGTTTCGAGATAGAATGAGGGCATTAAATACATACTGACGTGTTTTCAAAATATGAATGGATGAGACCTCTGAAGAATAAATTGGGAGCTTGTGTGGACGGGACTCTGAAGAGCATATTCGCATCACCTTCTCAGAAACCGGATAAATTGTGGGTGGACAAGGGGCAAGAATTTTACAACAGTCACTTTCATCCATTGGTCGACTCCTATTTGGTCAAAAACGAAGGGAAAGCTAATGTGATCGAACGTTGAAATAGAACCATGAAGGAAAAAAATGTACATGTATTTCAGGGCCAATAAGTCCAAGAAATATATCGGATGAACTGGTCAAAGAATACAACAACACGTGACACAGATCGATTAAGATGACGCCTGCAGAAGCTAGCAGTCCTCAAAACGAAAAATGTGTCTTCGCCAATCTCTATCCCAAAAGGATTAAGATTAAGAATGTGTCTAGACCACCGAAATTTGCAGTCGGCGATCGAGTGAGAATCACTTCTTATAAGTCACTCTTCGCGAAAAGTTACACTCCTCGATGGACCCAGGAAATCTTTAAGATTGTTAGAATATTTTACACAGATCCAGTGACTTACAAAATAGAAGCTTTAGCGGATGTCGAAGATGGCAGTAGAGAAATCATTGGAACATTTTACAAACAAGAATTGCAGAAGATGGCATTTTGAAAACCAACCCTTCACTTTTTTTACACATATATAGTAAGGAAAAAATAAAATAAATAAAATAATAATTAAAAAAAACAATTTATAATAAAAAAAGGCAAACGAATTAACACAAACAAACAAAAACATGACAAATATATTAGATATAACCGATGGTCTATTGAGAGACGAAAGCATTCAAGAATACGAAGTTCATGAGTATGAACACGTGACTGGAACCAGTTTGAACAGTGTCGGTGAGATAAGAATCAACTTCGCGACTCAAGATCTGTTCGCCCATCCCAGTGAAAGTAACATAGTGATACAGGCATGTCTAACCAAGGAAGACGGAAACGATTACGCCGATGATGACGTGGTCACTCTAGCCAATAATGGCACGATGCATCTGTTCAGTAATATAAAATACATGCTCTCAGGACAAGAGATAGAATCCGTGTTTCATCCTGGACAAGCTACCACGATCTACAGACTCTTGATGTATCCGGACGGTTTTTCGAAATCTAAAGGACTCAATCAATTGTGGGTGAAAGACACCATCGCCAACATGAGTGCAGCTAATACCAGTGCCACCACGAGATTTGACTACGTCGTCAAGACGTCGAGACCCAGAGGATCGTTTTCGTTCATGATACCTCTAAAACACATATTCGGATTCACGGAAGATTATGATAAGATTCTCTATGGATTCAAACACAATCTGATGTTGCTTCGAAAAGGAAATGATGAAGCCATCATGAGACCCGCTGCAACCGATGTGGGTAAGATACATCTGATCAAGATATCTTGGTTCGTTCCACATGTGTTACCTTTGGTCGCGGACAAAGTACGTCTCTATAAGTTCATAGAATCGAAGAGTAAATTACCCGTGTGATTTAGAATGAGACAGTGCGACATGGCAAGTATTCCATCATCCACCAATCACATCGATTGGAGATTGACTGTGAAATCTGCTTTGGAAAGACCACGATTCATCATAGTGGCATTTCAGACTGATAGGGATGGGTCTCAAGTGAAAAATCCTTCCCTGTTCGATCATTGTCACTTGAGAAACATGCAGGTATTTCTAAACGCCACGAGATACCCAGTCATTGATTATAACGCCTCTTTCGATAAGAACGATTTCTGCAGGTTATACGGCGACGCCGGCGATTTCAGAAAGAAATATCATCGACTGGACGAATTGATGGGTAATCCTAACATCACTCCCACCGAATACAAATCGATGTATCACCTGCTTGTATTCGACGTTAGTAAACAGAGCGAGCAACTCAGGAGTAGCGTCTTAGACATTTAGATCAAGATGCAATTCGACAGGAATGTGCCGAAGAGAACTGAGGCTTTCCCCCAGTCCTGTCGGATAGAGACTTAGAATTCGAATCGGATGGACAAAAATGTCGATTGTTCGATGAAAAAAATAATAATAATTATATAAAATAATTAAAAATACCAACAAAAAACAAAAAAACATATAATTGGATTTTAGAGAAACTGAATATTCAATCTCTTAAAATCAAATTTTTTTTTTTTTATTTTAATTTGTCTCCCCTACATCACAAAAGTGATTATTTCAATTTTTTGGGGGTTTCACTGTTTGTTCAGAGGATCGAGTTCGATCAACAGAGAGACCACTGAAGTGGCAGCTTCGGGATTATTGGTTTTTGTCTTGAAATTGATCCTATCCCCCATCTGCACCTTGAGAGGTGTACTGAAGATGCTAGTGTTCGAGTGTTGATCCTTCATCTTTTCAACTCTGCACCTCTTGTCGGTTTCCACACCATTCACCACGAGACTGACGACCGCTCTATTGCTCAAGTCCGTAGGAGTCAGACTCATTTGAATAATCTCACCTCCCACTGGCATGGGATATCCTATCAGACTGTACAGCGGCCCGTTACCTCCGTTTCCATAGGACCATTCAACTTTTACCGCTTCTAATGCACCACTCTCCTCGGCCTAAACGGTGATCGATTGTCTGGCATATTTTATCTTTTCCACCATGGTGGATCAGAGTGCAGGCATCCAACATGTGTGTGGGATCCGGTAGACTCGTGAGTGCGAGTCCTCTCATGTCCAGTTTGCCTTCCTTGATATCATCCTTTCTCCAGACCGTATTTTCGTCCAAGTACTGTTTGCTGACTGCGCTGGAAGCGAATTCTGGTTCACTGTCGAGACCGAATAGATTGTGACCAGCCATGTCCATGTCGGCCTCCATGGTTCCTCCGGATTTTTTGTTCAGCTACAATTCGTCAACTCAGTTGAGATTCCAGATAGGATTGAGAATCCTGTAGGGCAGAATCCACATAGCCTTTGTTGACCACCATTGAGTCTTTGTCCGCATTGTCGATCTGGGACAGATTCAATATCTTGATGAATCCTCCATCCAGATCTGATTTCATTTCTAGCTAGTTGACGTTATTCTTTCTCAGTTCCAAGTCTATGTATTGTTTGGTCGCTGTATCGTTAAGATTCATGGTGACGGGCACGTTGGTTATCTTGTTAGAATTCGCATTCAATTTGGACTGCATCACTTTAAGAACGCAGCGATCTGTCAGTTGTTTACTGAATCTCCCATGAGCGTCGTCTGCAAATCTTTTAGTGGTGATATCAGTCGAATCTCTAGGGTCTGCTACATTCACCACTTGATTGGATTTCAAGTCGAGATCGCCCTTCATGTCTTTATTCACATAATTATCTCTCATCATCTGCCAGAAATTTTCATCACCTCTATCAACGTATTTTTTAGTTGCGACATCTGACAAATCGATCGATTCAGGAAGATTGTAGATTTTCTCATTGTTTAAGTTTAAAGGTTCTTCTCGAGGTTCGTATCTCCGGACGTATCGTTTGACCAAGTTGGCAATGTCACCACTACCAACAACTTCAACCATTCTTCTTTTCTTTCTAGAGGAACCTTCATTATCATCAGCGTGACCAAATTTATCGACTGTCATGTTTGTTTTGTTTTGTTTTGTTATTATTATTTAATTGTTTTGTTTTTATTTTAATTATAACTTTATTTTTTTTATATTCTTTATTTATATATCTATCTATATCATTTTTTTTTCTTTCTCCTTTAATGTAAATTGTTGAGAATATCCTGAAAGTGATCTGCTTCCGACCAGCTCTTGAGAACGTAGAGGCATAGGTGACTGCAAAACAGTCAACCCGGCACTTGCACTCGTTCGGTATTGCAAATAACTGACATTAAATAGTTCCTTATTTCTATCAGTGGTGAGATTCCATAGCTATCGAAATAATAATTTTTATTCTGATTTGAAAACCACGTGACCCAATGCGTACCCTCACCTCCGATATCATCCAGATTTAAAATTCCACATTCCGAATCGTCGTCTTTTTTCTCGGTAAGGCGTCGCTAGAAACACACCTCGAAAATGTTTGATTTTTAAATCTTTCGCCGCTTTCAACAGATCAAGGGGTAGGGGTTCATTGGGTAAGACGACATCTTCTACGGATATGTGTTTTATTTTCTTCTTATTCATAAATATGTTGGGTTTTTTTATTTATTATTTTTTTATATTCTTTTTTTAATTTGTAACTCGCGAGTTTTTTTTTAAACTTACAACATTTCGATGTCCTCAGTCATACCACATTCATCCTCTCGATTTTGTTGTTGAAATATCGCAGAATAATGTCCGAGTGTGAAAGTGTGTATTTTATCCTCGCATATAATTCTCTTATCATCTTCAGCCGTCAACGAAATCTTATTGATTTCTTTGGTGTACATCTCATGCTTTTTGCTTTGAACTGCAGTCATCTTTTTATACACTGTAGAACTTTCGAAAAGACACCCTTTATACTCGTCGAAAGTGATATTTTTATTCGTCACACACGCTTGAATGCCTTTACATCTCTTGATATCTTCACCGTTGAGGAGATAAGCGTACAATTTTGGTCTCAAACCCACGAATTCGGTGATCTGTCTTCCACCACTCTCGTCTTTGAATTTGCCTAACACCTTTTTATTGACACCCTTTGGAATCTTAGATGAGTGATCTTTGGGATAATTACTCATGTCAAACCATTCGTTCACGTCTGGTGCTATGTCCTCGTAGACGTCTCTAGTCTGTATCTCGTAAGCTAGACTGTCCGTGGTGGTGAACAATAGTTTGGCTTTCGAATTGAATTTGGATTTGACGTAATCGTAGTGAAACTCGTACATCAACTGCTTGCTGACGTCTAAGATGATCGCTTCAAGATAACAGGGTTTGTCAAACTTTAGATGCGTCTTTTGCATGTGTACAGCCACTAGAGTTTCGTCAAATATGATTCTATGTTGATAATTGGGTTTCGCGATTAATTTTCTAGACCTCTCTTCAGACGTGACGAGTTGAACGTTGGTTCTATTCCTAATGTTTTCCATAGATTTCCCATACACACAATTGTTCCTGAGTTTGAAGAAATCTTTTTCGAAGTCGCTCTCAGCCTGCAATCCTAAATTCGTGTTGAAATTGATGTATTTTTTCATCCAAGGCTCCCCGTCGAATCAAATGATTCGATGCACATTGATTAATCTCATCCTGCAATCGATGTAACATTTCAGATGTTCACAATAGACCACGTACTTGCGTTTGTAGTTTAAATTAGGAATGAGTTTTTCGACGGCGTTCACTTTCATTCATTCAGGAGCCAGCGGCTAATCGTTGTGTAGATCATGTAACGTTTCCGGATAGTTCCAAATCGACCTCTAGAATACAAGGATAGTATCTCCATTTTTGTTTTTTTCCAACGTTTCGACCCATTTGGAATTTCCGATCGGTAAAGGATGACTCATGGCCCAACCATACAAATTATTAGCATCTCAATGCTGTATGTATTTACTCGGTTTTTCCGAAGCGAAATCTTTTCCCATTTGAGAATTATTAGCTTTTGCATATCTGGTGGAAATCATAGAGACGCCACCTTTCACAGCCTTTTCAAACATGAGCAACATGTCGACGTCCGTTGATAATTCCAATCAGACTTCGGCCATCTTCAAGAGAGCATCCCAGGCAAATCCGGGTGCTGTTATATACCAAGCCGGATCTAGTTTGTAAAGTTGATGACACAATCGTCGAAAATTTTCGAACACATCAGCCACGAGAAGCACATCGGTTTTCAGATAGAGGTCGTGATAATCTCTCATGGATTTCATGTCGAATAATCTCCACACGTTTTGTGCATGCTCGTAATTGTCATCAGAAATGTGGGACTGGTATAATTTCTCCTTTAGGAGGTAGAGCGACGTCGTCGAATTTCTCGAGATCATTCATGTAATTGTAAGGGTAGGCGCCTTTCCTCAACATGACGTCCACCAATTGTCGTCGATCATCAAAATGTTTACTCGTGATTTTAAATTTCTCCCTATTCAAACTGTCGACTAATTTTTCCAGGTTGGCCGACGTGAATTTATAACTGTTAATCGAACATATTGCTCTACGGATGAGAATTGTTTTCTCACTCGATCCATCAACGTCTACCTTTTTATGAACAAACTTCCATTTAGCGAAGGTAATGTATTTTTCATTGCTGAGCATGCTGCAGCCCAACTCCCCCTCGCTGACACCCATATTTTCACGTACAGGTGACTGTCGTAGCCCAAGAGATTGTGAAATATTACTGGGTAGAATTGAGCATCTCGAAATCTTAAATTACATATGGTGTGAGCAGCGCCAGGAAACAGACCCATGTAGTGATCATGATCTCTAACTTTTTGTAGTATTTTCACAATTATTATCGAATGGTTGTCTACAGATGTGACATTCGGTGGTTTCCTTGTATTCTTCCCTTTGCTCTGGCGTGATGATGATGTCTTTGGATTATTTAAATTTATCGTGTAATTCTTGAATTTTCGATTCTAACTCTTCCACGAATTTTCTAGCCACGTCGTCATCATCTGAACGTTTAGTGTAGACGAATGGACCTGACGATTCTCGATCGTCAAAAGAACATTTCACATAATAACAATAACTCGAATGTACGTGCTTCTGGTGTTTTTCGACTTAACTCCTATGCTCGTCGGGCTGGCAAGAATTCATTTTCACGGTGAAACATTCGAAATCGGCATAGACGACGAATTGCGGCTCTAATCTTTTTTTGTAGTTGCAAAAGTTCATGTAAGTGTTAGGTTTAGGCATTTCAATGGCAACACTTGGCTTTTCGTTGCAATATTCCTGATGACACGTCAACGATTCTTGACAATGGAATGAATTCATGCAGTTGAGACAGAAAAATCTTTCGCTCTTATGTTTAGAAGTCTGCTTCGACAGCAATCGACTCATATTTTTAATCCAGCAATAATGTTGATTGTCACTCTCGGAAATTAATAACAAATTAACAATCTTTTCTTTCTCTTTGTGCGAAGTCAGTCTGAGAGGATAAACTATTCGTTTTTTACTGTTGCATCCCAAGATCTTCATGGCCATGGTGGGATTTAGCCTTTCGAAACACTCGATGTCTACCAACCGCATCGGGAAACACACTCCCGTCCAATCAAGATTTTTGCAAGTCTCTGCGTACTTGGAAACTCTGTCAGTATACTGTTCTATGGGATACAAGGCCGATGTGATCGCCCATTTGAAACACTCACTATCCTCTTTATTTTTCACTTTAATCACAGCATGTTTATTATATACGAAATAAGGCAATTCTATATAGGAAGACAGTCTTAAAGGATTGTGTTTGTCCACGTGAATCTCGAAATTCAATACCTTCTCGAACGTCCAACCACTTCCTTTGAGATGATAATGAACCATAGATTCCAAAATCTTGTCTGTCATCACTTCGTAAACATCGGATAATTCGTCGTGTCTAAACACAGTCTCGTTTTTAGATTGGAAATAGGTATCTTCCACCACGATCTCACCCGTGTTCGCATTGACCCTTTTCATTAGACAATACAAGATCATTTTTATTTTTAAACCATTATCTAGATGTTCTGGAAATACACCCAACACTCCACCCTTCACCCGTTTCATGAACAATTCGGCATCGAGATTTGAGAGACTGGGAATCGCATCGAAAGTTTTAAAATATTCTCTAATGGCAACGTCTCGTTCTATCGGACTCAATGATTTCTCTAATGCTTTGATTACAATTCCCTTTATCACATCAAGTCCTTTTTTTCACCCAGCACTCTCACGACTGCATCCATCACTTTTTGTAATGAATCATCATATCGAACGGCATCACTTTTCATTTTTTTTAATTCTCTTTCGAAACCTGCTGGTCCACTTTTCATTCAACAGTCTTCTTCTTAGCTTCCACAGTAATTTGTTGAAGTTGTTTCGTCGTTACTGCTGCATTCTCATTTCTCATTTCGATTCCAGTTTTTGCCGCTGTCGTAGATCTTTCATCCACACCCTTTCCATAGAGTAAATGATTGATGGATTCCTCTTTTTCCATGTGTTTAACACCTTTCAAATTCAATAACTGACGTACTTTTGCTTGTAATTTCACAGTTTTTGATCATAGGTCTCCCCACGAACAAGTTCAATCAGTTGTCCTTTCGTTCTGTTACAGCTGTATTTTTTAATTCTTAGATTTCTACAGTACTTTTTCAACTCAGATACGGTAGACGAATATAACTTATCCACGTTGGACGTTTTTGTTTTTGGCATTTTTTTTATGTTAAAACTTCTTATTTGATATATATATTATTTTATCCTTTTAAAAAAAACATTTTTGCGAATTTTTAAACTTCTTATTTTAATATATATATATATATATTTTTTAAATGAAAAACACCAATTTTTTTAAGTGAAATTCAATTTTTTTAACACAAAACACCAATTTTTTTAAGTGAAATTCAATTTTTTTAACACAAAAACATTTAACACAAAAAATAAATTGAGATGATTTAGGTACATCGCATCCGAATAATCGTTTATACCTTCACCACCCCCCCCCCCCCCAAAAAAAAAAAACAAAAAAAACTAAACACTTGATGACTGAGTCCCATCAGTAAAAAACAACAAAAAAAAAAATAATAATAATTGTACACCATAGAAAACCAGTACTACCTCGCTTTTCTCAATTCATTCCAATCGAAGGTGAATAGAGTTACACGCATGAGAAACACACACTCACTCGATTGAAATATTAAAATATCTAGTTTGCATTTCACTTCATTCGGTAATGAATGTAGATGTTTTAAACGTGGTTATATTTTATAGTACATCAAAGTAAGGAAAAACATCTGGTTATTTTATAAAAAAAATTAAACAGTCTAAGTTGTGAAAGCAATCACGCCCCATTAATATTTCAATCAAGTGAGTGCACATTCCTTGAGATAAAAATAAAAGAAATGCACTTTTAATGGGTTTTTTTCGAGTCGTGATTTAAACATCTATGTTATAATGGACTTCATAATCTCAAATCCATAATTAAAATATTTATACACAAATATTCTGTCCATACTGATATACAAAGCGGAATATCAGATTCACTTTATCAAAAGTTCGTCTTTCTCCATGGATCAAATTAAATTCGCAAATCAGTTGTTCAGAAATATTTGGTTATATGTTAGTTCCATAGAACAATGATAAAGCATCCGGATTAAAATTTTCTATCTTATCCGATAGAACCGTCAACAAAGCATCGTGATATTTGTACATTAAATCGAGAGCATGAATCGACGTTCGATAACGTATTTATCCAACTCGAATTTTAAAAAAAAACACTGTTTTAATTCAAATCTCAGTGCTATTCTGTCGCCGGTCACAAATCGTGCAACTCTATTCGTAAGAAAATTTGAAAAAAATTCACCCAAACGGAAAATCAGTGTTAAATTTATCAAAAAAGCGGGTTTCTAAAAACCTGGAAGTTTTTAGACATTTTTTTTCAAATTCCCCAGAAACCGCACATATCATCTACTTCGGTGATCTGACGAGAACCGGGTACCGCAACGCCACCACGCCCCCACAAAACTGTCTTGAAAAAAAATGTAATGAACTTCGCTTATTTGTAACACAAACAAGAATCATTGTTGATTTACTATTTATTTATTTATTTTTGAGGGTTTGACACTTTCAACAGCAAGGGTCACTTCGTGTCGGACAGTTTTATTTTATGGGTGCAGGAAGCCGGAGAGTACCCGGGGAGAACCACCGAGCAACGGCGTGTAACTGTCAGACTCCCAAACGTACTAACTCCGCACAAGCAGGGTTATCATTGGCTGAAGACAAGCTCACCATTGACGTGCAGTATGCCTTAGTACACAACGTCACCGTGCCCACACGACGTGGGAAATCGGGATGAAATGCCTTGCCCAGAGACACAACGCAGTAAGCCCGTTAGCACTGGATCTTTCGGTTTGAAATCCAATGCCTTACCACTGAGGCACCTTGCTCCTGTTGCTTTGTTAACGAAAACAGGCGCAGCGCAAAGTGTGGCATATGCTCCTGACGGCCATATTGAATTGGCTAGCTAGACCAACAGGAAGCATTGTCCAGTCATCCACAAGTAACCCCTAAAATTATGTTTTGATCAAATAAGCGGTTCTTTAGTTATTGGACGGAAACCAAAAGTTAACGGACGGACGGAAGGACATGAAGAAAACATATATAGGCAAAGTTCCTTTACCACAACCAAACTCTTCCAGAATCATTGCAAACACGTGATTCTATTCGAAATCATTGTCACTGTCCCCATTAGATGACGACATCGACACTTCCTCATAATCCGACTATCTGGAACAACAGATGGGGACATCTGCGGGCAGTCAAACCGAACAACGTTGTATTTACCATCTGATAATTCCTATCCAACATCAGATTCTATCAGCCTGGAACAACAGATTGGGACACCTGCGGGCAGTCAAACCGAACAACGTTGTATTTACCATCTGATAATTCCTATCCAACATCAGATTCTATCAGCCTGGAACAACAGATTGGGACATCTGCGGGCAGTCAAACCGAACAACGTTGTATTTACCATCTGATAATTCCTATCCAACATCAGATTCTATCAGCATGTTGATGCTCGACGGCAGCGTTGCGCATGTTGGCGCTGAGCGAAGTTCGACGGATCTTCTGTTTGACAACAAGGGGGTATGACAGACTCTTCCTCTAATCTTGTCGAGAGGTTTAGACATGTCTTTGGGACCGAACGCTTTGTCGAACACATTGAACCGGTGATCATTAAGAGGCACCTTCTTCCGAACACCGTACAGTCCACATGTGTAATGTTTAATCACTCCGATTATTCCTTCTCTTGGGGAGTCTGTGGACAGAGACCCAAAGGCTTCGACGAATCTCTCGACGTGAGACAGGCGAATGGGCGCTTCTTACCCTTCTGCGCGCGAAGGCAGCGTTGTAGTCGCAGCCGGTGTAAGCATGGAAAGCAGGTAATGCTAGGCAATATCGTGGACCTATCGCTTCTGCATTGGAATCGACATTCATGTACCTCCGATTGCCACGACTTGTTGTACCAACGTCCATCCATGTCTGGCATAAAGGTCTGCGGCTATGATGGATAAGTAGAGCAATAATGTCTGTAGCTCGTCTAATCAAATACCCACCCCGGAAACAGCAGTCTGGTTGCACATCAAATGCTGCACGGGTTCCTTAACGACTCTATTCTCGATCACGGAAAGCCTGACCCAATATTCACCAACACCGAGAAATATCTCACAGCCCTTTAACAGAGGTGCATGATAAGGATCAGACCAATTTCGTAATAGAAACTGCCGCAACTCCTGCTGGAACGATTTCAATTTTAGCGCGTTCGTGAAGTCTTTTAATCGTAGCTGCTCAAGTTCAGATTTTGCAAAGTAAACGTCTTCTCTGCACCTTTCCAATTTCGTTTGCAATCTTTGATCGACGGTTCCTGAAAAGTATCAAACGCTTTGTCTACTCTGTTGGATGGGTAGCTCAGGACTCTGTTAACGATAACACTAGATAGTCCACCGTATGTTGCAGAAACAGTTGGTGATAAACTGCAGCAGGACGTTTCCATCAATAATAGCGCTCTTTGGGATGCGAATTTAAGTCCCCTCCCCCTTCAAGTATTTCAAACAAGACACTCTTGTCGCACGCAGGATTGGTCCGTCTGTGCTGCACATGGACAGCGGGGCAGGAGTTAGCGAGAATGTTAGAACAAATTGCAAATCAGTCCGGTCAACAGCATCAGCGAGAGCACTGATGTATAGGTCAACGTTTGATTGACTAAATGTTCCATCCAGGGTGAGAAACAGGTGAACACGGTTCACATACGGCATGCAAAACTGCACAGTCTTACCAAGCTCGCCATCGAGTATGCGTTTGGTGTATGCAGCGTAATCATCAAACAGATTATTGAACACAGGTAAATCAATCAGCTCCCCAACGTTTTTCCTTTCCACCAACTTTGTGTTCAACACCTGACAAGTTCTCAGAGTGCATGAGTGCATGTATGTGTCTATAAACTTGGAAAAATGCATTACTTCGAATGCCTGGGCCAACATGGGATGAAACCTTTTTGCACCTGTTGAATTCCGTGCACGTTAGGAAACCCTTCATGTAACCTGATGCAAGAACAAGCGATTCGGTCAATATATCCGGTATTCCAGATTCATTGATAATCTTTCCAAAGGCCCGGAACAAACGCATTAAAAGGTGGGAACGTCCGAAAAGGAAGAAAATCTTATCAACTTTTGGATGCATTCCGGACAGTATTTTTGACAACACTAAGATCATAAGTCACAACGCCAAATATATGTTTTCATTCAGCGGCGCATTTCTGTGTTATTGTCATCATTTCGCCTATAACAGCATCGCTTGTGGAAGGACAATCAATGTTCAGCATATATGAAATCAGTTGTTTCGGCAAGTTGTCAACGTAGAACCACTCAAATCGGCATGGGGATGAGCTGTGAACCACACTATGTTCAGCTTCCGTTCTTTGTGTGACAAATGAAACTTCGAAAATTGATGTAGTCGCATGAAAAGAATCCCATGCGTGGACGTTTCCTATAAAGGTCTATCATTTTGCATTGTAGTTCGAGTGTTCTTCGACGCGTTTTTATCCGGTTTGTGGCAAAGGGATATTTTTTGCGTCTTTTGGAACATCCGTTGATGCACCACTAATAGATGCCGGTTTTTTATTTATTTATTTATTTATTTATTTATTTATTTATTTATTTATTTATTGGTGTTTATGGTCACATACTTATGCACGATGGCTAATCTTGACCGTGACAGATTTACGGGTGGAGAAAGCCAGAGTACCCGGAGAGAACTACCGAGCATCGACGAGCAACTGTCAGCTCCTCAACATAGTAACTCTGTTCAATCTCCGCTCAAGCAGGGTTACAGTGGTTGAGGACATGTGTACCATCGACGTGTAGTATGCCTCAGTACACGGTGATTACTGTAAATCACACGATATGGCCTGAGCTTGGTAGAATATACCCATGATATCATGGAAGGTATCTGCTCTCAACAAAGTGTGCGTCAGCTCATCGTAATAATTGAACGCCAATCCTGCCTCTAGCCTGGGTGTGGACCCAGCCGGACAACTGAGCTTTTTCTCCAGCAAGACACACTCTAGGTTTGTTTGCAACTCCTCTCTGTGACATGATAGTTGTTGCAAGCTCCCAACTTGTTCATGAATGTCATCATTTTCTTGCTCCCAGTCAAAGATTTGACAGTCATCGCTTTCAGAATATGCTTAGGAGGCTTCACTGTAACATGTGTCATTCCGACCTATAAGCTTTCTCAACAACCACGATACAATTACATTCTGCTCGCAGGCCTATATGTAACTCGGATGCCCAAAAATGCTAAACCACTGAGATATATTATCGATATACCGATACAACTTTTGAAAAAAAAAACATTTGACGCCAGCTGTCAATATGTTGTAAGTGCATTCCTCAAAACAGGGATAACTCGGGATAACTGCTGTAATTTGGCCGGGCTCCGGAAACCCTTTCTTAAGTAGATTTTGCTGCAGAAAAACATTTCTTGAGTTGTATTTGTATAATCAGAAAATCCTGAAGTATTTTCACAGCAAATATCAAGGAGGTACGCGAAAGTGTAAATTTGGGTGATTTTTTTCGTGTTTTGGGGTTCCGTCGGATGACCGTTTCTTAAGTGGATTTTGCTGCGGATGAAGCTTTCTTTAGGTGTATTTCTCTTGTCAGTATATGCTGAAGTATCACCACGGTAAATATCAGGGATGCACGCGAAAGTGGAAAGTGGGGTGATTTGAGGGGGGGGGGGGGGGGTCGGGGCTCCTTCGACCCATTATGCTACAGTTGCGCAACTTAAAAATTCGGTTTGTTCCGTGAGTTCGGTGGCTATAACAACCCGAGCACATTAAATCGTTCGTACCCGAGAGTGACAATAGAACCGACCTGGCCTATAATAAATATCGACCACATCACAAACCCTATTTGTTAAAATAAATTAAAAATACCTTTAATGAACAAATGATAACCTCATCGTACGGAAATTAGACGTTAGTAAATATTGAAAATCAAACATAACTCATTGCATGAGATGAACATCTTTCATACTACAACAGATAAGGCGTATTTCGATTTAACCCTTTGAACTCTAGTGCTATCTTCCATGCCAGTTCAATGGCAGTAATTAGAAGCGTACCTATTCCTTATTTGGGGTAGACCAATCAATATTTTGAACGTTCAGCCTCGGTGCTGCACGTTGAAAAAATTGATTGTTCTTCCCCACACATTTCTGAACAGCCACCCTATATATTGACGTTATGACGTATCATGTTCCCAGCCGGAAAAACTGCTGCTCTAGTTCAAAGGGTTAATCTTCTCCTGTAATGTATAAGAATAAAATTCAGAGATGAACGACGTGAAATATATTTTAAAACTGAAAGTACCAAGTAAATGCACGCACCCTGTAATATACTACTCAAAGTTTGCTAAGCACCAAGTATATCCAACTACCTGTTTTACGTTCTAGTTGAAATATTGTAATGAAAAGTGTATATATTTTTTATTTAATTATATCTTTAATAATTTAAGTACAGAAATTAAGATTTTGTTTGTGTTTGACATTATATTTTAGCTCTTGAATACGATAACCATGGAAAATGGATATTATTGGTAAAAGAGGAAATTTTTCAAACTTGCCAAAAAGTTGACAGAGCGAACTGGTATGGGTTCAATATCGAGTATGAGACCCATTACTGTTAATTTTACAGCTTGACAATGCCTTCTCATGCTCCCAGTCAGGTTCCTGATGGTCCTTTGTGGGATGTTGTTCCATTCTTGGACCATCATGACACCAAGCTCCTGGACACTTCTTGGCTTGCCTTGACGGGCTGAAATTGCAAGCTGGAACTCATTCCAGACGTGTTCGATTGGATTGAAATCAGGGGATCTTGCTGGCCAGTCCATACGCTCAGTCCCCCCCCCCCCCCCCCCCCCCTGTCGGTACTCCCGGACAGCACAGGCAACATGAGGACGGGCATTATCGTCCATCAGAATGAATCTATCACCCACTGCACCTGCATAAAATCTGACGTGGGTATCCAGTATCTCATCAATATACTGCTGTGCACTCAATGTACCACGGTCAAGGACACAGAGCTATGTACGTCCACCCCTGCTCATGCCGCCCCGGGCCATTATTGACCCTCCCCCATAGCGCTCATATCCAGCAGTGTTGGCTGCATGGAATCGCTCCCCTGGACTTCTCCATGACATAGAACGCCTATCTGTGTAGTCGAGGCAGTTCCTTGACTCATCTGTAAAAAGGACAGGTCTCCAATCTTCTCTGGTGCATCCAACATGGTCTATGGCCCATTCATATCGTGTCTGACGGTGGTTCTGGGACAGCGGAATGCGAATACATGGTCTTCTCGATCGCAGACCACTTTCGTGCAACCTTGCCCGGATAGTCTGCCTCGAACCATTTAACCCGGATGCATTCTGAAGGTCACTGCGAAGCTGGGTTGCTTTTGCAAAGTGGTTCCTACGGGCGTGAATGATCAAAAACCAGTCTTCAGTTGCAGATGTTGCCCTGTCTCTGCCACCACCATTCCGTCTTACTGGTGTGCCATACTGCTGACTCAGACTCTGGTGAATACCATATGATGCGCACCAAGGGCTTCACCAACCTGACGATGTGTAGCCCCTTGCTCCACCATCCCAACAGCTCGCCACATTTCTGCTTCAGAAAAATGTCTTCTTACATTAGCATTTGCCATATTCAATCATTAAATCACAAGGGTTTGTGTTGAAATGAAGATTGAATACCCTACACATGGCATGTACATGTAGCCAGTACACGAAAAAACATCATGCAAATCAAAGGGTACATGCTTTCCATGACTGTCACGAAAAGTCTGCTTGTCAAGAGAGCTAATGTAAACACTGGGGATCATCTCAATACATTCCTCAATCATATCCACCAAAAATATCGCAAATATGTCACAAGCAAATTTCACAATGATGTGTCAAACATGTGGTGCTCAGCAAACTTTGAGTAGTATACTTTGTGACATCCGTCGTGCTGACCTCTCCTCGACTCATTAGATAAATCGGCACACAAACCAATTATATTATACTAGGTCAGCACTACTGACCCGCAATTATGGCACACTTCTAGGTCAAAATTTCATAAACAACTGCGACGAAAACAGCATTTTCCTTTCTCACTTTCAGCTTGTTATTGGAGGAACCCGTTGCAGTTCTTTCTCATTATTTCGTAGGTTATGCTCTATTTTAGATTACTAGTAACGTCATCCCGATAGTATGAAACCAAATTTTTCTACCGCACTTGCGATAGCCTTATTCAATTTCTGTGCAGACGCATAAGTCCAAATTGATATTAAGTCGATAATATCTATTTATTTATTATCCCCCTTGTTGTTCATTTTCGCCTCGGTACTGTGTATTGCCCAAAAGAGGATCCAAGTCGCTGAATTCTTTCCTGTATTGGGACTTGAGCAGTATCTTGAAAGTACAATAGGAAAATCAGACATTTCAGGGTAGTAAAATTAAACGACCACACTATGTTCAGTTAACACCTCTCACGTCAAGATTTGGGTAGAGAATATATTGAATAATGAGCGTGCGTCCTCTCGCACAATGTTAGCCAATATCCTGACCTACACCTCAAGCCTTAGGCTGGTTACCCAGCAAATGTTGTAAATTACAGCTTTGTAGTTATGTATATTCTTATTTCTATATTTTCTTTGGTTTAAATTTCCAGTGGTGATGCCAATCAACGCAATTTATGGAAGGAGTTCCTTCAAAACCAAAGCTCTTACTCGTATCTCTGAATGCCAGCTGACTGCATAATTAAAGTTTTCAGACAAGTGTTACAGATGGCGATTAATATAATGCAGTACCGGAAGTAGGTGGGTATGTTCTATAACAGTCTTAACTCAAGGAGACGAGTCCATATCCATCATTGTTTTGCCACTATCCACCTCAGATCCCTTCCACTTATATTTTATTGCTCACTCTCGGTAATTCTTACTATGATGTGGATTATCATCCTTTGTGGTGATGTCCATCCAAACCCAGGTCCTGATCATACTGGTACAGATAATACCAACTCAAGTACAATCTCAATTTTGAATTATAATATTCGTAGCATTCGTCACAAACTGTCTAAGCTAGTAATTGATATCGATGACTTTGACTCTATCTGCTTTACGGAAACCCATTTGGATAATGGTTTCAATATTGGTAACATATTAATTCCAAATTATTCTATCCGATTACACAACCGTAACCAGTATGGTGGGGGGTATAGTGGTGTATTTCGCTGACCACCTCACTTATAAACACATCGAACATCTATCATTAGGCTTTTCCATCTGGAAAAGACTATTGAATTTCTACGGATTATTAGGCTTTTCCCTCTGGAAAAGACTATTGTTTTTCTACGGATTATTATTTTTTGGGGTTTGTTTTTTTTTTTTTTTGGGGGGGGGGGGGGGGGGGGGGGTTTCCACACATTTTTGTCCGTACGATTCAGAAGCCATTTGAACCGATTTTCACACAATTTGGCACAGGCATAGAGTGGCAAAAAATCTAAAAATGTACCGAAGCGGAATTTTCGATTTAACCCTTATTTCGCCAGAATTGGCAAAAAACTGCCAAAATTGGTGTTTATCGGCACTTTCTCGAAACACGTCTTTAGGATTTTTTTTTTAAACATTCATCATTACTAGACCTGCCTATGACACAACCTTTGATACACACGACATATTAGGCGATGCATATGGTAACCCTCCACAGGCTGCCAAACATCGAAATTTTGATGAAATGGGCCAGTTTCAGACCCCTGCTGCACCCAAACGATACCCGAGAGGTAAACATAACTTCCTTTATTGGAAGTGGAATTCACCGAGGATCATTTTTGTAAGTAATAAGGGTGTTCAGAAAACCAAGTGTTAACCCGTTTTGGGCTGGTTAAACAGCAATACCCCAAAAAAAGCTCAAAACTTCATGTTTTCCGTGGATTTCTCTAAACGAGTCTTGTAGATTTTCATGAAAAATTGGTTCACTCTCAGGTCTTGGTGTGACATTACAAGTTGCATGGATAAAATATTCCGGTCAGCATTAGTTAACCCTCCCCGAACTGCTAAACGTAAAAATTGTGATAAAATGGGCTGTTTTTAGACACCAACAGCACCCAAACGATATACCACAGAGAAAGGGGCCTTCATTTTTCGGACGCAAAATGGATCGGAAAATATTTTTGAAAGTGGTAAGGGTATTCAAAATTTAACGTCTTAACCCATTTTGGGCTGCTTAAAGAGAGATACCCATTAAAATCTTAAAATACCCGTTTTCTGTGGATTTCTCTAACAACATCTTGTAGGTTTTCAAGATAAATCGGCTATTTGCAGGTCTTGGTGTGACATTACAGGTCGCATGAACAAAATATTCCGGTCAGCATTAGTTAACCCTCCCCGGGCTGCTGAAGGTCAAAAGTGCGATAAAATGGGCTGTTTTTTCACACCAACAGCACCCAAAGGGTACACCACAAAGAAAAGTGCCTTCTTTTATCGCGCGTACAATTTATACGGAAACATTTTTGTAAGTAGTAAGGGTATTCAAAAGTCGACGTCTTAACCCATTTTAGGCAGGCTAAAGAGAGATATCCCTTGAAAGCTTTAAATTCCCATTTTCTGTGAATTTCCCTAACGGTAACTTGTAGGGTTTCAAGACAAATTGACTATTCGTAGGTCTTTATGTGACATTACAAGTTGCATGGACAAAATACTCCGGTGAGCGTTTTTTAACCATCTACAAGCTGCCAAGCATCGTAATGTTGTTAACATGGGACTGTTTTCAGACACGCACAGCACTTAATGTATACATGAGGGATAAACATAATCTCCTTTGTTTGAAGTGGAATTCACAGAGGACCATTTTTGTAAGTAATAAAGGTATTCAAAAAGCCAAGCGTTAACCCCTGTTGGGGAGGTTAACAGGGATACCCATCAAAAGCTTAAAAAATCGTTTTCCCTGGATTTCTTTACCAACATTTTGTGGGGTTTTCAAGAGAAAATGGCCGTTGATAGGTCTTGGTGTCATATGACCAGTTGCATGGATCAATTATTCTGGTAGGCATTTGTTAACCCTTCATGGGCTGCTAAATGTAAAAAAAATTGAGGAAATAGTCTGTTTTTGGACACCAAGAACATCAAATGGAAATGCCACAGAGAAACGTAACTTCTTTTACCGGACGCAAAACTGATAGGGAAACGTTGATATTGATATTAACCCATTCTACCAATAATGATGGGTTTTACCTAAACATTTTTTTATCAAACCCAAACCGAGTCATTTGAGACTACTATACTCACCTTTCTCATAACATCAATGAAGGAACTTTAGTGAGGCAGTTAAAAACAATTCATCAGACAGTGTGGGGTCTAGAAAAATCATGGAATCTAATCGGGAAAAGCCATGATTCTCCAGAATCATAAAGTCTAGTTGTGGGTTTTTTTTTTTTTTTTTTTCCACACATTTTTGTCCGTACGATTCAAAAGCCATTTTCGAACCGATTTTCACACAATTTGGCACACGCATAGAGTGGCAAAAAATCTAAAAATGTACCGAAGCGGAATTTTCGAATTAACCCTTATTTCGCCAGAATTGGCAAAAAACTGCCAAAATTGGTGTTTATCGGCACTTTCTTGAAACACGTCTTTAGGATTTTTTTTAAACATCCATCATTACTAGACCTGCCTATGACACAACCTTTGATACACACGACATATTTGGCGATGCATATGGTAACCCTCCACAGGCTGCCAAACATCGAAATTTTGATGAAATGGGCCGGTTTCAGACCCCCACAACACCCAAACGATACCCGAGAGGTAAACATAACTTCCTTTATTGGAAGTGGAATTCACCGAAGATCATTTTTGTAAGTAATAAGGGTGTTCAGAAAACCAAGTGTTAACCCGTTTTGGGCTGGTTAAACAGCAATACCCCAAAAAGCTCAAAACTTCATGTTTTCCGTGGATTTCTCTAAATGAGTCTTGTAGATTTTCAAGAAAAATTGGTCACTCTCAGGTCTTGGTGTGACATTACAAGTTGCATGGATAAAATATTCCGGTCAGCATTAGTTAACCCTCCCCGAACTGCTAAACGTAAAAATTGTGATAAAATGGGCTGTTTTTAGACACCAACAGCACCCAAACGATATACCACAGAAAAAGGGGCCTTCATTTATCGGACGCAAAATTGATCGGAAAATATTTTTGAAAGTGGTAAGGGTATTCAAAATTTGACGTCTTAACCCATTTTGGGCTGGTTAAAGAGAGATACCCATTAAAATCTTAAAATTCCCGTTTTCTGTGGATTTCTCTAACAACATCTTGTAGGTTTTCAAGAAAAATCGGCTATTTGCAGGTCTTGGTGTGACATTACAAGTCGCATGAACAAAATATTCCGGTCAGCATTAGTTAACCCTCCCCGGGCTGCTGAAGGTCAAAATTGCGATAAAATGGGCTCTTTTTGCACACCAACAGCACCCAAAGGGTACACCACAAAGAAAAGTGCCTTCTTTTATCGCGCGTACCATTTATACGGAAACATTTTTGTAAGTAGTAAGGGTATTCAAGAGAGGACGTCTTAACCCATTTTGGGCAGGCTAAAGAGAGATATCCCTTGAAAGCTTTAAATTCCCATTTTCTGTGAATTTTCCTAACGGTAACTTGTAGGGTTTCAAGACACATTGACTATTCGTAGGTCTTTATGTGACATTACAAGTTGCATGGACAAAATACTCCGGTGAGCGTTTTTTAACCATCTACAAGCTGCCAAGCATCGTAATGTTGTTAACATGGGACTGTTTTCAGACACGCACAGCACCTAATGTATGTATGAGAGATAAACATAATCTCCTTTGTTTGAAGTGGAATTCACAGAGGACCATTTTTGTAAGTAATAAAGGTATTCAAAAAGCCAAGCGTTAACCCCTGTTGGGGAGGTTAACAGGGATACCCATCAAAAGCTTAAAAAATCGTTTTCCCTGGATTTCTTTACCAACATTTTGTGGGGTTTTCAAGAGAAAATGGCCGTTGCTAGGTCTTGGTGTCATATGACCAGTTGCATGGATTAATTATTCTGGTAGGTATTTGTTAACCCTTCATGGACAGCTAAATGTAAAAAAAAATTGAGGAAATAGTCTGTTTTTGGACACCAACAACATCAAATGGAAATGCCACAGAGAAACGTAACTTCTTCTTCCGGACGCAAAACTGATAGAGAAACACTGATATTGGTATTAACCCATTCTACCATTAATGATGGGTTTTACCTAAACATTTTTTTATCAAACCCAAACCGAGTCATTTGAGACTACTATACTCACCTTTCTCATAACATCAATGAAGGAACTTTAGTGAGACAGTTAAAAACAATTCATCAGACACTGTGGGGTCAAGAAAAATCATGGAATCTAATCGGGAAAAGCCATGATTCTCCAGAATCATAAAGTCTAGTTATTTTTTTTTTTTTTTTTTTTTTTTTTCCACACATTTTGTCCGTACGATTCAGAAGCCATTTTCGAACCGATTTTCACGAAATTTTGCACACACATAGATGGGCACAAAATCTAAAAATGTACCGAAGCGGAATTTTCGATTTAACCCTTATTTCGTCAGAATTGGCAAAAAACTGCCAAAATTGGGGTTTATCGGCACTTTCTCGAAACACGTCTTGTAGATTTTTCTTATACATCCGTAATTGCTAGACCTGTCTGTGACACGCCCTTTGATACACACGACATATCAGGCGATGCATATGGTAACCCTCCACAGGCTGCCAAACATCAAAATTTTGATGAAATAGGCCGGTTTCAGGCCCCCACCGCACCCAAACAATACATGAGAGATACACATAACTCCCTTTATTGGGAGTGGAATTCACCGAGGATCATTTTTGTCAGTAATAAGGGTGTTCAAAAAACCAAGCGTTAACCCGTTTTGGGCTGGTTAAACAGCAATACCCCCATAAAGCTAAAAAATTTGTGTTTTCCGTGGATTTCTCTAAACGAGTCTTGTAGATCTTCAAGAGAAATTTGTCACTCCCAGGCCTTGGTGTGACAATAGAAGTTGCATAGACAAAATACTGCGGTGAGCATTTGTTAACCCTCTACGGGCTTCTAAAAGTCAAAATTGTGATAATATGGGCTGTTTTTGGACGCCAACAGCACCCAATGGGTACGCCACAAAGAAAATTGCCTTCTTTTATCGAGCGCACAATCTATATGGAAACATTTTTGTAAGTAGTAAGGGTATTCAAAAGTCGAAGTCTTAACCCATTTTGGGGAGGCTAAAGAGAGAGACCCCTTAAAATCTTAAAATTCCCGTTTTCTGTGGATTTCTCTAAATACATCCTGTAGGTTCTCAAGAAAAATTGACTACTCAGAGGTCTTTGTGTGACATTGTAAGTTTCATGGACAAAATATTCCGGTGAGCGTTTATTAACCCTCTACAGACTGCCAAGCATCGTAATTTTGTTGAAATGGGCTGTTTTCAGACACGCACAGCAACCAACGTGTACCTGAGAAATACACATAATCTCCTTTGTTGGAAGTGGAATTCACCGAGGTCCATTTTTGTAAGTAATAAGGGTATTCAAAAAACCAATCGTTAACCCCTTTTGTGGTTGTTAATAGTGATACCCATCAAAGGCTTCAAAATTTATGTTTTCCCTGGATTTCTTTACAAACATCTGGTAGCGTTTTCAAGAGAAAATGGTCATTGATAGGTCATAGTGTCACATTACCAGTTGATTGGATAAATTATTCCGGTAAGCATTTGTTAACCCTCCATGGGCTGCTAAATGTCAAAATTTTGAAAAAAATAGTCTGTTTTTGAACAACAACAACATCAAAAGGGAATGCAACAGAGAAACGTAACTTCTTTTACCGGACGCAAAACTGACAGGGAAACATTTTTGTAAGTAGTAAATGTATTCACAAATCGAGGTCTTAACCCATTTTTGACTGGTTAAGGAGATATACCCCTAAAAAGCTTAAAATTCCAGTTTTCTGTGGATTTCTCAAAAAAAAATTCAAGAACAATTGACCATTTGCAGGTCTTCGAGTGACATTACAAGCATGAACAAAATGTTTCGGTAAACATTTGTTAACCCCCCAGAGGCTGCCAGGCATAGACATTTCGAGAAAATGGGCTGTGCTTGGGCAACCATAACACCAAATGTGTACCTACGAGATAAACATAACCCTCTTCATTGGAAATGGAATTCACAGTTGATCTTTTTTGTACCCATTGAAGGTATTAACAAAACCAAGCATTAACCCTTTAGAGCTGGTTACAGAGAGATACCCCTCAAAAGGTTAAAAATTTGTGTTATCTGAGGATTTCTTTCAAAACCATCCAGTAGATTTTCAAGAAAAAATGGCCATTCTCAGATCTTAGTGCGACATTACAAGTTGCATGTACAAAATATTCCTGTAAGCATTTGTTAACCCTATGCAGGTTCTCAAACATCAAAATGTTGATAAAATGGGCTGTGTTTGCGTACCCACAGCACCCAAAGTTGGGAGGAGAGATCAAAATAAGTGGAAGTAGAATTCACTGAGAATTAGTTTTGGAAGTAATAAGAGTATTCAATAGACAACACTTAACCCGTTTTGGGCTGGATAAACAATGATACCCATCAAAAGCTTAAAATTCATGTTCTCCCTGGATTTCTCTGAAAACATCTTGTAGATGTTAAAGAAAAAAATGGCCATTCACAGTTCTTGGAGTGACATTACAAGTTGCATGAATAAATATTCCTGTTAGCACTTGTTAACAACCCTCTACAAGCTGCCAGACATCAATATTTGGAAAACATTTGAGATAAAATGAACCATTTTTAAATTGGCACAGCACTCAGTGGGTATGTGTCAAAGAAACATAACTCCTTTTGTCGGTCATTGACTTGTTGGACGACGATATTGACATTAACCCACTCCACCGTTAATGATGGTTTTTACCTAAACAATTTTTTATCAAACTCTGTCATTTGAGATTACTATCTTCACCTTTCTCATAACATCAATGAAGGGACTTCAGTGAGACAGTTAAAAACAATTCATCAGACACTGTGGGGTCATGAAAAATCATGGAATCTCATCGGGAAAAGCCATGATTCTCCAGAATCATAAAGTCTAGTTCGATTATGATATTCTATGGTTCGAAGTAGGCAATAAACAAAAATTCATCCATTGCCTCACATACAGATCCGAGAGAGAATCGTGTGAAAATTATTGGTGTAAGTTACAGAAACAAATTGAAATAGCTTTAGAATTAAATATTTTTCAAGTGTTCACTAGCGATATAAATTCTTGACCCTGTAATTATTAGCGACACAGTTACAGTCGCTCACTCGGCCACTCTTGAGCTTGGTCTATCAGATCACCTTGCAGTATTCGCCCATATAGCCACCCTAACCAGCCTACCATACATGTAACTCGGGAGGTCTGGAATTACAGAAAAGCAAATTTTATAAAAATGAATGCCCTCATTAAAGAAACAGAATTGGCGAAACTAATATGCAGTGAGGCAGACATCAATGATGCCTTGTCAAATTTCGTTTCCACTTGCTTGGAAATTTCTGAAAAATGTTTTCCACACACAAAAGTCATAATCAGGAAGTCTGATAAACCTTGGTTTGATAGTGCTATCAGAAGTACTATTCGTCTTCGCAATCGACTACGTAAAATAGCAATAAAAAGTAATAAATCAAACACATGGACGAAGTATAAAACAGCCAGAAACAAAGTTAACAATATGAAAAAATTGCCAAGGCACAGTATTTGGAAAAGATTGATGACTCAATATTCGGAAATAACGACCAGCGACAATTTGGCACATTAAGTTGTTTCGAACAAACTTTACTTCAGATCCAGGAATACCAAAGGTTATATGTAATTTTGGTACAAGTCCAATTTTTTTCGAAACCGACAATGAAAAGGACGACCTGTTGAATGAGACATTTGTTCAAAATGGCATGTTGAACTCAAAAAACAAACAGCTTCCGCCTATAAACGTAGGTGTAAGCTATCGATTTGCGAAATTTCTTTCACTCGGGAAGACATCATTCACATTCTCAAATCTCTCAAAACTAATAACAGTATCGGACATAGAATGTTGAAAGAAACTAAATCAGTGTCAGTAAACCGTTATTTCTGCTTTGTTCTAAATCACTGGAATTGTCTGAATTTCCCAGGGAGTGGAAAGGTGCTGAAGTGATCCCTTTATTTAAAAAATAGGCCGATGAAATCGTCAGATGTGTACCCATACGCACAACTAGTAGAAAGCTGTATGATGGAGGGCCACCACGGATGCCGACATTATGTACACCATACATGGTATGTGTACATATAGAAATGGATTGGAGGAGTGTCTAATTTGATGGATAAATGGTTAATATCTCCGGATCAAATTATCAGATTTACATAAAAAAACTATACAGCACAGCACATCAGTAACCCGAATACATATATAAAGTAACATGACAATCGGATTGATATTTTTTGAGTTACCTCATGCCAAAGGGATTGGAGGAATTTTCAGTTTGAAGGTTAAAGGGGGTTAATATCTCCGGATCAAATTATCAGATTTACACCAAAAACTATACAGCTCAGCACATCAGTGACCTGAACACAATTATAAAGTAACTTGACAATCCAAGCAATATTTTTCAAGTTATCGAATGCCAAAGGGATTGGAGGAATTTTCAATTTGAAGGATAAAGGGTTAATATCTCAGGAATAAATTATCAGATTTACACTAAAAACTATACAGCTCGGCACATCAGTAACCTGAACACAAATATAAAGTAACTTGACAATCCAAGTAATATTTTTCTGGTTATCGAATGCCAAAGGGATTGGAGAAATTTTCAATTTGAAGGATAAAGGGTTAATATCTCGGGATCAAATCATCAGATTTACACCAAAAACTATACAGCTCGTCACATCAGTAACCTGAACACAAATATAAAAGAACTAGACAATCCAAGTAATATTTTTCAAGTTATCGAATGTCAAAGGGATTGGAGGAATTTTAAATTTGAAGGTTAAAGGGTTAATATCTCAGGATCAAATTATCCGATTTACACCAAAAACTATACAGCTCGGTACATCAGTAACCTGAACACAAATATAAAGTAACTTGACAATCCAAGCAACATTTCTTAAGCTATCGAATGCCAAAGGGGTTGGAGGAATTTTCAATTTGAAGGATAAAGGGTTAATATCTCAGGATCAAATTATCCGATTTACACCAAAAACTATACAGCTCGGCACATCAGTAACCTGAACACAAATATAAAGTAACTTGACAATCCAAGCAATATTTTTCAAGTTATCGAATGCCAAAGGGATTGGAGGAATTTTCAATTTGAAGGATAAAGGGTTAATACCTCAGGATCAAAATAACAGATTTACACCAAAAACTATACAGCTCGGCACATCAGTAACCTGAACACAAATATAAAGTAACTTGACACTCCAAGTAATATTTTTCATGCTATCGAATGCCAAAGGGATTGAAGGAATTTTCAATATGAAGGATAAAGGGTTAATATCTCGGGATCAAATCATCAGATTTACACCAAAAACTGTACAGCTCAGCACATCAGTAACCTGAACACAAATATAAAGTAACTAGACAATCCAAGCAATATTTTTCAAGCTATCGAATGTCAAAGGGGTTGGAGGAATTTTCAATTTGAAGGTTAAAGGGTTAATATCTCAGGATCAATTATCCGATTTACACCAAAAGCTATACAGCTCGGCACATCAGTAACCTGAACACAACTGTAAAGTAACTTGACAATCCAAGCAATATTTTTCAAGTTATCGAATGCCAAAGGGATTGGAGGAATTTTCAATTTGAAGGTTAAAGAGTTAATATCTCAGGATCAAATTATCCGATTTACACCAAAAGCTATACAGCTCGGCACATCAGTAACCTGAACACAACTGTAAAGTAACTTGACAATCCAAGCAATATTTTTCAAGTTATCGAATGCCAAACGGATTGGAGAAATTTTCAATTTGAAGGATAAAGGGTTAATATCTCAGGATCAAAATAACAAATTTACACCAAAAACTATACAGCTCGGCATATCAGTAACCTGAACACAAATATAAAGTAACTTGACAAACCAAGCAATATTTTTCAAGTTATCGAATGCCAAAGGGATTGGAGGAATTTTCTATTTGAAGGATAAAGGGTTAATATCTCGGGATCAAATCATCAGATTTACGCCAAAAACTATACAGCTCGGCAAATCAGTAACCTGAACACAAATATAAAGTAACTAGACAATCCAAGCAATATTTTTCAAGTTATCGAATGCCAAAGGGACTGGAGGAATTTTCAATTTGAAGGATAAAGGGTTAATATCTCAGGACCAAATTATCCGATTTACACCAAAAACTATACAGCTCGGCACATCAGTAACCTGCACACAAATATAAAGTAACTTGACAATCCAAGCAATATTTTTCAAGTTATCGAATGCCAAAGAAATGGATACGGACGCCGGACGGACGGACGGACGGACGGACGGACGGACGGACGGACGGACGGACGGACGGACGGACGGACGGACGGACAGACAGACAGACAGACAGACAGACAGACAGACAGACAGACAGACAGACAGACAGACAGACGGACGGACGGACGGACAGACAGACAGACAGACGGACGGACGGACAAAGGATGGACGAACGACGGATGGTCACCACGGATGCCGGCATTATGTGTACCATACATAGTATGGGTACAGATAAAAAGGGGATCATCAGGATCCTTCGAACTACCGAACCATCTCCTTATTGTGTTGTATAGGTACAATTATGGGGCGGGATGTTTTTAAGGAAGTCTACAAATATTTTAAAGATAACAAGCTATTTTATGTTTTACAGTCTATCTTCCTTGAACCGTGTTTCAGATGATAGAGGTTTATCACAACCTCTGTGACGCAGCAGACAAACACAAACACACATATGGTGTTTTTGTGATATTTCGAAGGCATTTGATAGAGTATGGCACCGAGGCATCATATTTTAATTAAAACAGTATGGTATCTCCGGGCCTTTGCTCCGCTGGTTTTACAGCTACTTAACAGATAGAAAACAGAGAGTAAAAATACACTGCTGTTGTAACTCCAGTTATAGGGAAATCAAGGCCGGTGTCCGCAAGGGTCAGTTATAAGGCCGTTTCTGTTTCTTATTTATATTAATGACATCGTCGACAAAATTGATTCAATTACTCGCCTCTTTGCTGACGATACTTGTCTGACTGAATCGTCTGACGACCCTGGCAATATCCAAGCAAAGATGAATTTGGAACTCAAGAAGGTAAACGAATGGGCTAACACATGACTGGCCTCATTTAATGCTAAAAAGACAAAAGCAGTCCTTTTCACACTCAGCAAAAATATGCCGCCGTTAAACATTCTGTTTAATAGTGAATTTGTAATTCTCATAAGCATTTGGGTTTAACCTTTCAATCAAACTTGACTTGGGCAGATCACATTGATGAAATTTGTAAAAAGGCATGTTCGAGATTATCCCAATTAAGAAAATTGAAGTACATTTTTAATAGGAAAATTCTTGGAAAAAATATATCACGCATTCATACTACCAATCTTTGAATACGGTAGTTCGGTGTGGAGTGGTGCTCAACAGTATCAACTAAAACATGCAGAAAATGTTTACTGCGACGCAGCCCGAATTATTAGCGGGTTGACAAGATCTGTTCCACGGGACCGACTTTTGTTGGAAGTTGGTTGGAACAGCTTGGAAAGCAGGCGCTATGTCCAGAAACTGAGTAACTTTTACAGAATTGTTACTGGCACTGCTCCGAGTTTTCTCCATGGCATGATACCACTACATGTTTCTGATGTATCCCAATATAATCTACGAAATGCGTATAATTTTGTTCCCTGTTCCTGTCGAACAGAGCTGTTCAAAATGTCATTTTTCCTTTCGTGCGTCCAAATTTGGAATACCCTACCGGAGACGGTACAAAATAGTACGTCGCTTGAGGAATTCAAGAAATCCATTTTACCACCTTTGTATAAGCCTCCGTCATACTTCTCATCCGGAACAAGAAAATACACCATCATTCACGCAAAACTACGAACTGGTTGTTGTGACCTCAATTGTGACAAATTCAATAATTACATATGCTCCATTTGTTCATGTAACGATGGTGTTGAGGAAGCAGAACACTATTTCTTCGTGTGTTCCTTGAATTTCGATATTCGCAGTACTCCCATCGGTGATTTGTCAAAACTCACATCCAACTGGAATTCACCTGATTCAGTATTATATGGAAGCCCGTCATTACCCGAAAGTAGTTATATATCTATATTTCTATCTGTTCAAAAATTCATTCGTGACTAACACAGATTCGATCTACATCCTCATAATTAGGTATGTTTTCTTCCAAATTGTGCCCTCTAGGATGTAATAGAAATAATCTGACTTCCGCCACGGTATGCTATCGCGGAGGGACCTGAAACCCCCACTGTGATAGTGTACCCATGGCGGAACTTCGGAAGTTAGGTTATAAAGGGTTTGGCCACGCAATGGAGGTCGAAACTGTTGTGTGAACATCCTCAGAAATGAAAGCCTTGTGGCAGTAACCAAGATGTTAATTTAGACTCACATTCCGGACCAAGATACTGCAGAATGGCAAATGGGTGGGAGAGGGCATCAGCATTGGATCTATTGTTGTATTTCATGTTTTCTTTTTTTCTTTATGTTCTATATTTTTATTTTTATCTCTTCTTCTTCTTCTTCTTCTTCTTCTTCTTCTTCTCTCTCTCTCTCTTTCTCTCTCTCCTCTCTCTCTTTCTCAGTTTAATCTGTGTTTGTCTATAATGTTTATAATATTTAGATTTTGTTAGATTCTGTTATTTATGGAATACGTTCTGCCATATTGTAAATTGTTAGTCATTGTACAGGAACGGAGGGTCTTCTAAGTGGTAAGCACTTGTCCTCCAATCCTGATTTGCATTGTCAAATGGAAAATAAGAATATGTTTAATCTGAACGTACCAACGTCTGTATGTGAAAAGTGCATGTTTCGAAGCTCATCCTTGACAAGATGTATGTTTTTTTCAACAAGGCTGTCAGTCAGCTTTATGTGTATATTTTTCATCACCAAGATGCCCAACCTAGTTTATATCAAGCTTTAAAGTAAAAAAAAAAATAAACATAAAATTATGCATATGCAGCTGATTAATCCTAAGTGACATTTTCCATCAATATAACAATAACATGAGATTGGAGGGCGTTACGTTTTACTAACAGCCCGGGGGGAATGACTAATAGCCCAAGGGTTTATTACAAATCTGAGAAATTGCAAATTGCAGTTTTGTAATGTTTTAGTGGACACAAACCGTTAAGAATGTTAACAAATTCGCTTTAATGCCATGGTGTTTGCCAATTTCAGGCTTCAGTGAGATCATGTCAATTTGTTTTGAAAGCATTCGGATACACTAAAGGCGATTTTTTTCAAAAACTGAGCCTGCTCTCATATAGCCAAGGAAACATGTGTAACAGTAATGCAATTAGTTTCTCGTGAGTAGTTGGAGATATGGTAAACGTGCCTTATTGGGAGACCCTGGAAGTGACGTCATGTCGCGTGACCTGGTGGCGCCATTTTGTGTTGTTATGGTAACCCGCGTGTGCGGTCATCTCGTGATGTCATCTCCATAGTGATGTGCGGTGTTCGTGCGCAAGCGCATCGCGTGTTGTTAGGATGATAAGTGTTTCCGTCGTCCATTTTATATATTGGAGACCGCCATCTTGGTTTCTATGATAGCACGTGGTTGCTATGTTGCCCAAAGGCTTCTAACAAGACAGGGGGTATGTTCGAGGGGTCTGTTCGATTGAATCAGAGTATCACGAATTACCACAAACAACCCGACAATCCCTCCAAATCACCGAAATTGACTTTATTTTCCCTATTTTATCGGCTTAGCACGTAGTGCTATAGTACCGAGGGGCACAGGGGGTGAGTTCGATTGAATAGGAGTATACTCCAGTAGAGTAGAAGAGCCTATCAGTTGGAACACCTTTGCTTATTATTACTATATTTAGCTGTTCTGGTGTGTTTTTTTTAGTTCTGACCTTATTCCGAATACTCTTGTTGTTTCATTTACCTAGATCATTTATATCGATTATAACTTACCAATCAGATTGTTTGATTTCCCATAATCTGTATGCAGAGTTATCTCCCTTCTGCATAAGAAAAGCATTCCCAAACCCAATGAACTATCGAACAATTGCTCATTCGAGTGACTCGCACATACGACTCTTAGCCTCATTTCGGTCTTTGAGGATACCTATGGCCTGGTATTGTATTATTTGAAGATACCTATGGCCTGTTTTTTTTATTATTTGAGGATACTTATCGGGAATACCTTATGGAGAATTCCTTTTTTGTCATATGTGCTTATGTGAAAAGGCACAGTGTGACACAGTGTGCCCTAGCACATAGGCACATACGGGTATTTGAGGATACCTAGAGCCTGATATTGTATTATTTGAGGATACCTATCGGGAATACCTTATGGAGAATCCCTTTTTTTGACATATGTTCTTATGTGAATAGGCACAATGTGACAAATTGTGCATTGGCACAAAGGCACAAGCTGGATGTACAGATGTATGCGTATGTGAAAAGCACAATGTGCCCTAGCACATAGGCACATACGGGTATTTGAGGATACCTATAGCCTGATATTGTATTATTTGAGGATACCTATCGGGAATACCTTATGGAGAATCCCTTTTTTGACATATGTTCTTATGTGAAAAGGCACAGTGTGACACATTGTGCATTAGCACAAAGGCACAAGCTGGATGTACCGATATATGCTTATGTGAAAAGGCGCATTGTACCTTAGCACATGGGCACACACGGGTATTTGAGGATACCTATAACCTGGTGTTGTATTGTTAGAGGATACCTATCGAGGATACCTTTCGGAGAATCCCTTTTAGTCGTATGAAACCATGAGGGCTATGTGAAAAGCCCTCAGTGAGGCCTCATTTATTATTCCTCATAGCCTCATTTCTTTTGAGGCCATGAAAAAATCCCTCAACGAGGTATAATTTACTATCCCTCTTAGCCTCATTTCAGCATTCAACAGCCATGTCCCCAGGCACCCCAATTTCGGCACCCCTTTTTGGAAAACATGTGGCCTTTTGGAAAACATGTGGCCTTCGGCACCCCTTTTTGTCGTATGAGGCCATGAGGGCTATGCGAAAAGCCCTCAATGAGGCCTCATTTACTATCCCTCATAGCCTCATTTCTTTTAAGGGCATGAGGGCCATGAGAAAAGCCATCAGTGAGGTATAATTTATTATCCCTCGTAGCCTCATCTCGATATTTAACAACCATATCCCCTTTTTGGGAAAACGTATGTCCTTCGGCATCCCTTTTTGTCATATGAGGCCTTGAGGGCTATGTGAAAAGCCCTCAATGAGGTTTAATTTACTATCACTCTTAGCCTCATTTCGGTATTTAAGGATAAATATGGGAATTCCCTGAAAAATATGTGCACGTGACCGGTACTTCCCTTTGTGTCAGTTTTTCTCTCTTATTTGTTGCATGACCCCCTGTTTTCGGATCAGAAAAAAAGTTGTCTGAAGGGCTATACTTGACAGAGATATTTGAATGCCAAAATTAAAGTGATGCGATCATATTTTTTCCGCCTGAACGTTATAATGGTTGCCTATGGGAAAATATTTATTTCCGTGATGCCTATAGGAAATATGTTTTGTGGCTTCCGAATCAGATTCAATTATTATTTTGGGAGATTATTTCACTTTTAAATATTTTTTTGGGGACCACATACCTTACCAAACTTTTACATTTTTGTCACAGTCAGCAAAAACTATGCTCCCCAAAGATGTTGAAAGGGCACTTACGTTACATTCTGTCTATACTCTAGTTCGTCTTCTTCCTCCCTCCCCAGTCATCGGATGCGACCCCATTCTGGAACGAGCTTTACTAACTGTTCCAATAGACTATCTTCTTAGTGGTATGACTCACTTCCCACAATCGTTATAATTTATATTTCTCATTGGTAACTTTTAGTCCCTGGGAATACAATAAGTATTATAGCTATATAACTGGGCTACTGAAATTAGATGCTTATTTATGCTTAAGTAATGGAACCCCCACTGACAACACACATGTGTTTAGTACCTCAGATAGAGGTAAAATGAATCATTGACTTGCACACGAAATTAAAAGATCAACACAACTGATAGATGTTTCTTTTGTCTCTGCTCCCCCTTTTGCTCGATAGAATTAATACTCCATCCTTGTAAAAGAGTATTTTCCATAACTTCGATATCGGTAGTTTTTACACCACCACGCAGAAATATTGCTCGAAACTTACTTGTAAATATGAATTTTTTGTTCGTTTGTGTTGAATTAATTGTATTTCATTCTTTTTTCTTGTTATCATTTATTTTGTTCTTGTTCTCTTCCTTCCGCGCATGTTCTTAAACCAGACTGTTAGCTACGGACCAGCTTCCAAACACATTTTACATAATAAACACTCAACCCTCAATAACGACATGTGCATTATACTCAGAGGATGTAGTGATGAACCCGGTAGCCCAGGCGGGGACGAGGGCGGGTAATATTATACTAGACAAAATCCAGACCGACTTGGAATATGATTTTATAGCTCGATATAACGAAATTAACCACCACACTGACGATGCAGAAGATTCACCATTCTATGGTCAGGTAAATACCCTCACTTATTATCTCCCAGAACTATTTCGTTGCTCAGCTATCAACAAGGATAAATCATTTTCACTATTTCACCTTAACTGCCAGAGTCTCAATGCACACTTGGATTCCCTGTATGGTCTCCTTTACAATATGCAGAACAATGAACAGACCTTTGACATAATTAGCCTCACCGAAATTTTTAACATTTAACCAAACATGACTTACTCTTTGGATGGCTATCAGCCATTGATCAAAATGAACAGACCAGACGTTGACGACGGGAGGGGCGGAGTTGGAATTTTTATAAAGAAAAACATTAATTTCAAAATTCGCCAAGACCTCTCAATCTTAATTCCGCACGCCATAGAATCCCTATTCATTGAAATCAACCTTTGTATAAGCCTCCGTCATACTTCTCATCCGGAACAAGAAAATACACCATCATTCACGCAAAACTACGAACTGGTTGTTGTGACCTCAATTGTGACAAATTCAATAATTACATATGCTCCATTTGTTCATGTAACGATGGTGTTGAGGAAGCAGAACACTATTTCTTCGTGTGTTCCTTGAATTTCGATATTCGCAGTACTCCCATCGGTGATTTGTCAAAACTCACATCCAACTGGAATTCACCTGATTCAGTATTATATGGAAGCCCGTCATTACCCGAAAGTAGTTATATATCTATATTTCTATCTGTTCAAAAATTCATTCGTGACTAACACAGATTCGATCTACATCCTCATAATTAGGTATGTTTTCTTCCAAATTGTGCCCTCTAGGATGTAATAGAAATAATCTGACTTCCGCCACGGTATGCTATCGCGGAGGGACCTGAAACCCCCACTGTGATAGTGTACCCATGGCGGAACTTCGGAAGTTAGGTTATAAAGGGTTTGGCCACGCAATGGAGGTCGAAACTGTTGTGTGAACATCCTCAGAAATGAAAGCCTTGTGGCAGTAACCAAGATGTTAATTTAGACTCACATTCCGGACCAAGATACTGCAGAATGGCAAATGGGTGGGAGAGGGCATCAGCATTGGATCTATTGTTGTATTTCATGTTTTCTTTTTTTCTTTATGTTCTATATTTTTATTTTTATCTCTTCTTCTTCTTCTTCTTCTTCTTCTTCTTCTCTCTCTCTCTCTTTCTCTCTCTCCTCTCTCTCTTTCTCAGTTTAATCTGTGTTTGTCTATAATGTTTATAATATTTAGATTTTGTTAGATTCTGTTATTTATGGAATACGTTCTGCCATATTGTAAATTGTTAGTCATTGTACAGGAACGGAGGGTCTTCTAAGTGGTAAGCACTTGTCCTCCAATCCTGATTTGCATTGTCAAATGGAAAATAAGAATATGTTTAATCTGAACGTACCAACGTCTGTATGTGAAAAGTGCATGTTTCGAAGCTCATCCTTGACAAGATGTATGTTTTTTTCAACAAGGCTGTCAGTCAGCTTTATGTGTATATTTTTCATCACCAAGATGCCCAACCTAGTTTATATCAAGCTTTAAAGTAAAAAAAAAAATAAACATAAAATTATGCATATGCAGCTGATTAATCCTAAGTGACATTTTCCATCAATATAACAATAACATGAGATTGGAGGGCGTTACGTTTTACTAACAGCCCGGGGGGAATGACTAATAGCCCAAGGGTTTATTACAAATCTGAGAAATTGCAAATTGCAGTTTTGTAATGTTTTAGTGGACACAAACCGTTAAGAATGTTAACAAATTCGCTTTAATGCCATGGTGTTTGCCAATTTCAGGCTTCAGTGAGATCATGTCAATTTGTTTTGAAAGCATTCGGATACACTAAAGGCGATTTTTTTCAAAAACTGAGCCTGCTCTCATATAGCCAAGGAAACATGTGTAACAGTAATGCAATTAGTTTCTCGTGAGTAGTTGGAGATATGGTAAACGTGCCTTATTGGGAGACCCTGGAAGTGACGTCATGTCGCGTGACCTGGTGGCGCCATTTTGTGTTGTTATGGTAACCCGCGTGTGCGGTCATCTCGTGATGTCATCTCCATAGTGATGTGCGGTGTTCGTGCGCAAGCGCATCGCGTGTTGTTAGGATGATAAGTGTTTCCGTCGTCCATTTTATATATTGGAGACCGCCATCTTGGTTTCTATGATAGCACGTGGTTGCTATGTTGCCCAAAGGCTTCTAACAAGACAGGGGGTATGTTCGAGGGGTCTGTTCGATTGAATCAGAGTATCACGAATTACCACAAACAACCCGACAATCCCTCCAAATCACCGAAATTGACTTTATTTTCCCTATTTTATCGGCTTAGCACGTAGTGCTATAGTACCGAGGGGCACAGGGGGTGAGTTCGATTGAATAGGAGTATACTCCAGTAGAGTAGAAGAGCCTATCAGTTGGAACACCTTTGCTTATTATTACTATATTTAGCTGTTCTGGTGTGTTTTTTTTAGTTCTGACCTTATTCCGAATACTCTTGTTGTTTCATTTACCTAGATCATTTATATCGATTATAACTTACCAATCAGATTGTTTGATTTCCCATAATCTGTATGCAGAGTTATCTCCCTTCTGCATAAGAAAAGCATTCCCAAACCCAATGAACTATCGAACAATTGCTCATTCGAGTGACTCGCACATACGACTCTTAGCCTCATTTCGGTCTTTGAGGATACCTATGGCCTGGTATTGTATTATTTGAAGATACCTATGGCCTGTTTTTTTTATTATTTGAGGATACTTATCGGGAATACCTTATGGAGAATTCCTTTTTTGTCATATGTGCTTATGTGAAAAGGCACAGCGTGACACAGTGTGCCCTAGCACATAGGCACATACGGGTATTTGAGGATACCTAGAGCCTGATATTGTATTATTTGAGGATACCTATCGGGAATACCTTATGGAGAATCCCTTTTTTTGACATATGTTCTTATGTGAATAGGCACAATGTGACAAATTGTGCATTGGCACAAAGGCACAAGCTGGATGTACAGATGTATGCGTATGTGAAAAGCACAATGTGCCCTAGCACATAGGCACATACGGGTATTTGAGGATACCTATAGCCTGATATTGTATTATTTGAGGATACCTATCGGGAATACCTTATGGAGAATCCCTTTTTTGACATATGTTCTTATGTGAAAAGGCACAGTGTGACACATTGTGCATTAGCACAAAGGCACAAGCTGGATGTACCGATATATGCTTATGTGAAAAGGCGCATTGTACCTTAGCACATGGGCACACACGGGTATTTGAGGATACCTATAACCTGGTGTTGTATTGTTAGAGGATACCTATCGAGGATACCTTTCGGAGAATCCCTTTTAGTCGTATGAAACCATGAGGGCTATGTGAAAAGCCCTCAGTGAGGCCTCATTTATTATTCCTCATAGCCTCATTTCTTTTGAGGCCATGAAAAAATCCCTCAACGAGGTATAATTTACTATCCCTCTTAGCCTCATTTCAGCATTCAACAGCCATGTCCCCAGGCACCCCAATTTCGGCACCCCTTTTTGGAAAACATGTGGCCTTTTGGAAAACATGTGGCCTTCGGCACCCCTTTTTGTCGTATGAGGCCATGAGGGCTATGCGAAAAGCCCTCAATGAGGCCTCATTTACTATCCCTCATAGCCTCATTTCTTTTAAGGGCATGAGGGCCATGAGAAAAGCCATCAGTGAGGTATAATTTATTATCCCTCGTAGCCTCATCTCGGTATTTAACAACCATATCCCCTTTTTGGGAAAACGTATGTCCTTCGGCATCCCTTTTTGTCATATGAGGCCTTGAGGGCTATGTGAAAAGCCCTCAATGAGGTTTAATTTACTATCACTCTTAGCCTCATTTCGGTATTTAAGGATAAATATGGGAATTCCCTGAAAAATATGTGCACGTGACCGGTACTTCCCTTTGTGTCAGTTTTTCTCTCTTATTTGTTGCATGACCCCCTGTTTTCGGATCAGAAAAAAAGTTGTCTGAAGGGCTATACTTGACAGAGATATTTGAATGCCAAAATTAAAGTGATGCGATCATATTTTTTCCGCCTGAACGTTATAATGGTTGCCTATGGGAAAATATTTATTTCCGTGATGCCTATAGGAAATATGTTTTGTGGCTTCCGAATCAGATTCAATTATTATTTTGGGAGATTATTTCACTTTTAAATATTTTTTTGGGGACCACATACCTTACCAAACTTTTACATTTTTGTCACAGTCAGCAAAAACTATGCTCCCCAAAGATGTTGAAAGGGCACTTACGTTACATTCTGTCTATACTCTAGTTCGTCTTCTTCCTCCCTCCCCAGTCATCGGATGCGACCCCATTCTGGAACGAGCTTTACTAACTGTTCCAATAGACTATCTTCTTAGTGGTATGACTCACTTCCCACAATCGTTATAATTTATATTTCTCATTGGTAACTTTTAGTCCCTGGGAATACAATAAGTATTATAGCTATATAACTGGGCTACTGAAATTAGATGCTTATTTATGCTTAAGTAATGGAACCCCCACTGACAACACACATGTGTTTAGTACCTCAGATAGAGGTAAAATGAATCATTGACTTGCACACGAAATTAAAAGATCAACACAACTGATAGATGTTTCTTTTGTCTCTGCTCCCCCTTTTGCTCGATAGAATTAATACTCCATCCTTGTAAAAGAGTATTTTCCATAACTTCGATATCGGTAGTTTTTACACCACCACGCAGAAATATTGCTCGAAACTTACTTGTAAATATGAATTTTTTGTTCGTTTGTGTTGAATTAATTGTATTTCATTCTTTTTTCTTGTTATCATTTATTTTGTTCTTGTTCTCTTCCTTCCGCGCATGTTCTTAAACCAGACTGTTAGCTACGGACCAGCTTCCAAACACATTTTACATAATAAACACTCAACCCTCAATAACGACATGTGCATTATACTCAGAGGATGTAGTGATGAACCCGGTAGCCCAGGCGGGGACGAGGGCGGGTAATATTATACTAGACAAAATCCAGACCGACTTGGAATATGATTTTATAGCTCGATATAACGAAATTAACCACCACACTGACGATGCAGAAGATTCACCATTCTATGGTCAGGTAAATACCCTCACTTATTATCTCCCAGAACTATTTCGTTGCTCAGCTATCAACAAGGATAAATCATTTTCACTATTTCACCTTAACTGCCAGAGTCTCAATGCACACTTGGATTCCCTGTATGGTCTCCTTTACAATATGCAGAACAATGAACAGACCTTTGACATAATTAGCCTCACCGAAATTTTTAACATTTAACCAAACATGACTTACTCTTTGGATGGCTATCAGCCATTGATCAAAATGAACAGACCAGACGTTGACGACGGGAGGGGCGGAGTTGGAATTTTTATAAAGAAAAACATTAATTTCAAAATTCGCCAAGACCTCTCAATCTTAATTCCGCACGCCATAGAATCCCTATTCATTGAAATCAACATCCACAAATCTCATAGAATTGTCGGTGTAGTATATAGACCAAACACAGCACCCAGGACAGATATTGATAGTTTCCTCGCCAAAATAACTGAAATAACTAATAAAATAAATGAAGAAAATTTACTCGGCTACATAACTGGTGACATTAATATTGACCTCTCGAAAACCGCGTCTCATATGAAAACAGAAAATTATATTAATTTAATGTTTAGCCAGGGATATCTTCCGACAATTACAAAACCCACGAGACCGACCACCCACTCAGCAACACTAATAGATCACGTTTTCACAAATAATTTTCAAACACCCTCTGTGTCCGGAATAATATTAACTGATGTCTCTGATCATTTTGGTGCCTTTTTATGCAGAAACCCTTCCCAAGAAATCCAGCAATAAAACCTTCATTTGGATACGTAAATTTACTGCAGAAAACAAAGCATTGTTCACTTCACTTCTGTCTCAATGTGTCTTTTCATCAGTTCAGACATTGTCAAGCTTAGTATTGACTATGTTATTACCCCGTTAACGCACATCATCAACTGCTCGTTTGCACACGGTACTGTCCCAGATAGAATGAAAATTGCCAAAGTCATTCCCTCGTTCAAAGCCGGTAATGAGCATAACTTTACTAATTATAGACCTATCAGCCTATTACCCACTTTCTCAAAAATCTTAGAAAAACTCATGTATGTACTACTCTTAACATTTTTAGACCGGTTTAATATATTGCTTCCTTTCCAATATGGATTCAGAAAGAGACATAACACTATGCACCCTGTCATGCAGCTGCTCAAAAGTGTGGCTGATGAAAATAATAAAAAAGTATGAACTATACCCTTGCCCTATTTCTTGACCTTTCTAAAGCATTTGATACTATAGATCACTCCATCCTACTAAACAAACTAGAAAGATACGGTATAAGAGGACTAAGTCTAAATTGGTTCAAAAGCTATTTGTCGGGAAGAAAACAATATGTCGCATATGGTGGTCAACAATCGGACTTGGTCCCGATAACACACGGGGTTCCCCAAGGATCCATTCTCGGTCCAACGTTGTTTTTATAATATGTCAATGATATTTGTCATGCCACTTCTTTGAGTCTGCTGTCATTTGCAGATGATACTACCGTGCACTCCTCGGACCGCGACCCAATTCAATTAATTCCTTACCTAAACAGAGAGCTTGAAAATTTATTTAATTGGTTTTGCGCGAACCAGCTATCCTTAAATGCCGCAAAAACCAAATGCATTCTAATTAATCCCACCCTCCCCCCCCCCCAAAAAAAAAATTGAATTACTTACACCTTTACTAAGGATTTTAATAAATGGCCAGGAAATAAGTAGGGTGGGCGCAGATTGTACAGAAAAATCAATTAAATTCTTAGGAATCCACATCGACGAGAATTTATCCTATAAATATCACGTATCTCAACTTTGTTCTAAAATAACTCATGCAAATTTTGCCCTTAATAAAGTGAAGACCATATTTCCCCATGATGCCATGAAAACCCTCTATTTTAGCTTGGTCCATACTCACTTGATGTATGGAATAAACGTGCGGGGAAATGTGAGGTCAGTACATAAGCTAATTATGTTACAGAAGCGATCCTTGCGCATTATAAGCACTAAGAGATATAATGCACATACAGACCCCCTCCTTCGCAGTAATAGAGTATTAAAAGTTGAAGACCTCTGTAAACTCCAGACGTGCTTATTTGTATTCGACTGGTATCAGGGAAACCTGCCTGATTCTTTAGAAAACTATTTTAGTGTAATCGATAATCCAACAGACAGGTCGAGCAGAAGAACTGGACTTCTTCAATCCAATAAAACGCGAACTAAATCTTTCGATTTCCTTCCCTCAAACGCGTGCTTCAAAATCTGAAACGCGTCAGATAGCAATATCAGAAGTATACCGGACAAACGTCGATTTAAAAAAGAACTAATGACCTTTTTTCTATCACCATACCCGAACAATGTTGATTGCAATAATCCATATTGCCCCCACTGTAGTCCCTGATAGAGACACAATGCTTTTTCGCCGTCTAATAGACTAAGGAGATTTGCTATTAAGTGTCTTTGGGCCCCCAGTTCTTCTCTCAAATTACTAATCCCCATGTAGTGCATGTAGTGAACTTCTTGTATGGTAATCCCTACTCTTATAGTACAATACATTATCAGAAACGTGAAGTTAGAATACGTTACTTCTAATGCAATTGTTTAATCTTCTAAATTAGTATCCAACATATTCCTAGCACTGGTCTGGATCACCCCTAGTGCACCTTTTGGTCTCTGTAGTAGTTTCCTCATAGTGTGTATTTTAATAAAAAAATAAGTACATGTACCAGGAGGTGTGCCATTGTTTCAGCCGACTTTTGGGTCATCTTATCTTATCTCATCTTATCCAATTGTTTCCCTGCTTTTTAGCCACGTTAGGTAAAAGCACATACTTGTAAAACAGTCTGGTTTAAGGCTGCGTAATGCACAGCTTGGGAGACAATAGGTAGACCGCCAATCTGGCTATATTGTCTCTCTGCAGTATGGATTGATATTGTCATGCTTGAGTAGTGTTAATTTACAGATTCTTTTTGTATCCTTAAAACACTATTTACTACTGTATGTATCATCTTTATTTGTGTCATGGATATTACAAAATAAAGAAATCAATCAATCAATCAAGGCTATATATTGCCAAAACTTAGGCTATTCATGCAAGCAACATGTTATGCAAGTGTATTCCCCAGGAGCAACTGTAAACTCTGGCAGCTGCGAACTAACAACCTATCTTACCCTATTAACATATTTATTTAAACCATGGTTTCCCCTCATAGTACTAGGGGCAGGAAGGATTCCAAATCTTCCAACCCCCCTCCCAAATCACCATTCAAACACAGACAGAAAACTTACACTGCACTTCTATGCACTAGTATTTAGAAGTTTTTCTCTTCTATATTATGCTCTTCAAAATGTTGGAAAACAATTCCTTCATTGAAAGAGTATCCTGGAGCACACATTTGGGGAGGGGGGGGGGGACACAGTGGAAAATAACATAATAAAATCACAAATGTGAGTGAATGGCATTTGTGCATAACTACCAACATAGTTGTCTAGTACCAGTGCTGTCATGGTTCCCATGATACAGCACAAATTTACAGTGACAGTTGTGAAATATTGCTCTTTCCCTGAACCAAGTCCCCTTTCCCACACATATTTAACCCTCCTGCTGATGATAAACATTTGGAAAGACTGAACAGCATGTTTTTAGAGGCTGAAGTTAGTATCATACACTTTCAGTTTCTTGTGATTTACTTTGAGACTGCAGCACTCATGGTCCACTGAGTTATTTTTCAATTTAACAACCTTACCCTGGCTCTTCCACTATATTTGTCATTGTATGTCATTCAGTTCTCTCATGTAGACCTCCTACATGTGTGACTGCAAGCCTATCTGTCTGTCTGCGTGTCTGTCTCTTCATCAGTCATAGTGTTTCTTTGCTATTCATTTGCCTGGATCTCCATTTTCAATAATTGGCAGATAACTTTCACCCCCCCCCCCCCACCCCACCATACACACACAAGAATATTAAACAGCAAATACTGTTACATTCTTGAAGCAAATGTCTGATTCATCCTCTTTGGAAACATATTTTCTACAATTTTGCCAGAATGGGTGTCTGTGGGGATTAAAACAAAGGTTATGAAAGTGCACTTATGGGAACTTCCAGCATAAGCATAGCACTATAGAATCAATATTTGATGGTTTTAGGCATCTTACCAGTGTTATGAGATATCACATTAGCAGGCACTTGTCATTCGTTTGGAAAAAACACTGTTTTGTGTTTTGTCAGTGCCATACCAGTGACTCTATGTGCCTTTACTGAGAAAACTTAGGCTTTTCCTTTACAAAAATTGCAAAATATTCATCAAAGACAATGCGAAAAGTCTTCAGAAGCCAGAATGTGATTTAAAAACGATTCCAGATGGGAAATTTCATATCACAGTAGGTTTGTTTTGGGTCAATATCAATCAACTTATGAATTATATCATAGATTTTGATGAAAAGGGGCATACCGGTGGGTCCAATTCAGGGCTATATTTTACTACATCAGATGGTAGAATAAAATTTGACATCAGTTGTTAGGATACAATGGCAGAGTCCTTTTATATTGGTGAAATAAAAAAATGAATCCCCAATTTTGGAAACAAAAAACTGACATCCATATTGTTCCATGGGGGTTGGGACACGGTATTGCTTGCATGAAGGTTAAATGAGATAGATTTTATCCAAAAATATTTTGTGCTGATGCAGATTTTAGTTTTATTTTGGGATCAGGGTAGTTTTTTAAAGAAAGCTGTAAATTCTCATCCCTGTCAGTTAATTTATAAAGTAACAGGATAGAAAAGTCTTTTGGAGGCAATACCAGTTTTCAAGCCCATTTGACAAAGTTTGGACACTTTTCCTTAAAAGAGCAAATTTTCCAGGTTTTTGACTCAGCCAAAGCCAAAAGTTGGATTCTAATACAGAAATGACTATTTTATCTCATGGAAGTGGTAAAATGTCTCTTTGGTGGGGTTGGGGATGATTATAGGTATCGCAGAACGAAATATTGAAATTAGAGTTAACCGCCTTAAAAAGTTGCACTCGGAAATGATGCAATCTCTAAAAATAAACAGCCTTGGGAAAATATATTGTTTCAATAAACGTTTGAAACATTCTATCGACATCTTGCATTATTGTTAAATATTCCTGATAAAACAGAGGGTGCTTTGATTACTTTTGGACCTAAAAAATACAATTTAATTTTTGTGTGTTTTTGTAGGGAATTCCCTGAAAAATATGTGCACGTGACCGATTCTTCCCTTTGTGTCAGTTTTTCTCTCTTATTTGTTGAATGCCCCCCTGTTTTCGGATCAGAAAAAGTTGTCTGAAGGGCTATACTTGACAGGGATATTTGAATGTCAAAATTAAAAGGATGCGATCATATTTTTTCCGCCTGAACGTTATAATGGTCGCATATGGGACAATATTTAGTTCCGTGATACCTATAGGGAAGGGAAATGCGCTCGAATGTTGATGTCAAATCACGGAATCCAAAGTTTACAGAAGCGGATAAGAATCTCTATTACGGAATGCCTTATACAGCCCGTTTATATGTATACAGGGGAAATGAAGCAATCTGATTGAACATTTTGAAGGCCTGAGCGAAGGTATAGTTAGGAAGTAGTGCTACAAGTCAATATTAATGGATGAGACATGGGGCAGAATAACAGTAGCCAATAGTAATGTTACAAGATAGCTGTAGAAGGTAATGATAGGGCAGATAGACCATAGACAAGTAGCTGGAGCTTTGGAAATAAGATGGAAGACTACCTTTATAGGAGCTGGGCCATAGGTATCCTTAAATACCAAAATGAGGCTAAGAGGGATAGTAAATTAGACCTCATTGAGGGCTTTTCACATAGCCCTCATGGCCTCATACGACAAAAAGGGGTGCCGAAGGCCATATGTTTTCAAAAAAAAAGGAGTACTGAAATTAGGGTGCCTGGGGATGTGATTGTTAAATACCGAGATGAGGCTAAGATGGATAGTAAATTATACCTCATTGAGGGCTTTTCTCATGGCCCTCATGTCTCAAAAGAAATGAGGCTATGAGGGCTAGTAAATGAGGCCTCTTTGAGGGCTTTTTACCTAGCCATCATGTCCTCATACGACAAAAAGGGGTGCCGAAGGCCATATGTTTTCCAAAATGGGGTGCCGAAATTGGGGTGTCTGGGACATGACTGTTAAATACTGAAATATGGCTAAGAGGGATAGTAAATTATACCTCATTGAGGAATTTTTTCTTGGCCCTCATGGCCTCATGAAATGAGGCTATGATGAATAGTAAATGAGGCCTAATTGAGGGCTTTTCACATAGCTCTTGTGGCCTCATACGACTAAAAGGGATTCTCCAAAAGGTATCCTCGATAGGTATCCTCCAACAATACAATACCAGGTTATAGGTATCCTCAAATTCCCGTATGTGCCCATGTGCTAGGGCACAATGTGTCACATTGTGCCTTTTCACATAAGCACATATCGGCACATCCAGATTGGGCCTTTGTGCTAATGCACAATGTGCCACATTGTGCCTTTTCTTCACATAAGAACATATGACAAAAAAGGGATTCTCCATAAGGTATTCCCGATAGGTATCCTCAAATAATACAATATCAGGCTATAGGTATCCTCAAATACCCGTATGTGCCTATGTGCTAGGGCACATTGTGTCACATTGTGCCTTTTCACATAAGCACATATGACAAAAAGGGATTCTCCATAAGGTATTCCCGATAGGTATCCTCAAATAATACAAAACCAGGCCATATGTATTCTCAGATAATACAATACCAGGCCATAGGTATCCTCAAATACCGAAATGAGGCTAAGTGTCGTATGTGCGAGTCACTCGAACGAGCAATTGCTCGATAGCTCATTGGGTTTGTGAATACTTTTGTTATACAGAAGGGAGATAACTCTGCATACAGATTATGGGAAATCAAGCAATCTGATTGGTTAGTTATAATCTATATAAATGATCTAGATAAATGAAACAACAAGAGTACTCGGAATAGGGTCAGAACTAACAAGAACACACCAGAACAGCTAAATATAGTAATAATAAGCAAACCTCCTCTAACTGATAGGCTCTTCTACTCTACTGGAGCATACTCCTATTCAGTCGAACTCCCCCCCTGTGCCCCTCGGTACTACAGCACTACGTGCTAAGCCGATAAAATGGGGAGTCCGTAGTAAATAAAGTCAATTTCGGTGATTTAGGGGATTGTCGGGTTGTTTGTGGTAATTCGTGATACTCCGATTCAATCGAACACACCCTTCGAACATACCCCTGTCTTGTTAGAAGCCTTTGGGTATAATAGCAACCACGTGCTACCATAGAAACCAAGATGGCGGCATCCAGTATATAAAACGAACGATGCAAACACGTATCACCCTAACAACACGCGCTGCGCAAGCGCACACCCACCACGCATCACTATGGATATGACGTCACAAGATGGCCGCTGACTCGGGTTACCATGACAACACAACCTGGCGCCACCAGGTCACATGACATGACGTCACTTCCGGGGTCCCCCCCAATAAGGCACGTCTACAACATCTCCTACTACTCTCGTGAAAGTGGCTATATAAGCTAAACAATACTTAATCTTCGTTATATATATTTATTATTGCGCAGGGTTCATTAAATTGTCACTTTTCACACATTCAGAGGTACATTTAGTACTTTAAAACATAGTTTTTATACACTTGCCGTTCCTTTTTACCGGCAAATGGTTGTGTTCAAGCTATTTTGTTTTAAACCGGGGTTCATAATTTATTTTCAGTAAGCGTTTCGCCAAACACATGCCGAGGTGACAATAAATATTAAAACCAACCATACATCAGTGGATACTAGTTCTAGATTCATGTATGTCCTACCCCAATGATACCCACCCAAAACCACAGGGGCCTATTAAGACTGGGGCCCCTTGTGTTTAGTCCACCAATCCCTATGTGTGGGATCCTAGTTGTGGGTCCGGGGGAGGGCTGAGGGCCTCTCAAATGCAAACCGTAACTTATAGTTTTTAACCCCCACATTTCCTCAGGGGGCACCAGCATCGAACTCAGAGCTTCAGAATTTGAAGACAAAAAATGTCCGGGGAAGGGCTCACAACCGTGGGAGGGAATACGCTTAATTCTTTGGTTCAAGCCTTTGCAATATTCCAGCGCTATATCGATCTTGTCCCCCACCCCCATTTCGAAAATATGGGAAATGGAATATATATCTAGCAGGGGCGTAGCCAGGATTCTATAATTGGGGTGTGGGGGGGGGGGGGGGGGCTAGCCATGTTTATTATTAATGATTAAATAGCCCAGAGCAGCCATGGAACTTATGAAAGTGAGAACATATGAAATTGACTGATGTCTCCCTGTACTTGACCTTGGAGTGGAAGCTTATAATATGTGTGCTCAGTGCATGATTAGCCCATGGTCCTTGGACGCTTATACGATTGCATACAAGTGTTCAACCACAAACGCCCGAGAACAAGTCTGCAATGTTTATTAGCTCCTGTTGTTTTAATCATTGTAAGAACAGAATATCATGTGATTATTGGCCGATAGGCACTATTTATCCGCCATTGTCTGAATGACTCGTTCGGAAAGAACAGCACATGGTTTGGTATTATCCATTTTTACATGTTATAAAGTGATGTTCTGCAACATACACGTTTGTGCACTATTAGAGAGTTATGAGTGTAGTATATTTGACCGCCGCAGTGTAAAATTAATTGGTATTGTTATGAATGAAGTACAATGCCACGTGTTCCCCACAGGTTGGGAGGGCGTGCCAGGGTTAAACATACCACACCTTCCTACAGTGCGTTCTGCGCAAAGAAGGGGTGGTGGTGGGGGGGGGGGGGGGTGGTTAATACTTAAGCAAATTGTTATACGTGCGATGTTATTAGAATATTACTGCTGGTCGCGAGTGTAATATTGCGTCAGCAAATGCCCATTAGGGTTCTGTATGTCCGATATGGAGGTTAAGCGCGCCCACAGGTGCGGCCAAATTGGCTAAAGTGATCAATGAAAGTTCAAGCGGGAGTAGGTATACATTTTAACCCTTTGCCTATTACACTGAAATGATTCGTTCTTGGCTCGATGAGAGTTGGCATTTATTTTAACCCTTTGCCAAGTACGGTTTTACAAAGACTGTCAATTCTGGATTCAAAATGTTAGTTATGTATTGGTCAAAACTTCAGCCCATTATATGGGCATGTCATTATTGACATTAAAGTGTATCTGTCTGAAGACAGTTCGATAGGTAATTCAGACCGGCGTTGGTGATACGATAGTTGAGTTGGAACATATTGGCGACCTTGATAAAATGGATGGTCGATCAGCTATGATGTAGGCATTACATGCGCCTGTGCTTTACAGTGAGTGAGATTAGCCCCTGTTACTCGATTCATACGTTGCGTGGTTTGTGGATTTCGAGTAACTGCTGCTGGGGCGTGTAAGTTTACCACTTGGTACATGCAACCCATATTATACGACGTGCAGTGTGATTGGTTTGTTTTACTTGTATATCAGAATCATGGCCGAGGTACAAGTTCTAATCAGAAATTAAAATTTAAAACTAGAGAATTGTAATTTGTTGGACAAATTACAGGCTTTCCCAACTTTCCAATCTGAAAATGCAGACTACATATAGCAAAGCAAAGTGTTTCAAATTAACCATTTTATAAAATGATAGACACAAAGCATCCAAAGTTGGATAATTTTAGCATTCTATAACGGTACTCTTATTCTCGCCCCATTGTGCTTGAGATTAAAAAGTAAACAGTAACTTTCTTCTGCAATCATTGTAGCACCTATCCATACCAAAATAATTGCTAGAACAGCCTTGCAGTTAGAGGAAATGAGTACAAATGTTTGCAAAATTCACAGAAAATCATTTTTTTTTCGGTCAGTTCTATTCTTTGAGTGGCCAAAACATATGTTGGGGTTAAGCCCCAAAGCATAACTTACAGCAGCGGCTTTGTTCATTAAGCACCCATACCAAAGTGTTTAAAATTAATTTAACCCTTTCCAAAATGACAGGGAAATGCAACCAAAGTTAGCTAATTTTGGCATTTTCGAATGGTACTCTTACCCTCATTGTGCTTAAAGGTTAAAGATAAGATTAGAACCTAAACAGTAACTTTCTTCTGCAAGCATTGTTGCATCTATGCAAACAAAAATAATTGTTACAACAACCTTGCAATTAGAGACATTTGCACTTGAAGTAAGTCAATCTTGAAGATAAAATTCTATATTCATATCATTTGTGCCCAATAGAGGTTAATTTTGAAATATTTGTGTGGTGATTTCAGTGTATCATATTATGCTCTAAAAGTGTGAACATCAATCACGGATCGAGTGTCTTATAAGAGACATGGAGGAATCTTGAATCTTGGTATTTGAATGAATATGTAGAAGTTGAAGGTGCAATATTCAAGGCCCGACAACTGGGTGAGGATTAAAACTTGGAATAAAACATATAACAGCAAAATGTTTTTTGGATGAATGCCCTATCTTTTCATGGGGAACGTTTTGAGAAAATATGGCTTCAGTGATGAGAAATCGCATGTAAAATTTGGTGAAGATAACAATTATTCCCTCAGTACCCTTATGGGAAGTCTCAAATTTGCCAAGGGTTAAACATCTAATAATAACACGTAAAACAAAATATTTCATACTTTGACTGCTGCATGCAGCCATAGGAAACATTCAGAGGTCAATCAATTAGAAATGGAGTAAATTGTCACTTAAACTTATCAAATTCTGAAATAAATGTGAGTTTATTTGGACGGTACCTACATTTATGCAACCAGAAGTGGCATAGGGTTAAACTTTACCAGCAAACTTACAACATCAAATATACTTGGTAGTCAATTGTGAATACAGACATGTGAAGTGTTTGAAATTTACCCTTTCCAAAATGATGGCTAATTTGGGCATTTTCAAACTGTACTCTTTTTGTGGTGATATCATGCTATGCTCTAAATGTGTGGGAAATTTGAGCGAAGTAACTGTTAACAATTTTGAGACATTTGAAAAATGGTGAAATTTTGACTGTTTTGGCAAAATATTTTGAAAATAAGCGTTTTCACAGACATGACGGTACTCCATTTCACTAGAATTTATGACATTACATACATATGCGAAATTTGGTTGAATCATGTTGAATCATACAGCTTGTTTTTGAGCATTGCAGCAGACAAAATTGAAGTGGACAAAAATTTTAAAAAAATAGAGAAGAAACATTTTGAAAAGGAAGAATAACAAGAGTCCTTCCCAAACTGTGTTTGGAAAATCCTAACTAGAGAATTGTAATTTGTTGGACAAAGTACGGGCTTTCCCAAGTTTCAATGTGAGAAGGCAGACTGTATTGTATATAAAGCATAATTGAGCTATGCATTTTTGATTTTTAGAGAAAATGAGTACAGAAAACTGCAAAATTTACTGAAAATCACAATATTTCAAACTGTACTATTCTTCAAGTGGCCAAAGCCAAGTTATGTTGAGTTGAGCCATAGAGAAAAATTTAAAGCACAAGATTTGTTCAGCGAGCGACAGGCAGACAGTCCTGTACAACAACTGTACCAGCTGTACTCTTTCACCCTGGCATGAGCCCTTGAAGTTGGTCAATTTTGAACAAAAATTCTATATACATGTATTTTAGGCAATCAGGATTAATTTTGAAATATTTGTGTGGTGATTTTGATGTATCATAAGTAGGTGTAAATTGAGAGTTCCAAATCACTTGTACATGTACGTGTACAAAATACGCACACGATGCGTCCACCAACGTGGAATTCAGTGTTAAATCACACGCTTGTTCACAAAAACTGTACAGTGATTTTGAATCCCTCATGTACAGTCAGTGACTCCTAGATCGCGCTTTTAGCGTTCAAATACTCGTGGTGAACGCATCGTGCGCGTGTGTTGTACATCTTCAGTTGTATCGCATACGTGATTTTTGGTCTACGTTCGCATCGCAGATCAGACCCACCGATCCATCGTCGGCGAACGCGAGCGAAAGCATAAAATTCTGGTTCATCATCAAAAAACAGTTTTTGGAATTCTAAATCAGTGATTCTGAACTCTCAATTGCTTTGGTACAGATGATTTAGAACTCGCCCTCGTTTTTGAGGTGGTTACGTTTTTGATTGATATAAATATAGGGGAGAGAAAAAAATATAAATAAATAGTTATTTAGAAAAATAAATATATCAAATCGAATAGATAATAAAAAAAAAATACGTAAATCATGAGCGATTCTCAGATGATTAGAGCGAGGTTTCTTTTAAACATGCTGATGAGAGCATACACAATCTGCGTGAACGAACAACTACGTCCCATCTTGTTAGAACGATGCGTCGGATGTCGGGATCATCTAGACTTCGATCACGAGGATCATTCGTGTCTGACGATGGAAAGGGAAGATATGGTCGTCATGTATTTCGAACCAGCGTTCGAACGCGTTAAATTCGACGATGTGATCACGTTTTGGAAGAGATTAGTCTTCTGTAAGAATCGAGATAGGCCCACAGATTCGGAAGAACTGAAATTGGCGCGTAGAAGTTTGACTTTAGAAGACAAGGGATGCATCAAGAAATTATTGCTGAACGAAGCATACGTCTAAGTTTTGTTTTTCGTTGATATAAAAATAAGGGAGAGTAGAAAATAAAAAAAAAATAAATACACACATAAATTTTTTTATCTAATATTAGAAAGAAAAAACACAAAAAAAAATGAGAACCAGAAATAAATTGTATCCGACGTTAGTGGACGACGAGGACGAGAAGCCGAACGGCGTTTTGCCGACGGCGCCGTCGCTAGAAGAAAGAGAAAGAGGAGAGAGGTATCGCATCGATCAAATCAGTAGAATCTAATCATATCTGACTCGAGAGAGAGATTCTCGTCGTTCCCTCAAGAAGAAGTATTCGCGTTTCTTGAAATTCGTCAACGGGATCGACACGACACTCATCATGATTTCCATGGGTTCACACGCGGCCGGCATCGGATTGTTGTCGACCACGGTCGGCATTCCGATCGTGCTGACTGTGGAAGGAGTGGCTCTCGCCGCCGGATTGTTCAGCATGCTCGGAAACTTTTTGAGTAGGAAATTATATCTGAAGGCGAGGAAACACGATAAGATTCGCGTCTTGGCCGACTCCAAGATCGATACGATATCCGAAATGATCTCTATGGCGTTGAAAGACGGTAGGATATCGGATGGAGAATACTTCGCGATATTGAGCGAGAAAACGAAATACGATGCCATGAAAGAAGCCGTGAGAATCAAGACTCGTCAGATCATCAAGGAAGAGTTGAAGGATTCTCTCGTGGAAAAGGGTAGGAAAGTGCCAGGGAGGAATTCAGTAAGATGATAGAACTCAAGGGCAGCGATTGAAAAAAAAAAAAATATATATATATAATAAGAACAGAATTTAAAAAAAAAAAAATATTAAATTCATAGATAAAATAAAAAAAACGAAATTAATTTAAATTAACTCTTAAAAAATGTATTGCATAAAGTGTAAGAGAGTTACCGAGACGAGTAATTCTAGAGAAGTGCGAACTAAAAACGACAGATGGATGCTTCGCAGAATTTGCGACGTGTGTGGTTCTATCAAGACTAGATTCGTCAAACAAAAGAACGCGAGCAAAGGTAAAGGCATCGTGAATAAAATGATCAACAATCTACCTTTCTAAATGCATCTGCCCGGTCACAGTTTCACGGGACCAGGAACGAAATTGAACAAGAGATTCAACGCCGATCTGACACCCAAATCTTGGAGCAAACCCGTGAATAGGGTGGACACGGTCGCGTACGATCACGATCTGTGCTACGCCGGACATCCCGACACCAAGACTCGCAACGACGTCTGCGACAAAGGCATGTTGACGAGATTGAAAGGCATATCGAATCCGACCAGGAGAGAGAAGATGGAACGTTTGCTGGTCGGCAATCTGATCGGTGCGAAACGTCGATTCGGATGGGGCGTTCAAAAAAAAAAAGCGCATCTGAAAAAGAGAAGAAGAAGAAACGATTATTGACGAGCGAATTGGCCGAGGAGTTACACAAACCCATAGTGCGTAAATTTCGAAAGAGAAGGGTGTTCGTGAAGGGTATGGACGATATTTGGTCCGCCGACTTGGTCGACATGAGATCGTTTTCGAGGTGGAACGAGGGCGTCAAATATCTATTGACCATCATCGACATGTTTTCCAAATACGGTTGGATCAGAGCTTTGAAGAATAAATCGGGACCTTGCGTCACCGAGGCTCTGAAGAGCGTGTTCGACTCGTCCTCTCGAAAACCGAGTAAATTGTGGGTGGATAAGGGAAAGGAATTCTACAACAAGGACGTTCGTCGATTGGTAGACCTCTACTCGATCGAAAACGAAGAGAAAGCCAGCGTGGTGGAACGATGGAATCGAACGATGAAAGAGAAGATACACAGATACTTCACGGTGAATTCGACCAAGAAATACATATACGCTCTGAACGGTCTGGTGAAAGATTACAATGACACACAACACAGATCGATCAAGATGACTCCCGCGGAAGCTAGCGATCCTCGAAACGAAAAACAGGTCTATGCGAATCTATATCCTGAGAGATCTAAGATCAGGAAGAAGAAGTCTAGAACGCCGAAATTTGCGGTCGGTGATCGAGTGAGAATCTACGCTTATAAGAAGCACTTCGAAAAGGGTTATACTCCTCGATGGACCTTGGAAATCTTCGTGATCATCAAAATATTTCACACCGATCCGGTGACTTACGAAATCGAAGCTGTTGATGGAGAAGAGATCATCGGAAAGTTTTACGAACAACAATTACAGAAGACGAAGTTTTGATGAAGAACGACATTTTCTTGTTTACACACACATATATATAAGAGAGAAAAAAAATAAATAATAATAAAAAATAATTAAAAACTATTTTTTTAGATAAAGAAAAGCAAGTGAATTAATAAACAAAAAAAACCCCTAGAAATCCTTTAAAATGACAAATATACTAGATATAGCATAAAGCATAGTGAAAGATGTAAGCATTCAAGAATATGAGGTTCACGAATACGAACCGGTAACCGGAACGAGTTTGAACAATGTGGGAGAGATAAGAATCAACATCGAAACTCAAGATCTATTCATACATCCTAGCGAGAGTTACGTAGTGGTGCAGGGACGTCTCACCAAGGAAGATGGGAGCGACTACGCCGACGACGACACGGTCACTCTAGCCAATAATGGCATCATGCATCTATTCAGTAACATAAAATACATGCTATCCGGACAAGAGATAGAATCTGTTTTTCATCCCGGTCAGGCCACCACGATGTTCAGACTCTTGACGTATCCTGATGATTTTTCGAAATCCAGAGGACTTAATCAGTTGCGGGTGAAAGACACTATAGGCCCTGCTAGCGCCGGCGCCGCCACGATATTCGACTACGTCGTCAAGACGTCCAGACCTAAAGGAACGTTTTCGTTCGGGATACCTTTGAAACACATCTTCGGATTTGCAGACAATTACAACAAGATCATGTACGGATTCAAACACAATCTGACGTTGATTCGAAAAGGAAACGACGATGCAATAGTGAGACTCGCCGCAACCGGTGCAGGTAAGATAACTCTACACAAGATATTGTGGTTCGTTCCACACGTGGAGCCTACGACGGATGAGAAAACGCAACTCTACAAGATCATACAATCCAAGAGTAAATTACCCGTGGGATTTAGAATGAGACAGTGCGACACGGCTAGCATTCCTCCCTCCACGAATCACTTTGATTGGAGATTGACGGTGAAATCCGCTTCCGAGAGACCGTGTTTCATCGTGGCCGCGTTTCAGACCAATAGAGACAGGTCTCAGGAAAAGAATGCGTCGCTGTTCGATCACTGCAATTTGAGAAACATGCAAGTGTTTCTGAATGCCACAAGATATCTGGCAATCGATTACAATGCGTCGTTCGACAAGAACGATTTCTGCAGGCTGTATGGCGACGCCGCCGATTTTAGAAAGAAGTATCACGGTCTAGACGAATTGATGAGCCATCCCAACATATCTCCCGGCGAATACAAGTCGATGTATCCCATGTTCGTGTTCGACGTCAGTAAACAGAGTGAACAACTCAAGAGTAGCGTGTTAGACATTCAGATCAAGATGCAATTCGATAGGAACGTGCCGAGAAAAACCGAAGCCTTCACCCTGGTCCTGTCAGACAGAGAATTACAATTCGAATCGGACGGAAATAAGATGTCGATCATTCGATGAGAGACAAGTGTGTGAAAAAAAAAATAAAAAAAAAAAAAAAAATGAAAAGTAATGTGTGATTATTAAAAACAAAACAAAAAAAAAAAAATAAAGTAATGTGATATAGAGAGATTGAACATCTCTCTATATCTCATTACTTTTTTTTTTGTTGTTTTTAATAATCACACATTATTTTTTTTTTTTTTTAATTCGTTATTTTTCCACACGTTCACTGTTTGTTCAAAGGATCCAGTTCGATCAGTAGACTCACCACGGAAGTGGTGGCTTTGGGATTATTGGTTTTCGTGATGAAATTAATCCTGTCTCCGGCGTTCACTTTGAGAGGCATGCCGAACGTGCTGACATTCGCATGTTGATTCTCGGTCTTTTTGACGCTGTATCTCTTATCTCTCTCCACACCATTCACCATGAGATTGACGACCACTCTGTTATTCAAATCCGAGGAAGCCAGACTCATTCGAAGGATTTCACCTCCCAATGGCATGGGATATCCCACCTGACCATGTTTCAATCCGCTACCTCCATTTCCGAAAGACCACTCGGCTTTTCCTTCATCTAAGGTGCCGGCCTCTTCGGCCCACACAGTGATCAATTGTCTGGCATATTTGACTCTCTCCACCACCGAAATCAGGGTGCAGGCGTCCGTCATGTTCACAGGTTCCGGTAGATTCGTGAGCGCGTGTCTGCCCATGTCTAGTTTACCTTCCATGATGTCGCCCTTTCTCCAGACCGAGTTGTCGTCCACGTACTTCCTGCTTACCACGCTGGAATCAAATTCGGGATCGTGACCGAGACCAAATAAATTCTCACCGTTCATGTTGATACCACCCTCCATGGTTCCGCCAGATTGTTTGTTCAGGTAGAGATCGTCCACTTGCGATTCTACGTATTCTTGCAATCGTATCATGGCAGAATCCACGTAGCCCTTGTTGACCGCAGTTGAGACCGCATCCGTGTCATCGATCTTCGACAGATTCAATATCTTGTGGAATCCCGCATTCAGATCCGATTTCATTTCACGTCCGTCAGACTTTCTCCGTTCCAGATCTACGTAGTGTTTGGTCGCCACGTCCTTGGGATTCGTGGGAGCGGCCACGTTTGTTATCTTGTAAGAATTGGCGTTCAATTCCGAGTGCATCGTTTTCTGAACGTATCTATTTCTCAGGTGTTCACTGAATCTTGCGTGAGAGTCGTCCGCGTATCTCTTGGTGGTGGCATCGGTGGGATCTACGGGATTCGTGACGTTCACCAAACGTTTGGATTTCAGATCGAGATCGTCGGTCATGGTTTTATCCACATAATTATCCAGCAGGATTCGTTCGAAATCGGAGTTCCCCCTGTCGACGTATTTTTTAGTCGCAGCATCTGCGAGATCTATCAGCTCGGGAAGATTGTAGAGCTTCTTATCGTTCATGTTCAGAGGTTCCTCTCGAGGTTCATATCTCCAAACGTAACGCTCATCCAAGTTGGCAACGTCGTAACCATCGTCGACTTCGAGCGTCTTCCTCTTCTTTCTCGGGTTGACTTTTTCGTCATCACTTCTACCAAATTTATCGACTGTCATGTTGTTGTAAGGATTTTTTTTTGTTGTTGTTTAGAAAAAAAATGTGTTCAAACGCAGTTTATTAAAAAGTGAACTATGTTATTTTATTTTTCGTTTTTTATTCGATTAAAATTTTTTTAAAATAATTTTTTTATCTTTATATATATACTATAAAAAAAAACTCTCTCTAATGTAAGTCGTTGAGAATGTCTTGAAATTCATCTCCTTCAGACCATCTCTTGAGAACGTAGAGACACAGGTGACCACAAAACACTTGATCTGGTGATTGCACTTGATCCGTGTTGTAAAGAACCATCGATTTGTTGAAATAGTTCTTTATTTCTTTCGGTGATGAGATTCCGTAGCTGTCTATATAATAATTCTTCTTCTTCCCGTTCTTGAACCACGCCACCCAGTGAGTGCCTTCACCCGATGAATCGTCTAGATTTAAAATTCCGCATTCCGATTGTCGAGGTCTTCTCTTCGGCAAGGCATCTCTGGAAAACACTCCTAGAAAATCTTCGATTTTCAAATCTTTTGCCGCATTCAACAGATCGATGTTGGATAGGGGTTCGTTGGGTAAGACGACACCTTCTACGGATATCTTTATTTTCTTATTCATAAATAAGTATATATATTTTTTTTTTATTTATTTTATTATAATTCACTAAAAAGTGACGTTATTTTTTTTCTATTTTTTTTTCTTTTTCTTTTTAAACTAACTCTATCGACTTCCACAATCTTGAATCCGTCAAATTCCTTGACTTCTATAAACTTGGATTCATCTAATTCTTCTTGATTTTCTGGAATCCTACTAACTTTCTCGATGTCACTATCGATTTCCATAATTTTATGTTTATCTAATTCCTCTTGATTTTCTGGAATCCTATCATCCACAATCGTATCTGGAATCTTATCATCTACATTCATATCTGGAATCCAATCATCCACATTCATATCGTCTCTAAATAGATCCACAGTCCAATGTCCGAGTGCCAAAGTGCTTATTTTATCGTCTAATACGAATCTCTTATCGTCGTCGGCCATCAGCGAAATCTTGTTGACTATTTCGGTATACAGGTCGTGATTTTCGCTTTGAATCGATTTCATAGTCTTATACACCGGACCACTTCCTAACAGACAATCTTTATACTCTTGGAAAGAGATGTTTTTCTTCACTACGCACGCTTTAACTCCTTTGCACTTCTTAATCTCTTCATCATCTTCTAGACAATAAGCATACAGTTTGGGTCTCAAGCCCACGAATTCGACGATCTGTTTACCGCCGCTCTCGTCCTTAAATTTACCCAACACCTTCTTGTTGTTGTTTGATTGAATGTTGGACGGGTGATCGATGGGATAATTGCTCGTGTCGAACCACTCGGCCACGTCCGGAGATATGTCTCGGTAGATGTCTTTCGTATCTATCTTGTAAACTAAACTGTCCGTGTCGGTGAACAGTAGTTTGGCTTTGTCACCAAATTTTCGTTTAACGTAATTGTAGTGAAACTCATACATCAATCGCTTGCTGATATCTAAGATGATCGGTCCGAGATAATACGGTTATTGTCGGTTCTCTTCCTGATGTTTTCCATCAATTTGCCGTACACGCAGTTGTTCATGAGTTTGAAGAAATCTTTTTCGAAATCGTTCTCGGCTCAGGTTCTCAGATTCGTGTTGAGATCGATGTATTTTTTCATCCAAGGCTCTTCGTCGAATCGAACGATGTGATGTATGTTGACTAATTTCATCCCGTAATCGACGTACTGTTTCAAATTCTCGCTGTAGACGACGTAGTTACGTTTGTTAAATAAATTGGGAATGAGTTTTTCCTCGTCTCCTTCGTTCGGTTCCATTCGTTCGGGAGCCAGCAGATAATCGTTGTGTGGATCATGTAATTCTTCCGGATAGTTCAAATCGACTTCTAAAATGCAAGGATAGTCTCTCCATTTTTGCATCTCTTCCGGTTTCTTCACCCATTCGAAATTTCCAATCGGTAAAGGATGACTCATAGCCCAACCATACAGATTATTGGCGTCCCAATACTGTATGTATTTAGTCGACCGTTTCGAATCGAAACCTTCTTTCATGTAGGGATTGTTAGCCTCAGAATGTCTGTGAGAGATCATCGAGACACCACCTCTCGCAGCCCTTTTGAACATGAGCAACATGTCCATGTCGGATAATAATTCCAATTGAACTTCGGTGGTCTTCAACAGAGCGTCCCACGCCAGACCGGGTGTGGTGAAATACCAAGCGGGATCCAGATTGTAATTTCGACGACAGACGTCTCGAAAATTTTCGAACACGTCTGCCAAGAGCAGAACGTCGGTCTTCAGATAGAGATCATGATAATCTCTCATGGTTTTCATATCGAATGATTTCCACACGTTTTTGGCATGTTCGTAATTCTCGTCGGAAATTTGGGATTCGTATAATTTCGAATAAAAATCTTCTTTCAAAGGTAGTGCGGTGTCTTCGAATCTCTTTAGATCGTTCATGTAATCGTAAGGATAGACTCCTTTCCTCAATATGACATCTACTCGTTCTCCGAAATGTTTGCTCGTGATTTTAAATTTATCCTTGCTCATGTTATCGACTAATTTTTCCAGAGCGGTCGACATGAATTTCAAAGTGTCGATGAAACGTATGCCTCTACGAATGGATTTCGTTTTTTCTTTCAATGTATTTCCGTCGATTACTCTTTTCCTCTCCACGAGCTTCCATTTCATGAAGGAAATGTATCTTTCTTCACTGTTCACGATGCAATTTCATTCTTCGTGCGAGGTGCCGAGATTTTTGACGAACAGATGACTGTCGTAACCCGAGAGATTGTGAAACATCACCTGATAGAAAGCGGCATCTCGATATTTTAAATTACACTTGCTGTGAGCCGGACCGCGATACAGACCCGTGTAATGATCGTGGTCTCTGACCTTCTTATTTTCCTCCGAATTCTTGTCGAATGATTGTCTGCATATGTGACATTCGGTAGCTCTGTTATTTTCGTCCTGCTGCTCTCGCATGATGATCATTTTCGCTGGAGTTTTGAATTTGTCGTATAACATTTGAATTTTCAATTCTAACTCTTCCACAAACCTTTGAGCCACGTCATCGTCTTCGCGCTGTTTCGTGTAGGTGAAGGGACCCATGTTGTGTTGCGAGTCGAAAGTGCATTTCAAATTTTAAATGCAATAGCCCGAAGGTATGTGTTTTTGATATCTTTCGACGTAACTTTGAAGAGCGTTGGGTTGACAGGAACTCATTTTCGCGGTGAAACATTCGAAATCAGCGTACACGACGAATGGTACTTTTAACCTTCTGTTGTGATTTTCAAACTTCACGATGGTGTTGGGTTTGGGCATTTCGATGGCGACACCTTGATTTTTGTTGCAATATTCCTGATGTTTCGCCAACGAGTCTTCGCTGTGAAACACGTTCATGCAGTTGCAACATAAAGATATCTTTCCGTTATGATTATTATTTTGTCTCGACAGTAATCTGCTCGGATGTTTAACCCAACAATAATGACGATTGTCACCATTCGAAATCGATAATAAAATAATCGTCTTTTCTCTTCCGCGATACGAAGTCCGTCTGAGAGGATAGATCTTTTGATTTTTGTCATCGTATTCCAAGACGTTCACCGCTACGGTGGGATTTTGAACCTCGAAACGTTTGATGTGTTTTAACTTTGTTGTAAAAGTCACTCCGGTCCAATCGAGATTTTTAGAAGTTTCCTCATAACGAGAAACTCAATCAGCGTTTATTTCGACAGGGTATAAAGTGGAGGTGACTGCCCATTTAAAACACTGATCATCTTTATTTCTCACGTTGACCACGGCGCGTTTCTTAGTCAAGAAATACGGTAATTCCAAGTAGGAAGATCCTTTCAGCGGTTCGTTTTTAGTCATGTGAATTTCGAGTTTCAACACCTCGCCGAATGTCCAATTACTACCTTCATTTTGATAATTTGTGAGAGACGTCAACATCTTGTCTTTCATCTTTTCGAAAACGTCCAATAGATCTGAACCTTGAAATACAGGTTCGACGTTAGATCAGAAATATGCATTTTTCACAATGCTCTCGCCGGACTTCACATCGATTTTATTCATTATGCAATGGAGTATCATCTTAATTTTTAATCCCAAGTTCGTGTATTCGCGAAACAAATCCAATACTTTTTTCTTCACCCATTCCATAAACAATTTCAGATCGACTTTCTTCGACGAGGGAAACACGTCGAAAGTTTTAAAAATGTCTTCGATCGCACTCTCCCGTTCTACGGGTTTCGATTGGAATAGTTCCGCAACGAGTCGTCTTACATATTCTTCTCCTTTCTCTTCGTCGATTGCTCGTTGAATTTCGCTCGATATATCTCGTTTGTCTTGAATCTGAAGTGCATCACTCGTTTTCGTTTTAGTTTTTCTTTTCTTTTCTTTGGAAACTTGATGTTTTTCAACGGCTTTTCGTTTAGTCGTCTTCTTATTTTTCACAACCGGCACATCTTTTGACGTCATTGGTATCGACATTTTGTTTGCCTTTCTAGCATTTCGCAAATATTCTTGTATGACTTCAATTTTTTTGATTTAGTTCTATGCTTTCTGAAATCTGAAATTTGTAATAGATTACAAATCTCGTTTAACTGAGGTATGGTTTTCTCATTGAAATTTACCATTGTTTTATCTGTTTGCTTCATTTGTAAGAATATTTTTTTTTTTTGAATTTTGTATTAAATAATTTGTTAAAAAAGTTTTGCTTTTTTACTCTATATATATAATAGAAAAAAAAAAGTTAAATTTTAAAATTCATTTTTTTTAATACAAATTTAAAATAAACATTATTTGTAAGAATTCATAAAAAACCAAATAATCGATCATGACAACAACAACACCTAAACGATGCGGATTGAAATTGAAATGAGACGAAGGGTATGGGAAATCCAGTTTTAATATCTATACATTACAACCACACGATCCCATCGAATTGAATGAGGTCGAGATGGTGGATTTAGAGCACTACTACCACAAATATCGAATGTGTTTGAAAGTGGATGAAGCCGCGCTCGATTTGTTGTACGAGTACCAAAGCGAACTGTTGATTAATATCATCGTTGCCGAAGACAGAGAATTCGACAGGGGTGATTTATTGTTGTCCTATGGAAGTTACATATATCCAATAATCTCACCCGAGCTTGTGAAGAAATCGGGTGGTGAGAGCGCATTCACCTATGAAAAAAACTCAAAAGAGTAAAGATGAACATTCACACCATTTACGTATGTGGAAAAATGACGAATGTCAACTTGCTAATAACGGACTTGGAAATATAAACAATAGAGAGATTGAAATTAAAAAAAATTAAACTTTTTATATATATATAAAGAGAAAAAACTTTTACTAAAAAAATTTTTACATTAAAGAAAATTAAAAATTAAAAAAACAACTTTTTTATATATATAAAGAGCAAAAAAATAACAATTTTTTTTTTTAACAAATTATTATTTAAATACAAAATTTAAAATATACATTATTGCAAGAATTTGTAAAAACAAAAATACAAATAATCAATCATGAAGACAACAACACCTAAAAGATGCGAATTGAAATTGAAACGAGTCGAAACGTATAAGAAATTCGGTCATAAAATCTATAGATTACAACGACACAATCCTATCGAATTGAATGATGTCGAGACGAAGGGCTTAGAGCACAAATACAAGAAATATAAGATGCCTCTGAAATTGAACAAAGCCGCACTCGATTTGATTTACGAGTACCAAAGCGATCTGCAGAACATCGTCATCGCCGAAGATAGAGAATTCGACAAGGACGATTTGTCATTGCCCTATGGAAATTACATATTTCCAAACATCTCATTCGAACTTGTGAAGAAATTGGGTGGTGAGAGCGAGTTGACCGATGTAAAAAAACTCAAAAGAGTAAAGATAAACATTCAACACGTTTTCGAAAAAGGAGTAGACACGAGCGTCAACATGCTAATAACGGACTTGGAAATATAAACAATAGAGCAATTGATTTTTAGCGAAGAAAAAATGAAAAAAAAAAAAAAAAGTAAATGAGATCTCATTTACTTTTTTTTATTTTTTGTTTTCCTTCTTCTTCACTATCATCATAATATATTATAACGTTTCCTTTTCTCTCAAATTTCTGCATCGATTCTTCTTTTTCTTTTTTTTTTTTTTCTTTGTGATGTGATACGTTCTTGATAACATTTTTGTTTATCCGAATCATAATTATGAATGAATGTTGTGCATCTCTTGGTAACACTCGCTTCAGAAGATAGTGGTAACCGTGGAAAGCATCGTCTCATTCCCAACCGTATATCCTGCACTTTATCTATCTCTTTCCTTAGATATCCATCATTAGCGTCTAACCATTTTTTTATTTCTTCGCTCTCTGGCTTGCGATGTTCGTCATTATCATCAAATTCATTCAGGTGATAAATTTGTTTCTCCACCTCTTCACCCATTTTAAATATATATTATTTTATACTTTCTATGATTTTATATATTTTATATAATTTTATATTTATAATAACATATTCAAAATCGGTATGTTCTTAAATGGCGAATTATCACCGAGCAACAAACCCTTGCCGTATCACTTGACGTTCCGTCCACTCTTCAGAAAGAGACTGTTTCCTCTCAGAGAGTTGCCACCTCTAATGGGTTCCAGATACAATCCTTTACCGCTGTCGTCTATGGGAACGCGACACACAGCTCCTCCCTTCTTCAAAAACAGTCTGTTGCCACCCATTAATTTCTGAACTCCCGAACTAGCGAGTCCCGTGAGAGCTCCCATGCCGAGAGTCTTTCCGAGAAAGGGTAGCACCTTTGCGGCGAAGGGTAATGCTTTTGCGGCGATTCCTGCCAATAGCGGTAGGAAACCGCCTTTCATTCTCAAATTTTATCTCAATTGAGCGGGACTCAATCTCACCGCCAACCCTCTTCCATCGCGAATCGCTTTCTCCATCCTTTTGATTTGACTTCTGGTCCAGGCGATCGAATCCTGTCCGCCTCTGGTCAGATCTTCATGAGTGAATTTGAATCTCACCACCTCGCCTCGAGTTGTTAAAGCTCTCTTAAGTTTCTTCTTCTGTCCTGCGGATATGTTCACGTTTTTAACCACGTATTGTGTCATAATTCTGTTTGTTTTTTTAAATATATTTTACTTCAGTTGTTTCTTGTTTAATAATTATATTAAAATAATTTTGTAAAAATTAATATTACCGTTTATTTTATTTTTGTTATCTATATATATATATAATATTTTTTTTTTTTTTTTTGCTTTTATATTTCTCTTATGTGAAATCGTATCGTCACTCTCTCTCCGCGAAGATCTAACAGTTCACCATTTTGATCCGTCAACGTGGTTTTGAGACTATACAACGTGTCTAAAATCACTGGTAGATAAACTAAATTTCGAGGTCGCTCCACGATCTTATAACCCGGCGACACGTTTGGAAAGAAGGAATAGATCGTCGGATGAGCGCTACCATTCACGTAGCTTCCAGCAATCACGTCCACGTTCACCAGAATGCTATTGACAGCGAGAATGTCGACCGTATTTTCAGATGCCGCGTGGCCTCGATACATCTTTCGATCGAATCCCAACATCTTGCCTATAGAATCGTCCGTGTTGAAATCCACACGAAAATTATCTTCCAAATCCAACATCGTCTGTAATGTATTAGGATTGGGAGCGAGTCTGATCTTGTTGCTTCCCTTTCCATCCGTCTTCATTCGCGTCTGAATGTAATGGTTCAAATCGTCTATGTCGTAACTCCCTTTGTGAATTCGAATCTCCAACCAATCCACTCCGTCGGAATACTTGAACGAGTTATTCTTTTCGGTGACGTTGGGAAAGGAATAATAAGTCTCCAGATTCACCAACGCCATCTCGTAACTTTTCTCTTTGTTCAATTTGATGGAAGGTTCGAATTTCGTAGCGAATCGAGTCAAATCGCCACTCACCATGATTTGAATGGATTGTTTTGCAGCCGTATTCTAGGCTATCCGTTCTAACAATTCTCCATGTTGGAACATTATATCTTAATTTTATTTTTTTTTATTCAAAACTAATTATTTGAAGATTTATTTATTTTTCTAATTTTTTTATTTTTTCACGCTCTATCTTATTATTATCATCACCATCGGGAACATAAAACTTGACGAATCCGCACCGATATTTTCCGCGATTAAATTCGCTTGTCAAATCGATCACGACGAAATTGTAAAGTCCACCATCCCAAACCCTCTTGCAGAATCTCCTGAATTCGACAGCGCTCATGTCGTTCGCGACGTGATCGCCGTAGATGTGATTGAGATTCATGAGATCTTGGCAAAAGAGACACAGAAAATTAGCGTTCTCCCTTATCGTCTGTCTGGGCAATCGAAAATAATTCTGCGACAGGTAGAAACAGTCCACGTTGCTGTGTCGACCCCTAACGTAATACGATTCGCATCGGTTCTGTCTCTCCAAAAGCAGATCGTCGAAAATCATGAGATTCTTATCTTCCGATTTCAGTTCCCTAGGATCCGGAACGTCACTAGCGTTCTCGTAAAATTGACACTCGACGTTCGAAGATGCATTTCTCTTCGTCAGCTCCGTCGATGCGCCATCCAAAATGGCCGAGAGCTCCACACTTGTCGAATTCCTCCCTGCTGTCAAAGATTCTGGCTATGACGTCCTTGGGCAATCTGCGATCCATGCACTCTCGAAGAAATCTGTATTCGGGTTGAAACAAGATCTTGCCAAACACGAACAATCTGTCGTAATCCAACCAGTCGGGTCAGGACAACAGATTCATCAACAGATTGGTCTTTCCACAATTCGATTTTCCCACTATCAAACCTCTTATGCTCTTGGGAAAGTACTCGTTATTCGACCTCTTGGTCGCGGCGTCGTTCCAAGACATATCTTTAATGTTCATCTTTTGTTTTTTTTTGTGTTTTTTTGTCTGTTATTTTAGATTCTTTTCAAACACAAATTTTTTTTATGTTTTTCAAACTCTGTTTTTAATGTTGTTATTATTATTATTTTGTTTATATCGCACCGTCGTGAGTTCTCTTCAATCCGGATCCACTCGTCATTTTGGCTAAATCTTGTATGGGCACCACGGCATCCTTAAAATCTATCCAACTTTTTGACGTTCGCTCTAACGCAGCTCGCTTCACCGGCAGACTGATCAACTTGTCGATCAATGCGTCGGCTGCCCTCTTGCCAGCCACAGAAGCTATCCTACTACTAGCTTCGGAAGCGGCTTTCTTACCAGCATCCAAAGCCATCTTCTTACCGACCTCAAACGCGGTCGATGCGAGTTTTCTACCCGCATTGCTCATGAACGCTCGCATTATAGAATCGACGATGCCAGAACCGCCTTGAACGTAAGTCCTGACGTATCCCCTGTTCTTTATCACCAACATATTTTATTTTTTATGATATATTTTGTGTTTTTTTTTTTTTTCACTGGTAAATCGTTTTGTCGTTTTTAAATACTTTTATTATTCTAGTGTAAGAATTTACTGTTTTATTTTTGTTTGTTTGTTTTGTTGGTTTGTTTGTTTCTCTCTCTCTACTTATTATTATATTCACATCAATCCTTCAATTCGTTCATCAGCCTTTTATACTGATTTTTATTCAAAACCTTCTGTCTCAACAATTCGTCAGATATGGCAACTATCTGATTATCTAATCCCGTGTTACCAGCCCGTCTGCTCCCCATCAACAAACTCAATCTCTGAGACAGAGCGTCGGGATCGCTCGGAAGAAAAGTAGTGGTTTTCACCCCTTTGCCAGTCATCGATTCGATGAACTTCTTGTTCGCATTCCATATGGGCTTCACTATTTTCGTCCACTTGTAACCTCTGTTGGCTTTGGGACTCGTCTCTCTGGCATCGTTATTTTTATTCATGGCGTGAGTTTGAACTAGAATGTCTCCGTAATTGTGGAAATCCTGTTCCGTGTAATCTCCGGGCTTATCGAAAAGGAGCATTCTCTGCAGACCATCGGTTACTTTATATTTATTCGAACCCACGATCAATTCATCATCGTCCATTTCCACTTCAGTGTCGCCCACGAATTTCCTACCGCTCGAATCCTCGCGAATTCCATACAGCAGATCTCTCTTACCGCCACCATCATCATCAGGCGATGCGATGCTATCAGTGGTGATAGTCGAAGCCGTATCATCGCTCTTACTCACGTCGGTTTCGATTCTTGTGGGAACGTAATCCGGTGTAGATTGAACGGAATACTGATTTCCAAAACTAGAAGGCAACGAACCCATTCTCAAAGAACTCTCCTTTATGGGTCTCAATTCTTCGACTATCTCCTTCCTGCTTCGCTCTTGACCCGCCGTCACGGGTTTAAATATTTTTGTGGCTTCGCGTGTGAGTTCCATCTCACCGAGACGTCTACTCCTATCAGCTGCCTGAATCGCCTTCTTAGCACTTAAATACTCGGCTAAAATTCGATCTCGGCGTCTAGGATCCATCTGGAAAAACGTCATCTTTCGTTTTAATTGTTTTTATTTTTTTTTCAAAATTAAATGTTTAATTATATTTTTTTTTTATATTTTATGTTTTAAGTATTAAAATCTCTTTCCTTCTTAATATAATATCTGAAAAAATATTCACATCTCAAACTCGCTGTGTTAATTGAAGTTAAAAAAAAAATACGTTTTAAACAGTACATGACAAACCGGTTTCTGATGTAACGCATTTTGACAGTAGTATTTAAATTTTTGTCAGAAGATCATCATTCATTCACACATCAATTCATCGCGTGTCGAATTAAGAGAAAATCCTTTTTTTGATGACTGTTAGACAGTTTCAACACACAATGGAAAACTGATTTTAACAAATCTCTCTCTCTGATTGCTATCGTGAATATATGAAAAATTTTACCACTCGAAACCTAACTGAGCGAAAAATGCGTTTTAAACATTCCGATAAGTGTTTCTTGACTTTATTCAAGGAACGCTTAACAGTCAACCTCATTTCTCATAGTGGAGGGATTCTCCAAAAAAAACCCAAAACTCAATTTTTATCCATCCCATCACCAGAAAACATCAATGTCTATAATACAGGCTATATACTCACAATCGACTCTGTTTGAACAAAACACCTCAATTACGATAACGTGTGTTAGTTGCTTACTTCAGGAAAGACGTGACTGGGTTTGCAAATTTCCAAACACACAGACACTCTTCGTTCAGATCGAGTTTTTATTACGAGATTCGATCGCTCGATCAGCTGAGTGTTTTTTTTTTGAGAATTTTCTCATAGTGGAGGAATTCTCCAAAAAAAACCCAAAACTCAATTTTTATCCATCCCATCACCAGAAAACATCAATGTCTATAATACAGGCTATATATTCACAATCGACTCTGTTTGAACAAAACACCTCAATTACGATAACGTGTGTTAGTTGCTTACTTCAGAAAAGACGTGACTGGGTTTGCAAATTTCCAAACACACAGACACTCTTCGTTCAGATCGAGTTTTTATTACGAGATTCGATCGCTCAATCAGCTGAGTGGTTTTTTTTGAGAATTTTCTCATAGTGGAGGAATTCTCCAAAAAAAACCCAAAACTCAATTTTTATCCATCCCATCACCAGAAAACATCAATGTCTATAATACAGGCTATATATTCACAATCGACTCTGTTTGAACAAAAAAACCCCACCACCACCTCAAAAACGAGGGAGAGTTCTAAATCATCTGTACCAAAGCAATTGAGAGGTCAGAATCACTGATTTAGAATTCCCAAAACTGTTTTTTGATGATGAACCAGAATCTTATGCTTTCGCTCGCGTTCGCCGATGATGGATCGGTGGGTCTGATCTGCGATGCGAACGTAGACCAAAAATCACGTACACGATACAACTGAAGATGTACAACACACGCACACGATACGTTCACCACGAGTATTTGAATGCTAAAAGCGCGATCTAGGAGTCACTGACTGTACATGAGGGATTCAAAATCACTGTATAGTTTTTGTGAACAAGCGTGTGATTTAACACTGAATTCCACGTTGGTGAACGCATCGTGTGCGTATTTTGTACACGTACATGTACAAGTGATTTGGAACTCTCAATTTACACCTACTATCATATTATGCTCTAAATGTTTGGAAAACTGGAGCTAAATAACTGTAAACAGTTTTGAGCTTTTTGAAAAATGGCGAAATTTTTATAGTTTTAGCAGAATATTTTGAAAACACAAACATTTTCACGAATATGACAATCCCTAATTTCACTTTCCAGAGACCTGTCATCAATCACAGCTTGAGTTTCTGATAAGAGACAAGAAGGAATCTTGAATCTTGGTATTTGAATGAATATATACAATTTGAGGATACTCCATTTCAAGGCCAGAGAACTGGGTGAGGGTTAGAATTTTGAAAAAGACATATAACAGCAAAATTGTTGTTGAATGAATGGCCTATCTTCTTATGGAAAACGTTTTGAGAAGATATGGCTCCAGTGCTGAGAAATCGCATGTAAAAGCTGGCGAAATAACAATTATTCCGACAGTACCCTTATGGAAAGTCTTAAATCTGCCAAGGGTTAAACTTTTAATAACAATATATAACACAACAATTGTCATACATTGACTGCTGTATGCAGCCATGGGAAACATTCAGTGCCCGATCATTCAGAAATGGAGTAAATTGTCCCTTAAACTTTCCAAATTCTGAAAAATGGGGAGTTTTATTGGACGGTACCTATCTTATGCAACCAGTATGGGTATAGGGTTAAACTTTATAAGCAAATTTACACAGAAAATATCCTCGGTAGTCAATTGTGAATACAGATAAGCAAAGTGTTTGAAATTAACCCTTTTTCCAAAATATTAGAAAAAAGCAACCAAAGATGGCTAATTTTGGCATTTTGAAACGGTACTTTTATTCTCACCCTCATTGTGCTTGAGGGTTAAAACTGAGATTAAAAAGTAAACAGTAACTTTCTTCCGCAGTCATTGTTTCATCTATCCATACCAAAATAATTGTTACAACAACCTTGAAATTTGAGAAATTTGCCCTCGTAGTTGGTCAGTTTTAAAGGAAAGAGCTAAATTCATGTCATTTTTGGCCAATGAGGGTTAATTTTGAAATATCTTTGTAGTGATTTTCGTATATGATGTTATGCTCTAAATGTGTGGGAAATTTGAGCGAACTAACTGTTAACAATTTTGAGACATATGAAAAATGGTGAAATTTTGACGATTTTGGCAGAATATTTTGAAAATAAACGTTTTCACAGACGTGACATTACATAAGTATGCTAAATTTGGTTGAAATCGTGCAGCAGGCAGGCAGGCCTGTATAACAACTCTATTGACTTTACTCTTTTACAATGGCATGCGCCCTTAAGGTCTTCTTTAGCCAATAGGGGTTAATTTTGAAATATTTGTGTGGTAATTTTTGTGCATCATATTATGCTCTAAATGTTTGGAAAATCGGAGCTAAATACCTGTAAACAATTTTGAGGCTTTTGAAAAATGGTGAAGTTTTGATGGCTTTGACAGAATATTTTGAAAATACGTGTTTTCTCGAATATGACAATACCTCATTTCACTTTCCAGAGACCTGTCATCAATCACAGCTTGAGTTTCTGATAAGAGACAAGGAGGAATCCTGAATCTTGGTATTTGAATTAACATGTACAATTTGAGGGTACTCCAATTCAACCAAGGCCCAACAACTGGGTGGGGATTAAAACACTTTGAATAAAACATATAACAGCAAAATTGTTCTAGAAATAATGTCCCCTATCTTCTCATGGGAAGTGGTTTGAGAAAATATGGCTCCCGTGCTGATGAACCGCATGCAAAAGTTGGCGAAAATAACAATTATTCCGTCAGTACCCTTATAGGAAGTCTCAAACCTGCCAAGGGTTAAACTTTTAATAATAACATATAAAACAAAAGTTGTCATACTTTGACTTCTGCATGCAGCCATAGAAAATATTCAGCGCCCAATCAATTAGAAATGGAGTAAATTGTCCCTTGAAATTACCAAATTTTGAAAAAATGGGACTTTTTTGGATGGAACCTACTTTTATGTAACCAGAATGGGCATAGGGTACAACTTTACAACCAAACTTACAACAGCAAATATGCTCGGTATTCAATTGTGAATATGGACATGCAAAGTGTTTGAGATTAACCCTTTCCAAAATGATATAAAAAGCAACAAAAGTTGGCTAATTTTGGCATTTTCAAACGGTACACTTATTCTCGCCCTCATTGTGCTTGAGGGTTCAATATGAGATCAAAGCGTAAACAGCAGCTTTCTGCCGCAATCATTGTTACATCTAACCATACCAAAACAATTGTTACAGAAACCAACCTTGAAATTAGAGAAATTTGCCCTTGAAGTTGGTCAATTTTGAAGAAAAAAGCTGTTTTCGTGTCATTTGGTGGTGATTTTTGGTGTATCATGTTATGCTCTAAATGTGTGAAAAATGTAAGCTAACTAACTGTAAACAATTTTGCGACTTTTGAAAAATGGTAATATTTTGACGGTTTTGGCAGAGTATTTTGAAAATAAACGTTTTCACAGATATGATGATACCTCATTTCACCAGAGTTTATGGCATTACATAAGTATGCCAAATTTGGTCAAAATCGTACAGCTTGTTTTTGAGCAGTGCAACAGAAAAAATTCATGGCGAAAAAAACAAAGAAAAATAGAGAAGAAAAATTTTGAAAAGAAGAATAACAAGAGTCTTTCTCAAACTGGGTTTGGAAAAGCCTAAAAATAAAAAGAAAAAAAAAAGAAAAAGAAAATAAAAAATAGAGAAGAAAAAATTTGAAAAGCAAGAAAAACAAGAGTCTTTCCCAAACTGGGTTTGGGGAAGCCTAACTAGAGAATTGTAATCTGTTGGACAAATTACGGGCTTTCCCAACTTTCCAATGTGAAAATGCAGACTACATATAGCAAAGCAAAGTGTTTGAAATTAACCATTTCCAAAATGACAGACAAAAAGCATTCAAAGTTGGCTAATTTTGGCATTCTATAATGGTACTCTTATTCTCGCCCTCATTGTGCTTGGGGGTTAAATCTTGAGATTAAAAAGTAAACAGTAACTGTTTTCTGCAATCATTGTTGCATCTATCCATATCAAAATAATTGCCACAACAACCTTGTAATAAGAGGAAATGAGTACAGATGTTTGCAAAATCCATCAAAAATCAATTTTTTTGGACAGTTCTATTCTTTAGGTGGCCAAAGCATATGTTGGGTTAAGCCCTGAAGCATAACTTACAGCAGCGGATTTTTTCATTAAGCATCCCAACCAAAGTGTTTAAAATTAACCCTTTCCAAAACGACAGGAAAATGCAACCGAAGTTAGTTAATTTTGGCATTTTCGAATGGGACTCTTACCCTCACTGTGCTTGAGGGTTAAACATGAGATTAAAAACTAAACAGTAACTTTCTTCTGCAAGCATTGTTGCAACTATGCATACAAAAATAATTGTTACATAAACCTTGCAATTAGAGAACTTTTCCCTTGAAGTTAGTCAATCTTGAAGATAAAATGGTATATTCGTATCATTTGTGCCCAATAGGGGTTAATTTTGAAATATTTGTGTGGTGATTTTAGTGCATCATATTATGCTCTAGATGTGTGGTCATCAATCACAGACTGAGTGTCTGATAGGAGACAAAGAGGAATCTTGAATCTTGGTATTTGAATGAACATGTGCATGTTGAGGGTACTCCAATTCGAGGCCTGATAAGTGGGCGAGGGTTAAAACCTTGAATTAAACATATAACAGCAGAATTATTCTTGGATGAATGCCCTATCGTTTCATGGGGAACGTTTTGAGGAAATCTGGCTTCAGTGCTGAGAAATCGCATGTAAACGTTGGCGAAAATAACAATTATTCCGACAGCAGCCTTATGGGAAATCTCAAATCTGCCAAAGGTTAAACGTTTAATAATAACATATAAAACAAAATATGTCATACTTTGAGTGCTGCATGCGGCCATAGAAAATAATCAGAGCTCACTAAATTAGAAATGGAGTAAATTGTCACGTAAACTTATCAAATTCTGAAAAAGCGGTAGGTTTTTGTTTTGGACGGTACCTACTTTTATGCAACCAGAATGGGTATAGGGTTAAACTTTACAACAAAATTTACAACAGCAAATATGCTGCTCTGTAGTCATTATGAATGCGGTTAAGCAAAGTGCGTGAAATTATCCATTTCCAAAATGATAGGAAAAAGCAACCAAAGTTGGTTAATTTTGGCATTTTCAAACAACAGTCTTATTTTCGCCCTCATTTTGCTTGGGGGTTAAATCTGAGATTATAAAGTAAACAGTAACTTTCTTCTGGAATCATTGTTACATCTATCCATACCAAAATAATTGTTTCAACAACCTTGCAAATGGAGAAATTTGCCCTTGAATGTGGTCAATTTTGAAGACAAAACTGCTATATTCATTTCATTTTTGGCCCAAAGCCAATAAGAACAAATTTTCCCTTGAAGTTAGACAATCTTGAGGATAAAATGCTATATTCATATCATTTGTGGCCAACAGAGGTTAATTTAGAAATATTTGTGTGGTGAATTTGGTGTATCATATTATCCTCCAAATGTGTGGACATCAGTCAGAGACTGAGTGTCTGATAAGAGACATGGTGGAATATTGCACCTTGGTATTTGAATGAACATGTACAAGTTGAGGGTATTCCAATTCAAGGCCTGACAAATGGGTGAGGGTTAAAACTTTGAATAAAACACATAACAGCAAGATCGTTCTTGGGTGAATCCCCTATCTTTTCATGGGAAACGTTTTGAGAAAACATATAAAATAAAAATTATTCTGACTGTACCCTTATAGGAAATCTAAAAACTGCCGAGGGTTAAACTTTTAATAGTAACATATAAAACAAAAGTTGTCATACTTTGACTTCTGCAGGCAGTCATAGAAAACATTCAGCGCTCAATCAATTAGAAAAGGAGTAAATTGTCATTTAAACTTATCAAATTCTTAAAAAAAATGGGAGTATTTTGGATGGTACCTACTTTTAGACATGATGTTGGACAATGCAGACTACATATAGCAAAGCAAAGTGTTAAAAATTAACCCCTTCGAAAATGATAGACAAAAAGCATTCAAAGTTGGCTAATTTTGGCATTCTATAATGGTACTCTTATTTTCGCCCTCATTGTGCGTGGGGGTTAAATCTTGAGATTAAAAAGTAAACAGTAACTTCCTCCTGCAATCATTGTTGCATCTATCCATATCAAAATAATTGCTACAACAATCTTGCAGTTAGAGCAAATGAGTTCAAAACATCGCAAAATTCACTAAAAATCAATTTTTTTTCGACTACTATTCTTTAAGTGGCCAAAGCATAGATTGGGTTAAGCCACAGAGCATAACATACCACAGTGGATTTGTTCAGTACGCATCTTTACACATAGCAAAGCAAAGTGTTCAAAATTAACCCTTTCCAAAATGATAGAAAAAACCAACCAAAGCTGGTTAATTTTGGCATTTTCAAACGATACTCTTATCCTCGCCCTCATTGTGCTTGAGGGTTAAATCTGAGGTTAAAAAATAAACAGTAGCTTTCTTCTGCAATCACTGTTGCATCTATCCATACAAAAATAATTGTTACAACAGTTCTGGAATTAGACAAATTTACCCTTGAAGTTATCGAATTTTGATGAAAAAATGCTATATTCATTTCATTTTTGGCCAATGGGGGGTTAATTTTGAAATATTTGTTTGGTGTTTAAGGTGTGTCATATTATGCTCTTAATGTGTGGACATCAATCACAGACTGAGTGTCTGATAAGAGACACGGAGGAATATTGAATCTTGGTATTTTAATGAACATGTGCAAGTTGAGGGTACTCCAATTCAAGGCTGACAAGTGTGTGAGGGTTAGAACTTTGAAAAAAACATATAACAGCGAAATCGTTCTTAGATGAATGCCCTAGCTTTTCATCATAAACGTGTTGAGAAAATATGGCATCAGAGCTGAGAAACGGCATGTAAAAGTTGGCGAAAATAACAATTATTCCGTCAATACCCTTATGGAATCAAATCTGCCAAGGGTTAAACTTTTAATAATAACATATAAAACAAACTATTTCATACTTTGACTGGTGCATGCAGCCATAGAGAACATTTAGAGCTCAATCAATTAGAAATGGAGTAAACTGTCACTTAAACTTATGAAATTCTGAAAAAAAATGTAATTTTTGGTCAATAGGTGTTAATTTTGAAATATTTCTGTGGTGATTTTGGTATATTTTGTTATGCTCTAAGTGTGTGGGAAATTTTAGCTAAGCAACTGTTAACAATTTTGAGACATTTGAAAAATGGTGAAATTTTGACGGTTTTGGCAAAATACTTTGAAAACACAAACATTTTCACGAATATGACAATACCTCATTTCACTTTCCAGAGGCCTGTCATCAATCACAGCTTGAGTTTCTGATAAGAGACAAGAAGGAATCTTGAATCTTGGTATTTGAATGAACATATACAATTTGAGAGAACTCCAGTTCAAGGCCAGAGAACTGGGTGGGGGCTAGAACTTTGAAAAAGACATATAACAGCAATAAGCGTTTTCACAGACTTGACGATACGTCATTTCAGTAGATGTTATGACATTACATAAGTATGCCAAATGTGGTTGAAATCGTACAGCTTGTTTTGAGCAGTGCAACAGACAAAATTGACGGGGGCAAAAAGAAAAGAAAAAGAAAAAACAAATATAGAAGAAAAATTTTGAAAAAGAAGAATAACAAGAGTCTTTCCCAGATTGGGTTTGGGAAAGCCTAATGATTGGCTAAACTTTACTTTATATTGTGTAGCGGCCATGATGAAGTCACAGGTGTTGAAAATCGCTCAAATTGCCATAAACCATGTAACCAACACGGATAGGGAATGCGATGGGTCTGTCATTAGAGCATTGGGCCTTAAACTGAAAAGGCCAACAGTCCAATTCTGATCAGCGGTAACTGCATTGAGTCCTTGATCAAAACACTTAATCCCGATTACTCATTTGTGGCCACTGTAGCGCTGTGTTCTAAGACCAAGGCGTACTGCACTAACTATGCATATGCTGAGTGAGTAAACTGGTGAGTCTGACAGCTGCTCGCCGCTCCTCCGTGGTTCTCTTCGAGCACTCCGGCTTCCGCCACCCTTAAAACTGTCCGACACGATCTGAGCCTGGTTGTTGAAAGTGTCGTTCACCCTTTCAACCAGATGTGCATAAAGTTTTGCTTGAAGACAAAATTGGTAGTGGACGAGCAGACGACATAAAGAGCAAAAAATCTGAAGCGAGGCTCTGTAATATTTCAATCCAACAGCTCGACAGAGCTGTTGGATTAAATTATTACTGAACCTCCCAACAAACCAGCATTGTTTCGCCTATTTCGCCATTGACTGATTGGATTGGAATGATACTTCCTATGGCACCAATGTTGAAAGGGTTAAACACCAATAACCAAACAAACAACCTTACACAAATAACAGACGATGATTGTAGACAGTTTCTCGAATATCAAAATATGTCTATTTTTCATTATAACTGGGACGACCTCATCGAGTTTGATTCAGAAAGATCAGAGACCATTAGCGCAACATTTGAAAACAAACAGTGCTGGACGGATGTTACTTTAAGTAAAGGGTTAACTAAGCTGAACATTCCCACAAAATGGACAAAAATAGTTTAATGAGTTTTCTGTTGTGAAACTATTTAATCATGCAGTAGACATACCCAGTTGACCCACCCAAGTAACAGTGGTACTGAACGGATGACTTTCCGGGCTTACACCGGCGATCCATTGAATGAAATCTTGTTGAGCTTCGTAATGTTTTTGCTATAGAATTTGAGCGGGTGGGTGTGGTGTTTGTTCACTGACCTCAGTCTGCACCAACGCTCTATGCCTTATTGTAGTCCTGCAATTTCTCAAGTTCAGTACACACTCATTGTCGAGAAGCAGTCGTTTTCATTATCTGTCCTTAATTGGGTAATTATAAATTAAAATCGATACTAACAAACTCGAGCAACACATTGGGATTGGTATTACTTAGACTGAAGACAACGGGGCCAGTGCATCGCATGTTGGGTATGTATACTTTGGCAATATTTATTTCAACTAGCTTTATACGAGGCCTATAAAATCTTGCAAAAGTACTTCACAGAACATGTCCTTTAAGTTGTATTGTAGTTTCTGTTTTTCATGCAACTCAGAGTTTATGATATCGCACTGAAATGAACACATCTAAAACTTGTGCAAATGATATGTTGTGGGGGGGGGGGGGGGGGGAGGGGGGCAGAAGCAGCACAGTGGACCTGACACGTTCAGTGTTCTAAAAGCGTGTATTTTTGTAGTTGAATTTTACCTGTAATTCTCTTACAAACAAATAGCATGGGAAACCAAGTAAAATCATTGTTTTGTCCAAAGTTGCTGTGGTTAAAAATGCAATATTTTCTGCCAATTTCTAGTCAACTACACTAAAACTGGTTTGACACGCCATTTGGTTTAACTCTTGGCACCAATTCACTTATGAAATCTGGTCCCGATGGAGATGAGGCGAGTGACCGGGTCGCGATTCGATCGAGAAAGAAACCGGTTTTGTGGTCATAGTGTTGTAAAGCGCGCATAATCTTGGTTGACGTATAAAATGTGGATCGTTTGGTAGAAGGCGATATCTCAAGGTCAACCTGTCGCCTAAAAACAGCATTTCGATTGCGTCTTTCGTTTATTTATTTATTTTATTTATTAGGGTTTAACGACACATTAACAGCCAGGGTCATACCATGTCGGCGACAGTTTTACGGGTGGAGGACGTCGGAGTGCCCGGAGAGAACCACCGAACAACGACGAGCAGCCGCCATCTCTCCAACATCGTAACTCTGAACCCTGCACTGCGGCACAGGCACGGTTAGATTGGTTGAAAACATGCACACCATCAACGTGCAGTACGCCATAGTACACAGCGTCATCGTACCCCCATATAGGTAATCGGGATTAAGTGCCTTGCCCAAGGACACATCGCGGGGGCGTGAATCACGCGTCTTTTGTTTAACAAAGTATGAACACCAATCAGGGACTGCTGGATTATTCTTCCCCATGTACCTGGAAAAAAGTTGTTTAAACACTCTAGAATCAGTTGGGTTTAGAAAGGGGTATTGTGAGTAATAGATTTGATCAAATAGTGTACGAACTTTGTGCAGTTGTGATGGGTTCTCAGTGGCATCAATCCAAATCAACTGAGTTGAGAAAAAATGAACCCAATTGATTTGAGTTGATTCTTTATGCAAATGATTTTGGGGTGTGCTTGATTCCATATGGCACAGATACCTTCAGAATTTTTGTTTTTTGGCGTTTCCATCTTTTAAAATAAAAGACAAATGTTCTACGGCGAAGAGAAACCGTGAAAGTTTTATTTGCATTTAACCCTTTACCCAAAACGCACAAGACCTTTAAATTTTTTTTTGTTATTCTTATTCTTTCAAACTTTCGAAAACAATTCAACAAATAACATACCATGTGATTCTTCATTGGGACGAGCTGTATAGTTTTGTTGAATTTAAAAAAAATAAATATTTTTTCAACTGCTAAATTTGTGTATTACGCGTTCGAGTGCAACCGATGCGTTAGGGAAGGGGTTTGTTAGAAAGCGCTTACTTGTGATTCTGTTCAGCCAACTCGTTGGCTCGGAAATTGCATGCAGTTGATCAAACCGGTGTTTTCTCTAATGAGCCGTTACAGAATAATAGGATAAATTCCTACCTGCGCTGGCTATTTTTTTCCAGTATAATATTACACTTATAAATTTTATTTATAGGCTCGTCGTCTTATCTGCTTGACCTGATTTATGCTACCAATTGAAATTTGATATTTTAAAACAGACTCCCCAAAAAAACCCATCAAAAACTTTAGCGAGGATTTCTCAAAATCCTTCTACCGCAACGGTTTCCATAACTACCGAAAGTAAATACTAGTGTGGTCGTTGGGCGTTAAGATCTTGAAGAAATTGTTAACAAGCTAGTCTAGGAATACTTGTGCTTAAATATCCCATGAACAATATGCACAAAAGCCGCTAAAATTCACGTTGCATCCTCAATCTTGACATTTCATCATATGCCTGATGAATCATGAAGATACGATAATTTTGAGAATTGCGGAACTAAACTGGCCATTTCGAGCAATTGTCAGAGGCGGACTGGTCATATGGTCCACGGGAAAATTCTCGGCGCCCCCACCCCCCTACTGAGTTTCCTAGGGGCCCCCAAAATTGATGCAGACCAACACACGTTTGTGCGTGAAATTTCGTGAAAATGACCAAAGGTCGAAATGGATCTGATTGCAGAGACTGCGGTATATCGAAATGTTCTCTATGTGGACTGCCAATAGAACACATTTGAATATGCCAGCAGTCCAGTCTGCCATTGATAGCTAAGATGAAAGGAAACGGCGTTCTATCAATAAATTTTCTCCGATTGGGCCGAATTATGGTCTTCCCGATGACCCTCCTCCTCCTCTGTAGAACCATTTTTGTAGAAAGATCGATGAAGATGATACAAAAAAGCCACCGAAATGTCCTCTATGTGGACTGCCATTGATCGCATAGATGTAAGGAAGCCGCGTTTGTTCAGTCTGAAAAATACAAATTTTCTCCGGGCCCGGTACATTTCCCGATAACGTTTCGTGGCCCAGTCTGCCCTGGCAATTGTGATGTCAACCGAACCAAGATGACCGCCAAAACAGCCGTCATAAATTCGAAAACGTGGGATTATCAATCCCAAGTCTCATCACGTCGCCACTAACAATGAAGTTTCATTTTCCTGGGGCTTAATACCTATTTCGAAGCAACGAATAGTTGATTCACCGTCCAAGATTTAGGAGATAAAGGTCTGTTGTGTTAAACATTCGGAAATTAGACTATGGAAAGCCGTTTGTTAACGAGTCCCAAAGGGGCGAGTTAACAAATGGTTTTCCATAGTTCAATTCGATAATGTCTAACGAAACAAGTGACGTTTATCTCCATTGTAATTCATGTCATGGATGAAGTGAAAACAATCTCCAAACCCGTTTTATTTGAAGAAAAGCAATACAAAAATGTCATTTTCAATCTCGGTCTATTTGCCATGATCGAATTTACAGCGTGTGCTCGATTCGTAACTCGGGTGACGTGAGAGTTCATAAGAGAGACGGGGGATCATTCCGTTTCATTCAGAGGGGTGACGAAATTACGTGACAGAAGAAGAAAAATAGTTTTCAAGTTCAAAATCTGTTCCCTTTGTTGATCAGAAACCCGCAGTTTTTGCTGTCAAATTGAATGAATCCTGCACCGATTGTTTTTACACATAATATCATACACGAGGCCTACACCTCAATCTAAAACGCTGCATTTTTAAGTTACGGTAATCGACCTTCAGTGCGAAGTTTTACTTCAAACGCTGGCTAAAGTGTTTACTGTTGTATTATTTGTAACATTCTACAAGTCATGACACAAAATGTCACTCTGGAAAGTAACTAATATTTGGAAGGAACATTCAGAATACGTGAAGCAGGATCAGGAATGTAGCGTGGATTCTGCTGTAGTTGACCCATTTCCGGCAATTAGAGGACGGTAAGAGTGAATTTACCTGAGATTAGAGCACGGAGCCGAACGCTCTCAGCCAATCAAATTACGGGTTCAGAAAGAACAAGGAAGTCACATTTAACTGATGAATTACAATTGTAAATAATTTGTCCGTTCATGTTAATCGCATTAGAGAAAGGGAAGAATTCCAGGAAATTGTTCAGATTTAACCTTTGCTTTTTTCTTCCCTTTCAAGCACTTCTTCGAATATTTGCTGCTTTCTTCACGACAATATCCCAAAGTTGTAACAATTTTTAATCTATTCTTGCGATATGTACACAAATCCACCCCCCCCCCCCCCCCCCACCCCGAGTTTCTGGATAACAGCCTGTGTTTGCAATGTACAGGCTACGGCCTTCTTCTGGTGCTGTATCCAGATCTGTCATGTTTGATTAGCTTATTGTACACCCAGGCAGAAACTCGGTCAAACAAAAGTGATGTTGCAATAAGGCGAATCGGTGATTAAAGGCAAAAGGCTGGTGAGGTAAAACCCCCAAACATTATGTTTCGACACGCCTGGGGTGATTCATCCGAACTTCAAGAGACATCATTTCTCATGCACAATACCACTGTTTCCGAAGAAGACATTTGTACTGCCGGCTTAACTTCTTTTAATTATGTATGGTGGCAAGCGGAGAAAAAACGCTTCATACCTTACCTAACGTTCAATTCATTGAAATGGTGTTTTCTAGCAAAAGCATTAATCGATCCAAAGACGTTTCTACCCATAGAACGAGGTGCATATTATCACAGTCTTTAATGTTTAGAAATCTCTCGAATGAGACTTTTGGCTCCCCGAGAAAGGAGATAGGAATATTGTGGCCCTGGGCCACATAATGGATCGGGATGCAGCACGAGCAGAATCCTTTACTTTGCATGCTGCAAACACAAGCTGTCAATCAGGAACCAACGCGTGAATAATTTGTGCGCATCTCGCAGGGATGGATTAAAACGTGTGTATAGCTTTGAAAGACTGCGGTGGAGAAGGCTGTAAAAAGATCGTCCTTGAAAGGGAGGAAGAACCACCTCACCCCCCCCCCGCACCCCCTCAAAATCACTAGGGTGAAAACAGAATAATTGCCTGGGGTTTTCCACATTACCCTAATCTTTGTTAACATGAACATGAACAAATAATTTCGTGTTGTTGGCCAGGTGAAGCGACTGTTTGTTGCCTTCAAACAGACATTACGCCACACGAGAAAGGAAACTCCAGTAGTAGTGGCGACGTGATGCGACTTTGATGAGTAATACTACTTTTTCTTATTTCTGGCGGACGTTTTGTTTGCCGATTTAGTTCGCTAGTTATCAAAATTACTTGACATGACTCTGTTTTGGGCGATGTCTTTGGATAACATCCTATAGTTTCGCTGTACTTGAAATTGCCAAATATTCAAGGTTTATTGTGTATATGATGAAACGTCAAAATTTTCGATGCCATCTTGGACGCTATCTTGAATTCTGAAGTTTCCCCATGTCGGATTTTGTATGCGTTGTTGAGGTTGTTCGGGGGACATGTCTTTATTATATGACTACCACAAATAGCCCCCCAATACCATTGTAGTTTGCCTATCAAATCCAGCTCTCCGGAAAATAAGAGTGTCAAGTTTTCTAGATCGTTATCACGCCTGTCTCAAACGAGGAGGACGTGAACGGACTATTTCTACCAGTTACCTATAAATAATCGGTAAATTCCACAAATACATCAGGGAATTCCGCAATGCGTGCGTTCGATCATGAGGCGTTTATTAAAACCGTATGAGAAAACACTGCTTTTCTATGACCAGTTACACAACTCAATAAAAACAATTGCGCAGTTTACGCGTTTCACCACATACGATTGAAAGAGAAACGAAAATCGGTTACAGTATAAAAGCGAATCGAACGTACTCGATTTTTTGTTGATATTGCGTCTGCCTGTTGCCAAGTGACAAATATAGATTGCGTCTCTTCATTAACTCCGTTGGCAAACATTCCAGTCGAGGTCTATTTGAAAATGCCGTGCAGAGCAATTGCAAAATAACAATTAACAACTATTTTCCAGATGCGAATCCAACAAAACGTTTGAGAATCTGTGTTATCAAAAGCGATCCCGATTGAAATTCAAGTCTTCCCTCCATTGTTTTGACTTTCAAGTTTCATGTTCGACACGAACGTTCGATATTTCTACGCGTTTGGGATTCCCCAATTCCATAAATTGTTAATGGTTATTTGGCTAATATAAATATTTTTGTATTTGATTTTTCAGGTGTTGTGATCAGTTTAAAATACTAATTGTCATATAATAAACAAATTACTACAACAGTCAATTGATCTGTGTTGTTGTATTCCGTCTCGTTAACGAGATGAGATCGGTCTGATCAAAGTCGACGCCTGCGGCGTCCAGTTTGATCTGGTCGATCTTAACTCATCAACTCGACGGAACACAACAACACAGATCAATTGATCTGTGTTGTTGTATTCCGTCTCGTTGACGAGATGAGATCGGTCTGATCAAACTCGACGCCTGCGGCGTCCAGTTTGATCTGGTCGATCTTAACTCATCAACTCGACGGAACACAACAACACAGATCAATTGACTGTTGTAGTAATCTGCATGTACAGAATTACACTAAGATGCTGCGCTCATTTTTCGTGACAATACAAATTGAATATTTACAGATAATATACAGATTTTAGTTATTGTTGACAAAACACAAGTGCCAGATTGGAAAGCTGATACATTGTTATTGGTTTTCTTGCAAGGTAAACACCATGACGTTTGAAGAAGTGAAAGCGGTTACGCTAACTGCCGTTACATAGTAACAGCTTTCATGTCATCAACCGTCATGGATCTAGAGGAGTTATCGCGTTGATTCACTGGTCGACATGTTAGGGATGGGGCATTTTGAGTGGCGACGTTTTTCTCTTTCACTCCAGCAATCACGACATACACTGGTTGACCCCTAAACTCGATTCTGACGACTTAACCACACTGGTGGAGTGATAAAACAAACAGAAGATGGAGTGTGGAAGAGAATCAAAAATCCAGTTAGAGGACACAGTGATCGACATCCAAAATTATGCAGAACCCGATACACGTTCCTTTCAAGATCTGTGGAAGAAGTTCTGTGAAAGTACCAGCATGCACGGAATTACAAAGACATCGAGTAGCAATAAATCTAAAGTGTTACGGTGAGTCCTACTTAAACGACTACTGGGGTTAAATACAAAAGGTTATTGTGATGAAATGACGTTCACACGGTCTGAGGTTTGCGGCTCCGTGCTTATGTTCAACCGAGACACCAAGCATCGAGGTTGAACATACGCTCCGATCCGCAAACCTCAGACCATGTTACCGTCGACTCATCACAATAAAGTATATGTTCCAATAAGACACTACTCATAGCCCAAACCCTACATCGTGAAACACGAGAGGTTTATTTGTAATCGTTAAAAGTTGCCTTGTTCAAGGCAACTTTTAACGATCATAGGTTTCGTAAATAAACCTCTCGTGTGCCCCACGACGGCACTGGACACATAATCAATAAACCAGATAAACTCATTCCATCTCAGTTCAAATCGTAAATCCGTTTGTAATTTAAACAACGCTTCATGCGGAACACCGTCTTCTGCACGAGTAAGAAATCCAGAAAAATGAAGCGGCATGCTCGTCACTCCGTTGGTGAAGCAATTACGAAACGGGCGACGTCATTTGAAATAATTCGCGTTGTGACGTCAGACGGTAACATTTGCCACTTGAGCCGTAAACACAGAATATACTAAGCGAGCTCTCGTCCAATCAGAGGAGGAGATTTTAGTCTTATTGGAACATATTTTATTTATTTATTTTATTTATTGTGCCTAAGGTCACTTCACTATCTATGGTTATATCACGACCACACTACATGAAAAAAGTTAATACCGGGATACCATCCTGCCGACATGTGAATGGAGAAATCTCGCATCCTATCAAATTGAAATGTAAATGTAAGGTTTTACCAAGATATAAACGAAGTCAATGTAGGTGAAACTGAAAATGATTAAATTCGCGGGGGATACATCTGTTTCTTGGTGGCTTCCTCAGTCTCCAGACTTGGTGATGGACATGAGGGTCAAATTGGAAAACTGTCAAGGTTGAAATTGTATTACTACAAGACGCAAGGTATGCGGATTGGTGGACTGGACTGAATGAAAAATACGACAGGTGGAAATTAAGCTGAATCCCTACAGTCTTTGGTATTTTAAGAGTCAAATTTGCCCACGAGTTCAAAGCCGTGACGGGTAAATAGGGATTATTACCATTATGTGGATGTACAAAATATGTATCCGAGTCGAGCTCCGGGTTCTAAGGATCTACCCTTAGAACCCGGAGCGAGACTCGGATACATATTTTGTACATCCATATAATGGTAATAATCATTTCATCTTTATTGGGGGATAAGTCAAGAATGTACACGAATATATAACGAACTATTTATTCGTACGGATGAACAAACAGAAAACAAATGGACCTCACGCGAAAGGAACGTGCTTGTAACCGACCCCCTGATACAAACATCTGCATCAGGGTTCGGATACACGACAGTTGCGGAGTTAATACAGACATAATACTTGTTGATTGTTAGATAAAGCCATTTATCCGAAATGAATAACACAACGAAAACCGTATCAGCATGAGTGAAAAGGAAGTTAAACGTTTCAGAAAAATGACAATTGTCCTCTCTATTGCTCTATCAAAATTAGGTCATTTGTTTTAAGCCTCTTAAACCCATCAACTAAATTATCAAAGAACTGGCGAATATATTTTATACAGGTTTACATGGAATGGATATGGTGGAACAGGACATAAATTCTAGAACGGTAGGGTTGAAATGATCAATATAACATTATTTTTAAATGCTTCAAAAAGATCGTGGGTTCAGCGAATTGTTTCTGAAGACTCTCCTTTACACACGAATTGTTAAAAGCATCTACGGCACCTTCCTGGGATAAAAATTGGTTTCTGACGAGTCTCAAATTTTATGAAATAAAATAAGCAAATACTGAAAAAGTAAGCTTTGGAGAGATTATTTAACCCTTTACCTAACATGAAAAGTAGACGACACTTGCAAAAGAAATTCTTGAATAACTATTTTTTTTTCATTTTGTGTCTCAAAAACATAGGTTATCATCGCCCATTGGAACGAGCCCGACGGGCTCGTTCCAACGAGGGGTCATAACTTATGTTTTTGAGACAAAAAAATGAAAAAATAATGAAAATTAATTGGCGATTTTTGAGAATAGCGCTGGCCAGTTTTGGCCGTTACGTTCGGTAGAGGGTTAAGGCTTGGCCCTTATTTTGCAAAGGTCTAGGCGTACTAAGTAGCGAAAGGTATATATTGTGGAGCAACGAAAATACAAAGATACATTATAAACCTGTATACTTCCAATATACTTACAACAATGGGATTATATAAAAACTGAAATGAATTATCTGTCGCTTTGTCGGAATATGAATATGGGATGGACGTGTTAAGTTGTACTTCGTGTTAAGTCATATTCCGATAACGCGTCAGATAATTCATTTCAATTGTTATAATTTAATTCAGAGTGTTTGCTTGTATTATAAGGTTCCATTTCGCGGCCGAAGTCTCTACCATTTATATCGTTTAAGCCTTATCAACGTTTGCTTAGATGCCAGTTTTATGATTTTCACCAAATCATGCGATCTCGAACGCTGCAAAAAGAAGACGGTGTTAACGACCCCACTTGAACACTAGTTTAAACATTATTTTATTTCATAGATAAATAGAAGCGCACAGGATATGAAATAGCATGATTTAACAAGAGCTTATGAAATCTGGATTCAGCAGCAAGCCGAAACTTATGTAAGCAGTTTCTAAAAGCTTGAACTTCCAAAACACTTGAACAGTAGATAATAGCACACCTGCAGCAACTAGGGTTCAATTGCGCCGTTGAACACGCCCATAATATAAAGCAAAAACACGCATACGACAGAAATCATTCACCGAGTTATGGAAAACACACCTCGTTCAATAATACACAAGGAAATTGGATAGCATTAAAAAAAATAATTTTTTGAGTGGCAATAACTAGTAAACAAACTGATGGCTGATGGAGGAAACTTTTAATATAAGAACAATTCAAAGAAATATTTTTTTTTTTTTTTTTTTTTTTTAAACAATATTTTATTTCATTAAATTGAAATGGGGTTTGGCGAACAGGCTTGGCCTATCTTAACGCCGTACCCTTACATAAAGAAATTACATTATATAGTGCTTGTGCAATTGTGTAAAAGTGACCTGATGTTAGTATAAGGATACCACTACATTAAGAGAAACATTTGTTTCGTCCACAGTAAATTCCAAAGCAATTCTGAAACACACCCATAGTCATGACGTGTACACTGCCCATATCATGAAAATTGCACTCAGTCCATTGTACCCAATTATATATATGCCCTCATAGCATGCTTGCCTCAAAAATGATACAGATGGGAGATTACTGTAGACGCTACTCTGTTAGGCAGCACACCATTGAGAAAGGCCGAAGGCCCCTCTCAATTGTGTGCCACACAACAGAAGAGCGTTGAAAACACAAGTCGTTTAAGCAATGCAACAGTGCTCATTGATCACGTCGCTGCATATATAACTTGGGCACAACCAGATGATAAGGTATAAGCAGTGTACCCGTTATTATGGCGAAAACTCGGTTATCGTCTCACTTGAGTTTCCATATTATCATTAATTTTCAAACCTCTTTGTATTGATAATATACTCTTGTACAGTATTGAATACGAAAGTATTGTGAGAATCTGATTTATACGGATTACCTTGGAGTAGAACTTCGATATTCTTGTCCTTATTTTCCAGTTTCTCGAGCATCGTTTGGCGTTCACGTACATAGAGAGGACATGAGAGGAGGTAATGACTTGAGTCTTCATAGCGATTGCCACATCGACATCCAGGGTTATCCTTGATAAATCTGTCAAACATATGGCCATTCAGTTCGCTACAATTAAGGCGCAGTTGACAATGGATTATCTGTGCTTTTCTTCCCCCTACGTAGTAGAATTTAGGGACAGTGGGGTCATCAATTGACAGAGCTTTTTTAAGGACATTTACTGTTTCACAGTTTCTGATATTCTCACCAAGACTGTTCCAGAGTCTCACCGATGATGGCAAAAATGAGTTTGAAAACCGAAGTGTGTTGCATTTAAATTCGCGTAACAAATTGGATGTTCTAAGTGGATAATGGGTTATTTCTGACAATGGGCGTGGTATTAACAAACGTATATAATTAGGTACTTCCGTGTTAATAATTTTAAAGACAGTTATAACTTTGTGTCGTTTTCTACGTTCCTTTAATGATATAAATCCCGATTCTTTATAAATAAGATTATGACTTGTGCCCCTTGATACACCAATAATTGTGCGTAATGCATCTAAATGTAAATTTTCGAGAAGTATATTTTTCGTATCACTACAGTTATCCCAAATTACATCCGCATAATCAAAGATTGGAAGAATGTAATACCTATAAAGTGTTTCTAGAGCGGCTCTGGACAGTCTATACTTTAAACTTCTGAGGCAGTTTATCATTGGACTCACCTTTTTGAAAATATTATCAATATGGGCATCCCAGGAACCGTTTTTAGAGAACGTCACCCCCAAATGTTTATGTTCACCCTTTTCTTCAATGTATTGTCCCTGTAAGTAGAGAGTTGGACAATCAATGGGACTTGTTTTACGGGTTATATTTAGGGTTTCTGTTTTTTAGGATTGAACAAGACCTGCCATGTATTTGACCATGCAGCAATTCTTTCCAGGTCATCATTCAGAATTTTTGCTGAGAGCTTAGCATCTTCCACTGCTAAATACAAAGTTGTGTCATCGGCATACAGCCTTATATTTGAAATAATATCATTTACAATATCATTGATATATATATTAAATAGAATGGGACCTAATACTGAGCCTTGTGGGACACCTGCCGGTATTAATTTGCTCTCGGACTGTTCTCCATTAACGACAACACGCTGATAGCGATGTGTTAGGTAGCTTTCAAACCATGATAAAAGATCACCCCTTATCCCTGTTGAATTAAGTTTATGTAGAAGACCTTTATGCCAGACTCTATCGAAAGCCTTACTGATATCACAAAATACGACTCTTGTATCTGTATTTGTGTCCAAGCTTGAAGAGATATCATGGTCAATGTCAAGTAATTGATAGATCGTACTATCCCCGGGAATGAAGCCAGATTGTAATGGGGTTAAGAGATTGTTTTCAGTTAGAAACGAGTACAAGTGTTTAAATATAATTTTCTCCAATATTTTACTTACACTACTGGTTAGAGATACGGGACGGTAATTTATTTTATTATGTATTGATTCTTTCTTATGTATGGGTACGACTCTAGCCATCTTCCACAGATTTGGAAAAGTTTTACTCGTTAGGGAAAGATTGAATAACCTGGTCAATGGGATAGCAAGTTCGTATGCGCATAATTTTAAGATTTTGTTGTTAATTGCATCAGGACCACTGGCCTTTTTAGGATCTAGTTTAAGAAGAGTAGAGGTTACTTCTTGTTCAGTGATACTTATTTCCTTCAGATCAAAGTTACTTAAACTTAGGGGAGGTAAATCTTTGTCACTGACTGAACTCGATTGTTCTATAAAAAAGTCGTTTAACAGATCAGCTACAGCTTTTGCTTCACCAACTACTTCACCATTTTCTTCTAATGATGGAAAACTTTCATTAATGTCTTGTTCTTTAGAAAAAGATTTTAAAGTGGACCACCAATGTTTTTTACCATAACTGCAGGTAGAAATGTAATTTTCAAGTTTAATGTCGTACTCAGCTTTGGATTTTCTTATTAATGTGATAGTTTCATTTCTAATTTGTCGAAAAAGTGCCCAATCTTGCGTCCTATTATGCTGTTTTGCTTTATGATGAGCTCTATCACGTGATTTCATCATTTTCCGTATGCGAGAATTCATCCAGGGCTTATCCATGGGCCGAATAAGAACCGTTTTCTGGGGAATATATTGGTTGGCCGTATCTATGATATACTTGGTCAGGCTTTCGGTAGAGTCATTTACGTCATTATTAAAAAGGTCATCCCAAGTTGTTTGTGAGAAGTGGTTCCGCAACCCATTGATATCCATTTCATTATAATTGCAGACAGTCCTTCGGAAAGGTTTATTACGAGACTTTTGTGATTTTAAAACTACACCAATTGCGTGGTGGTCACTACAGAAAGGTGGGATTATTAGGCATTTATCTACTTGATTTTTGCAGGACACTAAAGCCAGATCGATTAGGCTACATGAATTTTCGGTGATACGTGTAGGGGTTTCTATCACTTGTGTCAAATTAAAATAATTTTCCAGATATGTAATCTTAGGATGAGTTGTCACGTGACAATTGGCATTGAAATCACCTATTAAAATGCATTTTAATGACATATCAGTTCTTGCCGCTTGAACTGAATCTTCAATTAAGTTCCAGTACATGTTGGTACAAGCAGGTGGTCTATATATAACACCTAGGATATATTTTTGATTTTGAAGCCGTACCTCCGTCCAAATTAATTCTAAACCTGGCCGTTCCAAATCTAGTCGTCGTTTAAAAACAATACCCGTCTTTATGTACACAGCCACCCCTCCTCCAAGTCCATGATCCCGGTCTCTACGCAACGGGGTATGATAACCTGGGATATTGATAACCTTGCTGTCCACATCCGCAGTTAACAAAGTCTCAGTTACACCGATAATATCACAATACCCTAACTCTGCGTGGAGTAAATCTTTTTTATTACGAAGTCCCCTTATGTTAATGTGTATTATGTTAATAGGCCCAGGGTTGAGTTTAACGTCTCCACTTAAAATTAACTGAATGAAAAGCATTATAGTAAGACCTTGAAGACTACCAGTAATTAGTAGATTGACTAAAAGTACTGTCATAAAGCTGAGTGAGGAGCGCGAGTCTCCGCCATGGAAAAGCCCTATCCGTGATCGGTATGTGCTCATGTCATCACCCATTAGGATAGGTTATATTAGAACCGCAGCTACGTATATTGCATGTGGATAGGTCTTTTCCAGTATGGGTGTCAGAATGCTTGGTGAGGAAATACTGTGGTAAGCTAACTGGGTCACTTTTTGTGCTAAGAGAAAATGAAACATGAAAACAAAAGTAAATACAAAAAATAAGAATAAATACAAAGGTACTTTGTTTCATCTGAAACGGTTAATGGTTGGTATGGATGGTACACATTACTCTTGATGTTCGTCCAACAGAAAATATTTTGCTGAAGGTTAGCAATGCTGTAAAATTGGGAAAACCAACTTTCAGAACAAGGCAGAAAATGTCTCCCAACTAACTCCTCCTAATTAATTAAATGACCGCCATGCATGTTTTTTTTTTGTTTTTTTTTTTTGGGGGGGGGGGGGGGTTTGTGGGGCCTCACCTCCGCAAAACATGTCTGCAACAAACTTTCTAGTGATGAAAACTTAATGCAGACATTTCGTGCAGAACGAAACGCATATGTATTGGAATATTTATCATAATTTGTTTCAGCCAGAACTGTATTAAACTCGGTCTCCTTGTCCGTTTTTATGTATTTGGACCACTCACATTAAGAATGAATACAAGAATTTGGTTATATCCTGTCACGAAATCATTGTGCGCTCATTGGTATTATTTATACACAGTTTGATTCATCGTTAAGGCGTCATCCAACAAAACAGTTTTCGCTTGAAAACACAATGTTTCAAAATTCCATTCTCTTAATAGAAAAATATAAATTCAAAATTTTATCTGATTTGCTTTCAAACCTCATACCTTCCAAAAACAGCCGGAATGGAAACCATAACATCATAATTCCCTCTCACAAGATTAAAATAAACTTGGTCTTAAAAATTTTCAGTTTACAGAAAACAAGGTTTGCTGGATGGCTCCTTAACGAACTGAATAGAAGCAGGAAAGACGCAAATTTCTCATTAGATGGCTCCTTAACGAACTGAATAGAAGCAGGAAAGACGCAAATTTCTCATTAGTTCACTTGTTACTTGTAACACTTTTAGACGGGTGCAGGAGCACATGCAGTGTTGGATACTCATTTACGCATTGTTTTATTAGATCTACCTCGCTTGAAAAATTTGAAATTTACACATTTAAGGATGAAATGTACGGATATTACCAAGTGGAGCGACGGAATTTCCAGAGGGAAGGTATGAAAACTGATGTTCAAGCCTGAGGCCAGAAAACCCACGCCCATATCACCTCCCCCGCCCCAATCACACACGCTCAGAAAACACACACGTACCTCCCATCTATATAATCAGGGAAAAACAATATTCGTAAGATTTAATGAATAATTTGACTATGTGTGTCCTCCTGCTGTGGAGGTGCTTATTTGGATGTGCTTCACATTATCTACAGAGTGAAGAGAAAAAAAAAAAAAAAAAAAAAAAAAAACCCTTTGTCTGTTAGGATCTACCGTGCTATAACCCATGGGAGGATACCTCTCATAAATTGCAGCAGGACAAGGACCCGTCGACAAATTTTTTAAGGACCATATTGGTGTTCACGCATATTGGTCTTCATTTCCACTGAAACATGAGTCTCTCATAATCTTCCAAACGTGTGGAGATGGGGGGGGGGGGGGGGGTTTCTTGTGGGAGGAAATTACATAAGGGGGATAACAGAGGTGTATAATCCGAATTACACATCTTTATCTTTAGTTCCAATAAGACCACAAAATCTCATTCTTTAAATGAGAAATAGGATTTTAAAACTCACATCACATGAGGTAATACGTGATATGTGAGTGAGGCGGGTTTCAGTATCAATACACACATGTATTACAAATGGATGTCCAATCTCAATAAGTGAGCTCTAGAGTGTGGAAGGTAGAGGGATTATCAGATATTTTGTAAATAGAACAGATCAGTGGCAGTAGGTATGCTCGTATACACTTACTTGCTACACATAAATGTGTCACACAGAGAAATCTATTCTCAAGCTGTAAAATTATAAAATTAAACACTTACATATAGTGGGGTTTGGATTTCATATTTACACAAAGAATATCGCTTTCTCAACGAGTCAATAAACTTACACGGGGGTAAACAGGGACGAAGTGGTATAATATTTAGGGATTTTTCTAAATGGGATAGAAGTTGCGTATAATTTCATGGGGTAAAAAGGTGAGGTGGTGTAATATTTGGGTTTTTTTTCTGAATGGGATAGATAGACATTCTGTATATGACAGTATTCATACTTCCATGCACATATCATGATTATACTTAGACATGTATGTGTCACACAAAGACTTCCATTTCCCAAGGAATAGGTTTTGAAAACTCACATCACATGTACTTAGAGATAAATGAATGGGGCGAAGTAGCAATATCAATACAAAAATGTATTACAGGCAGATATCTACTCTCAATAAGTAAAAACTAAGATTATTACTAGAATGAATGCATTTGTTCGATGGGCATTATCAGAGGTTTTGTAGATGGGGTGGATCAGTAGCAGTAGATATTCTTGTATACACATACGAGTTACATATAGATGTATCACATAAAGAGATCACTTTCCAAGCAGTAAAATTTAAAATTCAAACACTGACATTTTGTGGGGGTGGGATTCAATGTTTACACAATAATATATCTTTCTCAACGAGTCAACATTTGGTTTACATATTTACATGGGGGTAAAGCGGGATGAGAGAATTGGGCGGTGTGGTATTTAGCGTTTTGTTTATTTAATTTGAGTAGCCGTATATGCATGTGACTTGTGTACACATACTTGCTATACATGAATGTATCATCCGAAGAGATCTCTCTTCCCAAGCAGTAAACTTTAAATTTAAACAATGCCATTTTGTGGGGTGGAGGTTTAATATTTACTCTAAGATTTATCTTTCTCAATAAGTCAATATTTGATTTACATACTTACATGGGGGTAAAGTGGGTTGAGAAAGAAGGGTGGAATAGTGTTCAGAGTTTTTGTGACTTAATTAAGTAGCAGTATATGTATAAGACTTGTACACACATACTTATTACACATAAGTGTATCATGCAAAGAAATCTATTCCCAAGCAGTAACATTTAAATTTAAACACTAACATTGTGTTGATAAACCAGGATGAGAAGATAGAGCAGTGTAGTATTTAGAGTTTTTTGTGACTAAATTTGAGTAGCGGTATATGCATGTGACTTGTGTATACATAGTTGTTACACACAAATGTATCATCAAAAGACATCTCTCTTCCCAAGCAGTAAAATTTAAATTTAAACGATGCCATTTTGTGGGGTGGGGGTTTAGTATTTATACAAATATATACATTTCTCAGTGAGTCAACATTTAGTTTACATACTTACATGGGGGTAAAGTGGGATGAGAAAATAGGGTGGTATAGTGTTCAGAATTTTCTGTGACTAAATTAAGTAGTAGTATATGTATGAGACTTGTACACACATACTTGTTACACATAAGTTTATCATGCAACGAAATCTATTCATAAGCAGTAAAATTTAAATTTAAACACTAACATTGTGTGGGGTGGGGGTTTAATATTCATAAAGGATATATATCTTTCTGGATGAGTCAACCTTTGGTTTACATACTTACTTGGGGTAAAGTGGGATGAGAAGGTGTTCATAAGCAATAAAATTTAAATTTACACACTAACATTGTGTAGGGTGGGGGTTTAATATTCATACAGAGATATATATCTTTCCGGGTGAGTCAACCTTTGGTTTACATACTTACTTGGGGGTAAAGTGGGATGAGAAGGTGTTCATAAGCAGTAAAATTTAAATTTACACACTAACATTGTGTAGGGTGGGGGTTTAATATTCAAACAGAGATATATATCTTTCTGGATGAGTCAACCTTTGGTTTACATACTTACTTGGGGGTAAAGTGGGATGAGAAGGAGTTCATAAGCAATAAAATTTAAATTTACACACTAACATTGTGTAGGGTTGGGGTTTAATATCCATGCAGAGATATATATCTTTCTAGATGAGTCCACCTTTGGTTTACATACTTACTTGGGGATGAAGTGGGATGAGAAGATATTCATAAGCAATAAAATTTAAGTTGAAACACTAACATTTTGTAGGGTGGGGGTTTAATATTCATACAAGGATATATATCTTTCTGGATGAGTCAATCTTTGGTTTACATACTTACTTGTGGGTAAAGTGGGATGAGAAGGTAAGGTGGTGATGTATGCAAACTTTTTCGTGAATTATTTGGGTTGCAGTTGTGTATATGGCAGTATATATATACTTCCATACATATCTAAGATTAATCTTAAATCTGTCACACAAAGATTTCTATTTCACGAGGAAATAGAATTTGGAAACTCACGTAGCATGGGGTACTACTTGGATATATGTTAATAAGCTGTTGCTGATCACATACTTCAATTTATCTCGCCGATATCTTAACTGGTGCTCAAATTGCTATTGGAATTTTAGAAGTTCAGAAACTCAGTGCACACATACGCATACATATATAACATGTATACACATATGAATGTATGCACTGAGCCTCTGAAATAGTAAATACATATAAACACACACATATATATATATATACACTTGTATATACATACTTGCCTTTAAGTATAATTAAGAAGCACAGGTATCTCATTGTTATAAAAGATGGCACCAGTGGTGACCATATCCTATAGTGTAGTTGCATTACCCTATGAGGGTCATTTATCCTACCTCTTATCTTACCGAGAGCCCAAGCAGTACCCCAAGCAGTGCCGATGTTCATTTTGGAAAATCAGAAAGACAGAAGGTCAATTCACACATGCATATACATGTATAATATATACATATATACATGTGTGCATTGAATACCTGATTTATCACACATATGTAAACTCATTTACCAACATATACACAGTGAAACGCACTTTCTCAAAAATCTGAACTAAACTTCTGGCATTTAGTTGTATTTCTCCAGATCACTAGAGATTTGAATGTTTAGAATTCTGTTATTGTTATCTTTGATGAAGAGTTTGCCGTCATTTGACCACGTATTCTGAATCTTTTTAAGTTTTTTAAGTTTTAAGGCTTCCACTAAAAGATTATATTTGAATTTTGTTAAGTCTTCATTTATGTACACTTTTTTTCCCCGAACTAACGTATCTTTTAATTTCTTTCTAGCCGAGAATATGCGTCTTCTTGCACTGTAGTTTGTGAAACGAACTATCAGCTGTCGAGGTCCAGCACCTCTTGGGGGTCCCACTCTGTGTGAACGATCAATGTCAGCCTGCACTATGTGGGCCCCAATCTTTTCTGCAATTTCTAAAACTAAACTGTCAGTTGCCTCACCCTCCACCTCATCAACTCCACTGATACGAAGGCTTGGCCTTCTTGTGTATTGTTCTAGATTGTCAACTCTGAGTTCCAACCTGCTGACCTCACCTGTCAACCTACTAACCTCCTCTTTGGCCAATCTCAGCTCCTGTGTTAAATCTCGTGTAGCCTCTTTCACTGCACCCTTCACAGCGTCATTGATAAGTGTCTTTACGTCCTCATACAACAGAGCCTTTAATCTCTGGGCTATAGCATCAACATCAAGAGTGGGCCCACCGGCAGCCATATCTTTGCTTTCCTTATCAGTCACTGAATCGGACAATTCAAGATTCTCGCCAATTTTCGTGAGCCTAACTTGCTTTGAACGGCGTGATACACTAGATATATGTTTATGTGGGCTGAAAAGCTTTCGCTTTGATCTTACAGGCATCACATGAAAAAAAAAACAGTTTATGCTTAGAAATGCAAACGAAATGGACCTAACGAAGTTAGGAGACTTGTTCATCAGATTCCTCAGAACTAACACATCGGGTTTAGAAATCTCAAATTTTCACACTTTACATACTCTACAAACTTTGGATTAAAACATCAGTCTCTCAATTTCGTGTTTAAAATCAAAACCATCCAGGTTATTTAAGAAATCACATCATAGACAGACGAGCCACACCAAGCGACACAAGCGCCACTTCTATATTTAAAATAGGGAAATTTTAGTATCTAATGTGGAAGAAGCAGAATGGTTCACACTTACATTAGTTATACAGGAAGCATTAGCGGTTTCCGTGTTATTATCGACAGTTCGGATCCTTTAAGCAAGACTGATGTAGTTTTCAATTTTGTTAAGGGATGGGCATTTGTCCCGAATTCCCTCCACTCTACAACCTGTACATGTCCAGCGGCTTAGTAGTGACGGGCAGCTAAGCCTTGGCTAGAAATCACTGCCTTGGTGCGTCTATTGTCTGCAGGGCCCCATAAAGATGATGCAGTCAGGGCACATGCTCTAAGATCGCAACATGCTGAAATAGGCCTTTAAAGAACAAGTCACAAAACTACTGATTTGTGTTCGTAAAAGAATGCCATTGTTGAGGTCATTGACAGTGGCATTTAGAACGCAATGGTAGATACAACAAAAGCTTATTCTGTATTTTCCTGACGTGAATTCCTCTTTGGTACTATAGGCAAATCTCACCCTAGTCCGATACCGAATACCGAACCGATACTGTGATATATCCCTCTAAAAATAACGAAAACCGATACCGAACTGAAACTTCCAATATTCTTATTGTATCTTATGAAAGTTCGTCTCCATTTAAGATGCTACATGAGTAATAGAATTTTTTTTAAATTCCTACCCCTGGTATTCCTTAAATTCAAATTACATATACACAACTTATACAGCAAAATGAAGGTTGTGATGTATAGAACACGAAACACAACTCATAGAGTTGACAGCAGGTGCCACTGGTTCCTTGAAGTCTGCTACCGTATTAGTAGCAGAACTGATAATATAATAATATTTTACGAAAACTACTTGGGTCCATGCGTGCTTCACATATCCAAGGACAAAGCTAGGACATATACATTCTTCAAAAACACAGCGACAGAGCTGCATGGAGGTAATTTCAAAAACTCACGGCTTTGTTTACAATTTCTCATTACTTTCGATTTCCGGTCAACATCATCGGACGGAAAACCCTTCGATATGCAACGCCATCAACAATCAAATACAATACCAGAAGAATTGTGGTAGCTTTTAGGCAGCAATCATATTGCATTTATATGGTTAGTTTAGGGTTAATAACCTACAGATCTGTCTTTGTGTCATCCTTCAGTTATTTCAATGACCTCACTGTCATCTCAGATTGGGGTGGTTTGCACGAGTTAATTATGACAGCACTCCGGACATGTGTGCTTGATTTCTCGCTGTGTATTTGTGATCAGTCAGTCTGTGAATTACATCGAAGCGACTGGGTCAAGTGGTGAATTTCCAATCAAAATTCCGCCCGCCTCCCCTACCGACACCTTCGTAAATCCATTGCACTGATATGCTTGTCAAATGTCATCTGTACGGTTACAGTTTAGGTTGTGTGGGCATTTTTTCATACCGCCTCAATGTAGGCAACATTTTCTAAAATCAAACTCCCCAAAGAGCAGTCATTATAATTATTCTTCTACTCCTTTATTGGTACACTGTACTTATGATATATATATCAAACAATAAAATCTACGTTAGGAATTTACAGTGTAGTCCAAAAACACATATATTATACTACTCAAAGTTTGCTAAGCACTAAATATTTGACACATCATTGTGAAATTTGCTTGTGACATATTTGCGATATTTTTGGTGAATGTATTGAGATGAGGAATGTATTGAGATGTCCCCAGTGTTTACATTAGCTCTCTTGACAGGCAGGCTTTTCGTGACAGTCATGGAAAGCATGTACCCCTTGATTTTCATGATGTTTTCGTGTACTGTCTACATGCACATGACATGTGTATGGTATTCAATCTTCATTTCAACACAAACCCTTGTGATTTAATGACTGAATATGGCAAATGCAAATGTAAGAATACATTTGACTGAAGCAGAAATGTGGCGGGCTGTAGGGGTGGTGGAGTAAGGGGCTACCCATCGTCAGGTTAATGAAGCCCTTGGTGTGCACCATACTGTGAACACCAGAGCCTGGGCAAGATTTCAGCAGTATGGCACACCAATCAGACGGCAGAGTGGTGGCAGCGACAGGGCAACATTTGCAGCTGAAGTTCAGATAAGGTTTTTGATCATTCTGGCCCGTAGGAACCGCTCTGAAACAGCAACCCAGCTTCGCAGTGACCTTCAGAATGCATCCGAGGTAAATGTTTCGACGCGCAGACTATCCGGGCAAGGTCGCACGAAGGTAGTCTCCAATCGAGAAGACCATATATTCGCAGAGCCATCGCCTGGCACGATATGAATGGGCCATGGACCACGTTGGATGGACCAGAGAAGATTGGCGACCTGTCCTTTTTACAGATGAGTCAAGGTACTGCCTAGACCACACAGATACGCGTTCTAGGGTATGGTGAGGACCAGGAGAGCGATTCCATGGAGCCAACATTGCTGAGCATGACCACTATGATGGAGGGTCAATCATGGTCTGGACGGCATCAGCTGGGATGAACGTACAGAGCTCAGTGTCCTTGAACGTGGTACATTGACTGCACAACGGTATATTGATGAGATCCTGGATGTCCACGTCAGATTGTATTCAAGTGCAGTGGGTGATAGATTCATTCTGATGGACGATAATGCCCGTCCTCATGTTGCCCATGCTATCGGGAAATACCGACAGAGGAGGGGGGGGGGGGGATTGAGTGTATGGACTGGCCAGCAAGATCCCCAGACCCCAATCCAATCGAACATGTCTGGAATGAGTTGAAGCTTGCAATTTTAGCCCGTCCAATCCAGCCAAGAAGTGTTCAGGAGCTTGGTGTCATGCTGGTCCAAGAATGGAACAACATCCCACAAAGGACCACCAGGAACCTGATTGGGAGCATGAGAAGGCATTGCCAGGAATGGGTCTCATACTCGATATTGAAGCCATACCAGTTCACTTCAACTTTTTGGCATATTAAAAAATTTCCTTTTTTACCAAAAATATCCATTTTCCATGGTTATCGCATTCAAAGGCTAAAAAATAATGTCAAACACAAATAAAATCTTAATTTCTGTACTTAAATAATTAAAGATATAATTAAATAAAAAGTATATACATTTTTCATAACAATATTTCAACTAAAACGTAAAACAGGTAGTTGGATGTACATGGTGCTTGGCAAACTTTGAGTAGTATAGTTCTTATTCATTGCTCATTGCAAGTGGGGTTTTCCAGTCCATGATGGCTGCATAAATAATGAGAAAGATCGCCCCAATACTGCATACTATTGTTGTATAGATATTGCAGAGTTGCCATATTCTATGCAAGGTATCATGACACCTGTTGAAATTTCTTAGAATTAAGATTTTGTTTTTCTTTGGAAATTCGTGGTATCGGGAGCTTTGCGCATGTCTGTCGAACATGGATTCCATCTTCAATAAAAAATGCAGACACTGTTGTCCTTTTCCCAACTGCAATCCTATCGCTGCAGTCTAAATTGTTTTAAATGCATTGCATTGTTCTTGGATATGTGTAGCACATTTGTCCACAAGTTTTTGTCGTGAAATGTTATTTTATTTTTAGTTCTGGTACGAATACGGTAACAGACTTCCAGGAAGCAGTGGTGCCTGCGGTTAAACCTGTGGGTTGATAACATGTGTGTTTCGTGTTCTATATATCTCAACCGTCATTGTCATGTATAATTTATGTATGTTTAATTTGAATTTAAAGAATATTAAAGGTGGGAATTTTAAAATAAACAAAATTCTATTACTTATATAGCACCTTAAGGGACTATATAAGTAATGGAATTTCGTTCATTTCGAAATTCTCACCTCTGATATTCCTTAAATTCAGATTAAATATACACAAATTATACAGCAAAATGAAGGTTGGGATGTATAGAACACGAAACACATAAGTAATCAACTCACAGAGTTGACAGCAGGCACCACTGGTTCCTGGAAGTCTGCTATCGTATTCGTACCTGAACTGATAATAAAATAATATTTCGCAAGAACAACTCGTGGCCGAATGTGCTTCAGATATTCAATAACAAAGCTACGCATTCAAAACACTTTCGAGTGCAGCGATAGGACTGCATTTTGGAAAAGGACAACACTGTCTGCATTTTTTATTGAAGATGGTTTCCTTGCTCGATAGACATGTACACATCCCTCGATACCACGAATTTCCATCGAAAAACAAAACTGTAGTTCTAAGAAATTTCAACAGGTATCATGATACCTTGCATTGAATATGGCAACTGTGCAGTCTCTATCTAATAACAGTATACTGTATTAAGGCGATCTTTCTCATTATTGGATTTCAGACGGCGTTGTATATAAATGCTTTTTCCGTCCGATGACGTCGACCGGAAATCGAATGTAAATTCATATGTAAACAAAAGCAAAGGTTTTGGAATTTGCCCCCATGCAGCTCTGTCGCTGTGTTTTGAAAACATTTGATGCCCTAGCTTTGTTCATGGATATGTAAAGCACATTTGGCCACAAGTTGGTCTCGTGAAATATTATTAAATTATCAGTTCTGGTACGAATACGGTAGCAGACCTTCAGGAACCAGTGGTGCCCACGGTCGACTCTATGAGTTGATTACACATGTGTTTCGCGTTCTATACATCTCAATCTTCATTTTGATGTGCATTTTGTGTATATTTAATTTGAATTGAAGGAATATCAGAGGAAAGAAATTTCAAAATAAACAAAATTCCATTACTTATATAGCCCCTTAAAGATTTTTAATCATAAATTTTATTTCGAGTTCCTTCTGATGTCTTGAACTTTTACACTTTACATACAATGGTTTTTCACATGCTCTTTCACATACAATCAAAAACTGACAGTCGATATTTTTCAGATTAGATTATTGTGTCTTTAACTGGCTGGGTATTGGAGGAACAAAGTTTGGCTTCATGAAACGATATAGGTACCACGATAAAATTATCATATGTTAACCCTTTACCTGATACGAAAAGTAGACGACAATTGAAAACAAAATTCTTGAATAACTAAATATTTTTGGGGGTAAAAAAATACAGCTTATGACCCCTTATTGGAACGAGCTCAACGGGCTGGTTCCAGTTAGAAGTCAAAGGCTGTGTTTTGGAGACAAAACTGAAAACTTGTGAATGTGCTTTGTTATAATATATTGGCGGATGCCATTTGGTACTTGCGAACAAATTGTAACAAACCAATTAGCAATGAACAAAATTTTACTCACAAAAATAATCTTGCACTCTACTTCACAGTATTTTTATCCCTCCTGAATCAGGAGATTTGACATTACTTCTTTGGTGTAATAAGCTCATTCTCCACTTTTTGTATTTTCAAGCTTGAAGATATTGCTCCTCGTTGGTGGTAATGTGTCCCTCCTCTTGCAAATAGATTTTGTCTTACATTTTGTTTGTAGTTGGATTTGGGTGGTTTTACCAGGCCTTGCATTCTCAAGGGGTGCATGAGTGCTGGACGCCTAATTACTCCCTTGACCTTTTTCCAGGATGGCCATTTTAGCACGCCTGTAGTCGTACATAATTCCCAGCTTCAGCCCACGCCGCTGTTCATGAGAAGCCACAGGTGAATCCCATGACTCCATGTCCCAAGTTTAAACATTGAATTTGCTCCCCCAAATGAGTAAGTTGGTTGCTGTATAGGCACACATAGACTAGCCGTCATCAGACGTTTGAGCTTCCCATATTACAGAGCCTGTCACATATTACGGCAAGCCTTCAAAAAGGATCCTCCATTCATTATACCCCCAAATGGAGGTTAGGACTGACATGGTCTTTTTATGAGTAAAGTAGAGACTGAGTGCGTCTGACGCGAGTCTAAATGTTTGATACGTGTCTTGTTTAATTCTTTTCAACAAAATATATTAAAAGTTTGTTCTTACACACTACAGCGTCGTGGACTGGTCGTAATCCTCTCATGGGCAGTGATGTCCACGCATGCGTTTACCAGGTAGTAAAAATCATCATCAGCAAAATTTTAATTAACGAAGCACCGGGTTGTACCCGGTACTTCATATATTACATTTTAGATGATTATTCCTGTAATTAGTGTTTGAAATCTAATACTATTGCGTCCGTGAAAATATTGCCAACCCGTGGAAAGTGACCAGTCCACGGTGACGGCACTGTATTAGAGATAGACACAGAATGGAAAATGCACTCCTAGGTAATTTGAGAGGAGCAATTTTTCTTTTGGAACCCTTGTGTTTTTTTTACATTGTCAGACCTGTTTTACGGAAATCTGTTTTTTTTATTGAAAGCGCATTTATGCATGATATTCTGTGACGTTTTGGGATATTTGTTATTTATACCACGAGTTATGTGTGTGTTCTCAACGTTACCGGATAAAATGCATACATTGAGAGACATGTTGGATACACGATGTGTGGAATCCGGCTGTTCCGGCATACATGTAAGAACGGCATGTGATTCGGCGTTACGCATCTGAGTGACGTTATGACGTAGATTAAATGCTTCGACACAAAACGAAGCATTTTTTTACATTGTCAGACCTGTTTTACGGAAATCTGTTTTTTTATTGATATAATTTATGCATGATATTCTGTGAAGTTTGTGGATATTTGTTATTTATACCACGATTTCTGCATGTGTTCGGAGTTACGATGTTGGGGAGCTGGAAGCTGTTCGTCGTTGCTCGGTGGTTCTCTCCGGGTACTCCGGCTTCCTCCACCCGTAAAAGTGTCACGGTCATGATTAGCCATTGTGCATAAGTATGTGACCTTAAACACCAATAAATAAATAAATAAATAAATAATTCTGCGTGTGTTCTCAACGTTACCGGATAAAATACTTACATTGAGAGACGTGTTGGAAACACGATGTGTGGAATCCGGTTGTTCCGGCATACATGTAAGAACAGCATGTGATTCGGCGTTAGGCATCCGAGTGACGTTATGACGTGGATTAAATGCTTCGACACAAAACGGTGTCAAGCAAGAATTTAAACAGATCGCCGAAAGTGGTATTTTAAAAAAAATATATCACCTGCTTTCACTCAAAGTTTAATTGTAGTATAACTACGGAACATAGCTCGGGAAGAGTGCGATGGACATGCATCAACAACCCTTTTTGGAGTTTTTCGTGGACGTAAAGCGCGCCTTTGGCGCTTGTGAAAAACTGAAAAGCCTTCAACGTGAGTCGCTGATTCCAGACCACCCCCTACTCCACCCTCGTTTTGTTCTGTCTTATTTCATGCGTATGTTAATATCATAATATATGATTTGAAGCGAACTCTGTATATCATGTGCACTCAAACCTCTTATTCAGAGTCACAACTCTGTTTGGTCGTCTATAATTTGTATAACACAATATTTCTTAATACTTTTAGGGACTCCGTAATGTACATGTCATTAAATTATCATATGCAGTACAGCCGTCGTGGATTGCTCGTAATCCACGCATGGGCAGTGATGTCCACGCATACGTTTATTGGATAATAAAAATCATCAGCAGCAAAATTTTAATTAATGAAGCACTGGGGTGCAGCGGGGTGCAGAGGGGTGCCCCGGTGCTTCATTAATTAATTTTTGACGATTATTCTTGTAATTAGTGTTTGGAATATAATATTATTCCGTGGAAATATTGCCCACCTGTAGAAAGTGACCAGTCCACGTCGACCGTACCGTAAGACGCAGTAAAATTAAGATGAGTTTAGGGAATATGTAACCAATTATAACTATATCTAAAAGAGTAAACTTTTTCATTACACGAAGATGCCAGAGTCGAATAAATCGTACAATATCAGACTGCATCCTGACCTTTTGCTGTTAATGTTGGAATTTAGCCGGACCTAAGGGGGAGTTCTGGGGTGTAGAGAATGTTTCCGTCTGTTATGTTGAGTGTTTTCGGGTCAGGAATGCGGCTCCACTCAAGTCCGCCACAACACTTTGGAGTATATGTGGCTTGCCGCAAAACAATGAGTATTTAGGAGCGGGGAATTGCTTTGGGCCAGCTCCCAGCAGAGAGCAACTGGAAGCTAAAAGATGTGAATATTGTGTCAATATATGTTTATTGGGAGCAAAACAATACAATTTACATAAATGAAAATATTTTTTCAGGTCACTGTGGAGTGTGGGTGTATTCGTTATGGTTGTAGTCCTAGCTTACCACGTGTACATATTATACAGCGCGTACAAACAATATCCAACGCTTACTAACATCAAGATGCATATAGTTCAGAGACTTCCATTTCCAGCGGTCACAATATGTCACCTGTCACCTTTAGACACATCTAAACTAGATATGACACCGCAGAGGTACAATTTGATGGTGCGTATGGGTCAACTATCCTCTATGTCTAAAGATATAGATTGGAACAGTATCGAGTATAAAAACTACACATTGCCACGTGAACCTGAGATTGAGCAAGCTGCATATTCTTTGAATAAAACTTTTCTTGCTTGTGCTGTTGATTATTATGAACAGAATTGTTCTAAAATTTTTAAGAAGAAGATGACAGGATTAGGAATGTGTTATACCTTTAACTCGGACGGCGATTTCGAAGCCAGTGGTGCAGGAAGCGTTAGTGGTCTATTCGCTTGGATAAATGTATATCAAGCGAATCATTATTTTTCTCGGGATGTGGCAACAGGCGTTAAGGTAATTACTAAATGTTAATGCCCAGTTTATTACAAAAGTAAACTGATCTGGAAGACCTATTCCTTCCACTTGGAAAAAAACAGATCAAACAAGACGTCATAGATGTCAAGACGTTTTATTGGGGTTTAATGCCACTTTCGACAGCCAATTTCTCCTCGTGTCGAACAGTTTAGCGGGTGGAGAAAGCCGGATTACCCGGAGAGAACCAACAAGCAGCGGCGACAAACTTCAGACTCCCCAACGTACCAATTCCGCACAAGCAGGGTTAGCATTAGTTGAAGACATGTGCATACTCGACGTGTTGTACGCCTTAGCACATACCGCCACCATGTCCCCATATGAGCAATCGGGATTAAGTGATTTGCCCAATGAAACAACGCAATTGCCCCTGGCGGGGATTGAAACATGGACCTTTGGGTTGGAAGTCCAATACCGAAACCACTGTTATGTCTGATCTGGCCTCGTCAACGAAATGGAATGTGACAACCCGGATTGATTGACTGTTGCAAACAATTGTTCATTGCATGGCACTGATGTAACCAGTTCTTGTGATGGGTTGAGAAAACAAGTTGGTAATAAAGTTTAACGTGGGTTCAGTTTATTGTCATCAGATATCATCAACCAATCATCAAAACACACACTGAACTCAACAAGTAAAAACAATACAAACTCCTCATTATATATACATCCTGGACATTTTAACTCTAACCCCATCATGTTAGTTTTCCACACAAGTGTAATTAACTGAGCTCTTTCCAGGGAATCACAAACCGATGTTCCACACGGGAACAGGTTCAAAAGAGCCCATTCCAGTAAGGAACAGCAGTCAGTTAATTCGCAACAATCACCATGATGTAATCAACAGTAAGATCATACGAAGAAAGTTCAATCTGCTGAGTAACACCCTAACAAGCTCCATGAGCACATTCCAGTGAGGTACAGCAGACGATAAGCTCTTGAGATACACTACAGTGCAATTCACTGTAATATCCCATCAAGAGACACAAACTGTTGTGCCACACCAGGACGAGCCCAATAAGCTCATTCTAGCGAGGCACAACAGCCGATGGAATATTGATGCTTAGGTGCAATAATTTAACCGAAAGCTAATGTAAATAAAATGATAAGGCTATTCAGGGGCGCGGTGGCGTTGCCGTAACCGGTTCGCGTCAGATCACCGAAGTTAATCAACGTCGAGCCCGGTTAATCCTCGGATGGGTGACCGTCTGAGCGATCGATTCGGACTCCTGCGTTGTGTCCTTGGGCAAGGCACTTAACCCCGATTGTTCACATGGGGGCACGATGACGCCGTGTACTAAGGCGTACTGCACGACGATGGGGCGCATGTCTTTAACCAATCTAACCCTGCATGTGCTGCAGTGCGGAGTGACGATGTTGGAGAGCTGGCAGCTGCTCGTCATTGCTCGGTGGTTCTCTCCGGGTACTCCGGCTTCCCCCATCCGTAAAACTGTCACGGTCATGATTAGCCGTTGTGCATAAGTATGTGACCTTAAACACCAATAAATAATAATAAATAAATGAGGCTATTCAATATAATTCACTAATTAGCATAAAATTACTTCCATTTTCTAAAATCCAATAAGTTGTAATAAAACAATTTAAACTATTACACAATATGATCTACTCGTGCGAACACCACAAAACAAGCTGAAGACCGAAGTCTGTCAAGATGTTATGTCGGTGTTACCATGAGCAGATCACAAAGCATCTTCCCAGAAACTTATAATTCAGGTAATATTTGTGCACAAATATTAAATAAGTAATGGCAGATAATTAATCCTCAGAAACATCAATTAATTATGAAGTGCAGACATAGAACAGAGCAATTACTAAAATCCTCAATTTGACTAATAGGAATTCAATATGGTTATGCCAGAACTATCAAAATAATACCTAATTCTATAAAAGTGGTTCAACACATGTAACCTAATAATTTATGGAAACTCGGTCAACAAATGACCTATAGACTACCATTGCAGTGTATTAATACTGCACTATTTAACAATAATAAACAGTGAAGTACCCATATTTACAACTAGAAGAACTGAGGGTAAAATTATTAAAGGTATGAATGCCTAACATCAGTGTGATAAGTTCTCGTCCTGTGTCCGTTTCTATACATCATGGTACAGTCATCTGCTTTACAATATTGCCTTACACCTGAATATAATAAATTATAAACTAAGAGTTGGGCTAAAATAACAACGGGGAAGTTAATAACTACACTGTCCTCAACGGTATGTGCCCAATGTATTCGGCAGAGCAGAAACCATTGAATCACATACTCACTGATGACAATGCAATTGCAGATATACTACTCAAAGTTTGCTAAGCACCGAGTATTTGACACATCATTGTAAAATTTGCTTGTAACAAATTTGCGATATTTTTGGTGGATATTATTGAGGAATGTATTGAGATGGTCCCCGGTGTTTACATTAGCTCTCTTGACAGGCAGACTTTTCCTGGCAGTCATGGGAAGCATGTCCCCCTATTTTCATGATGTTTTACATGTACATGACATAGGTAGGGTATCCAATCTTCATTTCAACACAAACCCTTGTGATTTAATGATTTAATATGACAAATGCAAATGTAAGAATACATTTGTCTGAAGCAGAAATGTGGTGGGCCGTAGGGACGGTGGGGCAAGGGGCTACCCATCGTCAAGTTGGTGAAGCCCTTGGCGTGCACCATACAGTGGTCACCAGAGCCTGGGCAAGATTTCAGCTGTATGGCACACCAGTCAGACGACACGGTGGTGGCAGAGAAAGGGCAACAACTGCAGCTGAAGTCCGGTTATTGATCATTCCGGCCCATAGGAAACGCTTTGCCACAGCAACCCAGCTTCGCATTGACCTTCAGAATGCATCCGGGGTAAATGTTTCGACGCAGACTATCCGGGCAAGGTTGCACGAAGGTAGTCTCCGATCGAGAAGACCATGTATTCGCATTTCGCTGTCCCACAACTACCGCCAGGCACGATATGAATGGGCCATGGACCACGTTGGATGGGCCATGGACAACGTTGATGGACCAGAGAAAATTGGCGACCTGTCCTTTTTGCAGATGAGACAAGGTACTTCCTAGACCAAACAGATAGGCGTTTTGGGGTGTGGAGAAGACCAGGAGAGCGATTCCATGTGGCCAACATTGCTGAGCATGGCCGCTATGCTGGAGGGTCAATCATGGTCTGGGGCGGCATCAGCAGGGATGGACGTACAGAGCCCTGTGTCCTTGAACGTGGTACATTGACTACACAGCGGTATATCGATGAGATCCTGGATGTCCACATCAGATTGTATGCAGGTGCAGTGGGTGATAGATTCATCCTGATGGACGATAATGCTCGTTCCCATGTTGTCCATGTTGTCCGGGAGTACCGACAGAGGGAGTGGGTTGAGCTTAAGGACTGGCCATCAAGATCCCCTGACCTCACTCCAATCGAACATGTCTGGAATGAGTTGCAGCTTGCAATTTCATCTCGTCTAGTCCAGCCAAGACGTGTCCAGGAGCTTGGTGCCATGATGGTCCAAGAATGGAACAACATCCTTAAAAGGACCACCAGGAACCTTATTGGGAGCATGGGAAGGCGTTGTCAAGCTGTAATTAACAGTAATGGGTCTCATACTCGATATTGAACCCATACCAGTTCGCTCCGTCAACTTTTTGGCAAATTGAAAAATTTCCTCTTTTACCAATAATATCCATTTTCCATGGTTATCGTATTCAAAAGCTAAAAAATAATGTCAAGCACAAATAAAATCTTAATGTCTGTACTTAAATCACTTAGATCTTGCAGCATTGTTCAATTTAAATCAAAGTTCGAGTGAGGATGATCATGACAGCCTATTACTTTCAACCGAGGAGTGTAGATACTATTCCCCTGATCAGTATAGAGAACTAATTGCTAACAAACACAATCAGCTGTCACTCTTTCATATTAACTGTCAGGGTCTAAATGCGCATTGGGACTCATTGGTCAGTCTACTCGGCAGTTTGCAAAATAATGGTGGAACTTTTGATATTATTGGGCTTACTGAAATTTTCAAGGTACCAGAACACGTGACATTTGAACTTAATGGGTATCACCCAGTCATAACCAACACGCGCCCCGTCCCGGATGATGGACGAGGAGGCGTCGGCTTGTTTATTAAGAACACCCTAAAGTATAAAATACGAAAGGACCTCTCTATATTCATTCCCAACGTTTTCGAGTCTCTGTTCGTCCAAATTGCACACGATCATCGACCATTTATTGTTGGTGTAATATATCGGCCAAACACCCCTCCCAAGGCCGACCTTGATAAGTTCATTTCCACATTGTCATTAATCATCGAAACAATGAACCAGGAACATAAAACATCCTACATTATGGGCGATATGAATATTGACTTGTTGAAGTTTCAAACACATAAGAAAACAAATGAATATATAAACACTATTATTAGTCAAGGATTTCTCCCGCTCACTAGCAAACCAACTCGAATAACGGACCATTCTGCAACTCTAATAGATCACATTCTCGCTAATAGTTCCTCAGCCAATTACAAGTCTGGAATAGTAATCACAGATCTTTCTGATCACTTTGGTACATTTTATTGCGAAACGACTCCAGTAAAGATAGAAACTAAAAATCATATCATGAAAAGAAATTTTAATGAAATCAATGTAAGAACATTTAAAGACCTGTTGACCTTAACAGACTTTTCACCAGCACTAGAATCAACTTGTGCGAATGAAGCGTACAATATCTTTATAGACTTATATTTCACTGCATTCGATGCTGCCTTCCCATTTAAGCAAATAGTACCTGACAATAAATATATAAAACGCCAGCCCTGGATAACTCAAGGCCTTTTACAGTCCACAATTAATAAAGAAAAACTTTTCAGAAAAAAGCTAAAATCTCCCACTGAACAAAATAAGAAGAATTATAAAATGTATAGTGATATTTTGAATAAAGTAAAAAAAAAAAGTAAGGTCATATACTATGAAAACATCTTGAATATGAATAAAAACAACATGAAGAAAACATGGGAAATTCTGAGGAGCGCTATTCATAAGTCCTCCAATCGAAGGTTATCCACAACCAACTTCTTGATAGATGACATTGAGATTAGTGATCCTAATGAGATTGCCCATCATTTTAATACCCACTTTTCCACAGTCGGCCAAAAAGCTTCTGAACAAATTCCAAACACAAATGCGCACCACACTCAATATATGACCAGGCCAAATTCTAATAGTTTTTTCATGGCACCGACGTCCTCAAAGGAAATTATTTCAATAACAAATTCAATGAAATCCAAAACCAGTGAAGACTGTGATGGGATATCTACTAAACTTTTAAAACACTCAATTACTGAAATAGCAGAAGTACTCACCCATATAATAAACATGTCGTTATCCAGTGGAATAGTCCCAGAAAAGATGAAGATCGCAAAAGTTGTACCAATTTTTAAATCGGGAAACCCCCAATTATTCAATAATTACAGACCTATTAGCCTATTACCCATATTCTCAAAATTACTGGAGAGAATAACACTAGAGCGATTAACCAGTTTCTTAACAAAACACAATCTTCTATATCAACACCAGTATGGTTTCAGGACAAAACACACAACGATACACCCCATATTGCAACTTCTGAACAGTATAGCAAACAACAACGACAAGGCGACAAAAGATTACACCTTATCTGTATTTTTAGACTTATCAAAAGCCTTCGACACAATTAGCCACGGTATTTTGCTCAAAAAGCTAGAGTTTATGGTATCAGGGGTATTACCAACGACTGGTTTAAGAGCTATCTTGAAGGACGTGTTCAATACGTCACATATGATGGGAGAAGTTCTGGCATTGCTACAATCACATGTGGTGTCCCCCAAGGATCCATTCTTGGTCCACTTCTTTTTCTAATTTATGTGAATGACTTTAGCTCCTCTACACAGTTGGGCCTTTTATCTTTTGCTGATGATACTTCAGTCCGCACTTCGAACCATAGCCTTGATGCTGGCTTCGACCTAGTTAACTCTGAACTTTCAAAGATAACAGATTGGTGCGCAGCCAATAATTTGGTTTTGAATGCCTAAAAAACTAAATATATGCTATTCAGTCCGCCTAATAAAACCTATGATATTAACAATCGACAGTTGAGTGTCAACAGTCATGATATTTCGTTAGCGAGAAACTCCAATGATGAGAATGTAATAAAATTTCTGGGCTTATACCTGGACAAAAACCTAAAATATAAGTTTCACGTGTCAGCCATAAATTCCAAAGTATCGAGGGGGCTTTACGCAATAAATAAAGCTAAAAAATTTCTACCTCTCTCTGCCCTCAAAACTCTGTACTACTCCTTGATACACAGTCATCTATTATATGGTATCGAAATATGGGGTCATTGTAGTGCTGCCTCAACATTATTTACACTTCAAAAGCGCGCCCTACGCTTGATAAATAACAAAAAATACAATTGTCACACTGATCCGCTATTTAGAAGGAGTAAAATATTAAAATTAAATGACTTGTATAAAATAAATGTATCTCTTTTCATGTTTGATTGGCATCACTCCAACCTTCCCCATACTTTTGGTGACTTCTTTCAAGTCAATACATGTCCAGCAGGCATGATGACAAGACAACTAGGTCAATTGCAATGTGGTACACCACGGACCCAATTCTCTGCTCAATTACCCAAATATGCATTTCCCAGAATATGGAACAACATCGAAAAACAGGTAAGAGAGATTCCTTCTAAAGGCGTATTCAAGAGAGCACTCCTCGAAAAATTCATAAATTCGTATTCAGCCCGCGTGACGTGCAATAATCCACATTGTAGTGATTGTGCACACTCCTAAATTACAGTTACAAAACGCCATAAGAAAGGTCGTAGGTTCGATAGGGTTCACTTACTTACTATGGTACCATGGTACAGAAGCCCACAATAAATCCCCGCTTCGTGGTCTAGCCAAAATAAATCCCCCTTCCGTCGCAACAATTGCTAACTTACTATGGCACTATGGGTCCGCTTCAATGGCAAAATAGCACCTGCTCATTAATTCCTGAGATACAGTCCATTAAAAAAGACCGACTTAATTTGACTTTAATCCTTGTTGCGGCCACTATACTTCACAGCTGCATAAAGAGACTTTAAACGTAGACAATAAAGAAAGAAATAAATCACACACTACGTGAGACAAAGCATCAGTTATTAATTAACGGCATAAAAACAACTGTTATGAAACTTAGGAAGGCTTACTCTCAATATTAATGTATGTTATCTCATCACATTTGAGCATATCTCATCTCATTAAATCTTTTCATCTTTTTGTCATTATCTTCCCTTCTCAACCTACCTCTCGCTTAGTCTAGCTATTATAAGATAGTTGTCGGTGGTATAGCAACAGGATGGAGAAACGCATGTTGTGGTCACTGTAAGGTGCTCGGGAGGTGAGGTACTCGTGACATAACCACTTCCTCATTATATCCTTTTTAACATTAATAACCTCAACTTCAACCTCACTATCCCCAACTTTATCATCAGTACGTTCAACACACTTTACATATCAATAAACAATAAAATTAACTTAATATCTTCGTAAAGTGTGACATGATCCATTCCCAGATTGTGTTTCCTTTTCAATTTCACTTTACGTTAGTTTCCATTCTGTTGCCATATCAGTGGTTAGGAGTTCAATTTTCTCTGTTGTTGTGTTGAGTGGGGTGGAACTGCTCGGTCTCGGAAGAAATTTTGAAGTTAAAGACGTAGCTCCATATAAAAATAAGACAAGCCTCAGATCATATTTTTTTCCTCTGAGAACTATACGTTGATGACATAACTTCTCTCCTGACATCCATGTTTCATGCTTTATGTTTATACTAATGGGGTCAGCAGGAAGACGGCCAATCTGGCCATGCTGTATCCCAACAGAATATAATTACTTTCACAAACAATTAATGTAAAACATTTTGAACCATAATGATTGTATTCTGTTGAATAAAATTTACTTACTTACTTACTTACTTACTCATTAAAGATGTAATTAAATAAAACATATATATACACTTTTCATTACAATATTTCAACTAAAACGCAAAACAGGTAGTTGGATATACTTGGTGCTTAGCAAACTTGGAGTAGTATATAATATTTCTATCAACAGTGCTGTCTGAAGCCATTAGGAATTTGGCATGAATTGACTTAAGGGGCTATATAAGTAATGGAATTTTCTTTATTTTGAAGTTTCCACCTCTCATATTCCTTAACTTCAAATTAAATATACACAATTTATATACCAAAATGAAGATTGTGCGATAGAAAACACGAAAAAAGTATGAAGGCAACTCATAGCGTTGACAGCAGGCACCACTGGTTCCTGGAAGTCTGCTACCGTATTCGTACCAGAACTAATAATAAAATAATATTTCATGAGAACAACTTGTGGCTAAATGTGCTTCACATATCCAAGAACAAAGCTTGGCATTCAAAACACTATCGAATGCAGTGATAGGACTGCATTTGGGAAAAGGACAACACTGTCTGCATTTTTTATTGAAGATGGATTGGATGTTCAACTGACATGCGCAAATCACTCGATACCACGAATTTCCATAAAAACCCAAAATCTTAATTCTAAGAAATTTCACCGGATGTCATGATAACTTACATTGAATATGGCAACTTTGCAATCTATATATAATGATAGTATGCTGTATCAAGGCGATCTTTTTCATTATTTGATTTTAGACGACGCTATTTTTCGATGCTTTTCCCGTCCGATGACGTAGACCGGAAATCGAACGTAAGAATATATGTAAACATAGCAGTCACTTTGAGAATTTACCCCCATACAGCTCTGTCGCTGTGTTTTGAAAGAGTTTGTTTTTTGCCCAAGCTTTGTTCTTGGTTATGTGAAACACATTTGGTCACAAGTTGTTCTCAAGAAATATTATTTTATTATCCGTTCTGGTACGAATACGGTAGCAGACTTTCAGGAATCTTTGGTGCCTGCTCTCAACTCTGAGTAGATTTCATATATGTTTCGTGTTCTCTACAGCACAACCTTCATTTTGGTGTATAATTTGTGTATATTTATTTTAAATTTAAGGAATAGCAGAGATGAGAATTTCAAAATAAACTTAATTCCATTACTTATATAGCCCCTTAAGCAATATCGCTACACAAAACGGGAAATAATAAACTTACAATTATTTAAAATTATAACTTATTACTGATTACTCCAATTATCTTAACTGATGTGGGTCTGAACACTGGGTGCATGATCAGACCAATGGTCCACACTGTGGAGCATTGTACCGATCAAGCAATCAATGCAGCTCAGTTCATAAATTACCAGTTATTAATTAAATGGATTACTAAATAGATATTAAGGGGCTATATAAGTAATGGAATTTTGTTTATTTTTAAAAATCTCACCTCTGATATTCCTTCAATTCAAATTAAATATACACAAAATGTACATCAAAATGAAGATTGAGATGTATAGAACACGAAACACATGTGTAATCAACTCATAGAGTCGACTGTAGGCACCTCTGGTTCCTGAAGGTCTGCTACCGTATTCGTACCAGAAGTGATAATTTAATAATATTTCACGAGACCAACCTGTGGCCAAATGTGCTTTACATATCCATGAACAAAGCTAGGGCATCAAATATTTTCAAAACACAGCGACAGAGCTGCATGGGGGCAAATTCCAAAACCTTTGCTTTTGTTTACATATGAATTTACATTCGGACGTCATCGGACGGAGAAAGCATTTATATACAACGCCGTCTAAATTCAAATAATGAGAAAGATCGCCTTAATGGAGTATTCTGTTATTAGATAGAGACTGCATAGCTGCCATATTCAATGCAAGGTATCATGGTACCTGTTGAAATTTCTTAGAATTACGATTTTGTTTTTCGATGGAAATTCGTGGTATCGAGTGATTTGCGCATGTCTGTCGAGCATGGAAACCATCTTCAATAAAAAATGCAGACAGTGTTGTCCATTTCCAAAATGCAGTCCTATCGCTGCACTCGAAAGTGTTTTGAATGCCCAGCTTTGTTATTGAATATCTGAAGCACATTCGGCCACGAGTTGTTCTTGAGAAATATTATTTTATTATCAGTTCTGGTATGAATACGATAGCAGACTTCCAGGAATCAGTGGTGCCCGCTGTCAACTCTATGAGTTCATTACATATGTGTTTCGTGTTCTATACATTCCAACCTTCATTTTTATGTATAATTTGTATATATTTAATCTGAATTGAAGAAATCATCATAGGTGAGAATTTCAAAATAAACAAAATTCCATTACTTATACAGCCCCTTAAGGTTATAGTTTTGTTGAAATCTTTGAGAAAAATCTGTAAAACTAATTTTGAAAATAATAAAGTTTGATATCGTCTGCGTTGGGTAAAGGTTTTACGTTCCGACTGTGATGCCTCGAGTCTCGATTGTGGTACTTGTGTTCATATATCTGAACAGTTTTCGATATACCGGTATACCGCGGTATCTTTTTGAATACCGATACCGGTATTCAGTTTTGAATATCGTGCAGCCCTACATGTTGGAATCTGTCCATACTGTTTCTAAAACACACTCCCCAATTTTCGTGACAGTTTGAGTTCGTTTCAGTTCTGAGGCCTGTGAGCGCGACGGCTCAATGGTTATGGCACTGGACTTCAAACTGAAAATCGGACTGCAAAGGTCCACGATTCGATTCCTGACAGGGGAAACCGCGTTGTGTTCTTGGACAGGGCATTTAATCTCGATTGCCCACTTTGGGAACGGTGGCGCTGTGTACTAAGGCGTACTGTACGTCGACGGTACACTTGTTTTCAACCAATGCTAACCCTGCTTGCGCGGTACTCCGGCTTCCTTCACCCGTAAAACTGTCCAACACTAGGTGACCCTGGCTGTCGGAAATGTCGTTAAACCCCAATACAAAAGTTCTGATGCCATAACAGAGATATTATATTGATTGAGGGCTTACAGGTAACTATTATCAACTTATAAGGCGCTCCAAGCACATTCTAAAGAATTTGCTTCAACCGTAAAACTATCTGGCAGACGTGCCTTTAAAGCATAAACAAGGACGGAGGGCGCTTATGACTATTTTTAACCATTATCACCCTGCGACCTGGTTTCTCTGCTTCATACATCTTCCGATTTCCCGACATTGGAGGCACTTACTCATGTCCACGAATTAAAAAAAGCAACATAATTTCGGTTAGAAATCTGATTAAAGCGATTTTAAACAAAAAATCATTTCTCTTATTTTTCATAAATATAGTGATAAGTATTTACGGGAACACTCAACAACCCGACTCCGGGTTTTATTCATCTGTTTTGCTTGTTTTGAAGAATAAATAAAGCAAACCCTCATTACAAAGGTTTGCGAATCATTTTATTCAAGTTATATACCTACCTACATAGACATTTGGCAACATGAAATGCACAAATATGCTGCTCAAAGTTTGCTAAGCACCAAGTATATCCAACTACCTGTTTCACGTTTTAGTTGAAATACTGTAATGAAAAGTGTATATATATTTTATTTAATTATATCTTTAATGATTTAAATACGGAAATTAAGATTTTATCTGCGTTTGACATTATTTTTTAGCTTTTGAATACGATAACCATGAAAATGAATATTATTGGTAAAAGAGGAAATTTTTCAAATTTGCCAAAACGTTAACGGAACGAACTGGTATGGGTTCAATATCGAGTATGAGACCCATTATTGTTAATTACAGCTTGACAGCGCCTTCTCATACTCCCAATCAGGTTCACGGTGGTTCTTTGTGGGATGTTGTTCCATTCTTGGACCATCATGGCCCCAAGCTCCTGGACACTTCTTGGCTGGACTGGACGGGCTGAAATTGCAAGCTGCAACCCATTCCAGACATGTTCGATTGGATTGAGGTCAGGGGATCTTGCTGGCCAGTCCATACGCTCAATCTCCCACCCTGTCAGTACTCCCGGATAGCATAAGCAACATGGGGACGGGCATTATCGTCCATCAGAATGAATCTATCCCTCGCTGCACCTGCATACAATCTGACGTGGGCATCCCGGATCTCATCAATATACCGCTGCGCAGTCAATGTACCACGGTCAAGGACACAGACCTCTGTACGTCCATCCCAGTTGATGCCGCCCCAGACCATTATTGACCCTCCACCGTAGCGGTCATGTCCAGCAATGCTGGCTGCATGGAATCGCTCTCCTGGACTTCTGCATACCATAGAACGCCTATCTGTGTAGTTGAGGCAGTACCTTGACACATCTGCAAAAAGGATAGGTCGCCAATATCCTCTGGTACATCCAACATGATCCATGGCCCATTCATATCGCGTCTGGTGGTGGTTCTGGGACAGTGGAATGCGAATACATGGTCTTCTCGATCGGAGACCACCTTCGTGCAACCTTGCCCGGATAGTCTGCGTCGAAACATTTACCCCGGATGCATTCTGAAGGTCACTGCAAAGCTGGGTTGCTGTGGCAAAGCGGTTCCTACGGGCCTGAATGATAAAAAAACCGGTCTTCAGCTGCAGATGTTGCCCTGTCCTAGCCACCACCTTGCCGTGTGCGATACTGCTGAAATCTTGCTCAGGCTCTGGTGAGCAGCGTATGGTGCACACCAAGGACTTCACCAACCTGACGATGCGTAGCCCCTTGCTCCACCATTTCAACAGCCCGCCACATTTCTGCTCCAGACAAATGTCTTCTTACATTTGCATTCGCCATATTCAATCATTAAATCACAAGGGTTTGTGTTGAAATGAAGACTGAATATCCTACACATGTCATTTACATGTTGACAGTACACGAAAACATCCTGAAAATCAAGGGGTACATGCTTTCCATGACTGTCACTAAAAGTCCGCTTGTCAAGAGAGCTAATGTAAACACTGGGGATCATCTCAATACATTCCTCAGTCATATCCACCAAAAACATTGCAAATATGTCACAAGCAAATTTCACAATGATGTGTCAAATATGTGGTGCTTAGCAACCTTTGAGTTGTATATATCAAAGAATTAATTCCCTGAATTCGGCGCACTCCGTAATTTACAGCATTCCAAATCGCCGATAGCTGGTAGACTTACCGTATACGCAACTGAAAGTTCTCTTAATAAACACTCCTTAGTGGTATGTCAGTGGCTGGACATGCCCTTTTTGGATGAATCCCGCGACGACCCACGGAAGTGACGTCATGTCATGTGAACCAGTTGGGTCATGTTTGGTTGCCATGGTAGCCCTTATGATCGGCCATGTTGTGACTTATTATCATAGTGATGTGTGGTGTCAGTGCGCATGAGCATGCACATCGTGTGTTGTTAGGATGACACGTGTTTCCGTCAGTACACCGCGGCTGCGATATTTCGGTTAAAATAAACAGTACTCTCCACACCCTGGTAACGATCCTTGAATGCGTTCGCATTAAACTAATAGGAACCCCAAGCGGGCCGTAGACCCGCAAAGGGTTCCACATACCCATTCAGATTAAGGTGGTCCAGAACAGAATTATCTATAGCAGTCAATGTGATTTTTTGATTTGGACAGTAAATTTCAGTGAAAAAATCAAGTAACGCCGGTGTCGAATAGCCCATTCAATTGCAATTGGCCAATCCCCATCTGGGAATGTTTTGGCTTGGACCAGTAATCAAACAAAATGTAAAATTCGTCCGTTTTCTGTTGAAACCTAATTCGCCTCTAAGCTTTGCGAGTTTGCATATTATATACATATCTACACTTCAGTGGTAACCAAGGCCTTCTCATCTGACGACCGCGACACCAGCGGCCGGCCAAAGTGTTATTATTATTATTACTCGAATACTGTCCTTCTGGAAGTTTGTCAAAATGTTCAGCTGGTGATCTCGTTATTGCAGATCGAACTCTCCTGGTTCCGTTGTAACTTGTCTGCCAGTGATGACCTTAATAGAAACACCGCACATATAACTGATAACATAAATGATAATTGTTGTTATATTGGTGCGATTGTACACAGATATGCATTGACACGTATCTCGTGAACTATCAAAACGAATAGAAACGCAGTTTTTGAATTATCCGAATGTTAAGGTGTTGAAAAAGTAAGGAAGTTTGCTTGAAAAATGGTATACGGACGTTTCGTCCGCAAGCCGAATCGTCCGCTTGCAATTTTATCCATTTCGTCCGCCAGCGCACCGAATCGTCCTCTAGTAATTTTGCCCAATTCGTCCACTTGCAATTTTACCCAATTCGTCCGCCAAAGGTTTGAATATCATAAAAATATGGAAAATAAAATTAATGATATTTATTCAGTATCAAACCAAATCATGATATTTATTCCGTACACAAGAGTCACAAGATAATAACAGCATAGCATAGCAAATATTTTTCAATGAATAATTGCAGAATTATAAGATTATGTTACGGAACTTAATATAACAAGTTTTGATTAGATTCTTAATATAATTAAAAGAAGTTTTGATGCGTTTCATAGTATAATTAATTCCTGTAATACATTTGCTAATAATTTGGCGATTGTTCAGTGTAAAGTGCCGGTGGCCCTCTTCCGTGAATAATTTCAAAATTATAAGATTATGTTGCAGAACTTAATATAACATAAATTTTGATGCGTTTCTTAATATAATTAATTATTATGATACATTTTCTGATAATGTTGCGATTATTCATTGTAACGCGCCGGTAGTGCGCTTCGATGAATAATTGCAAAATTATAAGATTATGTTGCAGAACTTAATATAACATACATATACTTTGAGAACTTTTGCTGTAATAATGATTATTTTTGGTAATCCATTGAATAAACAGAAATCAGAGCCACGTTAAACAGTGTCGAAATTAATTTGATGGCTGAGTAGTTTATTTTGTTCTGACATGTCTGTTTTCAGAATTTCGAATAAGTATATGAAATTTTAATGCAAGGAGGTACATTAAGATATATTACAATAGATAATATACAATAAAGTATACAATAAAATTATTTATATAAATAAATAAATAAAAAAAAGTACAATACTCTAATACTTTCCCCCAGCGGACGAGTTGGGTAAAATTGCAGCGGACGACTTGGGTAAAATTGCAGCGGCCGATTTGGTAAGCGGACGAAATGGGTGTAATTCGAAAAAAGTGATACTGACAGGTTGCTATCGGTCTCGTCAGAAATCAACACAAAGTAATAATGTGTTACTGTTTGATGCCATCTGTATTTCTGAACGGTGCTTCCTAGTTTCGAACACTAAAAAATTGGAGCGCAGTGGCTCAGTGGTAGACTGTTGGATTTCTTTGCTTGAGATCCCGAGTTCGATCCACGTCTGGGACGACCAGCGTTGTGTCCTTGGGCAAGGCACTTTATCCCGGTTGCCTACATGGGGCACGATGGCGCCGTGTACTAAGGCGTACTGCGCGTCGATGATGCACATGTCTTCAACCGCTGTAACCCTGCTTGAGCGGAGCTTGAACAGAGTTAGTATGTTGAGGAGCTGACAGCTGTTCGTCGTTGCTCGGTGGTTCTCTCTAGGTACTCCGGCTTCCTCCACCCGTAAAACTGTCACGGTTATGATTAGCCATTGTGCATAAGTATGTGACCTTAAACCCTAATAAATAAATAAATAGAAATAACACTAAAAAATGAAAAATAATAACCTTTTTGGATATTTACTGCCATTGAAAATGGCATGTCATCTTTATTTGGGAATTGGAGGGAGATTCGGCCTGGGGAAAACTCGGCCCAGGGAAGATTCGTTCAAAAGAAAAGCAGTACACATCTGGTAGGATATTTTAGATACGCTATTTTAGATACGCGTTTTAATTCCTAAAAAATAACTCTTAAAACATTATTAATATATTGCTCGATCATTCATGTTGTTATGCACAATTCCTAGTCACCTTCCAGTTCGAGGTTCGCATTGTTTCTTTTTCTTATCTTTTTTCTAAAACAACCAATAACTGCGATTTCGATACTACCATAAATATGCCCACGTTTTCTAAAACACAGAGCAGAATTCTTGTAGTTATGCACAATTCCTAGTCACCTTCCAATTCGAGGTCCGCGGGGGTCTGATCCCAGTACCCCGCTTCCAATGCGCACACTGAAACCAAATAACATTACTGACCCTCACTTCCGACTCTCATGGATTCATAAGCAAATAAAATTATTCAGGTCCCAAGGGATTTCAAATCCCACATCGTCCATGTGCACCTTCGGCGTGCTGAAACTTTTCATTCATTCATTCATCATGAAAGAAAATCTTCTAGGCATGAAGAAATACCATATATCATATGTATACCTGAATATCTATTTGAGGTATAAATGTTGAAAAAGAATTAAATAGAAAATGTTAAAATTCAAAAGATATTTCAAAATATTTATAGAGACCCAAATGACTTGGTAAATTGGGGCTGAATTGACTTGAGGCCGAAATGACTTGGGCCAAAATGACTTAGGTTCAAAGTGACTGGAATTCGTGAGAATTGCATCCAAACTGCCCTCCAACAATTTGACTCAAACTGGATACTAATCTAACCCAAATCATCCTCTGGCAATTTGCCCCAAACCGTCCTCCAGAATAGGAGTGCATGATTCTTATTGATTTTTTATTGGGGTTTAATGTCACTTCGACAGCCAGGGTCACCTCATGTTGGACAGTTTTACAGGTAGGGGAAGCCAGAGAGAACCACCGAGCAATGACAAACAACTAACGTACAAACAGCACACAAGCTGGTTTAGCATTGGTTGAAGACATGTGGACGATTGACATGCAGTATGCCTTGGTACACAATGCCACCACCTGGGCAATGGGAATGAAGTGTCTTGCCCAAGGAAACAAAGTGGTTGCCACAGGTGGAATTCGATCGAGGACATTTGTTATGACCCTGGGACGGGAACGAGTGTTTTTAGGTGTGGTCCGAAATTCAAGATGGCTGCCAGCGGCCATTTTGTACCGATGATGCAAAAATCAGTTTTTTGTACAGAACTTCTGTATGAAAGTTCTGATTTGAATAAAGTTTTGTATAAATGTTTAGTACCATGGGATACATCACATATAATACGGGTTTTTTTCTCGTGCGTAAATTGTGCAAATTAGACTGACTTTGATTTATTTAGTGTTACTTTCAGAGCTGTAAGTGCCAAGCTGCTATGGCTCGGGCTAGAGGCCGTATTTATGAACCGATCTTTACGAAACTTCTTGGGTACCTTTGTTATGACTGTGGGACGAGAACGAGTGTTTTTGGGTGGGGTCCGAAATTCAAGATGGCTGCCAGCTGCCATTTTGTACCGACGATGCAGAAATCTGTTTTTTGTACAGAACTTCCATATGAAAGCTCTGATTTGAATAATTTTTTGTATGGATGTTTAGTACCATGGGATACATCACATATAATACGGGTTTTTTTCTCGTGCGTAAATTATGCAAATTAGACTAACTTTGATGTTTTTGGTGTTACTTTCAGCACTGTAAGTGCAAATGCCAATACGGCTCGGGCTAGAGGCCATATTTATGAACCGATCTTTACGAAACTTCTTGGGTACCTTTGTTATCACCATGGGACGAGAACGAGTGTTTTGGGGTCCGGTCCGAAATTCAAGATGGCCGATGGCAGCCATTTTGTACGAAATTTGGTGCAATCAGATTTTTGCACAGAACTTCCATATGAAAGCGCTGATTTGAATAATTTTTTGTGTGAATGTTTAGTACCATGGGATACATCACATATAATACGGGTTTTTTTCTCATGCAGAAATTATACAAATTAGATGAACTTTGATTTTTTCAGTGCTGCTTACACACAGTAAGTACACATGTCAATACGGCTTGGGCTAGAGTCTGTATTTATGAACCGATCTTCACGAAACATCTTGGGTACCTTTGTTATCACCTTGGGACGAGAACGAGTGTTTCTGGGTGCGGTCCAAAATTCAAGATGGCTGCCAGTGGCCATTTTGTATCGAAATTAGGTCTAATCAGTTTTTTGTACACAACTTCTATATGGCTCAGGCTAGATGCCGTATTTATGAAACTTCATGGGTACCTTTGTTTTTACCGTGGGATGAGAACGAGTGTTTTTGGGTGTGGTCCGAATTTCAAGATGGCCACCAGCAGCCATTTTGTACCAAAATTAGTGCAATCAGTCTTTTGTACAGAACTTCTGTATGAAAGTTCTGATTTGAATAAATTTTTGTATGAATGTTTAGTAACATGGAATACATCACATATAGTACGGGTTTTTTTCTCGTGCACAAATTATGCAAATTAGATGAACTTTGATTTATTCAGTGCTACTTATACTCTGTAAGTGCACATGTCAATACGGCTCGGTCTAGAGGCTGTATTTATGAACCGATCTTCACAAAACTTCTTGGGTACCTTTGTTATCACCTTGGGACGAGAACGAGTGTTTCTGGGCGTGGTCCAAAATTCAAGATGGCTGCCAGTGGCCATTTTGTACCGAAATCAGGTCCAATCAGTTTTTTGTCACAACTTCTACACAGCTCATATTTGTGAACTGATCTTCACGAAACTTCTTGGGCTTGTGCCATTATAGGAACCCCAGCGGACCATAGGCCCGCAAGGGGTTGAAAATACCCAGTCAGATAAATGTGTTCCAGAACAGAATTCTCTAATACCGCCAAGCGATATTTTGAATTGGACAGTAAATTTCAGAGAAAAAATCACATGACTTCCGGTTCACAATTGCTGATACAATTGCAGTCCCCTTATCCCCTCAAGAAATTTTTGGGCCGATATCAACAATCAAAAAAAAATGTCAAATGCGTTCGCTTTCTGTTGCAATGCAACTCGCATCTCAGCATTGCATGATGTTTACATGTCTACACATCACTCGTATTCTGTCCTTTCAGAGATTTGTTTTCAATAAGCTCAGCTAATAATCTTGTTATTTCAGATCGAACTCTCCTGATTTCGTTGTAACTTGTCCTATTCGGCGATTACATGATGTACCTTCGCAGATATAACCGGCGATCTTGTTGATTCTATTGGTGCGATTTCATAAAGATATGCATGGATGCGTAGCTAGTGACAATCAAGAATCAAAACGAAACGCAGTTTTTGAATTATCATAATTTTAAGGTCTGATAAATAATAATGAAAAGTTTGCTTGAAAATAGGTGACACCTTGCTGATAAGTTTCTCCTGGGTCGTTCCGCCCCAATTTCCTTTGCCCCCTCGAGTCGTTATGCCCCAATCCTCATTTGCCCCAGGTCATTTCGCCCCACAGACGGAGGTGGGTGGTTTCGCCCCTAAATTTAAATTTTAATTAAGTAATGCAATGTAATTGTTTCCTTTAGTACTTTAGTATTTTTTTCCCTAAAGAATTTACCGATTGAAAATTTTTACCATATCTGCATTGACCGATACGTGAAATCAGACAAAGAGAGAGGGTTTTGGTGGTATGTCAATGAGGTATGGAATATGGATTAAATAAAAACAGAACTTGCAGTGATATATTTTGTTCCTGTTTTACTTATGTATTTGTCTATAGTTTTACAGTTTATTATTCAGAAGCACAACTTTTGCCATTTGAGTATAATTTGTACATTTATATAACATCCGTAACAATGCATTACAATTATCAATCTACCTGTGCCGTTTGTCTTCTGTGGATCGTTTACTCTTTTCCACGGACACCTCTCCGTATATGTTTCCACAATTTGGGCAAGATACTGCACCACCATTGCCCATGTGCGGGCACACTGGCATTGTGTGCTGAGGTGTATAGTACGTTGATGGTGCACTTGTCTTCAACCATTGCTAACCATGCTCGTGTGGAGTTAGTATGTTGGAAGCCTGGCATTTACTCGGTGGTTCTCTCCTGGGACCCCAACTTTCTCCACCCATAAAACTGCCCGACACATGGTGACCCTAACTGTCAATAGTGCTGTTAAATATATATATATATAGGATGAAAGACTCTGACGCCGATGGGGATCGAACCACTGCCTTGATGAGAGTACACTTCTGCGGCACCAATCGCCTAGCGAAACTGGACCAGCGCCATAGACCACTCGACTACCGACAAGCCCCCAAAAAGGCAAAAGCGTCCATGGAACTGGCACAGTCCACACGAAATTACTCGGTATCCCCCAGAATTAGTTGTTTACAATGAATTATACCATTTAATGCAGATGAAATCAGTGAGAATCAATCTCTTTTCCAAATTTCCTGCTTAAGGTGCAGAATACAGAATTCGGCACTTCTGTTATGCATTTTTTAGGATGAAAGACTCTGATGCCGATGGGGATCGAACCACTGCCTTGATGAGAGTACACTTCTGCGGCATCAATCGCCAAGCGAAACTGGACCAGCGCTTAAGGTACAGAATACAGAATTCGGCACTTCTGTTATGCATTTTTTAGGATGAAAGACTCTGACGCCGATGGGAATCGAACCACTGCCTTGATGAGAGTACATTTTTTTGGGGGGGGGGGGGGGGGGGGCTTGTCGGTAGTCGAGTGGTCTATGGCGCTATCATCCCATTGCTGGCTTTATGTTATAAGGATTTTGTGGTGTACTGTGGTAAGTATCGCTCGGCTGTACACTCAAAGCTACAGCTTGTATTTGGTATATGTACAGTACATGGGGAGAGGATTGCAACAACATCTCTGTGGAGTTGGGTTATCACCCAAAGTATCACTTTCAAATTCTGTACAAATGGACAAAAACACAAGCACTGTTTCAGCTACTGGAGTCAATGGACCTCCAAGTTTAACCCAGTGGTCCATTGACTATCCAGAGCTTAACTTGTGCTTGTTATGCTTTACAACAAATTTGAAATTATTGTTTGGGTGAAATCGCCTCTCTGTGGGTAATTTAATAATAATACACTCTGCACCTACTGTATATATGCAGTATACTTTTTAGCCCTTTCGCTTGTGATAACGGCACTAATTTATTGTGATTTGTTGACACTTTTTTGTTTTCAAGGTTTTCACCTTCTTTATGTGACCGGTTTGTTTTACAATTGCCGCTGTTTCATAGAATTGTAGAATAATTAAGTGAGTATCCTTTTAATCGTCGGTCCCATTGGTCAGCCATGAGTGCTGACCACGTCTCTCGTCCTACGGCAATTTTTTTATCGTTGGCGTCTGAAAAATTACCACTTCCGAAAAATACTGTTTCTCATGTCATGATATTGGTGCACAACACTTTTTCTGTCATAACAAAGAAGACAATTGGCGACAGCCACAAAGAAAACACTAATTAAGAAGTCACTATGTGATTAACAATTCACACTGTTGCTCATTGAGGTGCAGTCGCTTTAAACACCATTACCAAGCTACCTACTAAATACCAAAGGAAAGATTTTTCAGCGCACTCTATTACTTTAGCACCCATTATTCTCAAGTATGGCATTAAGACATGCACATACTGCTTAAATCTATTTACATTATCAGAATACACCACCAGGAATGCAGTGGCTCAGTTGGCAGAGGTGCAAGCTGCAAGCCGAGAGGTCGTCGGTTCGAATCCCACCTGCGGCGGCAGCTTTGTGTCCTTGGGCAAGACACCTCACCCCCATAGCCCAAGTGGGGGCACGATGGTGCTGTGTACTAGGGCATACTGCATGTTGCTTGTGCACCTGTCTTCGAAGAAGGCTAACCCTGCTTGTGTAGTATGTTGGGGAGCTGACAGTTGCTCGCCATTGCTCGGTGATTTTCTCTGGGTACTCTGGGCTACCTCCACCCATAAAACTGTCGTGGTCATGATTAGCTGTTGTGCAGAAATATGTGACCTTAAACACCAATAGATAAATAATAAAAAGAACACACCACCCCATACCCGTTTCACTCCTGCTTTCATTCACCTTGGTATCCCTCGGTTTGCCTCGATGTTTTGTTTGCCTGCCAGAAAAGAAGTGATTTTTTTTTCTAAAATAGCAAAACAAGAAACAGTAATATTTAACAGGTAGTAACAAAATAATTTTTATGAAGCGCAGAATTTTATATTATTTAATAGCTAAAAAAACGCAGGGTGATATTTGCAAATCTTATTTTATTACTGGTACCAGGTACTGGTAATGAAAATTGTCGTTTGTCATCAATACTTGATCAAGTTTCTGATAAAGCACATTATACTATCCCAATGTTATCTACTGGACATAAGCACATAATTTGATGTTAGATTAACATGATACAGGTGCTTAGCCAGGATATCAACGTTAGGGGCAAGAGTAATATCTAGTGGGGTGGGGGCCAGGGCATAAAGAATATGATGCACAGCATCACCTGAGCCACATACCGGTGAGATGGGGCGAGGACAAGAGGGGGTGTACCCCTCTCATCAGTGGAGGGGTCGGGTGCCCCCCTCACCCACCCCCCCCCCCAAAAAAGAAATTTAAGCCAGAAAAACACAATTTCCTTGACTCTGTCCATTTTTGATTGAAACGGGGGAGGCAGAAACAAAGGCATGCTTACAGGCAGTTGTGAGAGAACGTTACATGACTTTTTGCGAAGAGAGAGTTAGGATGTCTCAAGAGCTAGTCTTGTGGCTGCATGTTTACCACTGCACGTTTAGTGCGAGACATTCGGTGGGTCCGAAATAGTGTGTATGTGGGGAGGTTGGTACCCCTCCAATACTATTAGAGTATGCGGTCAAAGCTCTCTGCACGCTGAGTATATGGACAGAGAATTGTTATAGATTGTGGTCCATGTTTTGGACACTCATATGGGTGGACTTCCACCCGTGGAGTTATATAACTTTTCACTGCTTATGAAAATGGATTGCGCTCCATCAGCTGTAGGCTGAGCTTAGGTACGGATTACCTATTTAGCGCATGATACAGCGTGTTGTTTGTGGTTTTTGAGTAACTGCTGCGTGTGAGAATACGTGTTTCACTAATTGGGTGCAGTTCGAATATACTACGTGTACACTGTTTTATTCGTGAGATCGTATCAGTATTTGGTATGCGTGAAGGTCGATGGCACTGGTGGAGGACCAAAGGTGGATGGCTTAGCTACCCGTTTCCTCCATTCACCCCTAGACCTCGCTCTAAGGCTCATCTATAATTGCATGCTATACTGTTGAATGCATGTGCTTTACATGGTACGGAGCCGAGGCCGTCAGTGTTTCCAATAAAATGATCTGGCCCTATTTTTAGCGTGTAAGGCCGTATCAGTGTCGGCGCGCAGTATTAAATATGGCCGTACCAAAAGGCTCATCAGCATGTGTGTGCTGTATTGTTGGAGGTAATGTGCTTTCCAACTATTAGGCTGAGTACACTGCCTGAGTAATTAATTGTCGACATTTCAAAGGATATTGTCGATAGATTGAGAGCAAGTGTGCAGTGTACGCTATTATTTGTCAGTTCGTGGCCTTTATTTGCACTTAATTTGTGCTGAAAAATCATGTGGGTGGATTTCCACTCATTGGGATTATATAACCCTTTATTGCCATTAAGAACAGATTAGGCTGTATCAGATGTCAGCACCCTTATTTAAGGGTTATTTATTTGACTATTGGCTGCTTTATCGAGGAGCTTGGCTGCTTTGTCGACGAGCTTGATTGCGTAAGCGTAGCGTTTGGCTGTTTTATAGAAGAGCTTCGCTTATTCATAATTTGAACAGCTCACCTATCATATTTGGAAGAGTTTGATAGGTACCGGTATGAAGTCTATCATTCATACTATTTTATCGTTGTTAGAATGTTTGACAAGTTAGGCTTGTGTTTTGCTAACCGACCACTATATTTTGTATTTTCTCATTCAGTTGGTTCCGTAGATGTCACTTGGAATCAACATGGAGATGTTGCCTTTCTCATATTCAGTCGGATGGTTTTTGACCTAGCTCGCCTTGAGCATTTGGACTGAAGGAGTCCGGGGGAGGCATGTTTCTATGTTTGTCAATTACTGTGTGAGGTGGACTTTTGTATTTGTTTCAGTGAGTTAGAATGTAGAGCCCCATGTTGGGGGAAAGGAAATCTCGTGGTGTTTGCCCGGCAGAGCCGCTGTCCATAATTTATAAGTTGCGAACAAGCATAAATATCTAGATATTAAAATGTCTTGGCGGATGTTCATTATATGGGTTAACATGGGGGTGGGGGTGCATGAATGAAATTGGGGAGGGCATGTGCCCCCCCCTCCTCAAGCCCCCATGCCTACAGTACAGCCGCCAGGGATGGGTCACTTTCAACGGATGGGCAATATTTCTATGGACACAATGATATTAGATTTCAAACCCCGTTTGCAGCAATAATCATTTAAAATTTAATTAATGAAGCGCAGGGTACAATCCGGTGCTTCATTAATTAAAATTTTATTGATGATGATTTTCTATTACCTGGTAAAAGCATGCATGGACATCACTGCCCACGCATGGATTATGACCAGTCCACGTCAACAGTACTGTATTTCTGTGCCACTGCAGGGCAGGGACTAATTCTAATTGGGTGGGTGTGTTTACGAACACTAATATTTTTAACACCTGATAACAAAGTAATATAAGTTTATGAACAACCACACAATTTACTTTTAGTTACAATACTCCTAATTCCTAATAAACATACATGAATGTTTATTAATTTTGTGGAATTTTTACAATGTGTATGAAGCTTATTTGGGCCTGTGTGTTTGTTAAAATTGCCCTTTCACTAGGGAGGAGTTCTTGAAATCGGTCTACACTATATTGTATGGTATTCCTTTGCGTAAGACAATGTATTAATTGTAATAATCTTGATGCATAATGCCCCACAAAATAGATCTGTTTTTCAGGCCATTTTTTTTAAATTGCATGCAGGCGGGTGGTTTTTTATTTTATTTTTTATGTTTGTAATTATTTCTTTGCCATTAAAAGTTCATGTTCTTGGTTTGTTTTAGGCCTCATGATCTACAGAATAGCATGGGTGGTGGTGTATTCCATCCCTTGAGTGCAAGAAGGCTTTGGAATGCTATAGCAAAAGCCTTGTACTCCAGAGACAAAATTATCAATTTTAATAACATAGGTAAAATATCGGACATGAACCACTTTTTTTAAAGCTCACCTTCACTAATTTAAGCTGGGCTTATCTAATCGCTCTCCAACCATTTTCCATCCTCCGTCCGTCATCCATCAACACCATGTTTTGGTCTTCTCCCCCAAAACCACTGGGCCAATTCAAGTGAAAGTTTGTGTGAGTGATAATCCCAAAGGGGTATATCATTTTTGTTCAACTCAGCATGCCCAGCCCCATAGGGGGGGGGGGGGGGGGGGGGAGGAGCTCCAAAATATTTTTAAAATCCCCTCAAGAACCAGTAGGTACAGTGACTTGATATTTGTTATGGAGCTTCCTTTTGAGGTGTACATGTAGAATCAAGTTTGTTCAAATGTAGTTCGTGAAGCAATATTTGGCTTTACAATGGGAGGGGTTTATTTTTGACACCGCCCAAAATTTCTGTTTTCTGAACCGATGGTATGTGGTATTATTGGGCCATAAGTACGTAACTCATGCAAAAAAAGATCCTGCATCCCCATCGGAATCCCCAGGAGTTAAAAATAGAAATATTTTCAAACGCACATGTTTCCCAAACCACAGAGAACAGAGAACTGTTATATGGTATGAAGCATCCTTAGGGCTAGTAGAATTGAATGGTAAAAAAAAATGCCATCTGTTATGTTAGGGAGTTTTGCAGAGGGCATCGAAATATTGCTGAGTCAGCATATTTGCAAATATTTTAGAAAATCTTTTCTCCAGAACCAATGGTCAGAATCTTTTGATATTTGGTATACATCCATAGAGAGGTCAGATACAAGTTTGTTAAAATGAAGCTTATTGGCTCGTATTTGGACTCAATGCAGGAGCCCAATTTTTTTAACTTGGGGCAATATGGGGAATATTCTTTAAAAATCTTCTTTAGAACCAGCAGTCAGAATCTTTTAACGAGCTAAAAATAGAACAAAAGTTAAAATGCCCATATCTCCAAAACCACACGTCACTAAGAATTCTTATTTGTTGTCAAGCTTCCTTAAGACCAACAGAATAGAATGGTCCAAAATATTGCTGTCGTTTCTACCATGGGGTTCCAGCTGCTTGGCTCTTCTACGCTACTGGGTTATACTCCAGGACGAAGGAACATGGTCAGGTAGAAAAAAACTATTACATAGATAGATAGAAGCAGATAATTCTGAAAGAATTCGAAACAGTAAAAATTGTCGGGTTGTTTGTGGTAATTCTGTTAATCTGGAAAATATTCCTATTCAATCGAACACATCCTCCGAACATACCCCTGTCTTGTTGTAGACCTTTGGGTAACGTAGCAACCAAGATGGTGGCCTTCAGTATACAAAATGGACGACGGAAACACGTATCACCCTAACAACACGCGCTGCGCAAGCGCACTAACACCACGTATCACTATGGGGATGACGTCACAACATGGCCTCTCACGCGGGTTACCATGACAACACAACATGGCACCACTGGCTCACGTGACATGACGTCACTTCCGAGGTCACCCACAGAGGTCATCCAAATGTTCCCTCAAAACCACATTACATACTACTATGAGATGTGTAGGGTATTCAGTCTTCATTTCAACACAAACCCTTGTGATTTAATGATAGAATATGGCGAACTCAAATGTAAGAAGACATTTGTCTGAAGCGGAAATGTGGTGGGCTGTAGGGATGATGGAACAAGGGGCTACCCATCGTCAGGCTGGTGAAGCACTTGGTGTGCATTATACGGTGATCACCAGAGACTGGGCAAAATTTCAGCAGTATGGCACACCAGTTAGACGACATGGTGGTGGCACACTCAAGGCAACATCTGCAGCTGAAGACCGTTTTTTGATCATTCAGACCCGCTTAGAAACCGCTTTGACACAGCAACCCAGCTTCGCAGTGACCTTGAGAATGCATCCGGGGTAAATGTTTCGACGTAGACTATCCGGGCAAGGTTGCACGAAGTTGGTCTCCGACCGAGAAGACCATGTATTCGCATTCAGCTGTCCCAGAACCACCGCCAGGCACGATATGAATGGGCCATGGATCACGTTGGATGGACCAGAGAAGATTGGCGACCTGTCCTTTTTACAGATGAGTCAAGGTACTGCCCAAACACCACAGATAGGCGTTCTAGGATATGGAGAAGACCAGGAGAGCGATTCCATGGATCCAACATTGCTGAGCATGGCTGCTGTAGTGGAGGATCAATCATGGTCCTGGGTGGCATCAGCAGGGATGGACGTACGTCGCTCTGCATCCTTGAACGTGGTACATTGACTGCACTGCGGTATACTGATGAGATCCTGGATGCCCACGTCAGATTGTATGCAGGTGCAGTGGGTGATAGATTCATTCTGATGGACGATAATGCCCTCCTCATGTTGCCCATGCTGTCGGGAAGTACCGACAGAGGAAGGGGATTGAGCGTATGGACTGGCCAGCAAGATCATCTGACCTCAATCCAATCGAACATGTCTGGAATGAGTTGCAGCTTGCAATTTCAGCCCTTCAAGTCCAACCAAGAAGTGTCCAGGACCTTGGTGCCATGCTGGTCCAATAATGGAACAACATCCCACAAATGACCACCAAGAACCTGATTGAGAGCGTGAGAATGCGTTGTCAAGCTGTAATTTACAATAATGGGTCCCATACTAGATATTGAACCCATACTAGTTCGCTCCATCAACTTTTTGGCAAATTTGAAAAATTTTCCCTTTTATCAATAATATCCATTTTCCATGGTTATCGTATTCAAAAACTAAAAAATAATGTCAAACACATAAAATCCCAATTTCTGTACTTAAATCATTAAAGATATAATTTGTCTGTCTGTCTGTCTGTCTGTCTGTCTGTCTGTCTGTCTGTCTGTCTGTCTGTCTGTCTGTCTGTCTGTCATTCAGATGAAATGTTTATTTGGTTTTCATTTGCCTAGCTCTATATTCTAAATAATTTGCAGTTTTCTTTCACCCTCCAACTTCCCCCCACACACAAAAACAAATCAGAGCTGGCGCGAGTATTGAGTACTTTTGTCAAAAAAGTGGTACTCGAGTACTGAGTACTTTGGACCCAGTTGCAAATATATTAAACATCAAAGAGTATTATATACTTGAAACAAATACAGTACAGCTGCTGTGGACTGCTCACATTCCACGGATGGGCAATATTTCCACGGATACAATAATATTTAATGCCAAACACTAACTATAGGAATAATCATCAAAAATTTTAATAACGAAGCACCAGATACAACCCGGTGCTTCATTAATTAAAATTTTGCTGATGATGATTTTTATTGCCTGGTAACGCATGAGTGGACATCACTGCCCATGCCTGTATTACAAACAGTGTACGGCGACTGTACTGTAACTGATTTGTCCTCTTTGGGAACATATTTTCTATAATTTCACTCCTTTTGACAGAAGGTGTGCCTGTGGGGATTACAACAAAAGTAACGAAAGTGCACTTGTGGATACTTGCAGCACAAGCACAGCACTACAGAATCAATATTTGATGATTTTAGGAAGAATTTTAACAGTGTCACGAGACACCACAGTAGCAGGTATTGGTTATTCTATTGGAAAAAATCACTGTTTTATGACTCGCGGTGCCTTAACTGAGAAAACTGAGGCTTTTTCTTACCAAAATTGCAAAATATTGATCAAACACAATGTGAAATGTCTTCAGAAGCCAGAATGTGATTAAATGAAAATGGGAAATTCAATATGTGTCAACATCAATTAATTTATAAATCAGAATAGTTTTTTTATGGAAAAAGGCATACTGAGGGGTGGGAAGCACATCCAGGGCTATATTTTACCCCATCACTAAGTAAAAGAGAATTTGACATCATTTATGTTGAGATAAAATGGCACTTTTTATTAGTAGTTGTGTTGGGGTTGGATGACCCTATTCTGCCGGAGAGGGGCCGAGAGGGGACGAGGGGGGTCGATGACGTCATCATAATTAAAATGTTACGTAAGGTAATTAATATTACTTAATGATTTTTTTTTTAATCACTTTAATAATTAATGTAATTAATGACTGTTTCATAATTAATGTAATTAATGTAATTAATGAGTGTAATTAGGGTTGGTTATAATAATTAGTATATTAATAAATGAATTAATATTGACGTACTGGACATATGCGCATGCTATCGGTTGACTGACCCGCAAATTTGAACACTGCGTGTCTGGGTGTCATTAAATCGATTTTTTCTTTTCAAACGCCAACTACTGACAGATGTTGAAGCAATTAAATCTATTGTCACACTTTAACGACCGGTCATAAATATCGTTAGACTGGACATGCTATCATGTATTTAAAAATCAATGATGATATCACGTGACAAGATGTGTCTTGCTTTTAACTGAAGACTGTGAACGACTCCATTGTGGCTATTTTTATAGGTATAATTTGATTTAATAACTTGGCGTGATTCTTACATATTAATAATGCAAGTTTATTCTTCTCGTTTTTATGGCTGTCGAAAAACTCTCATAGACCAACATATTCTGATTTTACGCCTCACGCGATAAAGTAATTTTTTAACGGTCCGATTTCTACGTTTTGACGAGTTCTCAAAAAAAAATCACAAGAGAAATCGCCATGAGACTACTGTACACGGGGGAGAGGCTATACATGGCTGTACTTTATGCCCAATACTTTGATGAATTAACGGATCATCTGAAAACCCACCAAGAAGGTGCTTTGAACTGTCAATTTTGTGTTTCAATAGCAAATTCAACAAAAGAGAGAGGCAGTGTACATCGAACAGACGTCGATGTCAAGATGTTCCAGTGGCCGTTTTGTCTGAAATCCTATAGTAGGAAAGATACATTAGAAAAAAAAACATGGAGAAATGTCAAAACTCGACATTAAACTACGCGATTTACGGGTTTCAGCTGATTCAACTTAACCGTCATCGCGCCACAAGTAGCAGATTGACCGGTGGAGACGTTTCTCATCAAATAAGAGTGGTCAAACGAGGTTATGAGGAGGGGTGAAGGAGACAAATGTGCGGTCATATGTTTAAAATTTTAATAACCTTAATTGCTATGACGTAATCCCCTTAATAAATAGCGTATATTCATTTAATATAATATATTAATAATTTTCGTTAAATAATTCATTTTTTATTCCACACCCCTGTATCCCCTCAGAGTACTTAAAACTTTAATGAACTACTCTCCTCCAGGTCATCTAATACTAAAAAACTTTTGGAAACCGCTCTCCCCCGCCCCACCATAATCTTAAAAAGAGTTGCTTTGTCACAAACACACACTTTTTTAACCAACCAGACACCTCCATTATCCCACACCCTCACCGTCACACCCCTGTAGCCCCTCACAGTACCTAAAACTTTCCTGAACTCCCCTCCTCCAGGTCATCCAATACTAAAAAAAAACTTTTGGAAACCTCTCTCCCCCCTCCCCCCAGCCCTCACAATACCTAAATTATCTCGAACCCCAGTTCAGTTCTCTAAATGTAATGGACATGTCAGACCCCCGAATACGCCTTCCCCACAATTTTGAGCGATCAAATTACCCCGATTAGGCTCCTCTCATAACTTACCACACTCTTAACCCGTATTTACTATGAGATTGTCCCCCTAATAAATAGCGTATGGTCATTTAATATAATATATTAATAATTTTCGTTAAATAATTCATTCCACAAGACACTTGTCGAAAAAACAAAATGGCGGATTAGTTTGACAGAAATACGCGTATCGATTTATTCAGGAATGTCTGTCGGTTGTGTCCTTGGGCAAGACACTTCATCCCTATTGACCATGCGGGGGCATGGTGACGCTGTGCACTAAGGCGTACTGCACGTCGATGGAGCACCTGTCTTCAACCAATGCAGACGCTGTGTAGAATCTTGACAGTTGCTTGCCATTGCTCGGTGGCTCTCTCCGGCTTCCCCCACCCGTAAAACTGTCGTGGCCATGATTAGTCATTGTACAGACCTTAAACACCAATAAATAAATATAAATAAATAGTCGGTTATTAAAACAGCCCTTAAGTGTTTAACAGTTAATTGTGGACCAGTGCGTTTAAAAATGAAAAAAATTGGGTGATAGCACTACGGACTGTGTTTAATCATAGAAAAATCACACCCGCGCTATTACTAACCCGTATGATTTATTTTTGAACGTTCACTGAAGAATAGCCCACCCATCTAAGTAAAAGCATGAAAGAGCTAATATTATCTAATTACCTATGTGGGGGTGGGGTGGTCGGTAACGTTGTGAACTAGGGCGTACTACATTCCGCCAATGATAACCCTGTGTAGAACTTTGACAGTTGTTCGCCTCTGCGTGATGGTTCTTTCCGGATTGCTCCAACTGTCCTTAAATAAATGAAAAAAACTACAATTCTATAATAACAGGCCAAGACCCCTTCGTTTTGTCAGGGGGAAAATCAACAGTACTTTCACCCCCCTCATTTTAACACTTGAAAAGCGCTGTTACTCGAACAAAAAAAAAATGGTAAAAGGATATGCGACTCTGTATTAGCCACCCAAATTTGCGAGACTTGGGAAAATATAACCCACCTAGAGCTGCACCAAAGCTACGTACACTATTCGAACTCCCGCATTGTGTCCCTGGGCAAGTTAATTTACCCCGATTATCCACATGGGAGCGCGATGACGGCGTGTAATAAGGTGTACTGCACGTCGGTGATACGCATATTTTAGAACAATCTAACCCTGCTTGTGCGGATTTCCGACGTTGGTGAGATGACAGTTACTCGTCGTTGCTCTGTGGTTCTCTTTGGATATTCCGGAGGCTACCCATAAAATTGTCACGTTTAATTATAACTTGAACTTGATGTCCGGGTGTAATGAAATAGCGTATTTTCTGCAGACATTCTAAATAAACGCAGCTGGTTTACATACCTGTACATATTTTTTTTTCAATTGAGTAAAAATATAGGATAGTTACTGATGTAACACGCTGATTAGTATGTTTAATGAATCTAACTACGCCAGTCCGACCAACCCTTTGCCCACCATGATCACAACAAACGTTTCAATTCTCTCTCTCTCTCTCTCTCTCTCTCTCTCTCTCTCTCTCTCACCGATACACTAATTGCGTTCAAGCTGTTGTTTTTTTTTTCTAGGTTTTACCACCTCCCTTACAGCACAAATCGAAATGAAATCTGATTCATTGAACCATATTACAGTGCATGTCAAAATTAATTTTTGAACGCCATTTTTTCTATGTGCCGCTATCATCAGCTATGACCATAGCGTAACTTTGTGGTAAAATGCTTATTTTTGTACAAAACTCAAGACCTTTCTCTGACAAATGCCTATATAAAAACAAGATAATACGTGAGAATGCGTTGTGTACCTGCATTGTTTTCTGGACGACAATGTTCAAGGCGTTCTAGGTTTCCGATGAGACCCCTTGGGATATTTCGATCTTTAAGGATGTTTGCCAAAATTTTCCACCCTGTCGGTTGAAAATCTTTTCTTTTTCGCAGCAGATCATTTATTAGATCACACATATTGGAGCCCGAAATTGTAATGCCGTTATACACGAGTCGATCTTTCTCATCCCAGGATAAATTGGGTATATTCTTTATTATCTGGAGTAACAAAAGCGCCTTCTGCTGCATGGAATTTGGTATAACGGCTAACCAGTCCGGATGATTTTCCACTGAAAAACTTGTCGTTAAGGAGTGTGGTTTGGTGTTTTCTTTGCGTAAATTTGATTGGCGCTGAAAGATTGTCTGGTTCAGCAGCCCTTTCTCTTCAGAACCCGATGTTGAAGATTCAGGAATTGGTCTCATACCCTGGTCTAAGGGCGGGACAGCTACAGCATTCAGGGGTGCGCGTATTTCCCGCAACTGTTCACTCCCCCATGGTTCAATACACTGAATTCTGCTTGAGGGTAGGTTGATTGAGTCATCTATAGGTTTTGCCCTCAGTGATTCCCCCATCACTAGCGATTTTACTGGCTCTAGCTTATTTGCAAGCCCCAAAATATTTCCACTTGTTAATGCATTGTTCCAACTAAAGGCTGATTTCATATGCACTGGAGGATAGGGTGGCTGGTTACAGACAGATCTGGTTGTTAACTCGGCTGTATTTGGGTTCGCCCCCCCCCCCCCCCCTATAGTGTGTTTAAAATTTACATTTTTGTGTAATTGTCGTCTGTGTCGATAATAATGGGTTTTTTTGAGAGTAAGATTTTTGACACAATTCACAGACGTAGCGCGCGTTCATCCTTTTCAGAAGCGAGTTAATAGAGTGGCAATACAGTTCCAACACTCTTCCATTTATATGTATGAATAGGATGGGTCCCACCCCAACCTGTCAATCGCTGATTGGCTAATTATATATCAAGATAAGGTGGGTTCTACCCCAACCTGTTGATCATTGGTTACTTCAAATTCTCACACAGTGCATTGTGGGAAATTCCAGTGGTAGAGCTCTGACGTAAAATAAGTTACAAATTGATATAGTTTACTTCAAAAAAAAAAAAAAGAAACATCAAAGTCACATTCATGACAAGCCGAGGTAGCACATCTGAACCACCAACTCTACACTGTTTAATCAGATAATCCATTTAATCAGATAATTACATGTGCATATCGGTTTTTCATCAGTTTTCATCGGTTTTTCATTGGTTTTTATCGGTTTTTCATGGGTTTTTATCAGTTTTTATTGGTTTTTATCGGTTTTACAATTCGATAAAACGGTTTTTAGTGATTTAAATCACGTAAAATGATCACTAATTACCACTTATTGGTCACTAATGGTCACTAATTGCCACTAATTAGTGACCAATGGTCACTAATGGTCTCTAATTGCCACTAATTAGTGACCAATTGGTCCCTAATTACCACTAATTGGTCACTAATGGTCACTAATTACCACTAATTGGTCACTAATGGTCACTAATTACCACTAATTGGTCACTAATGGTCACTAATTACCACTAATTAGTGACCAATTGGTCACTAATTACCACTAATTGGTCACTAATGGTCACTAATTACCACTAATTGATCACTGATGGTCACTAATTGCCACTAATTGGTCACTAATGGTCACTAATTGCCACTAATTAGTGACCAATTGGTCACTAATGGTCACTAATTGCCACTAATTAGTGACCAATTAGTGGCAATTAGTGACCATTAGTGACCAATTAGTGGTAATTAGTGACCATTAGTGACCAATTAGTGGTAATTAGTGACCAATTGGTCACTAATTAGTGGCAATTAGTGACCATTAGTGACCAATTAGTGGTAATTAGTGACCATTAGTGACCAATTAGTGGTAATTAGTGACCATTAGTGACCAATTAGTGGTAATTAGTGACCATTAGTGACCAATTAGTGGTAATTAGGGACCAATTGGTCACTAATTAGTGGCAATTAGTGACCATTAGTGACCATTGGTCACTAATTAGTGGCAATTAGTGACCATTAGTGACCAATAAGTGGTAATTAGTGATCATTTTACGTGATTTAAATCACTAAAAACCGTTTTATCGAATTGTAAAACCGATAAAAACCAATAAAAACTGATAAAAACCAATGAAAAACTGATAAAAACCAATGAAAAACCGATGAAAACTGATGAAAAACCGATATGCACATGTAATTATCTGATTAAATGGATTATCTGATTAAACAGTGTAGAGTTGGTGGTTCAGATGTGCTACCTCGGCTTGTCATGAATGTGACTTTGATGTTTCTTTTTTTTTTTTTTTGAAGTAAACTATATCAATTTGTAACTTATTTTACGTCAGAGCTCTACCACTGGAATTTCCCACAATGCACTGTGTGAGAATTTGAAGTAACCAATGATCAACAGGTTGGGGTAGAACCCACCTTATCTTGATATATAATTAGCCAATCAGCGATTGACAGGTTGGGGTGGGACCCATCCTATTCATACATATAAATGGAAGAGTGTTGGAACTGTATTGCCACTCTATTAACTCGCTTCTGAAAAGGATGAACGCGCGCTACGTCTGTGAATTGTGTCAAAAATCTTACTCTCAAAAAAACCCATTATTATCGACACAGACGACAATTACACAAAAATGAAAATTTTAAACACACTATAGGGGGGGGAAAAAGAAACATCAAAGTCACATTCATGACAAGCCGAGGTAGCACATCTGAACCACCAACTCTACACTGTTTAATCAGATAATCCATTTAATCAGATAATTACATGTGCATATCGGTTTTTCATCAGTTTTCATCGGTTTTTCATTGGTTTTTATCGGTTTTTCATTGGTTTTTATCAGTTTTTATTGGTTTTTATCGGTTTTACAATTCGATAAAACGGTTTTTAGTGATTTAAATCACGTAAAATGATCACTAATTACCACTTATTGGTCACTAATGGTCACTAATTGCCACTAATTAGTGACCAATGGTCACTAATGGTCTCTAATTGCCACTAATTAGTGACCAATTGGTCCCTAATTACCACTAATTGGTCACTAATGGTCACTAATTACCACTAATTGGTCACTAATGGTCACTAATTACCACTAATTGGTCACTAATGGTCACTAATTACCACTAATTGGTCACTAATGGTCACTAATTGCCACTAATTAGTGACCAATTGGTCACTAATTACCACTAATTGGTCACTAATGGTCACTAATTACCACTAATTGATCACTGATGGTCACTAATTGCCACTAATTGGTCACTAATGGTCACTAATTGCCACTAATTAGTGACCAATTGGTCACTAATGGTCACTAATTGCCACTAATTAGTGACCAATTAGTGGCATTTAGTGACCATTAGTGACCAATTAGTGGTAATTAGTGACCATTAGTGACCAATTAGTGGTAATTAGTGACCAATTGGTCACTAATTAGTGGCAATTAGTGACCATTAGTGACCAATTAGTGGTAATTAGTGACCATTAGTGACCAATTAGTGGTAATTAGTGACCATTAGTGACCAATTAGTGGTAATTAGTGACCATTAGTGACCAATTAGTGGTAATTAGGGACCAATTGGTCACTAATTAGTGGCAATTAGTGACCATTAGTGACCATTGGTCACTAATTAGTGGCAATTAGTGACCATTAGTGACCAATAAGTGGTAATTAGTGATCATTTTACGTGATTTAAATCACTAAAAACCGTTTTATCGAATTGTAAAACCGATAAAAACCAATAAAAACTTATAAAAACCAATGAAAAACTGATAAAAACCAATGAAAAACCGATGAAAACTGATGAAAAACCGATATGCACATGTAATTATCTGATTAAATGGATTATCTGATTAAACAGTGTAGAGTTGGTGGTTCAGATGTGCTACCTCGGCTTGTCATGAATGTGACTTTGATGTTTCTTTTTTTTTTTTTTTGAAGTAAACTATATCAATTTGTAACTTATTTTACGTCAGAGCTCTACCACTGGAATTTCCCACAATGCACTGTGTGAGAATTTGAAGTAACCAATGATCAACAGGTTGGGGTAGAACCCACCTTATCTTGATATATAATTAGCCAATCAGCGATTGACAGGTTGGGGTGGGACCCATCCTATTCATACATATAAATGGAAGAGTGTTGGAACTGTATTGCCACTCTATTAACTCGCTTCTGAAAAGGATGAACGCGCGCTACGTCTGTGAATTGTGTCAAAAATCTTACTCTAAAAAAAACCCATTATTATCGACACAGACGACAATTACACAAAAATGTAAATTTTAAACACACTATAGGGGGGGGGGGGGCGAACCCAAATACAGCCGAGTTAACAACCAGATCTGTCTGTAACCAGCCACCCTATCCTCCAGTGCATATGAAATCAGCCTTTAGTTGGAACAATGCATTAACAAGTGGAAATATTTTGGGGCTTGCAAATAAGCTAGAGCCAGTAAAATCGCTAGTGATGGGGGAATCACTGAGGGCAAAACCTATAGATGACTCAATCAACCTACCCTCAAGCAGAATTCAGTGTATTGAACCATGGGGGAGTGAACAGTTGCGGGAAATACGCACACCCCTGAATGCTGTAGCTGTCCCGCCCTTAGACCAGGGTATGAGACCAATTCCTGAATCTTCAACATCGGGTTCTGAAGAGAAAGGGCTGCTGAACCAGACAATCTTTCAGCGCCAATCAAATTTACGCAAAGAAAACACCAAACCACACTCCTTAACGACAAGTTTTTCAGTGGAAAATCATCCGGACTGGTTAGCCGTTATACCAAATTCCATGCAGCAGAAGGCGCTTTTGTTACTCCAGATAATAAAGAATATACCCAATTTATCCTGGGATGAGAAAGATCGACTCGTGTATAACGGCATTACAATTTCGGGCTCCAATATGTGTGATCTAATAAATGATCTGCTGCGAAAAAGAAAAGATTTTCAACCGACAGGGTGGAAAATTTTGGCAAACATCCTTAAAGATCGAAATATCCCAAGGGGTCTCATCGGAAACCTAGAACGCCTTGAACATTGTCGTCCAGAAAACAATGCAGGTACACAACGCATTCTCACGTATTATCTTGTTTTTATATAGGCATTTGTCAGAGAAAGGTCTTGAGTTTTGTACAAAAATAAGCATTTTACCACAAAGTTACGCTATGGTCATAGCTGATGATAGCGGCACATAGAAAAAATGGCGTTCAAAAATTAATTTTGACATGCACTGTAATATGGTTCAATGAATCAGATTTCATTTCGATTTGCGCTGTAAGGGAGGTGGTAAAACCTAGAAAAAAAAACAACAGCTTGAACGCAATTAGTGTATCGGTGAGAGAGAGAGAGAGAGAGAGAGAGAGAGAGAGAGAGAGAGAGAATTGAAACGTTTGTTGTGATCATGGTGGGCAAAGGGTCGGTCGGACTGGCGTAGTTAGATTCATTAAACATACTAATCAGCGTGTTACATCAGTAACTATCCTATATTTTTACTCAATTGAAAAAAAATATGTACAGGTCTGTAAACCAGCTGCGTTTATTTAGAATGTCTGCAGAAAATACGCTATTTCATTACACCCGGACATCAAGTTCAAGTTATAATTAAACGTGACAATTTTATGGGTAGCCTCCAGAATATCCAAAGAGAACCACAGAGCAACGACGAGTAACTGTCATCTCACCAACGTCGGAAATCCGTACAAGCAGGGTTAGATTGTTCTAAAATATGCGTATCACCGACGTGCAGTACACCTTATTACACGCCGTCATCGCGCTCCCAAGTGGATAATCGGGGTAAATTAACTTGCCCAAGGACACAATGCGGGAGTTCGAATAGTGTACGTAGCTTTGGTGCAGCTCTAGGTGGGTTATATTTTCCCAAGTCTCGCAAATTTGGGTGGCTAATACAGAGTCGCATATCCTTTTACCATTTTTTTTTTGTTCGAGTAACAGCGCTTTTCAACTATTAAAATGAGGGGGGGGTGAAAGTACTGTTGATTTTCCCCCTGACAAAACGAAGGGGTCTTGGCCTGTTATTATAGAATTGTAGTTTTTTTTCATTTATTTAACGACAGTTGGAGCAATCCGGAAAGAACCATCGCGCAGAGGCGAACAACTGTCAAAGTTCTACACAGGGTTATCATTGGCGGAATGTAGTACGCCCTAGTTCACAACGTTACCGACCACCCCACCCCCACATAGGTAATTAGATAATATTAGCTCTTTCATGCTTTTACTTAGATGGGTGGGCTATTCTTCAGTGAACGTTCAAAAATAAATCATACGGGTTAGTAATAGCGCGGGTGTGATTTTTCTATGATTAAACACAGTCCGTAGTGCTATCACCCAATTTTTTTCATTTTTAAACACACTGGTCCACAATTAACTGTTAAACACTTAAGGGCTGTTTTGATAACCGACTATTTATTTATATTTATTTATTGGTGTTTAAGGTCTGTACAATGACTAATCATGACCACGACAGTTTTACGGGTGGGGGAAGCCGGAGAGTGCCACCGAGCAATGGCAAGCAACTGTCAAGATTCTACACAGCGTCTGCATTGGTTGAAGACAGGTGCTCCATCGACGTGCAGTATGCCTTAGTGCACAGCGTCACCATGCCCCCGCATGGTCAATAGGGATGAAGTGTCTTGCCCAAGGACACAACCGACAGGCATTCCTGAATAAATCGATACGCGTATTTCTGTCAAACTAATCCGCCATTTTGTTTTTTCGACAAGTGTCTTGTGGAATGAATTATTTAACGAAAATTATTAATATATTATATTAAATGACCATACGCTATTTATTAGGGGGACAATCTCATAGTAAATACGGGTTAAGAGTGTGGTAAGTTATGAGAGGAGCCTAATCGGGGTAATTTGATCGCTCAAAATTGTGGGGAAGGCGTATTCGGGGGCCTGACATGTCCATTACATTTAGAGAACTGAACTGGGGTTCGAGATAATTTAGGTATTGTGAGGGCTGGGGAGAGGGGGGAGAGAGGTTTCCAAGAGTTTTTTTTTAGTATTGGATGACCTGGAGGAGGGGAGTTCATGAAAGTTTTAGGTACTGTGAGGGGCTACAGGGGTGTGACGGTGAGGGTGTGAGATAATGGAGGTGTCTGGTTGGTTAAAAAAGTGTGTGTTTGTGACAAGGCAACTCTTTTTAAGATTATGGTGGGGCGGGGGAGAGCGGTTTCCAAAAGTTTTTTAGTATTAGATGACCTGGAGGAGAGTAGTTCATTAAAGTTTTAAGTACTCTGAGGGGATACAGGGGCCCGGGTGTGGAATAAAAAATGAATTATTTAACGAAAATTATTAATATATTATATTAAATGAATATACGCTATTTATTAAGGGGATTACGTCATAGCAATTAAGGTTATTAAAATTTTAAACATATGACCGCACATTTGTCTCCTTCACCCCTCCTCATAACCTCGTTTGACCACCCTTATTTGATGAGGAACGTCTCCACCGGTCAATCTGCTACTTGTGGCGCGATGACGGTTAAGTTGAATCAGCTGAAACCCGCAAATCGCGTAGTTAAATGTCGAGTTTTTACATTTCTCCATGTTTTTTTTTTCTAATGTATCTTTCCTACTATAGGATTTCAGACAAAACGGCCACTGGAACATCTTGACATCGACGTCTGTTCGATGTACACTGCCTCTCTCTTTTGTTGAATTTGCTATTGAAACACAAAATTGACAGTTCAAAGCACCTTCTTGGTGGGTTTTCAGATGATCCGTTAATTCATCAAAGTATTGGGCATAAAGTACAGCCATGTATAGCCTCTCCCCCGTGTACAGTAGTCTCATGGCGATTTCTCTTGTGATTTTTTTTTTGAGAACTCGTCAAAACGTAGAAATCGGACCGTTAAAAAATTACTTTATTGCGTGAGGCGTAAAATCAGAATATGTTGGTCTATGAGAGTTTTTCGACAGCCATAAAAACGAGAAGAATAAACTTGCATTATTAATATGTAAGAATCACGCCAAGTTATTAAATCAAATTATACCTATAAAAATAGCCACAATGGAGTCGTTCACAGTCTTCAGTTAAAAGCAAGACACATCTTGTCACGTGATATCATCATTGATTTTTAAATACATGATAGCATGTCCAGTCTAATGATATTTATGACCGGTCGTTAAAGTGTGACAATAGATTTAATTGCTTCAACATCTGTCAGTAGTTGGCGTTTGAAAAGAAAAAATCGATTTAATGACACCCAGACACGCAGTGTTCAATTTTGCGGGTCAGTCAACCGATAGCATGCGCATATGTCCAGTACGTCAATATTAATTCATTTATTAATATACTAATTATTATAATCAACCCTAATTACACTCATTAATTACATTAATTACATTAATTATGAAACAGTCATTAATTACATTAATTATTAAAGTGATTAAAAAAAAAATCATTAAGTAATATTAATTACCTTACGTAACATTTTAATTATGATGACGTCATCGACCCCCCTCGTCCCCTCTCGGCCCCTCTCCGGCAGAATAGGGTCATCCAACCCCAACACAACTACTTTTATTGATATTAGCGAATGTTATAGACTCAGCCAGGGCTTATATTTCGACGAGAATCTGAGAATTGATTCATGTAGAGATCCATGCAACAAAACTAGTGAGAAACCATGTAGATTCGCGTAGCACCACTTCAAGGGTTCACGCGAAAAGAACTGAGTCAGTTTAACCCTTTACCAAATTAAGTACCCAGCAAATTAACCAATACAACACTAACATGACCTGAAATATCGTCACACTGGCAATCCGTTTGTATAAATGTGGCTGTCATTGGAACCGACTCGTCAGCCGGTTTCAGTGACATCAATAATTATTAAGCTTGGTAAATATTGTTTATTTTTAGCTCACCTGACTGTAAGTCGGGGGAGCTTAAGTGATCACTTTCTGTTTGTCGACCATCCGTCCATCTGAGCGGCGTGAACTTTACATTATCGACCTCTCCTCATAAACAACTGGGCCGAATTGAACTAAATTTGATATTCATGTTCCTTATCATATACGAATTCCAGTTGTTCAAATATAGTTGCCACGCCCACAGGGACCCCCAAAAGGGGCATTTCTCTGATAGCACCCATAAATTGTTTTCCAAAATTATAAAAAACATCTGATACTTGGTATACAGCATCTCTAGGAGAGAGGAAGTGGGAGGGGGGGGGGGGGGTGGTGGTCAGATTCAAGTTTGTTCAAATCGAGTGCCTGAGTTAATATTTGGGCTCCCTATATACGCCCAAATATCAACAGTGCAATATGAGGAAATTTCTTTGAAAACCTCCTTCCGATCCACCAGTCAAAATGCTTTCATATCTGGAATACAACATCTCTAGTGGGAAGGGGTAGGGGGGAGGGTAAGAGTGAAGTTTGTTTGAATCAGGTCTCTGGGTTAATATTTGGTCTATCTATTGAAGCCCAAAGTTTAACTTAGTGCAGTATGAGGAAACTTCTTTAAAAATCTATTTCTTCAGATCCACCAGTCAGAATCCTTTCATATTTGACATACAGCATCTCTAAGGGGGTCAGATTCCTGTTTGTTCAAAACGAGTCTCTGGTTAAATATTTGGGCTCGTTATGGGAGCTCAAATTAACTCAGTGCAACATGAGAAAATTTCTTTAAAAATCTTTTTCTTCAGACTCACCAGTTAGAATGCTTTAATATTTAGTGTACAACATTTAAGGTTTCTATTGAAGTCCAAAGTTTAACTTGGTGCAATGTGAGGGAATTTCTTTAACAATCTTCTTCAAATCCAGCAAACAGAATGCTTTCATATTTGGTATACAACATCTCGAGGAGCAGGAGGGGGCAGGGGTGGGTCGTCACATTCAAGTTTATTCAAATCGAATTTCTGGGTTATTACATGTATTTTAACTTGGTGCAATATGAGGAGGGAATGTCTTTAAAAATGTTCTTCTCCAGAACAATCAATTAGAATCTTTTGATATTTAGTATACAACATTTCTAGAGGGGTGAGATTCAAGTTTGTTCAAATGGAGTACCTGGTTAATATTTGTATTCCCTATGGGAGCCCGAATTTTAACTTAGTGCAATATGAGATTTCATGAATTTTTTTTCTTCAGATCCTCAGTTCAAGATGCTTTCATACTTGGTATACGACATCTCAATTAGGATCAAATTGAAGTTTCTTCAAATCGGGTCCCTGGGTTAATATTTGGGCTCTCTGTTGGAGCTGAACTATACCTTAATACAATAGGAGGAGATTTCTTTAACAATCTTCATCTTCAGATCTGCCAGTCAGAATCCTTTCATGTTTTGTATCGCGGGGGAAGGGAGGGGGGGGGGGATCAGATTTGAGTTTGTTCATTTCGAGTCCTGGCTCAATATTTGGGCAGGGGCGGGTTAGGCTCAAGGTTGTTCATTAATGTTCAAATCCATTCCTTAAGAGTTTTTCCATAAAATTTGCCTTTCAAGCTGGAGTGACACATCAACTCTTGGAAGTTTGGCAATGCTTGTCTACAGCTGACAGAAACGGAAGCAATCAGAAAGACCTGTACTAATAATCATCTGAAATGGACACTAGAGTTATGAATAATTTCATAACATCATTCTTATGTAGTGTTGATGAACCATGACGATCTCAATGTGACCCCAAATACTTCTCTGAACCACTTTGTCAGGTGAGCGATGAAGGCCCTGGCGGGGGCTCTTGTTTTTTTAAAGAAACAATCAGTAGTTGGTGTATTAAAAATTAAAAAGCTGTTGTGGGTAAAGGGTTAACTCATTAGGTAACAGAGTAGGAATTCTGTCGGAGGAAATACCAGTTTTTTAAAGCCCATTTGACACACATTGGACACTTCTCTTCAAAAGAACAAATTTCCCTTGCTTTTGACTAGTCAGAAATGGGTCTTTCATCACTTGAAAGAGGTAAATGTATCTTTGGTATGGTTGGGTTTGCTCATAGGTATAACTATTGTAAATATTTTATTCAGATTTACCTGCCTCGAAAAGTTGCACTCGGAAATTATATAATCTCCAAAACTGAGCAGTCTTGGGAAAATATATTGTTTCAATAAGCATTTGAAGCATTCTACTGACATCTTTCATTACTGTTGAATGTTTTAGATGAATAAAAGAGGTTGATTTGGGGACTTTTTGGACCTAAAAATTCATTTGACTGTTGGTGTGTTTTTTGGGGGAATTCCCTGAGAAATATGTACATGTGACCAGCACTTCCCTCTGTTAATTTTTCGCTCTATTTGTTGCATGACCCCTGTCCAAGGATCAGAAAAAGGTTGTCTGAAGGGCTATACTTGATTTGAATGCCAAATTTAAAATGATACGACCATATTTGTTTCGCCTGAACGTTATAATGGTCGCCTATGGAAACACATTTAGTACTGTGATATGTATATGTTTGGCTGAAATTAAACAATTGCAAGAATTCGATTGGAAAAAATGTTTTTGGCTGCAGAATGAAATATTTCAATATGTTGGACACTTTAGTAGGGTAAATTCGAGAGTGCGAGCACCCCTCAATCGTGTGTGCGAGAATGTTCAGGTGAGCTGGGAAGTTGAGCTATTTTTAGAAAAATCTTAATTTTTCTGGTAAAAAAGTTGATTTTCTTGGAAAAATATTGGGTTTTCCCCCAAATAATTCAATTTTTGCTCCAAAACACTGTTTTTTTCCGGAAAATGTTAAAAATTTGAACATTTCTAGCCCACTTTCGCCAGAATTAGGTAAAAATGTCTAAAAATTCAACGATTTCAAAAATTTACATTTTATTATAAATTTGACACAAACCTTGGTGAAAAATTCACTTTTTCATAATGTAACATCGACTTCGCCATTTGGGTGAATTTTTTTCGAATTTCCTTATGAATAGAGGTGCACGATTGTGACCGGAAGTATGATTGGCACTGAAATTCCCATTGGCAAAAATTCCAAAAAACACGGCTTTTTTGCGGTCGTAGATTGGAAAATACGCGATCGAACGTTGATTCCCATAGGAATAAAGTGTCCGATTCGACTGGTGAATTTATAAAGTGAGTTGAAATGTTTGGGGATCGAACGTTGATTCCCATAGGAAATTAGAGTCCGATTCGACCAGTGAATTTACAAAGTGGGCTGGAATGTTAGGTGGTAAATTGGGTTGATAGTTTGAGAGAGATCGCATGTTCAAGTCTAAAAATTAGATTTGCTCAACGACGATCTGGGGATGAGGGACTGAAAATGTGTATTTTATGAGTTAAAAGATGAAAAATGATCGATCGGAGGCAAAATTATTTCCGCATATTTTTTTTGTAAAATTTTGAAAAATCAAAAATCGACTTAGCATTTACAGGTTTTTACATGTTCCTCGATAGACATAGTTTAAAAGGTATGCGAATCTGATACTTTTCGGGAAAATTTCATTTTGTAAAAAGTTTACATGCTTTTTGTAAAAAGAAAATGATTTTTTGTTTTCTGTGAATTTACACGTCCTCGAGATGTAACGCGGAAAAAGGTTAGGGAATCGATGGGAGGGATCGCAAAACAATTAAAAAATTTGTTAAGTTGTTCAGAAAGACACTCTTGCGTGAATCAGAAAAATTGAATGCAACATGTCAATTTTCTGTGGGGTGGTGTCACGACTAGAACCGAAAAATATCAAAAGTTTAAAGAAGGTAGTCATGTGACTTATCAAATTTAAGGTATCGACGAGTAGATTACGAAAATTATATTTTCAATCCTCGCTGTGGGGATGGGGTCACGACTAGAACCGAAAACTTCAAAAGTTTCAAGAAGGTAGTCATATGACCTATCAAATTAAAGGTATCGACGAGTAGATTAAGACAATTATATTTTCAATCCTCGCCGTGGGATGGGGTCATGACCAGAGTCGAAAAACGTCTTCCTTTTTATAAAGCCAGGCATGTGATGTATCATTTTGAAGGACTCGTCGTGGAGATTACGAAAATGATATTTTTTCCATGTTACTTGGGGGTGGGGGTATGACCACCAGAAAATCAAAAATTTCAAGAAAGTAGTCATATGACCTACCAAATTAAAGGTATCGACGAGTAGGTTACGAAAATTATATTTTCGATCCTCGCCATGGGGTGGGGTAACAACCAGAGCTGAAAAACATCTTCCTTTTTATAAAGGCAGGCACGTGATGTATCATTTTGAAGGATTATTCAAAAAGATTATGAAAATTATATTTTTTTCCATTTCACTTGGGTGTGAGGGTATGACCATCAGAAAATCAAAAAATTCAAGAAGGTAGTCATGTGACCTATCAAATTAAAGGTATCGACGAGTAGATTATGAAGATTATATTTTCAATCCTCGCCGTGGGGTGGGGGTGATGACCAGAGCTGAAAAACATCTTCCTTTTTTTATAAAGCCAGGCATGTGATGTATCATTTTGAAGGATTATTCAAGAAGATTACAAAAATTATATTTTTTCCATTTCAGTTGGGGTGGGGGTATGACCCTTAGAAAATCAAAAGTTTCAAGAAGGTAGTCATGTGACCTATCAAATTAAAGTTATCGACGGGAAGATTACGAAAATTATATTTTCAATCCTCACCGTGGGGTGAGGTTACGATTAAAGCTGTAAACATCTTCCTTTTTATAAAGCTAGGCATGTGAAGTATCATTTTGAAGCATTCGTTGAGGATATTACGAAAATTATATTTTCAATCCTCGCCGTGGGGTGAGGTCACGACTAGAGCTGAAAACATCTTCGTTTTTATAAAGCTAGGCATGTGAAGTATCATTTTGAAGGGCTCATTGAGAAGATTATGAAAATCATATTTTTTTCCTTCCTCTAGTGGTGGGGTTGAGGCCATCTTGAAATCGAAAGTATCAAGAAGGTAGTTATGTGACATATTAAATTAAAAAAGAACTTGAATATGATGTATTCATTTGTGATATCTCTGTTCAACACGAAAGTATGTTTCAACATTATCAATATATGATGTTTATGTTATTTTTATGTTAATTAGAGATACACTTATCTTTAACAAGTCACGCTGTGAATAGAATGCCTTTTCATTCAATAACTCAAATGTGCATGTGTACTCTAGCATAGATTTGTCCATAAATTATAAGGTGATCTTTTGACCCGGCACGTTTCTATATTTTGAGAATACCCCATTTCACTAATTCTGAAACGTACACTTTATCAATGCAGACAAATATTTTTTAGGAAAAATGACCATCAAAACGCCACGCATAAATGGACAAGTGTACACCATGATTAAATTAATTCAGAAACAATTTCACTTCATATCAGAAATGTTATTGATGTAAAACCATTGTCACGTGTCAGAAAAGATTTTAACAGTCTAAACGTGTGTGGAAAGTTGTTATTTTAAGATAGGTGGCGTTACATAAATACAGCAACAACAAAAAAAATACTGAATGATTCTCGTCTCCCTTTACAGTGTGTTTTCCAAGTGTCGGCGTATGACTGAATGGACTTGAGAAAAAAGCATGCACCTTCTGCTTTTGTGCACTGGGGTAATACAATGAGACATCAAACGAAAAGCTCTTTTTCTCCACCCGGTAGTGAAACATTACACCGTTTACTGCGATATTTATCACAGGTGTTCGACATGTGCAAAGATCATGAAAAATAGTGTATTAGACTTTTTTTTAGGAATTATGTATTTTCCCATGATTATGTATATAAGAGAGAAAAGGTACACAACTCCCTGGCTTGGAAGATTTTGACCTGTCTTATTCAAACTCACAGAAAAACCAAACCCGTAAATTTATAGTCGAGATATTGATGTAATCCGACAGCTAAGACATTAAGCTTTACGTTGATATACCACTTGTCCAATTAAATATTTTTTAACGCTAAAACGGGTCAAATATATCTCGGGAACAAGTCACTTTTTTCTAGGTCGGACACGGCTCTTGACAGAAAGTTGACTGGGGCCGATCAAAACAATTGATGACATATATCGAATGAAACGACCCATATTCTAACTACGATTGTCACTCTATGGTAACGCACCACACTAATCATAAATGGAGGTTTCATGACCTCTTGAATATTATAAAATTGAAAATTTGTATTGCAAATTGCCTTCAACACAAATCGTAAATTCCTACCGTCGCCATACTTGTACTATACCGCATCGAATTTGACCTCGCCATCCCATTGGTAGATAAACATGAACTCGTCATCCGAAAGGTCGATTGTTACGACCCGTAATGTAATAAATGCCCATAATGTAATACCTACCCATAATGTAATACAAAAACGACCCATAATGTAATACGAACCCATAATGTAATAAAAAACTACCCATAATGTAATAAATGTAATAACGTGTAATAAATGTTAGGTACCCATAATGTAATAAATTTTTTAAAAAATTAGATACAAATTACACTTTTCCAGGCCCGTAATGTAATAAAATTCTAAGTTTGATTTTTGTTTTTTCTCTTTGCTCCAGCAGTGCGTTCGGCTACTTATGACACATCCTACGCCTTCACCAATGCTGCCAATGGCCCCTATGCCGTACACAGCCAACATGTGTGGGTGTGTTGGGATTATGATGGAGAGTATTCCGGGACCTGGGGCGTGTATACTCTGCTCTGAGTGGTAGGCATTATCCCTCTTCTATTTGTACCACCCGCGCAAACGTCTTCCTCAATAGCCTCTACTGCCCTGCCACAACCATATAGGTCTACCTTACCAGACACTCAGTAATTTTGATTCCAGGATGGTCATTTATAACTGCAATCATCATATTCGACCGGCTGTTCACTTGCACAAAAGCAATGTGGGTAGCAGGTTCCTACTGTTAATAAATGCAAGTAACTCTGGCCAAAGTTGCTGGGGCAAAGGGTGGAGTGGGTGCCGTGGGATTTGGGTGCACCAAGACTGGATAGTGGCGGGGGGGGGGGGGGGGGTAGTGTGGGATACAAGGAAAAGATAGAACAGAAGCAAGACGTTGAGTCAAACGGCGCAGAGGAATATCGGGAGGCGATATGGTAGGTGTACTGGTATTGGGATAGGGGATATCCTATAGCTCGATGGGATTTGGATTAGGCTACTTTCCTCCAAATTAAGCGTACGATCTATCCTCTGTCTCTCCAGTTTTCACTACCTGAACAAATTAGTCATTTCCCTGTACTGTACTACTATAAGTTTATGTCACACCCACCGCACCTGGAAACCAATGAGTCCGATCCCAGGATGACACTTAATAACAACCACATCATATTCCCGATCCTGTGATAACATGTGTCGAGTAATATTATTAGTCCACCACACGGCCTTCCACTTAAACTACCTACAGTCATGGCAGTTCCTGGCGGTTGGCAGGGGGACTTCCTGCCAACCGCCTACTCTATCACATCGACTATTCGCGTGTTCATCTCCGCTATTGTGCCATCTTCTTCTAAGTTACACTCAAACAACATACATAGCTAGACACGAGGAGTAACATGGGCGTATCCGTTTGACCGGGTGTGTGACCTTGACCATCAAACCGGAAACCTTGAACCTGTGTATCGGCTCCTGCTGGGCGATTGTCCTGAAACTTGTTGTGTGGTTCGGGAGCCCAACAATTTCACCACACCCGATGCCCGTCATGTGTGACCTTGATATTCAAACCGTTGACCTTGAACCTGTATCTCGGTTCATGCTGGGCCGATTTTCGTGAAACTTGGTATGTGGGAGTAGTTCAGGACGCTCAATATATATATATATATATATATATATATATATATATATATATATATATATATATATATATATATATATATATATACCCCCACATACCAAGTTTCACACAAATCGGCCCAACATGAGCCGAGATATAGGTTCAAGGTCAACGGTGTGAATATCAATCAAGGTCACACATGACGGGCATCGGGTGTGGCAAAATTGTTGGGCGCCCGAACCACACACCAAGTTTCATAAAAATCGGCCCATACACAGGTTCAAGGTCACCGGATTGATTGTCAAGGTCACACCTCACGGTCAAACGGATATGCCCATGTTACACCTGGTGTTTAGCTACGTATGTTGTTTGAGTGTAGCCTAGGAGAAGATGGCACAATAGCGGGGATGAACACGCGAATAGTCGATGTGATAGAGTATGCGGTTGGCAGGAAGTTCCTGCCAACCGCCAGGAACTGTCAGGAAATGTAGGTGGTTTAAGTGGTAGTCCCCACAGCTCAGAAAATGCCGTGGAATGCTTTTCCAATCAACATAATCTCAAGAACCACCAAAACTACTCTCTATTATAGATCTGCATTCGTCCTGTGCATACTATGAGTGATGCCACACCACTGGTGAAATTTATTTGAGAATGCAATCCCCTGAGCTCAATACAAAGAGGCTGCTTTGTACAACCAAATGATGTGCACATTAACTCGACTCAGTTGCTGGTCACAGCCACAGGTGAACATGACATACTCTTAACCAATCTTCTCGCAAAGGTGGCCTGCGTGGATGATAGCAGTCTACAAGGCGTTTAACTTGCTTCGGTTCATATCAATTGAGGGTGTTCAATCTGTGGTGTGTTGAGATTTTAGAAAAATAACACTGAGAGGAGTTGAAACCATTTCACTCAGGGCTGTCACTATTGAAACTGATACAATTTTTATTGAAAATGTAAGGTCTTTCTTGCATGTGCGAAGTGCTACTATTTGACTGGAAAGCATTTGATAATATTACTTCACACATGTGATCACAGGACCGGGAATATGATGTGGTCGTTATTAAGTGTGGTCCTGGGCTCGGGCTCATTGGTTTCAAGGTGCGGAGGGTGCGAATGAACTTATAGTAGTACAGTACAGGGAAATTACTAATTTGTTTAGGTAGTGAAAATTGGAGAGACAGAGGATAGATTGTACGCTTAATTTGGAGCAAAGTAGCCTAATCCAAATCCCATCGAGCTATAGGATATCCCCCATTCCAATACGAGTACACTCACCATATCGCCTCCCGATATTCCTCTGCGCCGGTTGACTCAACGTCTTGCTTCTGTTCTATCTTTTCCTTGTATCCCACACTATACGCCCCCCCCCCCCACTATCCGGTTATTGTGCACCCAAACCCCACTGCACCCCACTACACCCTCTGCCTCAGCAACTTTGGCCAGAATTGCTTGCACTTATTAACAGTATAGGAACCTGCTACCCGCATTGCTTTTATGCAAGTGAACAGCCGGTCGAATATGATGATTGCAGTTATAAATGACCATCCTGGAATCAAAATTATTGAATGTCTTGTAAGGTAGACCTATATGATTGTGGCAGGGCAGTAGAGGCTATCGAGGAAGTCGTTTGCGTGGGTGGTACAAATGGAAGAGGGATAATGCCTGTCACTCATAGCAGAGTATACCCGCCCCAGGTCCCGGAATACTCTCTATCGTAATCCCAACACACCCACACATGTTGGCTGTGTACGGCATAGGGGCCATTGGCAGCATTGGTAAAGGCGCAGGATTTGTCATAAGTAGCCGAACGCACTGCTGGAGTAAAGAGAAAAAACAAAAATCAAGCTTAGAATTTTATTACATTACGGGCCTGGAAAAGTGTAATTTGTATCTAATTTTTAAAAAACATTTATTACATTATGGGTACCTAACATTTATTATACGTTATTACATTTATTACATTATGGGTCGTTTTTTATTACATTATGGGTTCGTATTACATTATGGGTCGTTTTTGTATTACATTATGGGTAGGTATTACATTATGGGCATTTATTACATTACGGGTCGTAACAGTCGATGATTAAAAATAAAATGAAGGATTCCCCGTATTTTTCTGTCACAAATATAGCAACCAATGGGAAGTCTAGTCACTGTCAACAGCCGTGTCCGACCAAGAAAAAAGAGAGTCGTCTCAGAGATATATTTCACCCGTTTTAGCATTAAAAGAGAATTTTACTGGAGTAGTGGTATACCAAAGTAAAGCTTAACGTTTTGGTTGTCGGATGACATAAATATCTTGACCATAAATTCACGCATTTGGTTTTTCTGTGAGTTTGAAGAGGGAAGGTCAAAATCGTCCATGCCTGGGAGTTGTATACCTTTTCTCTCTTATATACATAATCATGGGAAAATACATAATTTCTTTAAAAAAACGTCTAATACACTATTTTTCATGATCTTTGCACATGTCGAACACCTGCGATATTTATGTGACACCAGGAGTGTCCCTGTTATCTCGGTAGGTAATCAAGGACATTATTCGTGTTTGCAGATGTGTACAAGTATTATTACTGTCTGTCGATTGTAGGAGATGTGTAAAAAAAGGAAAAAGGCTAAAATTTGAAAGTATTTTTGTATTTTCTAATCACAAAACGCGAATCTCAACTGATTTGTTCCGTCATCCATCGATAGCAGAAAAAAGAAGAAAAAAAATTCTATGACAGATATGTACAGAGGTTGTGTCAAAAAATATGCTATTTATTGGTGTTTAAGGTCACATATTTTTCACAATGCCTAATCGTGACCACAACATGAACAGATCATTCATATAAAAAAACTGCGGGTCTCGCATGGCATGAAGTGCCATTAAATCTCCATAACGCCTCCACCAAGAGCGCCTTTCCCGATAATAAAGCTATACTTGACATGTTCAGAATTCACATATATATCACGTTATATTTCGATCGTTTAGACATGGAAACTACAAATGGGAAAAAGTGCCGGTTTTTCACACACAACAAAAATTTACAAACTATTTTTTTTGCGCCCAGACAACTGTGTCAGAAATTAGTAGAGAAAACCACGTAAATTGTTCTCTGAAACTTGCATTCGATTGTGTGGTGTTTTCTGATTTTTATATGATTGCGTTCAGGGTTCAGTTTGAAAAAAGACTTGTCAAATGGTCAGGTTCAAGGGAAGTAACTCTGTAACAATTCATCCGTCCAAACAAATTAAAATTCGATTCACCATACTAAGAAGTGCTTGAAAAAACAGTTTTTTTATCTTCTTTGCTTCTTATTTGAGATTTCACTGGGGTACATTTTTCGTGAACTTTTCGTGATAATGAGAATTCAAAATCTTGTAAATTTTGTCATTGTTATTGAGACACATCAAACCTTGAACCTCATGAATGTTGCATGTTTTGACGTGTGCCAATAATTCGTTCTATCTCTCGAAACGTGAATTTTGGGGGTTAGAAAATAAGGATTCATCTTGGAATTGCTTTCGATGAACGGAATGAACTCGACTTTACGAAGTTGTTCCACTTCTGCATCACTGATGGTAGCCATGATATATATGGGAAAATCTGATATATTGACTACCCCTTTCACGTTGAGAATGTCTCATTAAAAAGACATACTGCAAGCTGGAATTTAAACTGGTCTTCGCAAAACTCTTAAAAATAATTCCAACCTTCCACCATCTTCTGTTCTCTTTGAGCTTTGTTTTTTGCGATAATCTGACTCTTTTAGATGAATGGTTTGCGGAGAGGCTGTTCCATAATCAAATTGTACCAGCGTTTCCCGTTTCTCTCTGATTATATTGACAAATCACGTTCCAAATATACACTGTGGGTCGACGCAGAACGTATTCAGTGCTTTAAAGTTCTATTCGTGGCCATGAACCATTCCCCGTCGTATTTTGAACACATACACTTGATATCCTTCCAATGAGTCAAAGACGAGGTGATTATTATGCGGTTGTGTAATGTCTGACTGCTCTATTTTCCCGAGACCTCTATAGGATGAGGAAGACTTTTTGGAAAACCACTCTCTGATTGTTTTTATCCATTATGTAGTCTCGTGGGTATCTATCGAGACGATATGAGAAACCTAGATATCAAAAGCACATGTACTACTAAGCTATTTAGCTGACATTTTAACATTAGCAGGCGCTGTCAAAGATGTCTTGCAGTAATAGTTCACCAAATAACATCAATATATCATCAATATGGTACCAGTAATATTTCACCAGTAATTCATCATTGGTACCAGTAAATAATAAGTCGTCGACATCACATATAGGTACACATCAAAATGGCGACGATACCAACATCAAACAATAATATGGCGGATGCAATTCACACCGAATTGCAGACGACGAAGTCCACATATACACATGGAAATATTCTGGTGACAGTTTATAAAAACATCATATAGGATGTAGTTCTTCGCGTGAAGATATCCATTTAAAAGTACATCATAATAACATTGTTGAAATATAAAGATACGAGACGAATTATCATCACATGTCGATGATACGAAGATCCATGGCCAAATGCGCAGATTGTCTTCTCCAGAACGTGGATGTTACATGACTTTCAGTATGTTATTCTCGTGCAGTGAATACAGTTCAGATGTTTAACCCTATTTTACAACAATTATGACACATCTATGTTGTCTATATTCACGAGTCGTATCGAGCATATTTCCACTTGAATTATAATAAAGATTTAACTTTTTATTCGAATCATGCAGAGACATATCTTTGAAATGGATTGCCTTTTGAAGTTCAGTATCACGGTATTATTCTCACAAAACATTTTCTTACTAATTTGTTGAGTTTTTTTTTATTGATACTAAGGCAAAAAATAATTGTATAAACGATTCAGTATAATTTTGTTGTATTTCTGTTTCTTTTTTTTAAATTCAAAGAAAAGAGATTGAAATGTAATTGAAAACACAGCAAGCTTATTCTAAAAAACAATTTGAAAAAATCAGATTTTTCCTCATCTGGGGACAGTGTACTCCAATATCTAAAGCAGTTGAAATTAAATTTTTTTACGAGAAAAAATTGAGGACTAGTTTTACTGATAATAGTGTTGTTATGACTGATAGGTTAAGTAGAGGTTTATTATGAGTACACCAAAGCCATGGTACAGCTCTATTCCATACGAAAAAAGATAAGACTGGAGTACTAGATTTGTCAATGGGCTGGTAGATTTAAATAAATAAAGTTCTGAGTAGCACGTGTTTAACCCTTTACCTAACATGAAAAGCAGACGACACTTGCAAAAAAAATTCTTGAATAACTATTTTTTTTCATTTTTTGTCTCAAAAACATAGGTTATGACCCCTCATTGGAACGAGCTCGACGAGCTCGTTCCAATGAGGGGTCATAACCTATGTTTTTGAGACAAAAAATGAAAAAATAATTAAAATTAATAGGCGATTTTTGAGAATAGCGCTGGCCGGTTTTTGCCATTACGTTGGGTAAAGGGTTAATCAGACAATTATAATAATAACTGGAACTGATGATGTTCACCTGCAATCACGCGAAAATAGACCCCCCCCCCCCCCACGCCTCCCGCCGACTTTTATTTGACTCAGGCTGCACAGAACACTTTTTTGCACGAAACCCCACCACACATGTTTTGTATGCAAACAAACCCTTGATAATTTTCCAAAAGAAATGATTTAAAGCTATGTGCAGTGTGATACGTTTTATCAAAGAAGGATAACTGCAAAGCTTCAACGTTACACGATACAATATATACATTGCAAAATGTTCTAAGTACATCATCCGTGGAGTCCAGCCTGCGTATAAGAACGTCACGTAATGCTTCATCAAAAAAAAGAAAGAAAACAGTGTCATGCAACTTGTAATGTCACTCCAACACCTGCGAATGGTCATTTTTTCTTAAAAACTTACTAGACATTTTTTGTCCATACAAATGTTGAGATATTTACTCTTCATTTTCTAATGATACTGAAGCAGGAGTTCTCTGAATACTACGATGCAAATTATGATTATAACCATCAACTAAATTGTTCAACACATCAATGTACCTTAATGTACGTTTTTGTGTGTAAAAATATTTCCACATTCGTGTTTTTCAATGTACGTTGAAAACGTTCAACAAACGAATTTGGTCATTGTAAGATTGTAAAACTTTGTATGTCTGCTAAATCAATTTGCCATTGATGATCAATACCACCCACTATAGTCTTACGTCTTGAAAACTTTTTTTTACAGATGGGTTTATGTAAAGTATAGGTTCTTTCTCCTTTCAACCATTTTTTCACTTGACCAAGTGTGACGGAATTATCTTTACTATGAGCTTCTTTTATACAATTGCTGTACATCTCCCTAACCAGCACCCTCACCCTCCCCTAACCCTCCCCCTTACCCTTACCCTCCCCTCCATCTCCCTTCAGCCCCCTAACCCTCACCCAAACCTCTCCCTAATCCTTCCCTTCCCCTACCCCCTCCCCAAATCCTTCCCTCTCCCTCTCCCTAACCCTCCCCTCTCCTTCCATCTCCCTAACCCTCACCCCTAACCCACACCCTCGCCCTCCCCTAACCCTCCCCTTCCCTCTAACCCTCCCCTTCCCTCTAAACTCCCCTCCTCCCACCCTCCCTTAACCCTCCCCCTCCCTAACTCTCCCCTGATCCCTCCCTTCCCCCCCATCCCCCTCCGCCAACCCTCTCCTCCACCAGACATCTGTGATGAATATCGCAGTAAATGGTGTAATGTTTCACTACCGGATGGATAAAAAGAGCTTTTTGTTTGATGTCTCATTGTATTACCCCAATGCACAAAAGCAGAAAGTGCATGCTTTTTTTCAAGTTCATTCAGTCATACACCGACACACGGCAAACACACTGTAAACAGAGAGGAGAATCATTCAGTATTTTTTGTTGTTGTTGCTGTATTTATATAACGCCACCTATCTTAAAATATTTCAACTCACGTTGTAAAACAAACATCTTTCCACACACATTTAGACTGTTAAAATCTTTTCTGACACGTGACAATGGTTTTACTTTAATGACATTTCTGACATGAAGTGGAATTGTTTCTGAATTAATTTAATCAGGGTGTACACTTGTCCATTTATGTGATGGCCATTTTTCCTAAAAAAAATATTTGTCTGCATTGATAAAGCGTACGTTTTGAAAATAGTGAAATACCCCATTCTCAAAATGTAGAAACGTGCCGGGTCAGAAGTTCACCTTATAATTTATTGACAAATCTATGCTAGAGTACACATATACATTTGAGTTATTGAATGAAAAGGCATTTTATTCACAGCGTGACTTGTTAACGGTAAGTGTATCTCTAATTAACATAAAAATCATATATTGATAATGCTGAAACATACTTCTGCGTTGAACAGAGACATCAAAATGAATGCATCAGATTCAAGTTGTTTTTTAATTTAATATGTCACATAACTACCTTCTTGATACTTTCGATTTCAAGATGGCCTCAACCCCACCACTAGAGGAAGGTAAAAAAATATGATTTTCATAATCTCCTCAACGAGTCCTTCACAATGCTACTTCACATGCCTAGCTTGATAAAAAGGAAGACGTTTTCAGCTCTAGTCGTGACCCCAACCCACGGCGAGGATTGAAAATTTAATTTTCATAATCTACTCGTCGATACCTTTAATTCGATAGGTCACATGACTACCTTCTTGAAACTTTTGATGTTTTTTGTTTCTAATCGTAACCCCACCCCCACAGCGAGGATTGAAAATATAATTTTCATAAACTATTTGTCGATACCCTCAATTTGGTAGGTCACATGACTACCTTCATGAAACGTTTGATGTTGTTTTTCGGTTCTAGTCGTGACCCCACCCCACAGAAAATTGACATGTTGCATTCAATTTTTCTGATTCACCCGAGAGTGTCTTTCTGAACAACTTGACAACTTAACAAAATTGTTTTGCGATCCCTCCCATCGATTCCCTAAACGTTTTCCCCGTTACATCTCGAGGACTTGTAAATTCACAAAAAACAAAAAGTAATTATTTTTTTACAAAAAGCATGTAAACTTTTTACAAAATGAAATTTTTTCAATACGTATCAGATTCGCATACCTTTTAAACTATGTCTATCGAGGAACATGTATAAACCTGTAAATGCTACATCGATTTTTGATTTTTTGAAATTTTGCAAAAAAAAGATGCGGAAATAATTTTGTCTCCGATCGATCATGATTCATCTTTTAACTCATAATATACACATTTTTAATCGCGATCCCCCATCCCCAGATTTTCGTCGAGCTAATCTAATTTTTAGACTCGAAAACATGATCTCTCTCTATATACCAACCCAATTTACGTTCCAGCCCACTTCATAAATTCACCGGTCGAATCGGACTCTTTTTTCCTATGGAAATCAACGTTCGATCGCGTATTTTTCAATCTCTGACCGCAAGAAAGCCGTGTTTTTTAGCATTTTTGCCAATGGGAATCTCAGTGCTAATCATACTTCCGGTCACAATCGTGCAACTCTGTTCATAAGGAAATTCGAAAAATTCACCTCAAATGGCGAAATGTTACATTATGCAAAAGTGAATATTTCACCGAGGTTTGTGTCAAATTTATAAAAAAAGTGAATTTTTGAAATGGGTGAATTTTTAGACATTTTTAACAAATTCCGTCGAAAGTGGGCCAGAAATGTTCAAATTTTTAACATTTTCCGGGAAAAACCCAGGGTTTTCGGGCAAAAATTGAATTATTTTGGGTAAAACCCAATATTTTTCCAAGAAAATCAACTTTTTTACCAGAAAAATTAAGATTTTTCTAAAAATATTTCAACTTTCCAGCTCACCTAAACATTCTAGCACACACGATTGAGGTGTGCTCGCACTCTCGAATATACCCTACTTACTTTGGGGTTCCTTCTTACGTTTTGCGTATTGTCATATTGTCCGTTGATTGTCTAGTGGTGTGGTGGTGTGTTTGTAAAAGGATTTAGAACTTCAGTGCTTCCTCTTCAGACGTTTTTGGCATCTGCCGTAGTTCTTAAAAGCGGTGGCCGATGATCCGTGATCCGTGTCCCGTCTTGAGCACAAGAAAAAACAATTTCCACCTAGCTTTCGGTCTGGCGAAGACGTTCTTCTGGGTAGACACAACAAGAAAAAGAAAAAATACACAGACGACGAATGAAATGAAATGTGGCGATAAAAGCACTCGTAAGCCAAGTTCTGACTAAACGGGTATGTAACACAACCCGAATAAAAAATAAACTGTGATAAAAGTAGAAAGCAAAAGGTAAAAAAATACTGTTAGACAAATTTTGAAAAGTATTCTATAGTAAGTCCTAACTCCCGCAAGAACCTGATATCATTACACCTTTCGGAAATTAAAAGGAACTGGAATTTTGAAATGTCAAGATACTTCCATGTCTTACCATCCTCGAATTTTGGACGCATGCTGTTCTAAATACCCATGCCCCACGCCGACGTGAACTTAGTCTTTTGAACTATTTATTTATTTATTGATGTTTAAGGTCACATATTTATGCACAATGGCTAACCATGACCGTGACAGTTTTACGGGTGGAGGAAGCCAGAGTACCCGGAGAGAACCACCGAGCAACGACGAGCAGCTGCCAGCTCCCCAACATCGCGTAACTCCGCACTGCAGCACAGGCAGGGTTAGATTGGTTGAAGACATGCGTACCATCGACGTGCAGTACGCCTTAGTACACGGCGTCATCGTGCCCCCACGCGGGCAGTGGAGATGAAGTGTCTTGCCCAAGGACACAACGCGGTCGCCGCAATTGGGATTCGAACCGAGGACCTCTCGGCTTGCAGCCTGCACCTCTACCTACTGAGCCACCGCGCTCCCAGTCTTTTGAACTGCGTGCGTCCAAAATTGTATTACCCAAAGAACATCAAAAGTTCATATTCCAGCTGCTGACCAGGACACTCTCTCTTTCATAAATCTTAATGATAATTAAGACCAGCCAGCTTCTGGTTTTAATATAATTGAGGTTTATGAAAGCGAGAAATTCTCAGACTCCGAATTTTCTGTTTAAAAACCCATTGCTGGTTCTATAAAACCCTGGGAATATTTTAAATTTCAACCTTAACTATTGCAACTGTGGTTAACAGTGGCGTAGCTATGGGGGTGGGGTGGGAGGGAGCACATCTCTTCCAAATTTCAGTGTTGCCCCCCCCCCCCCACCACATGTTAACCCATATTTCAGAATTTATTCGGATTCTATTTGGTGGTGATAAGGCCTAATTATTGATGCCTTTCACAACTGATAAATTATGGACACAAACGGACTCAGAGTCAAGGAAACTGAGGTTTTTGTCTCAAATTTAAATTTTATTCTCGGGGGAGCCCCCCCCCCCCTCCCCGAAGGACCCCCTCCAACGAGCCCCCGCCCGTGATCGCCCATCTCGCCACTGCGCGGCACGGAGGTTGCTGTGCATCATATTATGTACGCCACCCCTAGATATTACTCTCGCCCCTCCCACCCCCTCCATCAACTTTGATATCCTGGATAAGCGTCTGGTCATTAATGAGCTGTACGGGGCAGAGATAAAGAGAATGAAATGTGTTTAGGTATTTCGTCAGAAGTAAAGTCCATTACATCACTTGATCAAACTTATTTGCAGGTTATCCTTCACACTCCTGGCGAAGAGCCGGATGTTTATGGAAATGGTTTCATGGCTTCTCCGGGTTTCACAACCTATGCAGCATTCAAACTTTTAAAGGTAAGTGTGCGCAAGTTCTTGAGTGAAACATCTATGTTTGTTTAGCTTTTATTTTTGTTTGTTTTATTCTGTCACATCGTTCCGAATCAAAACGTGTGTAGTCCATTGAGATATCCTGACATGGGTGTGGCTAGAGGGGTGAGGGATGTAGCTAGAGGGTCTTCAGTGGAGGATGTTAGTTTGCTAACTAGGGTTGGGGTCCCAGGCCGATATGCTGCAGGCATATCCCGAGGGCCGCAAGCCCGCGATGTTGAGAGTCCGAGTGGATGTATCTCCCTCTCGATGGCGTAGGGTCCAAAGGGGCTCTCCCGGAGAAACGTTTAAATTTTTACCCCTACCCCTCGAGATGGATTCTAAGGTCCCCTCTAGCTTAAATCTAGTATTTTTTCCATGAGTTTTCCCTGACACTGATCAGTCTACACGCGGATTGTAGACTGACAGCTATTCAGCCATTACCTACTCCTTCCAACATCTTTGTTGCTAGGTAGGCCTACAGTTGGACGGGGGCATAATTGGAGGGTGCATTCCAGGCTGCCAGTTAGTTGGAAGGAGCAGGTATTGGCTAAATAGCTGTCAGCCTATAGTCCTTGTGTAGCCTGGTCATTGTAAGGGAAACGAACGGTAAATTCGAAAAACCGGACTGGTCACAGATTCTGGTCGGAATTATTGCAAACTTTTGTCAGCTTATTGGAAAAGTTGGAGTATTTGATCGAAAGCTGCAATCACAAGTTGAAATGTCAAATCAACAAAAGTTGAAAACATGAAGGAAACTGATTTCTGCGAGTTTCCAACTACTGAAAATCCAAATTCATGCAAACTGTATGTACCGAAAGCCAAATTATTGACAACAAATTCGACTACTTGGAATCTCCAGCATTTTAGGATGTGAGTCTGAAAACTAAAACCATTGAATTGTGGGCCGAAATACGATGGAAAGACCCAAAATATCGCCTCTCTCGCCAGATCTCTTCCCGGACAACCCCTGACTACAAAATGGAGCAATGTTATTTCAAAAGCAGTCTTTTTCAAGATCAGAACGCACACTACTCGCGACTCATATACATCAGTGGATCGAGGGTCCATGAATGAAGTACTGATCTGATGGGAAAACCCCCCAAAATCGAAAAAAACCTAAGCAAAACAAAAGAAAATCGGAAATAACATCTAAAATATAATTTCCTCTCCATTCTTTCTAATAGGTAAAATGAAACAGTGTTAGTAGGAGAGGGATGAAACGGGCCTTATTGGGGGAACCCCGGAAGTGAAGTCATGTCACGTGACCTGGTGGCGTTATGATGTGTTGTCATGGTAACCCGCGTGAGCGGCCATCTTGTGACGTCATCTCCATAGTGATACGTGGTGTGGGTGCGCATGCGCAGCGCGTGTTGTTAGGGTGACCCGTGTTTCCGTCGCCTACTTTGTATACTGGAGGCCGCCATCTTGGTTTCTATGGTAGCACGTGGTTTCTATGTGCCCCCAAACCTTCTAACAAGACAGGGGTATGTTCGTAGGGAATGTTCGATTGAATCGGAGTATCACGAATCACCACAAACAACCCGACAATCCCTCCAAATCACCGAAATTGACTTTATTTAATGGATTCCCGATTTTATCGGCTTAGCACGTAATGTTATAGTACCAAGGGGGTACCTGTGGCTATGGAATCCCTTTTTTGAAATGAGTCTAAGAGTCGGTCGAGGAGTCACTCGAACGAGCAACTGCTCGTTAGCTCATTTGCTCGATGAACTTCGAGTCATTCGAACAGTATGTCGAGTCACTCGATTGAGCAATTACTCGATAGCCCATTTGCTCAATGAGCTTCGAGTCGATCGAGCAATCACTTGTCAGTAATTGCTCGATAGTTTATAAGGGGAATCCGGGATGGGTATGCCTTGAGATATAGGTAATAGTATCCTTAGATAAGTATCCTGTAAAAGGTATCCTCGATATGTATCCTCATATAATACAATACCGGGCCATAGGTATCCTTAAATACTGAAATGAGTCGAAGAGTCGTTCGAGGAGTCACTCGAACGAGCAATTACCCAATAGCTCATTTGCTCGACGGACTTCGAGTCGTTCGAGCAATATGCCGAGTCACTCGGTCGAGCAATTACTCTAAAGTTCATTTGCTCGATGGGCTTCGAGTCATTCGAGTAATGACTTTTCAGTAACTGCTCGATAGCTTATAAGGGATATTTGAGATAGGTATGCCTTGTGATACAGGTAATAGTATCCTAAGATAAGTATCCTATAAAAGGTATCCTCAAATAATACAATACCGGGCCATAGGTATCCTCAAATAATGGAAAGAGTCGTTCGAGGAGTCACTCGAACGAGCAATTGCTCTATGACTCATTTGCTCGATGGGCTTCGAGTCGTTCGAGCAGTACGTGCGAGTCACTCTACCGAACAATTGCTCTAAAGCTCATTTGCTCGATGGGCTTCGAGTCATTCGAGCAATTACTTTTCAGTAACTGCTCGATTGCTTATGGGGAGAATTTGGGATAGGTATGTCTTGGGGTGGCCCAGAAGTCTGGGACAAATAGGTAATAGTATCCTTAGGTAAGTATCCAATAAAAAGTATCCTCAAATAATAATACAATGCAAGGCCATAGATATCCTCAAATACTGAAATGAGTCGCCGAGCAGTATGTGCGAGTCACTCGAACAAGCAATTGCCCTATGGCTCATTTGCTCGATGGGCTTCGAGTCGTTCGAGCAGTATGTGCGAGTCACTCTACCGAGCAAGTGCTCGATAGCACATTTGCTCGATGTCGTTCGAGCAATGGTTTATCAGTAACTGCTCGATAGCTTATTGGTTTTGGGAATGATGTAGGCTTTTGTTATACAGAAGGGAAATAACTCTGCATACAGAGTATGGGAAATAAAGCAATCTGGTTGGTTAGCAATAATCTATATAAATGATATAGATAAATGAAACAACAAGAGAACACGGAATAGGGTCAGAACTAACAAGAACAGACCAGAATAGCTAAATATAGTAACAATAAGCAAAGCTGTTCCAGTTGATAGGCTCTTCTACGCTACTGGAGTATACTCCGGAACAAAGGAACATAGTCTGGTAGAGGAAAACTATTGCATATATAGATAGAAGCAGAGAATTCTGAAAGAATTCGAAATAATACAACTTGTTGGGGTTTATTTGGGTAATTCAACGAGAATTCTGGGAGAATTGTAAGCCAGAAAAATACTCCTATTCAATCGAACACACACCCCGTATGCCCTTTGGTACTATAGCACTACGTGCTAAGCCGGTAAAATGGGGAATCCATAGTAAAATAAAGTCAATTTCGGTGATTTGGAGGGATTGTCGGGTTTATTTGGGTAATTAAACGAGGATTCTGGGAAATTCTAAGCCAGAAAATTAGTCCTATTCAATCGAACAGACCCCCGGTACCCCCTTGGTACTATAACACTACGTGCTAAGCCGATAAAATGGGAAATCCGTAGTAAATACGGTCAATTTCGGTGATTTGGAGGGATTGTCGGGTTGTTTGTGGTACTTCGTGATACTCCGATTCAATCGAACATACCCTACGAACATACTCCTGTCTTGTTAGAAGGTTTTGGGTCACCTGGCAACCACGTGCTACCATAGAAACCAAGATGGCGGCCTCCAGTATACAAAATGGACGACGGAAACATGTGTCACCCTAACAACACGCGCTGCGCATGCGCACTCACCCCACGTATCACTATGGAGACGACGTCACAAGATGGCCGCTCACTGGGGTTACAATGACAACACAACATGGCGCCACCAGGTCACGTGACATGACGTCACTTCAGGGGTCCCTGCGGGGTCCCCTCAATAAGGCCCGTTTCATCCCTCTCCTACTGCTAGTGTTCTGTGCTAGTAGTAGAAGGGATGGGTCGTCCCAATTCAAGGTACCTCGTGGCTACCTCGAAGATACTGGAGGCCGTCACGTCATTCTTGTTTCTATGGCAGCACATGGTTGTTATGTGACACAAAGGCTACAATAGGAGGGGAGCAAGTTTGCAGAGCGTTCCTTTTTATCAGAGTAAATGTAATTACCCATTTTGACCGACCATTTTCACAAAAATCCACCCAAAACTACTGAAATAGGTTCGGATTCCCCCAGATAGGCGCGTTCATTTGTATAAGGGTCAATCTAATTACCCAGCAGAATCCCCGCATACTTCGTAGAATTACCCAAATAAACCCGACAACTATATATTTGGTTCGGTTTCCTCCAGAATCCTCGTTTTTCTCCCTATGCCGATCTATTCTGCGGCTTATATTTCTATTCCCTGACCTGTTTTGTTTATTACTGACCATATTCTGACTATCCCAGCAGTCTATCTAGTCCTAGTTATCACTTAGTCCGACCTCTGCCACCATCCAAGTCTTATAACCAAGAGTCATATTGCTCCATTCCCCGTAATCTGTAAATATATATACAGAGTTGTCGCCCCTTGTATATAATGAAGCCCTATACGATTCCTCAGCCCAAAGTTCCATTTGAGCAGGGACAAGTATTGCTCAAAGGACTCGATCTTATCGAGCAAATAAGCTATCGAATAATTGCTCGAACGAGTGACTGCGCAAACGACTCTTATGCTCATCTGGGTATTGAAGGGTATCTATGACATGGCGATGTTCTATTGGAGGATACCCTTTAGAAGATACTTATCGGAGGATATCTATCTGAAGATCGTTATGGCACCTAACGTCCGTTCAGTTCATACCATCCAGACAACTCCAAGGACTTCACAGCTCCAAGATCGTTATTGCTGTTTTGGCCTTTGCCAACATTGTCTGTCCAATGATTAGTTTCCACTCTTTTCTACCAGTATTACTGGTATGTACAGCTTCTATTGGCTACCACTGGGTGCCTTGTGCTAGAATCTCTCACACTTACTACTAACTACTGTGACTTTCAGTACATATGGCGCAATACGATAATCACTATCATACTTGGATTCCACTACTACTAGCAGTCGAATATGGCGTGCTTGCTCTGACGACTCCAACCTTATCGAGCAAATAAACTGTCGAGTAGCGACGACTTGAACAGGTATTGCTCAAACGACTCGAATGTAATCGAGCAAAGAAGCTATCGAATAATTGCTTGAACGAGTGATTCTTCTTACGACTCTACGACTTATCTCCCAAAATGTCTTCCATAATCACAGACGGTTTTTTCCAAAAAGGGATTCTCATAGTGGGATTTCGTAAGAAGGACATCTATTGGAGGATGTCTTTTGGAGGATAGTTGTTGTAGAAACCTCTTTCCTGTGATTCCTATATTCGAGTACTTCGGTTGGGTAGTTGAAAAAGACAACAATGCATATCAATCAATTCATTTTTATACTTGTCACAATCACAGTATGAAGTTCAAAGTCAATTGCTGTAGGTATCTTCGAATATACTTTGTTCAAATTATGGATATTTGCTCAAGACATCTTCTTTATCGCCGAGTGGGATGAAATTCTTCCGCCCTTTTCTTCCCGCAGAGGTTGACAACCATCCAATCAAATACTCCTTCTCTAACGGACCTGCTTCCCATTGTTTCACTATGCCTGGGTTCTTCATGCTGTGTGTTCGCTTGTTGTATACCGCCAGCTTCACTTCCGTGGTTACTTTGATTTCTGGCGCGTTGTAGGTATGTACGTCTTTTACTTCGTGCTTCTGAGCTCCATTCTTGATCGATCCATTATTGAATCTTCAGTTTTCTGGACATCGTTCTTGATTTGATCTGCAGGCTGGGAAGAAACTTCATTCTTCGAGTACCAATATCAGTTTTCCTGTTCGTTCGTTTATGGATACAGCCTCAATTATGGGCCTATACAATACAGGCAAAATGTTACGCTATGCCGCAGATATACTTAACAATTACAGTATGGACTAATGGCAATTAATCTCACGAACAACAAAGAATGTGAAAAAGGGAACAATTAAAACATTTATTCTTTATTGTTCTCAGTGGTAAGTTCATTCTTCTGAATATCATTGTTCTCTGTCGTTTGAGTGAAAACTTCATTGTTCTTAACTTCATTCTTCTTCGGCATCGTAGGAGTTGCTTTTGGCATCTCTTTCATTCTCTTGTTTGTAGTTTGAGTGGTAACTTCGGTCTTCTTCTTTGACTCTTCATTTTTCAGCTCCTCTTTGTTTAACTCCTTGTATGCTGCTGACAGATATCCCTGCCCGTGAAAGGACTTCGCTTGCCGTTGAAATAAGTGTCATTAGGGCACATTTAATCAAATGTCCCTTTGTAAATTTTCTGGATTTTTTCACCATTATTTCTTGAGTTAAATTTAGATTAATTTTTAATCAAATCTAATCATGGCTGCTTCAAAGCAGCCATGACTAGATTTGATGAAAAATATCTTCAAAATACTCAGCGGGTTAAGAGTTAAGCATTGGCCCACACCATACGGCGTATCCGCATATTTCAGTTTCTTTCCCACAAGCCCCTTGAGCTCGTTTAGGTTTTTTCTCTTGGCTCCGTCTACCATACGATTCACTTGGACCAATTCCTGGGACGTCAGCTTCAGCCTAGCATCATTCATGAAAATCTGTATATGTAAGTCATCTTTTAGCGTTAGCACTGTCGTGGACACAGACTTCTTCACTCTTCGACGGTCAGAACGCAAATTAATTTATTTTCATACGCATGAGACTTTTAAACATTTTTCTGTAACGGCGAGTCCATTTTCTCCTTGGCTCCTAATCTTCGTCACCGTCACTGCCTTCCGCTCCGAATGAATATTTTGCCATAAGTTGGTCGAAAAGAATTGTTCTCTTTTCCAAGGCGCATTTCTGGCACTCTACAAATTCATATTACTCTTCGACACGAAGCGGGTTAGCGGTGTCTTGAATTTTCTTGTGAATTGGATTCCCCAAAAACTAAGTTTGTGACGTGCACCGACGTTTTTATATATTTCTACGCGATCGTTTCTCTTCAAAAACTTTCAAGAGATGTGACTGCTTCTTCGATAATATATAACTATTCATGAGGTTTTCAAATTCTTCTTGGTAATTCCTATTCTCCTGACGTAAATATAATGAGGGACATCGGAAGTAAATCTGAACGAAAAGACGAAAAAGTTGAGATTAGGTGTCCGCAAGTATGACCTAACTCTCCTCTCGAAATATTAACCCTTTGAAACCGACAGACCGCTTTTCTGGCCCAAGAACATGATATGCCACAATTTCATTAAGAAGGATGGCTGCTGAGTGAATGTGTGGAGAAGACCAATCGATATCTGCAAAGTGCTGCCCGAAGGCTGCACATTGAAAATATTAATTTGTCTACCCTCAATACCCTCAATAATGAATATGGACTCTTCCGATTGCTGCCATTGAACTGATGGGAATATACCGCCAAAATGAAGAGTGTATTACAAAGAACCTGGATAGGTGCATGTCTATTACTACACTGGTAGACGCGTGATTCTGTGATTCTTAAAAGTATGCTAACGCAGTTTCGCTAGAACTGTACACAAATGCAAAGTACTTCAAAACCATCGATGGTTGAAGTTCCAACAAATATCCTAGAAACAAGCGTACGCAGCAAGGAACGTTTCCAAACCTACGATTTCTTTACACGAAAAACGCTATTTTTGTGTTCTTCTCTGTTCATATTTCCTTATTGATGGGGGGGGGGGGGGGGGGGGGGGGGGGGAGTGTGGGGGAGTGCAAACCTCATTAAATATTTTTTTCTGAGATCAGTTTTGGTGTAAACATTCAGATGCGGTCAGAGTCGGTCAGAGTCGGTCAGACTGAGTATATAGGTGGGCCATTGTTGAAGTGAATGGTGTTATATTTTAACAATGAAACTAATTGACGTATGCGGGGAAACCCCTTTTTCAACCACCAAAATCAGAAATCACGCGGTGAAACAATTGAGTCGTCGCGTTCTCTGTGATGATGGCAGCCTGACTGTATTAGATACAAGTCCCAAGTAGTCTAATACATGTTGTTGCACGAAACGTTAGATCTTGATCAACGGAAACAAAATACCCAGTGTTGCACGACCAAAGTGAATCACTAGAACAGCCTGCGACATGGTACAAAAACTTCGAGAATGCCACTGTTTGCTGTTCATCAACACCTTGAATATACAAAAGCAGACACGAAAGTGGTAGGAGAGGGCCGGATCGGGTCAATTCAACCGGTGGGAGGACCGGACGGGAACGTGACGTGAAGACACTGATCCAGTGAGGTAATGTTGGGTTGTCATAGTAGACGTTATCAGCGGTCATGTTGTGACGTCATCACTATGGTATCCCCAGTGATGATTTCCAACCGGGACCACGTCCGTCAGCTCGAATATTATCGAGCGAATAAGCCAGCAGATAATTACTCGAACGCGTGACTTCTCCAATGACTCGACGACTCATCTAGGAAAATTAACCACTGACGTTTCCCAGAAAAGGATCCTTTTTGGAGGATAGGTGTCTGAGGATATCTATCTGACGATGGCTCCTACATCCGGGTAGTTCTGTTGGGTTACAACATGAGAATATGTAACATTGCAATCATTTTCATTCTGATACAACCCCATTGCATACGGTATAGAAGCAATTCAGTTCATTGTCAATGATTATTGCCCATAGCATCGTCTTTATCGAATTCGTCGCCGTGTGGTATGCCGTTCTTTCGTCCTCTTCTTCTAGGGAAAATTGATAACCATCTGATCAAAGACTTCCTGTTGGTCTCTGAAGGCGTTTCCTGTTGCTCTACTCTCTAATCTTCATTTTAACCCTTTATCTAACATGAAAAGAAGACGACACTTGCAAACAAAATTCCTGAATAACTAATTTCTTTCATTTTTTATCTCAAAAACATAGGTTATGACCACTCTTTGGAACGAGCTCGGAGAGATCGTTCCAAATAGGGGTCATAACCTATGTTTTTGAGACAAAAAATAAACAAAAATAATGAAAATTAATTGGCGATTTTTGTGAATAGCGCTGGCTGGTTTTGGCCGTTACGTTGGGTAAAGGGTTAATAAAGTATGCTATTTTGTTCACCATTTGCAGTTTGGTTTTGTTGGTTGCTTTGAATTCTAGCGTTCGGAGTTGGTAAGTCCATTACTTCGTTCTTGGTTTGGTTTGAATCCTTCCTTGAATCTTCAATTTTCTGAGTATTGTTCTTGGTTTACACTGTAGTTTGAGTGCCCACATCATTCTTCTAAATGGTGAAATCATTCTTGTTTGAGACTGTGGTTTGAGTGGTAACTTCATTGTTCTTAACCCACTGAAACCTAAACGTCTTTTTCAGGGCTAGGAACATGATACATTATAAATTTCACCAAGTAGGGTGACCTCTCAATGAATGTGTGGGGTAACCAAACAATATTTTCAACGTGTAGCCCGAAGGCTGCGCGTTAAAAATATTGAGGGTCTATCCCCCTAGTCATGAATATAGACTCTTCCAATTGTTGCCAGTGAACTGATATGGAATACACCATCGGGTTTCAAAGGATTAACTTTATTTTCGTGAACTTCAGTCTTCTTCAATTCGTTCTTGGTGGGTCGGTAACAGCTTTGTATATAACGGACAGTTGTAAACTATTACACGCGGATGGAGAATATCAAGGGCTTTCAACACCCCTTTGTTTCTGTGGCGGTATCCGTGGTATCTCATCAAATAGACTAGCATCCCCCAATTTATCCTCCGGGTATATCTTCATGTTTAGGTCTGGGAGCTTGATTCAATTTGAAGTTCACAGAGGGTACATTTAATGATGTTAACCTGCTGTGCAGTGTAGCATCACCAAATTCACCCTCTGGAGACCTCATTTTGCACACGACAGTCTGCTCACTTTCAGGCTTACTCAGATAATGTTTTTGATTTCTTTTCTCAATTTAGCCTTGATTTCGCAATATTTATTTTGGAAAATTCCGAGCCATCTATGTCAATGTGTCGTGATCAGATCGCAATCAAGTCTAGAAAGACACCGTGTGTTGTGATCGCAGTATTAGAACAATACCTGCTTAAAGAGAATCATACTTAGATGGTTCCCGGAAGATTTCGGTATACATTTATGGAATTATAATACCTTAGTTTAAAAAATACCCCATCGGCATCACCGAAAGTCACTCTCATGTCGCTCATCTGACTAGAATAGAGCGAGGGGTGGGCTTCGCTTTATTTCAATTTACTCACGGAGTCGGCCCATATTTTATACCACTTATCTTCCACTGGACAGCATTTTCTTCAGACATTCACGTAATTTATTTTGTAAAGTAGCTTACATTAAATCATAATATGATTATTTAGTTATTGGGGTTTAACGACACTTTCAACAGCCAGGGTCACCTCGTGTCGGACAGTTTTACCGGCGAGGAAGCCGGAGTATTCGGAGAGAACCACCGAGTAACGGCGAGCAACTGTCAGGCTCTCCAACGTACTAACTCCACACAAGCAAGACAAGCTCAACATCGACGTGCAGTACGCCTTAGTTCACAACTCCACCGTGCCCCCACACGGGGAATGGAGGTGAAGTGTTTTGCCCAAGGACACAACGCGGTTGCCGCAGGTGGGATTCGAACCCTGTACCTCTCTGCTTGCAGCCTGCACCTCTACCTACTGTACCTACTGAGTCACCGCGCTCCCATAATATGAGTGAGAAAGCCAACAATGAAATGACTGCTGGGACAGGGAATGTAATCAATGATCACGAGATGGGTAAATCATTCCATTCAATGAAGAAAAAGAGCGGATGAAAATTAATATCAAGGCTCCGCTGAGTTAAAGCAACTGTACATATGGCAATTGAAAACAAGGACGTGACATTTAAAGAAAAATCTCTTGCATTTTCAGTACAGGCACTTGCCTAGTCCGTACAAAGCATTCGAGACTTCTTACTGCCTTGATACACAGGCAAGTGATTTTAAGAATAAGCTGAATTATTACCCAACGTACAGTGTGGATGGCTGTTACAACGAGTGTCGTCTAAAGTACATTGTACAGCACTGCCAATGCCGCTTGGAGCCGGATCCGGGTGAGTACTATGTTCTAGCATCATGATTAAGCAAGCATACATGAAGCAACGTTTCATTCTTTATGGCCTCGTCCAGACAGTCGAATGAATAACGTACAGTCCATCACGCCCGCAAGCCACCAGTCGCTGTGGTGATATGGAACAGTCTAGCCCCGAATTAGTCCATCCCATATGTTTAGATTAACTCGTCTGGAATATTTAAGTTGGTCGGAAAAGCGAACTTACTTTTCTGACCACCTATATATTCCAGACGACTGAATCTGAAAAGATACCATAAACATTTATTTTCGTCGAATCAGCACAAGAAGTGTTGCTCAGTCGAGGCTTGATTTGCCTGAATTTGTGATGAAACCACCATTAGGAATGAAGACCACCCAAAGCAGTGGTTTTATGTTTACGCCGGATTATTCACTGTGCTGATATCTCGATGTTTTCAAAGTTAATTCAGTAATTATTGATTGGAATATCTATAACTAGGGTACGAAAGAATATCTGTATATCTTTGCGAGTGAGTGAAGGGATCTTACATTTCATCAACGGTAGTCTGCGCGTAAACTCCGCGAAAAGTGGGTCAACAAACACCCCAATACATCTTCGAATTCCTAACTGAATTGGACTGGTGGACTGAGAGCTTGCCAATCAATGTGATAATAGAAAATGTGATCGTGTGTCAATGCCCATGTTATACTTTTTGGACAGCACCAGCCTCTTCAAAGCCTATGTATATCCACCTTGACTATCAACTTAATAACGCATTCTTTTTCTCTTTATTTGTGCACACTGCCCTCGCTTGTTGGTGTACTGTACGTGTCACCAAACATCCATTATAATTTATCTCTGAAGGTAATACCATTCGTTTTGACTATGTTGATTACTACCAACGTTTATCTAACGACTACCACACATTTAGTTCCAAGAGGGTTAGTGGGTCGTTGGGATCTCCTTTGCTCGTACCCTACTATGTGGGGCCCCAGGTAGCCAACAGCTTGTCGGCCTACACAAATGAGAAGGTCAGCTGTGATATACCTAAATAAACAACTTCGCTGGATGACTTAATAATTATTTTGAAATCGCAACGCGAAATTCTAGAAGTCATTCAACGAAACACGACCAATGTCGAATAACCAACAACGAGCGAATGTGTGTTAAGGACTGATATGTCGCTAAATTCCAACTGTTTTGAAATGACTTTCATGTTCACGTTTTCCGTTCCCGCCCGTGGTGTGTAGAGTATCATGGATATTATGGTGAAACTATGGCTGTGAGTTGCATCAGTAGTCTTATGCATGTACGCATGATTTCACGAGACTGTCTTATGCAGTTTGGTGTGTACAACCGTTACCGGAATAAAAAGGTATTTTGTCCCTTTTTGGCTTTATTTGCGGTGTAACTCCAAAAGTTGTGATTCCGTTGCAACAAGACCTGGCAAAGCACGACAAATATTACAGTTATGGCTAATGACGTGACAACAACTGAGAATGGTATTTTTTCTCCTTTTGGCATTATTTGCGTTGTAACGCCAACATTTTTAAGTTAATTGCAACGAAACCCCGCAATGCTTGACAAATGTCCAAGCCGCGACGTCATGTGAAGTTTTGTTCTTTTTTTGCAACTTCGAAAGTGTTGCGTAAAGAAACTTGGAAATGCTCGAGAATTATCGCTGCCACGGCAACATCCGGAGTCTGGTCTCGGTAAGTGCTATGATTATGACTATAGGCGTGTCGCATGTGAAAGGTGTATTTTCCCCTTTTTAGTGTTACACGTGTTGCAACTCATAACGTTTTGCATCAGTTACAAAGAAACTTCACAATGCACGTTAGGCGTGTCACCCGTTTTTAGGGGCGCCAAAAACGCAAATTGACGTAAAAACGTCAAAATGGACGTTACAGAATACAAATCTAAACACATATGTCTTTTCTCGAACTCAACCACATATTACAATTACATAGGATGTTGACGAATTTTAATTTTTTGCGAGGTTAAGGTCCTACCATCGCAGCAACAGTAGTCCAGATGAATTTTTCGTCCGTTTATAACTGATTGCATTTCCAAATAAAGATTTTACTGGAGATCAACCTTCCAAAATTTTCAGAAGGAGCAATCAATATGGTGGTCGATATTAAACGTTCAGGAGAAAACCATAAAATGACGTTGCTTTGAGTAAATGATGAAACTTGAAATTCTAACAACTGCATTTAAGAGACATCACCAAGGTGATAGTGCAAGAAATTTCATAGCTGGGTGACTGTGTGTATTATTAACTGGTAGGTGCTAAATTATTTTTGATCACAAAAATTTGTTCACATGTCTTTGCCTTGTTACAATTTATGGGAGAGTGCCTATAGGCACTCTCCCATAAATTATAACAAGGGAAATCCATACAGATAAAATAATTGAACTTAATAGGTAAAATGAAGCATATCCACTGAATATGTAGACTTTAGGTTATAGTACCTACACTTCAGAGTAAAGCCCAAATATGGGCTTCCAGCACTCTACCAGTTAATACATAGCTGTATGTGTTAGAAAAGTGTTCATAATGTCTCCAGAATTTGCAGTGACGTTAAAACCTAAAAATTGGGAATAATCGAAAAACTATGAAAACAGCTCTACAACATACTACAATTTGGTCAAAATTGGACGAACTAAAAATTTTGTGACATTGACGTCAGTAACGTCACCCAAAGATTTGGTCGTAACCGTTGAGAATTTTCCAAGTTGGCACCACATCTTTAGATAGGTTGTTGTTGCAAAATATATTTCCAAAATTTCGAGACAAGGAGCTTGATACCCGGGTAGATATTAAAAGACAAAACGTTAAAAGTGATGTTATTCTGGATAACGTTCGGTTTTAAGAATCCTAACCTTATAAGAGAACTAGAGCTAAATGTCTACCATTATCCTAGATTTCGTGGGGTTAGCTTTATGGGAAGTATCCTAAACCGTCGCGGATTGAAAAATGTAAAAACGGCTAACGATCACTATAAGTCATTTCAACTTCATTGAATGACCTGAGAACATAGAAGACACACACAATAAAAAACGAAAACGAGGTCAACATATGTTTTCAACAGACTCTGATCGGGATTTTTAAAAAAATAACCTAAATTTGACATTATTTTCTCGTCTGAGGAAAGTGATAAAGCATCAAGCATCATTTGATGTCCATTGGACAAGGCTATAAAGGAAGAGCTGGTACTGTAAAAGACGTCAAAAAGCTCAGATTCCGTGCGGCGTTATTAGTTGAATGTCACAAAAAAACACAAGCAAACTCACAGATGAGGAGGTTAATAATTTTCCACATAAGACTCTAACAAATAGCAAAGGTGTTGTGAGAACGAGCGAATTAACAGGTAATAAGAGCTCGAAATCACAAATGGAATCACAAGGAGTCCTTTATGTAACAAGAATAGAAAATAAGAGAGATGGCTCAACAATTAAAACAAATACCATTTTCTTTACATGTTATGCTTCTCATCCTCCTAAAACAAAGTAGGTTATATGAACACTAGAGGAGATTTGTATGTCCCAAATCCATTTCCATGCTTCAATTGTCAAAAAATACGAACAATTGTAAAGGTCATTTATGTTTATTAATGCTGTCAGCGGTATCAACAGCCATTTAAAAACCCACTCAAATGTGTAAACTGTCAGGAAAATCACATGTCACCTTCCACAGGTTTCCATGTCTGGAAAAAAGAAAAAATGACCCAAACAGTAAAATGTGAAAACCAAATAAGTTTCGAAGAAGCCAGAGAAACCGTTGTTTTCAATGCCTGGCATGAATACATCATCGCCATCATATGCTACAAAATTATCCAAAAATTACCAACAACAGTAGAATGCCAGACACAATAAACATGTTGCAAAGGCACACATCCTTTCTACATTTTTTTACAATAGAGTACAGCCGTCCTGGAACCAAAGTCAAGCTAAAGAACGTCTGCTACTCCAGTAAAAGCTGAGAAAATAACAATAAAACAAAAATAATAAAAAGCTAATAATATACCAACATCAGAAGTGAATAAGGATAAAAAACCTAAACAGAACAGAAAAACGAGCCGAACAAACAAAACCCAAATTATTATAAAACATGAGAGCGACCGTTTGTATTCACTGCTATAAACTGTATTATTATTATTATTATTATTATTATTATTATTATTATTATTATTATTATTATTATTATTATTATTATTATACTGAGTTCAAAAAGAAAGTATAATAGAAACAAATGTTAAAAAATAGCATAAAGGGTGAAATATAATAGTTCTAATGTTGCATATTTGTGGACAAGACGTCCTGCAAAGAGTTTAATGACATGTTGTTCTTGTCCACCCAACCGTATACAATTTTGCTACGGATTTCAAAATAGCACGTGCTACCCGAGAATGTCAAATTGAATGGATGACCGACGATTTTCTTTGTGTAATGTTGTGCTAGAGAGCCTGAGTTATTGAGAAAACACGCTAGTTTTTGTCTTCCGACATTTTAAAAAATGTCAAGGTTAACCGAAAATCAGAGATTGCGTGCGATTGGTATGCATGAGGCAGGGATACCTCCAGGTGAGCTCGCTGCTGAGTTCGGAGTCACTGTGGCCACTATTTACCGTCTCATTGGAAGGTATAGAACCACTGGATCTACTGTCGACCGATCGTGTTCAGGTCGACCAAGAGTCACGACCCCTGCACAAGTTCGACACACCAGGACGTCTCACTTGCGGGATCTCTTCCTTCCGGCGACGAGGACAGCAGCAATTACTCCTGGTAGAACTAACAATAGAATCAGTGCACAAACTGTCCGCAACAGAATCGCTGAACACGGCATCCGAAGTAGGCGTCCATACCACGGACCAATCCTTACCCAAAGCCATCGTACCGTCAGAGTGGAACGGGTGCGTCAGAGTGTTCGCTGGACACAGCAGCATTGGAGCACAGTTCTTTTTAGTGATGAATTACGATTTTGTCTACGGCGCGTTGATGGTAGGGCAAAAGTGTATCGCCGCCGAGGAGAACGGTTTTCTGATGCTTGCGTGCGGGAATGCGACCGTTTCGGCGGGGGTAGTGCAATGGTTTGGCCAGGAATTTCCTTGCACTATCGAACGCAGTTGATCTTCATGGATGGTAATCTGAATGGACAGCGGTATAGGCACGAAATTATTAACGCTGTTGTTGCCCCGTTGTTCAACGCTAACGTCGGATTGCAGTTATTCCAGCAAGACAGTGCTCGATATCACGTGGCGTGTATCGGTCGTCACTTTCTTGAGGAGCAGAGTATGGAACTTCTTCCCTGGCCCCCACTTTCGCCAAATTTGTCGCCAATCGAGCATCTTTGGGATCAGTTGGACCGTCGGGTACGACTTCATGATCTTCAGACGTTAAGCGATTTACGTAATGTTCTAGGATTGAGTGGAACGCAATTCCACGTGGTGACATCCAGAGACTTATCAAGTCCATGCGCCGTCGATGTCTTGCCATCCAAGAAGCAAACGGTGGACATACACGTTATTGATAGCATGTGTGAACTTTTCATTTCACCCGATGTCTGAATTGCGACGTCCTAACGTGACGCTGGCAACAGTAAGAACATGAAATTATGCAAATTCGTACAGCTAGACTCGAAGTATGAATTTATAATAATTTGTTCGGGATTAAAGTCGATAATGCTAAAAGAAATTGCTCCTCGAAGTTTATTATACTTTCTTTTTTGACTCAGTATATTATTATTAGATCAGAAACAAATACCTCCAGCAACAAAATCTGAGAGAGGGTCAGAGAAAAGAATAAGAAAGAGATCAGAAGAAAAAGGAAAAAGAACAACAGAAACTAAATTCAGATCGAACAACAAAATACCTTCAAAATGCAACTTGTTGGAAGGAATCGAGTATATGTCAATCGATGAATGCATCGATGAAACGTTCTCTTCGCACTATGCTTGAATTCATATCTGGGTAGGTCCCCACGAAGAAATTCACCAAAACAAATTACGGGGTCAACTTAGCTCATACATCATCCATCTAAATCTCCACCTAAATGTGGATCACAAGATATCTGTAACTGTAGTGGTTTTAGTGCGAATTTTAATGAACTTGGCCTTCTAAGCCAAAAATATAAACCTTCAGCATTTATCTTGTAGGAAACACTATTGAAGAACCCCGAAAAAGCAAGATCATTCAGCGTTATATTGTATGGGCAGACGAAAATGATCTTCATGTTCGAGGGACGTCTGTCTCAGTTAGAAATGGCATTATTCACAGTTCTGTACCTTTACAGATGAATGTACAGGATCTAGCGGTACCTCTAGAATTGGACAAAACAGTTACATTATGTTCTATTTATATTTTCCCGAACAAACCCTTCATGTGAATGATTTTGAGTTTTGCAACTTTCTCATCAACTCCTAACTCCATATGTTATGTTGGGTGATTTCAACTCACATAGCCACCTTTGGGGTGATTCCTGCAGCAATGAAGATCTTAAAAGGTAAAACAATAGGAGAGCGCATCACAAATACGACTTGTGATGGTTCAATGATGGGTCAAACATTTACCTGCACCCCGCATCCGGTTTATATACGCCAATAGATCGTTTTACAAGTCCATGTCCTTCACTGTTTCTTGAATAATCTTGGATGGTTGAGATGACCTGCAAGAGATTAACTACTTTCCAATTGTGTTGGAGAGTGTTATTCCTGTGGATATTTAGAGTGTGCCCCAGTAGAACTTTGAAAAAGGCAAACTGGGACACTGTCTCAAAGCTTTGTTTTGAACGCCTCACACAGGAGAAGTTTGATGAAAGTGTTGACAACGTGGAATATTGTACTAAGGAACTGCTTGATATTGTAAACACAGCCATCCCAAAAAGCTCGGCCAATCCAAAACATTTCACCAAATCATCTGTTAATAAGTCACTAACAAACAACTTAGACAAACTATAAACTATATAAATCGGGCAAAAACAGGACGATTTATAAAACAAAAAAGGAAATGTTCTTGTAAGACTTATGTTTTCCAATTATAACCTTTACCCAACGTAACGGCCAAAACCGGCCAGTGCTATTCACAAAAATCGCCAATTAATTTTCATTATATTTTAATTTTTTGTCTCAAAAACATAGATTATGAACCTCTTTGGAACGAGCTCGTCGGGCTCGTTCCAATGAGAGGTCATAACTTATGTTTTTTAGACAAAAAACGAAAAACATTAGTTATTCAAGAATTTTGTTTGCAAGTCGTCTGCTTTTTACGTTTGGTAAAGGGTTAAACAACACCCACCCACCAACAACATTTGGAAAAGGAGTAAATAATTGAAGGTAAATGTACACAATCAAACGTAAAAACACCTCGAAGATAACAATACACCAAATACATCGAAGAATGAATTATCAAATACATTGGTCTCAACAATCTCCAAACATTCGTCGTCCGCAAACTGTAATGAAGACAAGAAATCAAGTTTACCTCAGACGATTTAGGGGATTACAATGAATCTTTTTGTGTGCAAGAGTTAAATACCTCTTTACATAAAGCAAAAGGATACTCTACTGGATCACATGCAATACACTATCAACTTTCTAAACAACTGCCTCAAATCGCACTTGAACTTTTACTATCAATTGTCAATGACATATGAGTGGCTGGCCAGTTCCACCTTCCTGGCAAAAAGCAACAATAATTCCCATTCCAAAGCCTGCTAAAGGTTACAGCATTCTAAGTAATTACAGAGCTATTTCATTTGCAAATTGTCTATAAAGCATGGAAAGGAAGATCAATTGTCAACTTCTGTGTTTCTGGAATCGGACAATCTGCACGTGAATGTTCAGTGTGGTTTCAAAAGACAGATAAGTACTGTGGATCATTTGGTTAGAATTGAAATGTTTATAAGAAATGCCTTTGCCAAGAAAGAACATGTGGTCGACATCTTCTGTGGCCTTCAAAAGGCACGTAATATAACGTGGAAGTATGGGATTTTAAAAGATCCTTTTAACATGGCGCTGAGAAGGACTTCACCTCTTTTTATAGCTTTTTTAAAAGGACCGTCCATTTTAACTACGTGCTGGGCCTGCATTATCTGACCCACACGAGCAAGAATTGGGGGTTCTCGAGTAGTATTTTATCTTTTACCCCATTTTCTGTTAAATTCGATGGCATCATTGACGTGAGAATATGATTGATTCTTCAGTGCATGTCGATAATGTTTTACTTTTCTGTAACTGTAAAATATGTATGCCATCGAATGTAAACTTCAGCTGTGTCTAAACAGAATTCATAAATGGGCTACACAAAATGGTTTCATGTTCTCAAAGTGCAAACATAATTGTCTTCATTTTGCAAGCTCCGAATACATTATTTCGATCCGGAGTTAAAAATAAATGCGGTTACTATTAAAATTGTTATGGAAGTGAAACTACGTTTATTGTTTGGCAAAAGTATTGACTGGAAGCAAGCAGCACACAAAGCACAATAAATTTACTATGATATATTTAGGCGATGTGTGTCGTCTCGGTACTAACATTAACTGAGAAGCAACCTCCGGATCAATACTATAAGATAGGAATGCATGATTAGAGACAGTCGTTAGTTTGTCAAACTCGATATGGTCTAGCGATGATGTTTTGAAGTGGCTTACCTAATGTATGCTTAATGCTCGTAGGAAAGAGGCCAGGCTACCGTGAGACATTTACTAGTTTTAAAATTGGTATACAAATTCCGAATGACATGCTTTTAACAATCAAGTCGGAATGACATCTAACGCACACTGTTTAGATGATGCCTTAGATATTAGCTTATGGACCTCTTTGAATTCTAAACGTTTCAAATGTGCAACTTGGCGACAGCGTTTGGGCAGGAGCGTGTCGTATCGCAACTATGGAGAAAATTGGAGAGTGCACTTGTATCAAGCGATACTCTGATCACTTCGATTATTTCAACGAAGAAACTAGAAAGTCGATCTGCAAGGTCCCCACATGATGAATACTCAGGCTGTGTGGTGGTAATTTGTCGATGCAGCAGTTTCTCGATGATAGTGGGCAGAACATGTGGAGAATTTATACTATCAGAAATTAAATCGGAAAGGTATTTTTGCTTTTCAATATGGAATCATCATCGCATTTTCCATAATATGGCACTGGCGAACTAACAAAAAGATGAATAATTTATGATAAAATAATTACTTATTTAACGTGAAGCGGTTATAGGATGCCAAGATTCTAAAAGCGGTTATAGGATGCCAAGATTCTAAAAGATGAATAAATAAAGGGGAGATAGCTCTGAACGGTGAGACGTATGTTGGTTGAAACTGACTGTATATAGTTTTAAATATAGCTTACATATCACGTTCTGAACCAATGGTAATTCTCAGAAACTTGCAGGAGTAAGAGTAATGGTATTTTACAATACGCCAACCAGTTTGAGCGCCCCGACGAATATGTTCGGAGCAGGAAAGCGAGAACACACACAGTTTAGTTATATTTTTAAATGTTGGTTCTATAAAAGATGATATTTCCAGAAAAGGCGAATGACCAATCGTGTGCATCTTACTTCCGTCGAAAAGAAAACTATGGTGAGTGGCGAAGGACACGCACGCGTGGTATGTAAGTGACTTTTCACTCCCAGGTTTATTGATCTCACCCGACGTCATGATAGCGTAGCCCAGTGACGTCCTGCTGGGAGTCATTGTTTCTCGTGGCCTTGCTGTGCCATCATTGTCACGGTGATACGTAGTACCAGTGTTCATGTGCAGCCCATATTGTTAAGGTAATACGTAATTGCGTCGTCCATTTTATTTACTGGAAGCCGCCATTTAGTTTTATTTCATATCACGTGGTTGCTATGAGCTTGGAAAGGCTTTAATATAGTGGGGTGTGTTTCGGAAACAACCTAAATCACCGAAACGGATTTTATTTGGATCGAATTCTTCCAGACTGCTTCCGAAATGAGTAGTACGTAGTGCTATATGGTCATAAATTGTGTCGGGTGTCGTTCCTTTGCATAAAAGTATGTTTGCTTGGCTAGAATACTCTCAGAATTCCCGGTTCTGCCAAAATCTGTTCATTTATTGTCTGTACCTGGCTACACTCCACCATAGTGTTTATCTAGTCTTAGCTACTCCTGGTTCTCTCTGGACCCGACCGCTAATTAGGAGATAAACGTCTCTTGTTGAGTTAGACATTCGGGAAATTGACTGTGAAAAACCATTTGTTAACGAGCCCCGAAGGGTTTAGAACGTGATAATGGGGTTTATCTCCATTGTAATTCCTGTCATCGTCAGAAGTGAAAAAATTCTCCAAACCCGTTTTATTTGAATAAAAACAATAAACAAATGTCATTTTCGACCTCGGTCTATTTGCCATCATCGAATTTATAAGATGTACTTCGAACTGACGCTGACAACCGTTGCCATACAAACAACTCCGGGGTGTGTTCGATTTGTGATATGAGCGGTTTAGCGCCGTTGCTAGCTAGTAGCGTGGAAACAAACATGTTCTAATTGACCCGCGTCCGGCAGTTAGAGCACGGTAAGAGTGCATTTACCTGAGATTAGAGCACAGAGCCGACCGGCCCCCAGCCAATCAAATTACGGGTTAAGAAAGAACAACGTGGTCGAATTTAACTGATGAATTACAATTTTCAACATTCAAGTCTTTCGATTTACCCAAGCCCCCGCCCATTGAAACAGCATTATTTGATACAAAAGCATGTATGGTTCATGCGAATACGTCCAACTGTCAATGGAGCTGTGACTGGAGGAGGCATGGCACGGACGATTCGAATCTTGTCGAGCAAATGAGCTATCGAACAAGTATTGAAAGTGTGACTCGCTGTAACGTTATTCGACTCGTCTCGAAGAAAAGGGATTATATAACCATAGGAAGGAAATCTGTGAAAGGGATTCAAAGAGGGATTTCAAATCTCTATATGGCTCCGAAATTCTACAAGGCTTCTACCTCCTAGAACAGTCTTCGTGTCTCCTAACTAATAGATGCTTTCTGGCTTCTACAGCGCTACTGTAGTCTATATTCCCTCTCACTATCACATAGTACCACTACTGCTGCTTGAATCCACCATTAGCTATAGCGAGGGAAATTCACTACTGCCAATAACATTACTACATGCTCGCGCCTTAGAGAACGCTATCTGCCCTATGAACAGCTTTGACAGTGCATGTGGACTATCGTGGGCTACCATGGAAACACATTAGACACCCACAATGCGCCACCGTATGACGCCACTTTAGATCAACAGGTGAGATTAGTATTTGTACTACATGTAGTTGAACTGTTTAAATACTTAATTCTGCACACCTCTGTACTGTTAAGTCATTAAAGGTATTTAGCTTCTCCGACGTATTTATTTATTTATTTATTTATTTATTTATTTATTTAGGTTTAACTACACTTTAACAGTACAGGTCATATCGTGTCGGTGACAGTTTTACGGATGGAGGAAGCCGGAGCACCCGGAGAGAACCACCGAGCAACGACGAGCAGCTGCCAGCTCCCCATCGTCGTAACTCCGCACTGCAGCACAGGAAGGGTTAGATTGATTGAAGACATGCGCACCATCGACGTACCGTACGCCTTAGTACACGGCGTCACCGTACTCCCAACAATCTGGGTTAAGTGCCTTGCCCAAGGACACAACGCGGGAGTCCGAATCGATCGATCAGACGGTCACTCATCCAAGGACTAACCGGGCTCGACATTGCTTAACTTCAGTGATCCGAAGAAAACCGGTTACTGCAACGCCACCGCGCCCCAGCTTCTATTTTAAACTGAAACCTTCCGAAATTGATTGTCATAAATAAATGAAGCCTAGAATTTAATTCATCTTTTCTTCCGTATAATATTTTTTTATACCATGCTCTCCTATGCTCTCCTATGTTACTAATAATAATTAATAATAATAATTTTTAAAGCCAAGAATCCACTCACGGTGCTCAATGGCTGCACAATAATTGCATACATACATATACACACATACACATACATTCTCTCACAGATACATTGATACATGGATCACTATTTTCATTTATTTATGCCCAACGCCACATCAGCAACCGAGGCTATATCGTGGCGATAAGCGAACCTAAAAGAAAAAGGGTATTGAATTAAAACAAAATAAAAAAAAACAAACAAACTACAACTTTACCAAAACAAGTATGTGAGTGTAACTTGACGAGTAACGAGGCAATCGTCACTGACTTAGTCACACCCACGCACCTGGTAACGGCTACTATCCGTCAAAGGCCTCTGTGTTAAATTTTAGCTTTTAACCCCACAACCGTGTAAAGCTTCTACTGTGGTTACAGAATTTTTACACCTACTTTCGGAAGTTCATCCAACTTGACCTATGGCATGACGCAATTTGCCAACTTCGATGCTTCGCGATGTTTCATTCAAACATACGACATTTTGTGGTACTATCTACTACGTGTAAATGACTTATTAAGTTTAAAATACCTACAATTAAATATTTAAATTAAAATTTAAAAATTGTTAATAATAATTTGACTGAAAAAGCAAGGTAAATTCAATCAACTTTGACGATGTGTCTGGCTATAGTGATGCCCACCGGCGCAGATGTAAACAAAACAAGCTCGTGTGTTTGCGATAGAAAGTGTCCTTTTTATCCATTTTAAGTGACAAAGTCGATTATTTATTAAGAGCCTGGTATAAATAAAACAAATAGGTACTAGGGCCGGCAAGCCGAGTGGTTAAACCCCTTTTCCTACTCGTGGTTTAAATTATCGGCCCTAGTACCTGTTTATTCTAAATGTTAACTTTACCGTCTCTGAGACAACTGATTTCAGGAACAATTCTCCTCAGATTGTATCGTTTCTCAAGAAAATCAACCTTCCGTAAATTTTAATTGTTTTTAATCCTTTAGCTAGATTTCAACTTCAACACTTCTCTGATGAACATGTTGATTAACATGGTATTCATTAAGGTATTTACATGAATATTCGGGGGCGCGGTGGCTCAGTTGGTAGAGGCGCAGACTGCAAGCCGAGAGGTCCTCGGTTCGAATCCCACCTGCGGCAACCGCGTTGTGTCCTTGGGCAAGACACTTCACCCCGATTGCCTACATGGGGGCACGATGACGCTGTGTACTGAGGCGTACTGCACGTCGATGGTGCGCATGTCTTCAACCAATCTAACCCTGCCTGTGCTGCGGTGCAGAGTTCAGAGTTACGATGTTGGAGAGCTGACAGCTGCTCGTCGTTGCTCGGTGGTTCTCTCCGGGTACTCCGGCTTCCTCCACCCGTAAAACTGTCACGGTCACGATTAGCCATTGTGCATAAATATGTGACCTTAAACACCAATAAATAAATAATAAATAATATACATGAATATTCGCTACTGCTCTTATTACCCGTTTCACGGCCATAATATAATTCTCTCATGATTTGAATGGCATATTGTACTTGATACATTGTAACAGATATTCATATTTTTACCCTGCATACACATAACTTATTAGCTCCACAATATAGCCGTGGATCCTGGTGTGGCGATGAGCAAAAATAAATAAATAAATAAATTAATAAATAAATAAATTGTCTTTTATTCTTTGTCGTACAACAGCTCTTACTCTCCAATAGGGTGCATTTATGGGAGTTTGGTGTCTTAGCAGCATCCTCATGCTTCATCAACATATGTATATATTTGTTTACACAAGGTAAATAGATTGGTTTCCATTTTCAATTTATTTCTCCACTTTTAACCATTCCTATGGCGTAAAGTGTAAACGTAGTGTAGTACATTTTACAATAATGTACAAAACAAGATCGCGCAGGTCCGTGGTGGTTATTACATGAAATAACAAAATATAAGATACATGTATGGGGAACAGATGTTTTGGCTTTCGAGCTTTTCAACAGGCGTTTAATTTCAAAATGGTCAAATACTCGCATTCTGTCGAATGTGTGTGTGTGTGGGGGGGGGGGGGGGCGGGGTGGGGGGGGGGGGGGGGGCTAGGGGGATTCTGATTTTTAAATATTCTATCGTATCCGCCATGGTATTTGTAATCAATCAATATTTTTCATTTTAGTTAGGAATTCGATCGACTGTATCCTGTCTGAAAGTGCGCCATGTGCTCCGTCTTGCGTGATACAGTCCATCGGGCTCCAGTTCATACAATTAATTACATCATAGCCTCCAATAACTGTAAGTATTGTAGTTTTCATGAGTTAAGTTAAACAGACATCATATTGCATGCAGGGTTTTCGGGTCAGTTTTAAAATTATTTTCTTTCATCTGCATGCTTATTAATATATCGCGATGCAATATGTACCATGTTAAAATGATTCGACACATTACATTTATCTCAGAATTCTTCCCTCCGCAATGCACGCTATAAACGAAAAATGGCAAGGAGGATTCTCCTTACGGCGAAAGCTGCGTCTGTAATTGCGGGAGGGCGATCTCAGAAATGCAAGGTGTTTAATGTTTTTAGCAAGCTTTTTTACACAGGCGATATTGAACAAAATGTTGTTGAAGGCTATTGTTACATAAATATGATATGCACGACGACGGTATTGTTCTTCCACATATTTAATCTTGTAATTTTATCAAATCTGTAAATTTAGCTTGGGAGGGAGTGGTTGGAGGAAGGGGATGGTAGAAGTAATGAGGTCAGCCGAGAGAAGGATGTAAAATTGATTTCAAATCCCTAATAAATTTTGCTAGATTGCGAGTTTGTTTAGTATTTGAGCTAGTGAATAAACTCTGGACTTTGTAGATGCTAGGGTGTCGCCTGTAGAAGGGATTGATGTATTTAGTCCTTAATTCTTTTAATTCGTCACAGACAAGAATATAATGGTATTCATCGCCAATATCAGCTTCACATAGGTTGCATTTTTTTGGGACAGTTCTAATCCCGTCCAGCTACCTGTTTCGATCGGGAGCCTATGATTTCTGACTCGGAAACGGAGAAGGGGGACGGCCAAAGATGGGGGCAATTTTCGGAGGTATTCTTCTAAACCAAAGCTAAGTTTAATTACCTTGTAAAACTGGTACTTTCCAGAATTTTCTATGTTTGATCTCCATTTTTGTAAGACGTTATCCTGAAATCTCTCTTTAATTACGAAATTAAAATGTTTCCTATTTAAAATACTCTGATTGATCCATATGTTTGTCATTCCTAATTTGTCAAGCAATGAAGATATGCAATTAATCCAGGGACTTGTGTGCAACCCACTCAGATGGTTCAGATATAGAATTGAGTAGAGTATAGTCGAGATTTTATTTTCCTTTCCAGATACTAATTGAGCCCAGTAATTTAGGGAACGGATCTTAATTTTAATACCTATGGCTGTAAGCCCTAATTCACCAAATACAAAATTGTTTCCAGTCGATTTTTTAAGTTTTAAAATGAATTTAAAGAACCATAGTTCAAGTTTCTCTATTGTCGAGATGTTTTCATACCCCCATATTTCACATCCGTAAATTAGAATTGGGACTACAGATTTTTCGTAAATTTCTAAAGTAATATCAATTGTTTGTTGGTTTTGTCGAACTTTGTTTATTATGGCGTACATTGCCTTTTTAGCTTCTGTACATCGTGAGGATATTTCGGCAAAGAATTTACCTGATTTTGAAAATGTTACGCCTAAATATTTATAATTATTGACAATTTCAATTGCGGTCCCTCTGAATAGAATTTATCGTTCTTCCCGACGCGGGTACCAAATTTTATTATTTTTGTTTTATTTAAATTAACTTCAAGTTTCCATTTTAGACAATATTCGAAAAAACTATTCAATGTAAATTGCAGATCCTTTGCCGTGTTGGAGAGCAAAACGGTATCGTCAGCGAATAGCAGTACGAGGAGCTGCAAATAAAACTGTGTGCTGCATGTATTCGGTGACAGTGGAGGGTGGTCAAATCGTAACCCACTAAAGTTTTGTAACCATAATACATATGACATCGTTTGTGATAGTTTTCTCACAATCGTCTACTCTCTTCGGCACACAGAAGTGTGGTATGTTTTTCGACTAGATCGCGACTGGTCCAAGCATACTTCCATTAGTAAGCGTTTCTGAATAAAATAATGGGAAATCAAGATCAAGTCGAGAAACAACAAACGAAAATACATTCCTGTATCTCTTCGGTTGGTGCCCATTCACGCCTATCATAAAATCGACTTCCTATAGTTATTCTATGTAGTTATCTACCCTGGAATTATTAGACTGGCATGGAAGGTCCAATTAAGAGGCATGCAGCTGTTGAGAAAACGCCCATGACATCAGCAGAAAATAAGGCTAAATTTCTTTTTGTTAATTTTAATAAACGAAAACAACAGACAGCTCTCTTACATCCTATACTTTCTTTAATAATGGAAAGGATAGTCTTTGTATTATATGTCACAATTCGCACACTGTTGACATAATGAACAGAAAAAACATTATAGAACATCAAAAGAAGGTAAAAGCGCCGATTTCTTATTTTAAATGGGTTGAAACAGAGAATAATAGTCAAACATTTAACCCTTTACCTAACGTAACGGCCAAAACCGACCAGCGCTATTCTAAAAAAATCGCCAATTAATTTTCATTACTTTTTCATTTTTTGTCTCAAAAACTTAGGTTATGACCCTCTTTGGAACGAGCTCGTCGAGCCCGTTCAACGAGGGGACATAACCTATGTTTTTGGACAAAAAAATTAGTTATTCAAGAATTTTTTTTTGCAAGTGTCGTCTGCTTTCCATGTTAGGTAAAGGGTTAAACTGATTGGAAAAAAATTGTAAAAAGCCAGCTTCTGTATTTTTATATTACTCTACAGAAAAATGCATGAAGTTTGTGAAATGATGCGCACGTCGATGATACAGCTTTGCTAACATTTCGATATTTCAATTTTTATAAGAAATTCCCATACTCGCAGAGTTAAATTTCCTGGAAACTTTTAGAAAACTAAGGAGAGCTAACATTCCTGTGAATCGCTTCCAATTATGAAAATTGTCAGCCATGAACATCAGAGATTCAATGTTGTCGCATTTCATTTTCGGTAGGGGGACTATATATAGGCAGAAAATTTGGTCGAGTAACTCGACTAGATCGCGACCGAGACGCGATCCAATAAAATTGTTTTGCCCGCTTTTATTATCCCAGTGCAGTATTGCGTCCATTTAATACGTTTAATGATTTGTATTTCTGTGTTTTTAAAGCATTGATTTTTCATATTGCAAACAAATAAATCGATACGACTGGGTATAATCTGCGTGAAAGAACGATTTAGGAAACGCTTTTCTTTCAGGTGAAGAGTCTATCTGCTCGTTCAAGAAAGAAATAGAATGCTATAGACCTTTTAGCGGTGAGAAGTTTGTGTTCTAATTCTGTTCGTATAGCATATATAGTATAGCTCATGCAAAGTGGAAAGGTGGCAGTCAAAGTATAGCTTTTATACCGACATTGTTGTAATGTTGAGAAACAAATCCATTTGAATACTTGCAAAGTTTGAAGTAAATACACACTATCATAACAGTGTGTTGATCCGTGTCGTAGTATCACGTTGAGTTGAGGTGGCCAGATTGTCGGATCACACGAGCTGCCGCAGACAGCTGGTGTGATCCGACAATCTGGTCACCTCAACGAGACGTGATACTACGACACGGATCAACACACTGTTATGATGTTAGGTTTATTATATGACTGACACACTAACAGTAACTTAATTTGCTTATTTCGATTTACTTTTGTAAACAACGGCAACGGCTTCCCCAGTTACGAAGTCTATTTTTAACGGATGAATAGTCCGACGTTATTCATACGGAAATTCTCGGCAATTTCTGTAGGAGTGTGATATGGATTTTTGATCCGGGAAATTCTTACCTGGTGTGATCCGACAGTCTGAATAACATCGTCAAACAGTGGTGGTATTTAGGGTAAAAATATCATAGTCATATAATAAATACTCTTTTCTTCTTAAAATATAGTTCACATGTTTCTGAGAGATTTAGTCGCACATTTATAGATTAACCAATCAAGTGCGGAAAATCCTATATATATATAAATTATTCATTAATTTATTTGTTCATTTTGAGGTATGATCTCATATTGTCAACAATGTGTAAATGAGGTAATAAGTGTTAGAACTCGAGTTCAAATAACTTACAGATAGTCAAATTTCCATGACACATGAAATTCTCAAACACGATGGATGGTAACTAAATTAGCTAAATGGACAGAACGCGATGTTGGTTTGAATCGGTGGGTGTTTTACATAACGAGTTGGAATTGCGTAGTCATATTTCGCGAGAGCCATAGACTCGAGCGAAATATGATTACGCCATTCCGACGAGTTATGTAAAACATCCACCGATTCAAACACACATCGCGTTCTGTGTTTATTATACAACCCATGCATTAAAATTCATATAAATAAACAAATTTCAATTCCGATGTTTACACACAAAGGTGAAGAGTCTGTTTGTTTTGACTGAAGCTGTACTGATCAATTGGATCGATAAAAATCAAAACAACTTTTTCGGAACCAGTGTTTGTTGAAATTCGTACCGCTGTATCTCTTCGGTTGGTGCCCATTCACGCCTAACCATTTGGTGGCTATTACTGTTAGTAAAAACATAACTCATAATTTGTGCAGATTTGCAAAACAGCTGGGAGAAACATTTTTAAAAGAAGTTCGAAGAATTTAGATATAGCGGATCCACAAAACAAGACGGCCACGGAACTGGGTTAATGTTCTGGTTTGAAATGATTGTTGGTTTTTTTTTTAAATATTATCTCATTTTTGGCTAATTTTTTGTGAACCGACTTTATTTTGCTTTAGACGTTTTCATTTTCACACTATGCGACAGACTGTCGATAATTGTATAACGAAATTTGGAAACTTTTCGAAGCGTAACTAATGCCTCGAAGAGAAAGGAACTGGCATGAACGGTGTTGGGAAAAAAGTTCCGGCTTGTACATCACCCATTGAATGTAGAATCATTTATGTCATAGCGGCTATTCCGTTAAATGCAAGAGTTTAAAGTTGAATTAATGTGTAATAAAATGTTTTACAGACATCCCGATAAATATATAAGAGACGGAAATAATAAAAAATGTGTCTCTTGCGCTGCTACGACCCTCACACATAACATATAGACACACAGCCATCACAAACCAGTTCATTACAATTAAATGGATGGAATTGTCCAATACCTCCTAACGGCTGAAATATTTCCTATTTGAGATAACTACGTGTGGAAATTTTTTATTCCGGGTGACTTCATGTATGTTGGTTCAACGGCGGACTGACCATATGGTCCACCAGGTAAATTCCCGCTGCCCCGCCCCTATTGATGCAACCAAAACGCGTTGTTGCATGAAATTTTGTGAAAACACCCCCTTGATGAATTTCCCGGTAACTTTTCTTGGCCCAATCCGTCACTGTGTTGATTTGCGTATCAAGTAGCCGCAACTGTTTTTTACATTGTCTGCCCATGAAACAGAATAGTACAGAAACAAAGCAGTCATGTCGACAAGGAGCGTCGCGAAAATAACCGATTGGGGAGGAGGGGTGGGGTGAAAATGTGATTTGTCCCAACTGTGATGGTTCAAGTACCGATTGAAAAATATTTCAACTACATCATCAAAGCATGCCTTCGACAAAGGCATGCCTTGATGATGAAGGTGGAATATTAGTCGGTATTAAAGTTAATAAAAAACCTCAATGTGTTTTGGAAACTTGTCAGTGAATTAATAAAATGCATACGTAGTAGGCGTGACTCAACTTCTTATTTAATTAACACGTACCGTAGGAGCGCGGGGGCTCTGTGATAGATTGTTGGACTTCTATGCTAGAGGTCCAGAGTTCGATACCCGTCCGGGACGACCCGCGTTGTGTCCTTGAGCAAGGCACTTTATCCCGGTTGCCTACATGGGAGCACGATGGCGCCGTGCACTACGGCCTAATGCACGTCGATGGTGCACATCTCTTCAACCGCTGTAACCCTGCTTGAACGGAACTTGAATAGAATTAGAATGTTGAGGAACTGACAGTTGCTCGTCGATGCTTGGTGTTTCTCTCCGAGTACCCCGGCTTCCTCTACCCATAAAACTGTCACGGTCATGATTAGCCACTGTGCATAAGTATGTGACCTTAAACACCAATAAATAATAATAATAAATAACACGTATCATACCGGTACTCAGGATTGGTCATGTTAGCCCCTCTACCCACCCCACCCATCGCCCCCAACACCCCCAATCAGGTACTTCTGACCTCCGTTTGTATGACCGATTATGTGTGTGTGTGTCCGACACAAGTCCAAGTATGAAAAATACTCCTTTAACTGGTTGAGTGGTATGTTATTTTTGGTGGTCATAATTTGTTCATCAAAATTTGTTTTATTACAAATTATTGGAGAGTGCGTAACAGGCACTCTCCAATAAAATTTATAATAAAACAAACTTATATAAACAAAATATTATTGATGTTTGACTGAATGTGAAACACGAGCAAAGAAAATCATGGCTTTTGTTTTGGTACCGTCATTTTTCTGAAAGCCCTGATAGTAGCTTTTAGTACTCCACCAATTAACGGGTAGAGTGCTAAATTATTTTAGAATATCAAATCGTGTACACGTGTCTTTGCCTTGTTACAATTTATCGGAGAGGGACTATGGGTCACAAGTGAATATGTTCTGTAGTTCAAGAAATATTTTGAAAGTGCTGTCTTCTCTCCGTGTTGTATAATAAGAGAGATACAACAAAGGTGGAGTTCGGAGGACTGCAATCAACGATCCACTTTGCTGTTCGGTGCATGTGCAATAATACAGGCAAAACTATAACAAAGGTCGATGGTCCCTTTCTCTCATACTCTACCTGGGTTGTATTCTGTATTTATACCACGACTAAACTTGAATTAAGTCAATGAAGCTTACAGTTTTAAAGAAAAATATCCCCCTCAGTGGTCTCTTTACATTCTGGCTTGACGCTGTATTGTGACGAAGCATTACATTCACGTCATAATGTCAATCAGATGCGTAACAACCAATCAAATGCACTCTTCCACGACGTTCTTACACGTAGGCCGGATTCCACGAGTTGTGTATCTAGCACATTTCTCAATATATGCATTGTTGCGCGTAACGCTGAATATACACAGCAGTCGTGTTTTAAGGGCTAAGGTAAATATCACTGTGGCGATAACAAATCACGTGTTCAATTCCTTATCAAGAAGACTGGTGTCCAAATGGATGTCAGTATCAAAACTAGGGTTTAGTCTCTGGAACGGAAATTTTCTGGTTCTCGTTTTTAAAAGTCAGTCACGATGCTGGGAATTTTCCGGTTCTCTTTTCTCAATGTCAGTCCCTATACCCGGAAATACATTGAACAGAACCTGGAATCAAATGCTGCGTTCCACAACTTTTGATTCCCGATTCTTGTCTATGAATTTCCCGGGCATCAGCACTAATTTTCAGAACCGATAATCGGGAAATTCCCGTTCCCGAGATTAAACCAATTAAACGACTATGTTTGTCTCGGAAGAATTGATATGCGCAGTAATCTCACGAACTTTAATAAGCAATCATTGATACCATGGTCTGTGAATTTCCCGGATATCGTGATTGACTTTCAGAAAAGGGAGCAGGAGAGACGTGAAATAATTCCCATTCCAGGTATTAAAAATTCAAAACAAAGATGCTCTTCGTATTCCAGGTATTAAAAATTCAAAACAAAGATGCTCTTCGTTTTTGATAGACCGGGAATAAAGATTATAAAGACTTCTAACTCTTCACTAAAAGTTAAAACGTTCTTGTTTTGAATGATGGTGTTGCGTGCGGGATAAAGTAGTTCCCACTTGTTACTCCAATATTCTTTCGTTTTTCTGTTCTCGTCATCTATATTTTGAGTCCTTCTCTAAATCTCTTTCACGCTCCTATTTTCCTTTTATTGACTCTATTTATGAACCATTATTTTTTCACAGACACCTTCTTAAGAAACCAGACTAATGGATGTGGATGCTTTTATCCCTGCACAAATATGAAATATGACCAACAGATATCGATGGCATACTTCCCGAGTGAGGCAGTTCAGCATTTTGTTGCACCTATATTTCCGACTGGATTCAAATTAAGGTATATGTATATCATCAGGCAAACCTGAAGCAAGGATCTCAAACTTTCCGACAAAGTTCGGTGAGAGTTATAATTTTCCTGCAATGTTTCCGGGTCGTTTTGGCCGTCGGTACGCACTTGAATCCTAAATCAATATACAAGTTTGGAACAATAATAAACGAAACAGATCAAAAACATTCATTTATTATTGTTATTTTAAATAATTACTTTCGTATAACAATAATAATAAACGAAACTGTTCGTGTACGTGGCAAATCGACCATTATATACTTGTGAATGATTTCGTACAAAGAATCTACGAACATAACGTAGGGTTTTCTCCATAATATTTTTTGCAAAATGAAGATAAAATGCTTTGATCAACACCTCTTCTTTTTTCGTGAACCAAAAATCTAAAATGGTCCACCTTTCCACATTCGGAACTGGAGGTCGTTTCAAGATTGTGGTGACGATAGCTTTCAGTTAAAAAAAATCGATGACGTATAATTTGTACGTCAAATACTTCCATTTTACCGTCAGTTGCTCAAAACATTTTGTGAAGCGCTATCAGCCTATTCGGGGTTAGCGATAGCACCATATTATTATAAGTATTGTTATTAGTAGTAGTAGTGGTAGATGTAGTAGTAGTAGAACTGTTGTTTCGCCAAATGGTCAACTTTTTTTCAAATTAGCAACTTTCAGAGAATATGGTGCATTGTCCCTATATCCCCATGGATTCTCTCTGTTGATTGGTCAAAATGCCTTGAAAGGACATCATCCAAGGTATATGAGAGCGTGCAACATCCAGGGTATAAGCGCACGCGAAACATCGGGGGTGTATGGTTTCAATGAAAGCATTTCGCCTCCGCTAGCCTCGTTACAAAAATCGAACCAAAAAACCCGAAAATAGTCACAAATATCATCAGATTTCCGACAATACAATCATAAAAATAAAATAAGAGCAAATAATTCGTCCCCTGAGTACCAATGTGTTCTATAGAATGCATTGGAACTCAGGATACGATATGCAAACAAAGTACTGTTCACTCGTTTCCTTAACGACCCAAGGGATGTAACTCTCTCTGTTGTCTTCTACGATTATAAAAACAAAATTATTATCACGAATTTGGGCCAAATAATTGTGGAGCTGAGAAGTGCGACCACAAATTCATTTCCACTTAGTTGTATTGTGTTTCAAACGGGACAAAAACGTTATCTCCGCCAACATGTATGGTATCTGGAGATTTAATACCTGAATGTCTCATTTAAACACCTCGCGTGCGGGTAGGTGTTTAAAAACTGACATCCAGGTATTAAATCTCCATTTACCATTTAACATGGGATGAAGCATCCCCGCCCACCAGATTCGGTCCTGCCAAAAGATCCCCAAACTTGATTAACTACTTTGAATCAGAGAGACATATATCCGTCTGAGACTAATCATAACAGACTAACCAATTCGTTTTGTTTGGATCATTTACCAAATGTGACCATACTAGGTCAATGTTATTCAACTGATTCGAGACTTGCCATTCAAATTGTTCAACATTTGCCACCAAAGCATAGCTGCTGATCCCTCTTTGGAACGAGCTCATCGAGCTCGTTCCAACGAAGGAACATAAAGCTATGTTTGTGACGCAAAACTTCAACATTTTTACTTATTCAAGAAAATTATTCATGTTAGGTAAAACATTAACCGGTATTCTTCTGACAATCAACACATGCTATTGTTCGGTGATCAATACCAACACTTTTTTTCTGATATATTTCTGGACAAGACACCTTGTAAGTATTTTTTAAAAACTAGTTTTTAGCTCACCTGGCCTAAAAGGTCATGTGAGCATTTCTCATCACTTGGCGTCCGTCGTCCAGCGTCCGTAAACTTTTCACATTTTCATCTTCTTTTCTGTAACCGATGAGCCGGTGTGAACCAAACTTGGCAGAAATGGTCTATGGGAGGTCTTCTACAAACAATCCTCATTTTGTTCCCGTCTGATGAAAAACGTGGCTTCCTGAGGCATTCTTTGATTCTGGTTGGTGGATTTTCAAAAATCTTCTCCTCTGAAACTGCCAGGCCAAATGTTATGAAAGTTCACATAAATGATGACCCCGTTCTACCAACGATCCTCATTTAATGTTGATTGCGTCACAAACATGGCCGCAATTGCGGCTTATAGTTACTGTAGAAACCCTATGGGAAATCACATTTTCCTCTTCTTCTCGGGACAAACCGAGGCGACGTGTAAACAAACCTGGCAGGGATAGTCTATGGGAGGTCCTCTACAAACGATCCTCATTTTGTTCCCGTGGGTTGAAAAACATGGCCGCCAGAGGCATTCTTTGATTCTGATTGGTGGATTTTCAAAAATCTTCTCCTCTGAAACTGCCAGGCCAAATGTTTAGATACTTCACATAAGTGATGACTGGGACCCTCATTTAATGTTGATCGGGTTGTAAACATGGCCACAATTTCGGCTTGTAGTTACTATAGAAACCCTATGGGAAATCACATTTTCATCTTCTTCTCTGAAACTACTGAGCCGACGTGAGCCAAACTTCGCAGGAATGGTCTATGGGAGGATGGAAATATGTGGCCACCAGAGTCTATATTCTAACGCTTAACCCAATGCCTCTCCTGTCTGGATGAAGATCGGTACTGTCAGCAAAATACTTGTTTTTTGAGAATCTGTCAAGGGTTGGATCCAGTTTTTTTCTCCACTGAGAACTGGGAAAAAACCCAAACTATTGTGTATACACTACAAGTCAAAATAAGCTGTAGCATAACTGCAATAAACTAAGTAAACTGCTGCTCCTGCCCTGACAAGATCAGAATATGACATTTTCTGGAAAGCTATCAGTGAGAGCTTTCCAGAAAATGATGTCAGCTTCTGGTCTTATCAGTGTAGGAAGAGAAAAAGATACATAGTTTATATGATTATCCTACAACTTATTTTGACTTAACTGTAAACCATTGCAACTGTACATGGATGCTGATATATGCTCATTAGTCTCATGTTACTCGACAGAAAATCTTGATTGTTGACAGGTGTTTGGAAAAACAGGAGAAGTTTTTGCTAACATTCTCTTGCAATCATGTCAGCTTAGATGACAGTAATTATTGTATATCTTTTAAGATTTGACAAAAATTGGACTAATGTGTTTCCTGTAACCCCTTTACCTATCCAAAGCTATTTTGAAAAGAGAATACTGTCTGAAAAAAATTGAAATTTTTCAAAAATATTTATCCTTCTTTTACTGTTTTTTTTTTCTTGAAAACAGAATTCATAAATGTGTGCATTTTCAAGAAAATCTTCCTTGAAACTACAAGGCCAAATGGTTTGAAAACTGAGTGTGACTGATGACTGTAACCCGCTCTACCAATGATCCGCATTTTAATCTTCATCGGGTTGCTATTATGGCTGCAATTGTGGATTATAGTTACTATAGAAACCATATAGAAAATCACATTTTCACCATCTTCACTGAACGTATTGAGTCGGCATTGTCTATGAGAGGTTCTCTACAACTGTAACTCATTTTATTACTGTTGGGTGAAAAAACGTGGCCGCCAGAAACATTCTTTGATTCTGATTGGTCAATTTTGAAAGCTCTTCTCCTCTGAAACTGTTACTCATTTTATTCCTGTTGGGTGAAAAAACGTGGATGCCAGAAGCATTCTTTTATTCTGATTGGTCAATTTTGAAAGCTCTTCTCCTCTGAAACCACAGGGCCAAATGAATTGAAACTTTGCATGCTTGATAACTGGGACACCGTCCACCAACCTTCCTCATTTTAATGTTGATCGTATTGCAAACATGGTCACACTTGCGGTTTATAGTTACTATAGAAAAAACCTATAGGAAATCACATTTTCATCTTCTCTCTGGAACTATTGAGCTGACGTGAACCAAAACTTGGCAAGAATGGTCTATAGGAGGCCCTCTACAAACGATCCTATTTTTGTTCCCCTTGGCTGGAAAATATGGCCACCAGAGACATTCTTTGATTCTGTTTGATGGATTCAAATGTTTTGAAACTGCACGTGATTGAAGACTGAGACACCTTCTACCAATGATCCTCATGTAATTTTGATGTAATGTTGCAAACATGGCCACAACTGCAGCTCATAGTTACCATGGAAAGCCTATGGAAATCACATTTTTATATGTATTTCCAGGTGAGCGATTACAGGCTCTGTAGAGCCTCTAGTTAGTGATTTTTATCGCTAACGTTCCAGCAATCCAGTTGCATCAATGGTTGGTAGCGATACCTCAGGGGCGTAACTTCTAGGGGTGGGGGTGTGACACCCCCTCCAAATCTCTCGATCATGTGTTTCGTCGGGTAGATGTTGGCTAAAAAATTATGAAAAACCAAGTTGGGCAGACGTCCTTGCTTGCCCAACGAAAATATACACACGCTTTGGGGTAATTAGTTGGGCAACAATTCTTGCTTGCCCGACAAAAATATTAATAGATTGGAAAGAAATGTCCGGCTACAGGGAGAGAGTAACTGATAACAAATGATTTTTGTTTATTACTACTATCTATTGAAAGCACCCAGATGGTCGGGTAGCTCTACCTATATGGTGTATAATTGACAGCACTGTCATAAAACTCTAATAAATTCCTCGGCATGTAAGTATTTTATCAATGGACAGCATATTTGTAAGGTATAAGTCTTTGGTAGAAGCAGTTAGATATGTTCCAAACAGTTGGGCGATATGACCTAGCCATCGGAGACCCCGATGTCCTGCACCCCATCTATGTTAGTTACGGCCCTGCGATACCTATTCACCGTAGATTGTACCATAAGCGTTTTCATGCGTGAATTGAAAGCATTTGTTACTGACGTGTATGGGAGCTCGGTGGCTCAGTAGGTAGAGGTGCAGGCTGCAAGCCGAGAGGTCCTCGGTTCGAATCCCACCTGCAGCAACCGCGTTATGTCCTTGGGCAAGATACTTCATCTCCATTGCCCGCATGGCTGCACGGTGGCGTTGTGTACTAAGGCGTACTGCACGTCGATGGTGCACTTGTCTTCAACCAATGCTAACCCTGCTGGTGTGGAGTTAGTATGTTGGGGAGCTGACAGTTGCTCACCGTTGCTCGGTGGTTCTCTCCGGGTACTCCGGCTTCCTCCACCCGTAAAACTGTCATGGTCATGATTAGCCACAGTGCAGAAATGTATGACCTTAAACCTCAATAAATAAATAAATACTGACGTGTATAAAGACAAGCCGAATTTGCGAAGAACAGTTTGAAAAACAATTCATTTCAGAGTTTCCAGCTTTGCATTGAACACAGAAATGGATGTTTGTGAAACAAATTTTTTGAGTTTGTTGTATTGACATCCATATTTGTACGGTTGCCAAACATATGGGAAAATACTGCAACGTTAGAAAATGACCAAATCGCATTAGGTTATAACGCGACCAAGCTTGCTTGGAAATCGCCGACAGCTCCCCATATCTTTGACTCTGGCGAGATGGTGTGAATGGGAGCAATTACTCTCCTAGATAGGTTGATATCAGTTTTTGCTTTTCGACGACCATTCCATATTCACATACCTTTCAAGAATTTAAACAAAATTACTACAAATTGCTTTAAAATTTTCAAAATTGGTTGGCCCTTTTACTTTTGGACATGCAGATGCTGTTCTGGCCTTCTTGTCAATTTTGCATTTACTGAGCAATTGGTCCAAGCCAAAAGTTACGCAGTCAATAAGTTAAGTTTTAACACTAATTACTACGTAACTGGATTGCTGGAACCCCCATTGGTCATATATAGAAAAGTTTTTCAGCTGCCTCCATCGATGCCTCTCCTAATCTTAAGGAGGACACTCCGGTCGGTGCCTCCTTCTCACACTTCCCTGAAGAGAATTGGGCGGAGAGGACAACAACCGGAGGGTCCTAGGTAATACTAGCCCAATCCCCGAGAGGATTTTACAAAATTTAATGATGTAAGAAGGAATCTGAGGCATTTGCAGTGTGTGTAACCCCTATGATGGAGGTCATTTTGGGGGCTCTATGTTGTGTGAAACTTGCAATGGGTCAATGTTTTGAGGAGGCCAACGAAACTTTTAGGTGAGCCAGGGCCCGCCCCCCCCCCCCCTCCCTTGTAGCTACGCCTATGGTAGACGGGTGTTGCTTTAAATAAACAATACTCAACAACAGAAAAATTTCTCGAAGGTTTTTATTTTTACCGGTGCCCTGGAATCACTGATCGCTTTGTAAAGAATATACTTTGATATCAGAGAACATGAATTATGTTGACGATGTGCACATTTTTCGCAGAATTACAAATGGAATATTTACAACATAGGCCTATTGTAGTTATCATTGATAAAAAACGGAAACACGTGGCTTAGTCGATACAATTTAGACTTAAAACCGAAAGGTCCACGGTTCGATCCCCGCCAAAAGTAACTGCGTTGTGCGAGACAACGCAGTTTTTCCTGACGGGAATCAAACCGTGGACCTTTCGCTTACTTTTGTCCTTGAGCACCCGTGGGGGTGTATACTAGGGCGAAATGCGCGTCGATGGTGCACTTGTCTTCAATTGTCTGCTAACCCTGCTTGTGCGAAGTTGGTACATTGGGCAGTGTGCCACATACCAAGCTTTCGACTTCAAGAGACTGGTTCAAGTGGACGGTTATCTCCCCTTATCGACTATCAGAACCCATCAGCTGATTGCGTGACAGATAATCGGCCAAGGTGTGAGAAATGTAATCATATTGTACAAAATTTTGGACATCAAAGGAATAAAAGTCAACGCTTGGGTCTGATAGATATTTCCACCAGACAGTAGACAAAATGTCATGTTTTTTTTTTAATTGATGCGCTTCCCATACATCAGTCAAACCAAAAAGAGCACATATATGACCAAAAGTCAAGGGAAACAACACTGTTCTCAAACATTTTTTGAATGAGTGACTGGCACCATTCAACTATCACTATAAAGAAATATATTGAAATTTCAGGTGCCATGAGTTTCCATAATGTAACGTTTGAACATTTTATTTAATCTTAGGAATTGTAAAACTTTCCCATCTCCGTCATGCTTATTTTCAATCCCCAAAACAACATTTTCAAGGGAGATAGCCATACCGTTTTCCCACTGATCTGAAGGTAAAAGCCAGCCATGGTTGCCATATGGTTCTCCCCGGCTACTCCGGCTTCCCCGACCCGTAAAACTTCCCGACACGAGGCGACCTATCGAAAGTCTCGTTAAACCCAAATAAATAAATAAACTGATGAAAAAAATTCATGCAGAGATTGGAAAGTTGATACAATGTTACGTGTCTGCGTGCCTGTAACAACACTTACATAGTAACAGCCTCCACGTCATGAAACATCATCTGTTAAGAGAAGCTATTTCGATGATTCACTTAACACCATCTTAAACTGTGGGTGGGTTGAGGTGCGACGTTTATTTTTCTGACGTTCCAGCAATCCAGTGGTAGAGAGAGCAGTGATTTTTCAGAATTCAGACTCTCACACTATTGATCTTTAAAATACACCTTTAGTATTTCAAATGAAGGTTGAAATGCCGTTAAAGAGGCCATAGTAGTGTAAGCGGGTAGCAAAATAGTGATCGACATTCTCTGTCTATTCGTATCTATATCTATATTTTAGAATGTATGTCTGTCTGTCTGTCTGTCTGTCTGTCTGTCTGTCTGTCTGTCCGCTATTGAAACTTGAATATGGGGCCATCCAGAGTGCCCAAAATGGGTCTGCTAGGGGTACGTTTTTATGGCGGAGGTCCTTGTCAGGTTTACAAAAGTGTGCGGGGTGGGGGTGGGGGCAGGTAGGAACACCGAAAGTTATGATCAATTTTTTTTTCACCGATATAGGTCTTCAAAGGGATCTACTTGGGGTAACTTTTTATCAGGAATCTAATGGTGGTATTTAAAAACGTGTCGGAGTGGGATTGGGGTGTTGAGGAGCAAAATTGATGGATTTCACCGATATAGGTCCTGAAAGGGGTCTACTAGGGGTAACGTTTTACCAGGAATCTAATGGTGGGGGTTTAAAAAGTGACGGGTTCGACTGTGCCGCCCGTAGCGCGGGCTGGGTCGAAAAATACGCTGCTCCTATTTTTTTTTTTTTTTTGGGGGGGGGGGGGTACTTTTCATATGACCCCTACATTTTCCCGAGCAACGCCGGGTAACCCTGCTAGTGTTTAATATAATAATTATGTATATCTGCACGATATCTCAATAATCGTTGCAACAAGGGTGGCAATACCTGGCAAACCAGTTGGTTCTAAGGTCCATCGATCATCTGTGTGATTTCGCAGGTCGATATTATTTTCCCCTCCTCTCTATGAGTCTATGTTCTGTTTGTAAGCGATTTGGTTGTCATCCTCTCACAATATCAAATACAGGCTTAAAGTTACTGATCACAGTTAATTCTGCTTCTCTAGTTCTAGGGATGTTTTGTTATATCAGCTATTTTCTTTTTGTACAGAGACAATGTTTTAGAACTTAGAGTCTTCTACAAAAGTATGGAATACACGAAGATTGAACAAATTCCAGAATACACATTAAGCTCAGTCGCGGGTAAGTGCAGACAGTACCTATCTGATTGACATTTAAATTAATTCATTAAAAACATTTAAAAACGGCATATTGTTTTAATTGCAGAATGTCAATGGCGATGTTCCGTAAGGATCCGCTTCATATTCTGTCCACATGAATTATTCCCTTCACAATTCGCTAGACAGCTTTAGGGCTGCAAGTTGAAAATATTGATTGTTCTACTCCATACGTTTATTTACTAGCCATCCCACCCAATGACATTATAACGTAGCATGTCCCTGGGCTGGAAAAGCGGCCTCTCGGGTTCAAAAGGTTAATGATATTGCCGAATGTTTTTGCCTTTGCAGGAAAGTTCAGTAGTAATTTAATTCTATAATAGGATCCTTTCCAGAAGAAAAAACTTCATCCCCCGATTTGCTTACGATGTTGCTACGGTTTGCTATGCTGCGATTTTGCTACGAACCTTCTCGACCTGTCGCGATTTCAACTCAGGATTAGCTACGAATTGCCATAGTTCACCAATGAACGGCCACGAAACGCTACAATCCACCTACGATTCGCTACGATCTGCCAAGAATCGCTACGACCTGCAACGACAGTGCGTGCTCTTTTGCGATCACTTGACGACAGCAGTCGTATATTAGGGACACGACCTTCGGCAATGATTTCTACCCGTTTCCCAGTACTGTAAACGCATTGAATACGCTGTATTACCGAACTGATGTGTGCCGGTCAATATACATGGGCGTATTTGTCGGCAACAAAGTACGTAAGGAACATCAAAAGGCACTTTTTGATATTTTAATTGGTTTCCTGTCACTTTGAATGTCCACATTTTATCACCAAAGAAATGATCTTCACAACGTTGTAAATATTATCACCTAGTGTTTAAAATTTAATCATTTATTGACGTGTTATTTTTGCAAATTAAAAATAAATTGTTCCAATAGAGATTAAATCACAACTTTGCAATGTTTAACATAAATGTATGGCCCTAAGCAGGGATTATCTATGTTGTCAGAAAAAAACGGATTCTAGCTGGTTGCAGAAATAGGGTGGATACGGATTTTTGCTGGGGAAAAATTTAATTGATCGTTTTTCTCCGGCAGTATATGAATTTTTCGAACTAAAATCTCTTTTTGCTGAATTGCACCCATATTCCATCTCAGAGTACGTGAAACATCCGCAGTGTTTTGCCACAGCACTCACAATGTCACCAACTACTGAGTGCTGGTCATTGCCACAAATGTAACAGATCGAGACTAGATTTGCCAAAAGACGAAGAGATTCGGAACAACCACGATACCCCTAACCACTCTATATGAAGGTCAAGGTTTAATGAATTACATATATATAGTGGTCGAGTCAGTCTGTTGATGGGCTCATTAAGATATTGAAATAAAAATAAAAAAACTTGGTAATTACTATTGCCATTTGCAGTGCGTGGGAAACCTGTGTAAATAACAATGCACAGTACTGGGAATAACGGGGTAATTTGATGCAATATTGACAAAAACGTGTCTTTTGGACCCCAAGCGTTGGAAGGTTTCTCCGAAGAAAGCCTTCAGATCATCAACCACCTTGTCCAATACAGCTACTGTGATCAGGGAAGTCGACTGAGTATTTCAACTTGATCGCACCAGAATCGAAATACTTTGTCCACCTATCCCCCACAATGCTGTAGAATCTCACCTGTCAAAGTGAATATGCGAGAACCAGAGAAATGCTACTCCCGTGAGCCTTAAACAGCTGTATTTTAATTAACTCATTACCCAACGTAACGGCCAAAACCGGCCAGCGCTATTTTGAAAAATCGCCAATTAATTTTCATTATTTGTCTCAAAAACATAGGTTGTGACCCCTCGTTGGAACGAGCTCGTTCCAACGAGGGGTCATAACCTATGTTTTGAGACAAAAAATGAAAAAAATTAGTTATTCAAGAATTTTTTTTTGCAAGTGTCGTCTTTTTTCCATGTTAGGTAAAGGGTTAAGAAAATCACCCACTGCTGTAAGTGTATCTGTCTCACAAACAAATAGTGATACAATCGCAAAAAAGACAATTTTTATGATCACAGTACTGTATAAAATTTTATAATGGGAGTGTCTAGCAATTTCTTTTAAGGGGTGGGGGAGGCGAACAACGGTACTTGGAAGTCTGTTGTGGGGGTTTGGGGTCTTGTTTAGTCTTAACTAGGACCGTATGGTTATTATCCCCACCACCCACTTCCATTGAGGAAATATACATTGTAGTTATGACTAAACATTACATACACCAAATTAACATTCAGTGTTCCAAGAGCATATCTCAGTCTTTATAGCATGTATAGTCCTATACTGGAGACCATTTATAGCATGTATAGTCCTATATTGGAGACCATTTTGGGTTGGGGCTCTATGTTATGTGAAAGTTGCATTGGGAAAATGAATGTTTGTGGACCTCAGTTGGCCTTGTAGGGCCCATTAGAACAAAGGCTAATCTTATACACCCACACTTACATCTAACTAAAGTTGAACACAATTGGTTCTGTCACGCATGGTTATAATTCATTTAAACCAACAGTAAACGTCAATCTAGGAGCCTTTACTGTATTGACCCGGGAGTAAGCTCATAATCGAAAATAAGACGGTCTACCAACTTTTCAAATTTCAGTTTCAGAGTCCCATCCTTATAAATAAGCCCAGTCTCTAACTTAAGAATTGCTAAAATGACGACAGCCAAGCTAAATTGTTACAACGAAAAAGAACCCCTTACCCAACGTACTTGATATTAAAAAATTGTTATTGTAATAACTTTTTCAGTTGCTTCCAAAAATTTCAACAAAACTATATCATGTGACTCCTCCCTGGAACGAACCAGTTCAATCATGTTTGACAGAGCTCGTGGAGCTCTATCAAACAAACTTGAATGGGTTAAATTTCTAGTTGAATAATGAGAAAATATTCCGCCTCTCTCAAAAAAAATGAAACTCAAAATATACGTGATATTGGGAGTGGTTTACCATCATTCAGGTTGACTATGTTTATAGTATGGACTTTGGAAACTTACACTTTTCTAATTTATGTTATTTTGAATGACCGTTATCAACGGATAATCAGCCTGTCACTAGAGTGAATTTATTCTCTTTTTATCCGAGTAAAATGGCGTCGACTTGCTTCTGTTTATCAACTGAGTGTTAAATCGAGGTTACAAGTTGAAATGAAATATCTACCACACAGAGCGCGCGTTAGTATGCGGGAATGCCAGCAACAATCCGTACTCCACCACAGCAGTGATCTGTATCACTACATTCTTTTCACCAGCACACACCCGTTTCCTATTTTTATATACCCCTTCGAAGAACTATGTCCTATACTAACACATTGGGTTTTTTTTGGACGACAGAAGTGGAGAATATATAGATAGGGTGAATGTTTGCTCCATGAAATTTTACAAATTTTGTTCCAAATTCGCTTTACACCAAGCTATTTCGAGGTTATAAATGAAAAATCTGACAACACAATTGGAGCCTATTGGACAAAGATTCTGTACGAATTAAGTATTCAAGACATAATCGCTATAAATTATTTTATCAGCACCTTCCTTGATACCTTATACACAGCCCTGTAAACATTCACGTGAATTGTCGTTTCTGAAATAAGTGTAAAGTACAATTTAATGAGACATAACACCTTGGACTTCGGTTGTTTGACAAGAAGTTATCCGTATCTTGACCGGCATACATCATTTTGGTAATACATCGTGTTGAAGATGACACCAGATAGACTGAAGTGTGAGCCGAAGGCCAAACCACCCAAGTCTCCTGAAATTATTGTTTCTATGGTCACATCTGAGGAGATGTGGACACAATCAAGAGACTCAGGAGACAGAAGTTATCCCAGAGACTCGGGAGACAGAAGTTGAGGGACAAGTTGCTGGAAGTGAAGGTTACGAAGAGAGTACATTCTCTCGGAATGCATAATAAAAAGTGAAAAAAGGAAATAATGACATTTCCGTAGCTAACTTAACTAGCCAATATTCCAAAGACATTTTCCACCGCACGTCTTGCTCTGAACAGTCTGTAATTGAAGATCTCTCCTCTACTTATATTTCTACGGGGGAGGGGCTTCATCAGTCGGTCCTCAAAGGGAAAGCATCATCTCCAACAATGTAGTGTGGAATTGGCCTATCATCATTAGGGAGAGGTTCATCTTCTCGCAGGCCAACAACTTCTCCCACCAAAGCCTGCCTAAGTGCAGCCGCAGCAAACATACCACCATCTGAAGGGCACCCACTAGCACCCCTATCACATAAAGGAACTTATAGTCAGCATACACCAAAGACCTCAGAACAATGGCATGAAATCCTTTGTTGTTGTAATTCAATGAGCTACCATTGGGTGAACACGTTATGACCACATGCTTCCCATCCAAGGGGCCAACAGTATTGTGGAAATTCCACCTTGTTGAATAAGGTCAGCTACATCCTTCCATTGTTAAGGTGTCCTTGGGTAGGACAGGACTTCTTCCAAATATTCTGTTATGATTGCCTCACAGGAATAATTTCTCCTATTGTTTTGTGCGCCACCCTAAATCAATATTGCCGGTTTGTGTAACTATAGCCTGAAGCTAAATAACGTGGTGTTATGGCCAATCTCAATACAGGGTACAATGCCTTCTTCCAAAACGTGTCAGTTTTTTTTTTTAAATTCTGGGGCCAACTATCCAAAACAGGGATATCCAGGTCGTTGTTAACAGGTCAGCTGACAAGACACGAATGAAACTGTTTTGCCTTTTATATGGTCCATGACCTAGAAATCGTATCAAGTCTTCACAAGTCGTACGAGGTTCGTGGGAAATAGCTGTTCTGGAAAAGTCTTGACAATTCGTAGCAAGTCGTAAGGAGGTGTTGTAGATACTGCGTAGGTCAATCGTTGCAGTTCATAGACAGTTCGTGATGCTTCGCCAGAGTTCGGCACAGTTCGTAGCGGAGTCGTAACATCCCAAAACTTCGTAGCTACTGTTTAGCAATTCGTAGGTGGTTCAGGCATGTGACATCACAGAGTTAAGAGACCAAGAGCAGTCAAAAGTTTCAATTTCGGACATTTTGGCGAGCTCTCACGAACATTTCGAGAATGGGGCCTAATCTTTAGAGAACATTAAACATGTACCCTGAATGGACGTGTCAATGAACTAACTTAGCTGGAAGGGCGTCGCGAAGATGAACGTTTTTTTTTTTTTACTTTTGTGGGATTACAGTTTAAAAGCTCCCGACTTGTTAGAAATTCATTAGAGAATAAATAGTCGTGCGACAACTTCTTATTTAATTAACGCGCACCGTACCGGTACTCCAAATTAGCGATGCCTGGCCTATAAACAGCCCGAATCCGGTAATACACACCTTCATTTATTTGACCTATATAACGTGTGTGACAAAAGTCAAACTTGCAAATGTAGGCTGGTAAAAAAGTACATACTCACTTGCAAGAGAGAAGTGATATCTCAGACTCCGACAGGAAAATTATTGGAGACGGGGTGGTCACACACCCCTAAACCACATTAACAACGCCCCTGTATAGTCGATACTGTAACGTAATATCAGGAATGAAGAAGCTGATGATAATGATAACCCGCTAATAAATTGCTGTTTTATTTTCGTTTTTAGGAACTCTTGGCGGATTAATGGGATTATTTTTGGGCGCCAGCATATTAACGTTGTCAGAACTGGCAGAATTCATATTGCAGACGTGTTGGATACTGTTCACGAGGTTAAAAAACCGCTCAAAGATTCTTCCTGGTTCAAAAAGAACTCAAGAAAAGGAATCTGTGTGAACAAAATGTTAAAACGAACGTTGTTGAAAGTGATTACTTTATTCTTTTAGATATACTGTACAGCACAACAAAAATACTCGAGGTCTGCTTCAGTGATGCTTTCCAAAATTAAGAGGTAGGGGAATGGGGATCATCGTTTCGACAATCATTGACGATTTACCGGGAAGGGGGGGGGTGGGGATCTTCCTGGAAAATTTTGAAATTTAAGAATCGCATTCTCGTTTGTCGCAGTGAATTTCATTACTCTGGTAGCCATATAAAATCAGGACGACTCACCCGGTAAGAAGGACGTGGAAATGTCGCTCTGGTAAGACATGATCGGTTGCTAAACAAAACAAACACACTTGAAACCTACCAAGGATGCCACTTTCGTGACGTCATTATTGTATTTTCATGAGAACAATATAAATATTATATTATAGCTTGAAGTGCGAGTTATTTACTGATAACTAAAATGTATTTAATGCAGCTAGCAAGACGAAGTGGTGCTCGCTGTGTTGAACACAGCAAGCAATTCCAGGTCTTGAAAAAAAGTGGAAGAAGGGCGTCCCCATCCCGTTGCAGAAAAAAACAGAGGAACAGCGTTCCCCGTGTTCCCCGAGGAAAACATCACTGGGCTACTCAAGATCGTCAGTGAATCGCCAAGTACCATCCAACGAAGCAGGGCTGATGCTCATTTTTGTCGCTTCGTGGAGAAGGTACCAAGATCATGCCGAGAAGAAAATGTCACTTAAGTTTAACTTTATACAATGAAATTTTATTTTAAAGTTTTTCGACACTCAGTCGGGTTGAACATGATACCATTGAATATATTATCGCAATGTGAAAACAAATGTGTTGTATAAAACCAAGTGCTCCTTTACGTGCATATAAGATTTGAAAGCCGAATCTGTAGCAGTTTCTAAGGTTGGACTGTCACGAGATGGAAGGGTGTGGAAGGTAATATGTGAAAACATGAAATGTCATGAAGACGTCAAAAATGGCAATTAAATAGAAAAATCCAAACATTCATATTCTTTTATTTTTTTAACTCCACTAAAATTTCGTGAAAATCGAACGTATTTTAAAATTGCGGACATTGACCTCCTCTTACGTGGTGGGTTAGTTCAGCGCTTATCGTTGAAAAGTTCTGAGTACTGCAAAACATGTTAGATATGGTTTTTATTGAAGATAATTTCCCAAATTCCAGAAAGGTGAGACTCAAAATGGCTCAAAACGAAAGTGCAAGAGAAAATGGAATTTTCCAGTTCTCGTTTGGGAATACCAGTCCCTATACCCGCGTTCCGCAGCCTTTGATTCCCGATTCTAGTCTATGCATTTCCCGGACAGTAGCACTGATTTTCAGAAGCGATAACCGGAAAATTCCCATTCGAGAGATTAAACCATAGCTCCAACGGTGATATTGGTCTCAAAGAAATTGATATTCGCCATGATCTCATAAACCATAATATGAAGTCATTGATACCATGGTCTATGAATTTCCAGGTTATCGTGATTGACTTTCAGAACCAGGAGCCACAGAGCTATTAAATTCCCGTTTCCGATTTTAAACCGTAATTTCAACTGTATCCAGTTAAATTTAATGTTTAGCCATTTTTCAGTGTTTTTGACGTTACTAAGGCTGTAATTGCAGGGGTTTTGTCGGTAGCGAAAAGATATTATGCCGTTCTCACCATTGGTTATCGTTTCGCGGCCACATAGGGGATTTGTTACCTCTATGTTGTAAGGTCTGGCCACATGGGTGTCACTATCTCTTTCATGTCAAAAACCCGAAATTGACGTAAAAACGTCGAAAAAGAAATTAAATCGAAAAAACAAAAAATGCAAAAAGGGTCAAAATGTAAATAGTAACAGGCTGTTTGTGGGAATTACACGTGGAAACGTCTGAATAAATAAGAACACCCCAAGTTACCTATCACTGCTTGTTTGTTTGTTTGGTTGTTTGTTTACTGGGGTTTAATGAAACTTTCAACAGCCATTGTCACATCATGTCGGACAGTTTTGCGGGTGGGGGAAAACGCATTACCCTGAGAGAACCACCTAGCAGAGACGGGCAACTGCCAAACTCTCCAACTTACTAACTTCGGAGATGCAGAGTCAGCAGCGGTTGAGGACAAGGGCACAATTCACATGCAATACGCTTTAGGAAATAGGGTCATCGTGCCCCCCACGTGGGCAATCGGGATTACGTGTCTTGTCCAAAGGCACAATGCAGTAACCGTCGGTTAGGACCGAACATCAACCTTTCGATTTAAAGTCCAGTTGTCTAACCCCTGAGCCAAATACATAAACACGGAACTTATCCTTCCGCGATGCCATAAGTGCCATATCGATTAGCCCGTTCACAAGCGTGTGTCGTTCTGTGTTTATTACACGCCTTCACGTCTATGAAAGCAGTTATTAGAAGTACACTCAGCAATTCATTTGACAACCTACTATCAACAAAATGAACGCATATTATCGCCAACCTAATTTGCGAGGGGAACCTGTATTACTATGTTTAGCTATCGGTAGAGATTTAAACTGTAACTGCGATGCACGATTGTAGAAAATTCAAGCGACATTGTGCTTTCGATTTAAAAATAGTCCGTCAACGATTTTTGTTCTTCACATGTGTGCGGAATGGATGTTTATTTTCCTCTTGATTTAGTGTTGCCGGAGATGGGAATTTTATAGGACAGGTGTGTAATAAATACATATTATTTTTCGTTTGTTTTTTTTATTGGTGTAGAACGACTGTTTCAACACCGAGGGTCATGTCGTTTTGGATATATATTTCTGACCTAAAGTTTTTTTTTTGTTTTTTTTTTATTCAGATCTAAGGTTTTCAATTACAATCAAAAGCATAGTTTCCATGTAATTTTACAAAGAGATTTTATACATGACACAAAAAGAGAACAAGCAAAGTTTGATTTTCATTCATAGTGATATGAAATTTCATTTGTAGCTGCACTTTGTTGCATGAAGCTGCCGTCTGTGTTTTGGTATGGGATCGAGGTGATACGTACATATATACATATTAATCTACGAACTGTTGGGTTAGGTTAAGGATTATTGTGACAAAACAGTATATGAAAAATTCAAAAGGTGTTAACCCGTTAGCAATGAACTGATTGTGTCCCACCTTAAGTTTATTTTCTTTGTACGTTTATTCGAGTATGTATATTTGGACATGAGTTCTAGATTTCTGTAGTTTCTCAATTGTTCAATAAATCCTGTATATGTTGGTAAGTTATTTTTCACTTTGCAGGAATAAACGAACTTTCTGTAGATCAAAATATAGAAGTCTGTTGTGTTATTGGGTGGAGGAAGGATATTTCTGTTGCCTAAAATGATATATTCTGGGGTGAAGGGAAACTCAACACCGCACTTGTCCTTCAAATGTTCCCAAAAATTCAGAAGAACTGTTTTCACAACAGAACATTCAAAGAACAAGTGAAGTATTGACTCATTTGTATTGCAACAGAAAGTACATAGTTCCGTTTCAGAGAGTTTGCATTTATAAAGTTTTGAATTCGTATATAATATTTGGTGGACAATTTTAAAATGCAAACTTTGTAAATATGTATCGTCCGTTATTGAAAATGGGATTTTATACATAAAATTCCAATCATCTGAGTGCAGATTTACATCCAAAACCTCATTCCATTTATCCTGCATATGAATGGGAGGCGTTGTGTACAGTTCTAAAAATTTAAAATAAAAGGTTCGGGAGACTTTATTAGTAGATTGTAACGTTTCGATGTTTCTATGCTGAATATTATTCAAAGGTTTATTGGATCTGGTTGCCGTTTTCCAAGCTTTGGGTAATGCATTTATAATACCCTGAAAAACTGTAAATGGTGTATTGATGCTATACTTGTTGGAGAAGTCAGAGAAGGTTAGGAGGCCGTTGTCGTCAGATACTAAGTCATTTACAAAGTAAATACCTTTACTACACCAAGTTTTATTAAAGAAAAGCTGTCCGTTAATTTGTATTTGATTATTTAAGAAAATAGTTTCACCTAATATGTCTGCTGGGGTTGTGATGCTGCTATTGTCCAGAAGAGCCCAGGCCAAAAGAATATCCTTCCAGAAAGTGTTCACATGTTTTCCAACTACCTTTAAACCTTCTTTATGTAAGTGCCAAAGTTTTTAAGTTCCGAACATTTCTAACTCGTCATTTAAAAGGGTTTTCCATGCAGTCAACGAGGGGGAGTCCAATAATTTCTTAATCCAAATCATTTTTAAAGCATGATTAAAAATTTCAACGTGGGGAAATTTAATTCCACCATTTTCAAAAAGGCCAGTAATTGTTTTACGTTTAATTTTTTTCAACTTTTCCGGACCACAAGAAATTATAAAGAATTGTTTGAATTTTGTTAAATAGCTCCTTTGGTGGATCTGGTAAAACCATAAAACAATGTGTCAGAATTGGTAAAGCCAACGTTTTTATAACAGTATTTCTTCCGATTATTGTTAAGTTACGAAATGACCAATCACTTAATATGTTTTTTCAATTTTCTGCATTTTGTTAGTGTAATTATTTAGAATATAATTGTCGCTAAATAGATTAAATTCAATCCCCAAAATTTTGAATGATCTGGAATGATTCCAGACAACTTGTTCTCTTGTTGTTTCACCACAACCCCGCTTAGAGCCTATCCATATAACTTCCGTTTTATCAAAATTAACCTTTAGGCCAGAGATTAGTGAGAACTGTTTAACCATATTCATGGCATTGTCTAAAGAGTATCCATCATCGCTTAAATACAGAGTGGAGTCATCAGCATATTGACTTATTAAGTATTCAGAATTTTTTATCTTTATTCCATTTATATTGGGGTTAAATTTTAAAGATGTGCTAAGAATTTCCACACTAAGAATAAAAAGATAGGGCGATAGGGGATCACCTTGCCTTACACCTCGTTCTATATTAAATCTTTCAGAACAATGGCCATTATTAAGTACGCAACTAGAAATATTGCTGTAGAAGGTTTGGAACCACCTTATCATAGAGGGTCCAAAATTTAAAAATTCCATCGTCTTTTGGATATAGATCCATTCCAGGGAATCCAAGGCCTATTCAAAATCTATAAGAACTAGGATGCCTGGCATGTCTAGTTTCTCACATTTAGCAATTAAATCGAAATTTAGTCTAGTGCACTCCCCAATATAACGACCTTTCATAAAACCGAGCTGGGTGTCTGAAATTAAATTGTGAAGAACTGCTTTTACACGGTTTGCAATTGCTGCGGATCCTATTTTTGTATCTACATTAATTAGGGATATTGGGCGCCAGTTTTTTTATGTATTGTCTAGGTTTGTTTTGGTGTGGTATACAAGTAATAATTGCGAGTCTCTGTGTAATTGAAAGTTGTTCCAATTCATAATTACAATTTAACGAGTTTATAAGATAAATTCCAATGTCTTTCTAAAAGAATTTATAGAACTCGGCGGTGAAGCCGTCAGAACCGGGTGTTTTGTTGTTTTGCATTGCTTTAAGGGCGTTTAAGCCTTCCGAATGTGATAATGGCCCTTCGAGAGAATATTTTTCGTCATTGCTTAAAAAGTTAAGGAAGGGGTTATTTTTGTCAAAAAAAGTATCATCTGTATCAAGAGGTTGATTAGTAGATAGTTTTGATGAATATAGATTTTCGTAAAATGATTTTTGATCGGTTAGAATCTCGTGTATATCAGTAATTTCCGATCCATCATCCTTTACTAACTTGGGAATAGCTTTTTCTGTATAATGTCTTTATGCCAAGTTGCAGAAGTATTTGGTTGGTTTTCCCCCTCTATTTTCCATTTTAATTTTGTTTTCATTATTATTCCCTGAAGCTTTTTATCCCTAATGGTTTTAAGTTCGTTTTCAAGTGATCTCATTTCTTCTGACATTGACTCATCCCCGCTGTCGAGTTTAGTATTCAGAACTTTTAAATGATCTTCTATTTCTTGTTGCCTTTTGCCCGCCTTACGTTTTACAGAAGAGGCATATGCAATACTTTTCCCTCTGATCATAATCTTTAGTGTTTCCCAAAGACGCTGGTTATTTATAGTATAACTTCCTGTATTATTATTTGTAGAGAAGGCTGTTATTAAACTTCCAAATGCCTTTTCCCCGGGGCTGGTTATTGAAAGACAGTTTTATACTTATTGGATTATGGTCGGAGCAGTATCTAGTGTGAATTTCTACATTTTTAAAAAGGAGTTGCAAGTCTGATGATAATAGCAAGTAGTCTAATCTCGCCATTTTATTTTCAGGTCCTCTCCAAGTATAACGTTTTTTCCTCTGTATTTTCTAAACGCCAGACATCAATTAAGTCAAATTTTTCCATTACGTTCATTATTTTTCTATTTGCCTTTTGGTTGTTTTTTTTTGCTTATATTTAATTGTATCTTTTTCGTAATCTTGGGGAACGTTCCAGTCCCCTCATATTATGATTGAATCATTACCTATGCTTTCGATTTTAGAGAATAATTCATCATAGAATTGTGGTCTATCGTCATTGGGACCGTGAACAACTGAATTGGTTAATCTTTGATCGTTGATGGTAGCGTCCAGAATAATAAAGTTTCCAGTCTCATCTAAAATACTGTTGTGTATGGTGAACCCAAAAGTATTTTTAAAAAGTATAGCCACGCCTCTGCTTGAACCTGAGTGAGAACAGAATACAGCCTCATAACCCTATTCACTTCTCCAACAGTTTTCCACTTTCTTGCTCAAATGTGTATCCACCAGAGGAGTTATGTCAAATGTTTCCCTGCATCGAGAAAACATGTCTCGTCGTTTATAAGAATCGGAAGATAAGCCACGGCAGTTCATGCTTCCTATTATTATGCTAGCCATTTTGAATGAGGTTATGGGTAAGGCTAGAAGTGTATGTGCAGCTACTATGTTGTGAATTATTCATTTTTTCTTTTTTAAATTTGCATTTCTGTACAGAACAGTACATGGAAAGACCTATGAATCTGCTAGGTTTGTCCCTAACAAAACCACTGCATTTCTGTACAAAGTTGCCATTAGAAAATCTGTTAGATCTGAAATTTAAAATTTTATCAGTAACAAAAAAGGTAACAAAAAACAATAGCAAAAATGAACTCATTTTGCTTCTTATCTGTTCCTCTACAAATGTCGAATTTCTGCACCATAAATTTACAACACAAAAGTTGTTGTTTGTATTGTGCAACTTCTTTTTAGGAGTGTGACGTAGGACGGAATCTGTGGTGGAGTGAGGGTTATTCTAGACACTCTGTATATATAATTGAGTGAGTATTTATTTGTGCGTGTGAGTGTATATGTGTGCGTGCGTGCGTGCGTGCGTGCGTGGGTAGGTGGGCGTGTGTGTGTGGATGTGCAACTTCTTTTTAGGAGTGTGACGTAGGACGGAATCTGTGGTGGAGTGAGGGTTATTCTAGACACTCTGTATATATAATTGAGTGAGTATTTATTTGTGCGTGTGAGTGTATATGTGTATATGTGTGCGTGTGTGCGTGCGTGCGTGCGTGCGTGCGTGCGTGCGTGTGTGGGTGGGTGGGCGTGTGTGTGTGTGGATGTGTGGGTGTGTAGGTGTGTGTGTGAATGGGTATGGGTGTGTTTGTTTGTGGGTGGGTGGGTGGATGTGTGTGCGGGTGTGTGTGTGATCGCTGATGTGAACAAGTTAGTGTGCTATATGGGGAAGGGGATGCAGCGTCTGAAGAGGAATTGACGGGAAGGCTCACGACTACTATACGTGTGCGTAGAGGAGGCGGCTGTGCGACCGAGCGAGTGAGTATGCGTGTATACGTGTTCATCTGATGTAAGTAACTCTAAATTTGTGAAATCATGATAAAATAATTGTGTACCATTTGCCCCTATTTCTCAACCCACATCTAAAGTGCCCTCAATTTCGATGTGTTGGTGTGGCTGGCCGAGCAAACGACAAAAAATAGCAAAACATCTGAAGCGAAGCCCGGTAAAATTTTAACGCAACTGCTTGTCGGAGCTTCTGCATCAAATCACCACCAAACCTCCCAACAGATTAGGATGGTTTCGCCCGTTTTGTCGTTGACAGTATTGACTGAAATGATACCTTCCAGCGCGCCAGTGTTTAACGGGTTAAATATCGATATGAGAAATATATTATTTTTCCTGAGATGATACAATGTTCGTGATCATTTTTTTTTTTTTTTATATGCAACTGCAGCTGGAAGTTTTTCAGTGAGACACTGAATGTTGGAATATGGGAGACAAACTTGCACAAAAAACATGTGTCTGTACTCTCCCCTGTGCCTAGAAGAGAGCGCACAACCGTGAAGTCCTATGAAGTGGAGTGAAAAGTTTCCAAATGAAAAGCCGGCAGAGTTGTTATTAAGTACTTCAGGAGAAATATGCTAAGCTTATGAGAGGAGAAAAAGGAGATCTGATTCGTTACCACACCTACGCCCCGAAAGTGACAGCCGATAAGGTAAAGCCACCACCACCGCTAACCAACGAGAAAAGGGGAATTTTCTCGCATTACTCGCCTCCCTCCCACAAAAATCGAATCCGATCTCCTCTGGTTGGAGAAGGACAAGTGCTTGTCCAAAGGAGATGCCGCGGGCCACAGCCTGAAAAATAGAGTTGCAAATGCATGCAAAAACACACGGCATCTCTGCAAGACGGCACTTCTTTTGACGACCTGTGCTGTCTCGCAAATTAGTTTATAAAGACTCTGTCACTAAAAGGGTCTCGCATTCGTCCGATTATCATTCTAAAGCCCATGGTCACAATTTAACAGTTCCGCCCTTGAGCTGTGAAAAAAAAACAAACAAAAAAAAAAAACAAAGACAAACAGCAGTCAAGACGTATTTCATTAAACTTTCAGATTCCACGAAAAATCAAAAATAAAAGGGTGTCGCCCTATACAAACACAAACTCGCATGCACGCCCCCACACAAAAATATATATATATATATATATATATATATATATATATATATATATATATAACCATGCTTGGAAGTTTACTTCCTTCTAAGCGGCTTTCATTTTTGACTAATACTTATTCCGTTACGTTAAGTGCCGTACCAATGTGTATCGCGTCATCGGAGCGTAAACAGTTACTTGAAAAACGATCCAACAAATCAACCGGCGAAAGAGTCCCGTTTGTGGTCACCTACTCGCGGCGCCTCCCCGACATCGGGAAAATAACGCGGGAGCGGATGCCCATTTTACACCGCTCAAAACGCATGAAGTTGGCATTCGAAAAACCTCCCCTGATTTCGTACAAAAGACTGAAAAATTTGGGAGATATCATAGTCCATAGCAAGCATAATAAAATGTTCAACAATCAAGGGACGGGATCTGATAGATGCGAGAGAAATTGTGCAATCTGTGGGTTTATGCTCCAAACAAAACAATTCGCAGACAAGAACGGAACGGCCTACCGCATAGGCAAAAAACTCACCTGCATGTCCAGGAATGTGATATATGGGATTCTCTGCGACAAGTGCAATGAAGTTGTGTACGTGGGAGAGACAGGGACAAAATTGTATGAGAGAATGCAAAACCATATGAGTAGAATAAAACTTGAGGTTATGGATGAACCGATACCACATCATTTTCTGACCAAAAACCATAGTATAAAGAATTTTAAGATTATTGGGATTGAGCAAATTAACCAACAAAATACAGCTTACAGGAGGGGTCGTGAAGCATTTTGGATTAACAAACTTCAAACACTAGAACCCAATGGGCTCAATAGACAAGAATAATTCCAAATATTCTCATTTATAAACTTGCTGAACCGAGGGGGGGGGGGATATAAATTAGTGTATAGAGCAATTACACCTAAAAACGCATTCGTGTTGAACATAGCGTGTATATGTTGTGAGATTATGATCATTGGGTATATGTCAATACGTACATCATATGTATATTGGGGGGGGGGGGGAGGGGTGGGGTGTATGGAATCCTAGCCTAGGATTGTCAGGGTAGACATTATAGAAGGGGCTGCACTTAGATCAGTGGTGGTGGGGGGCATATATATGCTGCAGTAGAGGGTGGGGACAAAACATTTACACAACCTGGAAAGATCGGGCGGGGGGGGGGAGGTAGGGGGGGGGGTTATTACTATGCAAGGACGATATAAAAAGATTCTATTTTTCATCAACGGTATTGATGTCTGATTGACGCGGGTTGGGTACTGGGGCGGAGATATGGAGGCGCGCTTTTAAATGATTGAATGATTCGGGCCAAGGAGTGGTTGGATGTGTGAATACAGTACACGAACTTACTTGCCTCTGCCTCTGTCACCAGAGCGAGGTTTTAGAAATAGTGTCTAATTCATATTTGCTTTTAGCATAATAACGCGGAACATATCTTTACTTGTTGACACCCAAGGAAGATATTATACGGTATTTTTGCATAATTTACACTTGAATACAAAAAGCAAAGTGGAGCGCGGAACATATCTTTACTTGTTGCCACCCAAGGAAGATATGATACGGTTATTTTGCGCGTAATAGACTCGGATACGGGGAAGAACATGAAACGGGGAACATACCTTTGCCACCCAAGGGAGATATGATACGGGGATTTTACAAGCAATACACTTGAATATGGAGAACAAAGCGTTTGAACAATTCGGGTCAAGGAATGGTTAAATGTGTGAATACTGCATGCGAACTCGCTTCTGCCTCTGTTACCAGGGCGAGGTTGAGATAAATGATTGAATGCTCCTAATTCTAAGGCTGAAAACAAAATTTGCGCATAAAAACGCGGAATATATCTCCACTTGTTACCACCTAAGGAAGATCTGATACGGTATTGTTTGTCCATAATTTACAATTAAAAACAGTGAACAACGTGTAAAGCGGAACATATCTTTACTTGTTGCCACCCAAGGAAGATGTGTATCGGCGATCTTATAGACGGGTTCGTGATGAGGAGCTAGGCGGCCACTTGCCAAATAATAAATCTATCTGTAAGACGTACGCGTATCTCGATCAATTTTATAATTCCCATTCAACAATTAGGATCTGTGTGACGCTAAAGTTTACGTTCCCATGACGCGATACACATTGGTACGGCACTTAACGTAACGGAATTAGAATTAGTCAAAAATGAAAGCCGCTTAGAAGGAAGTAAACTTCCGAGCATGACGGCAATTTGACGAAGTTATATAAAATATTTGATGAAGTGTATATATATATATATAACTTCGTCAAATTGCCGTCATGCTCGGAAGTTTACTTCCTTCTAAGCGGCTTTCACTTTTGACTAATACTTATTCCGTTATGTTAAATGGCAACAAGTAAAGATATGTTCCGCATTACACGTTGTTCACTGTTTTTAATTGTAAATTATGGACAAACAAGACCGTATCATATCTTCCTAAGGTGGTAACGAGTGGAGATATATTCCGCGTTATTGCGCGCATTTTTTGTTCTCAGGAATGTGATATATGGGATTTTCTGCGACAAGTGCAATGAAGTTGTGTACGTGGGAGAGACGGGGACAAAATTGTATGAGAGAATGCAAAACCACCTGAGTAGAATAAAACTTGAGGTCATGGATGAACCGATACCACATCATTTTCTGACCAAAAACCATAGTATAAACAGTTTTAAGATTATTGAGATTGAACAAATTAATAAACAAAATACAGCTTACAGGAGGGGTCGTGAAGCATTTTGGATTAACAAACTTCAAACACTTGAACCCAATGGGCTCAATAGACAAGAATAATTCCAAATATTCTCATTTATAAACTTGCTGAACCGAGGGGGGGGGGGGGGGTATAAATTAGTGTATAGAGCAATTACACCTAAAAACGCATTCGTGTTGAACATAGCGTGTATATGTTGTGAGATTATGATCATTGGGTATATGTCAATACGTACATCATATGTATATTGGGGGGGGGGAGGGGTGGGGTGTATGGAATCCTAGCCTAGGATTGTCAGTGTAGACATTATAGAAGGGGCTGCACTTAGATCAGTGGTGGTGGGGGCATATATATGCTGCAATAGAGGGTGGGGACAAAACATTTACACACCATGGAAAGATCGGGCGGGGGGGGGGGGGGGGGTAGGGGGGGTTATTACTACGCAAGGACGATATAAAAAGATTCTATTTTTCATCAATGGTATTGATGTCTGATTGACGCGGGTTGGGTACTGGGGCGGAGATATGGAGGCGCGCTTTTAAATGATTGAATGATTCGGGCCAAGGAGTGGTTGGATGTGTGAATACAGTACACGAACTTACTTGCCTCTGCCTCTGTCACCAGGGCGAGGTTTTAGAAATAGTGTCTAATTCATATTTGCTTTTTGCGTAATAACGCGGAACATATCTTTACTTGTTGCCACCCAAGGAAGATATTATACGGTATTTTTTGCATAATTTACACTTGAATACAAAAAGCAAAGTGGAGCGCGGAGCATATCTTTACTTGTTGCCACCCAAGGAAGATATGATACGGTTATTTTGCGCGTAATAGACTCGGATACGGGGAAGAACATGAAACGGGGAACATACCTTTGCCACCCAAGGGAGATATGATACGGGGATTTTACAAGCAATACACTTGAATATGGAGAACAAAGCGTTTTGAACAATTCGGGTCAAGGAATGGTTAAATGTGTGAATACTGCATGCGAACTCGCTGTCTGCCTCTGTTACCAGGGCGAGGTTTGAGATAAATGATTGAATGCTCCTAATTCTAAGGCTGAAAACAAAATTTGCGCATAAAAACGCGGAATATATCTCCACTTGTTACCACCTAAGGAAGATCTGATACGGTATTGTTTGTCCATAATTTACAATTAAAAAACAGTGAACAACGTGTAAAGCGGAACATATCTTTACTTATTGCCACCCAAGGAAGATGTGTATCGGCGATCTTATAGACGGGTTCGTGATTAGGAGCTAGGCGGCCACTTGCCAAATAATATATCGATCTGTAAGACGTACGCGTATCTCGATCAATTTTATAATTCCCATTCAACAATTAGGATCTGTGTGACGCTAAATTTTACGTTCCCATGACGCGATACACATGGTACGGCACTTAACGTAACGAATTAGAATTAGTCAAATCATGAAAGGCCGCTTAGAAGGAAGTAAACTTCCGAGCATGACGGCAATTTGACGAAGTTATATAAAATATTTGATGAGAAGTGTATATATATATAGACAATAAACATATAGTGTGTTTTTATATCTGTGTTATACAACGAGTTGAAATATGGTTTATTTTTTTCCAGACTTCGCCGAGAAAAAATAAACCATATTTCAACGAGTTGTTATAACACAGATATAAAAACACACTATATGTTTATTGTTTTTATCTGATAACAAACTGACACCCGTCTCGTGCGTCTACCCGACTTATATATGCTTCCCACGGCCCCAAAAGAAAACCAGCCTACGAGACAAAAGAAATAGGACAAGACGCATAGAGTTGTGTCCCTTACATTACAAAATCGATGACGGCGATTGTAAAGTGCGATTGCACTTCTTGCATCATGTATCTGCGCTGGAACAAAATAAATTTCAACTATTTTATTAACAGTAACAAAACGGTGTTTCAGTAGAGTTATTCTTTTTTTGACATAGTTCCAGTTTTCTTCCGTGTTTTATGCTGTAGTCCCAATATAACAAATAATTTTGCGTTTGTTTACAATTTTTACGAAGTGGTTTTTTTTCAGGTAGAGCAGACGAACTTTTAATTAGCGGAGTTCCGCGAGTACTTTTGATCGAGGCCGTGACTATAAATAGTTCGCAGTCACCGCATACTAATTACTATTAACATTCAAGTAATTTCTACAATGTTTTGAAGCAAAATTTTAGGTTTCATTTATTGAAGCAGAATAAATAAGAAATGACACCATCAGAGGATTTTGACAAAGTGCAATAAGCGTACAATTAAAACCTGCCCTGTGATATAACGATGTTTCATGAATGAATGAATTAAAATGGAATTGAAAGAGGTCAGAGGTCGTTCGCATAAATTATAATTATATACAACACCCGTTGTATATACTTCAAGTATATACAACGGTTGTTATACTCTATGGTTATCAGATAAATATATATATATATAACTTCGTCAAATTGCCGTCATGCTCGGAAGTTTACTTCCTTCTAAGCGGCTTTCATTTTTGACTAATACTTATTCCGTTACGTTAAGTGCCGTACCAATGTGTATCGCGTCATGGGAACGTAAAATTTAGCGTCACGCTGATCCTAATTGTTGAATGGGAATTATAAAATTGATCGTGATACGCGTACGTCTTACAGATCGATTTATTATTTGGCAAGTGGCTGCCTAGCTCCTAATCACGAGCCCGTCTATAAAATCGCCGATGCATGTCTTCCTTGGGTGGCAACAAGTAAAGATATGTTCCGCATTACACGTTGTTCACTGTTTTTAATTGTAAATTATGGACAAATAAGACCGTATCATATCTTCCTACGGTGGTAACGAGTGGAGATATATTCCGCGTTATTGCGCGCATTTTTTGTTCTCAGGAATGTGATATATGAGATTTTCTGCATTTTCTGCGCATTTTTTGTCCAGGAATGTGATATATGGGATTTTCTGCGACAAGTGCAATGAAGTTGTGTACGTGGGAGAGACGGGGACAAAATTGTCTGAGAGAATGCAAAACCACTTGAGTAGAATAAAACTTGAGGTTATGGATGAACCGATACCACATCATTTTCTGACCAAAAACCAAAGTATAAACAATTTTAAGATTATTGAGATTGAACAAATTAATAAACAAAATACAGCTTACAGGAGGGGTCGTGAAGCATTTTGGATTAACTTCAAACACTAGAACCCAATGGGCTCATTTGACAAGAATAATTCCAAATATTCTCATTTATAAACTTGCTGAACTGGGAGGGGGGGGGGGATATAAATTAGTGTACAGAGCAATTACACCTAAACACGCATTGGTGTTGAACATAGCGTGTATATGTTGCGAGATTATGATCATTTGGTATATGTCAGTGCGTACATCATGTGTATGTGGTGTGTGTGTGTGTGTGGGGGGGGGGGGGGGTGTATGGAACCCTAGCCTACACATGTCAGTGTAGACATTATAGGAGGGACTGCACTTAGATCAGTGGTGGAGGGCATATATATGCTGAAATAGTGGCTGGGGACAAGACATTTACACACCCTGGAAGGATTGGGCGGGGGTGGGGGTGGGGGTGGGGGTGGGAGGTTATTACTACGCAAGGAGGGTATAAAAATTATATTTTCCATCAGCGGTATTGATGTCTGATTGACGCGGGTTGGGTACTGGGGCGGAGATATGGAGGCGCGCTTTTAAATGATTGAATGATTCGGGCCAAGGAGTGGTTGGATGTGTGAATACGGTATACGAACTTACTTGCCTCTGCCTCTGTTACCAGGGCGAGGTTTTAGAAATAGTGTCTAATTCATATTTGCTTTTTACGTAATAACGCGGAACATATCTTTACTTGTTGCCACCCAAGGAAGATATCATACGGTATTTTTTTCATAATTTACACTTGAATACAGAAAGCAAAGTGAAGCGCGGAACATATCTTTACTTGTTGCCACCCAAGGAAGATATGATACGGTTATTTTGCGCCTAATAGTCTCGGATACGGAGAACAACATGAAACGGGGAACATATCTTTACCACCCAAGGGAGATATGATACGGTGGTTTTACAAGCAATACACTTGAATGTGGAGAACAACGCGTTTGAACAGTTCGGGTCAAGGAATGGTTGAATGTGTGAATACTGCATGCGAACTCGCTTCTGCCTCTGTTACCAGGGCGAGGTTGAGATAAATGATTGAATGCTTCTAATTCTAAGGCTGAGAACAAAAAATGCGCGCAATAACGCGGAATATATCTCCACTCGTTACCACCTTAGGAAGATATGATACGGTCTTGTTTGTCCATAATTTACAATTAAAAACAGTGAACAACGTGTAATGCGGAATATATCTTTACTTGTTGCCACCCAAGGAAGACATGCATCGGCGATTTTATAGACGGGTTCGTGATTAGGAGCTAGGCAGCCACTTGCCAAATAATAAATCGATCTGTAAGACGTACGCGTATCACGATCAATTTTATAATTCCCATTCAACAATTAGGATCAGCGTGACGCTAAATTTTACGTTCCCATGACGCGATACACATTGGTATGGCACTTAACGTAACGGAATAAGTATTAGTCAAAAATGAAAGCCGCTTAGAAGGAAGTAAACTTCCGAGCATGACGGCAATTTGACGAAGTTATATAAAATATTTGATGAAGTGTATATATATATATATATATATATATATATATATATATATATATATATATATATATATATATATATATATATATATATATATATATATATATATATATACGCGTTCACGTATGCAGGCGCACATGCGAGTGTAAGTCGTATAAAGATTATGTATAGACATAATATCCTTCCGGAATCGCCGCTCCACATTCCATATATGCACAACCAAGCTTATATATATATATCTTACCTCCTACAAGTATCTGGGAATTTCATTGGTTCAAAGACGTCACATGCAGACTGCATATAAAACCATATACTGCCTGTCAACATCCATATACGCTGACAGCTATGGGTAATCTCCCCTTTGTTCATTGATTTCTGACCTAAAGTTTCCTATAAAATAACATCTAACTCTTACATGACTAAAATACGACACTTGCAAAAATCTTAAAAAACTAAACATTTATTTTCTTTTGCCTCAAAAATCTGCCTCATAACCTTCTAGTTGGAACGAGACTCTCAATGAGATGACATGCAATGTACACACCAGGGAGATGGCATAGCCAGACTGGCTGGCTGTCTCCCATCTCCCGAAGAAACAGTGTTCGAAAACACTAGACACAGGCTGTTGATAACCCAGAGGCAGAGTAAAGGCCCTTTCACACTAATGCGACGCATCCGATGCGCCCGACACGTCTGGTGCGTCCGACGCGCCCGATGCGTCGCTCGCGCGCTTTCACACAACTTGCGAAAATAGTAATGCAGAAACAAACGAAGGTGCTATTGGGTTCATGCAGTCAATGTTAAGTCGATCATCTATGAAGAGGTTCACCACTGGTGTTGTTGTTGTTGTTGTTGGTGGTGGTGGTGGTGGTGGTGGTGGTGGTGGTCTAATTACAGTAATATGTGATGGAGGCTTTACCATATTTTAAAATCATCTCGATTTTCAAAGAGTTGAAAAAGCTCCATTAAAAGCTAAACTAAACAAACTACTGGAAAATGGGAGGAGGAAAAGAATGTTACTGGAAGAAGGCACCAAGTAGTCCTAGCATCTCATGGTTCAAAGGGCATGGTCTCCCAATCACCTCCCACACCCACATCTTCTTCAAGCTCTGAACCTGAGAAGTTAACAGTCGCCGCTGAGATCCACGCGGACCAGAGCCATGCTGCCAGCTTCTTGGATGGAGAGATCAGAGATAATAACAGTACTTCTGACTTGGTGGTCGCAGAGATCTTGAGTCCCTGCATCCACCATCCAAGAGTGTCCTGCCCTGGAGGTGTCGAACACTTCAGAGATCATGATGACCATGATGAACCCTGAAACGAATGATAGGCCCAGGGAGGTTATCACCCAATAAGACAGTGCTTTAGAGGCTAACAAAGCCCCCACTTGCCACCAAGTCAACAACAAGGGGGTAGTAGCAAACACGAACCCAGGGACCCAATAGGCAGCAAATCAATATGCCTGGACAATATCCATTGAAGAAATGACAATTACCCCAGATTCAGTTGGTAATCTTATACATTCTCCAACGTAACAATGTGATAGTAAACGTCGTAAATAATTGACTTTATTCCCGATGTAAGATTTTTTACCGCTTTATAATCAAAATAGCATGTTTTCCACAGATAGGGTAGGCATATATCTTAATTTAAAATGACATGACTTATGGGCTGCACCTCTATATTTTCCTGTTCACTGTATAATGTATATACTCAGGCTTTGTGTATCAAGGGAAGTCACCACAGCGGCGAATTTTGAAAATGTTTAATGTTTAATAAAAAGTCATAATGAAGTAATGGCGGGGCTGCCCCTGGTTAGCGTGATGGATATCGATAGAAAAGTCGATGCGTTTCATACTGACTGGAGGCGCTTAACTCTTCGCATGTTGCTGGTAACTATTCCTGTCCAGCACAGTGTTCCTCTTGTCTCTGAAACAAGTATAATTTGTGATTATTTAATCATATTGTCTCCCTGTAAATGGAATGCATATTTTCACCACTGATTTCTTGTGTTACATTTAGAAAAAAATTTCATCAGATCTAGTCATGGCTGCTTGGGAGCAGCCATGATTAGAACTGATAAAAATATCTAGTAAATACTCGGCGGTTTAAGAGCTAATTTATTTATTAATGGCAGTGAGACCCTTTTGAGTAGACAATACATTTTTATTATAGGACACTTTGTTTATTGCATATTGACAAATTGAAATCGCAATCGATAATAGTGTTTTTAAATAAACGTTGCGAAGTTTTAATGCAGGAACCATCAGAGATAAATCCCGTGTGTGTCAGGCCATTTGGAAATAAAAATCAAGGCAAGGCAAACTTTGCTGCCTCCCCGCCCCTTTCAGCCTTTGCTGCGAATGTCTGACGAAACAGCTTTTTAATGGTGGTTAAACAGAGATCGATGAAGACAAAACGTTTTGGTTTTAAAAAGTTTCTCTCCGTGTGATTTTGAAAGGCTCTTTTCTATGAAGTATTCAATCGACCGGATAATAATTAAATATTAAATGACCGCGGAATGTATTGCAAACGACGATGTTCGTCGTTTCTATTTTAAAGATGTCGATTAACGCCGCATTTTCAGTGCAATCTTCCAAAAGTGCCTGAGTTTGTTTTACATCACTTCAAGTGTTTGTATATTTCCAGAATGATATGTTTTCATTCGATTGATGCTTTTCATTTTTAAGTTCTGTTGGAAGAATGTTCGAAATCCAAATGACTGAAGTTCAAAAACTACGGCAACAACCACTTCGGGAAAACCAGAATAGATCAAAACAAACTTATCGATCTAGTGAGTTCATCTGAATTGAACTGAGCTTTACGGAATTAACGCGTAGCATATAAAGACTGCGAAAATCGTTGGAATGGGTACAATGCGATCGCCAGGTCGAACACATCGGACGCATCACAGGTAGTAAGAAACATTACTAATTTTCAGCTCGATGCGTCGGACACATTCGACGAGTCGAACGCATCGCAGTAGTATGAAAGGACTTAAAAAATGCAGAATATTTCACAAGAGGCACGGACGTAGCTAGAGGGTATGTAATGGGTGAGGTTGGGGTCATCAGTTAGATTTCTAATTGGGGATGGGATTCAAGTGCCGCAAGCACATGTTGTTGGGGGGGGGGGGGATCTCCTTCTTGATAGTGGAAGGTCTGGGGGCCTCCGGCGGGGGAAATTCTTAGTTTTTTAACGCCTCGAATGGATTCTGTGGCCTCCATCGGGTTTAAATCTAATCATTTTATCAACAAGAAAAATGCATTTCACCAGGTAGGTCCATGAGATTTCCCTTACACTTATCAGGCTGCACAAAGACTATTGACTGACAACTATTCGGCCAATACTAACGCCTTTCAGCTGACTGCGAGTCAGTTGGAAAGAAGATGTATTGTCTGAATAGCTGTCAGTCTATTGTCCAGTCAGTAGGAAGGTGTAGGTATGTACTGAATAGCTGTCAGTCAGTGTGTAACTTGGCCATTGTGAGGGAAACGGAAGGATGAATTCGAAAAAGCGGAGCGGTCACAGATTCCAGTCGGAGTTTCGAAATATTTTGTCAGCAGATTGGAAAATTGGAGAAATTCATAGTAAACTGGAAAATCACATCGGATCTAACCAAAAAATATGACAAGAGCAAAATGAATTGATGTTATTGAATTTCCAACTTGTGGAATCTACATCACCGAATTTCCAACTTTTGATTGAAAGTTTTATGCGATAAATGACCTAGTGAGACACGTCTCCACACCCACCTCTAACTACGTCCATGGAACTTCTCCTGCACACCCACGGTCTGCAACAAAAGTGCGTTTATAACATCTATATGTGACATTTTATGATCAAACTGTGTCAAACTTCCGAGTTTTCCCTGACTTGTTTATCGGACCCAACAGAGATCAAGGAAATATATTTCATAGATCTTCTACGGTCTGACAGTGACAGCCCCGGTCGTGTGTAACAACTCAAACTCGGGACAGTCATGGTGTAGGACAAAACAATCAGACTTCATTAAACATGTACTAACCACTGAAAGTTTGGATTTTGGTTGAAAACTTGAATCAACTCCGCTAACTAGTTAGACCTTCAGTCGTCAGTCAATTCAAATCTTGGAATTCGGAAATTCAACGTAATCCGGAGTAGAAATAGCGAATAGCTAAAGCCGGTAACCGCAACCGATTGCCGATCGTAGTTTGAAAATTTAAATTGACTTATTAGAGAAGTCTCGACGAGGAAGAGTACCTTCCGACGGTCACCCCCGCCCCATGGCGTGACAAGAGCGAAAGGTTATACATGCCACAGGAGCATGTCGCTTATGCCCCGCAGCCACATTACTGGCACCAGAAAAAGGCCTACCACCGAGAACTATGCCTAGGCATGACGACCCGCTCACCCACCATCAGCTGAGCTACCTCCACGGTGGATGGGGTTGCAAGAAAGGCTATCCAGCTCTTCAGTGTAAGAGGCCCATTTGTCTTCACCCCACCCACCGCCTTGGCAAAGAGCTGCAGGCCAGAGGCGTCAAAGCTAAGACCTATCACAGCTTCTCCCGACTGAGCGGGCGAACTGAATGGACGCCAGAACGAATGGGTCAGAAGTTCACTCGCCGCGTGATTATCTGGAACGAGATCTGCACGGTTCCCCGGCGAATCCCTGAGGCCTTCCTAGTCTTGCTGGTGCCACGAGGTGTCCAAGTCGTTTGCTGCGGTGATCAATGCTTGCCGCCCCATCTCGGGCGATATGCCAGATGACTGGCTGCAACAGCACGTGGACTACTACGAAGTTGTTGACCTCGGCCACCGGGCAAAAGATAACACCCTCAAGGCTCTGAAAAATGCAATTTGGCTCCAATCTGACAAGGCCTAGAGCCGTGAGATGCGAAATACTCTCCCCTGATGCCAAGAGTGGGACTGGTTTGTAGACCTAATACTCATTAGCCGCCAGAAAGTCAGAGCAGGGTACAGAAATTACTATTCGAGAGGCACAAAGCGCAGTGCGCGGATACTCCCGTTCCATTTCTCTATCACCCTAAAGACATCCGAAGAACAAAATATCACAGTGGCGATTCCTGGCACGGATCGAGGGAAAGAGCTGTTTCTCAACGAGATCGTTGAAGTCACAATAGAAGCTGTAGAACAAGAAATCAAAACTGTGGACTAGTGCCTCGGCTATGCATTCACAGTCCACTCGTTCCAAGGCCTATCCACGACCCATAGAAGGTTTGGACCTTAGATGATTTTTTTTTTGCAGTGGGCCAACCTCGCCTACCTCGCAGTTTCTCGTGTGGTGTACATGCAACAGCTCGAACGGGTTGCTTGTTCACAAGAGGAGGGTGCTGACGTCAGGTAGTCTTTTAGGCAGCACCGCAAAAACATCCAGAAGAACCAGTCCAATGACTCTTGGGATAGAATCTCAAGGTCGACTACATCCTGCTGTTCAAGGAGAGACGGGAGAACCACTGTGCTACATGAAACATCGAGATGCTGCTGGTCTAACATGCCAAGGGTAGACAGCAGTTAGCAAGGGGTACTGTCGTGGGAACGTGTGACTGACCTGTTTGGACTGCATCCGAAAACGACGAGCTGCAAAACTCAACTAGTAAGATCTACATCCTGGACGAAGCTGCGGGCTGGCACACCCAATAAATTTATTTATTTATTTATTAGCCCTTTGAGACTTTAATTATCCTAACGATGGTTCTCTCCGGGTACTCCGGCTTCCTCCACCTGTAAAACTGTCACGGCCAAGATTAGCCATTGAGCATAAGTATGTGACCTTAAACACCAATAAATAAATAATAATAAATAAATTCAACGTTGATCAAAATGCGACGTCAAACGTCGGAAAATACAAACAACAAGATAACAGTGATTAACTGGTTGAGGGCTAGATTATTTTTGGTGGTCTGAATTTGTTATTCAAAACTTGTTTTATTACAAATTATTGGATAGTGCCCACAGCCAAGTGTTGGCTTTTGCTCTCGTATCCTCATTTTTTGAAAGTCCTGATAGAGGCTTCTAGCACTCAACCAGTTAAGAAGTCTTGACAGCAGAATTATATTAGTATTTTAAGCTGCGATAACATTTGTCTCAACGGTTGTCACTGAGCACTGTTTGGGAGAAAATAGGAATGGGGGTTAAAACTTAAAAAAATCGAAAAATAATAACAAAACAAATTACCACAACGTAACAAGGCGCTGTTTGATTTCGTACGTCATAAGACGTACAAAGGTATCAAAGCGTTACGGTTTAACGACACTTTAACAGCCAACGTCATATCGTGTCGGTGACAGTTTTATGGGTGGAGGAAGCCGGAGTACCCAGAGAGAAATGACGAGCAGCAGCCAGCTCCCCAACATCGTAACTCCGCACTGCAGTACAGGCATGGTTAGATTGGTTGAAGACATGCGCACCATTGACGTGCAGTACGCCTTAGTACACGGGGTCATCGTGCCTCCATGTGAACAATCGGGGTTCAGTACCTTGCCCAAGGACACAACGCGTGAGTACGAATCGATCGCTCAGATGGTCACCCATCCAAGGACTAACCGGGTTCGTCGTTGCTTAACTTCGGTGACGAGAACCGGTTATCACAACGCCACAGCCCCCCCCCCCGCCCCCCCCCCCCCCATCCAACAAATAATAAATCATGCGCGGGTTCATCGGTCTTTGTGAACGAGCGAGCAAGCCTGGAGGAACTACACAGGATCGGTCGCTCAATGGCGCTCCTCTAGCTCGCCCGGCTGATACAGATAGCGGATACCCCACACCAGAAGAGGGGACTTTGCACATGGAGATCAATGGGACGTCCCTCAATCACGGAGGAAGGTTTTAGTGCAACTTTCGCGTCCTGACGGCGTTCTTACGGTAAGGCGAGTCACCTCTTTGTTCAGGACCAATACAACGGCGGGCAGCCGGGCAGCCCAATAGGTCGAGCGCTCCCCAGAGGGAAGCCTCGTCTCCAGGGCATATTCGCGCCTAAAGAGCCGCTCTGCCACACGACCGCGTCTGACTTTGGTCCCACATTTGGACAGTAACTGATTAACTGCACCCCCCCCCCCCCCTCCATGAACACCCACACAGGGTCTACCTGGAGCAGCTTTGGCCACCGCACTGGGCCCCACTTGTATATCTTTTCAGGGGCGCCCGTGACCTCTTCGGCCTTGTTAGTCGCCAGAGGCTCAGCGTCTTTTATATAGTAGGAGTCAACCACCGTGAGCGCATACTTGTAGGGTTGGCGAAGAAGCCGATCACGGGATAGAAACAGGAGATCGGCCTGGTGGACCTCGTTCGGTACTGACACGTCAAATAGGCCGCGGAATGTGTGTGCTCTGAACAGACGGCCAAAAAAACCTGCCAAACTGCCTGTTTTTCAGTCAAGAGCAGTCTGTTGCTTTAGAGGCCTTGGCCGCCGATGCAAGGTTTTGGATGACTGCAAGTCCCTTTCAGTGACCGTTTGGGGCAATAGTAGATTGCAGCCAACTTTGTTGCAAAGCTTGCTGTCCATTCTAGGAGTATTCCAGCCTTCTTTGCCCTATATCTGGCACATAGTTTGTCCGATCCTTTTAGGATCGCGGCTATCAGTTGCCGATAGCTTTGTTGCCAGGTTCACCTACTAGCATTCTTATGGAACCAATGGTAGTCCAGCAGTTCATAAAGGTGCTGGACAGCATGCACCGTCAACGGAAACATCTCACTTGCTCCAGGGCTCCCGTTGGCTTTTGCTCCTTGTTGCTCAGCAACAGCATAAGCATGCCTGTCTCGCGCAATCGGAATCATCCTGCGGGCGAGACAGCCAAATGGCTAGCTACAACGCACGCCAGCCTTCCAGTGAGGAAGGCAACCTCATGATCCGTTTGCTTGTCTGACGGTGTGTAAACGTTTTCTGTTAGTTGTGGCTCTGAGCCAAGACTTCTAAATCGTTCCCAGTTATCTATGTGTACTCGCGAATCGCAGCAATGACATCCTGGAATGTGCTCAAGGTATGGCCTTGGCGGTGTAGTTCTTCATTCATCCAGTCGAGGCGTTCTGTTACGGGACCACGCCACGTGGGTGGCTTGGAGCTCTTCTATGGCTTTGTCATGTCACGCGCGTTCTGTACCAGCATCGCTATCTCGAAACTTGAAGAAGAGGTAGTTGCTGCCAGAAAAGGCCGCTGTATTAACAAGGGCGTCGCCCAATAGCATTGCGATGGACGCCATGTTTACTTCATGATACGAGGATTCCTTGTTTAATAGCATGACTGTGTGGCCGCTGCAAGGCCACATGAATGACTACCATCCCGACGTCTCGGAGTGTGAAGTCCAGCTTGCGAGGGGAGCGCCCAATAACCATCTTGCCCAGGCTGAGGTAGCCCATGGCAATGCCATAGACAACGGCGCTGTTGTACAGTGCTTTGACCGGCAACTTTTCCTCAGTACTCGGAGTAGACATTGTATGTAACAATTGTGTATGTAATGAGAGCTCACTCCATATAGAAGGAGTCCAGTGATGTTTTAATTTTCTTGCGGCCGCCGACAGTGCACTGCGCGTGATTTTACCCACAGCGGTTGCGAGAGGTGGCGAAGTTGTCGCGACTATATCCCGACGTTGACCTAGCCACCAAACAACGTTTGCCAACCCAAGGCCGTCAGCAATCCAAGTGCTCCAGTCTGCACAACAGGCGGCTGTCCCGGCGCCAGTTCTGTTCGTCTCGACTGCAGTGGTTCTCGCGGTATGAGCTGCCGCAGTTTCAGCTGACAGCGTGGCTGTCGACGAGACGGCGCTTGAGCTTTGTGCATCGTTTGATTACCTCGTTACGCCCGACTGCTCTCTCACAGAAGCCTTAGTGTCTCTGAAATCAGCCAGGAGCTTTTTTTCTGTTTGGCCATCCAGGCGCCTTCGCCGGCTAATCCTGTAGCCACCATTTTTGGGTTATTCTGGCGAGATGTTCTTTTAACAATCTGCGCCAGTTTTACCGACGTGGTCACTTCCACTGTTTCCTCTGAAGGCTTTTGTTGCTGATCCAGCGCTGAAAAAATAAACTTTCCCATGCAAGCTTATGGTGCGTTGCGTTGGCATGCCTGTCCATATCAACAATGCCTCGCAGTGGTTAGGTCTGCTGAAAGAAACTCCTCAGTGCGTACCCCCCAAAAAACGGGTCGGCCTCCAGTTCGGCAACCAGTGTGGTTGATTTTTTTCTGGGGGGTCGGAAGAAACATACTGGCTATCCCCGAGTAAAGCTGCAGTACGACTTGCTCAAGTGTCGTTGTCATGGCCGCACCAGGTCTCGCCTCGTAGCGTGTGTAGATGAATTCTATCTCTTGGTCGCCCATAGATTCGATCTGGTCAGCTCTGAAACCTTTTTCCGAGATACTGTCTGGTCTGCCCGCCAGCGGCCAGCGCGGCCAATTTCGCACGTTTCTTGCACAACCGACCCATGTCCAAAGGACAACCATCTGCGGCTTCTTACCGTCCTGCCGCCTCTTTAGATATCTGACTTGTCGCCACTGTCGGAGTCTCAGTCTAGGGACGCCCATCCGCTGCCAATAGCTGGTCAATAAGATCGTATCAATCAATGTCGTTTGTGTTTGAGAGCAAACTTACAATAACGTTCACCGTGTTGTATAAGCCTTTTGCCTGTTGCACTGACTACAGTAGCAGTTATAGCCAACCGTTATAGTACTCTAATATATTCGCACACACCCCACGCAAGCATATCACAAAGTAACGTCTGGGTTAAACACAAGAATGTTTCTTCCCACATGCCGCTCCTTTAGCTAAGTTAGCTATGGAACGTTAACTAAATATCGTATAAGCAATCGGCTGATCAGTCTTTAACAGAAAATTTGCGGTTCAGTTTCAACGAACAGATGGTGGACCAGGCCACGCTTCGCGTGTTGTTAACACGTCGTTCTTACGGTGTGCCCACTCATGCGCTGGAATGAAGTCCCAGAGAGCCGATGCGGCGCATATGAAAGCTCTGTCGCCTGCTGATGCAAGTTTAGACATTGGTATCACCAAATTATAGGATTCAGAGGAACGGAGATTCCTGACTGGGGTATAGAGCTTAACAAGTGTAGATAAGCATTCCTGAGCCAGGCCGTTAGTACATTTGTATGTGATAAGGAGTATTTTATATTTTATCCTTTGCTGATGGGGAGGCAATGAGGGGTTTTGGGGACCGGACTGATTCGGCAAAACTTACGATTTTGAATGAGGATCCTGGCAGCACAATTCTGAATATATTGGAGTTTATCAATAAGTGAATTGTTGCACCCACACAGCAAAGAATTACAGTAGTTGAGACGACTGGTGACAAATGCATGGATGAGTTGTTCTGCAGTTTTCCTGTCAATAGTTGTCCTTATCTTACTGATATTTGTCAGGAGGAAAAAGACATGCGGCAGATATGATTGACATGTCTGTCGCAAGTAAGATTCTCATCCAGGAAATAGCCTAAGTTCTGAACTACTTCATTGAGGGTAATTGCATTGTCTTCCATTATTAAGGATGCTTTTATTGATGTAGAAAGTTGGTGAGGTAGGCCTATATATATGACCTCGGTTTTTTCAGCATTTAACTTCAGATAGTTGTCGTTCATCCACTGGCTAATATCAGCAACACATCTTTCAAGCTTACAACGTGATATGCCTTCTTCCTTAGATTTAAAGTGAATGTATAGATGAGAGTCATCAGCGTAGAAGTGATACTCTAAACTATGTCTACGAATTATATCCCCCAGAGGAAGAACATATATGACGCAAGGACCCTAGTACAGAGTCCCGAGGGACGCCAAACTTTAATGTGAATTCAGAGGAGGATGAGGTATTTATGTTAACACTTTGTGTTCCTTCGGTGAGATATGATGCGAACCATTTGAGAGCAATGCCTGATATGCCAATTCTACATTTCAATCTGTTGATAAGCATGTCATGATCTCTCAGTCGAGCTCCGAGCGATTGGTACGATAAGGTTGGGGAAGGGGACATGAAGCTGCTGATTCGGGCCAATAGTGTTAGGATTGTGTGCGATCAAAACCGTTTGCTGAATTCCTTTGCCCCAAAGGGCTCTCATAGTCTGCGATATGGATTGAGATTTCGCCCGTATTGGCTTGAAACCATGATGATGTATTGAACTGTCTGGCTCATCCTTCAATTTAATGGGAGCCTTTGACATCTTCGATTCTGCAAGAAAGCAGGACGCCGGCGATAACGATGCAGCGGAGTTGCAAGTTGAAACTAGCTTTTCCAAACCCCATGACAACGGAGCTTTTGGAGAGACAGGGGATCAAATGCCGTCATTACGAAAAGAGCTCTTGCAGGCGGCCGTCGATGACTACTACACGGGTCTACCTCAAAATGTGCAGGTACCTCGTAACTATTCCAAGTTCGAGCTCGACAAAGGGCGGCTGAGCATGAAGGCCCATCCAAGTGTCGACGCCATAAGTAAATCTGGAGCAACCCTTGCTCTCTCAACAATTGCTGGAAAGCGTGGCGTCGGTGAGGTCATCAAGCATGATTTGAGGTTTGTGGACTAGACTCCTGAAGAATAACGTTTGAACCTAATGCGGTTGAAGCACTGTGGGTCAATAACAATGAGTTGGGTGAAGTGAAGCAGCTGCTAGGACCCAACCCGATCCTATCGGTAGCATATAACTACAAGACTTGGGCCAGGTGGCTAATGGTGTTTCGAAATACCCTCAAAACCTAGTGGATTCACTGAGGAGAAAAAAGCAGCACTTAGTACGTTGAATGATCCTCTACTCGATACCACGGGATCGGGGTACCGCGGGATCGGAGTACAGCATCAGTGAGCTCCGTGTAAACGGCAAGGCAATGTGGAGAAATCGCGGTGAGCTAACCAACAATATGGCTAAACTGACAGAGCTTGGCGATCATATTTCCCTGGGAAAAAAATCTCAGTGAAGCTCATGATCTGTCCTCTAGACGCCACAATATAGAACGCATGCGTGACCCAGACGACGAGAGGGATGTGGCGGCATGTGCAGCACAAGAAAGGCTCGTCGCTCCCATATAAACCCGATCCGAGAAACAATCAGTAGGGTTTTCGCCAAAGGCATGACACTTACTGATCGTTTTCGAACGCCTCTCCGGGAGCAAAGGATCACAATTGCCTTAATCCTAACTGCGATCGGGATGGCCATGTCGACCCAGTTTCTGACCCTTACTGGTGACACTGGAACCCCCTCAGCGCCTGGACCGCCTGAAGGAGGGGAGTTAAAAAAAATTGCAGAACCTTGGCTGAGTGCCAGCTAACCTCGCAGGGAAGGCCGCTAACAATCTTCATAGCCTTATTGGGAGCTTGGTGTCCTGGCATCTTACGCCAAAACAACTGGCTGGCATGTCCCGATAGCGTTTTATTACGCTCTCCAAGTCCAACTGTTTGGCAGTGGCATCCTCTACGTTCGTCTCAAAGTGCTTTTGGACGTCGAACGCATTTCCTGTTCCGAGGATCGATGAACGGATCTGAGCCTACAACCCGATTATTGCCCAGACATATGTCCTAATAGACTCATAAATTCTATCGACCTCCGCCGTTGTAAATGCTTTTCCCACATCAACTATACTGAGTCAAAAAAGAAAGTATAATAGAAACAAATGTGAAAAATAGCATAAAGGGTGAAATATAATAGTTCTAATGTTGCATGTTTGCGGACAAGAAGTCGAGCAAAGAATTAATGATATGTTGTTGTCCACCCGACCCTATACAATTTTGCTACGGATTTCAAAATAGCACGTGCTACCCGAGAATGTCAAATTGAATGGGCGACCGATTACTTTCTTTGTATTATGTTGTGCTAGAGATCCTGGGTTATTGCGAAAACACTCTAGTTTTTGTCTTCCGACGTTTTAAAAAATGCCAAGGTTAACCAAAAATAAAATCACAGGTTTGCATGGTATGCATGAGGCTGGGATACCTCCAGATGAGCTCGCTGCTGAGTTCGAGGTCACCGAGCCCACTATTTACCTTCTCATTGGAAGGAAAAGAACCACTGGATCTACTGCCGACCGACCGCGTTCAGGTCGATCAAGAGTTACTACCCGTGCACAAGATCGACAAATCAGGACGTCAACACTTGTGGGATCGCTTCCTTCCGGCGACGAGAACACCAGCAGTTACTCTTGATAGAACTAACAATAGAATCAGTACACAAACTGTCTGCACCAGACTCGCTGAACACGACGTACGCAGTAGGTGTCCATACCACGGGCCAATCCTTACACAACGTCATCGTACCGTCAGAATGGAATGGGTACGTAACGTGTTCGCTGGATTGGAGCACAGTTCTTTTTAATGATGAATCACGATTTTGTCTACGGCGCGTTGATGGTAGGGCAAGAGTGAATCGCCGACGAGGAGAACTGTTTTCTGATGCTTGCGTGTGGGAATGTGACCCTTTCGGCGGGGGTAGTTTAATGGTTTAGGCAGGAATTTCCTTGCACCATCGAACGCAGTTGATCTTAATCGATGGTAATCTGAATGGACAGCGATATAGGGACAAAATTCTTAACGCTGTTGTTGTCCCCTTGTTCAACATTAACGTCGGATTGCAGTTATTCCAGCAAGACAATGCCCGATGTCACCTGGCACGTATCTGTCCTGACTTTCTTGGGGAGCAGAGCATCGAACTTCCTCCCTTGCCCCCAATTTTGCCAGATTTGTCGCCAATCGAGCATCTTTGGGATCAATTGGACCGTCGGGTACGACTTCACGATCTTCAGACGTTAGGTGATTTACGTAATGTTCTATGGTAGGAGTGGAACGCAATACACAGGGTGACATCCAGAGACTTATGAGGCCCATGCGCCATCGATGTCTTGCCATCCAAGAGGCAAACGATGGACATACCCGCTATTGACTGCATGTATGAACTTTTCATTTTACCCCACGTCTGAACTGCGGCGTCCTGACGTGACGCTGGCAACAGTAAGAACATGGAATTATCCAAATTCATACAGCTAGACTCGAACTATGAATTTACAATAATTTGACTTGGATTGAAGTCGATAATACTAAAAAAAATTGCTCCTCAAAGTTTATTATACTTTCTTTTTTGACTCTATATAAACGTGGTAAAATCTGCCCGCTCTTGTCTGATAACGTCTGCAAGGGTGCAGCCATGCCCAGAGCGCTGGGTGAATGTGACTATATGGTCGTATCTACGGCTGGCCGGGTATAGAGAACGTTCCGGTGGGGGGTAGAAAGATAAGTGGAGGGCATGCAGCAATATGAATCTCATTGATATCGTTTAGGTTTTTGCGCTGGTAGAACCCACCGGCTTTGTACTTGGCACCAGCAATGTATCGGAAGGCTTTTGGCAGATCAGCCATTTTTGACCTTAGGCTTATACGCACGGTTTGTCACATTTAACTGTTGAAAGAATGGCTCTCTGGGAACTCAAGAATCAATATTCCATTATAATGCAACCCCCAATTCATAGAATATTTTTTATATTCCTCAGCTACAGTTAGAACTAAAAGTCCTGTCATAAAATGCGCACAAATAGCACCTCGATCTGCGCGTTAATCTACGCGCTATGACCATAGTAAGGCTATCAAATTCTGTACATATGGCCTGTGCACAAGCAATGTTTCAGCCAATGGCCCTCCGGGTAACCCGGATGTTCATTGGCAAAAACATTCCCTATGTATGTATATGAGTAAACAGGCGAACCTGTCGTGCTTTGGATGCCATTCGATATGACAATCGCGCGCAATTCCCACGCGCAATTAAGCCTAGATAAGGGCACAGTTCGTGACAGGATTTCTAGTTTTAACTGTGGAGTGTTATTTCACAAAATTCTTTTCTTCACTATGTGCAGACATAAGAAAGAATAATTGCTAGTTTGACATGCATGAGATCGCTTTGAATAGATAGTACAGTTGAATGAAAATGCATTCTGTTCGACTCTTCACTGAAATACACACATAACAAACATTTGGGGTTTTCAACCTAACGGAGAATTATAAATTTTCGTGAGAATGGAACAAGATAAAACTCAACATTACTTTCAGAGCGCGTAATTTCAAGTGAATAACTCGGGCGCGAACCTATGCGATAATATTTATTTTACTTCAAAGTTACATTTTGCCTACTGGGACAATATTTTCGGAGCGTGAAATTAACGTGTTTGTCATCACGGCAAATGCGCAATTCAATAATGTGTTAGCCGCTGGACAATAGACCTCGACTTTTTCTTTCCTTTTTTTCTTTTAATTTTTGTAGTCCCCATATAGTAAGGCTTATCTTGCGACAATATTTTTCATTGTGTATCACCAGTAACTGTTATTAGGTTGTTTATTTCTGTTTCCAAAACACCTAAAAATGATAATCATGTCCAGATACCAGAAATGTGATGGAAATACAGCTTTACACAGGTAGACTTTTGTATCCATATGTAATCATGTAAATTATATACTTGTTGCATACTACTTGTGTGTCTGTATGTAAATTACGTATTTGAATATCTATAGTATTTCATCTGAATAAAAAACAATAAATAAAAAAATAAAAATAAAAAAGGCAATTGTGTCACGGCAGGTGATTATCTCTCAGTGTTTCTGTATTTTTAAAAACTCAACCAAAAAAAAAACTGGCTGTTCATATCCTTCGACAATGCATTTCATTCATTTCATTCAAAATTGAAGAGTATTCCCGCAAATCCAACCCGGACGGGAAGGATTGCAATTACCACAATATCAACAGTATAAAGAACAAAGGCTTTCTCCACAAACCCAACCGATACGGGAGGGTTAACGTGCTTCCTATGAAAATAAGCATAGATTATATACTGAGTCAAAAAAGAAAGTAAAATGAACTTTGAGGAGCAATATTTTTAGCATTATCGACTTTTAGCCCAAACAAATTATTGTAAATTCATATTTCGAGTCTAGCTGTATGAATTTGCATAATTTCATGTTCTTACTGTTGCCAGCGTCACGTCAGGACGTCGCAATTCAGACATGGGGTGAAATGATAAGTTCATACATGCAGCCAATAGCGTGTATGTCCATCGTTTGCCTTTTGGATGGCAAGACATCGACATCGACAGTGCATGGACCTGATAAGTCTCTGGATGTCACCCTGTGGTATTGCGTTCTACTCCTGCCTAAGGACATTACGTAAATCGCCTAACGTCTGAAGATCATGATGTCTTACCCGACGGTCTAATTAATCCCAAAGATGCTCGATTGGCGACAAATCTGTTGAAAGTGGATGCCAGGGAAGAGGTTCGATGCTCTGCTCTTCAAGAAAGTCACGACAGATACGTGCCACGTGACATTGGGAATTGCCTTGCTTGAATAACTGCAATCCGACGTTAGCGTTGAACAACGTGACAACGACAGCGTTAAGACTTTCGTCCCTATATCGCTGTCCATTCAGATTACCATCCATGACGATCAACTTCGTTCGATGGGGCCAGGAAATTCCTGCCCAAACCATTACACTAACGGTCGCATTCCCGCACGCAGGCGTCAGAAAACCGTTCTCCTCGTCGGCGATACACTTTTGCCCTACGATCAGCGCGACGTAGACAAAATCGTGATTCATCACTTAAAAGAACTGTGCTCCAACGCTGCTGAGTCCAGCGAACACGCTGACGTACCCATTCCATTCTAACGGTACCATGACGTTGGGTAAGGATTGATCCGTGGTATCGACGCCTACTTCGGATGACGTGTTCAGCGATTCTGTTGCGGACAGTTTGTGCACTGATTCTATTGTTAGTTCTACCAGGAGTAATTGATCCTGTCCTCGTCGCCTGGAAGAAGCGATCCCGCAAGGGAGTCGTCCTGATGTGTCGGGTCGAGCCGAACGAGGTCTGTCGGCAGTAGATCCAGTGGTTCAAAACCTTCCAATGAGACGGTAAATAGTGGCCGCAATGACTCCGAACTCGGCAGCGAGCTCATCTGGAGGTATCCCAGCCTCATACATACCAATGGAACGCAACCTCTGATTTTCGGTTAACCTTGTCATTTTTTAAAATGTGGAAGACAAAAAGTAGCGTGTTTTCTCAATAATCCAGGCTCTCTGGCACAACATAACACAAAGAAAAATCGTCGGTCACTCATTCACTTTAACATTCCCGGGTAGCACGTGCTATTTTGAAATCCGTAGCAAAAGTGTATACGGTTGGGTGGACAATAACAACATGTCTTTATTTCTATTATACTTTCTTTTTTGACTCAGTATATGTACCAAAAGGTCTCACGATTGACGGTACTGAGTCAAGGAAGACGTTCGAAACAAAATTCAGGCGCTATGCTGCCATGAAGCAATGGACTCCAGAAGAAAAGAGAAATATGTTGTGTTTATGCCTTAGTGACAAAACTAGTGTTGTTTATTCTTTGTGTTGTGGAAAGAATTTGAAAATGACAATCGAAGAACAAATAGAATAATTAGAAGCTCGTTTCAGAGCTCATAGCTCTCCAGAAACAAACCAATTAGAGTTCCAAAATGCTAAACAAAAAGTAGGCCAACTCCCAGAATACTGGGCAGAAACTGTTCTTTCACTGGCTACAAGTGCATTTAAATACTTCCGTCACAGTTCATTACTCAACAGGCATTATTTAGATTTTGCCATGGTTCAGGGGATGTTGGAGCAGCTGAACATGTTATCAATTGCCGCCCTACAAGTATGCATGAGGGGGTACGTCTGCTAAAATGTCATCAATTCAACCAAATAGCTATGCATGGTGATGCATCTCACAGAGTAATATCAGATACGGACAGTAATGGAAGTCCAGCCCACATTAGAGAAGTTAGGATTGTTGAACAGGGTGGTTCTAGATATCATGTAAAAATAAGTATAATAATAAATCTCGATCGCCTAATTGGAAGAAATCACCCCAATGGGATGGTTCACCAAATAAAACTGGATCGGGAAATAATTATCAATATTTGAAATCGAAAACATTTGCTCTAGAAGCTAAGACAGAGAGCTTTGATTTGAAATTTCAGTAACTTATTGAAAAGCTGAATATTTTGCTTAAAATGAAATCTTCCACTGGCTCGACAGTTATTGGAGGGTCAAGTGGAAAACTTATTGAAAAGCTGAATATTTTGCTTAAAATGAAATCTTCCACTGGTTCGACAGGTATTGGAAAGTCAAGTGGAAAACTACGATCTAGAACTCTATCTCCTAGTAGTAGTATGTAAGGATGAGATCTGCCCTCTTTACCAGGACCTCGAGGTGAGACCTCGACCTCGAGGTCATTGACCTCGGTGCCCAAATCCATTAGGCCTCCCGCCCCCTCTCCCCTCCCCTCTCCACACGAGGCCTGGGTTATTTTTAGGCGCCCCCTCCCCCACCCGCCCTGTATGTACCCTATCTTTTAGGCTATCCTTCCACAAAGCCCATTTCAGGACCCGGGCTATATATAGCCCATTTAGGCTTTCCCCACATTGTTTAGGTTTTCTGTGTATGTGGGCTGCCCCTTCCAAAAGCCCAGTCCCTCTCCACCAAAACCCTGGACTGTTCCGTCCTCCTTCCAAAGGATAGCCCAAAGCTGGGGGGACTTTCGCACTGAGGTGTCCTTGTGAGTACTAACAAACGAGTGCCACCATCCCCTATCCCCTCCCTGCCTCTCCCTGCCCCTCCCATAACTTTATTTCATGGTAAATATCTTTAAGGTAAATGTTGTCAAGGACATGTACACGTAATTTGAAGACTACCTGGTCTTGTTCAGACATGTCATAAAGGTGAGTAAGATAGAGAGAATCTTTGTTTATAAGAAGATATGACAGTGTCACATTGTACAGTTATGCAAATAGATAAGGGACAACTGGTATGTTTGATTATGTCATAGATAAAGGTATTATGATAAAGGGCTCTTTTGTTTATAAGAAGCTTAATATGATAAAGACCATGTACACTGTTTGATTATGTCATAGATAAGAAGGTGTCACATCGCAGGTGTTTGATAACCCAGTAAGATCGTGGCGGTGTCTGATTGGTCAAACAATTGTCTAATCAGATCATCCCACATGGCGGTATGTTCCATAGGACCAATAGATAAGCGTGTTGTAAAATTATCCCGCGCAAGCATTCTCTGATTGGTCAAACAACTGTCCAATCAGATCGTGCCATGCAGTATTTTCTTCGTGGTCAATAGGTTTGTGATCCGGAGTGTGACAATAAAGGGCAAACAAGATTGGAAGTCATCTGTCCCCCCATTGAAGGCAGACCAGATGGCCAGGGCTCAGCATCCTCTCTCCCTTATAGGCTGATGGATGACTCCCATCTTTCCACAAATACATATTGGTGGATTTTTTCCTTTTTTGTAACCATTAAGGATAATATGATGGGGCTGCTCCCAAACCAGCGTCTGTCTAGGTTTCTTTCTTTTTTTCATTTTTTCTAAAATAACCACCAAACTGCGGTTTCAGTATTACCATAAAAATGCTCAGCAAGAAAACTCGGAGCAGAACTCTTGTAATTATGCAAAATTCCTAGCCATCTTCCAGTCCGAGGTTCTCTGGGATCTCAACCCACTATCCTACTGCCAGTCGCACCCTCAGACTTAATAAGATTATTGGCTCTCGCTCCCGACTCTCGAGGATTTATAAACAAATAAATCTATAAAGCAAATAAAGTTAATAGGGTCACAAGGGAGAAACTTTTCATTCATTCATTCAGTGTTTATCATTCTTTCAAAATCATTTGATCGAGAATAGTTTGAACACTTTGAGAAAAAAAAACAAACAAAATGGAATCAGTAGTTAGAATTAGTTGTCAAGTTTGTGAGAAGACCTTCTCTGGTCGTTGCAATAGGAAATGAGTGTGCTGTGTATGTGATAAAAAGACTCTCTTTTTAGGAAATTGGGTGGCCCTGAAAAGTTAATTTAGCTTTCTACAGATTTTCTCCAAGGATAGTTGATAAGCTAGCTTGAACAGGTCTCAGTAACTTTCCTAAGAAACCGCCTTCCTGTATGATTCGTCTTGCTTTCCCAGCAGGTAATTTTTTGGCTATTTTCCTGATTTCATACCTGTGTGGAATGAGGTATGCTCGTGCTCTCATTGCCATTGGTACATTGAATTTCAAAACGTTCTTTGCACATTCACATATGCATTCAATCAAGTCATCGCCGGCTGTCTTTACCATATTTTTGGTTTACTGTTAATTAGCATAGGCTACAAATCGTTGTTGATCTGTATATCTTCTCAACCTGTCTGGTGCTTTGTTTTGGAGCTCATAATTTATCTCAGCCTTGTTGAGACAGTAACAATCTTCCATGTCTTTCGTGGTTGGATTCTTCTGGTAGGGGACTTCTACTGGTGGTACATTTCCTCTTAGTGGCCATATTGCTTCATGCTTTTTAATTCGGGGCATTGGTACCTGTGACGTTCTGTTCGTTTCAGTATTCTACTGTTGGTCAATCTGAGGTAGGTCCATTAATGTTGACAGGTTAGTAGTATAAGGGAGTTGGTTATAGGTAGATCCGACTGTAAATGCAGGTGTATTTGCATTATCTTTCCTTATAGGATGGCTGTTGTATTCATCTTTGTGTAATGCTCGTCTGTGTCGATAATAATGAGTTTTATGTGAGTAAGATTTTTGGCACAATTCGCAGATATAGTGTGAATTCATCTTATTCAGTAGCGAGCTAATAGATTTGTGGCGAGTGGACAATGCTCTTCCATTTAAATACAAGAATAGGATGGCTGCTACCCCAACCTGTCAATCACTGATTGGTCAATTATATACTAGGATAGCATGGGTTCTACCCACCCTACCAGTAGATGGTTGCTTCACATTCTCCCACAGTGCATTGTGGGAAATTACAGTGATGCAACTCTGGGGTAAAATAAGTTTTTGCCTGGCTTCACACTATTACAAAATGGTCTCAAATGGTCTTAAATATGTCTTAACTGGTCTCAAATGGTCTTGAATGGTAGGGTGGGTAGAACCCATGCTATCCTAGTATATAATTGACCAATCAGCGATTGACAGGTTGGGGTAGCAGCCATCCTATTCTTGTATTTAAATGGAAGAGCATTGTCCCCTCGCCACAAATCTATTAGCTCGCTACTGAATAAGATGAATTCACGCTATATCTGCGAATTGTGCCAAAAATCTTACTCACATAAAACTCATTATTATCGACACAGACAAGCATTACACAAAGATGACTACAACAGCCAACCTATAAGGAAAGATAATGCAAATACACCTGCATTTACAGTCGGATCTACCTATAACCAACTCCCTTATACTACTAACCTGTCAACGTCAATGGACCTACCTCAGATTGACCAACAGCAGAATACTGAAACGAACAGAACGTCACAGGTACCAATGCCACGAATTGAAAAGCACCAAGCAATATGGCCATTAAGAGGAAATGTACCACCAGCTGAACCCTCCTACCAGAAGAATCCAACCATTAAAGACATGGAAGATTGTTACTGTCTCAACAAGGCTGAGATAAATTATGATCTCCAAAACAAAGCACTAGACAGGTTGAGAAGATATACAGATCAACTTCGATTTCTAGCCTATGCTAATTAACAGTAAACCAAAAATATGGTAAAGACATCTGGCGATGACCTGATTGAATGCATATGTGAATGTGCAAAGAACGTTTTGAAATTCAATGTACCAATGACAATGAGAGCATGAGCATACCTCATTCCACCCAGGTATGAAATCAGGAAAATATCCAAAAAATTACCTGCTGGGAAAGCAAGACGAATCATACAGGAAGGCAGTTTCTAAGGAAAGTTACTGAGACCTGTTCTAGCTAGCTTATCAGCTATCCTTGGAAAAAATCTGTAGAAAGCCAAACTAACGGCCCTTTTCAGTGGGCTTTGGGGAGGGATAGCCTAAAAAATATAGGGTACATACAGGGTGGGTAGGGTGATGGGGCGCCTAAAAATAACCTAGGCCTAGTGTGGAGAAGGGAGGGGAGAGGGGATGGGGAGGCCTAATGGATTTGGGCACCGAAGTCAATGACTTCGGGGTCGGGATCTGACCCCGGGGTCCTGGTAAAAAGGGCAGATCTCTGCATCCTATACTACTCCTAGTGCAAAATCTGTACAGTGTTTCCCGAGTCAGGGATTTGGCCATTTCAAGTCCCAGTGTCCTTCAAGAAATATTAAAAATAAAAGTAGTAGGGATTCAAAAAGTTCATTTTGAAGATCAAACAAACGAGAAGGGGACGAATCGCGAGGTTTCGATTTCTCCCCCATCAGCCTCAACAAAAGGCCTCAAGAAAAATAAATCAGACATTTTGTTACGTGACAAAGAAAATTTAATTTTTGTCGAGTTAAATCTCCGTCTGCAATACAAATAGAATTAGCGATTGCTGACTTCAAAGCACACGCAGTTGACACAGCTGCCGATGTAACAGTATTGTCGGATAAAGTTTTTGAGCACATAAGACCATCACCGCCAGTTATAAAATCTGTTCCTTTCAATACAGCAGCTGGGGATGGACAGATGACAGGAAGTTATGTAGGTCCATACCAGTACGTATTGGTGATCTTACATTTAATGAGTGTGTTTATGTTGCTCCAATTGGAGATGAGATTTTACTTGGTATAGATTTCCTAAGAAAACATAAACTCAGGTGACATCCAGCATGCATAAGAAAACATAAAGCAGTAATAGATACTGAAAAAGATTCATTTAAAATAGAAAATGTAGACGTACCCACTTTAACTAAAAATAATAACTTTACAAAAGTTGCAAAAATTAGTTTATCTGAGGATGCAGTTATTCCTCCAAATTCAGCAGCATTGCTAAAATGTGATTTAGACAAATTGTTTACAAATTTTTTGCAGAACCTACTGAGACACTTCCTCTTTTAGGTTTACATTCAGTTTATACAAATCAACATGAATCTCCAATTTGTCTTATAAATATAAATAATCACAATATCAGTTTACACAAAAGTCGACTAATTGGGAATGCATATCATGTGGAAACAGTGTTAGAAAATATTAATAATAATAGTCCAAGTATTGCTAAAGTGAATACTGCCCTACTGGACGGAAAGGCAGTTAAATAAATTAGTCAAAGTTAACTGTTCAAAAACATATCCAGACCATCTAACTAATCTGTTTCTTCGTTCATTCAAGAATCCCTTGTTGTGCATTAACACTAGAGAGAATATCTGGAAAAACTGTTTGATTTTTTTTACTGGATCCAGTAGACCACCTTTGCATTCGCCAGGGTGGCCTGAAGAAACTCTTCTAGGCTTTCCTCGTATTGGTTGTTCCTCCTTGCAATACCTGCGCGGATTTTAACAACCTCCTGAGCTACCTCGCCGATAACTGAAGGGGTAGTCCAGGTTATTCCCATTGGAAAATGAGGAGCATCTGTCTCCAATAGACGCCTGCTCAGTGGTATCACAGCCACTGAATTTTTAAGTTCTTGTTTAGTAAAACTCCTGCATATTCCCGTAACCAAAATAAGCATTGGGGCGATGTCGGAACCAGGCATTAATGCTAGCCTGTACAACAATGGAGGTGTATCACCTGACCACTGTGTGTTGCCTGGAGAACTTGAATTAGATCTGTATTTAATACATCGTGAGACATCCGATCTCCTTCAGACCCACTAGCATGCAATACCGATGGCTTATTTTGGGGAGCAAGATCTCAAAGTTCTGCAAAGATCCTGTCCTGTTCAGCAATCTCCGCTGGACCCTAGGCATACGTTCTGTCCAGCCCTATTTTGCCAAAAGCGGCAAAATGGGGGGAATTTACAAGACTGGCTAACTACTGCAACTGGTGGATTATCCGGTAGGACAAATTTAAAGGAACCTTGGGCTAGTGGTATCACTGGTATCACATAGTCCACGTCCTCCTCAAACTTGGCCCAATTTGCCTGTAAACGGGTATAGTACTTGCATCCATTACAGAGCAATTTGGAGAGGTTACATCCTACCTAATTCTCTGTACATACGATTTCTACTGGAACACGGGATAAGGCATATGCCTGTGAGAAATTTGGAACAAAAAGTCTCTGAGCATGATCGTTCAATTACGCAGATAAAAGAAGAGCTCGACGACCTCCGACAGAACGGTGGTCGCACAAATCTGCGTCTTTCTGGTACTATTGAAAGTGCAGGGGAGGATACTGGTCAGATTATTATTGATGTTGTCTGTCAAACAGGGGTCAGCCTAACCACTGACAACAGCTCGCACGGTCATCGAGTTGGTCCAAGGTCGATTAACGATACTCCTGTTAGAGACCGTCCCATAATATTCAGACTTAACAACTATAGGATAAGAGACAAGGTTTTCAGGGCTCGCTACAAACGTAAAAAGTGCTAAAGTTAAGTCAACCTTACATAGTTCATCTTCAGAGACACAACATAATTCGGGAGTATATATAAAGGAAGATTTCTCCAAGACTAGGTCATTTATTGCAAAACGCACCCAAAAGCTATTGAAGGACCAAAAATAAGTTACACTTGGACGTTTGATGGTGGCATCTTTGTAAAAAAGAGAGATGGAAGAGTTCTAACAATATCCATCCTCACCCAGATCACTGATCTTGAAAAATCTTTTCAATTGTGTGTAGAATATTGATTTGACCAGGTTCCAAATTGTAGATTCCCAAGTTTCACAGAACCAATGGCCTGGAAAATAATACATAATTATCCGAGATAAGTTGTGGGTAAACCATGTCGGGGTGGGGTGTGTGTGTGTGTGGGGGGGGGGGGGCGGGGAGGGGGGGTTAATTCATCCCATTTTTAGTGTCCTGGTGGTTCCCTGACTTGATATGATTACCCTAAAGAGGCTTGTCACATGAGGTTTGGGACTTGTTAATTAACTCTTAACCCATGGAGTATTTTCAAGATATTTTTCATTAAATCTAGTAATGGCTGCTTCGAAACAGCCATGGCTGGATTTGAGGAAAATTTTATCCAAACTTAACTCAAGAAGTTATTGGTAAAAAAACTCATTTAATTTACCTGAAGTTAATTTGAGGAAAAATTCATCCAAATTCAACATAAGTAACCATTGGTGAAAATTTCATTAAAAGTTACAGGAAGATAACATGAGGAAAAATCCATCTAAATTTAACAGTTAACACAAGAAATCATTGGCCATTAATTTACAGAAAGATAATTTTGATTAAATGTAGGTCTCATGGGTGTGTATTGTCTGAATCTGCAGGGAGATAACATCTTGGAGCTTTACGACAATTACGGACACGACATCGCCGTGAGCATTAATCTTTTTACTGCTACGCCCATTCTAGCCATATATGGAGGACCTCTATGTATGACAGTATATGAGGAAATTTAATAAAATTTGACATACTTTAAACTCTATCACCTGAATTATTGTTGAAAAAGGCTCTCTGAACCCTCTCCAACAACCAATCCGATGGTTTGATCTGCGTATACCAAAACGAACAGATAATCATAATAAAAACCACCCTGCGAAGTGGCCATATCTGTATTTGAGTAACAATTCATCCAAATTTAACACTAGAAATCATTGATGAAAAATTAATTTAATTTACAGGATTCATTTAATTTTCAGGAAGACAATCTTGTTTAAATGTAGCGCTCACGGGTGTGTATTGTTTGAATTGGCTGGGGAGAACCTCTTGGGGCCCTCTGGCAGATACTGACAGGACATTGCCGTGAGCATTATTCGTCTGTCTTATATATGAATCGCCACCTAGTTATAACTATTTGGGTAAACTGACTTTAGTTAGTAATAACTGTGTTAATAATACCTTACTAGCTGAGATAGATTGTCGTCAAGCAACGTGGGGGTTGGGTGTGTGTGGGGGAGGGTGGGGGTGGGGGAGTTGATTCGTCTTTACTCTATTCGTGGTTCCGGGACTTGATATTATTACCTTAAAAAATCCTTGTCACAGAGGTTTAGGAGTTGTTAATTAACTCTTAACCTGCTGAGTATTTTCAATATATTTTTTTATCCAATATGGTCGTGGCTGCTGTGAAGCAGCTATGACTAGATTGGATGAAAAATATCCTGTGAAGTAGCCACGGCTGTATTTGAGTAAAAATTCATCCAAATTTAACAGAAGAAATCATTGGTGAAAAATTAATTCAATTTACACAATTCATTTAATTTACAGGAAGATGATCTCAATTAAATGTAGCGCTCACGGATGTGTATTGTTTGAATCTGCTGGGGTGAACCTCATTGTGAGCATCAATCGTGTTGTATATGAATCTCCACCTCTTTTAACCCTATGGATAAAATGACGTTATTAAAATTCATTATAGTATCCTGATAGAATAGCACCAAGCCGCAACTAGTAGTATATCGTCAAATAGAGTTGTACGTGAACTATGACTTGTTTGTTAATTAAGTCTTAAGCTGCTGAATATTTTCAAGACATGTTTCATCAGATCTTCATTATAAATTCATTCTAGTATCCTGACAAGATAGCACAAAACTGGTAGTATTCGTCGAATTGAGTTTTATGCAAACTCATGCATTGTAATAACTGTGTTAATAATACTTTATTAGCTGAGTCAAGCTGTGGGTAAGCCACGTTGGGATGAGGTGTGTGTGGGTGGGGGTGAGATATCTCGTTTTTACTCTGATGGTGGTTCCGTGACTTTTAAAACATTCTTGCTACAGGGGTTTTGGACTTGTTAGTTACGTCTTAACCTGCTGAGTTTTATCACATCTAGTCATGGCTGCATCTCAGCATCCCTGGCTGGATTTGAGGAAAAATTCATCCAAATTTAACACAAGAAATCACTGGTGAAATATTTAATTTACAGAAAGATTATTTGATTAAATGCTGCTCTCACGGGTGTGTGTTGTTTGAATCTGCCAGGGAGAACCTCTTGGAGCTTTTCGGCAGATACTGACAGAACACTACCATGAGCATTAAGCATCTAATTATGTTGTATATGAATCACCACTTAGTTATAACTAACTCTATGGGTATTTTGACTTTATTAAAATTCATTCTTGTACACTGGTAGGATAACACCGAACTAGTAGTATTCTTCGAATCGAGTAATATATGAACTGATAGTAATAACTGTGCAAACAATACATTGTTAGCTGAGACAAATTGTGGGCAAGCCACATCGGATGGAAGTGTGTGTGTGTCTTTACTCTGCCGTTGGATGCGGGACTTTACATTTTAACCATAAATATTCGTGCCACATGCAGGGTTTGGGACTTGTTAGTTAAAGGTATTTTTTCAACTGATCTAGTCATGGCTGTTTCGTAGCAGCCATGGCTGGTTATGAGGATACGCTCAACCAAATTTAACACAAGAAATCATTGGTGTGCTGCATGTTCACTAACAAATATTGTCCCTTCTTGTGAGCCTGCCTTGTTATAATTTGTTGAAGGTTAGCGTCACATGTTTGTAATCTACTGTGAATTATAGCAGAGTAACCTCGTCTGTTAAAATTTCCACATAATACTTGATATGCTCACTATGAATTGTTTTGGCAAAACGTAAAATATCACTTGAAAGTGATGATGCATTCATCTGTATATGCTGCATCTAATTAACTATATGATGCCCCTGAATCTTATCTTGCTGTATGACATACACAAGATAGATCATTAACATTTTACCAAATTTAAAAAGACACTTCCTAACATTATCTTGTGTGAGTAAAAAAATACTTCAAGAGCATGGCTTGTGTTCCCCTCCCCCCTCCCCAATTGGAACGAGTCTGATGAGTTCGCTTGACGTCATTGACTGTGTCTTGTGGGAGGGGGCGTGAAAATCTGAATGGTAACCTCTTTACATCGCACTGGCCATCTTTGTTTGCTATATGTACATTGGGTAAAGGGTCATAGGGGTGGGGGCATGCCATCATCTTTCCTACCTGCCACAAAATTCAGACAATGACATTGCCAAACCATTTCATAAAAATAAACTTTTTTGCTATTTTTCGCATCTTTTGAAGTGCGACGGTAAGTCTATTTCATCATCAATTGTGTCAGTTAGGAAAACCGGTTGGAGCTATCCATTATCAATTGCTCACATTTCTTTCTGATAGTGGCAGATTTAATATGAATAATGTTATCAGTATCCTTTATTAATTGACGACTTCAACTTGTATTGTCTTGTACATGTCTTTCCTCATACTATGGCCTGTTAAAACTACTGAATCTGCTGACTTGATGATGATGATGATGATGATGATGATGATGATGATGATGATGATGATGATGAGATGATGATGATGATGATGCTAATAATGCTAATGATGCACATTCAGCATTAAATTGCTTGCAAAGCACCCACCAGAAAATTACCTGTGCCTGAAAATGCAATGCCTGTATATATATCTTGTTTATATTTTGTGTTCCATTGAAACTGGGTGGGAGTCATTATACCAGCGACACCAGAAACACAAACTTATCCAGTTCCACAAAATGTACCACAACAATTTGCCAAACTATCTTTCTAACTTGGTACCATGACATGTATACCAAACACAGAATTACAACTTAAGAAATAGCCAAAATCGAACCATACGACATTCCCGAACTGCGTTGAGGCAAAAATCATTTGTACCATCAACAGTAAAACATTGGAATGATTTGCCATCTGTAACAGATGAAATAATATAGTCACGAGCTTTCAAAACTCTAATAAATAAAAGTAGCAAGCCACCTAAATTCTATTATCACTGCATTTCTAGAAGCAGTCAAATATACCATTGCAGAATGCAATTAAATTGTAGTAATTTGAATGAAAACCTCTTCAATAACTACTTATCTGACAGTCCATTTTGCAGCTGTGGTCAAATCGAATCATCACAGCACTTCTTATTGGAATGTCCACTGTATGATAGAGCTCATCAAAAAACAACTAACCAACTCCCAAATCAGTTAACATCGAGTGTTGTCCTGTTTCGATCAGAACACTTCACTGAACATGAAAACAAAAACACTTTTGACACGGTTCAGCATTTCATCATGAAGTCGGACTGTCTCAGCTATTAACTCTAAGTCTTAAGATTGCGCAAGAGTTCCCTTCCATCTAGAAGTGGAAGTGTTCAATTCAGCTATTTGGGTATTGCATACTGAGTAACCTTTTACAGGGTATGTTATGCAGTAGATAAGCAGGGCAACCTACTCAGGGAATTAACAACCAAGAAATGACTGATCTTCCTGACTAATCGCGACGTGAATTCATAGTGATGGCCCTGTCAATCGAGTCTCAACCTGCCAGATCATTGGCATCATGAGATTGACAAACTGACCCCACTTTCCTCATTTACTTCACTCTCAATCTTTTTTCTCCATCTCTTTAATCAGTTTGAAAATACATGTACCTCTGTCATATCACTCTAAACCATACATTATTCTGTTGTAACTTTACACTTTTAGGAGACGACTTACATAAGCCTTAGGCTTACAGTTAACTATACAAAAGTACAATACCTTCTATTGTTCATGTATATTTTATAAATTATATTTGTTCCATGGAACAACCAACCATTTTTCAATTTCAATAAATATTGTTTAATTCAAGAAGCACCAGAGCTAGTTTTTCTGTCTGTCCATCTGTCTGTAATCAAATTAGAAAATTAGTTGTCTCTCTAAGATCAGTGACTGGTAAACAAGACTTGGGTGCACTGACAATCACTCTTGTTGATTCTGACGACACTAGTTGTACAGCCGGGATGGGTTAGACTTGGGATGATCTCATGCTGCAATGCATTGCATGCTGGATGTCACCTGGGTAGCCATAATATTGCATGTGTGATCATGTTGTGGCATAATCACCATGGTGATGTGTTGTGATAGTGTCATTCACAGTAGACTTGTCATATTTCCATCATCCATGTTGTTAGCTGGTGGCAACCAGCTTGGTTTCAATGGTGGCACATGATTCCTATTGATCGAGTGACCTCTAAGCATGCAATGAAATGTTGTTTTGCTATGTTGGGGTTGTTTTAGTAATATGGTACTAGGCCTATAGTATATGTGCCGTATGTGGTCCATTTTAGCCTTGGGAATATGTGTTGGCAATTGTAAAACACTAAACTGTACAGTCCAGTAGGTGTTATACTTTAAAATTAATACTATAGTTTTGTGTTGTGTGGGCATGTTCAGTTCTTCTGGGTGTACTGTGGTAGCATAGAAGCACCTTTAACTCGGGAGAGAATTTGAAATGTGTTACTATTTTATGTGTTCTGACTGTCTCCTGCTCTATTTCTGACCACATACCATCAACTCCTGTTCCTTTCCTCAATATTCAAAGGCATTAATCTTTACATAAAAATAGGATCAACTAAAGCTTAGAATGTGCAATCAGATCACCCCATTCACCTTACCATTTACCCACCTATACAAAGTTGTATTCTTTCACCAAGTCAGCATGAGTGTGATTCCTATCATTAAGTTCTCTGTATGGCACAACACATTCAGCACATGGTCACTTGCCATGAGTGCAGAAATCATCATGATGTGCATGAGTGGTGGTGTGCCTTCTGTGTACAACACATGAGCATATATGTTTATTTCTGGATCAATGAAGAATAGAGGTCCGTGGAAGAGTTAAGTTACCTGTACATTAATATCAGAAACACTGACATGACACTACTATTTCTATTTGCTATCATTGTTGTGTCACTATTATCAGCTCTATGGTGACAGAATGACCCACACTTCACTCACATTTGTCTTTTCATTCTTCACATGGGAACTAATATGTGTTATCCCTACTGGGTCATGAGCTTCTAGTGGAACTGTCCACACCCATTTTTCTGAAAGCCCAATGTCACTAGAGCATTTTCACATTTTCTGCTACTCAGTGACTGGGGGGGGGGGGGGGGGTTGTAAATTGCAGTGTGTAATGTGCATTACCATATGGAATTGCCGACATTTCAATGTTAAAATAGTTACTCGATTCTTCTCCAAAAACAGCAAAACAGCTTTATTTTATGATTTAAAATACGGGCAACTTCAGTAAAACCCAAGCTTATGCCAAAACACATCTTAAAGAATTGAAACATGTCCAAAAAAATGAATGGCATTTGACCTAAGTTACTTGTAGTTGTAGCTGTGCTTGTTTGGACACGGGGATGTGGAACAATGCTTGCAACCAAGTTTTGTTTTACTTGTAAAATTGAAACTGACAACCAATGCCTGGGGTTGAAGCTCTCTTACAATTGGCAGTACTGAACTTCAGACTTATGTTGCGAACATGATATAGCCATAGTAGTTGAAAGTAACCTTAACTGCCAGTAGTATATAACTTGTGAAATATACCATAGTACTACTACTACTACTACTAGTCACCATGCTGCTAGAAATGTGAAATGTAATAAATGCATGAAAATAGGGCATATTACAAGTCAGTGTACTGTGAAATTGAAAACCATTCCATTAACCAATAGACAACAGAAGCAAACTGAAAGTGTCCCAAATAGGAAGGAGGTAAAGGGAAATCTAGAGCTGAGTCTAAGAAAATTAGTGAAACTAAGAAAATTAACCTTTGGCATTATGGTCAAGAATGTGAGAAATGTGGTAGCTTGGGTCATTTTACAAAATTTTGTGAATGAATAAAACAGTGTGACAGGTTACAGTAAAGGGTCACTATACCAAGGACTGTACATGAGTTTTAGGAAAGAAGTGTTTTTCAGAACATAACAAATATGGAGAAAAGAAATTTATTTATGAAAGATATAAAAATAGGGAAGCCCCAGATCCTCAGAAAAATTCCAAGTAAATTGAATGAAAACACTGATAAAACAACCAAAAATAAAGCAGAATGCGAATACTGGAAAAAACAACAACAAAGGCAGAAAAGGAAACTAGGGGACAGAGTTGAAATGATTAATATAAATTTTGTCACAGCTTCCTTAGCTCATGCTTTGATACACATAGGAAAGCAAAGGATAAGATATTTACCTAATTTCAGATCTCAAACATTGTGTATCAGCACAAAACATGAGGAATCTCCCACGCCTGTTATGAGATAAAAATCAGTTGCCTAGAATAACAGGAGTCTTTTGAAATAGCATCAGACCTAGGCAGTTGGTCCAAATTTATTGTTCAATCAATCTAATTCTGCACTCTCAAGAAGTTTTTATCTTAGATGAGTTAAATAGGAGGGTTACTGGAATTAGATTGGATATCAAATAATAATGTAAACATATGCTGGAGATTAAAGAAAATGGAATTAGATGGCTGTCCATTTAATTCCACTTGTAATGGACTTGCATGTCTCTTGTTTAACCTGCTTCGTCAACAACATAGAACTGAAACCCTAAAGTACTTGTGTGTTCAGCTAAAACTATTGGAGCTAGATCAACATTTGACTCCAAATATTTGGGAAACCATGTGTTAAAGCATGGATGTACAGCTGAACAGATGGGCCTACTTGTTAGAAGTAGTATAGTTAGTAACAACAATGGGAATGTACCAGAAATCTTAGTGAATAGTACAAATAAACATTATACTTTGAGGAGGGGTTGCATTGTTGGTAAAGTTGGACCCATGACTCAAGAGGAAAAGTTGGAAGATATAAGGCAAAAGGTTATGAAAATAGATCCTGGGGATGCAAAACCTACTGAAAGTAGAGCTTATAGAGGACCACTGTTGAAAAAGAAATTATGGATCAGGCAATTCAAGAAATGTTAGAGACAGGTATCATCCAGTGATTACAGAGCTCTTAGACCTTTCCTTGTTTGCTGGTGAGCAAGAAGGGCGACTCTCAGCATTTCTGCATGGACTTCTGATGCCTAAATCAGGTCAGAAAGGTTACGGGCTGGCCCTTACACCTAATAGATGTGTTTACGTTTTTAAATGGATGCAAATACTTTACAACACTTAACTTAAAGTACTGGAAAGTGAAAATGGATGAAGCCAATAAACATAAACAGAAAATGGTTTTCATGTGTCACAAAGGTTATATGAGTTCAATGTCATGCACTTTGAACATTAAATGCACCCTCCAGTTTCTAGGAGCTCATGGCAGTGGTTCTAGATGGAATGAGCGATTTTTCTGTGGCATATTTGCATGATATTTTGGTGTTTAGTTGTGGCACTAAGTCACACACTGAACATTTACAAGGCGTTTTCAGCCACCTAAAACAACACAAATTAAAATCAAAAGCTGAAAAGTGTTCATTCTATCTATGTGAAGCATCTTATCTTGGTTTTGTGATAAAATGTGATGGGATCAAGCCCGAGCCCAGTAAAGAAGCAGTTATTATTGAGTCCACCTACTACTCTAACATAAGTTATGAAGTTTTATGGGAAAGGTTTTATATTACCAAACATTTATTCCAAATTAGTAGAGCTTACAAGGAAATTTGCTAGAGTTCATTGGAAGGAAACCCAACAAAAAGCCTTTGAATGTTTAAAGGAGAGTTTAAATCAGGTAGCACACCTAGCCTAGAAAGCCATATGTACTCTACACAGATGTGTCAGGAAATTATTCGGACTCAACCCTGTGAATATGGTGAAGGGCAGTTACCAGGGGTTCCTGAAGAAAAACCCAAAGTATTTTTGTGTCATGAATTAAGTGAGTCACAACAGAAGTGGTCAACTATTGAAAAAGAGGCTTCTGCCATCTCATATACCTTGGACAAACTCAACAATTATTTACAGGAGGGGGGGGGGGCACAGTTCATCATCAAGACAGGCTGTGCTTCCATACAATATTTGTTGGAAAGTCCTCAAAACAATGCCAAAGTACAATGATGGGCACTGAAGGTAGCCAGTTATAATTGTAAAATTGAACACTTACCAGGGAGACAAAATACTTGAGCTGATTTATTGTCAAGAATACCTGATGGTTTAGCTGAAGTTGATCCAAAATATAGTATGGTGTGTTGACAGAGACAAGGCTTTAACAGCAGAAGTAATAAACGATGATAAAATAGATCCTAAGAAATTTGCTCATGTAACAGTTGAAAAACAGAGTTCACATATGGAGCCTAAGAGTGTAAATTATAAGGATGTGAATGTGAAACAGGAGCAAGAGAAATATAGTAAACTTATGGAGATTAAAAATAAATATCTCAGTAATAATAGCCAGCCAATATTAGTAGCAGGTACTTGCTAACTGATGATGCGTTGTATTATATTAGTGCCACAGATGAGAATCCTAGAGTTAGGGTATGCATACCTGAACAGGTGTTAAGATAACATCATGATGACTTAGGGTATTTAAGGGATAGATAAAGTATATTATAAAATTAGTAGAAAATATTATTTGCCAAACTTATTCAAAAATATCCTTATGTGGAGAAATGTCTTACCATAGAGCAAGGAATACAAAGAAAGTAAAATTACCCATACATGTTGCAGATAGACCACCCTATCCTTTGGTAAAATAGCCCTGGTTTTGAGTGGACCTTTACTAACTACTCTGTCAGGAAATAAGTATATAGTTACTGTTATAGATTTGTATTCTGGTTGGACTGAAACATTTCCAGTACCAAATAAGAAGGCAGGAACAATATGAACTTATTAATTGATCAAATTTTCCCAATATTTGGTTGTCCACTTGAACTGTTAATGGACAACAGGGTCACAAACTGTAATGAGATCATGAAATATTTGACTGAGCACTTGAAAATACATCATGTGACCACTCCATACTACCATTCTCAGTCAAATGGAAAAATAGAAAGATTTCATAGAATGTTATATATTTATATTTATTTATTTATTGGTGTTTAAGGTCACATACTTATGCACAATGGCTAATCATGACCATGACAGTTTTATGGGTGGAGGAAGCCTGAGTACCCAGAGAGAACCATCAAGCAATGACGAGTAGCTGTCAGCTCCCCAACATTGTAACTCTGCACTGCAGCACAGAGAGGGTTGGATTGGTTGAAGACATGTGCACCATTGATGTGCAGTATGCTTTAGTACATGGCATCATCGTGCACCCATGCAGACAATCGGGGTTAAGTGCCTTGCCCAAGGACACAAGGTAGGAGTCTGAATTGATCGTTCAGATGGTCACCCATCTGAGGACTAACTGGGCTCAATGGTGCTTAACTTCAGTGATCTGATGAGAGCCATTACTGCAATGCCACCACACCCCCTCATAGAATGTTAAATGATGTTTTAGCAAAAAATGTTTCAAAAGGAACTAGAGGTCTGGGACCTGTTCTTAAACCAGTCTCTGGCAGCTATCAGATTTAATGGGTGTGAGTCATCTGGAGTCTTTCCCTACTATCGGTTGTATGCAAGAGATGCGGTTTTACCTTTAGATACCATCCTAAAACCCAGACAGAAGAATGTGGGGGAGGATCGTCACAAGATTGCCTGCAAGAACAGCATAAGGCATTTTTCCAACATGAAGCTTGACAACAAAATATGACTTGATGAACAGCAATGTGTGGGAAATATGGAAGTTAAGGAAATACAATTTGATGTGGAAGACCCTGTCATGTACCGGGACATGAAGACAAAATGAAAACTGGAAGAGAAATGGGAATACCAATTCCAAATTATAGAAAAGACAGGCCCAGTGAGTTATAAAATAAAAGATCGGGTGATAGGTTGAGTTATTAAGTATCATGGGGAAAATCTTAGTTTAGCTTCCCAAGAATGGGAGGTCTCAGTATCAGATAAGTGGAGAAGAACTCAGAGATATGTGGCACCACAGTTACAGTTAGCTACTGCCAGTGAATACAGTAGTGAAAGTGATAATGGGGATACTAATCCTTTGGCCCCAATTATTAGAGACTAGAGACAACTCTGTGAACACTCTTCCTCAGAGGAAGACATGTCCCCATGGAAGAGTTAAGATGTCATTTGCGATGTTTAGAGAATATAAGAAAGCTACAAAAGCTATTCTATTGGACGAACCAGTGGAGGTGAATATGCAGTTAGGTAAAATGGAAAACTCCAAAAACTGAAGAGAGATTGGTAATTTAATGACTAACATAAGAAATGTCTTACATGACAATGTTAAGGGTGGAACAATTTCTTGAGAAACAGTTACAGAAATTGTCCTTTAGAGTACCACGGATTGCATGGTTTAACTTCTAGAAGCAGTGTTGTAATGTGAGTGGAGGCAGGGTTGTGCATGTGGGTAACAAAATTATACTGATTTATAATTTGTTTGAGATTGAAAGCCAGATGGACTGTTGTTGGCGCCATGAACAAACGTAGCCTTTTATTCAGTTAAAGTAAAATTCCAGATATTCATGGGTACATCTTGAATTATGGAGATGTTTTGTAAATGGCATGTGAATCACCCACCATGCTAACCCATGCTTTCCCTCTCATTGTATGAGCATGATGTTAAACTGGTGCTCAATTAGAAGTTTGTAACTGGTGGCACTAAACGGGACCACTATAATCTGTCTGTCGATATGGTAGTGAGAATGATACCCTTAATATTGCATTGAAATCTATGATAACAGATACTTACCAAGAGCTGAGTTTCATAAATGATTGCCAAGACCTGAATGATTACCGCAAACTAAGTGGTCATACATCATCCTCGTGGGAGAAGCACAGAGTGTTTAACTTTGTACATGAAGTGGTTAAGCTTCTTGTTTGGAACTGTCAGTGAATATGATTTAAAAGGCATAAATGAAAACCTGGAATGGTTATCTAGAAATCTGGCAATTATACATCATGTTCAAAAACAAAGTTTGACCATAATAACTTATTTAGCGGTTCAAGAAAACTATGTATTATGATGAATTTGTCCAATCTTGTAACTGACTTTTGAGAACAGGTAGAAAGAGAGTTACAATGTTTCAAAAATTGAATGTCCTTAACAGAGCATTTTACTCATGTTTATCATCAATTAGAGATAGTTTTGACTCAAATTAAGCAGATGAGAAATTATCACCGCAGGTCGTTAACCCTACCTTGCTCACCACAGTATTGATGAGTCGGAAGGAAGGGATGTCTGCTATCACACAGAGTTGCTGCTAGATTTAAAGAAGGAACTTTGTCAGTATTATCACTTGTTGAGAACTGCCACTGTGTTTGCACAAGACAAACTGGTGATTTTAGTTGCAGTACGATTAGTAAATACAAATTTTCAATTTGAGTTCAAGCATTGCCTGTTCCCCTGAAAAAAATGCCTCTCAGTACTGTATAGGCTGCAGGTAGATATGTTAATTGTTCATAAGCAGAGAATTAGATATATACCAGAATTTGGCCATGATAAATGCATGGACAATACGAAATTATTCAGTCCACTGGTAGGAGCCATACGTACTATACTTACAACTTCGAGTTGTTTTTGGCATCATTTCTCAACACGCAACATGAGGTGAGATACCTATGTACCACTGATATCAAGTTAAATATAGATTTTCGAGGAAGGATAATGGTATATCACGATTGATGCATCATTATGATTCTCGATAACATGTCCAAAACATAAGAATGTGAAACCACATGGAATATTATAACCAATGGGTTTATTATAGTTAAAACCTTTGTGTATTGTGACAGGTGGTCAACTATTATTACATAGTTATTTCCATGGCCGGGACAATTTCACCTATCAGTTAATGTCTAAAACCATCTTGTCGACTTTTTTGTTTACCCAACGATGAACTTGCAAACCCATCTTGGACTGAATTATTATTACGCAGTTTACAATCCCAAAAGCATTATCCTATCTCAGAAGACTTACCAAAAGAATGAGCTAGTGTGTGAACGTGACTCAATACAATTGACTCCCAATAAACATTCACTGTACCTAAGTGAGCACACTTCATTGGGAGCTTATTGATTGTATTGATAGTCTATTGACTTGTCTGTTGTATCCAGACCCAGGGGCACAAACATATAGAGAATTGGATTTTATGACAAAAATGCAGATCTAGGCATTGCTTTTCTGTTGATGGGTGTGAAATGTCGAATAGTGTTGTACCTCGTGAAACTGAGGAGAGAAATACACCAAAGCAATTATCTTAATGATCAACAGTTTTGTCTTCAGCTACAGAACCTCCACAATGTAATAAATCTAAACCAACAGAGATACTTGAGATGATGCAATAGTTGATTTGGAGAGTGGCAAAGAAGTCACCGGCACCGAGCCTACCATAAAATACTATACTGAAACTGACACTGTTTATACAACCATGGGAAACAACAAAACAAGAAAACTGTGGGAGAAATGACACCTCTTATGTAGTTGACTTTGATAGGTTAACTTTGAAAGAAACTGTAGAATTCAGTTCATTTGTGTTATAGTTAAATGAACTTTAGTGACAGTAGGGTGAAAGTTACTGATTGAGATTTGTAGTGACCTTAAGAGTGGCAGTAAATTGAAATGTTAGTGATAAATTGAATATGTAACTGAGAACAATGCCAGATTCTGACGTTGTGTATGATCCTGAGGATCGTGTTTGTAGTATACTATATCCCCATGTGGGATGTTGTCCTCATTAACCTTGTTCTTGTGAATAAATGAATGAATTGTAACCATTTAACAGTTATTAGACCAAATACTTATGAGCCATTTTGTAGAGCAGTAGGACTTTTACAACTGAACCCGTGTTCGGCTGCATGTTGATGGATTTCGGTAACGAAGTAATGTTTATTGAAGTGGAAAGAGACATGATTTATACTTACATGTCATCATTGCCAAACCATGTATTTTCGGAAACACGATCACATTTTCTTGAAAGATTGCTGTGTCCAGTTTTAATTTTCTATGAGTGCAGTCATGGGGAAAGAATACTTTATAATCATGTACAGAATTGCAGAATAATGGTCCGACAGAGACAGGCAGTATGACGATGTACATCCTTTAAGGCATTCAAAAGCTTCGATGGCGTGGACCACCAATAACTATGGCATGGGATGGACAGGAATGGGTGTTGAGGCATCAACGTCATCCTGATTTTAATGGTCTCAATGTCCTTTTCAGAATAGGGAAATGTATGATCAGAATGTGTTCCCTGTCAATGTCCGTTGACAATCGAACACATTCTATAAGATTGTACTGATTTAATGATATCACATGGCGATTTTTTTAGTGTACCATCTCTGAGAGTTGTATTTTACACAATTACTTCTCACCAGATTATCTCGTTTCTCAAAGAAATTAACCTTTTTGATTAGTTTCAAATCTGTTCTCTTCATCTCTTTTTTCAAAAAGTTGTCTATCACTGGGTTTATTTACACAGTATTCGTTCAACTTTTGGTATCATTATACACTACTGTCCTCACTATTTATTTAAATGTTAAGATCATGTACAGTTTTTATGTTTTTCTCATATATTTTATTTTATGAAAGAATTATTTTACTCAATATCACTATCACTTTTTATCGCCACGATATAGCCTTGGGTGCTGATGTGGTGCTAGGCACTAATAAATAAATAAATACCGTTGATGCAATATGATGTTATTTTACTCACAACTGGCGGAAAATTGACTGAATGCAAAAACTGTGAAACTATGCCAACCTCAAACCATAAAATATCATCGTCGAATAGCAGTGTCCGTATTGGTTTGAAATAAATGTACTCTGAGAAATAAACCAGAATGTTACCACCATACTGCTTCTTATTACATCCTATAGGATTTTGAAATCCATGGATACGAATATTTGAGGAAGCAAAGGACTCTTCGGGGTGAGTTTCAGTAAGACAAACACTATCATATTCATCAAGCATATATTTTAAGTATTCAATTTGAAGACTTTTTAGTCTTCAAATCTATGTATTATAATGAAATATATTGATTGCCGACAGTGAGATATCACCAGTACTATTAGAGGGCCCAGGATTCAGTGCTATATCACAACACAGAATGATTAAAAGATTTGCAACAAGAGCAGTACCTAGAGTAATGATGGCACTACTTACAACTTGAGTAAGCAACGCCATTCAAGGGGGGGGGGGGGGGGCGGTGGCTCAGTAGGTAGAGGTGCAGGCTGCAAGCCGAGAGATCTTCGGTTCGAATTCCACCTGCAGCAACTGCGTTGTGTCCTTGGGCAAGACACTTCACTCCATTGCCCATGTGGGGGCATGTTGATGCTGTGCACTAAGGCGTACTGCACGTCGATGGTGCACCTGTCTTCAACCAATGCTAACCCTGCTTGTGTGGAGTAAGTATGTTGGGGAGCTGACAGCTGCTCGCCGTTGCGTTCTCTCTGGGTACTCTGGCTTCCTCCACCCCTAAAACTGTCGCGGTCATGATTAGCCATTGTGCAGAAATATGTGACCTTAAACACCAATAAATAAATAAATAAATAAATAAATAAATAAATAAATAAATAAATAAATCAATCAATCAATCAATAAATAAATAACGCCATTCAATAAACCCACTGTTAATTTGACATAAAGAGGAAACATGTTTGAAGGTTAAAATTTATTTTGCATTGTTACATTTCCGTTATACATGTTTCTCTGTGGTCGTGATATCTTTGTCATCCCTGTATTGGGTCTCGTCTGAAAAATTGAAGAAGAAAAATTACAATAGGCAACACAAATATGAAAAATGATTTCTTTACTCACTTTAAACACATCCATGAAGGTTGCCAATAAGAATTATGCGGCATGATGCGACATAACCTAAAACAGGAATTTTGAATATGAGTTCTGGGCTCAAAATATTTTTTTTCTCGTTAAGACATATGGTATTTGTATAAACCGTTGGTCACAAACAGAAATTGTTGCTGAAAAAAGTCGTGAAATGACTCTTTTCCGGACATGACTAACGGGAAAGACTTGCAAAAACATTTCTTGAATAAGTAAGAATTTCCAATTTGTACCTCAAAAACACAGCTTATTAATAACGATTTTGTGAATGGTGCTGTCCGAATAGAGTATCCAGACAAGATGACCATGGAAATACTGTCCATGGAGAAAATACTCATGGAAATAATGTGCAAGGACATAATTTCCATGACATAATGTTCATGGACACTTTGTCTAGCCAAAAAAAAAAATAATGCACAATTATTTTTAATGTAAATTTATTATTTAAAACTTTACCTTAAAAAGTTACCGAAGAGTAATTCCACATTAGCTCCCTTGCCTGCTTTATCTATCATGTCTGAATGTTGAAGTTCCATACATAGTTACACCATCTTCAGTTTGGAAGGTTTGGCGGTTAAAACAGGTAGTATTATTTTTCCATATCTATTCCATCTTTAACCGGAATCCAACCGAGTTCCGATCTGAGCTCTTCCAGTGTGACTGTGTTAATTCATTCGGTAACACGTAAATTCTCCCCATTTACTCATATTCTCCAGTTTCACACAATATTATATCCCTACGCTCCAGTTTTGAACATTACGCCACATCTGCTTGCGAGCAACACAATGCAAACGACATATTAAACTTTTGCTTGCCATCCATTCCATTTGCAAGGTTATAAATGGCAATCATTTCCATTAAAATGTGTTGCTTTAAAGAGCTTTTTTTACTTTGATACAGTGGTGTGTCAAAATAAAAAGAAATATCCAATGAGTAGGATTAAAAATATAACCCAAGATATAAACACCTTTTGCCAGTGAAGGGAAACTTTTTGCGCGCCCTCTTCCCGTGCAATATTAATCCAACGTGAGCGGATTTTTTGCGTGTCTAGTTTTTGTCGCTTTCGACATTGCCGGTATCTCGTACACTTCGTTCTCGGAGACTTAACTCTTGAACCCTCAATAAAATTAAATTTACTATGGCTGATCAGTCGGAGGGGGGGGCGAATCGGGCTGTTAATCATTCTTGCTGAGCATCAAGAAACCACAATGCCTCCCAAATTATGTTATAGTTATATTATCTACAATAATATTATTTCACTTTTGCATACAAAAGTATGTGTTCTCACGAGGGAAATGGTTTGAATTTTTACCCCCCCCCCCCTCCCTGTATGGGCCGATTGGGCAAGAGGTTCTGCCTGATGTCCAGGCAGAATGTGCTCAATCAACGCATACTGGAGTAGAGGGGCTTGAAAAAAAATGAGCATAGGTTCACCCTCCCCTCCAGTTCGAAATGCTTCCTACATACCTTGCTTTCCAGCAGTACAGACCCCGGAGCCTCATCGCCGGTTATATTGGTACTGATGTGTAGATGACATTGATACAGAATATATGTATATAGTATGTAAAAAATAATGTTTTTATCAAGTGAGTATGATCAATTATAAAACCCACAAGCCTTGGCCCGTTGACGAAGTAATTGAGGCTATGCGTGGAATAAAAGTATTTTGACAAAATACATAATTATTCTATTGATCCCATAAAATTTTTCTATCGTCTGCGGATCCCAAGAGTCGACATTTACGATACAAATCTTCATTGTAATGGACGAACTGCGTCGCAATATATTTAAGGAAGCATCTGACGTTCGTGTTTCAGTCAATTGCAACAATAATATCTACTTTTTCTAGGTTTTATTTTCGATTTATCTCTCTTGATTACTACCAGATAAATGGCAAATTAAGGTCATTCTGCTAGCCTAACACACATCTATGAATCTAAGCAGAGATTAAAAAACTTTTATCAAAGTGAAATGGAAATAGTAAGATAAACACTTATTTGTTTCGTCCAATGTTTGCTTTTGTGGGGTTAGGTTTTTTCACTGGCGGCAAAAATAATAATCTAACTTTGAAGAAGCCCCGGGAAGCCGTTTGTTTAATACAATAATGCAATGTAATGCAATAATAATAGTACTAATAATAATAATTATAATAATAATAATAATCCAATGTTAACGTCTATAATCCACCGCAGTGCTCTCTGACTTACAATAGATATTATGCTGCCAACAAGAAAAAAGTGCTGAACGTCAAGGAAAATGGAAGTTCAAAAACATCACAACTTGTCCCTTAAATCACGCATCCCCAGTAAGCATTTGCCATGGACGTCATGAATTGATGTTGAGCTATAAAGCAAAATTTATCTGAGACTTGTTATCCAAATCAACGACTACTAGTCATGGGATAAATATAGAAATAATTCGATTTCCTCCTGTTGAATCTCTTGTTTACCCATTTGTTCCTTTGAAAATCTGCTATTACTGGATGCATTCTGTAGACCTCAATGTCACTGCAGCGGGATCACACTTCTCGATGAGATTTTTTTTACAGTTGTGAATTACCCATTTGAAAGAGACGTCGTCAGTAGTATGTCACGGGCTAGACGTCCTACATTTGGGGAGGGAATGGGGATGGTGACGTGACGTCATAACTCGTGACGCAGTGGCGCCATGTTGTGTTGTCATGGTAGCCCACATGAGCGACCATCTAGTGGCGTCATACCCTAGTGATACCTAGTTTCAGTGCGCATGCGCAGCGCGTGTTGTTAGGGTAATACGTGTTTCCGTCGTCCATTTTGTTTACTGGAAGCCACATCTTGGTTTCTATTACAGGACGTGGTTGCTATTTGGCCCAAAACCCTCTAACAGGAAAGGGTTATGTTTGGAGGGTGTGTTCGTTTGAATAGGCGTAAATCTAATTACCACAAACAAACACGCGACTATACTTCCAAATCACAAAAACTACTTTATTTGGTTCGGATTTTCCCATTTTGAGCCTTTAAGAGTAGCACTATACTATTTTACTATAAGGCGCGTTCCTTTGTATAAGAGCACTTTTCTGGTTTGGGTTCCTGCAGAATCCTCGTTTTTCTGCATCTCATGGCCTTCATATAGCTTATTCTCTGTATTCTTGGCCTATTCTGTCTATGTTATAACTTCCCCGATCTCCTTATAAAGAATTCTGACTTCCCTAGGTGTGTTTATGTGCTGGTGTACATTGTGTCACATAGTGTGCGCATCAGAGGTAGCACACAGGCACATGCTGGATGTGCCGATATGTGCTTGTTTGCTTATGCACAATGTGCGCACATCAGTTAGGCACATACGGGTATGTGAGGATACCTGGCATGGTAATGTATCATTTCAGAATACTTTTTTTTTGAGGATGCCTTTAGAGGATACTTTTTGGGGGTACCTTTTGTAGAATATCTATCTGATGGTAGTTATGGCTTCTAACCCTATTCAGCACCTGGCTTCTGCACCTGGCTTCTGGATCATTCTCACACACTTCATATATCTAAGGCCACTGCTTGTCCATAGTCACCACCACCTGTCCTATGATCAGCCGGTATTGTATTCACCTTTAGTATGGTGTTCTACCAGCTTTGCAGTCTTGTACCTTTACTGCCTTGTACCATTACTATTGGCTACCACTATCACTATTCTGTCATATAGTACAGAGATGTGTTTATGTGTTAGTAGACATTGTTTGTGTGCTTGTGTGCATGTGCACAAAGTGACACATTGTGCCTTAGCTCAAAGGCGTATACGGGTATTTGACGATGCTTATGACACGGTTATGTTTCATTTTGAGGATACCTATGAGGGTATCTTTTGCATGATACTTATCTTCATAGGTCTTAAACCATCACTGATGACTTGTCCATAGTCACCGCTAGGTTTTGAGTGATCCAACACTATTGTAGTGACCCACTACTGTAGACTTCTAGCACCCCTACAGCTTTGTACAATTACTATTGACTACATCACTACTTCGTACTTCCTAGCTATACCTGACCCTGTCTCGACTCTGCCCTCGGTCAGGTCTTTAACAGTTGCAACCAGATTTCTCCATTCATCTAAACCCGCATTGATCTTTACATTACCTTCACCTACATGTAGTGCGCGTTTGGATACTTTACCTATAAGAAATTGTTTGTTGATCATGTCGAGATGTGCTTATGTGTTAGTACACACTGTGTCACATAAAGCACACTGGCACACGCTGGATGTGCTGATATGTGCTTTTGTGGTTATGCACAATGTGTGCACAACGTTTGCAGCACATAGACACATACGATGAAAAGGGTATTCCAGAAGGATAGTCGGGTACTAGAAAGGAATTCCATAGAACGTAGGACTGGTGTTTAGTGGAACGTGCTTATGTGTTAATGCACAACTCGCCTTATAGCACTATGTGCTACTCTTATAACTGCAAAATGGGGAAATTCGTACCAAATAAAGTATCCTGGAGTGTTTCTTGATGATTTGGAAGGATTGTCGTATTGCTTGTGGTAATTAGATTTACTACTATTCAATCGAACACACCCTCCGAACATACCCATTTCTTGTCAGAGGGTTTTGGGTCACATAGCAACCACATGCTACAATTGAAACCAAGAAGATGGCCTCCATTATACTACTGTGGTCTCTTGCGGGATTAATTTTCTTTTAAAACAATCCCCTTCTTTACATTTCAGTTTTATGGCCACCCACACAACTGAATGTTACGACAACGAAGCAAGTGATTTGCAGCATCGGTAATCACTCAGTTAGCAGTGACTACAGAAAAGAGGGCGGGTGTGTCAAATTTATTATCACATTTCAAACTAACGAATGTTCCCTCTTTCCCTTGCCACAACGGACCATATGGAAGGGTAACACTCGTTGGCTGATAAGAATTGCACTCCAGGACTCAACATCTCCCAAATGGTGACTGTTCGAGCACTGATGAAGGTCTGGCACGCAATTTGTTTTCCATTTCAGAACGTATTGTTCGGTTTTATGTTTCGACTTCTTTAGTAGAAAATTGTGAATGGGAGAGAAAGAACTTATTGATACGTTATTATTTGTGTCAACCCGCTTCTCTTTCGGAATAGAACGCATCCGTTTGTTTAATCCCAAGTTTCAAGCGCTTGTAGTGAATTCAGGCAGCCAAACGGGTAATTATTTCTCTGAGCATATTAAACATTTGCAGCATGCAAAAAGTCAAGACCTAAACACCTTTTGAAGAAAATCGTATTTGTCGCTCTACCAGTTATGCTCTTGTGCGACTTTAGGAATAAGTAATGTTCGACAGTCCGACTGTCATTAAGGCTCTTTTGCCTTTACTTGTAATTATTACCCTGGAATCAGCTCTGCTTTGTGAAGGATTGTCTGAATAAGTTACAAAATCATACATTGCTACTGTCATTCTAAGAGTTTGCTTTTGAACGTGCCGTACACGCCATGCAAGCACAAGTCGAATTATTCACTTCTATACAATACAAAAATAAAAATAATAAGAGGACTTACCCGCTCAGTCTGAAAAAAAGTCTGAAAAAAAGGAAGAAAAGCTTTATTGACACTATTCAAAATCAAACTTCACACAAGCCACAAAATTCAAATAACCTGAAACTTAGGTGAGTATGTGGACTTTACGTTAACTCAAATCTTGCATTATTTCACGTTACAACATTATAAATAAGTAGTAAAATAAGTAGAAAACAGTGTATGGAGTTTTATAGCGGTATTGTTCATAAGTATGGAGCTACATGAATCAAAAGACTGTTTTGAAAGAAATATGTTAAAAATAGACCAACTTTGAAGTCATGTAAAACGTCGGTAACCTAACCACGAGGGAATGTTTATTATTATTGATACACGTTGACATGCGATTTCGGTGGCACCAATTTCACATTATACGGTTTTTGATTCTAACAACGATAAGGTCGTATAGATGAATTTGACACCGAATATAATTGTGTCAATTTTACTATGTTCCAAAATTTCACTGCAGATGGGCAGATAAAAAAGCTGAAATTCTGTTTCGAACTCTTTTGGCTAGCAGCCAAAACGTGGAAATAGAATACCGGAAGTTATGTGATAAATTAGTTCGACTTTCAATCAAATGATATTTTCGTACAAATGCAGTTACAACGATTACCATTAATGTTTGTGTAGATTTATTTTTCTTTTCAAATTTTATTATCTAGTTTTATTTTTCACGTATCGAAAACAACAAAATTATAATATTACAAAGCAAATTAAACGTACAACTATTATTGGCCTCTTTGAAAACGGCGGAATCATGTTGAAACCTTTAATTGTGCTCTAAAAATGATTTGGGTTAAGAAACTAGTGAATTCATCCTCGATGGCTGCATGGAAAACCCTCGTCATTGACGAATCAGAAGTGTTTGGAACTCACAAGCTTTGGCACTTACATAAAAAAGGTTTAAAAGTGGTTGGGAAACATGTGGACACATTCTGGAAGGATGTTCTTCTGGCCTGGTCTCTTCTGGACAATAAAAGCACCACAACCCCTGCAGAAGTACTGGGTGAAACTATTTTCATAAATGATCAAATAAAAGTAAACCGACAACCTTTTTTCAATAAAACGCGGTCTAATAAAGGTATCTACTTCGTAAATAACCTAGTATCTGAAAATAACGGCCTCCTAACCTTTTCTCACTTCTTCAACAAGTATAACATCAACACCCCATTTACAGTTTTTCAGGGTATTATAAATGCATTACCCAAATCCTGGAAAACTACGATACATTTTGGAGTGCCCGGATGATGATGGTGGTGTTGGTATGTCGGGCTCTTCATTTATCCAAAATTAACTGTTTTAATGGCAGTCAAAATGGGTTTGGATGTACTACATTTGATATAGTCGTAATATAGGATGGTATAGACACAGCTCAAGTGCTTGGACTGTTTAATTATATGTGTCTAGCTGTTAACTTTGTTGAATGAATCCAGCCTGGTGAGTTTTGTTGGATAAAAATGGAGGACGGTATAAACTATAACGACTGTCTGAATGGGCGACGGACTGTGTTGCCGGCTGTTATTTCTTCGAGTTTGCTTTTCGTGGAAGGTATAGAAGGTATTGATAATGATAATGACGAATCGGAGTATCAACTGCAGTTGTTGGAAGTGAGAAGTTCTCCTGATTGGTATGTTTCAAGTGTTTTTAGTCAACAAGGCAGTTGCATAGTTGAGGAACACAGCCACGTTGAGTACACCACATATACAAATAGTATCACAGAGTTGAGTAATAGTACGGAAAGTAATTTTGAGAAAAGCTAAACAGAGTATTTATAATGTTAGAGGAGATGAACAGAAAACTGAACGGCATTGAAGAAATAAAACATGAGTTAAGCCAAGTAAATTCTCGCCTAAATAAAACTGAGATGAATTTGCATTTTGTTGACAAAAGTGTTACCAGTTTGGAGAGCAACACGGCGGAGACTGCACGAGATTTGTGTGAGCTGAAACAGTTCAGGGAGAATATTGACAGTTGTATAAATACTGTATTAAAGGATCATAAAAACATGACGGAACAATTAACCCAACTGCATGTCAATAACAAAAGATTAACCGAGGAGGTGGTTGACACACAAATGCGTTCCATGAGAGACAATCTCATATTTTCTGGCATTGCAGAATCGGAAACAAGAGACCGAACAACGGAAATGGTACTGGTTGACTTTCTGTCGGAAAAGATGGAAATAGAAGAAAAATTGAATTTTAAAAGAGTCCATAGGTTAGGCAAAGGTGATAAATATAAGAAACGGCCAATAATTGCAAAATTTTTTTATAAGGATAAGGAGTATGTTTCCTAAAGGGGTACATGAATACAGAAAGGCGGTGTTATTTCCTATAGCCAATGATGCCAGACAAAAGGGCCACACCGTACGAATTGTAACCAACAAAATATATATATTGACAATAAACAATTCTTCCCGCACATGCCCCCAGTGTACAGAGTTAATGATCCGAGTTCACAATCAGCATCCAAGACTTTTGAGTTAGCCCAAAGCCAGGAACTTCGGCAGAGCCTGGTGCCTGTCCACGGAATGTGATAAATATAGGCCAGTCAGATCAGGGAGGCCAAATGACTCAGGAAAAAGTAACAACGAGCTTCGAAGAAATGGAAACCGCAGTGAAATATCCAGAAACAGCTACATCAAAGCTGTCCGAGCTTAGTGCTTCCTGCAAACCCCCTCAAGAAGTTAATGGTTAGTGTAGCTAGAGTGTGTTAACTTTACGGGTGTTGTCACTAAACGTGTGTGAATTGAGGTCTCGACTAGATGGTCCAGAATTTAAAGAATTCGTTGCTGAATCGGGAAATTACTCCTGTACAAATGAACATATCCTCCGAACATACCCCTGTTCTATAAGAATCCTTTGGGACACATAGCAACCACGTGCTACCATAGAAACCAAGATGGTGGTCTTCAGTATACAAAATGGACGACGGAAACACGTGTCACCCTAACAACGCGCTGCGCATGCGCACTCAACCACGCATCACTATGGAGATGACGTCACAAGATGGCCGCTCACGCGGGTTACCATGACAACACAACATGGCGCCACCAGGTCATGTGACATGACATCACTTCCGCCCCCCCGGGTCCCCCTGAATTGGGACGATCTCCACATCTCCTACTACTTTGATCAGTGACAAGCAATAAAACCGTTTAGCTCTTACTTCATCACACTGCATGTTTCGCATATTTCGCTCCCATGGTGTCTAGTGCAATATCCATTGATGTGGAGCAATCACTTGTTTAGACTATTGAGTGCAAGACTGCAAAATGCAGAATTTTTCAGTTACATTGAACTTTTACTCTCAACGTATAATAGCCGTTCCCCGACACCTTCATTGGCAAGTAGTCGCCTGTGTGCTAGAATGTCCTATGTCCCCTATGGGACATAGGACATTCTAGCACTCAGGCAACGAAGTGTCTATATCCACCACTGTTCACTACTGGTCTACAATACGGCTGTGAGGTGAGAAATTAACCCTTTACCCAACTTAACGACCAAAAGTGGGAAGCTTTATAAACAAAAATAACGATTCAATTTTCATTATTTTTTCAATTTTTGTCTGCAAAACATTGCTTATGCCCCCCCCCCCCCCCCCCTCCTCATTGGAACGTTCTCGTTGTGCCCGGTCCAGTGAAGGGTTATAAACTATGTTTTTGACGCAAAAAATGAGACAAAATTAGTTATTCAAGAATTTTGTTTGCAAGTGTCGTTAGACTTTCGTGTTAGGTAAAGGATTAACGAATTTGACAACCGTGTCCCCGAATATTTTGCTGATAAGCATTTGTCGCACGTGACAAATAATGTTTTTCTCTATTCGATTGTGACAAAAATAAGGTGCCCACTGTAGGTGGACAGGCGAACATTTCGAGGCCTGTGGCTTTGGCAAAAGCGACGCTCAGTGGCAAATGTGTCTGGGCCCCCCTTTTCTACAAACCAATACATTGCTAATCAGATTCAACGGTTCCCTTTGCTAACGCTATACGGCGTGCCATCCCGATAGCCGTGATAACATGTTATTGTAGGCTCACCACGCGAGAGAATACCGGGAAGTCGAGCAATACTAAAAATGAATAATAGAAATCAGTAACCAATACCTGAGTTATAAATCTTCTTCTGTGGATATGAACTTGGCTAATATTGATACTACACTCGTGACGTGTACAGACTTCATATTGTATTGTTGGTTATGCGGTTTGTGGCTTCGAGTTTAGCAATTGTAACCAACTTGACTGTAAATCGACGTCACATTTGCCAATAATGTGAAATATGTTAATAGTGTGGTGACAGCTTAACATAAGATTTTCGCTTTCTGTTGAATCCACAAATATGTATTCTATGTTCTATTGTATTATAATGCAACTTGCAAATAAATAATGTTTAAACTAAAGACGTCAATTTCAGCTTGAGCTGAGGTTGTGACACGTGGGACAGATTTGTCACCAGTACATGGACATTGGTTTATCGCAATGTCTGTAGCGGAATTGTTGATCGTGCTTCATCCAAACATGCTCGCAAGTGATGCTGTATTTGAATACTTAGCATTATGGACAGATATGGATGGCGATGGTGAATAAAAAAGTTTCAGTTTTTGGAATAACTTGCACGTAGTAAGGTAACACAAAAGAGTTAGATAACATTTCTTTATTCAACAGTTGGTATAATGATACATTTTTTATTTTTGGGGGAAATCTTTGCTTGTAATATTATAAAGGGAATTTCTAACTGAATTACAGTTTATCACAAAAACTGGACGATGGTCCATGAGACTGCAAGTAAAAACTATAATTGTAGTGTTTGTGTATAATTGTCGAGTAGATGCGTGTCATGCAGAGGCAGTGGAGCTAGGGGCACAGGTGGCACGTGATCCTCCACTTTTTTTCCCAGATATGTTTCGTAGTTGCACAATGAGTTAAAATGAGCGCGTTCAAAAGAGTCAGTACACAGGCATTCCTGTAACATTATTTTCAAATCCAAACAACATTTAGCTAAATAATCCCGCTTTCGGTCGTTCCGGTCCGTTTCTTCCACTTCAACTATCTTCCAACCCGAAGGCTGGCCTTCGGGTTGGAAGATGTTTGAAGTAAAAGAAACGGACAAGACAATGGCCACACAGCGGTATCTTCATCTAAACGAGACACTGTAGCGAGTCATGGTACATTTACCGATATGCAATTGTAACCTTTCTCATCCTGGGTCGAACCATGGTAACATTGTAAATTTGTGCCCCTCCACTTTTGTCGAGCTTCCGCTACCCCTGGTGTCATGTAAACAAAAACGATTTCAGTTTCTGTGCAATGTTTTCCTCGCTTTTCTTGCTATCGACTTGGCAACACTTCTCGAGAAAATCGTAGTTTCGTCAACTGATAGTTCTCCGTCAGCCCCAAAGCACATGAATTAGAATAATTTTACCAATGTAAGATCGTCTCGAGGCAATAACGCATAAGTAACATTGGGTGAATATTGAAACACAAACCTTAAGGTGCTATATACAGTACGTGGAGAGTGTGTTGTCACTAAGTCATCTGAATTCTTGAATGATCAGGAGAACCATCTTGTTTTGGAAGTCGTGCACGAGTTCATCTTATCAAGTGGGCGTTTCCAATACCTTGTACGATCTCCATAGGTGTCCAGTCGGTTGAAGTTACCCACATTTCCCCTTATAACTTGGATTTCTTCACCTTATTCAGACGTGAGCACCGCCATGGTCATATCAAGGTTGTTTCAGTTTTTATCCTTATTAAACGTGCATACACTGCTTACCATCTTTTGAAAATGAAGGCAGCGCATTCAAGTTTTCAAGCTGGTTTCTTATTGAATTTTTTTTTAATTTCTAAACTCCCCCTTTATATTTTCTTTCCACATCAAATTTTCATTTACATGCCAGGTTTAAACAATGTCACGCATCGCTCTCTGGCGGTCTGGGACACGTATTTTTCTACGATCGGAATTGCCAACAGTCGTATCTTCAGTTTTGTGTCCAGTCCGGGCGTCGGATCTGTGCACGTGCACCTACAAGCGTATGTTGGGATTCATGTTGTTCGGTGATATGTGAATGGTACCACAATCATTCGCTCACATTCTTAGGATTTCTGGTAGACCCTCACTGTGTGTGCGGGGGTGCGAAGGCCTGACTTGATTTCGGGTCGGGGGGACGATGACTTACCCCAAAACCAAATCGACATGGTGACCACTGGTCCTGGCCTCCAGATGGCGATGTGTGAGTCCATGTGTGAATCCATATGGTCTATACCACCTTTTTGAGTAACTGTATGTATGACTCGGGGAGATGACTTACATAAGCTACAAGCTTCCTGTCAAATCCCTCCATCATTCGGCAATCTGATTACTGTTAATATATGTTATATTTTGAGCTGTTGCACCATCACTCTTATTCTACTGGTATTCAGCTCTGTAACATATACCATATTCCTTCAATAAACATTGTTTAAACTAAATCATCCCTGGAGTGGAGATTCGACCCAAGAAATAATTGCAAATTTATTGCATAACAAGCAGAAGCAAAGTTACAAATCAAAACAACACAGAAACAGAAGAAAATGAAGAAGGGTATGAATGAAGTAGGAGTAACAAGAAATATTGCAAACGAGAGACAAAAGAAGCGTCAGAGCATTGTTAATTCAGAGAGTAATTCTCTTCAGACTAAATATGTTCGTTTGATTGATTCGGACTGCTCACACCTGGCATCCATGCCGACCTGTCTAGGGTTTGAGGCCTGAAAGTGAAGAGAATTTTGTGCTATGCAAAATTCCTGATTTTATGATTTTATTTGAAACGCTCCGTTTTCAGAATGTTTGACAGGATATTTCGGTTAGTGAAGTGATCATAAAACTCCAATCCATACAGGAGAATATCACTATCTATGAAGCACGCTAGGGATCCAGCAGTTTCATTCCTTATTATGTTAAACATTGGACATTCTAACAAGAAATGGTCTGTAGTTTCACGCTCTCCACATACACATAAAGGTGAAATAACCAAGTGGTTCACATTGAGTTAGTCGTTCAAATTACTACAATTACTACAAATTGATGTGTTTAGAAATCTAATGAGTGAACAGTTCTCTCGTTCCACAATCAGTGACACTTTTACATTGACACTTGTTTTCATGTTAAGGCGCTATATGAGTATGGGGAATTTGATCACTTTAAACTCAACATGAACAAAACTCAAAGAATCACCTTCACCCGTAGGTTCAAAAACCGCGATCTTGATTTGACACTAAAAGATGAGGTCCTCCCAGCATGCACCGAGGCTAAATTCCTCGGTATTACCCTTGACTCGAAATTGACCTTCACTAAGCAGACTAACAACATCGCCACTATAGGTATCACAGAACTAAATATTTCCCCTTAGGCCACCATTATATTGTTCATGCGAACAAAAATATGATCGCATAAATTTACTTTTGGAATTCAAATATCTTTGTCAAGTATAGCCCTTCAGACAACTTTTTCTGACCCCAAAACAGGGGGTCATGTAACACACAAGAGAGAAAGAAAAAATGACACTAACCCTTTACCCAACGTAACGGTCAAAACCGGCCAGCGCTATTCTCAAAAATCGCCAATTAATTTTCACTATTTTTTTCATTTTTTGTTTCAAAAACATAGGTTATGACCCCTCGTTGGAACGAGCTCGTCGAGCTCGTTCCAACGAGGGGTCATAACCTATGTTTTTGAGACAAAAAATGAAAAAAATTAGTTATCCAAGAATTTTTTTTGCAAGTGTCGTCTGCTTTTCACGTTAGGTAAAGGGCTAAGGGAAGTACAGGTCTGGTGAACATTTTTTCAGGGAATTCACCACAAAAACACACAAAAAAGTAAATTGTATTTTTTGGGTCCAAAAGTTATCAAATCACCCTCCAATGGAGGCCAAGAGCTGTGTTTTTGAAATAGAAAATAAAACTGTTTAGTGGTTCAAGGCGTCTTTTGTGCAACTGTCGTATTCTGTCTGCGTTGGCAAGAGGTTAATCTGGTGTACGGGAGGCGGGGGCACTCGGGGGACGATGTGTGAGCTCGACTACTGACGCTTGTGTTATGTGGACAAATACTGTTAAGACTTAAGACTAAAGTCACTCATACCTGCCATTGACATTTGTAACTCTTTGTAATCTTGTTCTGGGTGGAAACGGCCTTGTATAAGCTTATAGCTTTCTGCCGAATCCACATCATTGTATGTAACAATTTTTGTATTATTTGATTTTGAAGTTTTAAAATAAATAAAGTTTAAACTAAAAATCACCCTCTTTTTTATCAGGAATGTTCAACAATAATGCAAGATGTCAATAAAATGTTTATTGAAACAATATATTTTCCCAAGGCTGTTTATTTTCAGAGATAGCATCATTTCAAGGCGGGCAACTCTTAATTCAAATATTTAGTTCAGCGATACCTATAGCGACCCGACGAATTAATCTGCTAAAAATGCTCCAAGGAGCATCATGCGGGCCAACGAAGCTATTCTACTAAATTTATATAAAGCATTAGTTCACCCCGTAGCGGAACGCACAAAAACAACCTCTGTAAACTTCAAAAGGTCCAAAATCGCGCGCTCAGAATTGCCATCCGCGTCCCCGCGATGCCCCAACAAAATTTCTCTACGAATGGGCCAACATCCCACCACATGGTAACAAAAGAAGAATACCAACAAGCACGAAATAAAGTAAATAAGATTAAAGACGATAATCGGAGAGTGCGAAATAGCAGTCTTATTGGGACGATAAGAAAGAAAGGGGGGTTCGAGTTCCAACGTATTTTGGAAATGGGTGAATAAGCGTAACAAAGGAAGTAACCCACAGAGTATTAAAGTAGACGGCAGAGTTACAGGCGATCAAGATCAAATCGCATCAGAACTAGTCAGGCACTGGGAAAAGGTAAACGATAAGCGATGGGGCATGTTGAACCCACCGGAGTGTCCGAACGAGGTCGAGGAAAATCTATTGAGCTTCGTGTGCAGCGAAATTAAAACGGAGGAGGTGCGAAAGGTGATCTCAAAATTAAGGAATGGAAAAGCCGGAGGGGTGGACGAAATTCCTCACGAGTTTATATCAAAACGGGGGAGAGGAACTCTGAGAAAGCCTAACTGCCCTATTCAACTTAGCCATAGAAAAACAAGTGGTCGCAAAAAAGTGAAGAGAAAGCAAAGCGATATTTATTCACAAAGACATTTTGGATAATTATCGAGGGATCTCTGTCAGTAGCAACATTGGAAAGGTTTTATGTAAAGTCCTGTATGGAAGATTAGAGGAGGTGATTGAGGAGAAGGGTTTTTCGGAGAGATTCTGAATGGCTTCAGGAAGGGAAGGAGAGTCACTGACCATCTTTTCACGCTATCCCAGATGATAGAATCTGCGAAAAGCAAAAAAGAAAAAGATGTTTATGGTCTTTTTGGATGTTAAAAAGGCATACGATAGAGTATGGAGGGAGGGTATGTGACGAAAGCTTGAGGCTCTGGGCTTGGGAGGCGAGTTTGTTGGAATCTTTATAAAGATTTACAGAGTGAACTTCGCCTGGGTAACATAACAACAAAACGTGTGCTTATGGAGATAGGCATAAAGCAGGGGTGCACCTCTGGAGGTAAGCCTAAAACAAGGGTGTATCCTTTTGCCAATTTTATTTGCATTGTACATCAAAGATTTAGGAGATGAACTCCTGCAAAGCGACGAGGGGTAGCAGTTGGAGATTTGAAGATCCCAGGGCTATTTTTTGCAGACGATATGTGTTAGTGTCAGAAAGCGAAGAGGGGCTTGCGAAAATGCTGGTAATTGTTGGGAAATATGGAAGCAAATGGAGACTCGAACTTTAATGAAAGCAAGAGCAAAGTTATACACATGGGCCGCAAAGTGGACACCTCTCGAAGGTGGAGAGTGCGCGAGTTCTGTATTCCGGAAGATAGCAAACTTCTTAGTGTAGGAGAGACAGGTGACTACGAGTATCTGGGGGTTAACTATAAACATTTCAGAAAGAGGCATCTACCGAAACCACACAAATAAATTGATTTGGAAGCGGAGACAAATCCTTAAACAAATGAAACTTATAGGGGGAAACAGTTTCAATAAAGTTTTTGTGGGAAAAACCATTTGGGAAATGGTGGGTTGCCAAGTATAACATATGGTACGGAAGTGGTACCCCTAAACCAGACGGCTGTAACGAGCTTGGAAATCCTGCAGAACGATGCAGGCCGATGGATAACGGGGTCAAGTAATGCCGCAGCACAAGATAAATCATGGGTGAGCTTGGGTGGATGAGGATCAAGGACAGGATAGACTTATTGAAACTCGGTTATCTTAATTATTTGGTAAATCCTCCAGACAGCCGATGGTGTGAAGCAATGTTCCAGAGAATTTTCAACTCGAATATTAAGACAGGATGGATGGTCCAAGTGAGTGCGCTAATAGAGAATTACTCATTGGAGATCTCGGACCTAGACGTTGGGGCAAAGCAAGGTAAAAACATCGTCAGAGAAAGGGTCATGGAGGATGGTAACCTTAATTGGCGAGAGGGGGTCAAATCAAAGAGGTCTTTGGGCGGACTGTGTGATAAAGAGAAGCCTGGTTTTGAAGAGTACCTTGATGGCACCTTTCGGGAGGGGGGGGGGGGGGGGGGGTCACTGTTGTTCAAGCTGAGGTCGCGGTCCCTGGAGCTGAGGGGAAAAGTTGAGAAAAAACAGTGAAAGGGAGTGCCAGAAGTGTAATTTGGGCGTGGTGTAGACCCTGAAACACATTCTTCTAGAATGCCAAAATACCAGTCTAAAATAATAAGATTCACTGGGAGTATAATGGGGAAGTGGGATGGGAGAATGAAGGACATGTGGCTAGAGAGACTCAAAGGGGAGGGTTAATATACTAATCGGAGAGATTGAGAAGAACTGGCAAGGGCTGTCATCAATAGTTCGTCTCCGAGTGTTGGGAGGAGAGAAGAAGCGTGGGAATAGGGAGGCAGTTGGAAGTACATGGGTAACCAACGTTTTCTCACCCGAGAACCGCGACAAATCAGCGGCCGGCCAAAGTGTTATTATTATGAAGACTGCTTAGCCACTCTAGCTGCCAAAAACCGGGGCCGCTTTAATGAAAGCAAACCAATATCCGAACTAAACGACATCTGTGCTAGTCGACAAAAATCTAAAAACACAAAAGAATAAAATTTGACCCAAAGCCGATCAATAAAAAGCCTTGACCATAACTGATTTGTTTGGACGCCAACGCGAGTGGATTTTTCAATTTCAACTAAACAAAAATCCAATAAATTCTAAGAAATTACTTGCGGTGGAATAAGCAGTAATGCACTCCGGTGTGCCTAAGAGAAATCATGGGCTGCCTTCATTAATAATAAATAATAAATGACCGATGGTGAGAATAGGCAGTTATGCACTTCGGTGCGCCTAATAGAAATCATGGGCTACCTTTGCCATTAACAAGAAGCCGATGGTGAGAAGGAAGCAACAAACACCCTCGGGTGTGGCACAGACGAATTGTAGACTGCTATCCCCTCATCAACAAGGGACCCCTGCGGGCCTGTCGGTGACTCAGTCAGATCAGGCAGATATACGGCACATGCCATACCTAGGTATAGTGACAAGGCTGCCTCCCAAAAGAGCCAAATGGCCAACACACTTGTTTCCGTTTTTGTTTTCTTTTCCTTTTTCTGTTCCCCAATAACCGCTATGGAACTATTTTCACCGCTATGTATACTTAGTAACAGCTAACGCCCGTGTCGAGGTGATTTTTGAGAGGAAATGCCCGGCAGTTAGTGGTGGTTTTCTAATATTTTTTTTCAAGAACTTCAAGCTTCTTGAACGAGAGGGGTGATGGTGGCTACACTTTGGGGTTAAGATCTCCATTCGAAAAATTAGCTAGCTGCAATTAACTAAATTGCAGGTACAATTTACTAAATTGTAGGTGCAATGTAGCTGAACTGATGGTAACATTTTTTAAACTGCAGATACAATTTATCTGAAATGCAGGTACAATTTACTAAATTGCAGCTACAATTTGATAAGTAAAATTTCTACCGCCAGAGGCGCCGAATGCAGTAAAAAGGTGTGTGAGTTTGAGTAGGAGAGGGAGTGAAGAATGCGATCTTCTTAAAGATTGCAAATCTGTTTTTTTTCAGAAATGGACAACAAATTTGTTCGATATACCTGCACGTGCCCCTAAGTTTCTTTTGATGACGTCAGGGTGTTTTGGTGGTGGGGGGGGGGAATTATCCCTGATGGGGGTGGGGGTGAGATGGGGAAATCTCACTCTCGGGATAAGATATTGCGTCCATACCTCGGCAAGTCTAGTGTCTGTCCTAAATATCTTGCCCTCGGGTGAGATTTCTCCATCTCACACCCTCACCCATCGCTGATTATTATTATCCCTGGTGGGTTTGGGTGTGAGGTCTAAGATGAGGTGTAATTTACTCCTATGTATCATACTCCAACTCTGTGACCAAAATTTCGAGTGCTCTTGTCAAACAAATAACCTAATGTAATCACATATCAGGAATTAGTATTATCCATGATGGGTGAGGGTGTGAGATGGGAAAATCTCACCCGAGGAAAGATATTTGAACAAGGCACGAGGCCTGCCAAGTGCCTGGGCCAAATATCGTTTCCCGAGAGTGAGATTTCCCCATCTCACACCCACCCTATCAGAGATAATCTATTTTCCCCACCAAAACGCCCTGATTTCATCAAAAGTAATTTAGGGGCACGTGCAGCTACATCGAATAATTTTTGAGTCCATTTCTGGAAAAAAACTGATTTCCGTATCGGAAAGAGCGCACAAAATTTCTGAATATACCACAGGTGTACACCACGAACTTAAATCCCAACGCTGACAAGACAGGGGTTAAGAATTTGTAGAGAAATGAACATTGAAACATTCCGATGACATCATGTTATGAATTCTGAAATGTATCCGCATAACTTTTCGACGGAAATTTCGTGCAACTCTCCACTTTTTACGACCTTCACCCAAATATTCATATAAATGAGTCAAGTATCCTTAGGTTTCAGCTGTCTGTGTTTTTTGTGTCTATTTTCTTCGACATACGTTCGTCTGCTAATATTTCCGAAACATGTCTGTTTACAGAAGAACGTGCGATGATCGAATAGTCCGGCGCTCATTAAATATGCTTATACGCCGGTCACGTGGGTCATGTGAGGTAGATATCTATCTCACATGGTCTTCTCACATGAGACACAGATATCTTGCAGTTGGGGAACGTCTTTCCATGTGGACAATGGGTCTGGGGAAGTGACGATATCACGTAGTAACGGAAAACAAGGCTGTCAAAATTAATTAATTAATAATTATACTAAAACACGTTGCTCAGCATTGTGAATGTTATCATTTTAGTGACCAGGTTCCGCTCCAGAACTTCCCAGGAATTTCTAAAAATGGTCATACCATACACTCTCTTCAACGGCGAATATTCTTTAACTTAGTTATCTAATTCATAACACTAATTACATTTTCCAAATCCACTAAAAACATACAACACTATCTAGAAATAAATCTGGATGTGGGTGATGTAATTTATTGTCTAAAACTATTGTCTAAGGCAAGGCTTCAACCTGAAAACTTGCCTGAAAACTTGCCTGAAAAATTGTCGAAACCAGTCATTTTCAGCCACCCAGCAGCCTCAAAGACTGAATTTTCCCATGACCCCACACTTCCCTACCGCTGGAGCATATCACCTCCTGTTTCCAAAATATAGGAAAATGTGAGGTGCGCACTCGAGACCGAGATGCAGGCGTCGAATTGTGGTAGCAATCGGAGAGTGTTGTATGTCTATAACCCGGTTATCGATCATGCCGGTTGTCGGGGGCGCGGTGGCTCAGTAGGTAGAAATGCAGGCTGAAAGCCGAGAGGTCCTCGGTTCGAATCCCAACAGCGGCAACCGCGTTGTGTCCTTGGGCAAGACATTTCATCTCCATTGCCCGCGTGGGGGCACGATGACGCCGTGTACTAAGACGTACTGCACATCGATGGTACGCATGTCTTCAACCAATCTAACCCTGACTGTGCTACAGAGCGGATTTACGATGTTGGGGAGCTGGCAGCTGCTCGTCGTTGCTTGGTGGTTCTCTCCGGGTACTCCGGCTTCCTCCACCCGTCAAACTGTCACGGTCATGATTAGCCATTGTGCATAAATATGTGACCTTAAAACATCAATAAATAAATGAACGACTGCGTCGACCATCCCCTCTATTTTTGTTACTTTTCTGCGACAAGTACATGTGCCTGATGTACGTGTTTAGTTGACCTTATAAACAACGTGTGTACGGTTGATCTGTATATCACTACAATCACCTGAGATACTGAAATTGAGCACCCAAGTCAAAATGGGCTTGAAACTTCTTCATTATATCTCTCTGTCTCTACCGCCAGAGGCGCCGAATGCAGTAAAAGGGTGTGTGAGTTTGAGTAGGAGAGGGGGTAAAGAATGCGATCTTCTTAGAGATTGCAAATCAGTTTTTTTTTCAAAAATGGAACACCAATTTGTTCAATATACCTGCACGTGCCCCTAAGTTACTTCAACGGCGAATATTCTTTAACTTAGTTATCTATTCATAACACTAATTACATTTTCCAAATCCACTAAAAACATACAACACTATCTAGAAATAAATCTGGATGTGGGTGATGTAATTTATTGTCTAAAACAATTGTCTAAGGCAAGGCTTCAACCTGAAAACTTGCATGAAAAAATGCCGAAGCCAGTTATTTTCAGCCACCCAGTGAGACTGAATTTCCCACGACCCCACACTTCCCTACCCCTGGAACATATCACCTCCTGTTTCCAAAATATGAAAACGTGAGGTGCGCATCCGAGACCGAGATGCAGGCGTCGAGTTGTGGTAGCAATCGGAGAGTATCAAGGGTTTGGCCACGAGATGAATTTTGAAATAGTTGTGTGAACATCCCCAGAAGTGAAAACCTATGCTTAGTGGCAGTAATCAAGATGTTAATTTAGACTCACATTACGGCCAAGATACTATAGAATGCAAATGGGTGGGTGGCGGTCATCATCACTGGATCTAATGGTGTATTTCATGTTTTTTTTCTTTATATTCTATTTATTTTTTTATATCTTCTCTCTCTCTCTCTCTCTCTCTCTCTCTCTCTCTCTCTCTCTCTCTCTCTCTGTTTAATTTGTGAATTTGTGATTGTCTATAATGTTTATAATATTTAGATTTTGTAAGATTCTGTTATTTATGGAATACGTTCTGCCATATTGTAAATTGTTAGTCTTTGTGCAGGAACGGAGGGGCTTCTAAGTGGTAAGCACTTGTCCTCCAATCCTGATTTGCATTGTCAAATGGCAACTAAAATATGTTTAATCTAATCGGAGAGTGTTGTGTGTCTATAACCCGGTTATCGATCATGCCGGTTGTCAAATCGGAAAACACTCCTTCACGTTATTGCGCTAACGAGTTCGAAATTCGTAAAAATTGATCTAATTAAGACCCATAACTCTGTAACCAAAAACGGTTTTCGAGCTTGCCTGAGATATTACTGCGCATGTCCTGTATAACAAATATTAGTCAAATCGGAGAACATTTGTTCAATTTATTGCGTAATTACGAGTTCAGAATTCGTAAAATTGACTAATTAAGGCCAATAACTACGTAACAAAAATCGGGCAGCACCAGTTTTCGAGCTTGCTGGAGATATTATTGCAAACAACCTGTATGGCAAATATTAGTCAAATTGAGACGTTTGTTGAAGTTATTGCGCTAACGGTGTAAGGACGTCCGCACGGACACACCTCGACAGTCGCCAAACCATAGGTCTCGGTTGTTAACAAAACTCGATCCCCAAAATTATATGTTTCCGTCTCATTTTTTACATGCCTGGTAACAACTCACATTTGTAAACGTAGGTAATTTTTAAAACCACTTTTTCTCATAATTCCTCTGGTAATTTACCACTATGTATCAGAATCCAACTCTGTGACCAAAACTTCAAGTGCTCTTGTCCAATAAATATCTGATAATAGGAATGATGCATCTCCAATTTACATGGTATTAGTTTCAGCAGATGCACTTTGTTTATAATTTTACACCTGTGCAATAGGTGCGAAACTGTAGAGCAGAACGTCAGGCACCGCTCGAGTTTGGCCAAAAATAAGAAATTGAAATCGCATTCGCGCAAAACTAAACAGAACATTACAGCCCCACGTCTCAATTGGATTAACAGAAACCTAGCCGTCTGTATAATGAGCGTTATTTGGCAGGAAGTCGGGTAACATTGATCAGTCTTGCTAATTGGAAGTTTATTTTTTGAAGTTCCTAGGGCGGGGGGGGGGGGGACCATCCCCTACTAGGCGGGTCCTCGGGTAGCGGATAGAGGACGGCCTGCTCAATTGGACAGGTTTTCTGGTTTTAAATAAACAGGTTTGATCAACTGAGTTGGCTTGCTGCGGAATATATAAATATGCAGCCCCGGACCAAAATGGTCAATCCTGCTAATACCATCTTGCAGGCATATTATTCTCCCGTGAGGTGCGTTCCGAAGGCCCTGGAGGAAGGAATCCTGGCAGTTGAAAACAGACTGGGCCCCGGCTAGGGCAAATCTCCAGGATGGAGATCAGGTCGTAAACACTGCTTTGGCCCTGGTCTCTATCATGGAGGTACCTGTTCAATACACTGCTTTGGCCCAAACTTCGGGAGTAGACGGATGGTCGGATGTCCCGTTCTGGCCAATCGGGAGACCCCAACCCCCCAAAAATCAGGTGTCATGTCGGGGGGGGGGGGGGCATTTGGTGATCATTCATTCAGTCATTTCTTTTAATCACATATCATTATTTCTATTGTGTACTTTTTTAAGTACATTGTTTTTAGCAAATACTTGCTTTTGCTGCGATGTCTGTTTGCTTCCAAGTGGCAACTTTAATTACAGGGCTTTGTACAGTGATTGGTTGAATGACTTGGCACCCCCACACACGGGTCAATCGGTCAGTGGTATGCTTCGGCATCTGCTCCATATTAAGTATGTGGGAATACTGGCAGCCTGGTGAGTTCATTGCATATCAGTAACTCTACCCCTTGTTGGACTCCGTGGTGGATGGGGGCAATGAATCATTAAACAATACAAACGTGGATACAACCAACACCAAAAAACTTAAACGCGGCAAAGATTTATGAAATGAAATGAAGTTTATTCAACAAAATACCAAATTTACAAGTTAGTTTGTACAAAGAGTTTTGCATAAATAGAATACAATGGTAAATTGTTGGGAGACAACATAGCCACATTGGCTGTCTTCCTGGTGCCCCCAGGAAGTGAAAAAGACTACACAGAAATCACTACACAGAAATGGAGTAGACTGGATATTATTGTTCATAGGTACCACTGCCTATGGTCCAACTAATGAATGAATGGGGAGAGTAAGGAAGACCTCGAAAACGCGCAAGTGCAATTTGACGGTAGACTACAAATTTGAATCAATAAGATTAAGCGTAAGATGATGGGTCAAGACATGATCGGGGATTAGTTCGAGGTCTGGTTGGATGAGATAACTGGAGAAGTCATCGGCATGGGCTGACAATTGCGTCATAAGAATGTGGATGTTTTCGTCTTGACAGAGAAGCCTCGAACAGTCAGCGCCTTAAGTAGGAGTGTTTACAATATGGCTCGTTTTTAAGTAGGAGGTGGGAATATTACTCTCGCTCTTTCTCTCTCTCTCTCTCTCATATTCATATTCATATGAATGAAGGGTCCCACAATAAACTGTGGCGACGTACGTGTATCAATGAGGATTATGCCTACAGTCTGGGCACATATGAAACGAACAGTTAACATGTGAGGAGTAGCTTACTAAGCATTCGTTAGTAAGTTGTTTCTTGAAAACATGTCTGGAGGGTAGGGCCCGTAGGTTGGCGTCAATTCCATTCCAAATCTTTGGGAAGCTATGTTTTGGCAGTTTAGCAGAGAATTGGGTTCTAGCTCTCAGGGACTGTATCATGCCAACTTGTCTTGTTTGGAGTCCAGATAAAGTGTGTACACTAAAAAATGTTTCAAATGAGTCGGGCAACCTATCGTTTTTCCAGTCGTGCATGAATAGAGAGACATTCACTTTGTACAGATCGTTAAATTTTAGAATATTATTATTCTTGAATAGGGGATCAGTATGACTATTAAACTTTTTACAGCTAATTATTCGCATGGCACGTTTCTGTAGAGAGTATATTTTACTGCAGGATGGACCATGCCCCCAAATTTGGATTGCATACAGTAAGTGACTATGAACTAATGTATAATACAATAATTTCAATGACTTCTTGGGGAGAACATTTTTTACTTTATTCAGACAGTAGATTGCACTTGACATCTTGGAACATACTGTGGATATGTGGTGCTTAAAATTGAGGTTTTCGTCAAGGTACACGCCTAAGAACTTAGCGACTTTTTCTTGTTGGGAGTTACCTATGGGTGAAAGCTTGGTATTGTTAAGAAAAATATTTAGTAGGTCGGATTTGTTCGGACTGTTCGGTGGGTGTAGCATAATATATTTACATTTACTGGCGTTCACTTGAAGTTTGTTGCAACAGCACCAGTCGAATATTTTTTTCAGCTCTGTATTAACTGAAGTCTCCAGGGTATTCAGGTCGTGTCCAGCTGTAAATGGGGTTGTGTCGTCGGCAAATGATAACAGGTTAAGGACAGTGGAGTATCTCATATCATTCACATAAATTAAGAAGAGGATGGGGAACCCCGCAAGTAACATATCGGTTTGGGGATCGATTCGAGTTATACTCAACATACTGTTCTCTGCCTGTTAAGTAACTTTTGAACCAAAGCTTACTAATCCCTCTTATTCCGTAGAATTCCATTTTGCTAAGTAAAATTTCGTGACTAATGGAGTCAAATGCCTTAGACAAATCAAGGAAGACGGCTAGAGTAGAGTCTTTTGTAGGCTTGTCGTTGCATTCGGCGACATATTGCAAAAGGTGCATGATGGGATGAAGAGTGGAATGGTTTTTGCGAAAACCGTACTGATGTTCGTACAGTATATGAAAATCACTGAGAAAATTAGAGAGTCTCCGGTTCATTATTTTCTCCAGAAGTTTCGAAAAAGCCAGTAACAAACTAATTGGTCTGTAGTTACCAAGCTCCCTGGAATTACCCCCTTTGAAAATTGGTATCACCTTTGCTATTTTCATTTTATCGGGGACTTTACCTTGTATAAATGACTGATTGAATATATAGACCAGGGGTTTCGCGATCTCACAAATTGCCTCTTTCATTATTTTTGTAGATAGATTGAAAGCATCGGTACTCGCTTTCCCTTTCAGTTGTCCGGCTGTCAGTATGATTTCTTGCTCGTTTGTTGGAGTAATAAAAAAGGAATCCGGGTAATTTCCATTCATGAAGTCACCGAAGTTGTTATCGGAGGTGGAGACGTTATCGTTAATAAGCAGACCAATTTCTGAGAAGTAATCATTAAAACTGGACGCGATTTTATCGGGGTCAGATATTTCAACATTATTATGAGATATGCTAGGTGGGAGTGTCGCCGTTGATTTTGATTTGTTGATTAAGGTACGAAGTATTTGCCATGTTTTTTTAGAATCGTGTCTATTTGTTTCTATAACGTCATTGTAGTATGTAGCCTTACTTCGTCTCTTTAATTGATTAAAAATCGAGGAGTACGTTTTATATTTGTTGATGTTAGTTTCCGTGGGTTTTCTCAGTTTGACTAGGTAGAGTTTATTTTTAGTTAGAGAGGACTGTAACAGATCCGATGTCATCCAGGGCTTACGTTTTATGAGCTTTTTGGGTAAATTCAAGCTTCTCAGGGGAAATGCCGATTCGAATATGTCAAGGTAGATATCCAAAAATGTTTCATATGCTGCATTAATACACGTACAGTTATACACTGAGTCAAAGCTAGTGTTTTGAAGCAAATTTTTGAATAATTCAATATTTTCTCTCTTAAATGATCTTCTTAGTTGGGGTATTGGCTTGTCGGGCTCGTTATCACCTTCCTGTATATAAAATGTGGCGAAGTGATCTGAAATATCAGTGATTAATATTCCCGCACTGTAGCTAGCTGATACATTATTGGAATAAATATGGTCAATTAAGGTCGCTGAATGCTCAGTTATTCTGGATGGTTTTGTTATTACTGGCATGAATCCGTCACTAAACATACTATCTATGAATGCGTTAGTTTTGCCGTGATTATCAAAATTCAGCAAATCTATGTTAAAATCGCCTAGTAAGAAAGTCCTGCTGTGCTCGGAGTTGATCTTGGTGAGAATGTCGCTTATGGAAGAGGCAAACACATCAATATCAGCTAGAGGTGCAGTGTTTGGCCTGTATATGCATCCAACAATGTACGAGTTTTTGCGCCCTGGATTGATTTCTACGAAAATAGTTTCAATGACATTCGGAATGAAGATCGCCAGATCGGGTCTCAGTCTGAACGAAACATTCTCAGAAATAAAAAGACCCACGCCTCCTCTGCTGTCGTTTGGACTAGGGCGGGTCTTGTAAACAATTGGGTGGTAGCCATAAATTTTGTAATTGAGATGCTCGTGGAGTTTGAAGATTTCTGTTAGACCAATTACGTTGAACATATTCTCCCCCTGCTGGATATCACAGAGGAAGTTGGTGAAAGAGTCCCAGTTAGCACTAAGGCTTCTACAGTTTAGACTAAGAAGGGTTACATTTTTATCCTGTCTGTGGAAATTTTGTCGGAAGTTGGAAGGGGAAAAATAATTGCATGAATGACCATGGATGGTGAAAGGGGACTCTGAATGATCGTCCTGCAAAAGACTCATCGAGTGATTATACTTAGATGCAAGATTGTATCGGTCGTCACTCTGTATCTCATCCAACGATATCTTATCATTCGCCATGGGTGCGCTTCAAGTAAACTATAAAGATGTGGCCCATAAGCAGTGGTATTATAACAGCTGTAAAAGTTGTGTAGTTAAAATTTGAATAAAGCATATTTGGTGTAAACATATTCAGCTTGTGACAGCTGAGCATAGGTTATTTATAAATTATAAATATTTACACGTGCGTCGTGGTGGAGAACTGTATTACAAAGGTGTCTCATATATACATAGAGTCCACGGGGTTAATAACGGGGTGTATGGGCTTGTCGGCTTGACCTTTTGCAAGGGGATAACACATGACCAGTGTTGATAAGCATACACAGTTATTCAAGGCGAGATATGGTTTGTGTGTACATCAAATGTTCTTTTCTGAACGCTATCAACACATTCAGATAGTAGCTTGGGGTCTAGGCCAGGAAAAAGGAGGAGGGATCCGGGAGAAGACCAGGGGAGTAGTCCAGGTAGTTCAGGGCCTGGAAAGAGACGGGGGGACAAGGATAGGAGTAATCCTAGGTCAAAGATACCGATACCGATAGTGATTCCGAGTGGGGCTGTTGGAGAGGAAGAGGACGCTGTAAACAATAGGAGACTAGAGGAGATAAGTAGGGCGAGGGCCAAAAGTAAGTTGGTGGTTGCGGGAAGTAGCATAGTTCGGGGGATCGACAAGGTTGTCTGTGGTCCGGACAGTAAAAATAGAACAGTTCTGTGCTTTCCGGGGGCTAAAGTGGAGGACCTGGGGGATAGAGTGGACGGTATTGTAGCTGGGTCGGGGCCTGATCCGGTAGTGGTAGTACATGTGGGGTCCAATAACATCAGGGAGAGGAAATCAGTTCGTTTGGTGGACACATACAAGGACCTAATTAGTAAGCTACTTACCAGGAATGCTCGGATCATCGTTTCAGGGGTGCTCCCCGTTATGGGTGGTGGGAATGAGAGGAACTCGCGGATTATGGCACTAAACGAGGAGCTGGAAGAGCACTGCAAAGACTTGGGAATACATTTCATTGACCACTGGGATTCATTCTGGGGACAAGGAGAGTTGTATGGGCGAGACGGATTGCATTTAAGTAGGATGGGTACAGACCTGTTGGGCCAAAAAATTTTACAGGTGGCTGGGCCTTTTTTGGAGAAAAGGGGGGTAGGGGACCACAGCCGATAACCCAGAGGGGCACAAATGCTGGGAACATAGGAAGAACAACAAACATGCACAACACAGGGACATACCAGGGGTATAATAATGTGCCAGTGATGACAAAAAAACAAAGATTCATTAAGTTTGGGTACTGCAGCATCCAGGGTCTGCACAAGAAAGTAAGCGAAATATCAACAATGATGGACGAAGGAGACTTCGATATAATGGGTCTAAGTGAGACGTGGATACGACGGGATGAGCGGGTTGATCAGATGAAGGGTTGCGTGTGGATAGGAGCTGGGCGAACTGAGGGTCAGAAACGGGGTGGGGGTGTTGGCATCTACGCTAAAGAGGAATTACAGCCCTCATTGATTACAGATCTCACAGAAGCAAGGACTCAGATTCCAGTATCCAACGAAATAGTCTGGGCAAAAATCAAGTGTTGCCGTTGGTGTTGTATACTTAGCAGTGGAGGGAAGTAAGCCCGAGTGGAATGATTCAATATATACAACTCTTAGATCGAATATCACAGAGCTTGAAAGCAGAGGGTTCAGTATTGTCCTAATGGGGGACTTCAATGGGCACATCGGGGATAAGGAGGAGGGCATACAGGGAGGTGATAGGAAAATTAACACGAATGGGAGGAAGATGTTGGACCTATCAAAAGAGCTTGGTTTAAAGATCCTGAACAGGGATGCGAAATGTAAGGGTAAATGGATCTGGGAGAGGAACGATAAGAAAACAATAATTGATTATATACTCACTGACGTTAGCGTATGGAGGGAGGTTATAGATGTAGAAATAGATGACGAGGGAAAAAATGACTTGGGTAGTGATCACAACCTGATAACAGTTAAGATTATGGGCAAAAAGACGAATAGAGACAGAAATACCTTCAAGGAAGTTTGGGGACTAAAACAAGGAGCCGACTGGAAGCAGTTTCGGGAAAAACTGAAACCAAGTCTTGAATGTATACCTGGGGATGCAAATGTCCAGAGTATTTCAGATGGCTTAGTAAATAGCCTAACAGAGGCAGGGAAGGATTGTATAGGAAGGGTGAGGGTCCCAACGAGAGAGCTCGGATACAGGGTTAACGAGGGACTGAAAAAGGCTATAAAAGAAAGGAAGGTAAAATGCGCTGCTTACAGAAGAAGTAGGAAGCTTAAAGGGGTGGATAACAATGACACGAGACTAATGAAAGGAGAATATGAACTGGCACGGAAAAAGGTGAATGAGATAAAGAATAATAATAGGAAGGAGCGCAATTGCAGTCTTGCCAGAACAATAAAGAAAACGGGGGGTTCGAGCTCAAACGTATTTTGGAACTGGGTAAATAAACGGGGGAAAAGTAGTGTGCAGAGTATCAAAGTGGATGGGGAAAGTACAGAAGATAAAGGCCGTATCGCTTCAGAGTTAGTCAAGCACTGGGAAAAGATAAACGATAGGCGATGGGGCAGTGGGTCCCCACCAAAAAGAAATACACTGGTGGAGGAGAACCTATCCAATCGTGTATGTAGCGAAATAACGGCAGAAGAAGTGCGGAACGTGGTCTCGAAATTAAAAAATGGTAAAGCGGGAGGGACTGATGAAATTCCGAACGAATTCCTCAAAAATGGAGGGGAGGCACTTATTGAAGTCCTGACAAACCTTTTCAACCTGGTTCTGCGAAAGCAAAAGGTCCCCAGAGAGTGGAGGGAAAGTAAGGTGTCGTTCATACACAAAAAGGGGGATAAGGAAGTTCTAGATAGCTATAGGGGGATATCAGGTAGTAGTAACATCGGAAAAGTATTCTGTAAGGTCATATACGGTAGACTTGAGGAAGTTATTGAAGAGAAAGGTTTTTTAGGAGAAATTCAAAATGGTTTCAGGAAAGGTCGAAGAGTCACTGATCACCTATTTACACTCACCCAACTGATAGAATCAACAAAGGCTGAAAAGAAAAAGATGTTTCTGGCATTTCTAGATGTGAAAAAAAAGCGTACGACCGAGTGTGGAGGGAAGGTATGTGGCGAAAGCTCGAGGGCATCGGACTGGGGGGTGACTTTGTGGGAATCATGAAAGCACTGTATACAGATGTGCAAAGCCAACTCAGTCTAGGGAGTATCACTACAAAACGAGTCCCTATGGATATAGGCCTCAAGCAGGGGTGTATCTTTTCACCGATTTTGTTTGCATTGTATGTTAAAGATTTAGGGGACGAACTAATTCAGAGTGCGGAGGGGGTAAATGTTGGAGACATAAAGGTACCAGGCTTATTCTTTGCGGACGACATGGTGTTAATGTCTAGAACTGAACAGGGGCTAGAGAAATTGCTGGAAATTGTTCGTAGATATGGGAACACTTGGCGGCTCGAACTAAATGAAAATAAAAGCAAGGTAATACCCGTTGGACGCAAGGTAGATATGACGAAGAGATGGAGAGTGGGGGAGTTCTCAATCCCCGAAGGGGAAAGCAAACAAATCACTGTAGAAGAAACGGGAGAGTATGAGTATCTAGGGGTAAGCATAAATATAACGGGAAGAGGGGTGTACAGAAATTACTCAGCCAAACTGATTCTGAAGGGGAAAAGAATTCTGAACCAACTAAAACTTTTAGGGAAAAATAGTTTCAACAAAGTCTTTGTGGGGAAAACACTGTGGGAGAGGGTGGGTTTACCAAGTATAACGTATGGCACGGACGTGATTCCATTAAACCAAACCGTTATTAAGAAGTTGGAAAGTACTCAGAATGATGCCGGCAGATGGATAACAGGGTCGAGTAATGCTGCAGCTTTGGAAGCAGTAAGGGGGGAGCTTGGGAGGATGAAAATCAAGGACAGGGTAGATTTGGGAAAACTGTGTTACTTTAACTACTTGAGAAACCTGCCTGACAACCGGTGGTGCAAATTGATGCTCGATACCATTTGGAATTCTAATATAGATACGGGGTGGTCAAAACATGTGAGGGAACTAATGGACAATTACTCTATAGAGGTCACAAACATAGAAGTAGGAATGAAAGAAGGCAAAAGGTTTGTCAAAGAGAGAGTCGTGGAAGATTGCAATCGAAACTGGCGAGCAGGGGTTAGCGTGAAAAGATCACTGCAGGGGTTACAATATAAAGAAAAGCCAGCTTTTGAGAAGTACCTAGATGGCACCTTTGGAGGGTCACTGCTGTTCAAACTGAGATCAAGATCACTGGAGCTTCGGGGAAAAATTGGGAGAGATGAAGAAAAGGGATGCCAAATGTGCCACTCTGGAGTAGTGGAGACCCTGGAACATTTTCTCTTGGAATGCCCACAGTATATACCTCATAGAATAAAATTTACTGGAAGAATAATGCAGAAGTGGGGTGAAGAAACAAAGGATAGATGGCTGAAGGGGGACACGAGGGAGAGGGTAGGAATGCTTATTGAAGAAATTGAAAAAGAGGAAGTGAGGGATACTATTAAGCAGTTTATATCTGAATGCTGGGAGGAGAGGAGGGGAAGAGGGGGTGGGGTGCAGGGGGAATGATGGCCTTCTCTTATGAGGACCGCGACAAATCAGCGGCTGGCCAAAGAGTTATTATTATTATTATTATTATTACATTCAGGGAACAGTCAGGTCGAAATGAGTTTCTGAAGCAACAAATACTGGATGATGAATTAATTTTTGTTGATAAACGTTCATAGTTATTCGAGGCGAGATGAGGTTTGTGTGCACATCGACCTGATTGTTCCTTGAATGTGTTGATAGCGTTCTTTTTCTGAACGCTATCAACACATTCAAGGACAATCAGGTCGAAATGAGTTTCTGAAGAAACAAATATTGGATGATGAATTTATTTTTGTTGATAAACAAACCTAGTTATTCCAGGCGAGATGAGGTTTGTGTGCACATCAAATGTTCTTTTCTGAACGCTATCAACACATTCAGGGAACAATCAGGTCGAAATGAGTTTCTGAAGAAACAAATAGTGGACGATGGATCAATTTCGAGACCAAGCGAATTGAGTGTTGTCAAGCTCCGCTGGGTAATTAAGTTATTGTATCCTGAGAACGCGAGGATGACCCAGACAGGTTGATTCACGAGGTCACTAGTCAGGTGACCGGTGTTTACAAATTAGGGAGACAATCTATCACCTCAAGCTTCACTGGCTGAAACAATTACTTGGTAGTGGAGGCATTGGGGAAATCAACATCATCTAAAAGCCGGTTGTCCGTGCTCTCCCATCGAATTTGGGAAATATTTTTTATGATGCAAGTGACGCGTAAAGATGAGTTAGTGCGGAACAATTAAGAACAATAGATATAAAACACTGGAGAATCCCGATTTGGATGCTTCCACCTTTTGAATTAATGATCATAATTCAGTTACACAATTCATGATGCAATTCATCCAAGTTCAGAAGATTATACATTTCCTGTTCGGACAAAGTATATTCCGGGAATTTGTAATTTCCAGGCAGGCAATGAATAGGTGGTTAGAAATGGATCACAAAACCAGGACTTTGTGGTAATGAGGCAACACAAAAGTTATCGAAGGCGTTTTCAGCCTACTCGAAGTAAAAATGGGATCAGTTTCTTGAAAAATGCAGCTGGACTGAGAAGATAGCTATTGTAGGCGTAAATCGATACACTCAGAGGGAGACTTTGTAGTAATGAGGCAACACAAAAGTTATCGAAGGCGTTTTCAGCCTACTCGAAGTAAAAATGGGATCAGTTTCTTGAAAAATGCAGCTGGACTGAGAAAATAGCTATTGTAGGCGTAAATCGATACACTCAGAGGGAGGGAGGTAAGCATCTTAGAAGTGTAGATGGGGCGGGGGGGGGGGAGGGCACGTAAATTTCATTGTTTGTAGACAGGCATTTCGAGGCCTCAATGTTACTGAATCATAAGCTCACCTACGCACTTTCTCGGCCCTTTTCACACTCCGCGGACAGGTCGTCCCAGAGTTCCACTCTACCCCTTGCGCCAATAGGCACACAGCGCAGAATGGAACTCAGGCGACGTCTTGTCTGGCGTTAGCAGTAATACAACCCTCTATTTGACAAACCAAGAACCACCTCAGGGCAAGTACCTGGATGAGAAATTTGCCATTTGGGCAGCAAGCGATTTGTTAACAAATACATAATATACAAAAAGGATTTAACGGGAACAGATATTTCGGCGTCAGATGAGCCCAGAGGACATGAAGAAGGAAACAAGATGAGTTATATTCAGACTATTATACAGAGATGTTTGACATTGGACCTAACGAGTATCCACTGTTGCGGATTCACAGCCTACTGGGCTTTGTACCCGTGGCCGTCGGTTGTTTAACACAATTATTTATTTATTTATTTTTATTTACTTTATTTAGTCAGGTCGGCACCGGAAAGAAACGATAAAAAACCCGGATAAAAAGGGTAAACAAATTATAACACGTCAGTCGCCGACCGTGACAGAACACACAGTTGTTACTAACTAAGGGCTTCGGCGATGTTGGCGCTTGACTCAACACAATACATTTTTTTAAATTTTTTTTCTTTTTTCCCTTTTAATTTTTACTGTGAACTTTTTCATCTAATTTCTTCCCTCCAAACCGCGGCGTGCGCCTCCCATTGGAACTGGCTGACTGAACGGGTTCCAACGAAGGGCCACAATCCACGCCCTGTAAGAAAAAAAAAGAGTTCTGAGGGTCAATTGCAAGGTCATTTAGTATATTACGCTTGTCGGTTTTTGCCGTTACGTTGGACACTCCCGCACTCATAAAGGGGACAAAAATGTTCCCTGATTTAGAGGTAGTAATTTGAGGTCTGCTTCTCTGTTAAGAGGGTACTCTGGTGTAAATATTGGATTTTGCTTCCAGTGGGTGCCCACTGTTGAGATCTTTCATTTCGTAGCTTGTATCGGATTATACAGATACAAAGGGCGAGGAAGGGGGGGGGGGGATTTGCAGATGGTTCTGATTCTGACTCAGATCAAAAGATTTCAACTGTTCAGAATAATTGGCCAAAATTTGTGATAATATATGCAGCTGACTCAAGTAAAAAGACAACTGATATAAACCCTTTTGCCTTAGAAAAAGCTATTAAAGGAATTGCTGGCACTGTTGACAATGTTAAAAAGCTGAGAACTGGTCCAATACTCATAGAATGTAAAAGAGAGGCCCAGGCAAATACAGGAAAACTAGACTAGGAGATCTGGAGTTGAATGCTTTTCCGCATAAATCACTTAATAACATAACAACAGGGGTGTATTTAGAACAAGGGAATTAGCAGGAATGGACACATTTGAAATACAGAAAGAACTTGAACCACAAGGCGTCACAGCAGTGAAACATATTGAAATTAAAAAAGTGGATGAGTCATCAAAACAAATACTTATATTTTATTATTTGATTCAGCCCAACCACCAAAGTCGGTCAAGGTTGGTTATATGAGCATCAAACTGGATTTATATATACCAAATCCACTTCGATGCTATAAGTGCCAAAAATAATGCCATGGGCAAAACAACTGCAAGGGTCAAACAGTATGCTATAAATGCGCCAACAACACCAAGATGAGCCATGCACCAATGCCATTAAATGCGTAAACTGTCAGGGCAATCACATGTCATCATCCAAAGATTGCTCTGCCTGGAAAAAAGAAAAAACTATACAAAGAATAAAATGCGAAAGGCAAGAAAGTTTTAAAGAGGCCAGAGATATCGTGACATCGATGCCTGGTATGAATATTTCATCACCTTCAGTTGCTGCAAAACTATCACAAAAAGTATCAACTCACTCAGTAAAATGCCAGACTCAGTTCACATGGCTCAAAGGAACAATCCCATCTTTAATAACAGCATTTATAATACAAGAAACAGAAATTCAGATTAATCAAACAAATTCAGCAGCCCAAACACTTGAGAAAATACCAAATACTGGACAAACATAAGAACAAGCAACAGCTGTACCTAAATCACAACGCCAAAAAGAACAAAACTCTAAATCAGAAAAGACGAATCAGCCAAACAAACCGAAACCAGATCCACAACACAGACCCCATCAAAATCTGAGTCAGAATCAAAAACGCCAACAAGAACGTCTTAACACGAAAAAACAAAAACAGAAGCAAGAATCGGATAGGATACCTAAATGCCTTCAAAGTGTTGTTATAAGCAACATGTTTGAGGCATTGAGGAAATGTCAGTCGATGAGTGTATCGATGACACCTTCTCAACCAAAATATGCCTGAGTTCCTCTCATGGAAATTCCTCATGTAAAACATCACCGAAAAGAAACGCTGGGGCAATTTCGCCCATACGTCCACCTTCTAAATACACCCAAACAAAACCTCATACAGCGGAATTGTCGAGGTTTTAAAGCAAATTTTAATGAATTGGGATTTTAAGCAAAAAATATAAACCTGCTGCTTTTTGCCTGCAGAAATCTCTTTTAAAGAAACCCGAGGCTCACGATCATTCAGTTTTTAAGCATTATACTTCGTATAATGCCTGGGCAGACGATAATGATCTGCATATTCGTGGAACGCCTGTCTTAGTTAGGAACGACATTTTTCACAGTTCTGTATCATTTCAAACAAATTTACAGGCTGTGGCGGTACGCCAACTTCAGACAAAACAGTCACACTTTTGTTCGATTTATGTTTCACCAACTAAAGCCCTACAACTGAACGATCTTGAGCTACTGGTCCGACAGCTCCCAACTCAAACATATTGTTGGGTGATTTTAACGCACATAGCCCCCTTTGGAGTAATTACTGCAGTCAAGAAGATGTAAAAGGTAAAACTGTAGAGGAGTGCATTACAAAATATGACTTGTGTTTGTCCTTCGGGGAAATGAATCTCATGTGATGTAAACTTTCCAAATGTTACTACTGCCTACTTTGTTTTCAGCAAAGATTCAATGAAATATTTTGTACCTCTCATACCTCACCCCCTCAGGAAATTGAACCTAATATGATGTAAGCTTTCATAATATTACTACCGTCTACTTTGTATACAGCAAAAAATTTATGAAATATTTCGTACGACCGCAGCCCCCCCCCCCCCCCCCGGGAAATGAATCTCATGTGATGTAAACTTTTCAAACGTTACTGCTCTCTACTTTGTATACAGCAAATATTGTATGAAATATTCTGTACCACCCCAGCCCTCCTCAGAGAAATGAATCCCATGTCATGCTTAACCTTGCCTAATGTCACTATGTCACTACTGTCGACTGTGTATACAGAAAACATTTTATAAAATATTTTGTACCACACGACCCCAGCCACCCCCCCCCCCCCCCCTTCATGGAAATGAATTGCATGTGATGTAAAATCTCCCACTGTTATTACCGTTAACTTTGTATATAACAAATATTTTATGAAATAATTTATATCACCCATGCCCAGTGAATGAAAACTTTTTTGTGTAAATGTTATCTTGGTCAGTGCTGACTAGCTGTGTAGAGCAAACGTTTGTGGAATTTTTGGTACCACCCTTGACCCATCCTCAGTGAAAGAAATGTCATACGACCTAAACTTTACCAGTGGTCACTGCTAACTAATCTATTTACAGCATTAGTTTCATGAAATGTTTTGAACCTTGAGTCACTACTGACTATTTTGTTGAAACAAACGTGTCAAGTTTTATGAAATGCTTTGTGCCACTCGAAACATTAATAAATAGAGGATATGGAATGAGTGTTTTTTCTCATATAATATTTATGAAACGAGTTTAAGAATGTTCCGTTTGGGTGAGGCTCTGGCGAGCCCAAACGGAAAATTCGGACGAGTTTCATAAATATTATATGAGAAAAACACTCATTTCATATTCTATTTATAATTTGACACACACACGCACAAATTAGCCACTTAGTATGACTTTTTAACCCATCACCTAACTTGCGTTTCAGACGGCACTTGGAAAAAACATCCTCGTATAACTAAAAATTTTCATTTTTTGCTTCCAAAACATAGGTTATGACCCCTCACTGGAACGAGCGCGACACCCTAGTTCCAATGAGGAGTCATAACCTATGTTTTGGAAGCAAAAAGGGAAAATATAAAAAAAAAAATGAATGGCGTTTTTCTTGTACTGCGCGAGACGGTTTTTGCCGTTACGTCAGGTAAAAGATTAATACAATATAACCCACCCTAAACAGGACAGATAATGTAAATTCTCCCTACTGAAATTATGCAAATGTGACCCAGTTGTATTTTGTTTAGCCAATCAAATTGTCCTGTTCTGAAATTGACCAGTGAACGCTCCCAACTCTAATTATGCAAATTATGAAAATGTGGGCCAGTTGTATTTTGTTCAGCCAATCAAATTGTCTAGTTTTGAAAGTGACCAATGAAATTGACGGAAGGCTTTATTTATCATTGATTAATATGAAAACAAAATATCAAATGTTTTAAAGTGAACGAAACGGACGAGTCATGATAAAGGTCACTACTGACTATTTTGTACAAAGCAACCCTAAACTTTGCCGAGATCAGTAATGATTTTTTTTTTTTGTACACAACAAAAGTTATATAATTTGTTTTTGTTCCACCCTTACTGACTTTTTTTGTTTTGTAAATAGTTTGTACCATCTCAGCCCCATCCTCAGTCTCTGTGAAATAAACTTCATGTGATATAAACTTTTCCTAATATCACTACTGTCTTCTTCGTGTACATCAAAACTTTATGAAATATTTGGTAACACCCCGCCCCCCTCCCGACACTTTTTTGGAAACGTATTTCATGTTATGTAAACCTTCCTACTGTTACTACTGTTTAATTTGTATACAGCAAAAACTTTATGAAATATTTTGTACTACCCCAGCACCCCCTCCTCTCAGGGAATTGAATTCCATGTGATGTAAGCTTTGCTAATGTTACTACTGTGTATTTTGAATATAGCAAAATATTTATGAAATATTGTGTACAACCTCAGTCCCCACCCCCCACCCCCGTCCCATGGAAATGATTCCCATGTGATGTAAACTTTTACCAATGTCACTGCTGTCTACCTTGCACACAACAAAATATTTGAAATATTTTGCACCACCCCCCCCCCCCCCTCCCCCTTCAGTGAATTGAATCCGATGTGATGTAAACTTTCCTAATGTTATTGCTGTCTACATTGTATATAGCAAAAACTCTATGAAATATTTTGCATTACCGTGCCCCCCCCCCCCCTCCCCCTCACGGAATTTGAAGCTCATGTGATGTAAACCTTTCCTAAAGTCACTAGTCAACTTCGTATTCAGCACAAAATTTAGGAAATATTTTGTACCACACCAGCCCTCCCTGAATCTCATGTGATGTAAAGTTTCCTAATGTAATTGCTGTCTACTTTGAATTCAGCAAAGATTTTATGAAGTATTAATGTACCACTCCAGCGCCCCCCCCCCCCCTCCCCTGTCCTTTTTCGGGGTAATGAATCTCATGTGATGGAAACTTTCCTAATGTTACTACTGTCTGCGTTTTGTATACGGCAAAGACTTTATGAAGAGTTTTGTACGACCCCAACCTATGCCAAGAGTCTCTACTGACTATTTTGTAAACAGCAAACGTCTTATGAAATATTTTGTACTACCCCCAACACCATCAAATGTAAACCTTTCCAAGTGTTACTACTGCTTTCATGTTTTTGTGAGTTCTTTTCTGTATACAGCAAATGTCTTAAGAAATGTTTTGTAACACCCCCGCCCCCATCCTCAGTGAAAGAAATATCATGTGATGTAAACTATTTTGTGTAAAGCAAAGGTTTGTGGAATATCTTGAACCACACTTGCCCCATCTTCAATGTAATAAATATCTTCCCTACCCATATAAGTTCGTCATCTAAAACATCTCCGTGAATTAAGTTCTCAAAAACAAGCAAAAAAACATCCTTTGAATGAAATTCATCACCTCTGGAGATCTCTGGAATAACTTTAGTTACATTTCTTGCGCTTGAGTGGCATAAAATGTCGCATCGCAACTTTTAGAGTAAAACACCACATAGATTTATAACAAAAAAGGTCAGCAAAAGAATAAGGCCAGTTCATGAACAACATGGAAATGTCCACGACCTCTTTCAGTTGTCAACACGGGGACCTCGTTCTTCCAGTAGTTACGGTAAATATCAATAGTTAACTGAATGACACACATTGTTTCAAATCAAAAAAGAAAAAACAGGGGATACACTATGATTGCCTTGTTTCATTTAGCGGCCCACTAATCGTCTAACCATTTTGTCTGTTTGTCCGTCAAACATATAAAGTGAGTTAGTTGTCCTTACCAAAGGTCCGTTTGTGCCGTTTGGTTCTTGAAATATATGGGGGTTGTCCCTTTAGCTTACCAATCCATTGAAGAGGATCGACGGTATATAGAGCGAGATATACAAAATGAAGGGTGTGGTACACTGGACGCGGTGCGAGAATTGCAGCGGGTCTGAGAGGGGCAATATTTATTTGCCTTCGCAATTTGGATACAGATTGTAGATTGTGGATTGTTGTTTGTGGTTCCGTGCAGCAGTGGAGCAGGAGGGAGGGGTGGATGCACTGGGCAGGTGTGTAAAATGGGGCGTAATTGTCTGTCTGGTAGTCCGCCGTGTCCGCACACTTCCTCCGCTTTGCTTTTTTTCTAGCTCAGAGACAAGAGAGCCAACGCTGATGTTACTTCCGTCACGTTGTTCGCGTCCGGTGTGCATGAGCCTTAAGCAGCTGTGATATGAGCATATAGTTTGATCCAGTCACACCGACCCACACCCGACCCCGACCCCCTCCCCCTCGCGCATCTCGTTGTGACTTAGTGATAGGGCTCCGGATCTCAATTGTTGTTGTTTTTGGTTGTTTTTTTTATTCTTTGTCTAAAACTCATTTCATCCTTATCAGCGGAAGACCAAATGAATAATCCCACCGACAAAATCCTGCACAATACTCCCAGCTTCATTAATTTAATTGCTCGTTTTGTATTTATGTTCTTTTTACAATATTTAATTTGAATTTGTATGAAAGCATGGTGACTGGTTATGTCTCCGAATGTAGATTCCCACAAATCATTTATTATGTGTTGAGACTTCTTGGAGAATGGTACAATTTAAAAGAAAATAACCCAAATGGATACCACAACAAGTGAGATAAATCTTGATGAACTCAAGATAAATAAAAAAATATGACTTTACAAGCAGAACAAATGGAGATGACTGTGGCACTCTTACGAATCCATATTCGATCATGAATCATTCATGCAACTACTATTTGCCGTCGGAAGTCTCACAACAGTTATCCGATTCGCGAAAGGGCATATCCCTGCTAGGTCTTAATTGTCGAAGCTTAAATTCGAACTGGGATAGTTTTAAAAATTTATTATGTGATACGCAAGATAATGAAAATGCGTTTGGTATTATTGCCATTTCCGGAATTTTCACAATTAGAGAAACGCACGCACTTCCTTGCAACCGCCCATTTGAATATAAAACACGCCCCGATAATGATGGTGGTAGGGGAAGAGTAGGTTTATTTATTAAAGACACCTTGGAGTATCAACCCAGACCCGAATTATCTATCTTTATTCCGCACGTAATTGAAACACTATTCATATTAATCCTAACAAAAAAATCTCGTACGTTGTTGAAGTTATATACCGACCTAATACAGCTCCCAGGACCGACACCAATGAATTCATAGAACAGATTGAAGCCATAATGACAAACTTGAATATATCCCATACCAAGGCCTTTTTAATAGGTGACTTTAATGTTGATTTACTCAATTCTGAAACGCACCCAAAAACTGCTGAGTTCACAGATAAGGTGTTCGAACGTGGTTATCTCCCAGTGATTACTAAACCCACCAGAGTTACTGAGCACTCATCAACCCTAATTGATCGCATTCACACTAATTCAAAAGTAAATTTCGATTGTGGCATTATAATTACAGACGTATCTGGTCACTTTACGACATTCTATGTAGAACAGTCTCAAAAAGATCAACATAGGTCCAACAATACAAGGAGACCTGTTCGGATATTTAGTGACAGAAATATTACAGAGTTTAAGGAAACTTTGAATAATCTTTCGTTTGACGCAGTGTATGGTTGTCTCTCTGCGGATCAAGCATACGAAAAATTCTTGGATGAGTATTTACAAGCATTTGAACAGACCTTCCCGCTCATACTCCCTACACGAAAAACAAAATATATCAAAAGAGATCCCTGGATGACAAGTGGCTTACTTAAGTCATCAATGACTAAAAAGGCACCCTAGCTAAAAAACTATCGCATCAAACTATCTCCAACATAGATAAATATCACGTTTATTCTAAAATATTCAATCAACTAAAGAGGAAAAGCAAAAATATTTACTACAGAACAACACTTGCAGAAAATAAAAATAATATGAAACACACGTGGGCTATTCTGAAGGATACACTAAAATTGCCCAGAACTTCACAAAATCTACCCGAGAGGATGAACTATAAAAATAATACACTATCCACTCCAGGTCAAATTGCTGAATCATTTAACAATTACTTTTCTGAGGTAGGCTCAAACACTGCTAACGGGGTAAAACCAGTTGAAGGCATAGATCCACTTGATTACATGGACCAAAAGAATCAGAAAAGTCTTTTCTTAACAGAAACATCCCCAGTTGAAATATTATCCATTTGCTCAAAACTTTCTAACAAAAATTGCGTTGACTTTTCTAATATATCCATGAAATTAATGAAAAAAAATATTGACGAAACAGCACATGTACTGTCATATATCATACATTTAAGCTTCAAACAAGGTATTGTACCCACTAAAATGAAAATATCCAGAGTTGTACCCATTTACAAAAGTGTAGCCCAAGAAAACATTGAAAACTATAGGCCAATAAGTATTCTACCATCATTCTAAAAAATTATGGAAAAACTTTTGTATAAACGACTGTCATCATTTCTAACCAGGTTAGACATCCTTCATAAAAATCAATTTGGCTTCAGAGAAAAGCACTCTACAACACACCCTTTACTGCATTTATTAGACCACATTGCTTAAAATAACGATAGAAAGACAAGAGATTCTACTGTAGGCATATTTATTGACCTATCAAAAGCGTTCGACACTATAACTCAGGACACATTACCTCACAAACTTGATCACTATGGTATTAGGGGAATAACCAAAGAATGGTTCAAAAGTTACTTAACAGGAAGGCAACAATATATCGAAATCGAGGGACGGAAATCCGACTTGTGTAATATCAATTGTGGTGTTCCCCGGGGGTCTATTTTAGGGCCTATACTCTTTCTCAATTACGCGAATGATATGCCAAATGCTATGGCTTTAAACTTACTCTCATTTGAGGACGATACAACACTTCATACATTCGGTCATAAGATGAAGGAAGTAGCGGAAAAGGTGAACTCTGAGCTGACAAAAATTTATCACTGGTTCTGTTGCAACAAACTGGCAATAAATATCACAAAAAGAAAATATATGTTATTTCACCCAAAAAAACAATGACCTCAAAATGAATAATCACAAAGTTTTATTAAATGACAAACCCCTAACGCGCGTAGGCAACGGTATGCCAGAAAAATCTCTAAATCTCTAGGTATCGTTATAGATGAAAATCTCACGTTCAAATATCACACATCAATGAACTGTCGAAAATTGTCAAACACAATATATATGATCAATAAGGTGAAGAGAATACTACCAAAAAATTGTTTAAAACGCAATATTTCTCACTTTCATCTATCCTATGGGCTGCTAGTTTGGGGGCATGCCGACCATGGAAATGCTATTTTCAAAAAAAACAGAAACAAGTCATGAGAATTATATCAAACAAAAGCTACAGGAGTCACACAGAACACATCGTCCAAAATGAGAAGATACTGAAACTTCAGTATAGACTGCAAGCGGCATCGTTCATATATGACTGGAAGAGCAGAAACCTACCAGAATCATTTAAACATTATTCGACGACACAGCTGCAATGAATACCGGACAAGATGGAACCCTGAACACATCTACTCCAAGAACGGAGTTTTCCTCTGTCCTTCCAAAACATTCTTTCCCAACCATCTGGAATTCATTGGATCAGACACTCAGAAATCTCAAATTTAAAAGCTGCTTTAAAAAAGAATTAATAAAAAGTTACTTACCAAATTATTCTAATGTTGTAAAATGTAAGAACCAATTCTGTCCAGACTGTAGACAGGTTGAACAACCCCGTAAAATATGAGAGTCCCTCTCGTCATTCTGCATTCTCCCCAACGCAGTTGTAGTTGTTAATAATACAACTAGCTCCCTCTGATTAAATCTTGCTATATATAGGAATAGAAGTCTTGTAGTTCACCACCCGCTTAGGCCGGGAAACATGCAATGGAACAAACCGACCAAGCAACATTACAAATTGAGCCCCAATCCCCTTTCTAATATTCGATAACCAGACAACATATCCCAGTCAGAACTAACAATAGCAGTACCTTTCTACCAGTAGTCTCAACCACTGAAACAAATGATATTTATACATGTGGGTATTTACCTATTTACACACTTATATACTTAGAACCCAAGCAGATTTTGCTACATCATGCTTTTCATGTGAGCTTTTCATGTGACACCTGTGTAGCCACATTTCATGTCGCCTTTCAGTCTCAAATCTGAAAATAATTTACTTTAGGTGCAGCAGGAAGACGGACAATCTTGTCCATGTCGCCCCTGTACAATATATCTAATGCATTTGTTATTATTGTGTTTAACTTGTATGTAAGAAAATTGTACAAATAAAATATCTATCTATCTATCTATGATGGTTCAGACACTTATCTGCACCCCGCATCTGGTTCGTATACATCAATCGATCTTTCAGTTGCTTGCCCTTCTATCTTCCTAGAAGATGACTTGTGCGGGAGGTGACCACTTTCCAATAGTATTGGAAAGTGTTGTTCCGGCGGGCGATGGGAGAGCGCCCCAGTGGAACTTTAAAACGGCTGACTGGGACACTTTCTCATCGCTTTGTTCTGAACACCTCACACAGGAGAAATTCCAGGATAGTGCTGACCAGATTGAACATTTTACCATAGACTTGATTGACATTACAAGCCAAGTCATTCCTAAAACCTCGGCAAATCCAAAACGTTTCACTAAAATATGGTTTGGTGATGAATGTAAGCAGACTATTAAGGATCGCAAGAAAACTGAACGGGAATTCACAAATAATTTAGATAAACTACGTATACATCGAGCAAAAACAAGACGACTTATAAAACAAAAAAAGAAAAGTTCTTGGGAAGCTTATGTTTCAAAGCTTAACCAAAACATCCCAATCAACAAAATTTGGAGAATGATTAGAAAAATTAAAGGTAAAGAAATCAAGTCAGCTATACAACATCAGAAGGATAAGAATTTCAGACAAATTGGCCTCCACATTTTCTAAACATTCGTCGTCTGAAAAATGTAATCCGGAATTTCTCAAAATTAAAAAACAACAAGAAAAACAGAAGATCAAATTTACCTCCAATAACTTAGAGGATTACAACGAAGCTTTCTCTATGGCAGAGTTAAATAAGTCTTTACATAGAGCAAAGGATACTGCCACTGAACCCGATGAAATACATTTTTAAATTTTAAAACATCTGCCGCAATCATCACTTGAACTTTTCTTATCAATTTTTAATGACATATGGGTGACTGGCCAGTTTCTTCTTTCCTGGCGTAAAGTAACAATAATTCCCATTCCAAAGCCTTATAAAGCCTTACAGCATCCCAAGTAATTACAGGCCTATCGCTTTAACCCTTTACCCAACGCAGACGATATCAAAATTTATTATTTTAAATATAATTTTTTTTAATTTTTCAAAAAATTTCAACAACACCATATCATGTGACCCCTCATTGGAACGAGCTCAATGAGCTCGTTCCAATGAGGGGTCACATGATATGGTTTTGTTGAAATAATTTGAAAAATTTAATTTTTTCAAATGCTCAATTTGCATATTACGCGGGCGGATGCGGGCGATTCGTTAGGTAAAGGGTTAACAAGGTGTCTGTATAAAAAGGGATGATCAGTGATCGACTTGTCTGGTTTCTGGAATCGAACAATATACTTGTGAATGTTCAGTGTGGTTTCAGAAACCAGAGAAGTACTGTGGTTTATTTGGTTAGACTAGAAACGTTTATAAGAAATGTCTTTGCCAGAAAAGAACATGTGGTCGCAAATTCCCTTGACCTGGAAAAGGCATATGATACAACGTGGATGTATGGGATTTTAAAAGATCTTTATAATATGGGTTGAGGGGAAGTATGCCTCTTTTTATTGAATTTTTTTTAAAGGACCGCCAATTTCAGGTTCGTGTTGGGTCAACGTTATCTGATCCCCACGAACAGGTATTGGGGGTTCCTCAGGGTAGTATTTTATCCGTTACCCTGTTTTCAATTAAGATCAACAGTATCATCGACGCAGTTGAGAATATGGTAGATTCTTCATTGTATGTTGATGATTTTTTAATCTGCTATAGCGGTAAAAACATGAATGCTATAGAGCGCAAACTTCAGCTGTGTTTAACCAGAATCCAGAAATGGGCAACAGAAAACGGCTTCAAATTTTCAAAGACGAAAACTAATTGTGTTCATTTCGGTAAGCTCCGGAAGCATCATCTTGATCCGGAATTGAAAACAGATCGGAGTCGAATTAAAGTTGTTAAAGAAGTGCAATTCTTAGGTTTGTTGTTTGACAACAAACTGAATTTCACTTCTCACATAAAACAACTAAAGGTAAAATGTAAAAGGTCACTGAACCCTTTGAAGGTAGTTGGTAGTACAGATTGGGGTGCTGACCAAAAAACATTACTCCATCTGTATAGATCACTTGTTCGATCAAAATTAGATTACGGTTGTATAGTTTACGGTTCTGCAAGGGACTCATATCTCAAACCACTTGATGTAATTCATAATAGTGGTATTAGAATTAGTCTAGGGGCTTTTCAAACATCACCAATAGATTCGATGCTTGTTGACGCAGAAGAACCTTCTCTTGAGAAGCGCAGAATTAAATTGTCTCTCCAGTATGTATCTAAACTTTTGGCTAATCCATCAAATCCTGTTTATAACTGTGTTTCAGATCCTCAAAATGTTGAATTTTTTAACCGACACCAGAAACATATTCCTCCATTGAGAATTAGAATTAAACCCCACATGGAGTCTGTCAAAATTGATTCTGATTCTATGAAAGAAAACCGTAAATCACATATTCCTCCTTGGCATCTTAAAAAACCTACAGTTATTTTTAGACCTTGCTTCTACCAAAATATCTGATACAAATTCCTTGCAGTTTAAACTAAAATATGCCGAAATAAAGTCAAAGTATTGTACATATACCAGGATCTATACATATGGATCTAAAGATGGTGACAAAGTATTATCAGCTGCTATTAGTGGTGATCATATCACCTCAATCAGAATACCGAATCAGAGTTCTATTTTCACAGCTGAAATTAAACCCACTTAGGAAAAGTAGCCATGAGTGAGGAATCTGTTTAGGAAGTAGGTTTGTCTTTCCACGAAGAAATTGGGGCATTGTTTTAGGATTCTGCAGGTAATTTCGTTCGCCCCGGGTAGGACGATGTTTTGCACTTCCTTATTACGTTAATTACTTCCTCACTAATGATTGGGTCGACCAGTATGTGATCGCCCCCTTCCGGTTGTCTGTTAAAAATTATATTAAACAATAGTTTATTCAAGGCATGCTATATATTACTAAATTGAACACCCGAAAAGTGACAGTGCAAGTACAGCAGCTCACAATAACATATATTAACAATAAATAGATTGCTAAATAGTGGAAGGGTTTGACAGCTTGCAGCTTATGTAAGTCATCTCCCTGATTCATTCATAAATTTACTTCAAGAAGGGCTATAAAACAGTTGGTGGACTCATTTATCGCCCTCTGGAGGCCAGGGCCAGGGGTCGATCACCATGTTGGTTTAATCTTGAGGTCAGCCATCGTCCACGCCCGATACCAAGCCAGGACGTCGCACCCCTACACATAGAGTAAGGGCCCGAAGAATGTGATAAAATGATTGACGGATCATTCACATGTCAGCCTAGAAACACCGTACCATAAATACGCTAGTAACTACACGTGCAAGGATGCGATGCCTGGACTCGGACAAAACCGAGGAGACGACTTTTGGCTATTCTGATGGTAGAAGATGAAGCATAGGGAACCCAGACCGCCAGACGACATGTGATATTGTTTAAACCCTGCAAGTAAATGGAAGAGTTTATGGAAAGAGAATATAAACTGAGGAGTTTGGAAGTAAAGAAATACAATGGGAAGTCAGCTTGAAGACATGAAGCGCTGACTTCACATTAAAAAAAAAACTTATAGGTAAGCAGCATACTATGCAAGTTTAATATGGATAAGGATCGACACAGCCTTGATACAGCCTTGATGGTGCTGCGCTTTAATGGGATGGAGAAGAAGGTTAAACTGTAAGGGAGAAATGGGTAACTTCGTCCTGTTGTATACGTTTGGTAATCGCACAAGGTAAGTTGGTGCGCTGCACTCACTGGAAACGCCCACTTGATAAGATAAACTCATGCACCATATTAAAAACAAGCTGATTCTCCTGATTATTCCGAGCCGAAACCAAGTACCGATACTTCAAGAGTAAATTGGGGTAGATCGATAGTATTATTATGTACATTTGAGAAGATTGGGCAACGTAAGAAAACTGCTCTGGTGTCTCGCATCGACCCCCCCCCCCCACCCCCGCTCCCCGCCTCGTCCCACACACACACTGACAGGAGAGGGTTCGTGACAAATGATTATCGTATAAATGAGAATTAAGGCTACTACAACGCAATCGCAACACGCAATGGTATATTCGAGCTGCGCGAGATTTCTCTGCACTGTAAAACACAGCACATTGAGGGCGGGGGGAAGGGGTGGGGGGTTGATTTCCAGCATTTAGGAAAGTCTTAAAACTGATCAGGGACAGACAAGGGCAGGTTGTTCCCTTGCTCTGTGGTAATGTTGATGGTAAAAGAAGACTGATACAACTGCGTTCAACAAAATGGAACTCTGCGGTTATGACTTGACTGGACATTGAGCTGCGGATTCACGATAAAGCGAGCGGAGGAACTTTATTTGCAATATTTTGGGGCGACATATGATAATACATATTGAAAAAAAAATGTATTAACTTGTGTTTGCGATGTCTTTCCTGTACTGCATGTAGAGCGTCCCAGCGTTTTTCGGAATAAATCAAAGACTTTCTACAACTGAAAGTTTCCGCTGTATTGATCCTTGCGGCTGCGATCTGTATTTGTTTCAAGCTGGACGGCTTTGGCTGCTGAAGAATTATCCCAGACAGCATCAGCGTATTCAAGTACAGGCCTAACGAAGGCAAAGTATATTTTTCTACAAGATCGAGATTGAATTTCTGCTTACTCGGTAGGTCTAAGCGAGGCCAGGCGTTAGAGCAGATATGGTCAATGTGGTCGTTTCATGTGCATGTGTTATTTAATATGACTCCGGAATATTTATGAGTAATGACTTCGGACATCCGTGTATCACCTAAAAATAACAGTGGGTGGGCATTGGGGTTGGTTTGACGTGATATAAGCATACTCTCTGTTTTGCTAGAATTAAACTCAACCAATCATGTCTTGGGCCCAATGTTCTATTGTGGCAAGGTCATGATTGATTGAGCTCGAAGCTTGCTCTGGATTCTCTACTATTAGATATGGGGAAGTATCATCTGCAAAGGAGCGTATGCTAATGAGTAAGTCTTCGGTTATGTCATTAATATATATAAGGAACAATAATAAATAAGTGTCGGCCCTTATGGAACACCAGCATTAATGGGTCTCCATGGTGATACGTCCGATCCTATCACAACTCGTTGCGATCTATCCGAAAGGTACGATTTCAAAACAACAGTGGTTCACTTGAGACACCAGTTCTCCTCAGCTTGTGAGTAAGACCAACATGCCATACCTTGTCGATGGCCTTACTGACATGACAGAAGACCACCTAACTTCCTTGCTTTCAACAAGTGCTCGGCTGAATTCATCGTATATGTCAGTCAGCTGGAGGACAGTTGAATCACCAGGTGTTTTACAATTTGGTTCGGTATAGATGGCACGATTATCAGTTATAAATTTGCCGATTTTCAGTTTGAACTGGTTATTAAATATTACCCCTTCGTGGGGACGATGTGTCTCCTTTCCCTTGTCGCCAAGAGCCATGAACCTAATTCTCCCTGCGGATGGGTTTGCTGTTACCTTTTAATTTTCTTTGCTCAGTTATGCGTTTGAATGTGTCCCATAATTTTGGGGGTGCTGGAGACGTTCGAGGGTTTCTGTAGCCTTTTGACAGCTTTTTCATTGCGCCATGAAAACTGTTAACAATACACGGTTTTTAATTTGCGTTTTCTGGTGATATTTTGTTCGGATTTTGATTTGCGGAGCGCTCTCCGTTTTTTGCTAAATTATGAGAAGCGTGTCCTTTGGAATGGTTCTTTTCCATGGGTGCTCTTGATTATTTCGCTTAGGTTATGACAGGCCGTTTCATTTTCATCCGCGTATGTTGGATTGTTGTTGACTAGCTTAGCTTCAACGATTTCTCTGAAAAGGTCCCTTTTTATTTCGGAGAGTATGTTTGTTTTATTTCGGCGTCGAGATGATCAGTAACAATGGTTTTAGACTTTGTTTAAGGTACGACACAGGGCGATCTGGCCTTCTTATATTATAAACGTTAATTGAAAACCACTTTGATAGTTTCAACCACAATTCACAAATGCTGATTACATGGCAGTCGGAATCATCGAAGTAGGTTGACATTGCGTTATTTCGGTTAACGCTTCTTGAGCTCCAGTAGGGGAGTTTGCTTTTATCCATTGTGGTTTCAAGAGAGTTTTAATTACTTTGCAATTCGGGCTGCTCAATGTGGCTGTGGTGCATGCCCCAGTGACATGCTCCCCTCCACACTTTATACAAGTCAAGGTGCCGCGGCATTTGCTTCTGGGGTGACCCACGTTTTGGCACATGAAAGACTGTACTGGTTCCGGTGCAGATTTGTATTCTTCTCCCAGGAATTTGTGTCTGCTGATTAAAAGCCCCTTTGCTATGATATTCTACTTTAAGCTTCGAAGTATATTTTTCGGTCGCTTTGGAGACAAAGCGCTGCAATTTGCAATCGGGAAGAGATTTGTCCATGTCGTTGTCACTTATTTTTGGACTGACCCTAGTAATGACTATGTAGTGGTACTGTTTACCTTTTTGTTTGATTCCGGCAGTTTGTGTGTTGCTTACCCTCCGTTTTGGGGTGCTCGAGGCGAGTGGTCTCGCGTGATTGGCATATGAAATGCTCGGCGTGTGAGGGCAACATGTCGCATGGCCTGCTGATGCCTGTGATGGGGTCTTCGGAATGGGCAAGGCAATGTTGGTTTCTGACCCTGAAGACTCCTATAGGCGTCTCCTGGTGTTTTTAATTAGCCTTTTTCTTACCGTAGAAAACTCCTCACCCTCGATGTCCTCTAGCGCCTGTAGGTCGCTAGGGGAGCAATCCATGGTTCTTTTTTATTGGAAGTCAGTCATGTTCGTATGGCTTGTATTTTAATAGTGATATTTGGAGTCTGTGGTAGTGGTGGAATACTCCCCCCCCCCCCCCTGCACATTTGCGAAAGGGTAGGAGACCCTATTTACGAAATTCGGCTGACGTTTGAAAGAGATTGAACGTCGAACTGTTCATTATTCTGCCACGTGGTGTGTGCGTCTCCCCCAACACTGCCGGAGCCTCTGTTTCCTGAGAGGATTCAGAGGAATCGGAAGTATATGAGGCAGATTGGATCTTACTCTTGCTCGTGGGTTCAGAGCTGGACGTGGACGTGGCTCCCCTAAACTTTTGTTTTTTTGTATAGATCCGCCCCCTACCTTTAATGAGGCGAGTTATCCTCTCCTTGGTTTTTCGTTTTCTTTTCCTTTTTCATTTCTTTGGGGTTTTTTTTGTTGATTTTTATTGGTTTTTTGTTGTTATTTTTTTGTTTTCCTCCCTATCTTGAGAGGATGAATTATTGGAGTTGATGGTCTCCGCTTGCTGCTCAGCGATTTAAGCAACTAACACCTGTATATGTTTGACAAGATCCTTGGTCTCATTACGCAATTCATTGGCCTCCTCACGCAAATCCATATTTTCTAATCTCATTCTCTCTTGTTTCATTTTCCAACTCAACTTTTCTTTCACTCTAAGAACAATCTTTCTCTCTCTCTCTCACCTTCTCCCTTTTTAACTCTTCTTTCTCTTTCTCGCTTGCTCTGTCCGCCTTTCCTCCGTCTCTTTCTCCAAGAGGCCAGTGATCCTTGCAATGTCCTTTCTCAAAGCTTCAATTGAGGTTTGCGTGGCTTGATCTGCCCCTTCACCAAGAGCGACAGGTTATTTTGACCCGAACTACCAACAGGCACCTTGGACGCCCATCATAACAATCTTGTTCACCATCAGAAGTACCTACATTGACACAGTTAGCAGTTGCTGCCACTCGCTCTTTTTATGCTGGTATCCTTCCAGGACTTGTCAGTCCCCTTCCCCTGTCTAGATGATGTTGTGGCTGATCTTCTAGATGAAGACATTTTTCACTGATTGTTATTAGACGGGTTGGCTGAAGATACCTGACTGTTCTGACTGATCAATCACGAATGCATTTCCTTACGATCCCCAAAAAATTTCAGTCTTGTATACCATTCATGTCCGAAATCCATGATAATTCTCGGATTATTGTGTCATAGTTATGCCTTCATTTTCTGGATACTAAAGCCTTAAAGAAGAACTCAGGTTGCTCTGTTTGACTCTTCGTTTATCCTAGCTATACTGCTGACCATTCAGAACAGGTACTAGGTGAGTACAGTTTAAATGAAAAGAGTGGCGTAGATAGACAGGACAAGGCGACCTCCACCCAACTTGGAAATTTTTCGGCTTGATGGAAAAGGTTTCTTGGTAAATATTGTCAGCATGGAAGGAAAACTAACTTCATGCCTTTGGAATACGAAAATGTCTGCATGATTTACTAAGTCAGAACACAACAAATTTGGAGTATGGGGCCAGAATCAACGAACCGAGTTGGGCCTTTCAAGTGAAATAAATGTATGAAAAACTTCAACAAGGGCCGTCAATTTCTGTCCCGCGTACTCTCCCCTAGTTACGTTCTGTATTTTTATACCACGACAAAACTTGAATTAAATGCATGAAGCTGGTATTTTTTAAAAAATAACAATCAGTTTCGGTGGTCTAATTACTTTCTTGCTTGACACTGTTGTGTGTCGAAGCATATCATTCATATGATTAACGTTATGACGTCAATCAGACGCGTAACGACTAATCAGGTGGTGTTTTTACATATAGACGCATTCCACGCATGGTGTATCTAGCACGTTTTGTAATGGCTGTATTGAATTGGGTGACGTTGAATACAGACAACAATCTTGGTATAGTAAGACAGATTACAAGGAGGGTGGAGTAAGGGGTACTGGAATCAATAACACGACTAGGAGTTTTCTCTACATTCCACGACAGACTAAATGAATTTATTTTTATCCGAACGGTCCCTTTAGACTTTTTTCTGGAAGCATCTAGCGACGATTTCTTTTTCTCCTTGGTTCTTCATCTTATTCTTCATTATCATCTTGTTTTTCGGATTCACTTTCCAATTCCAATGGGCATTTTGCCATGAGGTTGTCTAATTTTCTTTTATTCCAAGGCGAATTTCTGTGATTCCGCAAACTCCTCTTCTTCGCGAAGACGCTTAGCAGTCTCTTGAATTTTCTTGTGTAGTAGGTCCTTGAGAAAATTCTTAATGTACACCAGCGAATAACTGTATTTCGTGCTGATGGCTTCTATGGCACTGGTCTGAAGTGGTGTGGCTGCTGCATAAATGTATCTACTTTTTTAATTCCATCAATGATATATTTTAGTTCATAAGATTTTCAAAATCTTCCTGGTAATCATCGTAGGCACGCCTGATGATACTTCCCATCGGATCAATAGAATCACCCACAGGTTCTTCTTCTTCAGATTCCATATCTTTTTGATTTTCAGATAGTTCCCGTTCTTCGAATTTCTTCGTGACTTGTGTCCGCTTTTTCGACGGTTAGTTCCGAAATGATAAAAGTGGGTACGAGTAAATCCTTTTACAGGTTATTACTGATATCTTACATCACAACGTCGACAGGTTTTAGCAGCCTCCCCAAAACTCCCATTTTCTGTATGATCCGTATTCTTTTCCAATAAGTTTATCATTGATAAGACTACCCACAGGATTTGGTGTTTTTTTATGGAATAAGTGGTTCTTTCTTGGTTTGGTACATTGTATTCCAATAAGTTCATTGCACGATCGCATGTTTCTGCAATCTATACAATAATCATTAGATGTCTTCATCACGGTCTTCGCCTGTTTGTATTTTCCAAATACTAAGGAATACATCACTCTAAATTCCGAAATTCCATGGAAGGGTAAAAGATTGAATATATTCCATTGTTAAGAATTAAGGACAATTGTGAAGAAAATGTATTGAAGTGCATGTTGCTAGTTCAGTTGTCAACAGAGAAAAACTTGACAGGCAAAAGTGCTCATTGCAACATCAGACACATCGCAGTGTGACAAATGCACGGGATTATTATTATCTCTGGTGTATAATGAAACCACAACACAGCCAAGGCCCGAATGAGTCGGAGGTCTGAAAAAGCCAGTGTCTGAATAAGCCAGGGTCCGAAAGAGCCAAGGTCCGAATAAGCCGGCATTCAAATCTTAACAATGCAGCTATATTTGAATATTTGTTCTTACATTTGAGCTTAAGCTTTCCCAGTTAAGTACTCCGCAAGACTGAATAACACAACTGTGACACTTTTGTGGTGCCTCATAGTTTATTTTGCCAATCGCATACGTCGCAAAAGTATGAGTGTTCTGCCTATATATCTATTTCGCGCAAGCCAGCTAAAAAAGCAGCGGTGACTCACAGTTGAACCATCCCACCACCGCCCACCCACCCACTTCCATCCCAATCCCCATAGACAACGCACAGTTACATGTATAACAACCATGTACCACCATAAAAACCGAGATAACGGTCTTTTGTAAACAAAATGGACGACTGAAACACGCGTCACCCTAACAACACGCGCACGCATGCGCACTACCACCACGTATAATCATGATGATGACCTCATAACATGGCCACTTGCCTGGGTACCTTGACAGCCCCACATAATGCCATTGGGTCACGTGTCCATAATGTCATATATGAAATCAGGTCAAAGAGACACGATCTCCACATCTCCAGCCACTGGATGTCAAATATTCGAAATGTCGACACCACGCATTGAGTGTTGTACTGTACCCCCCCCCCCCTCCCCTCGTAAACTCCCATTGGATACATCCGCTCTATTAGAGAACTTTCAGTCGCATAGAGGCCACATGCCACCATAGAAACCAAGATGCCGGCTCCCAGTAAACAAGGTAGTCGATGGAAAGACGTGTCACCCTAACACCATGCATTGATAGCAGGTATCACCATGGTGCTGATCTCCCTTCATGGCTGCTCACGTGGGCAACCATGACGACCCCACATGGTACGACATATGAGATCCGACATGAGATCCTGATAAAGAGACACAATCCCCTACTACGCCCACACTCAGAATTCCCTCTTTTTCGTTTTTATATACCCTTTATATACCTATTGTGCCTAATATTGTTCAATTAAATAAAAGCAGCACCTGGTTTTTATAGATTAGCGTTATAGGTTAGAAAAATGGACATGCTGCAAATTCAAATATGTCAATTTCATTTGAAGGGGACTGTTATCTAACTTATTTTTAATACTCAGAATGGGGCGTTCACTTAAGCTGCTGGTTGCAAATTGCAAAATTACAATCATAATTGATTGGGCGGTAAGTTGCAAGTCAAAAACGAATTTGTTTCAGGCAAATATTTTTGAATGTGTTTGCTGCAAAGTCATCTCCGCAAGAGTTTGTCCAGTTGTAGGCCTTTTTGAACCGAGGTAAATGTTTTGAAGTGACAAGGTTTTGAAGTGGTAACTGGAAACTGACAGCGTACTGCACGTATGCCGTGGGCTCATTTTACACTCCAGCTCGTCCCATCGAATATTAGCTAGGGTGGAAACGGGAGGTATCTGGGGGTCGTATGCCACACATACGTTATAATGTCATACACCCACCCCCTTCCACACACACATACACATACACACACACACGCACACTTTTGATGAATGAAAAATTATCCATGGATGTTTTCCAATCAACTAGGAATTATTATTTTCATTTAAACTATTGTTGAAAAGAAATAATTAATTGGCATTGCAGTCTGTAAACTCAAAGTACAAATACTCTTTCCAGTATATACTAATAGGCATTGTTCCAATATCTTTGAATTGTATGCTCCCATTTTATGCCTGTCGACTGCTTTCGACTGTCACTGATAAGTTCGCGTCAGTGTATAAATCAAGTATTTGTCACAAGATATGAATGTTACAGAAACTTACTTCCATTATGGTGGTGGGGGTGACCATCGTGAGCTGCAAAACAAAATACCAAGACGTTTTAGAATGCAAACAAGTATTTCAAAAATACAGATTATTTCAATGGTCAACTGATCTGATCGGTCGTATTCCATCGTGTTGAAGAAAACAGACAAGCTAGATCAAATTAATTGCCGTCGATATCGTGTTTGAGCTGGAGCAAGTACTATAAAAAAAATTTTCATTGTATTTTCTAGAATTGTAATTTCTACCTACTAATATAACTGACTAAAATGAATCATTAGCATTTTAAAAAATATGGCAATTGGTTCATTTTAACCCATTTAAATTGATAACTATAAAATAGAAAATACTATTCTAGAAAATACAGTTGTAAAAGTATCATAGTATTGGCCCCTGGTTTTGTTATAGAGACGAAACGTGACAAGCCAGATCGATTGATTATTGTAATAATTTATTCATCCTATGTCAGACCATAGTTAAAAAAATAATTCCACACCTGAAACTTCAACAAAAAGAAATTATGCGAAATTTAAACAAAAAAGAAATTATGCAGTGTGTTTCCCAGAGTATTCAAAGACACTCGACTTTTTGTTTCGCGTTGTAAACTCGTCGCATTGAATATTTGCGTACATCAAAGATGTCACGTGAGTCTTTTATGAGATAGGCACACTGATCGATATACAAATGGATTGTTGGACCGTCAGTGAAAAGCGTCGCACTCAAAATGATTCCCTCCCCCACCCAAGAAAGCATCAATTCCATCAACACGGTAACCCCTCCCAGTCTATGACGTTTGGTGACAAGAAAACTGTTACACTGTGATTGTAGTCACAGCCTAACAGCCTATTCTTCATCAAATGTCATGGTATTTATCTGGCAACGTATACTGATAGCACTGTATCAACCTTTTAATCTCGGCACTTTTTAACATTAATAATTAAAATTTGTTTGTTGTAAATATTCAATTTATATTGCCACTAACACCGTGCACATCATCAACATATTCATTTTTCAGACATAAAATTACACCCTTTAAAATGGGGATCGGCGATTACGGGGCGTCGGGAACTCGAAAAGAGAACCTTCGAGAAATTTGTTTGTTTGTTGAGAATCGTTTATTTGTAGCACCCCATAACCCCACCCCCACCTCTAAGATGACAGCGTGGGAGACACTGTTCTATATGCGGACAATAAGTGTCCGAGCAATCCAGTTATGAGGAGATTTGTTGATGGACCTGGAAGCCGTTACTAATTCTCAGTTCCTTATTCGCCGTTCGTTATCAACCGATTTTATCAGTTGATAATGAATGTCAAATAAGCAACTGGGAATAAGTAACTGTTGTCACGTCCGAGATCTGTTGATAGACTTAATAGGGATATGGAAAAGTTGTAATTCTTGTTTTCCTGTGAGCCAGAATTAATGCGCTAAGTACAGAAGTCTTGAGATATTCGTGGCACGTATATAATGTACTTGAATTATCATTTCAAATTAACATAAGTTTGGATTTCAAGTGATCGAATTTTCAAGTCACCAGGTAATCGTATGGTATCTCACGAAGGTCAGCTTTACATCTCTCTCTCTGTACTGGAAGCAACGCCTCTGTCGTAGCTTTAATGAAAGCTGTCAGAAATCAGTATATTTGCTTTTTTGCACAACGAGAAATGTCATTTTTCATAAAAATAAATAGGTTTTGTTGCAGTTCATTGATGATGAGTGGTTACAATATTTGGAGTGCTGACCAGCCTCTAAAAGCAGATAGAAAAAATCCGACTGGATATTCGGAACATAAGTTCCCACTTTTGTTCTCTTATCTTTTTTTAAGTTGAGCTCAAATCGCCCACACAACGCCTTATACACTATTAAAAAAGTAGGGGATATTTGATAAAAGTGAGATATATGAAGAAATGTATTTATATTTTCATCAAAAAGACAGTTGAGGTATTGCACTGTGACATCTGGTGAATGATTTCAGCGATAGTTGGGTGTCTGACAAGCGCACATTCTACGCACTAAGCTGTAGAAGACATGGACGGTCAGTCAGAGAATTTATCACATTCAGTCCAAGACCTCAATACCTTGTAAATCCTCCTCGGTTTGCGAGACAAGCGCGGATCCGACGTGGCATACTCCTCACCAAACGTCCAGTATTAGCTTGACTGATGTCATTCCATTCTTCCTGAAGGGCAGCGGCGAGTTCCTGGACATTGGTAGGGGGCTGTTGGCGGCCTCGTAGGCGCCTGCCAAGCATATCCTAGACGTGCTCGATTGGTGAAAGGTCTGGACTTAGTGCTGGCCAAGGCAGTGTATTGATGTTCTGCTCCTGGAGGAACTCTATAGTGACACGGGCCATGTGTGCTCTTGCATTGTCATCTTGGAAAATGAATCGATGGACGTAACGTCGCGCTAATGGCACCACATGAGCTGCTAACATGCTGTCACGATAGTGCTGCCATGTGACACGCCTTTGGATGACATGTAATGCTGTTCTGCTTGTCGCGGTTATGCCTCCCCACACCATAGCCGATCCACCACCAAAACGATTATGCTGCCTAACGGTTACGTCATGTTATCGATCTCGTTCAGCGGCCACCACACTCTGTTTCGCCTGTCGTGGAAGTCGAGAATGAACCACGATTCATCGAAAACATGCCGTTGCTCCACCGACGATTGTCCCAGTGCTGTCATGCTCCACACCAATTACGCCTTGCTGCAATGTGACGTTCAGTCGAACGTGGAATTATTTGAGGTCGTCGAGCGTAAAAGTCAGGCTGTGTAGGCGATTTCGGATGGTCTGACCACAGACTTGCACATCTCTTGCTCAGTGCAGCTGCTGTCCAATTTTTGAGGCACTTTGATGGCAGTTACGTAATGCTGTGGTTCGGATGAAACGATTCTGGTTAGCAGTTGTCGCCCTTGGACGACCTGACCGACGTCTGTCATCAACATTGCCTGTCTGGCGGTAGCGTGCCCACAACCTGCTAATCACCGATTGAGTAATGTTGAGAATTTGAGCCACTGCAGTCTGTCTGTTGCCAGCTTCCAACATGCTAACGGCACGTAAACGTTTGTCACGTGTCAGTGTTCGCATACCTCAAAAGTAACGTTTCAACCACAAACTATTGATGAACGAGTTTATACCAAGAAAAGAACGATGAGACCTCCGAAAAAGCCCGTCCAGTACACATGACAATTTCAAAACGTATCCCACAGACATTAACGCGGCACTCGTGCGAAAAACCTACACGAAGTTTCGTGGGCCGGTGAGATTCACGATCCACACTAAACTTGGTAACATATTGATGTGTCCAATCACGCGTTTCCAATACCATTTTCCAAAAATATCAACATCAGTTTGGATATCCCCTACTTTTTTAATAGTTTTTTTGTAATAGAGATACACAAGAGTTTTGCTTCACGTGGCCCTTGACTTAAAACTTTCATCTTCAAACTGGAACCTGCTAAAGGCAAACACTAAAGATCAATTCCTTCAACGATAACAGCTATCCCTAGGTATACACACTGATATCGAAATAACAAAGATTCAACCTACAACTGTTTCCAATCATGCTACTAAGATTTAACCAATTCAGTCTTATTTGACAGAACTCAGAGTTCTGTCAAACAAGATTGAATTGATTGTATTCTTAGTTGTATTATGGGAAAAATCTGCTGCTTAACCTTTTAGAATTTTTACGTCTGTTGTTGACGGTTAATGTATTCAAATGGACAGGCATATAAATCACAGTCATGTTTGCCATTTCTTTCAGGTTCAACCAAAGAATTTTTTAACTTCGGTGTTTACCATCTTGATGCCAAGTTCATGCTCTTCACTGATCTGCTAAAAGCCAAGATAGGTGGTTAAATTGCTTCAATTTCAATTGCCAAAACAATCAATTGTAAAAACATTCACATGGATGGGCAGAGAAATCGGTGGTCTAGCAATTTAAATGTCACCCTTAGACGTTTACCGCCGGCAGTGGCCTAAATGATGCGAAGGTTATGTGTTATGCCAAATATATAATTCGAATTTAATTGGCTCAAAAGATACAGTCCGGACACAGAGACGGACTGACCCAAAAGATTTGTCTTGGTTTCCAGTGACCTCGAACTCAGACTTACGGCCCGAACCTTCAACTTAAATTTCCCAATCGCAAGTGTCATGGTAAAAGTAAAAGCCAGAGGGCAATCTGTTCAAAAGCCAAATTTAATTTTGTTCATCTGTGGTCCGCAATTGTAATCCAAACTTTGTAATATCAAAGACTGCGTTTAAAAACAAAATTAAATAATTGGTTTACAAATTATAAGCCTGTCAGAGAAGTATCACTACAAAAATATATATTTTTTTATTTCCAACGCCTGCGGCTTGGAATTACGACCTATATCCTCGAATGCTACTCGCAACGTCAAGGTTGGGTATAAAGCACAACATCGGTGTCGTATAGTACAGCCACCGTGAAATAGTCACTTTCCACAGTTGGCACTATTTCCACGGACGCAATAATATTACCAAACATTAATTTTAGGAATAATCATCAAACATTTAATTAATGACGCACATGGTACAATCCGGTGCTTCATTAATTAAAATTTTGCTGATGATGATTTGTATTACCCGGACTACTATTCCTAGAAATGGTAGACCTAGGACTATAATTCCGCGGAATTATAGTCCAGAGGGACTAATTTTCCTACGGACTATCATTCCTGTCACACCGGGTCCACGACAACTGTACTGTATTGCAGCCATTTCAAAAGTTATAACTCGATTCAGAGACGAACCATAAGACAAAACTGCTCACTCCAAACGGTCTGTCAAAGCAGTTGGTTATGATTTCCTCCTGAGCACTGAAAACTGTTATGATGTCTTACATGCGTTAGTAGGGGCGGACTGGACCAACTAATTTTACCAGAAAATGCACCAGAGGGGCCCCAGGACAGGAGAAAAGTTTGATTTTTTGAACTGAAAAAACGCTACCTCCCAGCATCTGAGCGGGGAATGGCAGTCCACAAGGAGAGCATTTCGATTGCATTTTTGTATCATCTTCGTAGCTCAATTGACAAAATGGTTACAAAAAGGAGGCCCAGAATTCCACAGGCCGAACCAGTGTGAGAAACTTTTGATTTTTCGAACTGAAAGAATGGTGTTTTCTTGCATCTGAGCAATACATGGCAGGCGAGATTGCTCGTATATCGAAATGCCCTCTTTGTGGACAGCCAATGTCTATATAATAGGATCCATTTCGCTTTTTGTTCTTTTTTCACAAAATTTCATGCTCCAACGGGTGTTGGACTGTTCCAATTCTGGGGGTCTCAGTTCCCACGATGGGGGGGGGGGGGGGCACCGGGAATTTTCCCGGTGGATCATACGGCCAGTCCGCCTTTGTGATGACAACCGACAATCATGATTGTGACAAAGATAGTTTTACCCTCGCCGTATGTCGCTGCTATATCCGATCAGCTCTTTTCACAAAACTCGCCTTTCAGATTTTATTATATCTCCCAAAATATTATGATCCTTCATTAGAGTGAGCTCGTCAAGCGCGTTCCATTGGCGGGACATAATCTATGTTTTGGGAGTTGAACTTGAAAATGTTTAGTACTTATTATTGGAATTGTGGTGGCTCAGTAGTTAGAGCACTGGACGAAATGCCGATGGTTCTATTCTGACCAGCAGTAACTGCGTTGTGTGCCAGGGCAAGACATTTAATCCCGATCACTTGCTTGGGGTACGGTTGCGCTGTGTACTAACTGTATGCACGTCGATGGTGCACTTGCTTTCAACCGCTGCTAACTATACTTATGCAGAATTAGTACCTACAGTACGTGGAGAGTGGATTGTAACTAAATCACCTGCGGAGTGGAGTTATCACCCAAACTATAACTTTCAAATTTTGTATATATCGACAAAAAACACAAGCAATGTTTCAGCCAATGGACCTCCGGGTTTGACCCGGAGGTCCATTGGCTGAAACTTTGCTGGTGCTGGTGATGCTTTGCAACAAATTTGCAATTATTGCTCGGGTGGAATCTCCATTCTGCGGGTGATTTAGTGATAATACACTCTCCACGTACTGTAGAAGTGAATGGCAGTTGCTCGCATCGACTCGGTGGTTCTTCCCTGGGTACTCCGACTTCCTTGACCCTTAAAACTGTCCGACACGATGTGACCCTGGCTGTTAAAAGTGTCATTAAACTCAAACAAATAAACAGACAATTCAAGACATTAAAAGAACAATCTGAGAGTACTGAATGAACAATTGTAAGCATCAATTGGAAGAGTTAAACCCTTTGAACAACATGAATAACAGATGACACTTGCAAAAAAATCTTTTGCTAATAACGAAAAATTTTTAATTCTATGCCTCAAAATTATAGCTCATGGCCCCATCTTCATTGGAACGAACTGAAGGAGTTCGTTCCGATGTGGGATCATAAGCTATGTTGTTGATGTAAAAACTGGAGAGGTATTAAAATTTTAAAGGTTGTTTTTGTGACTAGTGCTGGCTGGTTATATGGGTGGCGTTACTTGTAGGTAAAGGCTTTATACATCGCAACACGGATGATTTTGTTCCTCAAAAATGATCACATATTTTAGGATACGGATCTGAAGCAACGTATTATAAATTTGAGCTATCCAGATAACAAACGCTTCATTCCAGTAGACATTCTGTTCAAATATACTATTTTATCGTATGACTTCTCCATTTTCTCGCCTTATTACTTTTTCATATTTTCAATAAATATTATTTAGTGCTTCGTAACACCTACAGTTGTTTTGATTGGTCAGTTTCAAAAGAACCCTTCCTGATTGTTATCACCGAAAAGATCTGTGTCAAATTAATGTGCGTGTAAATAAAACTAATTTAAAACTTCAACAAAGCCACGATGCCTGATTTTATTTGTTATAAACGTTCACTAAAATCTCAAAAACAAGAAATGCATTAATACTTGAAAATTAGTACTTATAACGCCGAATTGTGGAACTATAATTTCTCTCGGTTATGACGTGTGACTGCGTGCAGCTGTAACGCGTCACAGGCAACTGCGTGACGTTCAAGGTGAAAATCCATTCGTTAATCCTTCTTTTCTATCTAAAAGGTCTGCTTTTGGTAACTGTGTTTTCATCTGATGAAGAGAATATGAAATTCGTGTTTTAATCATACTCCACTTTTGAAACTTGTCTGCGAATTTCCCGTTTTGCCGCTCCAGGCAGGCTCGGCAAAACGGAAAACTGGCAGATTCGTTTTAAAAGTAGAGTATGACCAAAACACTTATTCCATATCCTCTATTTATGAAGTGCTCGTTTTTTCTGTTTTGAACATGCTGCCAAAAATCACTTCTCTCCATTTTTGGAATACTTGTTATTTATTTTCTAAGGAGCGTATTTACATTTCAAACTGACTGGTCGGGTAGTTCCTGTGGACATACTGGACATACACAGAACGACACACGCGTGAAAATGGGTTAAGCCATATGGCAGGAGTGCCAGTGCGGAAGGATAAAACGAGAGGCCACAGGCCTCGAGTTTTATCCTTCCGCGATGGCACAAGTGCCACATCGATTAACCATTCACACACGTGTGTCGTTCTGGAGAATCCCTTTTTTGTCAAATGAGGATAAGAGACGTATTAAAAATCCCTCAATGAGGTCTAATTTACTACGACTCTTATCCTCATTTGACAAAAAAAGGGATTCTCCAGAAGGAACCCCAATTTGGGCACCCCTTTTTTGAAAAAACATATGGCCTTCGGCACCCTTTTTTCTGAAATGAGGATAAGAGTCGTAATAAAAATCTCTCATTGAGGGATTTTTAATACGACTCTTATCCTCATTTCAGAAAAAAGGGGTGCCGAAGGCCATATGTTTTTCCAAAAAAGGGGTGCCGAAATTGGGGTGCCGGGGATATTGCCATTGATATAGTCTTTTGTTACACAGAAGGGAGATAACTCTGCATATAAGTTATGGGAAATCAAGCAATCTGATTGGTTAGTTATAATTTATATAAATGATCTAGATAAATGAAACAACAAGAGTACTCGAAATAAGGTAGGAACTACTGGTATTACGTACCGCCTTACCAGTAACAGGATGATACAAAGCATTTGGTAGGTTAATACTATGAACAGTTAGGTTGGAACCTTTAGGGGAATATACCAACCATACTCTGCTGCCATTCTGTATTACCAGGCATTGAACCCCCCCCCCCCCCCCCCACCTCAGAATACCGCTCAATAATTTGAAACATCTGGTGGATCAGTAGTACCAAGGGCCAGGAGGAGACCTACAGGGATATGTACAGCATATGCTATACAACCGTTCTAAACTACCAAGCATTACCCCCACCCCCACAAAATCAGTAGGTCTATCATAACGTACTACATATACCATCCATATAATAAAACAAAACAATCGGTTGATTAATAGTACCAAGCACTAACAGGGGCCTATAAGTGTATATATCGCCCATACTATAGTACCGTTCTAAACTACCAGGCAGTACCCCTGCCCACAATACCCCTATGCCTAGCACTGCATACTACCTATACCAGTCATAGGATAACATAAAGCATCAGGTGGATTAATAGTACTAAGGACCAGCAAGAGACCTATAGGGATATGAACAGCCTATATAGTATCCTCAGATAAGTATCCTATAAAAAGTTTCCTCGATAGGTATCCTCGAATAATACAATACCAGGCCATGGATATCCTCAAATACCGAGATGAGTCTAAGAGTCGTAGTAAATTATGCCTCATTGAGGGATTTTTAATGGTCCTCATAACCTCAAAATTCAATGAGGCTATGAGGGATAGTAAATGAGGACTCATTGAGGGCTTTTACATGGCCCTCATGGCCTCATACGACAAAAAGGGATTCCACAGTCACAGGCATTTTCCAAAATGGGATCTCATAGGATATACCTGTTAAATACTGAAATGAGGATAAGAATCGTAGTAAATTATACCTCATTGAGGGATTTTTTCAGGTCCTCATAACCTCAAAATTCAATGAGGGTATGAGGGATAATAAATGAGGACTCATTGAGGGCTTTTACATAGCCCTCATGGCCTCATACGACAAAAAGGGATTCCATAGCCACAGCTGTTTTGCAAAAATGGGATTCCATGGGATATGGCCATTGATATAGTCTTTTGTTACACAGAAGGGAGATAACTCTGCATATAGGTTATGGGAAATCAAGCAATCTGATTGGTTAGTTATATAAATGAAACAACAAGAGTACACGGAATAGGGTCAGAACTAACAAGAATAGACTAGAATAGCTAAATATAGTGATAATAAGGTAAACTGTTCCAACTAATAGGCTCTTCTACACTACTGGAGTATACTCTAGAATAAAGGAACATGGCCAGATAAACGATAACTATTGCATATATAGATAGAAGCAGAGACTTTTGAAAGAATTCGAAATAATACAAGTTGTCGGGTTGTTTGTGGTAATTATCCAGGGAATTCGTTCCAGAAAATACTCTGATTCAATCGAACACACCCTCTGAACATACCCCGTATTATTGCAGAAAAATTGGGTACCATAGCAATCACGTGCTACCATAGAAACCAAGATGGCGGCCTCCAGTATACAAAATGGACGACAGAAACACGTATCACCCTAACAACACGCGCTGCGCATGCGCACTAACAACACGTATCACTATGGAGATGACGTCACAACATGGCCGCTCACGCGGATTACCATGACAACCCAACATGGCGCCACTATGTCACGTGACTATGACGTCACATGCGATCCTGCAATGAGATCCTGCCAATGGGTCCTCAAACGTACATACACTACTACTTGTGTTGTACACTTCGAGCGAATCAGGGTCCACGACATGTGAGAATGTCATTTGCATGAACTTTGGCGTCCTTCTTATCAATAAGCCTTTTTCGAAACTGCCATCTTGGATTTTAATCTATGCAAAGCCACAGGTCGCGGGGTGTAAACAAAGCGATTTCCATGCTCGTCGCATTGAGCTCTGTGTCAGACAAGTCAACTAGTTTTGTGAAATATCACCGATGTCACCATTCGAATTAATTGAAGGGGCAACCCAAGACGACTTTAAACGAAGCGATTTCGCAGGTTTGAAGACTTTTCTAAGGAGGCCAGGACTTGTTTTGTGAGTGGGAAATTCCCGAAAGTTGTCGAAACGGTGTCCACAGCCTCAGAGCCATGGCACAGAGTACATTCAAACACCATTTAAGTCGATAGGAACTCAATTCGAAATACTGAATTATATTTATTTATTTATACACAATGGCTAATCGTGACCGTGACAGTTTTACGGGTGGGGGAAGCCGGAGTACCCGGAGAAAACCACCGAGCATGGACGAGCAACTGTCAGCTCCTCAACATTCTAACTCTGTTCAAGCTCCACTCATACAGAGTTACAGCGGTTGAAGACATGCGTACCATCGACGTGCAGTACACCTTAGTACACGGCGTGATCTTCTCCCATTGCATACAACCTGTTTTCTTGAAATGTTTACACCTCGCGACCTGTGACCTTGCATAGATTAAGGTACTATATAAGCAAGAGAAATTTGTTTACTTTGAAATTCCCACTTCTGATATTCCACAAATTCAAAATAAATATACACAAATTATACATCAAAATGAAGGTTTGGGAGGTAGGGAATACGAAAAACATATGCAATCAACTAAAAGAGTTGATAGCAGGCACCAGTGTTTCCTGGAAGTATGCTACCCTATTCGTACCAGAGCTGATAATTAAACAATATTTCCGGAGAACAACTTGTGCATAAATGTATGTTACACCAGGTAATAAAAATAATAATCAGCCATTTTTTTTAATTAATGACGCACTCGGTTATAGCCGGTGCTTCAATAATTAATTTTTTGATGATTATTCCTATGATTAGTGTTGGAATCTAATATCATTGCGTCCGTGGAAATATTGCCCACACGTCGAAAGTGACCAGTCGACGGTGGCCGGATTGAACAATCGGATTGAATATTTTAGTGGGGTCCAAATAGGAAACCAGGATGGGTTCGTTTGCTCTATCAAATGAATTATTCCATCTGATTAAAAACACCAAAAAAAGTTCATTTTTTTAATCAACGAAAGAAATGTTTTTCAATTGAGACTTGATTTAACAGAATCTTTGATGACATTGTAATTACTATTGGACAAGTTGTTTACTAAAAATTTTGAATGAAGACTTACTACAACTGTAGTTTAATGATTACGCCGCGCCGTTCCATTTCTTGTATTAATATATCAATGTTTTCAGGGCGCATTAAATACTTATTGATTGAAATATCTATAACTGGGGCAGAAACAATATGTGGATATTTTGCGAGCAACGAAGTATCACATTACAGCAGTGATATTTTGCGCGTAAACTCCACGAAAAGTGGTTAAACAAATAAACGCAGAACAGCGTCTTGTTCCATTCAGATTTTGACTGGTGGTCAGATGGCTTGAGATATATGATGCTTTTCAAACATAAATAACTTCTTCGTCAATAATAGCTGATGTGCCGGCACAGGTCAAGATAAAAAAATTTTCATAACTCGTAAATGTATTGCTTGAAGTAGGGATGAGTTTCTTCGCACAACTGTTGACAAAATTATAGGCATGTCCAGTTGAACTATGAAACTGTAAATCGGACCACGTGGACAACGAAATCGATGTAAATTGGATGTACATTGAGTATGGTGTGGTGTGTGTGTGATGAACGTGTGTGAGGACATGGGTGTGTGGAGCTGATGAGTATGTGTGGTCAGGTATGTGTGTATGCGTTGGCTGCTGGGTAGGTAGGAGAGTGAGGACTGATCCATTACAACAGGCGATTTCTGTAATTGTATTTTGAAACACACAACAGACATGTGTATTTTTAATCATTTCTTTTTCAACTCTTTCAGTTGTATATTGTAACATTATTACCCAAACTATGGTGAAAGGTTGAAATAAACAAGTACAATCGACGTGGACTGGTCGTAATACACGTGTGGGCAGTGATATCCACGCATGCGCTACCAGGTAATAAAAATTATCATCAGTAAAATGTAAATAAATGAAGCTCCGGATAGAACCCGTTGCTTCATTATTTAAATTTTTGATGATTATTCTTATAATTAGTGTTTTGAATCTTATATTATTGCGTCCGTGGAAATATTGCCCAACCGTGAAAAGTGACCAGTCCACGGCGGCCGTGCTGTACTTCCTGTAGTGAATTTTAATCGCCCATTAAAAGATGGGTTGTTGTTCATATCTGAACAACGCTACACTTATTATACTACTGTTCTTTGAAATCCTCATCTAAAGCAACACTAAACCGTGCGGAAAATAAAAATCTGTTCCGCAAATGCGTGAAACGGAAATCGTTGACGGACTATTTCATAAAGAAGCGAAATTTCTCTGGCATTTTCTACAAATCGTGTACCGCAATTACAATTTCAATCCCTAGCGATAGCTAAAAGTCGTCCCCTGAATTCCAATGTGTTCTATGTGCCAGTAGGCACATAGAACACATTGGAACTCAGAGGACGAAAGAGTAACACAGGTTCCCCTCGCAAGTTTGGTTGGCGACAAAATCGTTTTTTGTGATAATTATCAAATGAATTGTTGAGTGTCCTTCTAATAATTGTTTTATAGACACGAAGGCGTGTAATAAACACAGAACGACACGCGTGTGGCCTCGAGTTTTATCCTTCCGCGATGGCACAAGTGCCATATCGATTAACCCATTCACACACGCGTGTCGTTCTGTGTATATACGGATCACCTCAAACTAGTTTCTAGGCGTGACTGAGACTATAGGTGGATTTATCTGTTCTAGCGACAAACATTGAAAAAAACATTTTATAGAAGGTGCGTGTTTCAGTAGGTGTTCATCGCTGAATGTGTTAACTGGTAGAGTGCTGGAAGTCTATATTTGGACTTTGTTCGGAAGTGCAGGTACCAAGACTTAAAGGCTTTATATTCTGTAGATATGCATCACATTTTCTTACAAGAGAAATTATTTAATGTGTAAGGCTTTCCCTTGTTTTAATTTAGTGGAGAGTAGGCACTCTCCCCTAAATTTTAACAAGGCAATGACATGTAAATAAAATTTGATGGCCAAAATAATTTAGCACTCTACCAGTTAAGAATATTACGTATCATTAGTGCAGTCAGATTATGCATTTGTTTTCCACTAAGAAGATAATCAACTACTCTAAATTAAATATTATAAGAAATGGAATAAATTATTTGTTGCCTTTTCGGAATATGGATGCGGAATGAGATGCGATAGGTTGTATGTACGTTTACGCGGGGGATCAGTTTGTTTGTTTGTTTTATGGTTATGTACATGTACACTGTGCTGTTTAGATGAGTGGCCGTGAATATACACTCATTTCTGAAATCACATTCTAATTTTGCTTTTAAAAATGGGTGGAATAAAGATCTTTATTTTGAAATCAACGAATAGCTTTTATTCGAAACTAGATGCATGATCATCTTGTGAAAAGGAAAATTGAAAATGAACTTTGAGACATGCAGTCGGAATCTTGACCCTATAGTCAATGTACATGTTCAGAGTATGTGTGGAAAATGAGAAGGAAAACAGTTGAGTTGTTTTGCACATTTTCCCATAAAATAAATCAAACACTCTCGCACTGGATTTGATAATATTTATTTATTTATTTATTTATTTATTTATTTATTTATTTATTTATTTATTTATTTATTTATTTAAGTTCAATGACACTTTCGACCGCCAGGATCACCTCGTGTCGGACAGTTTTTCGCGTGGAGGAAGCCGGAGTACCCGGACAGAATCACCCAGCAGCGGCGAGCAGCAGTCAGACTCCCAGCATACTAACTCCGCACAAGTAGGGTTAACAATGGTTGAATGCAAGTGCACCATTGACGTACGGTACGCCTTATTACACAGCGCCACCGCGCGCCCACGTTAGCGATCGGAATTAAGGGTATTGCCAAAGGGCATTGCACAAAAAGACACAACGCGGTTTCTACTGGTCAGGATCGAATCGTGGACATTTCGGTTTGATTTCCAATGCTCTAACCATTGAGCTGTCGCGCTTCCGAATTTTGTAATACAGATACGACCTTGTTTAGCAAGCTATTGGACCACAGGTGTAATTCCTTTAGGAATTCGACGCCGTTATGGGCTATTTGTTTACTCACTTTTCGTGGACTTTGCGCGCTCACAACCATTGATGTAATTTGATGTCCTTTGTCCTTACAAAAATATGCGGTTATTATGCCCTTCTCATGTTGTAGCTATTCCAATCAACAAGTATTTAAACCACCTTGCAGAAACCGCAATATTAACATAGTTAGTGGAACTGAAACTGTTGTTGTGACGTGTCTCTATTCACAAGTGTTTAATAACGAAACATCCAACTGGTATATTTTGCATTGCTTTCAAGAATATAAAGTTATGGTATTATTTAGATTCAATCAACTAGAATATTTCAGTTGGTCCTCCAATTGAAATATTCCAGAAGAGTGAATCTAAACATTAGCGATGGAGAATTTAAAGTCCCAAACTGGTTCTAGGCCTTCACATCGCCGATTTCTTCATTGAGATGATGCTTGAACATAATAACTTAAGATGAGAGAAAAAAAACACGTGTTTTCAGATAATCAACGAGATTTGTATTATTTCAATATGGCAACAAGAGAGCTTTCCTACTTTTTTTAAAAAAAGGCTTCAAAGAAATAAAAACATGGATTAGTTCATTGAGCTTGTACCCACTTCTGGAAAGAATGTAAAAATCTAAAAACTGTGTTAGTTGTTCTCTTTACTGTTAATTATCTCACAGGCGGTTTTATTATTTAGACAGAACTGACAATAAAAATAAAGATTGTCAAGTGAACATAGGAAATTTAAATTAGCAGTTGATTAAAGGACCCACACACGTACTTTTGTTTGTCAGAGACGTGAGAATATTAATCAAGCTTGCGTACTGATTAAATAGACTCTTCTAAAGATGAGTGTGTAACACGGCTGGTAATCTAAATGACTCGTGTCAAAATGTCATGCAGAAAGATAGTTTCGGGAAAATCCTATTACGACATATACACCTGGAATTTAATTAAGCACCCCTGAAATGTTTCATGACAGTGAAATTGCTGTTACTGATTATTATGTTTTAATGATTGCTATGTCTTGCAGTACATTTCATCTAGGGAAACATGATGTTTCTGGTTAATAACGCACCCCAAACACATCTCCTCGTCCAGGTGAAGCATGCTTACCACGATTGTCACAAAAAACCACTATCGTCCACATGCAATATCTGGGTATAAAACAAGAAAGTTTGTCCCTTCTTTTATCAATAAATGTTAACACGGCAAGGAGGAGACTATCAGAGACACTGAGATAGCAAATCGTTGGCATGCATGTAACAGGCATGTCATTCAAAGCTATTGGAATGCAACTTGGCTATAGTCATTCTGTCATCAGCGGACTTGTCCGAAAACATCAACAAACCAACGATGTTAAGGAACGACCAAGGCCTGGACAACCCCAAAAGACCTCTACGCGGGAAGACGAGTCTGGTACGCCTCGTTAGGCGTGAACACTGAGGGGTTTTGAAACACCTTTGGCTCCCCAACAGGCGTTTGTGCAACAGAACTGTCCGAGACCGTCTCAAAGCACTGGGTATGAGGTCCCGAAGGGTCATCAAGCGTCCCGCTTTGTCCGATCAGCATTAAAGACGACTTTTGGAGTGGTGTATGGCACGACAACATTGGAATCTCAGGACGTGGGGAGAGTCCACTGGTCAGACGAGAGTGGGTTCTGCTTCACGTCACAGATGGTCGCATGAGAGTATGGAGGCATAGAAATAATACTGCCAACGTGCCCTGGAACACCAGACCTGTTGTTCTTTATGGTAGGGGATCAGTAATCATCTGGGAATGCCTCTCTCGTGGTTGTAAACTTGATATGGTGACTGTACGTCATCAGTGGTCATCAGTACATCCGAGACATTCTCAATTCGGTTGTCGTGACTCATTTTGACAACCACCCGTTGGCTACTCGCCCTGTATACATGGACGACCATGCAAGGCCACATCGTTCCCATGCTGTGAGAGCGTTCCTGCAGAACAACGCAATAACAACACTACCCTGGCCTGCAATGAGCCCCGATTTGAACCCCTTAGAACACATCGGGGACTTTCTTTGAGGTCGTTTGCAATCAAGGGATTCGCCTGTACAGAATTTGGTAGATTTGGAAGCTGCATTGCATGAGGAGTGGCAGCTATTGCCTCTGGGCCATATCAGAAAGGTCCACTGGTAGCATTAAGAGAAGGGTTTAGTCTGTCATCCAGGCACGTGATGGATATACTCGCTACTGACGTCAGACACTGCTATTTTGTTCAGGAGATCACAGGATCCATTTTTGTCAGTAACTATCGGCATTGTTTCATCATGGACCGTTCCAGTGCCATACTTGTCGAGAGAACATTTCCCCATCAAAAACTTTAGTGACAGACATGTGTAATTAGCGCCATTAAAATACTGCATATTTTCAACATTGTGTTGTCTTTCATTCGTCACTAGACCATTCTTTCCACAAACAATCACTTTTGGCCATCTGAAAGATAGCATGAATGTAATGACAGTTTCTATTAACACCACTGCGAAAAAAGCAGGAGGCGCTTAATTAAGTTCCGGGTGTATATATTACCCGTGCTATCCTGTTAAGGTGTCTCGCTCTAAGAACTACCTTGTCTAACAGCAAACTCTAGCTTGACATAGATCGCCCAAGTGAGGGCGAGTAACTGCAAACAAGCGTTTAAATGCTCCCTTTGGTCGGGTCTATTTGGGAAAAAAGGGTAAGTTCACGGACGAGTCTATCAGTTCGAATATGATTGGTTCCTCATACGAAGGATAGAGAGTTGGAAATTAGAGTTATCTCCCTTACCTTATAAGTCATCACACACACAAACCTTTGACGTACAACACGTTTCTGCCCGTTTCAGTTGAACGGGTAGTTTATATGCTCTATTGTTGTTGACTCCATGTATATTGCCCCTGGAATTTTGACATTTCATAGGTCACGAGAAACGGATGGGAGCTGCACGAGTGTACACCGAAATTTGGCGATTCTATATTGACGCCTTTACTGTCGCGACCGAATTTACAAGAGTGTGGCATTGAAAAGCATAACGTTTCATATCGTTCTTTTTGAGAGATTATAATTATTGGTCGTGTAAAATATCGCCACTGGATGAATTATATGACTATCAAACATTAATGGTAATAAATCGTTGTCTTCTATTATATATTTAGCAATCTTGTGTTTTTGTTTGTTTGCTTGCTTGACGAAGCTTGGTACCTGGGGGTAGTTCAGGCCATTTGGCTGATCAGCTGGCCCATGCGGCGTGACCTTGACCTTGAAACCTATGACCTTTCGAGTTTATATGTAAAAACAAACAAACAAACAAAATCATATTATTCATCCAACTGTGATATGTTACACGACCAATAATTAAAATCTCTCACCAATTGGCCCCTATAACCATATCAGAAATTACTCTATCGTCGCATCTAGTTCCTGTGATATAATGCAAAAATATGGCAATGGTAGTACGGACGGACAGACAGACGGAGGCCAAGATCGCGAGTAGAAATATGTATATTCCTATGTAGCTATGAATGAGATGATTCTGGTATTCAACCAGTAACCCCAAATTACTTGACGTTCCAATAGAATATTATGTTTGTTGTTAGACTTTATCTGATTGGTTAATGTTTTCATTCTTAAATCTCATTGGTTAATGTTCAAATCGTAACTACGACTTACTAAATCGTAACTACAATTTAATAAACCGTAACCACGATTTAGTAAATCGTAACTACAATTTAATAAACAGTAACTACAGTTTAATAAACCGCAACTACGATTTAGTATATAGTAACTACAATTTACTAAACGGTAACTACGATTTAGTAAATCGTAACTACAATTTAATAAATCGTAACTACAATTTAATAAACCGTAACTACAATTTAATAAACCGTAACTACGATTTAGTAAATAGTAGCTACAATTTAAAAAATAATTCTAGTTGACGTCGCAACGCCGTATCAGTCTCAATGGAACTGTTCTGGAATATCCATATTACACTTAGTATTTACACTGGTATCACAATAGTATGATTTTTCTTAATCTTGCAAACAAAATGTAACAAGGGCAACGCAAATCGTGGCATTGCCAAGGTCAGTGTAAAGTTTAGTTTTGGCAATATAGGTTCCAGACGATTATCGAAAGGATAAGACATTTCCAAAAGGAACCCCCCATTACCCACCCTAACACACCAAGAGATAAAAATGATCGGTGATGGCCTTTTTGTGTTTATTTAGGGAAACTAAAATCAAGATGGCCGACATGACCAACTCAATATGGCTGCCGTGGAATTCGGACAACTATCGAAAGGCATCTTCCAGTAACCATCCTTAATATTTCACCAAGATATGACACTAATCAGTGTAGGAATTCTTGAGTTAATGAATGCAACCAACATCAAGATGGTCACTGTGGCGGCCATATTGGATATTCATTCGCACAGTTATTGAAAGGAACCTTTCATTTCCCACCCCAAAACAATAGGAAGGGATAATGAAGGAGTTTTTGAGTTAATTGACTGAAATCAAAAGTTTAAGGGCGGACGGCCGGACGGACGGACAGACAGACAGACGGGCGGACGGACCCACAGGTGGACCGTTAAGTTGTATTTTTATAATTGTGGCTCTCCCAACCCCTAACCACTTGAGAGAACAATACCCGATACTTTGACAGTGGAAATATTTTTATTGGGCCAAACCACCTACCTCTTCAGGTTGTTTGAAAAAGTGAGGTAGGAATTTTTCAGATTGCCTTAATTTCTGATCGATACGGTTCTGTTTACTATCGTAAAAAACGAACTAGCCTGTAGACCAAGTGTGTGAATATTAGTCGACCAATGATATTAACATACTATGTAAGAAATCCGAAGCAAAAGGCTAGATGATGGCTATACACATGTACGCAATAGCAGTTGCACAATAAGAATCAAGAAGTACTTTATATGTGTTTTTACTTACCGTGTCCGTGTTGATCTGAAATATACGAAAAGAAACGGTGATATAAAGTCTATTCTGGTGGTGTTCACGTCATCAGTTATTGAAGACCAGCGCTGTGACAATGGGACACGAACGGGTCCCCCAAATCCCCAAGTCCTGAATTCAATTAGTGGAAGGCGGTGCTGACTTATGTGGCTCAAGTCTGATACAACATACATGTACCACAGTAGTGTTAATTGACGTCCCATCGGGTCTGAAAATGCCCACAAATAGTGCCAGTTGGGGCGTATTTTGTTTTGTCTCCGACTGAGGTTACCAGACCTGAGACCTCAATGCGCCCCTTAATCTGGATTTTTTTGTCGAGCCTTTTGAAGACAGACCCTACATTCAGTCCCGCTAGACCAATTAACGGTCTCATCTAGTGTCATTAGTCTGAAAAATACTTATGACATTCGTCAGGGACCTACCATATTTTGTCGAGTTGTGAAAATGTCCGGTCTTGCATATGGGTGGGTGAGCGTAAAAAAATGGTTTCTGTGAAATGACTTTAGTTATACGTAATGCCAATCGATTAAACTCAGAGAGTTGGTGCCCGTGTGGATCGGCAAGAAACTTATCGCTTTTCAGGTTCTTTGTCTAAATGTCAAGGTCAGAAAAACTAAAAAATTACATTTTTTGTTTCCGGGCGATAAAATTAATTTATCAAATTATTTTCATATGAAAAGAGAACAATACTATGGATTTTGGGATCGATGGCCGTAAGATGGACAGTTACGGGCCGTTATTACAAATACAAATTTGCCGAAGACTGTATTTCAAGCAATAACTTGATATTATTTGTACATGTGTTATATGTTACATATTCACCAAATTCACAGAACAGGTAACAAAAAAAAAGAGTAAGAACTCTTTCGATGTTTGTGTGTACAATCGTTAAGTCGAAGGTCAAGAAACGGTTACTATAAACAGAACTTCCTAAAAAGGGGTTTCTGGGTAGTAACTTTAGTAACTTTAGTTCAGTATAAGCACACCAAACCTATCGATTATGAGATTTTTCGTCTAAAGGTCAAGGGCTGGGATTACTGTAAATTACAGTTTACTTTCCGCGCGATAACCTTAGATTAATTTATCGTTTATGACCCAAACCTACAGTACAGTACGGCAGCCATGGACTCGTCACATTCATCGGTGGGCAATATTTCCACTGACGTAATAGTATTAGATTTCAAACACTAATTATAGGAATAATCATCAAAATAAAATAAATGGAACATTTCCTTTGATGTTCTGTCGGTCTGTAACTAGTACCCGAGTTTTTGTGTTTTATGTATAGAACCTTCAGCAGCTTGGCTGTTTCATGTTTCATACATACATCATAAAACGTAGTTTCTATAGACCAAAGGCAATATCACAAGAAACGTTTTGGTATTTTTATAGCAGACGATACTTGCCAAAACACTTTTTGAGTAACTAAATAAATTATTATGGCCTCATAAACATTGATTATGACTGAACTCTGATGGAATGTACGGTTCTACCGGAAGAAACTGAAATTCCATTTCTTACTGTAGAAAGTGGAATAGACATTTAAAATTTGCAATCTCAGCTTCCACTGGTATGAACTTAAGGGTCATGTTCAGCAGATTGTTAACACTTTCGCCCCCAAAATATTTTCTCCCAAACCACAACTTACGATAAAAATTTAACATATATGGTTGCTGTGTTTTTATTAATAAACATTATTGAAACCATTTTCAAGTTCCAAAGAGAGCATGTCAAACTTCTTCGAAGGTATTTGAATACACCCATATCGATTTTCACGAAGGTAAGCCTCCGCCCATGTCGCCAAAAACAGGTATAACAAAAATATAATTACTTTCGTTTGAAAATTGATGGACAAGCCTGTGGACTTGTTTTTCTTTTAGTCTTCTAAAGTCATAAAGTAAAGCCATTTTTGTGTAAAAAATGGATACGTAAGTTTTGCCTTTATGCTACAGGTTTTGTATGGAAGAAACGAAAAGAGATAAATGCCTTCAAGTATTTTATTATCAGTTGATGATACTTCCTGTTGTACTCGTGTAAATTCTACTGCCACAAAAAGACTTGTTTTGAAAATGGGAAGTATTTGTTTCCAAACCGACTATTACTACAATACCTAAGGAATATTGTAATAAATAATTATATTCTAAAAATGTCTGTGCCTCTATATGTGTATATTGCTTACAGGCAAATAATCCATTATCGGATTTTATGAATTGAAATTAAGTGAGTAGGTATTCCAGTGCGAAAGTGTAAACTCGTTTACTTCTTGGAAAGAATTAGAGCCGTGGACTGGTCACTTTCCACAGGTGGGCAATATTTCCGCCGATGCAATAATATTACAGTCTAAACACTAATTATAGGAATGAACATCAAGCGTTTAATTAATGAAGCGCGGGGTACAACCACTCCACGGCGACTATACAGTAAATATTGGCATAATTTTGGGTAGAGAAGAACCATGTTCATTTCGGAGTCTGTATCACTGACAATGATACCACTGAACTGCTGGAACTCCACTACAAAATATCGCAAATCAATCTGTCCCAGCCCCGCCAAGGTGACGTAAAGTCAATCAATGCAGTGACCCCTCCCAATTGATGACGTTTGATGACGTGAAAGCTGTTACGCTGTGACTGTAGGAACAGTGTAATAGCTATCACTTCATAAAAGGTTATGGTGTTTAACTAGCATGAAAACTTGCAACACCTGATAGATTTTTCAATGTAGGCATATGATTTCTGTCAACAATAACTAAACTACGTTGTAAATATTCGATTTCTATTGCCCTGAAAAATATGCACATCACGAATATATTCAATTTTTTGCAGATATCAAGGTATATTCTTTGAAAAGCGATCGGTCATTGCGAGGCGGCGGAAAATTGAAATCTATTGTTGTTGAGCATTGTCTATTTATGTGCAGGTGCCGGATGATGTATTCTGTCGATATTCATGCATGTCGGTCGATGGTCAGGGACACTGTTATTTAAAGTGGCACCTTCTGGTTTCCGGACGATCCCATTTGTTCTCTTTATTACACATGAAGCAAACCTTTAGAAAATATTGGTATACGGAGAGAGAAATGAACCTTATTGATTTTGAAGTATATTACTACATGACGGCATGCCCACGGGATTTACTACGAAAAAGAACATTATCGAAAACTGGTTTCCGAAAAATAACTGTTTCAATATGACATATGGATACCTAATTTACAGATTTGTTACGTCATGAATTGGACAGAAACCAACTGATTTTAATGTCTGCAGCCAGGAGGTCGTGGCGACAAGGCTGTCTGAAAACTGCCCGGCTATCACGTTTTATATCACGATTTCTGTGCGTATTCAGTGTTGCGCAATACAACACAGACACTGTGTAATATGATAGATACAAAGAGAGTGGAATCTTAATTACGCGTAAGAACGTCGTGTAAGAACACTTTTGATTGGACGTTACCAGTATAAGTGATGTCATGACGTGAATGAAATGCTTCGACACAAAACAGTGTCAAGCAAAGGGCAATGCACTTCCACCCGAATGCCCATGTGGGGGCACGCTGGCGCTGTGTACTAAGGCGCACTGCACGTCGATGGTGCACTTGTCTTCAATCAATGTTAACTCTGCTTGTGCGGAGTTACTACGTTGGGGAGCCTGATAGTTGTTTATCGTTGCTCCGTGGTTCTTTCCGGATACTCCGGCTTCCTCCTCCCATAAAACTGTCCGCGGCGAGGTTACCTTGGCTGTCGAAATGTCGTTAAACCCCAAAAAATAAATAGTGTCAAGCAAGAAAGTTATCAGACCGTCGTAGGTGATATTTTTGTTTAGAAATAGCAGCTTCATCTACTATATTCAAAATTTACCTGGTTTAGTGCTTGAAACCATTATCTTTCAGAAAAATGACGGTTCCAGAGAAAAAGCAAAATTTTCCCTTGCGCTTGAAACATACCTAGTTAAATGCAAATATTGTTTTTGTTTATATAAATTTGTTTTATTACAAATTATAGGAGAGTGCCTGAGGGTAATTTCATAAAATAAATTTTGAATATCAACTTCAGACCACTAAAAATAATCCAGCTCTCAACCAGTTAATATCGTGGAATAAATACAGAACGCAACTCTGATAGAGTATGGAGACGGGACTCAACGACACTTGATGGACTTTTTCCAGTATTTCACGCGCGCCGTCGGAGCTCGTGAAATATAGAAAAACATCCAACGCATCTCTTCAATTAGCGCTTATCTTTAAAGAGTTTTTTTTCTCCTATCCGAAATTATCGACTAATACTTCGAGACTGTTCGACACGAATTTAAAACTATCTATGTAACCTATTCCTCTCATGATATCGACTGCTGGCATTTCTACATCTATTTCTTTCTTCTTCATGTCCACGACTATCCATTTCGCCAAAGAAATGTAATGTTCCTTGCTCTTCGCGATGCAGTTTATATATCCTTCGCGTACACCACCGAAGATTCTTCACGAACAGATAATTGTCGTAACCCGACAGATTGTGAAATATCACCGGAAAGAACTTAGTATCTTGATATTTTAAATATAGAATATACCCATAGTAGCTTGGTATACCAAATATTCACCACGAGTGGTGAAGTGGTGTTAACCGCGAGCCTTCCGCGCGCGGTTAACACCACTTCACCACTCGTGGTGAATATTTGGTACACCAAGCTACTTTGGGTATATTTTATTTATCCCATGATCGTCAGATTATTAAGAGTCGCTATTATTTTTTCTCGATTTTACTGAGCACCAGACATACATTGAGCGAATCTGTTTTTGTTTACACGAGCATCGGTAGGCAGTACTTCCGCTGTCCATTTTATCGCCGAAACGAAATGAAAAAAAGAAACTGAGCCTTTTTCGTTTTAATAACATAAAAACATACTATTTCAAGTTATGCATGCTTTATTAACATGAGACAATACATGCTTGTTAATGTCTGGCATCTTATGAGTTAAACCCATTTAAAAACGTAATAAATAATTGCCACTTCCATTTCACTCCGATAAATTTAGACAAGTTTGCATTCAGGTCGACGTTACCAAAGGTCAACGGGGATGCAGTTGTACTGTAGGTGTAAATTTTTGCTATTGAAATCCCATTGCAGTCTATTCATCATGGTTGGTGTGTAAAGCTAAAATTTATGCCATTGGCTTTTCATATAGAGAAGAAAAGGTAATCATGGTATAAACTGCAATTACTGTGTGCGGCACCTCAAGATTTACACGTATAGTGATCGTGATTTCTTACTTTCTTGTTTCAGTCAACGGTAGTCTACAGATGTGCCATTCGGAGGCTCTCTTGTAGTCTTTCATTTGCTCGTCTGTGATGATCATCTTCTCGGGAGTTTTAAATTGCTCGTATATTTTTTTGCTTTGAGATTCCAAATCTGCCACGAATTTTTTGAGCCACGTCGCCATCATCCGACTGTTTCATGCAGGTGGACGGACCCGAAGAATATCGAACGTAGAAAGAAAATGTTTATGTAAAAACAATAACCAGACGGTGTGTGCTTCTATTTTTTGGTGCAACTCTGACATTTTCACCGTGAAACATTCAATCGGCGAACACCACAAAAGGCACTCTCAGTCTTCTGTTGTGATTTATGAATTTAATGTAAGTGTTAGGTTTGGGCATGTCGACGGCAACGCATCGATTTGAGTTGAAATACTCCTCGTGATGTTCCCGCCATTTTTTGCTATGGAAGAAATTCAAACAGTTGAAGCTGAAAATTGTCTCTCCATGACATTTAGTAGTCTGTGCTGACGCAGGCTCTTGATTCAACAATAATGTTGATTATCATTTTCCGAAATTAATAATAAATTAATGTTTTTCTCGCAATTTTTTGTGAATTTATCCTTATTCTTGTCTATTGAGCCCATTGGGTTCTAGTGTTTGAAGTAGATGAAGCGATGTATATATAAGAAATGAAGAGATGTTTATATCGAAATATATTAAAGAACCCAATGGGCTTAATAGGCAAGAATGGTTCCAAATATTCTCATTTATAAACTTGCTGATGGGGCAGGGGTGTGTGTATAAATTAGTGTGAAGAGCAATTACACCCAAAGGCGCGTTGGTATTGAACATCGCGTGTATGTGTTATGAGATTATGATTGTTGTGTATATGTGGGTGCGTACATCATGCGTATGGGGGGGGGGGGGGTGGGGGTGGGAAGGGGGTACATGGACACCCCAGCCTACAATTGTCAGTGTAGACAGGTCAGTGGTGGGGGAGGACATATATATGCTGCAAAAGTGGGTGGAAACAAGACATTTACACATACCGGAAGGATCGGGCGCGGAGGATGGGGGGGGGGGGGGGGCTTTATTACTACGCAAGGAAGGTATAAAAAGATTATGTTTTTCATTTGCGGTACTGATGTCTGATTCAAGTGGATTGGGTATTGAGGCGGGGATATGGAGGCGCGCTTTTAATGATTGAATGATTCGGGTAAAGGAATGGTTGGATGTGTGAGTACGGTATACGAACTAACTTGCCTCTGCCTGTCAGCGGGACGAGGTTTTAGCAAAAGTGTGTAATTCATATTTGCTTGATCGGTAATAATGCGGAATATATCTTTACTTGTTGCCACCAAGGAAGATATTATACGGTAGTTTTTGCATAATTTACACTTGAATACAAAGACCAAAGTGAAGCCAGGAACATATCTTCACTTGTTGCCACCTAAGGAAGATATGATACGGTTATTTTGCGCGTAATAGACTCGGATACGGGGAATAAACGATATGACTGTGAAAAAAAAAGAAATTGTGAAAAAAAATAATTGTAAAAGAGAAAAAAAACCAATATGTTAAATTTATTTTCCTTCATTTCGTAAATAAATGTTTTTACACCATGATTAACTATTCTACTATATACGAAAAGCCTATGACATAAATTTTAGCTTTACACACCAACCGTGATGAACACGCCAGCAATGGATTTTCAATAGTAAAAATGTACACCTACAGTAGAACAGCATCCCCGTTGACATTTGGTGACGTTGACCTGAATGCAAACTTGTCTAAATTTATCGCACGTCGCCTCGTGAAGAGTGAAATGGAAGTGACAATTATTTATTACGTTTTTAAATGGGTTTACCTCATAAGATGCCCAAAATTAACAAACATGCATTGTCTCATGTTAATAAATCATGCACAACTCGAAATAGTATGTTATTATGTTATTAAAACGAAAAAGGCTCAGTTTCTGGTTTTCATTTCGTTTCGGTGATAAAATTGACAGCGGAAGTACCGCCCACCGATGCTCGTGCGAACAAAAACAGATTCGCTCGTATGTACGTCTGGTGTTCAGTAAAATCGAGAAAAAATAATAGCGACTCTTAATAATCTGACGATCATGGTATAAATATAATATACCCAAAGTAGCTTGGTGTACCAAATGTTCACCACGAGTGGTGAAGTGGTGTTAACCGTGCGCCGAAGGCTCACGGTTAACACCACTTCACCACTCGCGGTGAACATTTGGTACACCAAGCTACTATGGGTATATTCCATATATAATATATCAATATTCTTTCTAATTTTTTTTTTTTTTTTTTTCATTTTCTCTTTCACAAAATTTGACTCGGTTATTCTCTATCCAGTAATAAATACAAAATACCACCTCGATCTTCGGTTGTTAGATGGCTCGTTCTCAATCGAAAATGCGAACATTCAAATTCAGCAGTACTCTGTTCTTCTATGCACAAGACCGTCTTCATCCAAATTCTTATCAAATTGCGCTTGCTGGCCATATTTAATACCGACATGAAACACATGATGATCGCGTCTTCGTATTCCATGTCTTGGCAGTCATGACCGTAGTCCAGTTCAAACTTGCAACCGGAACATCTTTCCTTCAACGATCTGGGAATGTTTTCTTTCACGAGATGGGCGTTTTGTAATACACATATTGGAGAAATTCGTGACGCACTTCTCCTTTTCGTTTTTTTTCATTTCATTTATGAATCTATCCATTTTTTTTATTTTAAAAAAATATATTATTTTTTATTTTATATTTATTTTTTATTTTATTTTTGTTTCCTTCAACTTAATAATACATAGAAAAAAAACCCAACATACTATGCATTATATATACTTCCCCCGTCACAGGGATCAGCCGGTTCGGACTCACGGTTGAAAAAATGTCTCGTTCAAGAGATCTGTCGAATCGACAACATCAATTGCAGACACTACAAAAACAGACAGAACCACGATCGATCGAATGTGAGGGGAAATAACTCTCTCATCCGAGAGATCTCTAGACCTTGCGAACCATAGAAGTACTGTAAAACGCAGGAAGAAAATTACACATTTTTGCAATTTGTGATGATTTCTAGTGTTCCATATTCGAGATATAACCGTCAAATCGACGACATACATCGATGAAACACTTGAGAAAACCGACAAAAATTACAAGTTTTGACATTTTGTGTCGCGATGTGTAATTTTGCATCAGAGAAATCTATGAATTTTAGCGAGGAAACACTTAAAAATCCGAGAGAAAAAAACATGGTTTGGCTCTGTCGTCAACTTATCTCGGATTCGCTGTATCTGGTCTGAATGAGTTCAGTAAAGAGATAAAAACGTCGGCCAAATTGGATTCTAAATCGGAAGAAATTTATAATGTGTAGCCAAGAGAATGCGAGTGTTAGATCAGTCCTTTCAGAGTCTAAAATGATGAAATACCTACCTATGCAAAGACATTTGCCGTTAAAACAATCCGGTGTCATACCAGCTAGGTGCAAGAAGCATCCGCAATCTCCGTCACGTCTACACTCATCCTGTTGTGCCCAGGCGATGGCTGTAATTTTTAAAAAAAATGATAAGACAGATTATCAAAATGGAGCTTCCAAACAGTGTTTATCTTGTAAAAAATAAAATTCAACATCGCCACGACTGCTTCTTCGAAGGTACGATGGTGCTGTGAGTGAAAAATTTGGTTCAAGAATGGGAGTGCAAGATAAATACAAGCTGGTGTCAACCAAATTCAAGTCAGAGTGTTCCACACTGAATGCAATCTTGAATCATTGTCATATACTTGTGGCGTCGTTCTGTTGCTTCAACGAGACAATATATACCGACGAGTTGATAAGACCATATGCCGTATTCAACAAATATCACACTACGCCTTCACACACCTGAGTGATCAAGAATGTTTTGACAAAAGCAAACGCGGTGGATGTTGAATGAACGTGAATGGGGGTTTTCCCTGTTAGACAACAATAACATGGCATTTCCATGTGTATATTTGTTGGGATTTAACGACACTTTGAACATCAAGGGTCATATCGTGTCAGCCAGTTTCAAGAATGAGGGATGCAGGGGTACTAGGTGAGAATCGCCGTCCAGAGGCGACCATGGCGTAAATAACATGGCATATAAGGATCTTCATTCAAGAAATCTGCCCGTCACTGACCGAATAAACTGAACTCTCTCTAATATGGAACACAATTTCCCGCAATAAACCTTAATCAAAGTGACAAATAAAAATGCCCACACAACTATAAATAGCTTTTGTTTACTTGAGTATACTGCAGAAAGAAAATTTAGAAAATAATGAAAAACACTCAAATTGAAAAACGACTTAGTGACATCATTTTTTTTCCTTCCAAAGTTTTAATATACTGAACGCAGTTCGAGCATTACCCACGATGAAATAAAAGTGACATCCCTGACTTGTATTGTCATGAAAATTGACTTTCGATAAAGTTATCTTCCCTGAAATTATTAGACGAGCGAGGAATCTCCAATTACGAAGCAAGTAATTGTTGAGTAAATATCAGTAGAAAATAAAGTCAGGTTTCTGTTTGTTACTTTTAATAAGCGAAACAACAGACAGGAACTGTCTGTTGTTTTCGTTTATTAAAAATTACAAAAGGACACTTGGCTCTTTATGGCAAGCTATTTAGAAGCAACCACTTCACCATTCTGTCACTAAAAAGGGACAGTCATATCCTAAATCTGAAGGAAAATGGTTCTTCAAAACAGTTTTTTTCATCTGATAATAATCCGGCACAACTCACCAGTGAAATAACTGTCCTATACTTTATCACACGCCCAGTAAAAAAAGAGGAGTGTACATTTTTCGAGGTCCATGAACTGTTGTTTGGGGTAACTTCTTGTGTTCACACACTGATCTCTGTACAACTGGATTGATGCAACGTTAGTAACAAGAGGCCCCATGAGGCCTGAGGCACTCACCTGACCAAAGTTGTTTAAAGAGAGATTTAATTACCATCTATGCCTAGTTAGTACAACAGAGGAATGGAGTAATTTAATTATTTATAACATTGCTGTCCATGCCAGATGATTTTTTGTGTGGTACTGATTGGTGGTTCTGGAGAAGAGTTTGAGAATATTACCAATTTTGAAATATGTTAAAATTTGCCAACTGATGGCAATTTTTTACCAGTCAATGCTACTGGTCCTAAGGATGCTTCCTCACAAATAACAGTTCTCTGTTCCGTGTGGTTTGGGAAATATGGGCGTTCCAAAATATTTCTATTTTTAGCTCAACCGGGGTTCCCACGGGACACGGGGATATTTGTTGCACGAGAAAAGTACTTATGACTCAACAATACCACATACCAAATTTGGTTCAAATCGGACCGTCAGTTCAGAAAACAGAAAAGGCAAATATTGCTCCACGAACTTCGTTTGAAGAAACTTGATTTTAAACATCAAAAGGAAGCTACATACCAAATATCATGTCATTGTACCCACTGGTTCATGAGAAGATTTTTTTTTAAAAAATGGAGGATTTTCCCCCTCCCCTTCCCTATGGGGCTGGGCAAGAGTTAATTTGAAAAAAGCAAATTGCGATGTCTGAACAAGCAATCACCTCAAATTTAACTAAAATTGTTTCAGTGGTTTAGGAGGGGCAGGTGCAAACACTATGTTCACAGACGACAGACGACGGACGGTGAGTGATCACCAGACCTCACCCTGACTTTCAGTCAGGTGACCCAAAAAACGCCACAACTCAATCTTCTACCCCTCACTTCTCAGATGGTGTCAAATTGACCAATGCGATTACTTCCTCCAATCGCTCACGTTTGATGACCTGAATGCTTTTACAATGCGACTGTAGCCACAGCGTAACAGCTTTCACTTCTTCAAACATGATGGTGTTTTTTTCGGTAATACCTAAAATATGTTCCAATAAGACTAAAATCATCCTCCTCTGATTGGACGAGAGCTCACTTAGTATATTCTATGTTTACGGCTCAAGTGGCAAATGTTACCATCTGACGTCACAACGCGAAATATTTGCAATGACGTCGTCCGTTTCGTAACTGCTTCATCAACGGAGTGACTAGCAAACCGCTTCATTTTTCTGGATGTTTCACGTGTGCAGTAGACGATATTCCGGATGGAGTGTTGTTGAAATTACAAACCGATTTACGATTTGAACTAAAATGGAATGAGTTTTTCTGATGTATTGATTATTTATCCAGTGCCGTCGTGGATACACGAGAGGTTTATTTACCAAACGCGCTGATCGTTAAAAGTTGCCTTGAACAAGGCAACTTTTAACGATCACAAGTTTAGTAACTAAGCCTCTCGTGTTTCACAATGTAGGTTTTGTGCTATGGGTAGTGTCTGCTGGAACATACACGTTATTGTGATGAATTGACGGTAACATGGTCTGAGGTTTGCGGCTCGGAGTTTATGTTCCACCTCGACGCTTCGCGTCTCGGTTGAACTTGACTCAATAATACCACATACCAAATTTGGTTCAAATCGGACCGTCGGTTCAGAAAATAGAAAAGGCAAATATTGCTCCACGAACTTCGTTTGAAGAAACTTGATTTTACAACTCAAAAGGAAGCTACATACCAAATATCATGTCATTGTACCCACTCTTCATGAGAATTTTTTTTTTTTAAATGGAAGATGTTCCCCCACCCCTTCCCTATGGGCCTGGGCAAGAGTTAATTTGAAAAAAGCAAATTGCGATTTCTGAACAAGCAATCACCTCAAATTTAACTAAAATTGGTTCAGTGGTTTAGGAGGGGCAGGTGCAAATACTATGTTCACGGACGACAGACGACGGACGGTGAGTGATCACCAGACGTCACCCTGACTTTCAGTTAGGTGACCTAAAAAACGTCACAACTCAATCGTCCACCCCTCACTTCTCAGATGGTGTCAAATTGATCAACGCGATTACTTCCTCCAATCGCTCACGTTTGATGACCTGAATGCTTTTACAATGCGACTGTAGTCACAGCGTAACAGCTTTCACTTCATCAAACATGATGGTGTTTATCTACAACTGAAACATTCCAGTCTCAGCACTTTTTTTCGGTAATAACTAAAATATGTTCCAACAAGACTAAAATCATCCTTCTCTGATTGGCCGAGAGCCCGCTTAGTATATTCTATGTTTACGGCTCAAGTGGCAAATGTTACCGTCTGACGTCACAACGCGAAATATTAGCAATGACGTCGTACGTTTCGTAACTGCTTCATCAACAGGGTGACTAGCAAGCCTCTTCATTTTTCTGGATGTTTCACGTGTGCAGCAGACGATGTTCCCGATGAAGTGTTGTTTAAATTACAAACCGATTTACGATTTGAATTAAGATGGAATGAGTTTATCTGGTTTATCGATTATTTATCCAGTGCCGTCGTGGATACACGAGAGGTTTATTTACTGAACCTGTGATCGCTAAAAGTTGCCTTGAACAAGGCAACTTTTAACGATCACAAGTTTAGTAACTAAGCCTCTCGTGTTTCACAATGTAGGTTTGGGGCTATGGGTAGTATCAATTGGAACATTTACGTTATTGTGATGAATTGACGGTAACATTGTCTGAGGTTTGCGGCTCGGAGCGTATGTTCCACCTCGACGCTTTGCGTCTCGGTTGAACATAAGCTCCGAGCCGCAAACCTCAGACCATGTTACCGTCAATTCATCACAATAACTTATAATGTTGTAAATCTGTAATTTGTATTGACGCAAGAAATGTGCGCATTGTCAACATCTTGATTTTTCACAGACCACAAAGTATATTCTTTAAAAAAACTAAATTTTTATACTACTCAACAGGAAAATGCCTGAAGTTTGTTGAATGGCGCGCACATTGATAATACAAGATCCCTAACATTTCGAAATTTCAATTTTTATATGAAATTCCCACACTCTTAACATTAAATATATTGACAGGTTTAGGAAATAGAGGAGAGCTGACGTTCCCTGTAAATTTCTTCCAATGACGACAATTGTCAGTCATGTAACATTTTTCTCATTTTGGAATTTGAACATTATGGATTACTTCCAATTGAAGCCTTTGTGTCGAACAAAGACAACTGGTCATGAACAAACTCCTATTTCAAAATGAGACATACAATTTCTTAATATAAATTTGATGTAACGATGTATTGTGTTAAAATTATAATAAAAAAATTATTATATAGTTCACTTTGAATGGTGGTCTCATTGCAGCTAACATTCGTGTCTATTCCGCTAAAGGGTTGAACATGAGATGGCAAAATGTCAGGGATCTGAACTGATAAAAAAAAGATCCCACTTTGTTGCATAGATAACAAGCTTTCATTCCCAAATGAAACAAAATACTGCGTTTTGGTTGGGTGAGAAGTACGGTGTAACTTGTAATCCACAGTAGTTTTTGTACACCGTGGTTGACCACGGTGTAAAAACAAAAATACACAAAAGCAGGCGAGAAGTCTAAAAAGTACCCAGTTTTAATTATTAATTCATACCTCCTGCTCGGTTATGTTAGAACAAAAACAAAAATACAGGCAGTTTAATATTGCAACAAAATATTACAAATATGGATGTCATTGGAACTGGCTCAATGAGCCAGTTCCAATGACATCCATATTTGTCTAGTTTTATTAAGAAACATACAAAGTACATATTTTCAGTTTTTGCCCACAATGTAGGTTAAAGTATTAAGTACACCAACCTTCTTGGAAATAAATCCATTACCCTTGTGTTTTTCAGGGTGTATGGGTGTTTACACCGGTCTGGGAACTCATACACCCTTTGGCTTCGCCTCAGGGTGTATGAGCTCCCAGACCGATGTAAATTCCCATACATCATGGAAAACACAAGGATAACTAATAGTATCACGTTATCTTTACATCTTTTGACGAAATCTACAAAGGATGATCAGAACCACATTTAACAGAAATTTAATAAAGGATAAGACTTGTTCAACAACCTCTGGAGGTGGAATAGTGGTTTTATAAACGCTATATTAAATAATCTTGCGCCCCCACCCGAGTAATTTACAATTGAGAAGTTGAAGAAAAAAAGCACATCACAAAATTTGAAGAAAATCATATCATGTGACCCTCATTTGAACGAGGTCGTGGAGTTCGTCCAAATGAGAGGGTCATGTGATATGGTGTTGTTAAATGTTTTTGAAAATGATTAGACGTTCGTTAAATGGTTAATTTGATGGCCTGTTTAATCTGGCCCTTGAGTGGCGATTTTTGTTATCCGGTTTTTGTTCATATCAAAAGGGCATCTTTCGGCCCTCCTCACTCAGACAAAGAGCAGGTGCAACGTCCCTGCTTCCGGTACCCTGGTTTTATAAACAGATCAACAACAACAACAAAAATTGTGTGCGTATTGCAGGGGGGGAGGGTGGGCGGAAAAAATTGCATGAACATAGGTGGGGGTGGGTGGGTGGGTGGACTGTGGTCAAGTGCCCCCAAAATGCTCGAAATCAATTAATGCGTTTTTCTTTCCCTTTTCACTGTTATGGCATCTTTTGGGTCCCAAACTGTAATAAAATGTCACAAATTGATCAAAAAAGCCTATTTATAAGCATTATTAACAAAACTAAACTCCTTAATATGCAAATATTGGAGAATTTCATCCAAAACTGACTTATGGATGGGGGTGTGTTCCCAATATTGAGCGGAAAAAAAATGCCCGACAATTTTATCCTAAAGTAAAAAAAAATATCCATTCACAACATAATTCATTCATATCAAGATTTTTTTTTAATGGAACATTCTTTAAAATAAAGCATAGTATTTATAATATTGTCCAACGAGTCATAATAGTTAGGTGGGAATGATTTTTCAAAATGAAAAAATTGAAAATATTAATTTTTATTTCAACAAAAACAAAAAAGTCTGATTTAACAAAAACAGAAAACTCTTTGTGGTCGCTATCCTGGTATGTAGATGCGATAACAGAAACAAAAACACAAGGTTTGCCCTTCTTGTACCAGAACAAAAACAAGTTCCCATTTACTCAACCAATATTTGCAACATCTGCACGGTAACAGTATAAGCAATAGTAAACTAATTATGTGCACAACAGGCACAGTGCTCACATATGCCTCCATATGCCATGATTTTCAAAAACTTGACTGTTCGAAGTACATATCACTGCATATCAGAGATAAAATTAGGAAAAGCTTATTTAAATTTGGTTTAAAATCAAAGGTGTCTGCGAAAAAGAATAATTGAGTTTCATTTGCAAGGTGAACACCAAGAAACTAGATTTGTACGAAAATTAAGCTACGCATTTAGTTTGTCTCAGTTATGTGATCTGGTTTGGTTGGTGGTTTTACAGGGAGCGCGGTGGCTCAGTAGGTAGAGGTGCAGGCTGCAAGCCGAGAGGTCCTCGGTTCGATTCCCACCTGCGGCAACCGCGTTGTGTCCTTGGGCAAGACACTTCATCTCCATTGCCAGTGTGGGGGCACGATGACGCCGTGTACTAAGGCGTACTGCACGTCGATGGTACGCATGTCTTCAACCAATCTAACCCTGCCTGTGCTACAGTGCAGTGCGGAGTTACGATGTTGGGGAGCTGGCAGCTGCTCGTCGTTGCTCGGTGGTTCTCTCCGGGTACTCCGGCTTCCTCCACCCGTAAAACTGTCACGGTCATGATTAGCCATTGTGCATAAATATGTGACCTTAAACATCAATAAATAATAAATATTGGTGGTTTTACATCGCTGTCAACAACTATGGCTATATGATGCCTATATCACAACGTTGTTAGTTCCCAAGATGAAGGTAGAATTATTCAAACAGATCCACTGGTTGGCCTAAAGAATCCATCAACCACTGGAGGAATTAACACAAGTTCATCCACACATACACCTCAATATAGCGATAAAATAAATTCCTCAGAATTTGCTACATTAATATAGTATTAAAATGTCAGTATGAACAGCCATGCCATCGCTTCTGTGCGTTAACAACTTGGCTACCAAATGTGGACCTATTATACCCGGGTTCACATGGGGTTCCAGCTATACAGTCATGTTGCTTTGTTAACCGATTTGAATGTTCTGAAAAATACATCTAACAGAGTGAATGGAAACTTGTTTGGACATATAAACATATGCATTGAATCAATGTGCATTGCGCGTTTCGAGTTGGTGTTCGAGTGACAAAGTTGTGTATGTAAAATGTATGAGAAGGTGGTGGGGCCCTCAAAATGTCATGGACAAAATGCAGGAAAGGATGTGTGGGTTAAAAAAAAAAAAAATTTCCACCTATGTTCACGTATCCCCCCCCCCCCCCCAACTCTGCAGAAAAGTGTACACCAAAACATTTTTTTCTTCTGACAATAATCTGACACAATTCACAAATAAAATAACTGTCTTAGATTTAATTAAGAAATTTCAAAACAATTTTGCGCTCCACAAAATACTAAAAATCAAAAGTAGAATTTTTTTCAGAATTTTGGTACTTCATCCCCACCACCAATCCATCACACATCCAGAAACGAAAAAAGGAGTAGACATTTTTCGAGTGTCCATGAACTGTTGTTAGGGGTAACTTTTTCATTCCACACACAGATCTCTATACAACTGGATTGATGTAACGTAAGTAAGAAACGTAGCAACTCAATCTTTCACCCATTCACCCCTCAGATGGCGTCAAATTAATCAACGTGATTACTTCCCCTACTCGGGGCGCGGTGGCTCAGTTGGTAGAGGTGCAGGCTGCAAGCCGAGAGGTCCTCGGTTCGAATCCCACCTGCGGCTACCGCGTTGTGTCCTTGGGCAAGACACTTCACCCCGATTGCCTACATGGGGGCACGATGACGCTGTGTACTAAGGCGTACTGCACGTCGATGGTGCGCATGTCTTCAACCAATCTAACCCTGCCTGTGCTGCGGTGCAGAGTTCAGAGTTACGATGTTGGAGAGCTGACAGCTGCTCGTCGTTGCTCGGTGGTTCTCTCCGGGTACTCCGGCTTCCTCCACCCGTAAAACTGTCACGGTCACGATTAGCCATTGTGCATAAGTATGTGACCTTAAACACCAATAAATAAATAAATAATACTTCCCCTAATCGATCACGCTTGGAGACGTGAAAGCTGTTATATTGTGACTGTTGTCACAATGTTGCAGCTTTCACTTCATCAAACATGGTTTTTAATTAGAACGGAAACTTTTCAGTCTCAGCACTTGTTTTTTTCACCAATAACTAAAATATGTTGTAAACGTGTTATTTGTATTGCCACGAGAAATGTGCACATCTGCAACATGTTAATTTTTCACAGACATCAAATTGTATTCTTTCAAAAGCGATTTCGAGACATCGAAAATTGAGCAGCAACATCCGTCCCCTAAAGTGGAGGCGGTTCCGGCACCTTTCTTTCTATGAACAATGAGCGTCCTAGCAATCAAATTGTATAGATATTACTTAGATAACAAGATAAATAGACTCTCCTTTGGGAAGCTGCCGCAAAAACTCTTAAATCATTCTAGCCAGATATTGTTATTGTCATATCGCCGTAAGCTAAATTGAAAGGGTTGGGCTTACTTTCAAAACTAAACCACGATAATTTAAAACCATGAAGCATACTCTTTTCGATTTGAGTGAGTTGTCCACCGACCCCATACCCGTGCTATTCCAGTTTTGCATTACTTGTAAGTCAAAAGGTGCCACGTGAAACTTACCAATCAGAGACAGAATGACTAACGCGATCTTCATTGTGTTTTTGATAATCCACGAATGATTATCTGCAAGCGAACAAGACAGTTATTATACCTCCCACAAACACAGTCTTATCTTAAAAACACCCACACACAGTCTTATCTTAAAAACACCCTGCAGTTTCCCAGAGAAAATAAATGAGACCACGATACTGACAAAGACACAATCTTTGATAACAGAAGTCACGATTGCAAAAGTTCGTAATCAGCGGGTCTCACCTGCGTAGCCCAAATGTTTATGTGGAGACTGAATGGGGAGAACAGTAGAACGTTAGGCCGTTAGGCCATTAGCTCCGAAACTGTTGACCGGGAGCCCCACGATTTCGGTGATCTTCCGGTGGTGTTAGGGGAGGTGGTGGGAAAAGTTGCAAGCAGAAGAAATGGCCGTTGTTATCTTGTCGCAGTCTGGAGTGAGCTGGCAAGGGTGTTTATTTGGAATCGTGCTGAAATCTTGCGGGACGTGTGCAGACAGCGGTGATCGTTTAAGTACCCGATGAAAACTGGGAGTATGGGTGTTTATTGAGGGTCGTTTGAGGAAGACGAAAGGTGTGCAAAACGTGTGGCGAAGGTGAAGGTGGCTCGAGTGAATTCTGTAATTAATTAGAGATGACCAGTATTGGAAAATCACCAAACGGTGACGTGCGCAGATGTCAGTGGACATGAATTTTCATTTTGGTAAATCTCGATACAACTGGACAGCTGTGTGCGGCCGGGGTACAGTTGTTGCCAATTGATGCCCGATTCCTCTGTGGTGCGCAAACTTTCGGAAACAAGGTTTCCTTACAATTTACTCGCCACAAAGAGAAATGACACATAAGTATAGGTATATGGATTTATTGTTTGCCTCAACACAGCTTGGCACAGAGCATTCACAATATGTACAGATAGGCATATACATGATGTGGGTCTTGACGTAAATACCATCAATCCTATGACTATTGGGAAAAACCATGGGGGCTCCCTGCACTGGCATCTTGGTCGGCTGTAACTTCTGCTGTGCAGATCAGACTAATTCTGATCTGCCTAGCAGCTCAAGCTGGCCAAGACACCCGTATGATGGAATGTTTTGGGCTGCTAAGAGGCCAGTCTGGGCATGTTGTTACCAAACCGTACCCATAGGGGACGGGATGGCTTTTCATGCCTAGGCTCGCACCTGCGTAGCCCAGGTGCTTATGTGGAGACTGAATGGGGAGAACAGTAGAACGTTAGGCCCAAACAAAGCTGGTCGAGGACGAGACCAGATGAGAGCCCCCATGAAGTCGAGAGCACCACCGGAAGCCACAAGAACTGAATAAAAGACACATAACAGCAGCGAACAAGCTAGAGAAGCAGCGAAACAAAAGGAAACGTAATAGCAAATCGAGGTTGCAACTAATGGTAGCGTATTGTGCGGCCTTGACGCCAGTCAAGAGCTGCCACAAAACTAGATTAAACATGCATGTGAAATATACCCCCGCAGCATTGCGAGGAAACCACAACATCGATATGAAGTCGTGTGTAGCCAATCGTTTATAGCGATGTTGCCCATAGAAAAAGACGCCTCACTCTCGGCATTGGGTGCAAGATGATTACAGTGTACAAGCACTGCTTCGCTTCCCCTGATTCCGGCGAGAAAAGCTATGCTTTTGATTTACTAAACTTGAGCTGACGCCAGTCAGATCCTCTTGGGGGTAGCAGCTGACGCAAGATAGATCTTTTGAAAAATTACGAAACGCCAACGCTATAATATCAAGTAAAGTGGATGCTAACTGACACCGGTCAGGTCTTTGAAAAAGCGGGAAAGACGCCAGTATATATAATTAGCTTGATGTCGACAGACACTGAACGCGGGGGGGGGGGGGGGAGGTGGGGGCGCAACTGTACTTGTACATAAGGAAAGTGGATGGTAGCTGATGCCAGTCAGATCTTTTGAGAATGCAGGGGGGGGGGGGAGGCAACTACATATACACTGTGAGTGAGTTGGACATTTGCTGACGCTAGTCAGATCTTTTTAGAAGGCGGGGACTCGGCTATGCATAATTAAATTGGATAATAGCTGACGCCAGTCAGATCTTCGAGAATGCAGGAAAACGTATTTATATAAAAGTAACGCTGTAAAAAAAATCTTTTACAAATGCAGAAAACGCGCGTATATACATATGTACAAACACGAGAGATAATTGGCTTAAAAAGCAGATTGCGCACTGAAGCGGGACATGGGAGCCGATGAAAATGGAGGCAGGCGGAGAGCCTGAGTTCAGTATCTAGATGGGGTATCCCGGGCGTCACACTTACCGAGGAAGAAGGGGTAGGACCACCTGTCTTCGGCGCCTGGCGCGAAGCTGTCGTTTGCCTGACGCCTGTCGATTTGTTTATTTATCTATTCACCCATTCATCAGCCCCCTCCGTGTATCTATTTATCGACCTGTGGGCGTTTAAGATTTTATAGGTCTATACAGTGGCTAATCGTGACCGCAACACAGAGATGAATTCACGTGTAATCAATCATTTATACCTGTGTTGAATGCCAGTCATATCGTAAACATTACTCTGTTTATACACGGTGAGATGATTCGGTGAATAGATGAGTAAATAAGATAAGAGAAATGAATAATAAATAACAAAACAAACAAGGAATAAATAAATAAATAAATAAATAAATAAATAAATAAATAAATAAATAAAGTTTTATTGAGGAGTGGATCAAATGCAGCGCGCTGAAACAGTAAGCAATAAAATGCAATATTAGCTCTTCTGAAACGGATGGAAGAGTAAAATGGTGTGATAAAGCAGGATAATAAAGTGAATTGAATCGCATAAAACAAAAAAAAAGCCAGTCTGGTATGCTCTTTTGGTTGAAGCACTGACGGAACTGAGCCAAAGCGATTGCAAAATAGCGTCTAGTCCATAAATGTTTCTGTGGCTGGGGGACAGGGGTGTGGATGCTGGTCTGCTTCTGGCGCCCAACGTCTGAAATCCTGAAAGCGAGATAGAGAATCAACGATTAGATTACGTGTCCCTGGAATATGTTGGGCAGAAAAGGTGAAGTTAAACTGAAAAGCTGAGAAGGTCAGGTGACGCATGAGACCCATGATCGGTTTTATTGGAGATCGGCCCTTAGAAGGTCAGGTGACGCATGAGACCCATGATCGGTTTTATTGGAGATCGGCCCTTTTTAATTATATGAATTGTCGCAAGACAAAATGATGCGTTTTTTCGTCCACATATGCCCCCATAGTACAGAAGCCACTACGATCGGGTATAGTTCCAGAAGGGCCATATACCAGGAGTTGTGGCGGTTGGTCTGTAGCTCGGACGGCCAGATATCCTGAAACCACTTACCTTCAAAGTACCCTCCAAAACCCTCGGTTGAGCTGACGAAGTAGTGACAATGGGTTCTAGAAAAAGGGAGACGCCGTTCCATTTGGACAAGAACAGATGCCACATATTGACATCTTGCCGACAAGCGGACGAAATAGAAACATGGTGCCAAAGTTCTGTAACGGAGCAAGAAAGGGAAATGATATGAGAAATAAAAGACCTGCCCGGGACGATGACACGACAGGCGAAGCTGAGGTAGCCTAGCAGACTTAAAAGTTGACGCTTAGTTGCAGATTTTTTGTGGAGGAATTTTATAATGTTTTCGATAATGACAATACGTTTTTCTTCCGGGAGGCGTAATTGCATTTTCTCGGTGTCAAGAATAATACCAAGATATTGGAGGCAATGTGTGGGCCCTCAGTCTTCTCTGCGGAAATAGGCACAGAAAGAATGTCAAAGATATCTAAGAGAGATTCGTGACTGCGGGAAGGGTCAGAGTCAGCGGGACTAATTGTTAGAAAATCGTCTAACAAGTGGAGAATATTAGGAATGCCATATAAATGTTGGGCTATCCAGCAAATCGCCTCGGACAGCTGATTGAAAATTTTGGGGCTTGAGAGGCATCCAAAAGCGAGACGGCTGTGAAAATAATACAGATCTTCCCATTTGATACCGTACAGGTGCCAAAGACTTGGGTGGAGGGGAATTAATTTGAAAGCATTTTTAATGTCCGTTTTTGACAGCCAGGCATTTTTGCTGAGGTGTTGAATAATGCGGACAGCGTGATCAATAGTGATATAGGAAATGGAGAATTCATGTTTATCGATAAGAGAATTGATTGAAGAAGATGTCTTGGAGGTGTGAGGTGCCGAGAGGTCAACGATGAGTCTTTGTTTATTGGAAAACTTTTTCGTCACCAAACCCAACGGACTAATGCGAAAGGAGGGGAAGGGGGGCACAGAAAATGGTCCAATGATAAAACCGTTGGATACTTCAGCCTGTAGCAGTTTCGTAACGGCCGTTGGGTGAGCTAGAGCAAAGCTTAAATTTTTAAGTTCTAGTGAGTCGAGGGGTAGGACAGAGATCCCGGTGGAAAACCCCTGTGTGAGACCATCGATAAGGGTATGTGTGGCCAGCAAAAACCGTGCAGAATAGCTTGTTGTCCCTGACAGACCAGTCTACTTTTACACGCCGTTGGAGCCAAGCAGCTGCCACAGCAGAAAATGCCAGATGATAATTGTAAAATGCGTCATCGTATTGAGTTGCTATATTTATTATATCAGCCTGGTATGTATCTAACTCCACTCGTTGGTGGGGGTAAACCTCACACATAATGTTTTTAAATTTGCTGAAAGCTCGAATAAATTTCGGCAGGGATAGTGATTTAGAAAGACGGTGATCGTGTTTTGAATCAAGTTGTTTCGTTGAATTTTCCAAAGGAGGCATCGGAAGTTTTGCAAGATTAATATCTTTCCCGGCAAGAATGTCAGCCCTGAGGGTGGCACCCACATCTGTATCGATGTCAGGGATAGCCGATAGTGCTGTACCAGGGGACTGGAGGAGACGAGTAAGAGATGAACCCGTACCTGTAAAATGGCTTGGAGGTGAGTTGAAATTTGGTGCTATAAGTGGAGCAGCAGTGGGTGCAATGTCCATGAGGGCAAATGTCTGTCAGTGTTATGTTGTTGTAAAAGTTCTAAAGTTTTTTCAATTTGGCATATTTGATTTTGATGCTGTTGCAGCTGTTCTATGACAGTAGTCAAAGTTTTACTGTTGGGTGAATGATTAGTATAGTCAGCAGTGTCTGTATCACTCAGAAGAAGGTCACGAGGTTGACCATGGTAATCCCCCGTAGACTCAGGATGGGAAGGTGTTGGCTCCTTGTCCATGAGTGGTGTGGAGGGCTTGGGAGTGCCGCGAACTGAAGTTTGTGGGTGCATGGTCTCTGAGTCCATACTGGTACCTGAAGGCAATACACGGTTGGGCAAGTTAGTTTGGTAGGCGACTTTGCTTCCACCGCTCACTGAAGGAAACATGAAGTCCGATGCACAGGCGTTATCTGACGAAGCTGGGTGTCTGTTCCTGGAAGAGGTTACGCTAGTTTGTGGTTGATTATCCAGATATAGTTGCAGGGAAGTGGCATTTCTGGTCGACGGTTGAGTCGTAATACCGATAGAGTTCCTGTCGCAAACGGGTAACAGTCCAATGTTTTGGATTCGAGAGATCCAAGGAGGCCGAATTACGCAGACTGGTGCATGAAGTGTTATCAGGAAGGCCGCGGAACACAGTTTGAGATGGTTGTTCGTTGGATAAAAGGTTTTCGTACCCGACTAGAGTTGTTGTTGCAGAGCGCTGTGCAGGTGTACGAACGGAAGGTCTCTTTAAAAGCACAGAAGAGGGAACAGCCGGGGGCTGCATGCAGGGACCAGTGTTCGCTGCTGAAAAACTCTCGAGACCGAGCATTGATGCCGATTCTTCTGAAAAGCTTTGAGTCTGGAAGGTGTCGATGCAGTCTTGTGTGGGCAAACTTGTGCACAGGAGCAATTGAATCTAGGGGCGAAGGCTCCGCTTGGGGAGCTTGATCAGCCATGGCGAAGAGAGAAAAAGCTACTTACTAGAAACAGTGAGAAAACACAGACTGGATCCAAGGGTGTACATGTTACGAATTGTCACGATGAGCAGGAATCCTATTCCAGAGAAATGACTTTAGTCTCCGTATTTGAAAGCGGACCAGTCGTGATAGAGACACTTTACGATGCACTCTCACAGAAGAAGCAAGAACAAGTGCAGCGCGTTACATTGTCAAGAGCACGGCTCATTTGAGGATATGGGTCGTTCAACATGAATCTGAGTAAACGTAACAGTTCTTGAAGAGGCAGGGAATAAGACGCAGGTATTCCGAAAAACTCTTTGACGGTTTCCAAAATAACTTCACGGCCAACTAATTGACGGGTGTCCGAATTCATAGGTGCAGAAGGAAGAAACGAATCAGTCTGAATAGTCCAAACAGAATTGCACTTAGTATATAGAATCACACAATTGTCACAAAAAGGTAGTATATAGAATCACATAATTGTCACAAAAAGATGGTGAATCACAATCGAGTCGAAGTACAGTTTTTTGTGTTTTTTTAACCCTTTACCTAACGTAGAAAGCAGACGACACTTGCAAAAATAATTCTTGAATAACTAATTTTTTTCATTTTTTGTCTCAAAAACATAGGTTATGACTTCTCGTTGGAACGAGCTCGACGAGCTCGTTCCAACGAGGGGTCATAACCTATGTTTTTGAGAAAAAAAATGAAAAAAATAATGAAAATTAATTGGCGATTTTTGAGAACAGCGCTGGCCGGTTTTGGCCGTTACGTTGGGTAAAGGGTTAAGTGAGAAAATTTTGCAAGCAGAAGAAAGGCCGTTGTTGTCTTGTCGCAGTCTGAAGTGAGCTGGCGAGGGTATTCTATTTGGAGTCGTGCTGAAATCTGGTGGGACGTGTGCAGACAGCTGTGATTGTTTAAGTACCCGATGAAAACTGGGAGTCTGGGTGTTAATTGCGGGTCGTTTAAGAAAGATGAAAGGTGTGCAAAGCGTGTGGCGAAGGTGAAGGTGTCTCGAGTGAATTCTGTAATTAATTAGAGATGACCAGTATTGGAAAATCACCAACCGGTGACGTGCGCAAATGTCAGTGGACATGAATTTTCATTTTGGTAAATCGCGATACAACTGGACAGCTGTGTGCGGCCGGGGGTTCATTTGTTGCCAATTGATGCCCGATTCCTCTGTGGTGCGTAAACTTTCGGAAACAAGGTATCCTTACAATTATCGGAATGTGGACGACGCCTCTGAGAAATGAAAATTTACCATTATTATTTCGAATCCATGAAAGAAATTACGATCTAATGTTTGCAGAGCAGTCGTTAAGGGATTCTTCTTCGGAATCTCGCGTTGTGTCCATGGGCAAGGCACTTAACCCCGATTGCCCACATGGAGGCACGATCAAGCGGTGTATTAACCCTTTACCTAACATGAAAAGCACACGACACTAGCAAAAAAATTCTTGGATAACTAATATTTTTTTATTTTTGTCTCAAAAACATAGGCTATGACCCCTCATTGGAACGAGCTTGTTCCAATGAAGGGTCATAACCTATGTTTTTGAGACAAAAATGAAAAAACAATGAAAATTAATTGGTGATTTTTTAGAATAGCGCTTGCCGGTTTTGGCCGTTACGTTGGGTAAAGGGTTAAGGCGTACTGCGCGTCGATGGTGCGCTTGTCTTCATCCAGTCTAACCCTGCCTGTGCTGCAGTGCGGAGTTAAGATGTTGGGGAGCTGGCAGCAGCTCGTCGTTGCTTGGTGGTTCTCTCCGGGTACTCCGGCTTCCTCCACCAGTAAAAGTGTCACCGACGCGATATGACTTTGTCTGTTGAAGTGTCGTCAAATCCTAATAAATAAATAAATAAATAAATAAATAAATAAATAAATAAATAAATAAATAAATAAGGGATTCTTCACTACCCTGTTGCACATTTAGTTTGGAACAAAGATCTCTAAATTCAGTCCAAAAAATACATTAGTAGTTATACATGTCCTTGGCTGGATACACAACCCAAAGTACTCAGTCCGAATTTTATGTACCCTGAGCCGCAGGCGATGGGAAACTGCAGAGAACATCTATAGAACTGCAGAGTGCATCTTAGATACAATGTTTTCACGTTTAACTTTCGTCATGCGGTACTCTAGTGTTGTGAGCAGCAAAGACAATTTCGACCACATCGCGTCATAGAGACGTTCTGTCGAATACATTGTAGCCACATTGTTACAAGGTTGGGCACAGTTTGACACCCGCAAAGTCGCATTTATTCACAAAACAGGTGAAAAGACGTTTTGGATAATTATCGAGGGATCGCTGTCAGTAGCAACATTGGAAAAGTTTTCTGTAAAGTCCTGTATGGGAGATTAGAGGAGGTGATTGAGGAGAAGAGTTTTTTGGGAGAGATCCCAATGGCCATCTTTTCACGCTATCCCTAATGATAGAATCCACGAAAGCTAAAAAGACAAAGATGTTTATGGCCTTTTTGGATGTTAAAAAGGCATATGATAGAGTGTGGAGGGAGGGTATGTGGCGAAAGCTTGAGGTTCTGGGCTTGGGAGGCGAGTTTGTTCAAATTCTGAAAGCATTACATGAAGCATTATATAAAGATGTACATAGTGAACATTGCCTGGGTAACATAACAACAAAACCTGTGCCTATGGAGATAGGCCTAAAACAGGGGTGTATCCTTTCGCCAATTATTTTTGCATTGTACATCAAAGGTTTAGGAGGTGAACTCCTGCGAAGCCACGAGTGGGTAGCAGTTGGAGACTTGAAGATCCAGGGGTTGTTTTTTTGCAGACGATATGGTGCTAGTGCCAGAAAGCGAAGAGGGGCTAACGAAAATGTTGGAACTTGTTGGGAAATATGGGAGTAAATGGAGATTCGAACTAAATGAAAGCAAGAGCAAAGTTATACCCGTGGGCCGCAAAGTGGACCTCACGCGACGGTGGAGAGTGGGGGAGTTCTGTATTCCGGAAGGTAGCAGTAAACTTCTTAGTGTAGGAGAGACAGGTGGCGACGAGTATCTGGGGGTAAATATAAACATCACAGGAAGAGGCATCTACCGAAACAACACAAATAAATTGATTCTGACGGGGAGACGAATCCTTAACCAAATGAAACTTATAGGGAGAAACAGTTTCAATAAGGTTTTCGTGGGGAAAACCATCTGGGAAATCGTGAGTCTGCCAAATATAACATATGGTACGGAAGTGGTACCCCTAAACCAGACGGCTGTAAAGAGATTGGAAATCCTGCCGAACGATGCAGGCCGATGGATAACGGCGTCGAATAATGCCGCAGCACTAGAAGCACTTTCCTGCCTCCACTAGGCTCGCAACTGTGGCACCGGCAATTTTCTGGACATCGGACCCCTTGTGTGCAGTTGCAAGCTTTGGTTTCAATTTTTCTTCAAACTTCGTCCAGTCAGCATCCTTTTTGAGTTTCCAAATCTTAAAGCCACCTGGTTTCTTACTAGGTTTTTTGCCCTGATCGTCACTGTAATCAAGTTGTGATCACTATCCAACTCCCTTTTACCCTCAGCATCCATTTCTACCCCTATCACCTCCCTCCATAAATTAATATCTGTGAGGATATAGTCGATTATTGATTTTCTGTCGTTCCTCTCCCAGGTCCATTTCCCCTTACACCTCGCGTCCCTGTCCAGCATCTTCAGGCCGAGCTCATTTGTGAAGTTCAACAGCTTCCTTCCATTCATGTTGACTTTCTTATCCCTACACTCTATGCCTTCTTCCTTATCACCTATGTGTCCATTAAAGTCACCCATCAAAATTATACCGAGCTCCCTGTTTTCTAGTCCTATGATATTGGACCTTAGTGTTGAGTATATCGAGTCATTCCACTCGGGTTTGTTTCCCTCCACCGCACACTACACAATCCCAAGGGCAATAATTTTGTTTTTTAGATTGATCTTTACCCATCCAATTTCTTTCGATGCCTCAGCCAAGGTGCTGACTTCTTCCAGGTCTGTGATCAGCGACGGTTTTAAATCCTCTTTAATGTGCATGCCTACCCCTCCCCCTTTTCCTGGCCTTCCGTTCGCCCAACACCTATCCACACGCACCCCCTTACTTGGTCTACCCGTTACTCGTGTCTTAACCACGTCGCGCTTACGCCTACGACATCAAAGTCCTCTGCCTCAAATCAATGTAGGAATTTCAATCACTTTCCGGTGGAGACACTGAATGTTGCTATAACCCACATTCAGGGAACCGAGATTCATTGGCTTCCGCCTACTGATCGCATTGTTTTCTGACGCTAGCCTTGGTAAACTCATTCTGTCCCCAATCGATCTTGTTCGCCCCACCTGTGTCCACTCTTGCTATACTTGCCTCTGGCCTCCCATCCCGCTCCTCTCCAAAAAAGGCTCCGCTACCTGTAATATTTTGCCCCCTCTCCCAATATCCGTGTCCCCAACCTGCTAAGATGCAGCCGTCACGCCCGTACATGCTCACGCTGCCCCAAAGCGTGTCCCAATGGTCGATAAAGGGTATTCCCAGGTCAACACAGTAGTCCTCCAACTCCTCCTTCAGTGCCAAAGTCTTTCAGTTCCGTTCGTCCCCACTTCCTAGGACAGGAAGGACCCCGGATACAACTACTCTTGCATTCCCACTGAGCAGTTTGCTGACTAAACCACTGTACGACTCGAGCAAGCTTACTGACCTCCCCCCCCCCCCTCCTGATATTGTTGGTCCCCACATGGACCACTACCGGATCCGATCCTGACCCTGCCACAATACCATCTACCCGGTCCCTCAGATCCTGCACCTTCGCCCCAGGAAAGCACAAGACTGTTCGATTAAAAATATCAGGACAACAAACCGTATTGTCAATCCCACGTACAATGCTACAACTAATTTTCTTCTTCCCCCAGTTCATCATCTTCAACACGCCTCGTCTTGCATGCCTCTTGCCCACTCTTTTTCTTCACCGTCCTTCTTATCCCAGCTGTCCTATCAACGTCAGCAACCACTTGTCCCCTCTCAATGCCCCCCCCCCCCCCCTCACTCTCATCCCCAGGGGAATCGAAATCTAAAACACTGAACCTGTTCTCTAAACACCGTTTAGCAACCTTGGCAGCCTTACGCCGACTCTGGCCTCCTGGCTCTACGCAGCCCTGTCTGACTCCACCTTCCGAGTTTTCCGACTGGACCCCCCTTTCTCGGTTATACCCCCACATCAAGCGCTCTTCCCCCACGTTTCCTGCCTCCCAATTTCCTCCTTGAGACCACAACGACCTTCCATCCACCGTCCACCTCACCATCATAGGTAACCGTCAACGGTGTGACTTCAGATGCACCAGCCCTCCACAACCTCCTATTCAGCTCCGCAATTTCCCGCTCGAATCCAACACACTTCTCTGACAACTGTAAAATATCCCTGCAGTTAGCACACACCCACTACTGTCCATTGGCCGACCACCACCATACCTCATATCCCACTGCCTGCACGTCCGTGTATCCTCAATCTCCCCCACCTGTACCCGCACCCCTCGACTCACCTCCCCCGACACCCTTCAGTACCCATACAAAACGAATAAGATTCACTCGGAGTACATGTATAATGGGGAAGTGGGATGGGAGAAGAATGAAGGACGTGTGGTTAGTGAGAGACTCAAAGGAGAGGGGTTAATATGCTAATCGGGGAGATTGGGAAGAATGGAGCAAGGGATGCCATCAAGCAGTTCATCCCCGAGTGTTGGGAGGAGAGAAGAAGCGTGGGAATAGGGACGCAGTTGGGAGTACAGGAGTAACCAAGGCCTTCTCACTCGAGAACCGCGACAAATCAGCGGCCGGCCAACGTGTTATTATTATTATATAGAGAGTAATCACTTGACTGGACTGGTTACGTGAAATAATTCATGAGAGGTGAGGGACGTTGTACAAACACGAGTGCGCGAACGCGCACGAGTGTTTTACAATATAGTCCCTCGCCTCGAATGAATTATTTCACGTAACCAGTCCAGTGAAGCGATTACTCTGTTTATTACTTTTCATTATTAACGATAATTATATTATTTAACCCTTTACCTAGGGGGCGTGGTGGCGTCGCGGTAACCGGTTCTCCTCAGATCACCGAAGTTAAGCAACGTCGAGTGCGGTTAGTAGTTGTATGGGTGACCATTTCAGCGACTGATTCGCGCTCCCGCGTTGTGTCCTTGGGCAAGGCACGTAACTCCGATTGCCTACATGGGGGCACGATGACGCTGTGTACTAAGGCGTACTACACGTCGAAGGTGCGCATGTCTTCAACCAATCTAACCCTGCCTGTGCCGCGGTGCAGAGGTCAGAGTTACGATGTTGGAGAGCTGACAGCTGCTCGTCTTTGCTCGGTGGTTCTCCCCGGGTACACCGGCTTCCTCCACCGGTAAAACTGTCACCGACATGATATGACCCTGAATGTTAACGTGTCGTTAAACCCTAATAAAAAAAACAAAAAAAAAACACTTTACCTAACGTAACGGCCAAAACCGTCAGCGCTGTTCTCAAAAATCGCCACTTAATTTTCAATATTTTTTCATTTTTTGTCTCTAAAACATAGGTTATGACCCTCTCATTGGAACGAGCTCGTCGAGATCGTTCCAATGAGGGGTCATAACCTATGTTTTTGAGACAAAAAATGAAAATAATAGTTATTCAAGAATTTTTTTTGCAAGTGTCGTCTGCTTTTCATGTTAGGTAAAGGGTTAATAAAAACAATGAAGTCCCCTTTACACCCACGGCAAAGCGTCTTCGTTTGCGGGCACGGATACATGACCCAATTGTTGATTGCATAATTCACGTATGAAGTTATCGTGTATAATCAAACCCGGAAATCCCAGTAAATCACACTTTGGAAAGTAATAATATGTTATATTATTAGTTTAAACAGTATTTATTGAAAAAAAATATTATGTTGCAAACATACACAACATAAAAAAAGAATGAACACAATAGTAAAGGGATACACAGCACATAATATCACAGAACACAAGTTGGAAACAAGATAGATTAAGGATTCGACGGAAAGCTTTAAGCCAATGTGTGTCGTCTCCCCAGGTCGAAATAAACTTACGTCATTTGATTTGTGGCAGTAGTTGAACTTGTATAGCATCACCCAATGGCCGAGGCCCCAACAGACAACCTAATAGAATCAGTAAGTCACAGCACCAGCAATCGCCCCTCGCAAACACTGAACTGGAATGCCTCTCAAACTAACCCACCATCAAACAGGTGCGACGGCTGGCGGAAGTCATTCTGAGTTGGCCAAAGGAGCACCGGTCCCTGGGCGACGATATTTTCAAATGTTTAAACTCTTTAAGCAGATATAGACATGTGGGGAACAAAACGGAAGAGCAGAAGAGAACAAAGTGAAGACAGTAGGGAGGTAGGAAGTAAGTAGGTAAGCCAGTCTGAACACGAGTTTCCGTACCTTTAAAACACGTGTTGTGGAAGCAGCTCTCATACACAATGTTGGGAAGGAGTTTATGTCGGAACAATGTACGTGGCAGGCATTCGTGGTTGAGATGGCGAACACTGATCTTTTTCACGAAATACATTCCATAATCTTAATTTGGTTATTTTAACGATCAATGGAAGCGCTTGCTCAATAGAATAAAATCGTGTACCGCACTGAAGATACGGCGAGTATCGTCATTGCTAAAAAATTCAGAGCCAAAATGTAAGGCGAATACATCTATTGCAAATGGGAGGCGGCCGATCATGTTGTTTTGAATATCTGAAAAGTTTGGAAATTACAACAAAAATGTTCAGATATCTTGCACTCGCCCACTGACAGAACGGATGAGATGGTATGTGTTTATCGTTCAAGTGAGAGTTAAAACTGCTACAATGCAAGCGCAATCTACAATGATAAATTTGAGCAGCGCGAGACTTGGCGCCACCATGAAACCGTGGTGGACGTAGTTTTCCATCATTTAAAAAAATCTTAAAATTGCTCAGTGACGAGTTTTCGCGGATATGTAAGGGTAGGTTATTCCATTGTTCGGTTACGTTTGGGATGAAGGAGGATTTATAAAGTTGTGACCGACAAAACAGAACTCGGTGATTTTGGCGTGAACGGAGATTAACTGATGGATTCATTGTCGAAATAAGTGGCGGAAATTTTATTGTTGATGTATGGAGGCAGCATCTGGTGATACACTTTAAAATACTGTATCAACTTTAGCTTGCGACGTCTCTCCTGCAGAGAGTCCCACCGCGTTTCTGAATAAAACAGAGCCTTACTAGCATTAACGGTTGCCCCCGTAACTATTCGCGCAGCTGCCATTTGGATTTTTTTCTAAATCGGCCGCTTCAGATGCTGGACAGTTATCCCAAACAGTGTTAGCGTATTTGAGAAGCGGCCTTATTAAGGCAAAGTATATTTTTTCTAAGACATGACGATCGAGATCAAATTTGTGCTTTCGCAGCAAATCCAATCGAAGCCAGGCTTTCGAGCAGATGTGGTCGATATGATCGTTCCATGTGCATGTGTTATTTATAAATCGGGCGCTTTAGATGCTGGACAGTTATCCCAAACAATGTTAGCGTATTTGAGAAGCGGCCTTATGAAGGCAAAGTATATTTTTTCTGAGACATGACGATCGAGATCGAATTTGTACTTTCGCAGTAAATCCAATCGAGGCCAGGCTTTCGAACAGATGTGGGCGCAGGCCCGCACAGGGGTTGCACATACCCAGTCAGATAAATGTGTTCCAGAACAGAACTCTCAATGCCGTCTAAGTCATTTTTGGAAATGGATAGTAAATTTCAGTTAAAAAGTCACGTAACTTCCGGTATCGAATTGCCCATTCAATTGCAATCGGCCTCTCCCCATCTGGGAATGTTTTGGCTGAGACCAGCAATCAAACAAAATGCCAAATTCGTTCGTTTTCTGTTGCAGCCTAATTCGCCTCTAAGCTTTGCGTGATATTTACATATCTACACTTCCCTCGAATTATGTCCTTCTGCAGGTTTGTCACAAATGTCAATATGCTTAGCTGATGATCTCGTTATTTCAGATCGAACTCTCCTGATTTCGTTGCAACTTGTCTGCCAGTGATAACTTTAATCGAAAAACTGGACATATAACTGATAATAGTTGTTATATTGGTGCGATTGTATACAGATATGCATTGACACGCATCTCGTGAAGTATCAAAACGAATAGAAACGCAGTTTTTGAATTATCCGAATGTTAAGGTGTTGTAAAAGTAAGGAAAAGTTTGCTTGAAAAAGTGATACTGACAGGTTGCTTTCGGTTCCGTCAGAAATCAAAACAAAGTAATAATGTGTTACTTTTTGGTGCCATCTGTATTTCTGAAGAGTGCTTCGTAGTTTCGAACACTAAAAAAGTGGAAAATAATAACTTTTTTTGGATATTTACCGCCATCAAAAATGGCATGTCATCTTTATTCGGGAAGAGGAGGAATTTCGGCCTGGGGAAAACTCGGCCCAGGGAAGATTCGTCCAAACCAAAAGCAGTACATAAATGTTAGGATATTTTAGATACGCTACGATATTCGTTTTTTTAACTCCTAAAAATAATTCTTAAAAAAAATATTCATATATTGCTCGATATTTATTGAAAAAAAATATTAATATATATCGTCGAGCAATTATCTCTGCAGTAAATTGACATTCGATGTGTTCAGTAATAATTAACGTCTCTCATCTGTGAGAATGGTATCCAGTCACTTCGGCCCCAAGCCATTTCGGCCTCTGGTCACTTCGGCCTCAAAGTCATTTCGGCCCCAATCACTTTGGCCCCAGTCACATCGGCCCCTTGGTCATTTCGGCACCATTTTGAGTGTAGAGATCTATAAAGATCAGCGCATAGTTTATGTTTAGAAATAATGGGTGATTACCTTTATTAATTAATGTTCAGTCATTTATATTTACACAGTGTACAGAAAAGTTTTACATGACATCAAAAATTATCCATGTGCTCAATTTTACATACATTTAAGTTGCTATCTATAAAAGTAAGAGAAATTTGTTCACTTTGAAATTTCGCAAAGTATATGCAGTCATCGCATTCATTCATGTTGTTATGCACAATTCCTAGTCGCCTTCCAGTACGAGGTTCACAGGGTTTCTTTTCTTTTTTCTAAAACAACCACCAAACTGCGATTTCAAAACTTCCATAAATATGTCTAAAACACAGAGCAGAATTCTTGTAGGTATGCGCAATTCCTAGTCACCTTCCAGTTCGAGGTCCGCGGGGGTCTGTCCCCATTATCCCACTTCCAATGCGCACACTCAAACCAAATAACATTACTGACCCTCGCTTCCGACTCTCGTGGATTCATAAGCAAATACAATTATTCAAGTCGCAAGGGATTTCAAATCCCACATCGTCCATGTGCACCTTCGGCGTGCTGAAACTTTTCATTCATTTATTCATCATGACAGAAAATCTACTAGGTATGAAGGAATACCATATATCATATGTATACCTGAATATCTATTTGAGGTATGAATGTTGAAAACCAATTAAATAAAAAAATGTTAAAATTAAAAAGATATTTAAAAATATTTATAGAAGCCGAAATGACTTGTATATTGGGGCTGAATTGACTTGAGGGCGAAATGACTGGGGCCGAAATGACTTGGAGTCATTATGACTGGAATTCGTGAGAATTGCATCCAAATTTTCCTCCAACAATTTGACCCAAACTGGATACTAATCTAATCCAAACCATCCTCTAGCAATTTGCCCCAAACCGTCTCCAGAATAGGAGTGTATGATTCTTATTGATTTATTTATTGGGATTTAATGACATATCGACAGCCAGGATCACCTCATGTTGGACAGTTTTACAGGTGGGGGAAGCCAGAGAGAACCACCGAGCAATGACAAACAACTAACGTACAAACAGCACACAAGCTGGGTTGGCATTGGTTGAAGACAGGTGTACGATTGACATGCAGCATGCCTTGGTACACAATGCCACCACGTAATAAAATAAAAAATGGGAATGAAGTGTCTTGCCCCATAACAAAGTGGTTGTCGCAGGTGGGATTCGATCGAGGACCTTTCGGCTTGCAGCCTGCACCTCTAACTACTGAGCCCAATTCTTATTGATAAAATAGTAAAGAAGTAACAGAAGTTACAGAACACAAATTGTAAATTTATTTTTTAATTTTCAACTTCAGTTTATTTTAAATAAATAAATATTAAAAAACAATTTGGGGAAAACTTTATGCTGAAATAAAAATGATCAGGGTGTAAGACATTAAAAAATTGAAATAATTGCGTATCATATGTTATTATTTTTACAAATATTTTTTTATAATGCCCTGGAAGGAATTTTTAACAGGTAGTAACAAAATAATTTTCATGAAGAAGCACAGACTTTTATGTTAGCAGGGTATTTGATGATTGGATTCGCATCACAAAATTCTATACAAAAATGTCCAAATGCTGACCATTTTTCTTTCATATTGGCTTTTTATTAACTATTTATCATCACTTTTTGAAACCATGATGGAAATTGCTAATCAAATTTTCAGAAACAAAAAAATACCCTGGTTAGTTCATAACTGAAAAAAACAGGGGTGATGTTTGAAAATATTCTTTTATTACCAGTAATGAAAATTGTCGTGTGACATCCATACTTGATCAAGTTTCTGAAAAGGCACATTATACTATCCCAATGTTAGCTACTGGATGTTAGCAAACAATTTGAAGTTATTAGTTTACTATGATAAGGGAGTAGTTGTAAATGGGTGAGTGCGTTCACAAATATTAATATTTTTTAACACCTGGTATCAAAATAATATCAATTTATGACCAACCATACAACTTATTATCAGTTAATGCACCACAGAATTGTCAATTAATTGTTTCACATTATTGAAATTATTGGATTATTTTTTTAGACCTTAGATCAATAACAATGGCATTTTAACCTTCAAAACTGTATAGTACCAGCTAAAACATGTTGTAGAATGACCATTTGAAAATTTCTCAAGTACATAGTTTCATTATTAGTTTGTGATATTTGTTTTTGCTGTACAGTGGAACTCTGTTAACTGAATAGCCACTTTGGCAATGAAAATTATTCAATTGACAGGTGTATTCACTTAACAGGGATTGTGTCACTTTCCTGTATTCTAGAGATAAATTTAACATTTATTCTATTATATTTTGTTTGACAGAGCTCCATGAGCTCTGTCAAACAAGATATAATAGATTAAATTCCTGTATTGGATGTACTGAGACCAAATTGGTCTATAACCAAAGGAAAACTGGGAAGAGTCAGAGTAATTTCTCGACATGTTACAAAATTTTTTATTCAATTAACAGGAGTTTACACTATAACCTATATTCAATTAATAGGTTAAATTTGTACTTGAGGCATGGTAAATGGTTTTGTGTTGGGAAATTATATTCAATTAACAGGGATATACAATTAAGAGATATCCAATTAAGTGGGCTCCACTGTATAACCAAAAACACCCCCTCCCCCCACAATCAAAACCATCATTCAAAAGTCTTGGATTCAGCAAATCTGATTTCTTAATTTATTGGGGTTTGAGGGTCACCTCATGTCGGATAGTTTTACTGGGGGATGAACCCAGAGTACCCGAAGAGAACCACCTATCAATGGCAGCAACTGTTAGGCTTCTCAACATAGTAACTCCAAACAACCAGGGTTAGCATTGGTTGAAAACAAGTGCACCATCGATGTGCAGTATGCCTTAGTACAGTTGCCGCAGGTGGGATTCGAACTGAGAACATCTCTGCTTGTTTTGGGAAGGGGTTTTTTTGTTCCAGCTTCATTAAGGAGGTCCGTGAAGTTAGCTCAGTGTTCAGGGTTCAACATTCGTTCAACATTCTTGTGAAGTTAGCTCAGTGTTCAGCGTTCAATATTCGTCCAACATTCCTGTGAAGTTAGCTCAGTGTTCAGCGTTCAACATTCGACCAACATTCGTGTGAAGTTAGCTCAGTGTTCAGCGTTCAACATTCGACCAACATTCGTGTGAAGTTAGCTCAGTGTTCAGCGTTCAACATTCGACCAACATTCGTGTGAAGTTAGCTCAGCGTTCAGCGTTCAACATTTCCCAAAATTCAGTGTGCCATAGGTCGAATCTGGGCTTTCACCCGAGGTTTATCATTTATGCAACCGACTGCCCATCGTTTACATCTACAACGCTCATATCTGGGCGACCATTCTCACGTGAAGTGATATTAGTGACTTTTACTACTCCAGTTCAGCGTTCAACATTCGACCTATATTCGTGTGAAGTTAGCTCAGCGTTCAACATTCGTCAAAATTCAGTGTGCCAGCTCCGAATCTGTGCTTTCACCCGAGATATAGCCTTCATGGGACCGACTGCCCATCGTCTAGTTCTAAGAACAATCATATCTGGGGGAACCCCTCTCGCCTGAAGCGATATTGGTGACTTTTAGTATTCCAGTTCAGCGTTAAACATTCGATTATCCTTCGTGTGGAGTGTGCGCAGCATTCAGCGTTTGGCATTCGGCAATATCTGGAGTTTGAAGAGAACACAACCATAGATAATAAGTGGGATCGGCGCAATCATCGCCCGGAGGGGTAACCCTCATGCAAACGACTGTCCGAGTATCCAACATAATTATAACAACACTCAAACCTAGGCGCCCCACTTAATGCTTTGGTTTCTCTAATTAGAAGGCAGTCCCCATCGTAGAGACAAACTTTTGATTTAACGCTTTCATGCACTGCAGGTCGGTAATGTGGCATTACTGAGAACAAGCTCGGTCATAGGGCTACATATCCTGTGGGACGCCTGATTCAACCGGGACATGTTCTGAATAGCTTCCGTCAACCATTATCCTCATCTTACGTTGGGGCAGGAACTTTTTCAGCCAGTGGTGGGTGTATTAATGCAATCGATGCAATCGATGTAATAATAAATAGGCGATCCCTCCCGCCTATAGCAGCATTAATTGGTGGCGTCGCGCATCCGAGCTCATCGTTCAACATTCGAATAACCTTCGTATAGTGTGAGCGCAGCAATCAGCGTTCAAAATTCGGCAGTATCTGAAGTTTGAAGAGAACACATCCCTAGATCATAAGTGGGATCGGTGCAATCATCGCTGGGAGGAGGTAGCCCTCGTGCAAACGACTGCTCGAGTGTCCGCAGTCTACATAATTATGACAACACTCAAAACCAGGAGCCCCCCCCCCACCCCCACCCCAACCCCCACCCGGATGCTTTGATCTCTCTATATAGGAGGCAGTCGTCAGCAAAGATGCGAACCTTTGATTTAAAGATGTCAGCCGGGCCGTTGTTGTGACATAAGTATAAAGTCGAAGTCCTAGGACAGTACCCTGTGGGGCTCCTGATTCAACTGGGACATTTTCTGAAAAGTTTCCGCCAACGACTACTCTCATCAAACGTTGGGTCATGGAAGGGTGGATGCTCTAATGCAATCGATGCACTTATGCAATCGAGCGCACTAATAAAGACACCCCCCTCCCCGCATATATAGCGGCATTAATTGGTGTTTTTGAGTATCCCAGCACTCAACATTCCGCTATATCCATAGTTGGAAGAGCACACAACCGTAGGTCGTAAGTGGAATCGGTGCATTCACCGGAGGGGTAGCTTTCATGCAGTCGACTGTCCGAGTGTCCGCAGTATACAAAATAATACATGTAACAACACTCAAAGCCTTTCGCCGACATTAGTATTGATGAATATATGTATTCCAGCTCAGCGCTCAACATTCGCCCAACATTCAGCGTTCAGCGTTCAGCGTTCAGCGTTCAACATTCGGCAAAAGTCTGTGTTTGGCCGAAAGAGAAAAGACATATTATGTCGAATCTGTGCTTTCACCCGAGGTGTAAGCTTCAGGCGACGAACTGCCCATCGTCCACATGTAACAACACTCACATCTGGACGACTCCGTGTCGCATGAAGCAATATTGATGATTTTTACTACTCCAGTTCAGGGTTCAACATTCGACCAACTTTCGTATAAAGTTAGCTCAGCGTTCAGCGTTCAACATTCAGTGTGCCACATGCCGAATCTGTGCTTTCACCAGAGGTGTATTCTTCATGCGACCGACTGCAATCATCGCCGAGAGGGGTAGCCCTCATGCAAACGACAGTCCGAGTATCCAACTCTAGTTGTACCAACACTCAAACCTAGGCGCCCCCCCCCCCCCCTCCCCCATCAAGCAGTTCATCCCCGAGTGTTGGGAGGAGAGAAGAAGCGTGGGAATAGGGACGCAGTTGGGAGTACAGGAGTAACCAAGGCCTTCTCACTCGAGAACCGCGACAAATCAGCGGCCGGCCAACGTGTTATTATTATTATTATATAGAGAGTAATCACTTGACTGGACTGGTTACGTGAAATAATTCATGAGAGGTGAGGGACGTTGTACAAACACGAGTGCGCGAACGCGCACGAGTGTATTACAATATAGTCCCTCGCCTCGAATGAATTATTTCACGTAACCAGTCCAGTGAAGCGATTACTCTGTTTATTACTTTTCATTATTAACGATAATTATATTATTTAACCCTTTACCTAGGGGGCGTGGTGACGTCGCGGTAACCGGTTCTCCTCAGATCACCGAAGTTAAGCAACGTCGAGTGCGGTTAGTAGTTGTATGGGTGACCATTTCAGCGACTGATTCGCGCTCCCGCGTTGTGTCCTTGGGCAAGGCACGTAACTCCGATTGCCTACATGGGGGCACGATGACGCTGTGTACTAAGGCGTACTACACGTCGAAGGTGCGCATGTCTTCAACCAATCTAACCCTGCCTGTGCCGCGGTGCAGAGTTCAGAGTTACGATGTTGGAGAGCTGACAGCTGCTCGTCGTTGCTCGGTGGTTCTCCCCGGGTACACCGGCTTCCTCCACCGGTAAAACTGTCACCGACATGATATGACCCTGAATGTTAACGTGTCGTTAAACCCTAATAAAAAAAACAACCGTCAGCGCTATTCTCAAAAATCGCCAATTAATTTTCAATATTTTTTCATTTTTTTGTCTCTAAAACATAGGTTATGACCCCTCATTGGAACGAGCTCGTCGAGATCGTTCCAATGAGGGGTCATAACCTATGTTTTTGAGACAAAAATGAAAATAATAGTTATTCAAGAATTTTTTTTGCAAGTGTCGTCTGCTTTTCATGTTAGGTAAAGGGTTAATAAAAACAATGAAGTCCCCTTTACACCCACGGCAAAGCGTCTTCGTTTGCGGGCACGGATACATGACCCAATTGTTGATTGCATAATTCACGTATGAAGTTATCGTATATAATCAAACCCGGAAATCCCAGTAAATCACACTTTGGAAAGTAATATTATGTTATATTATTAGTTTAAACAGTATTTATTGAAAAAAAAATATTATGTTGCAAACATACACAACATAAAAAAAGAATGAACACGATAGTAAAGGGATACACAGCACATAATATCACAGAAGACAAGTTGGAAACAAGATAGATTAAGGATTCGACGGAAAGCTTTAAGCCAATGTGTGTCGTCTCCCCAGGTCGAAATAAATTTACGTCATTTGATTTGTGGCAGTAGTTGAACTTGTATAGCATCACCCAATGGCCGAGACCCCAACAGACAACCTAATAGAATCAGTAAGTCACAGCACCAGCAATCACCCCTCGCAAACACTGAACTAGAATGCCTCTCAAACTAACCCACCACCAAACAGGTGCGACGGCTGGCGGAAGTCATTCTGAGTTGGCCAAAGGAGCACCGGTCCCTGGGCGACGATATATTCAAATGTTTAAACTCTTTAAGCAGATATAGACATATGGGGAACAAAACGGAAGTGCAGAAGAGAACAAAGTGAAGACAGTAGGGAGGTAGGAAGTAAGTAGGTAAGCCAGTCTGAACACGAGTTTCCGTACCTTTAAAACACGTGTTGTGGAAGCAGCTCTCATACACAATGTTGGGAAGGAGTTTATGTCGGAACAATGTACGTGGCAGGCATTCGTGGTTGAGATGGAGAACACTGATCTTTTTCACGGAATACATTCCATAATCTTAATTTGGTTATTTTAACGATCAATGGAAGCGCTTGCTCAATAGAATAAAATCGTGTACCGCACTGAAGATACGGCGAGTATCGTCATTGCTCAAAAATTCAGAGCCAAAAAGTAAGGCGAATACATCTATTGAAATGGGAGGCGGCCGATCATGCTGTTTTGAATATCTGAAAAGTTTGGAAATTACAACAAAAATTGTTCAGATGTCTTGCACTCGCCCACTGACAGAACGGATGAGATGGTATGTGTTTATCGTACAAGTGAGAGTTAAAACTGCTACAATGCAAGCGCAATCTACAATGATAAATTTGAGCAGCGCGAGACTTGGCGCCACCATGAAACCGTGGTGGACGTAGTTTTCCATCATTTAAAAAAAATCTTAAAATTGCTCAGTGACGAGTTTTCGCGGATATGTAAGGGTAGGTTATTCCATTGTTCGGTTACGTTTGGGATGAAGGAGGATTTATAAAGTTGTGACCGACAAAACAGAACTCGGTGATTTTGGCGTGAACGGAGATTAACTGATGGATTCATTGTCGAAATAAGTGGCGGAATTTTATTGTTGATGTATGGAGGCAGCATCTGGTGATACACTTTAAAATACTGTATCAACTTTAGCTTGCGACGTCTCTCCTGCAGAGAGTCCCACCGCGTTTCTGAATAAAACAGAGCCTTACTAGCATTAACGGTTGCCCCCGTAACTATTCGCGCAGCTGCCATTTGGATTTTTTCTAAATCGGCCGCTTTAGATGCTGGACAGTTATCCCAAACAGTGTTAGCGTATTTGAGAAGCGGCCTTATTAAGGCAAAGTATATTTTTTCTAAGACATGACAATCGAGATCAAATTTGTGCTTTCGCAGCAAATCCAATCGAAGCCAGGCTTTCGAGCTGATGTGGTCGATGTGATCGTTCCATGTGCATGTGTTATTTATAAATCGGGCGCTTTAGATGCTGGACAGTTATCCCAAACAATGTTAGCGTATTTGAGAAGCGGCCTTATGAAGGCAAAGTATATTTTTTCTAAGACATGACGATCGAGATCGAATTTGTACTTTCGCAGTAAATCCAATCGAGGCCAGGCTTTCGAGCATATGTGGTCGATGTGATCATTCCATGTGCATGTGTTATTTAATAGGAACCCCAAGCGGGCGCAGGCCCGCACAGGGGTTGCACATACCCAGTCAGATAAATGTGTTCCAGAACAGAACTCTCAATGCCGTCTAAGTCATTTTTGGAAATGGATAGTAAATTTCAGTGAAAAAGTCACGTAACTTCCGGTATCGAATTGCCCATTCAATTGCAATTGGCCTCTCCCCATCTGGGAATGTTTTGGCTGAGACCAGCAATCAAACAAAATGCCAAATTCGTTCGTTTTCTGTTGCAGCCTAATTCGCCTCTAAGCTTTGCGTGATATTTACATATCTACACTTCCCTCGAATTATGTCCTTCTGCAGGTTTGTCACAAATGTCAATATGCTTAGCTGATGATCTCGTTATTTCAGATCGAACTCTCCTGATTTCGTTGCAACTTGTCTGCCAGTGATAACTTTAATCGAAAAACTGGACATGTAACTGATAATAGTTGTTATATTGGTGCGATTGTATACAGATATGCATTGACACGCATCTCGTGAAGTATCAAAACGAATAAAAACGCAGTTTTTGAATTATCCGAATGTTAAGGTGTTGTAAAAGTAAGGAAAAGTTTGCTTGAAAAAGTGATACTGACAGATCAATAACAATGGCATTTTAACCTTCAAAACTGTATGGTACCAGCTAAAACATGTTGTAGAATGACCATTTGAAAATTTCTCAAGTACATAGTTTCATTATTAGTTTGTGATATTTGTTTTTGCTGTACAGTGGAACCCTGTTAACTGAATAGCCACTTTGGCAATGAAAATTATTCAATTGACAGGTGTATTCACTTAACATGGATTGTGTCACTTTCCTGTATTCTAGAGATAAATTTAGCATTTATTCTGTTATATTTTGTTTGACAGAGCTCCATGAGCTCTGTCAAACAAGATATAATAGATTAAATGCCTGTATTAGATGTACTGAGACCAAATTGGTCTATAACCAAAGGAAAACTGGGAAGAGTCAGAGTAATTTCTCGACATGTTACAAAATGTTTTATTCAATTAACAGGAGTTTACACTATAACCTATATTCAATTAATAGGTTAAATTTGTACTTGAGGCATGGTAAATGGTTTTGTGTTGGGAAATTATATTCAATTAACAGGGATATACAATTAAGAGATATCCAATTAAGTGGGCTCCACTGTATAACCAAAAACACCCCCCCCCCCCCCCCCCCCACAATCAAAACCATCATTCAAAAGTCTTGGATTCAGCAAATTTGATTTCTTAATTTATTGGGGTTTGAGGGTCACCTCATGTCGGATAGTTTTACTGGGGGAGGAACCCAGAATACCCGAAGAGAACCACCTATCAATGGCAGCAACTGTTAGGCTTCTCAACATAGTAACTCAAAACAACCAGGGTTAGCATTGGTTGAAAACAAGTGCACCGTCGATGTGCAGTATGCTTTAGTACAGTTGCCGCAGGTGGGATTCGAACTGAGAACATCTCTGCTTGTTTTGGGAAGGGTTTTTTCTTGTTCCAGCTTCATAAAGGAGGTCCGTGAAGTTAGCTCAGTGTTCAGCGTTCAACATTCGTTCAACATTCTTGTGAAGTTAGCTCAGTGTTCAGCATTCAATATTCGTCCAACATTCGTGTGAAGTTAGCTCAGTGTTCAGCGTTCAACATTCGACCAACATTCGTGTGAAGTTAGCTCAGCGTTCAGCGTTCAACATTTCCCAAAATTCAGTGTGCCATAGGTCGAATCTGGGCTTTCACCCGAGGTTTATCATTTATGCGACCGACTGCCCATCGTTTACATCTACAACGCTCATATCTGGGCGACCATTCTCACGTGAAGTGATATTAGTGACTTTTACTACTCCAGTTCAGCGTTCAACATTCGACCTATATTCGTGTGAAGTTAGCTCAGCGTTCAGCGTTCAACATTCGTCAAAATTCAGTGTGCGAGCTCCGAATCTGTGCTTTCACCCGAGATATAGCCTTCATGGGACCGACTGCCCATCGTCTAGTTCTAAGAACAATCATATCTGGGGGAACCCCTCTCGCCTGAAGCGATATTGGTGACTTTTAGTATTCCAGTTCAGCGTTAAACATTCGATTATCCTTCGCGTGGAGTGTGCGCTGCATTCAGCGTTTGGCATTCGGCAATATCTGGAGTTTGAAGAGAACACAACCATAGATAATAAGTGGGATCGGCGCAATCATCGCCCGGAGGGGTAACCCTCATGCAAACGACTGTCCGAGTATCCAACATAATTATAACAACACTCAAACCTAGGCGCCCCACTTAATGCTTTGGTTTCTCTAATTAGAAGGCAGTCCCCATCGTAGAGACAAACTTTTGATTTAACGCTTTCATGCACTGCAGGTCGGTAATGTGGCATTACTGAGAACAAGCTCGGTCATAGGGCTACATATCCTGTGGGACGCCTGATTCAACCGGGACATGTTCTGAATAGCTTCCGTCAACCATTATCCTCATCTTACGTTGGGGCAGGAACTTTTTCAGCCAGTGGTGGGTGTATTAATGCAATCGATACAATCGATGTAATAATAAATAGGCGATCCCTCCCGCCTATAGCAGCATTAATTGGTGGCGTCGCGCATCCGAGCTCATCGTTCAACATTCGAATAACCTTCGTATAGTGTGAGCGCAGCAATCAGCGTTCAAAATTCGGCAGTATCTGAAGTTTGAAGAGAACACATCCCTAGATCATAAGTGGGATCGGTGCAATCATCGCTGGGAGGAGGTAGCCCTCGTGCAAACGACTGCTCGAGTGTCCGCAGTCTACATAATTATGACAACACTCAAAACCAGGAGCCCCCCCACTCCACCCCCACCCCCACCCGGATGCTTTGATCTCTCTATATAGGAGGCAGTCGTCAGCAAAGATGCGAACCTTTGATTTAAAGATGTCAGCCGGGCCGTTGTTGTGACATAAGTATAAAGTCGAAGTCCTAGGACAGTACCCTGTGGGGCTCCTGATTCAACCGGGACATTTTCTGAAAAGTTTCCGCCAACGACTACTCTCATCAAACGTTGGGTCATGGAAGGGGGGGTGCTCTAATGCAATCGATGCACTTATGCAATCGAGCGCACTAATAAAGACACCCCCTCCCCGCATATATAGCGGCATTAATTGGTGTTTTTGAGTATCCCAGCACTCAACATTCCGCAATATCCATAGTTGGAAGAGCACACAACCGTAGGTCGTAAGTGGAATCGGTGCATTCACCGGAGGGGTAGCTTTCATGCAGTCGACTGTCCGAGTGTCCGCAGTATACAAAATAATACATGTAACAACACTCAAAGCCCTTTCGCCGACATTAGTATTGATGAATATATGTATTCCAGCTCAGCGCTCAACATTCGCCCAACATTCAGCGTTCAGCGTTCAACATTCGGCAAAAGTCTGTGTTTGGCCGAAAGAGAAAAGACATATTATGTCGAATCTGTGCTTTCACCCGAGGTGTAAGCTTCAGGCGACGAACTGCCCATCGTCCACATGTAACAACACTCACATCTGGACGACTCCGTGTCGCATGAAGCAATATTGATGATTTTTACTACTCCAGTTCAGGGTTCAACATTCGACCAACTTTCGTATAAAGTTAGCTCAGCGTTCAGCGTTCAACATTCAGTGTGCCACATGCCGAATCTGTGCTTTCACCAGAGGTGTATTCTTCATGCGACCGACTGCCAATCGTTTACATCTAACAACACTCATATCTGGGCGACCCTTCTCACTCGAGGTGATATTGATGACTTTTACTACTCCAGTTCAGCGTTCAACATTCGACTAATATTCGTATGAAGTTAGCTCAGCGTTCAGCGTTCAGCGTTCAACATTCGACAAACGTCAGTGCGCTATATTCCGAATCTGTGCTTTAATCCGAGGTTGAGGTATACCTTTGAATGGGACCGGCTAGCCATCGTCTACTTCTAAGAACGCTCATATCTGGGCGACCCCTCTCGCTTGAAGCAATATTGGTGACTTTCAGTATTCCAGTTCAGCGTTCAACATTCGCATAACCTTCGTGTGGAGTGAGCGCAGCACTCAGCGTTTGGCATTCGGCAGTATCTGGAGTTTGAAGAGAACACAACCATAGATCATAAGTGGGATCGGTGCAATCATCGCCGAGAGGGGTAGCCCTCATGCAAACGACAGTCCGAGTATCCAACTCTAGTTGTAACAACACTCAAACCTAGGCGCCCCCCCCCCCCCCACACACACACACTTAAATTCTGTGATCTCTCTAATTACTAATTAATAGGCAATCGTCAGCGAAGAGGCGAACCTTTGATTTAACGCTGTCATGCAGGCCGATAATGTGGCATAAGAATAAGCTCGGTCCTAGGACAGTATCCTGTGGCACTCCTGATTCAACCGGGAGATTTCTGAATAGTTTTCTGTCAACCACTACCCCCATCTTACGTTGGGTCAGGAACGTTTTCAGCCAGTGCTGGCTGCATTAATGTAATCGATGCATTTAAGCAATCGATGAACTAATAAATAGGCGACCCCTCCCGCATATAGCGCAGCATTAATTGCGGGCGTTGTGCATCCGAGCTCAGCGTTCAACATTCGAATAACCAACCTCCGTATAGTGTGATCGCAGCATTCAGCGTTCAACATTTGGCAGTATCTGGAGTTTGAAGAGAACACATCCCTAGATCATAAGTGGGATCGGTGCAATCATCGCTGGGAGGAGGTAGCCCTCGTGCAAATGACTGCTCGAGTGTCTGCAGTCTACATAATTATAACAACACTCAAACCCAGGATCCCCCCCCCCCCCCGGATGCTTTGACCTCTCTATATAGGAGTCAGTCGTCAGCAAAGATGCGAACCTTTGATTTAAAGATGTCAGGTGGGTCGTTGATGTGACATAAGTATACAGTAGAGGTCCTACGACTGTACCCTGTGGCACTCATTATTCAACCAAGACATTTTCTGAGTAGTTTCCGTCAACGAATAGTCTCATCTGGCGTTGGGTCGTGGAGGGGTGGATGCACCAATGCAATCGGTGCACTCATGCAATCGGGCGCACTAAAAATGAGACGACCCCCCTCCTCTCCGCATACAGCAGCGTTAATTGGTGTCTTTGAGTATCCCAGCATTCGACATTCTGCAATATCCATAGTTGGAAGAGAACACAACCGTAGGTCGTAAGTGGAATGCATTCTTCGGAGGGTAGCTTTCATGCAAACAACTGTCCGAGTGTCCGCAATATACAAAATAATACATGTAACAGCATTCAAACCCAGGCGACGACCTCTCGCCGACATTGGTTTTGATGAATATGTGTATTTCAGCTCAGCGCTCAACATTCGACCAACATTCGCGTGAAGTTAGCTCAGCGTTCAGCATTCAACATTCGGCAAAAGTCTCTGTTTGAGATAAAAAATAAATATATATTGTGTCGAATCTGTGGTTTTACCCGATGTGTACCCTTCATGCGACCGACTGCCCGTCGTTTACATTTAACAATACTCATACCTGGGCGACCCCTCTCACCTGAAGTTTGGGAAGGATACGTTCATAGGCGTATGGGGATTGTTTGTTTGGGGGTGTGGAGGGCAGAGAAGTTTACTTGGCCGAAATTTTCATAGTTGAATCTGAACACGCGAGCGCCGTATAGGCGCGCAGGCGCGAAACAATTAGCAGGGGTCTGGAAAATTTTGAAAAAATGATATGCTTAAATGCGTTTTCCTAGCTTCTGGCAAAAATTTACTTGGCTAATTTTCAGTTCCATTTAAATTAGTACTCTATACGAAAATGTTTTATTGGGGGTTTCTATACAAATTTTCAATATGTTCAAAAAATGTGCCCTCCTCCTTTACAAGGGGCAGCGAAAACACAAAAAGGAGTCAATGGCACATTTTTTTTTCGGGGGGGGGGGGGGGGATTCAGGGGGTAACGGCAAAATTGTAGGACGGAAAGTATTTGGGGGGCTCAGTGTGGGGTCAGGGGTGGGGTGTGGTGGGGGTGGGGTGGGATGGGATGGGATGAAAGGACACTTCGGGGCTTCCAATTCGTCTAATCCAACTTGATTCTCGCGAAATGTATTTGCGTGAATCAATTTGTGCAATCACCTCAAATGCTGCAAACACCGATTATGAAACAAGTGTTTCACATTTTCAACCGTGATTTTCCACAAGCTTCAACATTTTCTTGGGTTTGGTATCATGTCAAGTCATGACCGCTACAGCAGCCGCATGCCTTGATTTGATACCACACTCCAGAAAATGGCAATATAGATTGCACCCCGATTATGTATATACTAATAATTACTATGCTACACCACAACCAGGACGCCGTTATAAATCAGACACGGCATTTCTTACATTCTTTAAGGGAAAACATAGGAGGACTCAGTTCTGTTCATCGTTCTTCTTTGTCTGATTTTTTCCTTTATCTTGCCCGAATTTTCTCCAGTTTTACCCGAATTTTTTTTTTTTTTTTTTTTTTGGGTGGGGGGGGTGGGGCAATTGCCTGGCTCGTACGCCTATGTATACTTTTACTAGGCGACATGACTAGAGAGGTTTCATTGGGGATTCTTTATTTCAGCAAGTTCACGGTCAGAGGAGGGTACATGGTAGACATGGACGCGGCATGACCAGAGAACCGAAACTTTCTTCCTTTTGGCCTAAAATAATTTGATTTTTTAACTGTTCGTCACTTAGTCTTTTTAAAAAATCCATCCATATATATGCCCAGTCGAAAACTGCCCCCCCCCCCCCTCCCCACCCGACCCGGGTGATAAATAAATATGTGAGCATTCACAATTACACAAATGATGTCGATTTATGATTTATTACTGGCGCACTGACGGTTACAAAGTTTCCGGCATCCCTTAGATCTAAACTTTTCCTAGAATCTTACTCGAAGTTTGTAACCGATTCCACTTACGACCTACGGTTGTGTTCTCTTCCAACTATGGATACTGCGGTATGTTGAATGATGGGATACTCAAAGACATCAATTAATGCCACTATATATGCTGGGGGGGGGGGGGGGGAGGGGGTCTTTATTAGTGCGCTCGATTGCATAAGCGTATCGATTGCATTAGCGCATCCACCCTTCCATGACCCAACGTCAAATGAGAGTAGTCGTTGGCGGAAACTTTTCAGAAAATGTCCCGGTTGAATCAGGAGTCCCACAGGGTACTGTCCTAGGACCTCTACTGTATACTTATGTCACAACAACGGCCCGCCATCTTTAAATCAAAGGTTCGCATCTTCGCTGACGACTGCCTCCTATATAGAGAGATCAAATCATCCGGGGGGAGCTCCTGGGTTCGAGTGTTGTTATAATTATGTAGACTGCGGACACTCGAGCAGTCGTTTGCACGAGGGCTACCTCCTCCCAGCGATGATTTCACCCATCCCACTTATGATCTAGTGATTTGTTCTCTTCAAACTCCAGATACTGCCGAAATTTGAACGCTGAATGCTGCGCTCACACTATACGGAAGTTATTCGAATGTTGAACGCTGAGCTCGGATGCACGACGCCCCAATTAATGCTGCTATAGGCGGGAGGGGTCGCCTATTTATTATTACATCGATTGCATAAGTGCATCGATTGCATTAATACATCCACCACTGGCTGAAAAAGTTCCTGCCCCAACGCAAGATGGGGGTAATGGTTGACGGAAACTATTCAGAACATGTCCTGGTTGAATCAGGAGTCCCACAGTATATGTAGCCCAATGACCGAGCTTGTTCTAATGCCACATTACCGACGTGCAGTGCCCGACAGCGTTAAATCAAAAGTTTGTCTCTACGACGGGGACTGCCTTCTAATAAGAGAAACCAAAGCATTAAGTGGGGCGCCTAGGTTTGAGTGTTGTTATAATTATGTTGGATACTCGGACAGTCGTTTGCATGAGGGTTGCCCCTCCCGGCGATGATTGATCCGATCCCACTTATTATCTATGGTTGTTTTCTCTTCAAACTCCAGATATTGCCGAATGGCAAACGCTGAATGCTGCGCACACTCCACACGAAGGGTAAATCGAATGTTGAACGCTGAACTGGAATACTAAAAGTCACCAATATCGCTTCAGGTGAGAGAGGGTCCCCCCAGATATGATTGTTCTTAGAAGTAGACGATGGGCAGTCGGTCCCATGAAGGCTATATCTCGGGTGAAAGCACAGATTCGGAGCTGGCACACTGAATTTTGAGGAATGTTGAACGCTGAACGCCGAGCTAACTTCACACGAATATAGGTCGAATGTTGAATGCTGAACTGGAGTAGTACAAGTCACTACATCACTTCAGGTGAGAATGGTCGCCCAGATATGAGTGTTGTAGATGTAAACGATGGGCAGTCGGTCGCATGAAGGTTACACCTCGGGTGAAAGCCCAAATTCGACATATCGCACACTGAATTTTGGGGAATGTTGAATGTTGAACGCTGAGCTAACTTCACACGAATGTTGGTCGAATGTTGAACGCTGAGCTAACTTCACACGAATGTTGAACGAATGTTGAACGCTGAACACTGAGCTAACTTCACACGAATGTTGAACGAATGTTGAACGCTGAACACTGAGCTAACTTCACACGAATGTTGAACGATGTTGAACGCTGAACACCGAGCTAACTTCACGGACCAAGGTTTGTTTCATATTGCACAATTTTGTCATGATTAGTAATCATAAATCCTTTAAAAATAACTATAAAAAAAATGCATAGAACATTTAAAGAAAAACATTTTCTGTGAAGATTTGTCCTCTGAGATAATAAGATTCGACTACGACTGAGACTGAATATTCTCGGAAAAAGTATGAGGGCTGAATCTTCCTGAGGCTGAATCTTCATGAACCCACTTTTTTCAAACTAAATTGCCCATTACTTATAAAGCACCATAACTAAGGCAAAAGCAATACTATGAAATTCATAAGTCTGAAATTCTATAAGTTCCAAATAAATTGACACAAATTATACAGCAAAATGAAGAATGTGGTGTATAGAACCCCAAAATTATGTGTGCACCTCACGCACTGGCACACAGTCGACATCAGATATCTGAAAGTGTGCTATCGGTACCATATTTGTACCATAACTGATAATAATAAAATAATATTTCCTAAGAACAACAAACACAGGAATTCAAAATGCAGCCTCAAGGCTGCAAGGGTGAGAATGCCAACGCAGTCCCATTGTCCTTGAAAGGGAGAGTCCTTTACAAATAGATTTTTGTCATGTGATACTCTGGATAATCCCCATTTTTTAATAGAAATCAATTTCATGATGCTCGAAAAATCCAGAAAATGTCACAATACGGAGTTATGACCCTTAATTCGTTAATTTTTGCCTGTTTGCAGATTGTTTGCACAATAGCTTGGAACAAATAGCAGTAGATTTGATTCAGTATTGGAATGTGAGACTTTCTTAATGTCTTGAATGAGTTAAAACAATTGGTATGTTCCGGCTATACTGAGCAGAGTTATGACCCTTAATTTGTTGATTTTGTCCTGTTTTCAGCTCGGCAGAATGATACCTTCAAATATCAATGGATTTTGTCAACGCTTGGTATGTGAGACTTTCTTAACAATGACTTGAATGGGTACGAAAACTGGTATCGTTTGGCCATACTGAGCAGAGTTATAGCACTTAATTAGTTAATGTTTTCCTGTTTTCAGCCCATTAGCACTGTGGCCTGCACACTTATCAAAGGATTTGGTCAATATTTGGTATGTGAAACTTTCATAATAATGTCTTGAAGGAGTTCGGAAATTGGTACAGCTCAGCCATACTGTGTGGAGTTATGGCCCTCACTTAGATAATCTTTGCCTGTTATCAGCTCATTAGCATGAACCTCAACAATTATCTATAGATTTGGTCAATAATTGGTATGTAAGACTGTAGCAATGTCCTGAAGGAGTTCGGAAACTGGTACGGTACTGACATACTTACCCTCAGATAGCTAGTTATACCTCCACTTTTTTCAAAAAGTGGGGTATACTGGATTGCGACTATCCGAGAGTCGGTGTGTCTGTCCATGCAGCTGTGCGTACGTCTGCCCATTCCTACTCAGATGTCGGCCCGCATTAGAACTTGAACATTACTGTTCAGATTTCATTGAAATTTCATACACATGTTCACTTTCATACATGTAAGATCTTTAAGGAGTAACAACCGTTTTGCTGTTGAACATATTGTTTCTGTGCATTATGGCCCTTTGAATGTACACAAATATCCTATTGTTTGTCTGTTCGCCTACTATATCGGATTTGGGTTATCTGATCTCAATCATATTTATTACTTTTCAGACTTATCCCACTTTTTAACTTTGACAATTTCCTGTTTGTCTCGTAAAATACCAATGTTTTGTCTATTTGCCTCATATTTCAGGTTTGGGTTATCAGATTTCAATAAAATTTGGAATGAAGATTGTTTATGGGAAAGGCTTTCAAATTAGTCATGTCCCTGCAGTAAAACCAAGACAATTTATGCAAATCACCTTCCCACATATGGCATTATGTCTTTGTTCTCTTTGATGGTCCTTCTGACCTTTACAGTTACTACTGGGTTGGGGTGTGGTGGGGGAGGGGATTAATGTTGCTGCAAAACAAAGACAATAATTTCACCTCTCACATGTAGATGATCTGATTGACACATACCATTGTTAACAGTTGGACGTTGATCTCACAATTTCTGCTGGGTTGGATTTCTCTCTGCTACAAAACAAAGATGATAAACCCCTCGTGGGTTTGCCTAGTGCTGAAAATATGTCCATCTTAGCATTTTCAGAGATGGGGAGGGGGGGGGGAGGTAGGAAGTGGGTGCATATGTCATGCTTAGCTTAGCATGCTGTTCTTAATATTACATGATCCTGTAGAGTTCCTCTGGTGTTTTGAATTCTAAAATGGGTTTGTGAACACTTCAAAGATTTTACACAAAAAACTTTTTTGTCCTGAGATTTGTTGCAAGGTCCATTGGGTGAGAGATTTTGTCTGTCATCTGACACAGCCTTATCCTTGACACCGGAATGTCAGCACCTCTGGTACAATCTCTTGCATTTGAAGTCTATCCATATGTTCGTCCGTATATATGTCCATCTGCACTCTGATGTCTGTTTGCATTATAACTTGAACATTACTTCTCAGATTTCTGCGAAATTTGGGATAAAAGTTTTTTTATGGGAAAGGCTTTCAACTGAGTCATGCCCCAGCAGTAAAACAAAGAAAATACCTGCAAACCGCCTTCCCACTTGTGACATTACAGGAACCCCAGCGGGCCGTAGGCCCGCAAGGGGTTGCCCATACCCAATCAGATAAATGTGTTCCAGAACAGAATTCTCTAATACAGTCACGCGATATTTTGAATTGAACAGTAATTTTCAGGGAAAAAATCACGTGACAATTGCAATCGGCTTATCCCCCTCAAGGAATCTTTGGGACGATATCAACAATCAAACAAAATGTCAAATGCGTTCGTTTTCTGTTGCAACCCAACTCGCATCTCAGCTTTGCGTGATATTTACATGTCTACACATCACTCGTATTCTGTCCTTTTAGAGGTTTTTCAATATGCTCAGCAATAATCTTCTTATTTCAGATGGAACTCTCCTGATTTCGTTGCAACTTGTCCTATTTGGCGATTACATGCTGGACCTTGATTGAAAAGCCGCAGATATAACCCTCGATCTTGTTGATTATATTGGTGCGATTTCATAAAGATACACATGGAGACATAGCTCGTGAAGTTCGAGAATCAAAACGAAACACAGTTTTTGAATTAGCCTAATTTTAACGTGTAATAAATAGTAATGAAAAGTTTGTTTGAAAATAGGCGATACATTGCTCCCGGGTCGTTTCGCCCCAATTCCCGTTCGCCCCTCGAGTCGTTTCACCTCAATCCTCTTTCGCCCTGGGTCATTTCGCCCCACAGATGAAGGTGGGTGGTTTCGCCCCTAAATTTAAATTTTATTTTGGTAATGCAATGTAATTGTTTCCTTTAGTACTTTAGTATTTTTTTCATCAAAGAATTTACCGAAGTAAACAATTTCCATTACAATTTTCATAATTTTTACAAAATTGAAAATTGTTACCGTATCTGCTTTGACCGATACATGAAATCAGACAAATAGAGAGGGTTTTGGTGGTATGTCAATGAGGTATGGAATATGAATTAAATAAAAACAGAACTTGCAGTGATATTATGTTTTATTCCTGTTTTACTTATGTATTTGTCTATATTTTTACAGTTTAGTATTCAGAAGCACAGTTTTTGACATTTGAGTATAATTTGTACATTTATATAACATCCCTAACAATGCATTACAATTATCAATCTGCATGTGCCGTTTTTCTTCTGTGGGTCTTTTACTCTTTTCCCCGGACACCTCTCCATATATGTTTCCACAAAGTTTGAGTCATTCATCTCAATGCTGCGAATAGGAAATTTCTTTCGCATTTTTGTAATAATACCAATACATTCATCCAATGCAACAAGTAGTGGATTTTAATTTTCTGCCGTTGTTAAAAATTGTTTTCAAGATGGTGTTAGTTTTATGCATTATAATGTTACTTGATGGTGGAAAAGTACTTTAAACCATTAAAACAATTTAATAATAAAATCATTGCCGTTTCGACCCCTCATACCCGAGTCATTTCTCCCCACTATAGGGGCGAGACGACCCGCGGTGAAACAACACATCAGCCGGGGTGAAGGGCAGTTGGGACAAAATGGCCTGATATTGATAGGTTACTTTTTCGGTCCAGTCAGAAATCAAAATATACTACTTTGTGATGTCCATCTTTATTTATGAACAATGGTTTATAGTTTTGTAAACCAAAAAAAAAAACGGAAAACTTATAACCTTTTCATATTTTTAATGCCATCGAAAATAACATGTCATCGTGTTTAGGGAACATGAAGATTCGGTCTGGGGAAAACTCGGCCTGGGTAGAGTCATCCCAAAGAAAAGCAATACAGTTATACATCTGTGAGATATTTTAGATACGCTACAATATTTTTTTTCACTCCTAAAAAAATAATATATATTGTATAATTATCTCTGCAGTGATCCACGTTCAAAGGGGGCACGGCAGCTCAGTAGGTAGAAATGCAAGCTCTGTTGTCCTCTGTTTGAATCCCACTTGTGGCAACCGCATTGTGTCCTTGCGCACCCCATTGCCCATGTGCGGGCACAGTGGCTAAGGTGTACAGTACGTTGATGGTGCACTTGTCTGCAACCATTGCTAACCCTGCTCGTTTGGAGTGTTAATATGTTGGGAGCCTGGCATTTGCTCGGTGGTCGGTGGTTCTCTCCGGGGACTCCAACTTCCACCACCCATAATACTGTCCGACACGAAGTGGCACCGTCAAAAGTGCTGTTAAACCCCAATAAATAAATAAATAAATAAATCCACGTTCCATGTGTTCTATAATATACTGTCATCAGTGAGAATTGTATCCAAACTGTCCTCCAGCAATTTGACCCAAACCGACTGCTAATTTAACCCAAATCATCCTATGGCAATTTGATCCAAACCCCCTCCCCCCTCCCCCAACCCCCCCATCCCCAGAAAAAGGTCCTACTAAACACCGAGAGATACTGAGGTGAAAAGAAAAAAAGTGAGTCAGGGTTGTTTAAAAATGTTTAAATATAATTGCAGACATTTAATTGATTCCTTCGAAGCAATATACGTGATGTTACTTGATTTATTCGAGTAAATGCAAGATATATACATGGAGACCGAGCTCATACCGAAAACTACCCCTTGGTATATAGTAAGTAGCTTGGTTTTTAATGGGCTACGTCTGTGCGTGGATGAAGCACTTAAGTGGTAACTGGGTATCATAAAACCGGTCACTGTAATATTTGATAAAAATAAACCTCCTATTAGATTTTATCTGCGCCTTGGGCCGGCCATACTTTTCAGTTCCGACAGCTCTAAAGTTTGTTTTTTTGTATAATTTTCATTTATTTTTTTGTTTATTGTTTAGCCATTGTTGGCTTTATATTATTAGGATTTTGTGGCGTACTGTGATAAGTATTGCTCGGCTGTACACCCAAAGCTACAGATTGTATTTGGTATATGTACAGTACATGGGGAGAGGATTGCAACAAAATCACCTGTGGAGTGGAGTTATCACCCAAAGTATCACTTTCAAATTCTGTACATATGGACAAAAACACAAGCAATGTTTCAGCCACTGGAGTCAATGGACCTCCAGGTTTAACCCAGAGGTACATCGGCTGTCCAGAGCTTAACTTGTGCTTGTTATGCTTTGCAACAAATTTGGAAATATAGTTTGGGTGAAATCTTCACTCTGTGGGTGATTTGGTAATAATACACTCTGCACCTACTGTATATATACAGTGTACCTTTTAGCCCTTTCGCCTGTGACAACGGCACTAATTTATGGTGATTTGTTGACACTTTTTTGTTTTCAAGGTTTTCGCCTTCTTTACATGACCAGTTTTTTTTTACAATTGCCGCCGTTTTATAGAATTGTAGAACAATTAAGTCAGTATCCTTTTAATCGTCGGTCACAATGGTCAGCCATGAGTGCTGACCATGTCTCTAGTCTTACAGCAATTTTTTTATCGTTGGTGACTGAAAAATTACTACTTCCGAAAAATACTGTTTTCCATGTCATTATATTGGTCCATAACAGTCACTTTAAATACCATTACCAAGCTACCTACTAAATACCAAAGGGAAGATTTTTCAGCACACTCTATTACATTAGCACCCATAATTCTCAAATATGGCATTAAAACCATGCACAAACTACTTAAATTTAATTTCATAATCAGAATAAACCACCAGGGTTCAATGGCTCAGTAGGTAGAGGTGCAGGCTGCAAGCCGAGAGGTCCTCGGTTCGAATCCCACCTGCAGCAACAGCTTTGTGTCCTTGGGCAAGACACTTTTACCCCCATTGCCCATGTGGGGGCACGGTGGTGCTGTGTACTAAGGCATACTGCATGTTGTTGGTGCACCTGTCTTCGAACAACGCTAACCCTTCTTGTGTAGTATGTTTGTAGTATGTTTGGGGAGCTGACAGTTGCTTGCCATTCGTCCATGGTTCTCTCTGGGTACCCTTGCTTCCTCCATCCATAAAACTGTCGTGGTCATGATTAGTTGTTGTGCAGAAGTATGTGACCTTTGACACCAATAAATAAATAATAAAAAGAACACACCACCCCATACCTGTTTCACTCCTACTTTCATTCACCTTGGTATCCCTCGGTTTGCCTCGGTGTTTACTATGCCCGCCAGAAAAGGGGTGATTTCTTTTTCTAAAATAAATAAAAACAAGAAACAGTACATTTTAACAGGTAGTAACAAAATAATTTTCATGAAAAGCACAATTTTATGTTAGTTAATAGCTGAAACAATGCAGGGTGATATTTGCAAATCTTATTTTATTACTGTTACCAGGTACTGGTAATGAAAATTGTTGTTTGTCATCAATACTTGATAAAGTTTCTGACAAAGTACATTTTTACTATCCCAATGTTAGCTACGAGACATAAGCACACAATTTGATGTTAGATTAACATGATACAGGTGCTTAGCCAGGATATCAAAGTTAGGGGCAAGAGTAATATCTAGAGGGGTGGGGCAGGGGCATAAAGAATATGATGCACAGCATCACCAGAGCCACATAGCAGTGAGATGGGGGTGAGGACAAGAGGGAGTGTGCTCCTCTCATCAGTGGAGGGGTCGGTGCCCCCCCTCCCCCCCCAAAAAAAAGAAAATTGAAATTCAAGACAGAAAAAACACAATTTCCTTGACTCTGTGTCCATAATATATAAGTTGCGATCAAGCATAAATATCTAGATATTAAAATGTCTTGTCGGATGTTCATTATATGGGTTAACAGGGGAGAGGAGAGTGGGGAGGGGGGGGCATAAATGAAATTGCGGAGGGCATATGCCCCCCCCCCCCTCCAGTACCCATGCCTACAGTACGGCCGCCGTGGACTGGTCACTTTCCACGGGTGAGCAATATTTCCGCGGACGCAATGATATTAGATTTCAAACCCTGTTTACAGCAATAATCATCAACATTTAATTAATGAAGCACAGGGTACAATCCGGTGCTTCATTAATTAAAATTTTATTGATGATGATTTTCTATTACCTGGTAAAAGTATGCGTGGACATCACTGCCCATGCATGGATTATGACCAGTCCACGGCAACTGTACTGTATGTTTGCGCCACTGCTATGAGGAGGGACTAATCTAAATGGGTGGGTGTGTTTACAAATATTAATATTTTTTAACACCTGATAACAAAGTAACATACGTTTATGAACAACCACACAATTGACTTTTAATTACAATTCTCCTAATTCCTATTAAACATACATGAATGTTTATTAATTTTGTGGAATTTTTACACTGTGTATGAAGCTTATTTGGGCCTGTATGTTTGTTAAAATTGCCCTTCCACTTGGGAGGACTTCTTGAAATCAGTCTGCACTGGATTATATGGTATTCCTTTGTGTAAGACAATGTATTCATTGTAATAATCTTCATGCATAAGGCCCCACAAAGTAGATCTGTTTCTCAGGCCATTGTTTTGTAAAATAGCATGCAGGCGGGTGTTTTTTATATTTTGTAATTATTTCTTTGCCATTAAAAGTTCATGTTCTTGGTTTGTTTTAGGCCTCATAATCTACAGAATAGCATGGGTGGTGGTGTATTCCATCCCTTGAGTGCAAGAAGGCTTTGCAATGCTATAGCATAAGCCTTGTTGCACTCCAGAGACAAGTTTATCAATTTTAATAACATGGGTAAAATATCAGACATGAACCATTTAATTATTTTTTTTAGTTCACTTCTACAAAGTCAAGCTGGGCTTATCTAATCACTCTCCTTCCATTGTCCATCCGTTTGTAGTCCATCAACACAATGTTTTGGTCTTCTCGCCCAAAACCACTCGGCCAATTCAAGTGAAAGTTTGTGTGAGTGATGGTCCCAAAGGGGTATTGCATTTTTGTTCAACTCAACATGCCCAGATCCATAGGGAGGGGGTGGGGGAAAATGCTCCCAAAATATTTTTAAAATCTTCTCATGAACCAGTGGGTACAGTGACTTGATACTTGTTATGGAGTTTCCTTTTGAGGTGTAGAAACAATTTTGTTCAAACGTAGTTCGTGAAGCAATATTTGGCTTTGTAATGGGAGGAGTTAGATTTTTGGCACCACCCAAAATTTCTATTTTCTGAACCGATGGTCCGATTTGAACGAAATTTAGTATGTGGTATTATTGGGTCATAAGTACTTGTCTCATGCAAAAACACATGGGACCCCAGGAGCTAAAAATAGAAATATTTTCAAACGCCCATGTTTCCTAAACCACTTGGAACAGAGAGCTGTTATATGGTATGAAGCATCTTAGGACCAGTAGAAATGAACGGTAAAAAAATTGCCTTCTGTTATGTCAGGGAGTTCTGCAGAGGGTATCAAAATAATGCTGACTCAGCATATTTACAAACATTTAGAAAATCTTTTCTCCAGAACCAATGGTCAGAATCTTTTGATATTTGGTATATAGCACCCATAGAAGGGTCAGATAGAAGTTTGTTAAAGTGAAGACCATTGGTTCATATTTGGACTCAATGCAAGAGCCCAATTGTTTTAACTAAGGGCAATATGTGGAATTTACTTTAAAAATCTTCTTCAGAACCACCAGTCAGAATCTTTTAATGTTTGGAATACATCATTGTTATGAGGGTCAGATTCAAGATTGTTCAAACCAAATCCCTAGGTTAATATTTGGGCTTCCTTTGGTAGCCCAAATTTTAACTTAGGGTAATATGAGAAAGTTTCTTTACAAATCTTCTTCAGATCCACCAGTCAGAATGCTTTCATCTTTGGTATACAACATCTCTAGAGGGGGTGAGACTCAAGTTTGTTCAAATCGGAGTCTGTTGGTTAAAATTTGGGCTCGCTATGGTAGCCCAAATATTAACTTAGTGCAATATGAGGAAATTTCTTTTAAAATTTTGTTCTTCAGATCCACCAGTCAGAATGCTTTCATATTTGGTATACAGCATCTCTAAGGAGGTCAGATTCAACTTTGTTCAAATCGAGTACCTGGGTTAATATTTGGGCTCCCTATAGGAGCCTCTATTGGCCATGTAGCTGCAGAATTAGAAAAGATTAATTCAGTACCCTCTAGAGGTATGTAACTAAGAGTAATCTACATAGGTTGCATCAAGGGGCTTCAGAGGGGAGCTCCAAATTTTTCATTATGACCAACTGAAGAAAGGGCATGATGCTTGGACTGTTTTTGTCACTCCCGAGGGGTTCAAGGATTGACAGTGTATCCTATGGAAATGGATTGCTTATGTAAGATTCATTCTTGGACTGTTCTGTTCAAGGTGAGCGCTTCGGGCCCTGCGGGGCCTCTTGTTTATTTATTTATTGGGTTTTAACAACACTTTCGACAGCCAACTGCTACAAGTTTCTTCTACCATTGAACCAAGTCTCTCGTCCAACTGCAGCAGACATGGTCTACTGAGTTTTTAGCTCACCTGACTTTCAGTCAGGGTGAGCTAAAGTGATCACTCGCCGTCCGTCGTCCGTGAACATGGTGTTTGCGTCTTTTCCTCCAAAACTGCTGAACCGATTTGAGTGAAATTTGAGATGATGGTTTGTTATGACATCGCATTCTTGTTCAAATCAAGTTGCCCTGCCCCTCAGTTGGGCCTCGCCCAAAAATTATGCCTAAATCTTAAAATCTTAAAAAATTTTCTTCTCATGAACCAGCAGCGGCGGAGACTTGATATATGGTGTGCAGCTTCCTTTTGAGGTGTAGACTCAGATTTGTTCGAGAGAAGTTTGTGAGGCTATATTTGCCTTCGTTATGGGAGGGGCAAGATTTTTCGTCCCGCCCAAAATTTCTATTCTCTAAACCAAGAGGCTGATTTGAACCAAATTTAATATGAGGGCTTATTGGGTCATAAGTACTTAATGTATGCCCCAAAACATTTTTACGTCACCCCATGGGAACCACAGGAGCTAAAAAAAACCAAAATTTAAAATGCCCATATCTCCAAAATCACAGGGCTCTGAGAATTCGTATTTGGTGTGAAGCTTCCTTGGGATATCCTGGACAAAACCGGTCAGCGCCATGTACAAAAATGTCCGTTCAAATTTTATTATATTTTCAATTTTTGTCTCAAAACATAGCTTATGACCCCTCATTGGAACGAGCTCATTGAGCTTGTTCCAATGGGGTGGGGTGGGGGTGGGGGTCATAAGCTATGTTTTTGAGACAAACATTGAAAATCTTTAGTAATTCAAGAATTTCTTGTGCAAGTATCGTCTGCTACTCGCATTTGGTGAAAGGTTGAGAATGACCAGTTCCAGCTAATGATACAGTATAATGATCATGCAAGTGAATAATTATGTCAGCACGTAACTGGCATGCGTTACTCTGTCTCATATAATTGATGTGAGCCAGTGTGACAATGTTTGCCTGTTTTGGAGCAAATTTGTTCCTTAGTTAACCCATATAATACCGCACTTCAAAAGTAACGGTTAACCGATCAATTACTTTTTTTATCGATCAAGACGTTGATCATTGGTTAGTCGGTTAATCGGTTAACCGTATCAGCTCTAATTAATTTCTATCAACATGATTACTGCAATAGCCTTTGATGTGGTGGTTGAACAATCTAACAATCTATGTATTTGAAGATAAATAAGCATAATTCATGTGATTAAGACACATGTTGGAAATGGGTCCCGCAAAAAATAAATGGGTCCCGCAAAATCCTGGCTAACTGTGGGAGCCCCAATTATAACTTAGTTCAAAATGAGGAATTTTCTTTAAAAATCTTCTTCAGATCCAGCAGTCGGAATGTTTTGATATTTGGTATGCAGCATCCTTATGGGGGTGAGATTCAAGTTTGTTTACGCCAAGTCGCTGGGTTCATATTTGGGCTCACTGTGGGAGCCTGAATTATAACTTAGTTCAAAATGAGGAATTTTCTTTAAAAATCGTCTTCTTCAGATCCAGCAGTCAGAATGTTTTGATATTTGGTACCGTATGCAGCATCCTTGTGGGATGAGATTCAAGTTTGTTCAAGCCAAGTCCATGGGTTCATATTTAGAGGTTCGAATTTTTTAATTAGTTCAATATGAGGAATATACTTTAAAAATCTTTCTTTTTTTCAAATCCACCGGTCAGAGTTTTTGGATATTTTGTATAAGCTTTTCTTATGAGGGGCAGATGCAACTTGTTCAAATAAATTTCCTGGTTTGATATTTAGGCTACCATGTCAGATGAACGCCCTCGGACCCCCTGGGGCCTCTTGTTGTTTGTTTGACAACATTGCCCCGGCTTCTCTCTATATTTTTCATTGTAAGTTAGTCACTATGTAGGCTTCCAAAATGTATTACTGCATGTTTGTCTGTCTGTCCTTCAGATGAAATGTTTCTTTGCTTTTCCTTTTCCTCGCTCTACATTTTAAATAATTCGCAGCTATCTTTCACCGTCCACCCCCCCCCCCCCCCCCCCCCCACACACACACACATACACAAATCAGGACTGGGGAGAGGATTGAGTACTTTGTCAAAATGAGATCAGCTCAACGACACTCCTTGGCAGGGTGAAGTTCACCACAAAATGGCTTCACGCCGGCCCATTTCAGGGCCACCATAATCTGAAAAGGAGTTTCTTTATACAAACCATGTCACCATATTATTCATTTTATTGAAAATCAAAACAGCCTTTTAAGGCTTCCATAGTTTTAGTTATTTTCTTTGTGTTTAATCTAAATGTCAAGTGGTTGTATAAACCACGAACGTCCCCTAATTAAACACAAAGAAAGAAAGTTAAAAATATATTTTGATTTTTGAAGGAAATTCAGTGATATTTTGGAGATAAAGACTGACACTCTGCAGAACAAATCTGGAGGAATGTTAAAGTCAATGTTTTTGGAGTGGAGTGACAGTTATGGGTAAGATTTTCCCCCTGTATTCACGAGTTAGAGCACAGCACCGCAGTTTTTTTTAAAACTGCTGTGCTGTGGTTTCAACTCGTGATTACAAGGAAATCTTACACTTTGAAGAGACGGTTCTGCCTGTGTAATCGGCGATATTCCTTCCCTCTAACGTGTCAGCCAGCAGTGGTGTGGGTTCAACTCATGATTACAGGTGAAAGCTTACACTTTGGAGAGGTGCTTCTGGCTGTGTAATCAGCGATATGATATTCCTTCCCTCTTACGTGTCACTGGCACGTTAGAGCGAATGTAATATTACTGAATACACACAATAGGATGTGATATTGCACTCTAGGGAATGGGGGAGAGAAATCCATTTTCTTTTTACTACAGGAATTTTTTTACCACAGCAATATGAAAAAATAACTGAACACCGTATTGACATTTCAGAAATTTTATTCCATTTCTTTTGCTGAACTTCGGAATGTCACTTTTCAAATGTTCAAACTTTCTTGCCAAGTTTCGACACTTTTGCTTTACTGTCTTTCGCGTTTCGCTTTCTTGAAACTTTCATTGGAACTGCTTCTGTCTCTGGAAATAAGTCATCAATACCCATTTTACTGTAGACATAGTACAATAAAGTATCATCAGTGTCATTAAACTTCGGTAACAAAGTTTTTTCAACTTTCGGCTGTAAGTTAAAGCCTATAGTCGGCAATCCATCTGTATGCTCTCTCTGTTGCGCCCAATTAAACCCAACGCCTTTAAGTGGTAATGCAGGTATATGCTCTATTTGTTCTGGAACCATGTTATTCCCTGTCAATTCCATTTTCTTCTTCCTGCATTCGTTAATCCATTGACCTTGCTCATTGCAATAAAAACATACTCCTTTGTTAGGGTATGTGTTTTGCCAATGTCATTTCTGTTGACAAATTGAACAAAACTCTTCAGGCAGTGTCAACTTATAAAGTTCATTTACAAGCTTTTTTATTTCATTCCGTTTAGATGCTTTGTAGTAAATGCTTCTAACATCATTTGCTTTTTCCAATCTTGGATCGATATTCATTTTTTAACTTTGGAAAACACCTCTCGCGATCTTGATAGCTCAAAAGCAAAGTGTGAGACACCCTCATTTGTCTCCATCCTTTTATACTTTTTCATTTCAGTTTTTCTTTTCTTTCAGAAAAATTAATTTTGCAATCTGAAAGCTTGTGGTGTTACGCTCATTGACTCATCGAGTTTTTCTTTCTATGTGATTGACACAATTCCCTAAACATTTGTTTTAAATGAACTAGCAAAAAGTTATTTTCCTCATTTGGTAAACACAAAATCATATCAAATCTACATTTGACCTTATTTAGATGCAAATTTGTACATGTCTGACTCTATGTCTCCCACAGTCAGAGAAGATTTTATTAAATGTTACAAGTAAAAATTTACTAGTAATGCTACATTCAATTTTTACCAAAGAAATGGACATGTATTGTAAGTCCGATGTGGATGTGTTATGTAGAGGGTGTGGGGGAATACAGAAAACAAGTTTTTTGAATGCGATGGGGCAGATCCTTTTAGGGAAGTAGTGACTTTAGCTGATGAAAAATTATTTGTAAAAAACAATTTCATTTTTTGGAAAAATATTTTGATATACAGTGGAAACTTATGAGCATCACAAACGCTATTTGCATTATACCATTTGAAATGTATTACTTGGTGGTTTAAAAAACACATTGGAGTGAAACATTTCCATTCTTTGTGATTACAGGGGATACGTCCAAGTTTTTCTCTCTCCATGTTTTTTTTTTGTTATGAAAAAAACTCAGCTCGGAACCCTAAACCAAAGTTGTAGCTATACCCTCCAGCTACAATTAACTTCTGTATCCACAAAGTATTTTATTTTGCCAAAACATGTGGGAAATATGAGGTTTTACACCTCTTTGAATTGAATCAAGTCTTGATACAAAGACTTGAGTGCGAACGTGCAAACTTTTTGAATTGTCATGCCTTGATGCCAAGACATTTTTAATTAAAAAATGATCTTTCAATAAAATGTCAAAACCTTACCCCAAAAAGATTTGACATTCGACAGTCTCGAAATACCACTGAAATGTGTCGTTAAATGTGTGAAAAGAGTTGCTCTTTTAATACAGTGGCCCTGAAAAGAGCCGTTTTTGTAAAATTCTCTTTGTAAAAGTATTCTGTCATCACTGTATATTAATCATTGCTAACTTCTCTTGGATATTTTTCTGTATCCCTCGCTTAATTCTTTAGTGGTTTGTCTTGTATTCACCGCTGAATTCCATCTTCGCAATATCTTCTTATCCACTTCATCTGTACAAAACAACGGTCTTCTCTCCTCACTTAGTTCAATATCAACTGAACTGTTTTCCGCCATATTGAGGATATAAATATCCAACACGGATGTCTCTGAAAAAAAAACACTCAAGCTTAACGATAACAGCTGGAGTGTCTCTGCTCAATATGAATTTGTGTTTATTTTGACAGATAATACTTCATAACTTTTTAAGTTTCGGAACGGGGTGCGTCGCTTAAGATAGCATCTTCAACTACAGTTCACAAGCTTTACGATAGTATATAATATGGCCAGATAGAATAAATATGAGCGAAGATATTCGAATAAATAGGTAAAAGTACGGATATGGTGGGAGTGATTGACCCGTTGTTCTGCTGTTAAATGCGTGGTATAAATCGTGGGAAAAGCTCGTATATTTCAAAAATAAAGTTGATCGATCACATTTCATTGATGGAAAATAATATTTCAGGTGTTATTCTTGTATCGATATAACACTCAGTGTAGGAGGTAGGCAGTCAGGCTGCGAGGCACGTGGGTTGCTAGACAGCGAGCCAGGCAGGCTGTAAAGATGGGAGGCATGCCAAGACCGGCAAGCCAGGTATGCCGGTTGGCAGATGGGGTGAGAGCCAGACAGACAGGCAGACAACGCAGGCTGGCTAACACTGTCAGACAGGCAGGCTGGGAGACAGGAAGATCGACTGGTCGATGTGCGATTGGGTAGTATGGCTGGAAGGGCAGGCAAGGTGGGTAGGATGGGATTCCATGTAGGTTAGTAGGCAATGAAGGAAGGGGTGTAGTGGAGTAGTTGGTGGTTAATTAGGTAGCAATGTCGGAAGGAAGAGGGGAGTCCGGGACAGGTCAGAGTTTTACGACGGACTAGCAGAGTGGCAGGTAGTAATATAATAATAACACTTTGGCTACCGCTGTTTTGTCGCGGTTCTCGGGTGAGAAGGTTCTGGTTACCCCTGTACTCCCAGCTGCCTCCCGATTCCCACGCTTCTTCTCTCCTCCCAACACCCGGAGACGAACTGCTTGATGACATGTCTTGCCCCTTCTTCCCAATCTCTCCGATTAGCATATTAACCCTCTCCTTTGAGTCTCCCACTAACCACATGTCCTTCATTCTCCCACCCCACTTCCCCATTATGCTCCCAGTGAATCTTATTCTTTTAGACTGGTATTTTGGGGATTCTAGAAGAAAGTGTTCCAGGGTTTCCACCACCCCCAAATTGCACATCTTACACTCCTTTTCACTGTTTTTCCCATTTTTCTCCTCAACTCCAGGGACCGCGACCTCAGCTTGAACAACAGTAGCCCCCAAAGGTGCAATCAGGGTACTCTTCAAAACCAGGTTCCTCTTTATCACGCAGGCCACCCAAAGACCTCTTTGGTTTGAACCCATCTCACCAATTAAGGTTACCACCGCCCCCCCCCCCCCCCCATGACCTTTTCTCTCACGATTCTTTTATCCTGGTATGCCCAAACGTCTAGGTCCGAGATCTCCAAGGAGTAGTTCTCTATTAGCTCCCTCGCTTGGACCATCCACCCTGTCTTGATATTTCAGTTGAAAATTCTCTGGAACATTACTTTACACCATTGGCTGTCGGGGAGATTTACCAAATAATTAAGATAACGGAGATTCAATAAGTCTTTCCAGTCCCTGATCCTCATCCACCCAAGCTCACCCTGATTGCTTCTAGTGTTGCGGCATTACTCGACCCGGTTACCTATCGGTCTGCATCGTTCTGCATGGTTTCCAAGCTCTTTACAACCATCTGGTTTAGGGGTACCACTTCCGTACCATATGTTATACTTGGCAAACCCACCATTTCCCAAATGGTTTTCTTCTCAAAAACCTTATTGAAACTGTTTCTTCCTATAAGTTTCGTTTGGTTAAGGATTCGCTTCCCTTCAGAATCAATTTATTTGTGTGGTTTCGGTAGATGTCTCTTCTTGTAATGTTTATATTTACCCCCAGATACTCGTAGTCACCTGTCTCTCCTACACTAAGAAGTTTGCTGCTACCCTCCGGAATACAGAACTCCTCCATTCTCCACCTTCGAGTGGGGTCCACTTTGCGACCCACAGGTATAACTTTGCTCTTGCTTTCTTCAAGTTCGAGTCTCCATTTACCCCCCTTCCCCCATATTTCCCAACATTTCCCAGCATTTTCGCTACCCCTCTTCGCTTTCTGACACTATCACCATATCGTCTGCAAATAATAGCCCTGGGATCTTCAAGTCCCCAACTGCAGCCCCCTCGTCGCTATGCAGGGGTTCATCTCCTGAACCTTTGATGTACAATGCAAAAAGAATTGGTGAAAGGATACACCCCTTTTGTAGGCCTATCTCCATAGGCATACGTTTTGTTGTTATGTTACCCAGGCTAAGTTCAGTCTGTACATCTTTGTATAATGCTTTCAGAATTCCAACAAACTCGCATCCCAACCCCAGAGCATCAAGCTTTCGCCACATACCCTCCCTCCATACTCTATCGTATGCCTTTTTAACATACAAAAAGTCCATAAGCATCTTTTTCATTTATTTTTGCTATCGCGGATTCTATCATCTGGGGTAGCGTGAAAAGATGGTCATTGACTCTCCTTCCCTAAAGAAGCCATTCTGGATCTCCCCCTCCCCCCTCCCCCCCAACCCCCCCCCCCCCCCCTTCTCCTCAACCACCTACTCTTCAATCACCTCCACTAGTCTCCCATACAGAAAACTTTCCCAATGTTGCTACTGACAGAGATCCCTCGATAATTATCCAAAACATCTCCCCCCCCCCCTCCCCTTTTTATGAATAAATGTCACTTTGTTTTCTCTCCACTCATTTGGCATCTCTTGTTTTTCTATGGCTGAATAGAATAGGGCAGTTAGGCTTTCCAAGAATTCCTCACCCCTTCTTTGATAAACTCGTTAGGAATTTCGTCCACCCCTCCCGCTTTTCCATTCTTTAATTTTGAGATCACCTTTCGCACCTCCTCCGTTTTTAATTTCGCTGCACACGAACTTCGATAGGTTTTCCTTTAACTGGTTCGGACACTCCGGTGGGTTCCCCATACCCCATCGCTTATTGTTTACCTTTTCCCAGTGCTTGACTACTTCTGATGCGATTTGATCTTGATTGCCTGTAACTCTGCCATCTGCTTTAATACTCTGTGAGTTACTTCCTTTGTTACGTTTATTCACCCATTTCGAAAATACGTTCGAACTCGACCCACCTGTCACTCTTATCGTCCTAATAAGACTGCTATTTCGCACGCTCCGATTATCGTCTTTAATCTTATTTACTTTATTTCGTGCTTGTTGGTATTCTTCCTTTACTACCGTGGCCTCGTTGCTTTCCACTCCCTTAAGTTTTCTACTTCTCCTGTATGCAGCAAATTTAGTTTTTTTTTTGCTTTATGTCCCTTTGCAGTTCTTCGTTCACTCTGTACCCAAGTTCCCGTGTTGGCACCCTAACCTTTCCTACACTTTCCTTCCCTGCCTCCACTAGGCTCGCATCTATGGCGTGAGCCATCTTCTGGACACTGGCCTCCTTGTGACGCTTGCAAGCTTTGCTTTTCAATTTTTCTTCGAATTTCGCCCAGTCAGCATCATTTTTGAATTCCCAAATCTCCTTGAACCTTCCTTTGTTTTTTACTAGGTGTTTGGCCGTGATCGTCACTGTAATCAAGTTGTGATCACTATCCACCTTCATTTTACTCTCATCGTCCACTTCTACCCCTATCACCTTCCTCCATAAATTAATATTCGTGAGAATATAGTCGATTATTGATTTCTGTCGTTCCTTCCCCATGTCCTTTTCTTCCCCTTCCACCTCGCGTCGCTGTTCAGATGGAAAGCATACAATAGACTGACGTGCAGGCAAGTAGTAGGACAGGGTCTAGACGTCCCCTATCTTATGGTTCTCATTTTATGGTTCTCATGTGACGTCATACCGCAATGTATTATGGGTATCACGTGGTTGTCATGGTAACCCATGTGGGCGGCCATGTTGTGACGTAATTGTCATGGTGATGGGTGATGTGAGTGCGCATGCGCAGCTCGTGTTGTTAGGGCGATACGTGTTTCCGTCGTCCATTTTGTATGAAGGGGGCCGCCATCTTTGTTTCTATGGTGGCACGTGACTGCTATGCTACCCAAAGGCTTCTTATAGGGCTAAGAGGTCTATAACAGGTATGTTCGATTTACTGGGAGTATTTTCTGGAACGACTTCCCTGGATAATTACCCAAATGAGCCCGACATTCCCTCTAAATCACCAAAAACGACTTTATTTTATATGGATTCCCCATTTTATCGGTGTAGCACGTAGTGCTATAGTACTGAGGGGTCCCACGGGGGGTGTTCCTTTGTAGAAGAGTAATTTTCTGACTTAAAATTTCCCCACAATCCTCGTTTAATTACCCAAATAAACCCGACAAGTTTTACTATTTCGAATTCTTTCAGAATTCTTTGCTTCTATCTACATATACAATAGTTTTCGACTATCTGGCCATGTTCCTTTATTCTAGAGTATACTCCAGTAGCGTAGAAGAGCCTATTAGTTGGAACACCTTTGTTTATTATTACAAGTTTTAGCTATTCTGGTCTATTCTTGTTAGTTCTGACCCTATTCCAAGTACTCTTGTTGTATCATTTATCTAGATCATTTTTATAAATTATAACTAACCAATAAGATTGCTTGATTTCCCATAACCTGTCCTTAATCGTACAGAGTTATCTCCCCTTATTAAAACGAAGTCGTATCCGTTTCTCATCAGCTGGACCATATCCCCAGACACCCCTTTCTGGAAAACATATGGCCTTCGGCACTCCTTTTTGTCATATGTGCTTATGTGAAAAGGCACAATGTGACACAATGTGCCCTAGCACATAGGCACATGCTTTATTTGCCGATATGTGCTTATGTGAAAAGGCACAATGTGCCCTAGCACATAGGCACATGCTTTATGTGCCGATATGTGCTTATGTGAAAAGGCACAATGTGCCCTAGCACATAGGCACATACGGGTATTTGAGGATACCTATGGCCTGGTATTGTATTATTTGAGGATACCTTCTGGAGAACCCTTTTTGTTATATGTGCTTATGTGAAAAGGCACAATGTAACACAATGTGCTCTAGCACATAGGCACATGCTTTATGTGCCGATATGTGCTTATGTGAAAAGGCACAATGTGCCATAGCACATAGGCACATACGGGTATTTGAGGATACCTATGGCCTGGTATTGTATTATTTGAGGATACCTTTATAGGATACCTTCTGGAGAACCCCTTTTTGTCATATGTGCTTATGTGAAAAAGCACAATGTGACACAATGTGCCCTAGCACATAAGCACATGCTTTATGTGCCGATATGTGCTTATGTGAAAAGGCACATTGTGACACAATGTGCCATAGCACATAGGCACATACGACCAAAAAGGGATTCTATAGCCACAGATGTTTTCCAAAAGGGATTCTTAAAAAGGCATTCCCAAGATGTAAGCTGTTCGAAAGACTACCTGTGCAGGAGCTGTCTAGGAGCCACACAGGAGCTAGGTGCCAATGTTATTTGTTTACTAGTCCCCCAACATACATCACAGGTCCCCAAACATTGGTCCCACTAGTCCCCAAAGCCTGGTACTCACTAGTCCCCCAAACACTGGTCCTCAAATACACGTATGTGCTGCATATTTTGTGCGCACATTGTGCACTCGCTCTGACACTGGTCCTCAAACGTTGGTACCTATGCCTTGGTCCCCAAAGCCCGGTCCTCAAGAGTCCTCAAACACTGGTCCCCCTGGTCCTCAAATACCCGTATGTGCACATGTGCTGTATGTCTTGTGCATGTCTTGTGCGCACATTGTGAACTTGCACACAATGTGCAAATAGCACATACTGGCACATTTTACATGTGCTATTTGCACATTGTGTGCAAGTGTACAATGTGCGCACAAGACATGCAGTATTTGAGGACCAGGGGGACCAGTGTTTGAGGACTATTGAGGACCGGGCTTTGGGGACCAAGGCATAGGTATCAAAGTTTGAGGACCAGTGTCAGAGCGAGTGTACAATGTGCGCACAAAACATGCAGCACATACGTGTATTTGGGGACCAGTGTTTGGGGGACTAGTGATTACCAGGCTTTGGGGACTAGTGGGACCAATGTTTGGGGACCTGTGATGTATGTTGGGGGACTAGTAAACAAATAACATTGGCTCCTAGATCCTATGTGGCTCCTATACAGCTCCTGCACAGGTAGTCTTTCCAACAGCTCACATCTTGGGAATGCCTTTTTAAGAATCCCTTCTGGAAAACAACTGTGGTTATAGAATCCCTTTTTGGTCGTATGTGCCTATGTGCTAGGGCACATTCTGTCACAATGTGCCTTTTCACATAAGCACATATCGGCACATAAAGCATGTGCTTATGTGCTAGGGCACATTGTGTCACATTGTGTTTTTTCACATAAGCACATATGACAGAAAAAGGGGTTCTCCAGAAGGTATCCTATAAAGGTATTCTCAAATAATACAATACCAGGCCATAGGTATCCTCAAATACCCGTATGTGCCTATGTGCTAGGGCACATTGTGCCTTTTCACATAAGCACATATGACAAAAAGTGGTTCTCAGAAGGTATCCTATAAAGGTATCCTCAAAAAATACAATACCAGGCCATAGGTATCCTCAAATACCCGTATGTGCCTATGTGCTGTGGCACATTGTGCCTTTTCACATAAGCACATCTCGGCACATAAAGCATGTGCCTATGTGCTAGGGCACATTATTGTGTCACATTGTGCCTTTTCACATAAGCACATATGACAAAAAGCGGTTCTCCAGAAGGTATCCTATAAAGGTATCCTCAAATAATACAATACCAGGCCATAGGTATCCTCAAATACCCGTATGTGCCTATGTGCTAGGGCACATTGTGCCTTTTCACATAAGCACATATCGGCACATAAAGCATGTGCCTATGTGCTAGGGCACATTGTGCCTTTTCACATAAGCACATATCGGCAAATAAAGCATGTGCCTATGTGCTAGGGCACATTGTGTCACATTGAGCCTTTTCACATAAGCACATATGACAAAAAGGGGTGCCGAAGGCCATATGTTTTCCAAAAAGAGGTGCCTGGGGATATGATCCAGGTGATGAGAAACGGATACGACTTCGTTTTAATAAGGGGAGATAACTCTATACGATTAAGGACAGGTTATGGGAAATAAAGCAATCTGATTGGTTAGTTATAATTTATATAAATGATCTAGATAAATGAAACAACAAGAGTACTTGGAATAGGGTCAGAACTAACAAGAATAGACCAGAATAGCTAAAACTAGTAATAATAAACAAAGGTGTTCAAACTACTAGGCTCTTCTGCGCTACTGGAGTATACTCTAGAACAAAGGAACATGGCCAAATAGTCGAAAACTATTGTATATGTAGATAGAAGCAGAGAATTCTGAAAGAATTCGAAATAGTAAAACTTGTCGGGTTTATTTGGGTAATTAAACAAGGATTCTGGGGAATTTTCAGTCAGAAAATTACTCTTCTACAAAGGAACACACCCCCGTGGGCCCCCTCGGTACTATAGCACTACGTGCTACACCGATAAAATGGGGAATCCATATAAAATAAAGTCATTTTTGGTGATTTGGAGGGAATGTCGGGCTCATTTGGATAATTATCCAGGGAAGTCGTTCCAGAAAATACTCCCAGTCAATCGAACATACCTGTTACAGACCTCTCAGCCCTATAAGAAGCCTTTCGGTAACATAGCAACCACGTGCCACCATAGAAACAAAGATGGCGGCCCCCTTAATACAAAATGGACGACGGAAACACGTATCATCCTAACAACACGAGCTGCGCATGCGCAATCACATCTCCCATCACCATGACAATTACGTCACAACATGGCCGCCCACATGGGTTATCATGACAACCACGTGATACCCATAATACATTGCAGTATGACGTCACATGAGAACCATAAAATGAGAACCATAAGATAGGGGACATCTAGACCCTGTCCTACTACTCAGGCAGACAATGTCAAAAGACGGGGTGACAGACAGGAAGTCTGTATGGCAGGTAGGCTGGTTGTCAGGCAGGTGAGCGGGCAGACAACATGGTATCTCAGCAGGCTTCCCACAAGTCAGGCAGAAAGGTAGGCCGTCTACCTAGTAGCCAGTCTGACTGGTAAGCAGACAGCCAAACTGCTAGCTAGACAGCCATGTAGAATGGCTAGTGAGTAGTCGGGAAGACAGAGGAAGTCTGGAAGGCAGGCCGGCATTCAGCCTGATGGGTAGCCACTGAAGATGACAACTAGCCACACACACACACACACACACACACAGTCTTGTCTTCCCTACATACCGAGGTACCCCATTGTCTGTCCTTTGTGTGGACTAACGGTTTCAACCTCGTTTTGCCGGTACAGTTCTGGGAAAACAACCGAGGTAAAGGGTTTCTTTTGTCTTTTGTACCTCGGTAAGGCGAAACACGCAAACTCTTTTGTCTAGTTACCTCGTCAAGTTGGTAAGACAAACGCACACACACACACACACACACACACACACATTTAAACCAGTTGAAGTCCAAGATAACTTTGGCTATGCAACCACCTCCTGGACTCGACTTCAACGGCGCTTTGGCGCGAGCCTTGATCTGGGCTCAAAAAACCTTTAAAAATAAGTTGGCAGATAAGACGATTTCGGCCTATGAGTCTTATATTTCGGAACTTCCAGCGTCTGGAGTAAGGAACAATACAGGAGGGAGCAAGTAAACTCCGGCCCGTGTTGTCCCACTATCCCAACGCGAAAAGCATAATAAGAAAAAATCAAGGCAATGTAATTCGCCATATTCTTTTCCTTCTTCTTCTCCTGCCTTCTCTCACAGTAAGCACCTCAATTAGCAAACATCTCCGATCCATATTGTGACTGAAGATGCTCGCAAATTGAGTAACGCTATCTCGCCTCGTCTTGCTCCTCTACCTCCTACTCCTCCTCAACCTTTCTCCTCTGGTTCTCCTAGTGCTCTTACTAGAACTCCTCCTGCTTCCTCTGCTTCTCCTTCTGTTTCCTCTCCTGCTTCTGTTTCTTCTCCTTATTCTCCTGCCTCTAGTTTGGTTCAACCAGGTATATATCGTACTCAGAGAAAGTCAAATCACCGAGCCACAACTCGGGCCGCTCATTTGATTCTAAATTCTCCTAGTTCCGGCATAAGAGCGGAGTTAATTTTGACCAAAGGAATTGGCGCCTCCCCGATGTTTGTAAAAACATCCTTATGATTGGTAGTTCAAATTTAGGATGCACTGATCGAAATCTCCATCCGGACATCCAGGTGGAGTGTTACCCGGCGCCAAATTCAATCATTTTCGCTCTATGTTTAAAGGGCACAGGGGCCAGTCCAGTCCCCCCAAAATATTATTAAATATTGGCGTAAATTCTCGAAATGATAATGCTAATCTCGTAGTTAAGCAGTTGCGGAATGTGCTAAGCGATATCAGGATCAAGTTTAGATCAGCAAAAATTTATTTCGCTGAAATAAACTTTTCGCAAAAACTCCCTCAGGCTGAGAGGAGAACCTTGAGCATCATCAATGAAACCATTCCGAAAGTGAAGGACGCGAAGTTTGATGTTGCTCAGGATTTAATACATTGGATCACGAGAACCGCCAACATTATGTACGATCACTGGTTGAACCATCTAGATTTAAACTAAGTAAAGGCAAAGGTAACAACCGCCTAACAGATGTGGGATTAAGAACTAATGTGGTTAACCTGGCTGGCACCAATGACCTAACAACCCAAGAGAAGTCTCTTTTAGATCGAGGTTTAACTTTTGTACCAGCACCTAAGCCTAAAACTGGTAATCAAACATATATACCATCATATAACTTTATTTTTCTTAGGAAAATCAAATTAGCAGACCGCTTTAGAAACTCCAGCGGTCGAAAACTTCCTTTTATAAAATCATCTGGTTTGTCACCTCCAGGTAGTGAAGTAGATCCCGAAATTATTGAGGCTAACAAACGAATCCTCCAAAAGGTGTTCAGCATGAACATACTCTCCCATAAAGACAATTTAACAGCTGGTGAACGGAGAGCCCTCACGAAACTTCGGAAAAATAAGAAATTAGTAATTAAACCAGCCACAAAGGTGGGTCTGTAGTCGTTCTATCTCTGGATAATTATATAAAGGAAGCCATGAGGCTTGTTCTACTCTACTTGGCACACTCAGATCGAGGGGGTACTCATTGCGCTTTTTGCGTAGCCTGAAATCTCAGTCTCTGAAAAAGCTCGAAAGTTCAGCAGAAACTACTGATTTCGAACCACTGAAAATTGACCACAACAGACCATTGCAGAATGGTAGTGGCGCGGTATTTAATTGCAAAAAGCCTCGTTGTAGATTGCATACTCTTATGCCTGATCAGAAAGAGGAATTTTCCGCCGAACAAACGAAAAATCATTACCAGATCCGTAACTCCCTCCATTGTGATTCACCAAATATTATTTACCTTATCACTTGTAAACGCTGTCGGAAGCAGTATGTTGGTGAAAGTCAAAATCCTTTCTGGAAACCGTGCTACTAGACACAAGCAGGATATAAAACATAAAGCTGATGCCCCAGTAGCACAACATTTTAACCTTCCTAACCATTCTTTGGACGATTTCGAAATCCATCCTATTTAACAACCACCAATTAAAGGCACATTAGAAGAAACTGATGAATTTAGAAAAAAACGTGAATCGTTTTGGATCAATACGCTTCAAACCTCTGGCCATTTGGTATGAACATATCAGAGGGAGAATGCTAAAGGAGGTCATCACTCCTTTCACTTTAACGTACGACAGAATGAATATCGAAATAGCAAAAGGGTTAAAAGATGAATTCAATTTAACCAACTCTAAATTAAATGAACCTTTGAATCTTCGACCTGTCATCGCCTATAAGAAAAACAATATCTTGCGTAACATCTTTGCAAGGACTAAATTAGAGCCCATCAATGAATAACATCAATTATTGCCAGTCAGTTTAACCAGTTCCTATGCTCATCATTTAGTTTAAATCAATTTCATGTATTTTTTGTGATATTGGAAACCCACCAGGGTTCAGTAAATGAAAACAATTTTTCGGCAGCATATTAAAAGGGAAAAACGAGTTTCAGTAGGAAAAGTCTGTGCCAGTGCGATTTTTCACCTCAAACAAACACACACACACACACACGCACGCACGCACGCACGCACGCACGCGCGTTGCAACACATGTTGGTATTTTGAACTATCGAAACACCCCAGCACTTAATCTTGACTCACCTGCACAACTCTTAATGAACCTCCGTCTTAGATCAAATTTACCTCAAACACAACAACTTTTTACAACCGAAGGTAATACCACAAGAATCAATTAAGGCAGGACTGTCAAACAATCAGAATAATCAAAAGTATTACTACGACAATTCGAGCAAAGACCTGAATGCGATAAATAAAGGATCATCAAATCGTTTACAAACCAATAAGGAGTGGAAATGTAGTGTCATAATTAATACAGAAGTCATACCTCATTCATATCGCATTCAAACCAATAGTGGAACGTGTCATAAAAACAGAAACCGCATATTTCAGACAGTGGAAAGGTTAACATAGATTACAACAGAAGCCGGTGATAAAAGTGTAAGAGATAGTGTAAGAGAATAAAACTAACAAAGACAAATAAAGTAACGCTTTACACACTAATACCCAAGAAAAAATCTGTGCATTACCCGAAGTGGTAGAAGTGTTAGTAGAGCGAAGAGGGTTGATAAATATATGTGACTGTAAGTAGTTGAATACATATGACTGTAAGTAGTGCAAATATCAAGACTTAATTGACATTGACTCACTAGGCAGATGTATTTTTTGCCTCCTGGAGGAAAAAGTTTCAACAGAAACATTTAGACTTTTTCTTATCAGACAAATACGTTTCCCCAAACCCACACATCTGGTAAAAACTGAAGAATGTAATGTTTTGATTTCCAGCAATGAACAGTTGACACATATTATTCTGCATGAAACTGAGTCACTTTGAACTGTGCATGTGTTATCTGATCTTTATTACAAAATCCAGAGAGTATTTTAAATTCCAGAGACTGATTTTCCTCGAAATGCCTGACATTCTTATGCTGAGGAATTTTATTTTGTCTGAATCACTGCAGCGTACTTATGATCGTTTCATTTTGTGTTTTAACCTCCCGGCTGGAAACCAGGAAATGAAGCACTGCCTGTTCACCGCGGTAAACAGGGACTGTTTTTACTGATAAAATAGGACCCAGTCACCAATGCTTGGGAGGTGCAATCCCTCTCTAAAAATGGGGAACATGGCTTATTACCCCCACCCTTGGTCTTGAGATGATACTCACGTTGTGGTCATGATTAACCATTGTGCAAAATATGTGATCTTAAGCATCAATAAATAAATAAATAAATAATCTTTTTGACGTTGGAAAAACACATTCTTGCTGTCTTAATAACTCAAAAGCAAAGTGTGAGACACCCTCTCCACCACCACCCTTTTATGTTTTTTAATAAATACATTTTTGTACTTCAACAAAAATTAATTTTTATTTTTGCAAAATTCTGAAACAAAAAATATTTTTATTTTGCAAAAATACTTTTTCAGTTACTTTTTTGTTTCAACAAAAAATAATTTTTATTAATAAAAATAATTTTTGTCGAAACAAAAAATAATTTTTATTTTTTACAAAATAAAAAAAAATGATTTTTTGTTGAAACAAAAAAACAAAAAAACTTTTAGTTACTTTTTTGTTTCAGGAAAAAATAATTTTTATTTTGTAAAAAAAAAAATTATTTTTTCCTGAAAAAAAATATGAGGCTTGCTTCCTTTTAAAAATGAAAGAATGAATAATGTGATGACATGGTTTGTATAATGAAAACTCTTTTTAAGATTATGGTGGTCCTGAAAAGGGTCGTTTGATTTTCAAGAAACAAAAAATTGTTTATTTTCACAAAATTATATCATGCTTCTCTCTAGCAGATATGGTCACATCGTGTCTCGTAATAATAACCTTTTGTGATACACCGGATCTGGAAATGGCATAACAGCAACTATCAACCATCAATCTGCTGAGAAATAACTCAAAGATATCTTTTGCTTCGTCTCATGTTGGTGACCAAATATCTCTGCCCCCAGCATGTCTTGCTAACTGGCGCAGATTATTTCTTGGAATAACAGCGTGATCATTGTTCTGCTCCCTACAGTCACCCTCTTGTGCTGGAAGTTCTATTTCGATAGAAGCTTCAAGTTTCATGGTTAACGGTAAACGCAGTGAGTATTTCACTCGCCTTTTCCCCCATTGATTAGATTTAGGCGGGTGAAATACTCATTAGATACGCAATGAGTATTTTTCACCACCTTCCCCACATTGGGTAAAATTTAGGCGTCTAAAAAAATGGAGAGAAAAAAATCTGTAATGATAAAAATCGAACCAAGTCTTCTTCATCTGTCATTACACTGAAAAAAATGACAGAATTTTCAAACATCAATTTTGAAGACCTCATAAAGATGGATGCAGAGGTTTGGCATTATGATGTTAGCAAAACCACAAAAGAAGTGGGTGTACAAACAGAATTAGATAGCCAGATCCTCATTTTGATGGAGCAGATACTTAAAGCAATTAAAGGACTGAAGCCTCCACATCCAACATCACTTCAATTAATCCCCGAGAAAATCACCGTGCCAATTGGGTTTGAATTAATGGAAACTAAAGAAAAAAAAATTCTGCGCAAGAGAAAATGTAACACAGCCATCACAAAGTCTGATGAAACACTACAGCCTCGTAAAGCAGTTAGTAAAATGGTACAGCGTTCAAAAGAGATGGAGAGAACCCCCCAAACTTTTCAGATAAGGATTGGAGAACTGGGGTTGTCGGACAGGGGCGATTTGAAAAAAAGATGCCTGAATAAGCTATCATTTTTCATTTATTGAAAAATCAAAAACGGCCTTTCTGAAGGCTACCATATTTTTAGAAAGAGTTTCTTTATACAATACCAATCGTTTCGCCCCAATCCACTCTCAACATAGATGAAAATAAACTAGCTTGTGAATAGAAATATTTCGATAATGATACCCTAAGATGATCCAGAATGTCAGTCTTTCCCCTCCAAAATAATTTGGAGGCAAAGACTGACACTGTGTCGTAAAAAAATTTGGGGAAATGTTAGAGTCAAAGTTTTCTTGCCTAGCATCAGTGTTAACAACATGTAGTAGCGTTTTCCCCCATGAGTTCAAGACAATGTGCTGAATTATCTAACAAAGTTATTTTCTCTGTAATAATCGCGTGCTGTTTGTTGAACATATGTTATATATTTCCTGTGACACTCCGGTGAAAAGGGTGGCACCCGAGTGAAAAGCATTTAGCACTGAATTCCCCATACCCCAATACCGGCACACGCTCGAAAAAATTAACATAGGATTCTCCATAGGGTTTTTTATTACCCTGGGTGGCACTCCTGGTAGAAGCATTTTACACTGATTTCCCCATACCCCAGTACTGCCACTCCAGGGTGGCGCACCGTCGAAAAGCATTTAGCACTGAATTCCCCATACCCCAATACTGCCACTCGGAGCTAGCACTCCGGCGAAAAGCACTTAACACTGAAATCCCCATACCTCAATGGGGTCACTATAGGTACAAAATTAACATAGGATTCTCCATAGGGTTTTGGAACCTAAAATAAATCTTGTTGTCTGTTTAAAAATAGTAGTGTCCACCACCCCACCCCAACAGTAAGAAAGAGATAAGAGACACTTTTCTTTTTCACTGTATGAAAGAAATATTTCGGTAATGCCGACCTAAGATAGTCCAGAATTTCAGTCTTTCCCTCCAAAATAATTTGGAGGCAATGACTGACACTGTGTCGTAAAAAATCTGGGGAAATGTTAGAGTCAAAGTTGGGGTTTTTTTGCCCATCATCACTGTTAAGTACATATAATAGCATTTTCCCCCATAAGTTCAAGACAACGCGCTGAATTATCTAACCAAGTTATTCTCTCTGTAATAATCGCGTGCAAATAAATATGTTTTGTTAATTAAATGTTATATATTTCCTGCCACCAAACAATCAGTGTCCAAATACGCGGTTATTCCCTGAAAGAGTATGTCCGCACGTGAATTTTTCTCCAGTAGTGTGAATTTTCTACAGAGAAAGTGGAGAGAGTTGCGTCAAAATGTCTCACCAAATATTAACAAAGAGCCGTATTTAACATTTGGAGAACATCTGTCAGAAGGTGTCTATAAAAATGTAACTGAATTGAACACCGATTGTCTGGTGCATTCTCATTAGTTACTTTTAACCGGCAGATATTCAAAAGAGAATGTTTACAGTGGTTTATTTGTAATGTGGAAATACATGAGAAGAATTTCTCAACTGAATAGCATTTTTTGTCAGGGTGGTATAATGAGGAAGTGTTATTTTTCTGACAAATCAAGTCTCAGACACACATTCACATTATACACAGACATACACGCAAGTACACATTTGAAAAAAAATTAGAAGTTGTATACAGAGAATGGTATTGGAGGGATCACTAATCACATCACCCCCCCCCCCCCCCCTATGTATGTGAATGCAAAACAACACTGATTCTCGCTAAGTCTGACAGTGTTATTAAAATGTTGTGTGGGAGGTGGTAAAGTGTGCCAGTTGTAAATAGAAAACTCTTCCAGTCAGGTGATGTATAATAGGTAGCAGGTTTTTTAAAGCGAAAAGCATTTAACACTGAATTCCCCATAACCCAATGCTGCCACTCGGGGGTGGCACTCCTGCGAAAAGCATTTAGCACTGGTTTCCCCCATACCCAATACTGCCACTAAGTCTGGCACACCGGCGAAAAGCATTTAACACTGAATTCCCCATACCCCAATAATGCCACTCGGGGTTGGCACTCCAGAGAAAAGCATTTAGCACTGAATACCCCATACTCGAATGGGGGCACTTGAGGTACAAAACTAACAGGATTCTCCATAGGGGGCTTGTCCCTCAACTGCCATTTTATGGAGCCAGGAAAAAGATACAGAGAATGGTATTGGAGGGATCACTAATCACATCATCCTCCTATGTATGTGAATGCAAAACAACACTGATTCCCGCTAGGTCAGACAGTGTTATTAAAATGTTGTGTGGGAGGTGGTAAAGTGTGCCAGATGTAAATAGAAAACTTTACCAGTCAGGTGATGTATAATAGGTAGCAGGTTTTTTAAAGCAGAACATTTTGTCAGTATAAAAGCAAAAGTTTAGTGATTGGAAAGGGATATTTTCCCCATGGCTGCCACTCCAAAGAAAAGCATTTATCACTGAATTCCCCATAACCCAATGCTGCCACTCGGAGGTAGCACTCCCGCGAAAAGCATTTAGCACTGATTTCCCCCATACCCAATACTGCCACAAAGTCTGGCACACCGGCGAAAAGCATTTAACACTAAATTCCCCATACCCCAATGCTGCCACTCGGGGTTGGCACTCCAGCGAAAAGCATTTAGCACTGAATACCCCATACTCCAATGGAGCAACTTGAGGTACAAAATTAACCGGATTCTCCATAGGGGGCTTGTCCCCCAACTGCCATTTTATGGAGCCAGGAAAAAGATTTTGAAATGTCTCACCGAATATTAACAAAGAGCCGTATTTAACATGTGGAGAACATCTGTCAGAAGGTGTCTATAAAAATGTATTTGAATAGAACACCGATTGTCTGGTGCATTCTCATTAGTTATTTTTAACCGCCAGGTATTCAACAGAGAATGTTTACAGTGGTCAAAAATGGCACTTGAGGATCTTAGTGATTGGAAGGGGATTTTTTTATCCATGGGTACCACTCCGGCGAAAAGCATTTAACACGGAATTTCCCATACCCCAAAGGGGCCACTTGAGGTACAAAATTAACATAGGATAATCCAAAGGGTTTTGGTACCTAAAATTAATCTTGTTGTCTGTTTAAAAAGTAGTTGTGCCCACCACCCCTTCCCCAACAGTAAAGAAAGAGTTAAGAGATACTTCTCTTTTTCACTGCGTGGGCGTTTTAACCTTTAATAATGTATGTTTACTGAGCAAACTCTCCATAATGTAAAGTGTTATACGATTTACAATATGGAGAGAATGATTAATAAACATGCAAAAATCTAGTGATTGGAAGGGGATTTGGTGGGCACTATAGGTACAAGCATTTAACACTGAATTTTCCATACTCCATTGTGGGCACTATAGGTACAAAATTAACATAGGATTCTCCATAGGGTTGTTTCGCCATAGTGCTATTTTTGTACCCATTGGAGGCCAAAAAAAGATTTTCAAATCTGGCAGAGAGGCATTTGAGTCTTCAATAGAAGCGATAGAACAGAAGTATTCATCAAACAGCTCTGCTTTCTCGGCATTTGAACAACATACTTTATTTAAATGATTTATGGATGGAATGCCTGTCATGTTATTACCACCGATGAATGTTTTAAGGGTTTTCCACCACTGAGATGTACTTGTTTTACTACTTCCCAGAGTGGATTGTACTTTGGAAAGTTATGAGGCTCTGGCCTTCCTAACAGACGATACAACATCATTACGTTTAATTCTGTATTTTTCCCACTCATGAGGGAGACCAGTGTGTTTAGCTGTACGATATAAACGCTTTCTCTGTCTTATCAGTAATCTTCTTTCATTGTGAATCCATTTCGCTTAGCTTTTTCTCGACGTAATGCACTTATGTGGTATATATTTGGATGCAGTGCAGAGAAGTATGTCGGTAAAATTAGACACTATGGTATCAAGACACGAACTGTCAAAGAGTGAGTTCAAGTCTTCGTTACGGAATGCCACGTTTAGTTCTTCGAAATTGCCTTGACAACACAACTATATCCGCCTCTTGAACATAAGGGGTGGTGATTTTGAGAATTCGACTTCTAATGAGACAGGGCAATGGTAGCGGATCATAGTTAGGGTAAGGGGTTCAAGGACCCCACCGGCCTTTACATTGATTGTGTTACTTACAACAAAAAGATCTACCAGTGGAGCTGAAGTCTCCGTAAAATGCGTGGGTTCACTTACGATTGAAGTATGTAATTATTTCTGAAAAGCCGCTTGTTGTGGGATCTATCTGGTTATCATTAAAATCGCCTGTAACAATTAAATGAGGCAATTGTTGTGTCTGGCTTTTTCGATGGAGACTGATATAACGTTCCATGTATCTGAAGGACTATTGGGAGGGCAACAGAATACCCCTAACAATAGCGGTCTGCTCCATTTTGTCACTACCTCAACCCATAAACACTCCGTGTTGGGCGTCTCAGGATCGGGTCTGTTTATAAATGAGATTCCGTCTTTCATGTAAATAGCAACCCCACCGCCTCTTGTCAACCGATTGAATTGCAGGGGTTCTTGGAACCCATGAATTAGGATTTCAGAAGAGGGTTCGGTACTGTTTTGCCAAGTCTTAGTGAATGCCAAAATATCGTAGGTTGAAATTTAGTATTCGATAATGTTTATTTTAGGTTTTAAGCTTTGGATATTAAGGTGGAGAATTTTTAAACTATTGTGGGTGTGCTCCAAATTACACGAGTTTGGTCCAGGGTTAGTTTCAATGTCACCCGACAATAATATAATTGAATCCAAATGGAGGAAGGTCAAACAAAATATCAGTAGGAGATAAGATTACTTTTGGAGTAATGACGACCTTGTAGGCTTCGATGCCACTGGGTAGGTACCAGTTTGGTTCAAGTGCATTTTCCCAACAATGGGCGTTACTTCTATAAGGACAGAAAAACAGGGCAGTCATGGTTGTGAAACTTTCATAACGCCCAACGCCGCGAAGACGCATATGCAAGTAAGTTAAGACACAAATGGATTGATCATTGCGTTATCTGAGCTTTAAATTGTGAGCATAGACTCTTAGATTGTAACTACCGATCCGAGCACGATATAATTCGATGCAACACATTATGTAACCTGTGGGTGGTAATATATACATAGTGCTCGGATGTAAGAAACAATCACGGTTGCATTTAACGCAATTATGTATTGGGGGAGATTCTGTTCAGGCTGGCTTTAGGAAAGAAAAAAAGGTTTGCTATGTGGAGTGGATAACTAGGCATGAAAACAAAAAGTAGATATAAAATGATGAAAAACTGAAAGGTAACAGTATGTACATGATGCACGTGTAGCATCATATACTACTAAAAGTTTGCTAAGTACCGAGTATATCCAACTACCTTTTTTACGTTTTAGTTGACATATTGTTATGAAAAGTGTATATATTTTTTATTTAATTATATCTTTAATGACTTAAGTACAGAAATTAAGATTTTGTCTGTGTTTGACATTATTTTTTAGCTTTTGAATACGATAACCATGGAAAATGGATGTTATTGTTAAAAGAGGAAATTTTCAAATTTGCGAAAAGGTTGACGGAGCAAACTGGTATGGGTTCCATATCGAGTATGAGACCCATTACTGTTAATTACTGCTTGACAAAGCCTTCACATGCTCACAATAAGGTTCCTGGTGGTCCTTTTAAGGATGTTGTTCCATTCTTGGACCATCATGGCACCAAGCTCCTGGACACTTCTGGGCTTGACTGGACGGGCTGAAATTGCAAGCTGCAACTCATTCCAGACATGTTCGATTGGATTGAGGTCAGGGTATCTTGCTGGCCAGCCCATACGCTCAATCCCCTCCCCCTGTTGGTACTCCCGGACAGCATAGGCAACATGAGGGCGGGAATTATCGTCCATCAGAATGAATCTATCACCCACTGCATCTGCATACAATTTGACGTGGGCATCCAGGATCCCATCAATATACCGCTGTGCAGTCAATGTACCACGGTCAGGGACACAGAGCTCTGTACGTCCATCCCAGCTGATGCCGCCCCAGACCATTATTTACCATCCACCATAGCGGTCATGTCCAGCAATGTTGGCTGCATGGAATCACTCTCCTGGACTTCTCCATAGCCTAGGACGCCTATATGTGTAGTCTAGGCAGTACCATGACTCTTCTGTAAAAAGGACAAGTCGCCAATCTTCTCTGGTACATCCAACATGGTCCATGGCCCATTCATATCGTGTCTGGCGGTGGCTCTGGGACAGCGAATAATGCGAATACATGGTCTTCTCGATCGGAGACCACCTTCGTACAACCTCGCACGGATTGTCTGCGCCAAAACAATTACACCGGATGAATTCTGAAGGTCACTGCTAAGCTGGGTTGTTGTGGCAAAGCGGTTCCTACGGGCCTGAATGACCAAAAACCGGTCTTCAGCTGCAGATGTTGCCCTGTCTCTGCCACCACCATGCCGTCTAACTGGTGTGCCACATGGCTGAAATCTTGCTCAGGCTCTGGTGATCAGCGTATGGTGCACACCAAGGGCTTCACCATCCTGACGATGCGTAGCCCCTTACTCCACCATCCCAACAGCCTGCCACATTTCTGCTTCAGACAAATGTCTTCTTACGTTTACATTCGCCATATTCAATCATTAAATCACAAGGGTTTGTGTTAAAATGAAGATTGAATACCCTACACATGTCATGTGCATGTAGACAGTACACGAAAACATCATGAAAATCAAGGGGTACATGCTTTCCATGACTGTCACGAAAAGTCTGCCTGTCAAGAGAGCTAATGTAAACACTGGGGACCATCTGAATACATTCCTTAATCATATCCACCAAATATATCGCAAATATGTCACAAGCAAATTTCACAATGATGTGCCAAATATGTGGTGCTTAGCAAACATTGAGTAGTATATTATATTATTATGACAGTAGACAGTTGGCTGCGCACAATGCAACTGTTCAAGCACCATTATTGTTTGTATGTTCTTCAATGTAATGGTGAGGTATTCAAATAGGCTTAGCCTGTTTACCAAACCATTTTGATTTCGAAATAAAATATGTTTAAAAAAAATTCACGGAATATGTAAAATCCCTGAACAAAATCAGAAAATGTGTTTTACCACGAATATTCTTTCCCCAGTCACCTTTCAAAGGGAAGTAACTCAACACATAATTTACGAAAAGCGTGTTTCTGTCTGTCGAGAGAGAGAGAGAGGAAATGCCAATATGAATAGCAACGTTTTCTTAATATTTCTTCCTGAAAGAGTTCATCGGGATACCCTGTTTTTAAATTTGTCAGAGATCTGCACTATTCATTTCTATGGTGGTGAGTGAAAACACTGTGTTAAAGGAACAATGAGCGTCCATTTGAAGAAATATCTACTCTGATTTTGCTTATACATACTGTCGCCGTGGACTGGTCGCAATCCACGTGTGGGCAGTGATGTCCAGGTAATAAAAATCAACACCAGCAAAATTTTAATTAACGAAGCAACGGGTTGTACCCAGTGCTTCATTAACTAAATCTTTGATGATTAATCCTATAATTAGAGATGGGAATCTAATGTTGAGTACGTTTAAATATTGTCCACACGTGGAAAGCGACCAGTCCACGGAAGTTGTACCGTATGTGAGAGAGCACGCAATAGCAACTATGTGCGCAAAGTGTTATACAAACGAATTAAAGCAAAATTACTTAAATCTTAAATGCTTATGCCATTTCGAATATAAATAATAATTTCACCTTCGCTGCTAGACGAATGAATGACCGTCATAAAAAAACAACTTTGAGTTATTTTAAAGATATGTGGGCATTATTAGAACAATAACTTTGTATTACATGTTTTTTAAGGTGCTATCTAAGTTATAATAAACTAAAACTATGTAAATCCCAAGTAATATATTCCGTAAAATGCAAATAAATATACATAAATTACACATCCAAATGGATGTTGTGGTGCATAGAACACGAAAATATACATGTTTTCGACACGCTCAGTTGAATGCGGGAGTGAGAGTTTCCGAAAGTCCGCTATCGCATTCGCACCAGAGGTGACAATAAAATAATAAAATATTTTATGAGAACAACTCATGGCAAAATTTGATTCTAAAATCCAAGAACAAAGCTATGCATTAAAAGCATTTCATGTTGGCGCAACAAACTGTTTTTATTCTTGAAACAGGGAGCCATGCCATAGTATTTGTGTTTGTTACGTGATAACCCCTCCCATTTCACGAACACAGGTAGTAATACCCCATTTGTAGCAAAGCCTCACTTTTGACACATTATTTTTACGAGTTGAGTCACTCCTTCAAGGAATTGCTCTATAGCTTATTTTCCGGATAAGATTCGAGTTGTTCGAGCATTTGCTCGAACGATTGACTCCACGTACGACTTTTTAGCTCATTCGATGACATCATAATCCATGTTTCTCAGCACCCCACTAACAGAAACCCTTTTAGGACATAGAACCCCTTTTTACCGAAATAAGTAGTCCCAAGAGCATTTCGTCATAGAACAATTACAAGCAATTGCTGTATAGCTCATTTACTCGATCAGATTCGAGTCGCCAGAGCATTTGCTGGTGAAGCAATTACTCTCATGGCTCTTTAGCTCATTCGATAAAATCATCAGCCACATTTCTCTGCCAGCCACCTTTCTCTGCAATATACATTTGTAGTGGACTAAGCACCGAAACCATGTATCACCGTGGTAATGATGACACAACATGGCGGCGCGGGCTACTATGACAACCACACTTGGTGTCGCAGGGCCACGTGACTATAACGTCACATGAGAATCACCGATAAGAATCACCAACTTAGAGGTGTAAGTGTAGATGACATACCACCATCATCATACTAACCCTCTTCTTTATATCATCCAATCACCACAGAGACGGTGTTTCCATTACTCCCAAATTACACATTTAGCACTCATTGCAGGCATTTTCCCAATTTACCCACAATGCTCCAGCGATCTAAACTACGCTTGAACAGCAGTGACCTCCCCACCCCATCCTCCCCCAAAATTGGTGTCAAGTATGTACTCCTCAAATGCTGGCTTCCCCTTACCACACAGGAGTGTCTTTGCTCTGACCCCTTCTCGCAAATTTCGATTACAATCTTTAAAATTCTCTCTCTGATTAGTTTTTTACCTTGGTCTATCCACATTATTAGGTCTGGGATCTCTATTTGTTAGTTTAAACAATGTTTTATTCAATAAGTATGCTATATGTTACAGGATTGAACACCAAAACAAAAGTAACAGTATAAATAGTGAACATCAAAAAATATAACATATACAGACAAAAGACCATATTGGCATGTAATGGAGAATCTGACAGAAAGCTAGGAGCTTATGGTGGTCATCTCCCGGCTCGTTCATAAATTTACACTAAAAGGTGGTATAATATAGTAGATGAACTCATATATATCGCCGCCTGAAACCCATGGCCTATGGTCGATCACCAACTTGATCACCAGCCATGTGCCAAGCCGGGGCCCCGCATCCATACACAGAGAGGGCTGCCGAGAGGCCCTAAGGATGTGGACCTGAGAGCAAACACCTGAAAGATCATTCACATTTGATTTGACAGCATCGTATTCGGCACAAGCAGGTAACCGCGAGAGCAAGGACACGACACCCCGGCCAGGGACAAACCCGGTGAGAAAGTTGGTGTTAATTCTAGTCCGGGTAGAAAGATTAGCATGCGGAGTCAAACTACCAGGCGGCGATACATGATATTGTTTAAACCTTGCATGTGAAAAAAGAAAAAGGTGAAAAGAAAGTACAAAGAAGAGAAGCAATAGAAAACAGGGCATGCCAGTTTGAAAGCAGAATACATTGCCTTCACATTCAAGACACTCGTAAGTAGGCAGCAGAAGCATCGTTAGTTAGAAGTGAGGCGGAAGCAGCCTTGGTGGCGAACCATTCGAAGAAAAGGTAAAGGAGAGTAGGATTATACGAATGGAGGTACGTTCGCTATATAGTAGTAATCGTACGTGGTGATTTGATCCTCAGCATTCAATGGAAACGCCCACTTGACAAAATGAAGTCATGCACCACTTCAAAAACAAGACGGTTTTCCAAATTATTCAAGAATTCAGATCCAAAAAGAAGTGTCGATACGTTTATAGTAAATGGGAGAAGGTTGATAGAACTATTGCAGACATTTGAGTACGTTCAACAATGTAGGAAAAAATGCTCTGGTGTCTCGCACATTCCGCACTGACAGGGGGGGGGGGGGGGGGTGACAGATGATTATCGCATAAATGAGAATTAAGGTTACAACAACGCAATCGCAACTTGCGGTGATATATTTGGGCTGCGCGTGATTTCGCGCAACTTTAAAACACAGGTGGTCGCTGATTTCCAACATTTAGGAAAGTCTTGAAATTGATCAGTGATGAGTTCTCGCAGACAGATAAAGGCAGCTTCAGGTTCCATTGGTCTGTGACGCTCGGGATAAAAGAAGACTGATACAATTGAGTGCGACAAAAAGGAGCTCTGTGGTTTCAACATGACCGGAGGCTGAGCGATAGATTTGATGATGAGACGATCGTGGCCACCTTATTGGCAATATATGGGGGCGACACGTGGTGATAAATTTTGAAGTACTGTTACAGCTTGTGTTTGCGACGTCTATCTTGTAGAGAATCTCGACGTGTTTCGGAATAAAGCAAGACTTACTACAACTAATATTTGCTCCGGTAATGATCCTTGCGACTGGCATCTGTATTTTCTCCAGCTCGGCGTTTTGAGCTGCTGAACAATTATCCAAAACAGTATCAGCGTATTCGAGTAGAGGCCTAACGAAGGCAAAGTATATTTTCCCTAGGACGTTGTGATCGAGATTGAATGTCTGCCTCAGTAGGTCTAAGCGAATCCAGGCTTTGGCCCAGATATGGACATTGTGGTCGTTCCATGTACATGTGCTATTTTATATGACTCCTAATTGTTTATGATTACTGACCTCGGATATCTGTGATTCACCTAAGAATAGAGGTGGATGGGTAGTGGGGTTGCATTTACGTGATATAAGCATACTCTCTGTTTTACTGGGATTAAACACAACCAACCACGCCTTAGCCCAACGTTCTATTGTGGCAAGGTCATAGCTGATTAATCTCGAAGCTTGCTCTGGATTATCAACAAATAGATATAGGGAAGTGCCATCGGCAAATAGGCGTATGTTACTGAGTAAGCCCTCGGTTATATCGTTAATATATATAAGGAGCAATAAAGGTCCAAGTATCGAACCTTGTGGAACATCACAGCAGTAGTGGTTCTCCAAGTAGATGTGTCCGACCCTATCACAACTCCTTGCGACCTATCCGATAGGTACGATTTCAAAAACAACAGAAGTTCACCCGAGACACCAATTTTCTTAGCTTGTGAATAAGACCAACATGCCATACCTTGTCGTCGAAAGCCTTAATGACATCACAAAAACCACACTAACTTCTTTGCCTTCGTCAAGAGCTCGACCGAATTCATCGTATATGTCAGTCAGTTGGAGGACAGTTGAATGACCTGATTGGAATTGACTAAGGACATTGTTGTCATTCATAAATTGCCACAAGCGTTAGTTTTTCTTCAAGTCTGTCCCTTGTTTAGAATCACAAATATACAATTTTAAGATCCACGTGCACAAATAATAGCATTGCCTTTGTTTTCATACAGTTCGAGCCTTCATTTGTTTCCATTTTTCCCAACAATTGCCAGCATATTCTGTAACCCCACTTCACTATCGGACACTAGTATCATATGGTCGATGGCATTAGCAAAAATAACCCCGGAATTTCCACTTCAACTTTTACCCACCCAAGTCTTTGATGTGCAATGCAGAAAGGATCAGTGATTGGATACACCCCTACTTGAGACCTAAGTCTTTAGTAACCCGTTACGTTATCTAGACTAAGCTTACGTAACCATCCTTATACTTTCAAGGTCCCAACAAACTCAGCCCCAGGCATAACACTTACAGCTTTCGTGACCCACATCCCTCTATACCCGGCCTTATGCTTTTTAACATTCAGAAAGGCCATCACCATCTTTTTCCTTTTGGCTTTCACTCCTTTTCTTTCTTTTTGTGTATAAACATTACCTTGCTTTTTCTCCTCTTTTTGGAACTCTCGTTTTTAATGATGACAAGGTTGAAAAGTACCATTTGTTCCTCTCCTCCCCTTTCCAGGGGTCCGTTGAGAACCTTATCTGTCCCTACGACTCTCCCGTTCTCTAATTTCCCCACCACTTTTCATACTTCCTGTACTTTACTTTTGTTTGGAATCATACGTGGATTGATATGTTTTCCTCTTCCTCTCTTTTGCACTTGTGTATCGGTTGTTTTTACCACTGTTGACCTTGATCTAAACGCAAACAAACAGCATGGGTTTCTCCCCCCACAGCCACCCCCCCCCCCCCCCCTAAAAAATAGAACAAATAAAGTGTTTTAAATTCCTGGCTTTGTACATATTTACATATTGTCAACAATTGGGAGATAAATTTTAACTCCTTGCATGCTGCTGGCAGATATTCCTGACCAGGACACAAAATCTCTTGGCACTGAAAAATATATATTTTGGACACATTTAACGAAATTTCCGCCCTTTGAACTTAATTGACCCTTTGACCAATGATTTTTCGAGTTAAATTTAGACGAATGTTTCATAAAATCTAGATTTGATGAAAAAATATTCTGAAAATACTCAGCGAGATAAGAGTTAATTGCATTTTCGTTTTTGTTTTAGTCCAGCAAAGGTATAAATGAACTCGGAAAATAACTCTTTTCGCCTCTTTGCATATTGCCGTTTATACCAAATTATTTGATGGCGTATTACATGAACAACATTTGTATAGGTTTTAACCACCATACTCACAGGTCAACTGTAATGTATTCTGGGTGGGTGAATGAATTTTACGGATTTTTAGAGAGGAAGTGCGCTTGGATTTAAACAGGTTTGTAATATGGACAACACTGCGCAGCCCTTTCAAAATTTTTGACCCCGTCCACTTTTTTGTGCATTTAAATTGTGATTACCAATTTCGCCCCCACTTCCTGTGCAAGATATGCGTGTCTCATGTGAGAAGGCCATGTGAGATAGATATCTACCCCACATGACCCACGTGACCGTATCTTATGTTTCGCTGGTATTCAAAGTATTGTTGTTTGTTGTACCTGATGTTAATAATAACAGTATATTGTATACAGTTTGGTCAAATTTCTTACCTAAATTCCTATCACTACAGTGTCCATCGATCGATTGATGCACGTGCTTAACTGGCGGCATCGAAATGTGTCAATGTTCATTTCGCTACAAATCTTTAACCCTTGTCTTGCCGGCGTTGGAATTTAGTTTCGTGGTATATACCTGTGGTATAACATCACTTTTGTGGGCTCTTTCCGATAAGCAAATCCATTTTTTCAAAGATGGACAAAATTGTTCGATATCGCTGCACGTGTCCCTGGATTACCTTTGATGACGTCAGGGTGTTTTGGTGGGAGAGAAAATGGGGGCAAGCCTCGTGTCTGGTCCACATATCTTGCCTTCGGGTGAAATTTCCCCATCTCACACCCTCTCACCCATCAGGGATAATAATAATCTCTGCAATATGAAGTCAATAAGGACAGGGCGACTCGAAAGACCTTGGCACGTGTTTCGAACCTCCAGTAAGGTTTTCAAATTGATTTTCAAAAGTTCTAAGTTGATAATGTCATATTGTGCTTGAGATTATTATTATCCCTGATGGGCGTGGGTGTGAGATGGGGAAATCTCACCCGAGGGCAAGATATCTTGTCTCGACCCACCCCCATCAGGGATATTTTTTCTCCCCCCACCAAAACACCCTGAGGTCATCAAAAGTAATTCAGGGGTGCGTGCTGCAATATCGAACAATTTTGTTGTCCGTTTCTGAAAAAAAACTTATTTGCTTATCGGAAAGAGCGCAAAAACGTTCCGTATATACCACAGGTATATAACACGAAATTAACATCAGGGTGGCAGGAGAGGGTTTAAAGATTTGTAGTGAAATGAACATTGACACATTCCGATGACGTCATATTATGAATTTTGCAATGTATTCGCATAACATTTCGACGGGAGTTTCGTTCAACTCACTCCACTCATAACGGCAATAACCCCGAAATTCATATAAAAGAGTCAAGTGTCCTTTGGTTTTGCGGTCCGTGTTTTTATTTCTGTTTTCTTCGACTAACATTCGTCTACTAATAGTTCCGAAGCGTTGTTCATTTACAGAAGAACGTGCGATGATTGAATAGTCCTGTGCTCATTAAATATGCCAATAAGCCGGTCACGTGGGTCATGTGAGATAAATATCTATCTCACATGGCCTTCTCACATGCGGCACGCATATCTTGCATAGAAAGTTTCGGGGGTGGGGGGGGGGAGAGAAATGGCTGTGACCATCTTTCAAAATTATGGCTCTGTCTGTTTTTCAGCTCAGATTATACTATATTCTAAAATGTGGACAGGGGAACAAAAATTTTGAAAGTAGGTTGCTTTCAAAATTGTTGGCTCCGACCACCTTTCTGAGTGCTGAAATGCGTGAATGAACTTTGAGAATGTATTAGGGGGTTATAAATGCAATTTCCACCAATTATGAGTAATGCATCCGGTGATGGGGGAGGGGGTGTGTGGGGGTGGTTCAGTAGGTAGAGGTGCAGATTGCAAGCCGAGATATCTCGGTTCGAATCCCACCTGCCCCAACCGCGTTGTGTCCTTGGGCAAGTCACCTCACCCCAAAGGTGGCGTTGTGTACTAAGGCGTACTGCACGTCGAAGGTGAACCTGTCTTCAACCCTGCTTCAACCCTGCTTGTGTGGAGTTGCCATGTTGGGGAGCTGACAGTTGCTCGGTGGTTCTCTCTGGGTACTCCGGCTTCCTCCACGCGTAAAACTGTCATGGTCATGATTAGCCATTGTGCAGAAATATGTGACCTTAAACACAAATAAATAAATAATGAATGCAATCAGTGACTCCTGGGGCGATCCCTGTGTTCTGGACCCATATTTTGAACGTCCAGCGCATTTCGACTCGTTTGGTGTTGACCCCGGGCCCACGGGTCATATCATGTCCTACTTTCAAAATTTTAGGCTCTACCCACTTTTTGGAAAGTAGAAATACACGTATGACCATTTTGGAATGCATTAAAGGGACATAAAATACGATTTCCATCAATTCTGAAAAGTGCTCTCAAAGACCCTTGAGTGACCTCAGAGACCCTGTTATATATTTTGAACATCCATTGAGTTTCTACTCATTTACTGTTGTCCCAGGTCCCCAGGTCAGCAATGCTTCAAATATGAGCGTGGTCCACTTTCAAAATATGTATGCGTTAACATCGGGAATGCATTAGGGAACATAAAATGCGATTCCCAGCAATTCTGAAAAATGCACCCCAATGACCCTGACCCATAGTTTGAGCCTCCATTAAGTCTCGACTCATTTAGTGTTGGTCCCAGGTCAATATATCCTGCCACACATGAATTATGAGCGTGACCTTCTTTCAAAATGTTTGGCTCCGCCCACTTTTTGAGTGTAAATATTTATGCATGTATGAACTTCGGGAATGCATTAAGGATCATAAAATGCGATTTCCAGCAATTTAAAAAAATGCACTCAATGTCCCCTGGGCTACCGCAATGACATTGACCCATATTTTGAACCTACAATCAGTTTTAACTCATTTGGTGTTGGTCCCAGGTCCATAGACCTTACCATGCTTTAAATAGTACATATCATTTAATACTGGCTAGAAGGCCTGATGAAATATTGGACCTCTGTAAAATATGGGTATACATATATTATTAAAAAGCCTTAAAGTCCTCGGGGGGAAATGAGATAATCAGGAGATCACATTTATGCCAATCTGTGTTCGGAGCGCCAACGTGAGTGCTGAGATCGTTCTTGAATTATTGTAACCATACATTAAATGAAATCTTAGTGAGCCATAAGTCTTGAGAGGGTAGAAAACTCACCATTAAAAAAGTCTGTTTTAATAATTCAAAAATGTGGAAGACCATGGGAGTAAAAAGAAGAAAAGAAGAAGAAAACGAAGGAGAAGAAGAAGAAAGAAGAAGACGAAGAAGAAATAGAAGAAGAAAGAAAGAAAGGAAAAGAAAAGAAAGAAAGAAAGAAAGAAAGAAAGAAAGAAAGAAAGAAAGAAAGAATAGTCGGTGAGTTCCACACAGATTAATTACAAGAAAATACTCAGTCTCTCGATGCTCTATAAACTGGGACTCTTGTCGCTCAACGTCCAAAAGCCCAAGAGAAGAAGAAGAAAAAGAAGAAGAACAGAAAAGATGAAGAACGATTATTATTCAGGGTAGGCACTTGGTGATTGTATATTATAATGATATAACGATGCAGGTCACTTGAACAAAAATCATTGATGTGTTAACTGATCTTTGTAAACAATATTTATTGTCTAATGTGCCAAACTACAATTTCAAAATCTGACAGCTTGTATCTATACGATAATATACTAAAAAGTGTAAAAACAAACCGAAAAACTCAGTAAAGCATGGGAAAAGGGTCCCTAACTGTATGTGAAAACACAATATTTTTGGCACGAACATGTATGGGTCAGCAAAATCATTTCATCCTCAACATACATTTAAAGGCATTATGAAATTACAGCTCATTCGTTTCCAGCGGAATTCGAGTGATAAGGTAAATAAAATTCAATGAGACTTCTTCTACTCTATTTGGCGCCCTCAGATCGGGGGGGGGGGGGGGGGGTTCTCACTGCGCTTTTTGCGTAACCTGAAATCTCAAACTCTGAAAAAGCTCGAGAGTCCAGCAGAACGTATTTGCGAAACGGAGAAAGTTTCTTTTATTAGGGGTGTTCACCCCCCCCCCCCCCCCAACAGTCCTCCGGATACCTGGAATGCTGTATCAGCTTCCATTGAAAGAGCCAGAGATACATTAACTTCAGACTTTGTTCTTACATGTGACTTCAATGCCAACCTAATGGCCCCCTCAAAAAGTGCCTTTTCTGAGATCATCAAATTGGTTTTCACCTGAGGCAGCTTGTAGATGATCCAACTTGCTTTACCAACATATCTGCCTCGTTGATAATATCTTTTTGCGGTCAGCAACACGGTGAACTTTCAGGAGTGCGAGGTCTTAGGACCATTTTTTCCAGATATGATCCGCTACCATTGTCCATTTTCCATCGAAGTCGAATTTATGAAACCACCACCTCGTAGCTTTAAAAGGCGCATATGGTTGTATTCACAGGGCAGTTTTAGGGCATTGAATGAAGCCTGCGCCAGTGATCAATGGGACTCACTTTTTGAAATCCCTTGCCTCGATACCATAGTGTCTATCTTCACAAATATACTTCTCGACGGGGCGCGGTGGCTCAGTAGGTAGAGGTGCAGGTTGCAAGCCGAGAGGTCCTCGGTTCGAAACCCACCTGCGGCAACCGCGTTGTGTCCTTGGGCAAGGCACTTCACCCCCATTGCCTACGCGGGGGCACGGTGACATTGTGCACTAAGGCGTACTGCACGTCGATGGTGCACCTGTCTTCAACCAATGCTAACCCTGCTTGTGTGGAGTTAGTATGTTGGGGAGCTGACAGTTGCTCGGTGGTTCTCTCCGGGTACTCCGGCGTCCTCCACACGTAAAACTGTCGCGGTCGTGATTAGCCATTATGCAGAAATATGTGACCTTAAACACTAATAAATAAATAAATTCTTCTCGACATATCACCCAAGCATATACCGAACAAGCTTATTACTTCCAGGCCCCACCAATCGAAATGGATGCACAACGAGATAAGATTTCTGATAAGACAAAGACAACGCCTATATCGAATAGCCAAACGCAAAAACAATCCGCTCTCTTGGAAAAAATACAAACTCAAACTAACGAAGTTGTAACAGCTGTAAGAAACTTCAAAGCTTCATACACCACTAAAGTACAATCCACCCTGTCGAGTAATGAAACATCCTCACCACAGTGGTGGAAGACACGAAAGACGCTCATGGGTAGCGACTGTGCAGCAGAAACTCCTTCCATCAGTTACTTGAACAATATATACTCCCCATAGGCGGAGAAATCAGAAACGTTCAATGAATACGTCTGTTCGGTCTCTTCAGTTGATGACTCGAATGACTCACTCCCTGACACACCAGCCCAAGCGTCACAGAAAATTGATAGTATTACCTTACACTGCAGTGAAATATATGATGCAATGAAGACGATAAAGGTGTCTAAGACGCCCGCGCCAGATCTTATAAGTCCTCGTCTCCTTAAGGAAAGTAAATATTCACTATGTGAGCCTCTCTCGGTATTATTTAACATATTGCTGAATAATTTATACTTTCCGTCGTTGTGGAAAAAATCCATTGTCTTCCCTATTCTGAAGAAAGAACCCTCAAATTTAATCACCAATTATCGCCCAATCTCACTGCTCAGCTGTGCTGGTAAAGTATTTGAAAAATGTGTTTTTAAGCGTCTATGGCAGTTCTTGAACGAGACAAATGCTCTTAGTCAATTTCAATCTGGCTTCAGGCCAGGTGACTAAACTGTCCTACAAATGACCGAAGTATATGATGAGTTCTGTCGAGCGCTTGATGAAGGTAAAGACGTAAGGGTGGTCATTGACAAGGAATGGTATACTGGTCTCCTCCACAAACTAGAGCGAATTGGCCTGTCGGGGGAACTATTATTGTTTCTGAAGTCTTACCTTTCGAATAGGTCACAAAGGGTAGTCCTAGCATCGGAGTCTTCCTCCTAGAGACCCATTAACGCTGGAGGTCCACAAGGGTCGATACCCGGACCCTTGTTGTGCCTGATTTACATCAATGACATAACTGAAAATTTACACAGTAGTATCCGGCTCTTTGCAGACGATAGTAGGTGATATGTGCGGATTCTGGCTCATTTGCATATTTTGAGCCAGAAATTTCGGTCGGCCATAAAATTGAGTTCTTTTTTAGAAAAAAATTTAAAATTTTTCCGGAAAGGAATCGATCATCTCGCGAAAACGTGGGTTTTTGTCAGAGTGCTTCAACTTTTTCCGGGAAAATCCCAGATTTTTCTCGGAAAGGAGGGTTTTCTGGCTCGAGAATTTTAAAAATTCCTGGCGGAAAATTCCCACTTTTTTCGCGAATTTAACACTGATTTCCCATAGGGGGCGAATTTTTTGCCGCGAGGAATAAACGGGGAAAGTGCTCATTGAGAATTCGATCTGGAACGCGGATTTCGCGGGAAACATACGACATTTGGGTCGAGGTGAATTTTTCCGGTGAGTCAGAAAAGACGGTGGAGTTTCGTTGTCGAACGAGCGTTACGACTCGATGGATACGATCCGATCGGGAGGAGGATGGCGATCAGAGAATGCGCGAGCGTCCGTGCATTCGTGCGTGCACGTGTGTGTATAATTATGTGTGTGTGTATATATCATAAGTTAAAAGATTAATAATAATAATAAAAAAATTGTTTAAAAAATTGTTTAAAAAATAATAAAAATATATATATATATAAAACAAAATTAAAAATAAATAAGAATACAAAAAAATATAACTGTTTTTCATCCATTAAAGAGAGAAAAAAAATAATAAATAAATAAATAAAAAAATAAAAAACAATGTTTCTACACGTAGGAGATTCTAAGCGAAGGGACGAGCGGGTTCACGAATTGATACGGAGCAAAGAGAACAATCAGGCGCAGGACAGGCCAGGCGATTGGGAGAGATGGGACTGAGACGAGAGACGACCAAGTTGTTCAGACCCATCACCGAGGTTCAGGAACGAGCGAGGAAAGAGATCGTGGAGGAACTGAGACCCATAAGAGAAGGTTCTCTGAGGATGGGTTCTTTTCCCGGTAGGTCTGCCCCGAGAACTCCGTCCGGTTACACTCCGGAGAGAATCGAGACTGATCCGAGTTGCGTCGGTAGCGTTAGGCCAACAAATTTGTCCGAATACACTCCGGAGAGGATCGAGACCGATGCGAGTAGCGTCGTCAGCAGCGCCAGATCTGACGACAGTAGAGAAAAAGAGGCGGATTTCGTCAAGAAGGTAATGACGATTTTGTTGGTGACACGCAAATATGGTTTGAATACGACTATTTGATCGTCGGTCCGAACAGGTACTTAATGACCGACGGATTGCACACTCTGCTCTCTCACAAGAGATCCAAGAGGATTTGAATAATTATGGAGACATTCTGGTTCAAACTCACGCCATGAAGAAGAACAACGATGCCAGGGAGTCGAGTCCGAACGATAGGAGAGATTACAAGTGGAAGCACATGGTGGAACCCATATGGAAGGCGAACGAGTATTTTGTGAAATCGACGACTGGAAAGGGAATGACTACCGACACGATATTTCTGTTGGAGTGATTGAGATTGTTGTTGGTAGAGAGGCCGGTGACACCAGAGTAAATAACGAGATAGTAAGCGTGTGCGACGAATTGTTGAGGCAGAAGTTCTTGAGTGAGAAGGATTATGAAAAGTTGAGGAATCATTTGAAATGGTAAGAGAAGAGAGAAAAAAAGAAAAAAATATTAAACAAATAAAATAATATATATTCACAAAAATATAATTAAAAAAAAAACGAATTCTCAAAAAAAAAAATGTTAGTGACAAATAACAGGGGATATGCTAGATCATACGTCTACGGCGGATCGGTCAGCGTCGATTCAATGATGCGATTTTTAACTCATAAATTTCCCGGCAACGACGCGAAACAGATCGCGTCGAGCACTCCCAAAATCAGAAAGAAGACGGCGATCGACGCCGGTAAGAAAGCTGCGCCGAAGCGAGTGGTAGAATAGCTTCGGAAGCCAGTAAGAGAGGATCCGATGCATTTGATTAATAAATTGATAACTCCATCGCAACCACCTGCCAAACGATCGAGAATTGAACCGAAAAGTTGGAAAGACTTCTATGATGACATCGTGCTGATACAGGACTTGGCTAAAATGACGAGAGGATCGGGATTGAAAATGATTCATAAATAAATGTAAAAAAAACTTTTATATATATATATGTAAAAATAGAAATTAAAAATAAAACAAAATAGAAAAAAAACATAATTCAAAACATAGTAAAAAAATGGATATAAAAGACATGTCTTGGAATGACGCGACGGCCAAAAGGTCGAAAGAAAAGTTCTTTCCCAAGAGCATAAGAGGTCTGATAGTGGGAAAATCGAATTGCGGAAAGACCAATCTCTTGTTGAATCTGTTGTTGCGACCTCACTGGTTGGATTATGACAGATTATTCATTTTCGGCAAGAGTCTCTTTCAACCAGAGTACAGATTGCTTTGAGGGTGCATGATGCGTAAAGGACGTCATGTCGAGAATCTTCGACAATCGTGACGAATTCGAAGGACACAAGACTTCGAATATATTGGAAGGAGCGTCGAGAGAATTGACCAGAAGAAACGTCGAGTGTTCGAACTTGGAATGTCTGTTTTACGAGAATGCCGACGACGTTCCCGATCGCAGACAGTTGAAGTCGGAGAACAAGAATCTCATGATCTTTGACGATCTGCTGTTAGAGAGACAGAATCGACGTGAATCGTATTACGTTCGAGGACGTCACACCAACGTGGATTGTTTCTATCTGTCTCAGAATTATTTTCGACTGCCCAGACAGACGATAAGGGAGACCGCTTATTTTCTGTGTGGCCAACGACACGAGCAGGGAAGAATTCAGGAGACTCTGTAAGAAGGTGTGGGACAAAGGACTTCACAAGTTCGTGGTGACTGATTTGACTAGCGAATTTAACAACGAAAAATATCGAAGTGGATTCGACGATTTTTTTATATTCCCGACGATAGTAATGGAGAAGAGAATAAAAATTTTAAAAAAAGAAAAATATAAATATAAAAATATAAATATAAAAAAAAATATATAATTTATAAATAATAAAAAAAAATGTCAGAACATCGCTTATTGGAAGAGATAGTCGAAAATATGGATGCGAAACATTCCTTTCAAATCATTGTGAGTCATGACACGACTCCATTCAAGACGAAATTCGAACCTTCCATCGAATTGAAGAAGGGAAAGAGATATGAGATTGCGTTGGTTAATCTCGAGACTTATTATTCGTTTCCCAACGTCAAAGAAAAGAACAACATGTTCAAGTATTCCAACGGAGTGGATTGGTCCAGATTCGAATTCCCAAAGGGTGTTTCGACATAGACAATCTGAACCAACACATCCAGACGAGACTGAAGACCAATGGTCACGGAGGCAATATGATAAGACTCGCTCCCAATACGAGTATTCTACAGATGATATTGGACTTGGGAGATAATTTTCGAGTGGATTTTAGAGGAGAAGATTCGATCGGCGACATGTTGGGATTCGATCGAAAGATTATCAAGGTCACGCCACATCCAAAAATATGGTAGACATTCTCGCAATCAATAGCATTTTAGTGAATGTCAACGAGATCTCGGGAAGTGATGTCGACGGTAGCGCTCAACCTATGATCTATTCATTCTTTCTGGATGTTTCGCCGGGTTATAAGATGATGGAGTGACTTCGAAATCTCATCTATTTACCCATGATTCTGGACATGTTGTATAGCATCGAAACCACATTGATGGATCAGAATGGCGATCTGTTAGATCTTCGTGGAGAAAGAGTGACTATACGATTTCACATCAGAGAGATATGAAAAAAAAATCAAGTAGATAAAAAAAAATAAATATAATTTGAAAAAACAAAAAAAAATGTTTATTTTTTTATATATATAAGAAATAAAATAAAAAAAAAACTTATAATATTTATAATAATAAAAAAAAAAAAAAAAACTTATAATATTCCTAATTTAAAAAAATATATATATAATCCAGTGAAAATATGACTCAATACATCATTAAAATTGTGAACATATCTGAAGGACAGAAAGCTAAACTTTGCAGAGCAATGAGTAATCGAGGCGAGGCCATTAGATTTAAATTCAGTTATGAAGATCTGGCGAGTGGCAGTAGCGATTGGATCACCTGGACTAAAACTCAAATCAAAAGGATGGAGAAAGCGATTCGTAATCGATCGGAAATTACGGTGAGACTGAGTCCCGTTCAATTGAGATACAATCTGAGAATGAAAGGCAGTTTTTTGCCATTATTTGTGGGACTCGCTGCAAAAGCATTACCCATTCTCACGAAGACGGTGTTACCAATTCTAGGTGTGGGAACTCTCTGGGGACTCGCTAGTTTGACAGTCGACAAATTAATGGGTAGAGGATTGTTTTTGAAGAAGAGAGGAAACGGATTGTTTTTGAAGAAGGGAGGAGTTGTGTGTCGCATAGATATCGAGGGTAAAGGATTGTATCTAGGACCCTCAGGAAAAGACGGCAATGCTTTCTATGGAGATGGTCTCTTTCTGAAGACTGGATAGAATGTGGAACAAAATCGGTGAAGGTTTGTTGTTCGGTCAGAATTCACCGTTTAAGAATATACCATTTTAGGTATGTTATTATAAAAAATAAATAAATAACAATTAAAAAATTGTTTTTTCATTTTTTTTTTATTTATATTTATATAAGAAATAAAAATTAAACAAAAGTTGAGAGAAGAAAAACATCTTTTAAAAGACTTGTTAACAAAAACGTTTTACGAAGAAGAAATGAAACAAAAGGTGAGAGAAAAACACATCTTTTAAAAGACTTGTTAACAAAATTGTTTTCATCATCAAAACAATGTTCATTTTATGAAAAGTTTTTAGCTTTTTCTAAACATTTTCAGGAGTGTGCATTAGAAAGAATTCTATTGGAACGAATCGAATATGACTCACGTTTAAACGGGTGCGTAACATTGTTTTTGTTACTATTGTCAATCATATCTCAAAATCTAAACTATCTCGAATATATCGAAACGTGTTCGCACGATAAAAATGCGTTTTATTATCAAAATTATCACGTGATTATAGATATCCTAGATTGTTTAAAATGCAAATTAAAACTTGTAAAACATTACAAATACAGGTAAATTTATTACATGTATATTTGAGCGAAAAACGTAGTTAATATATTCGATTGTGGTGGTGGTGATGAAAATATTGAAAAATCCATTCGTCAGTGTGTCAAATATATTCGCAGATTACACTCATTTGTGTCAAATAGATCATGGATCAAATTTGCTATAAGGATAGAAATCATTATGCTTTATTTCCCGTTCCTTTCTAACGGCGATGACGACGACGATGAAAAAATAATGGTTTTATTGGAATACAAGAAGCATAAAATCCTTCTTTCGAAAAAATATAATAATAAAAAAAACGTACAATCATAATAAATGAAAAGAGTTTGTTCATTCATTTGATGATCAGACGAATAGAATGTGTACTATATATATGGAGAGTAAAATAAATAATAGAAAAAAAAATAATAATAATAAAAATATAAAAAAATTATAATTAAATATTTTCTAGGACTTCGAAAAAAAAACATTTTTTTCGTATACATATAATTATGAGTAAAACGAACTATTCCATGGAATCGAGAGCTTGGTTTCTTCGAAGGGCGTTGTGTAGAGCTTACACGATCTGCGTGAATGAACAGCTTTCTAGCATCTTACACGCAAGATGTCTTGGCTGTCTGGAGGAGAGAGAATTTAATCACATTAATCATTCATGTCTCATGATGGAATGGGAAGACATCATCGCCACATATTTCATGTCCGCATTGGAATGTGTATGGCCCAACAATGTGATCGAATGATGGAAGCAATTCATGACTTGCGTGATGACTTGGGGATATCACTACCACCACTAAAACAATGTTCCAACGGGAATCACGTTTTTATGGATTCCTTGTTGAAGGGAAAAAACCATTAAAAAAAATTTTCGTTAAATAAGGGGTGAAAATAAAAAATACATAAAAAAAATAATAAGGATTCACTTTGACTGCCAGATTCGCCAGTACGATCGGGAAATTTCTCACTAAGAAATTATCTGTGAAAGCAAAGAAACACGCAAACATCAGCATTTTAGCTGATGCAAAGATCGACACTGTGTCGTATAAGATCTCCATGGCATTGGAAGACGGTACGATTTCGGATGGTGAATACGTCGACATATTCAATGAGAAACAAAAATACGAAGTCATGAAAGCGAAAATAAGAGTCAAGAGTCGTCAGGTCATCAAGGAAGAATTGAAGGATTCTCTCATGGAAAAAAGTATTGAAGAAGCGAGACAATCGTTTTGTAAATTGTTGGATCCCAAAAAGATTCCAGAAGCAATAGATTGAAAACAACAAAAAATGTATATATATAAAAGAAAAAAAAAACAAAAGAAAACTTAGATATTTTAAAAAAAATAAAATAATTAAAAAATATATACGAAAAACAACCAAAAAACACAAATGTATTGCATCAAATGCAAGAGAGTTACCGGTATGTTTAACGTTAAAAAAGTACTGATGAAAAATAAAAGTCCATGCTTCGCAGAATGTGTAAAGTGTGTAATTAGACCAAGACGCAATTCGTCAAACACAGTGCGGGTCTGACAAATAAAATGATTAATAATCTACCCATCGAAATACATCTGCCAGGACATCAATTCACGGGACCCGGCTCAAAATTAAATAAGAGATTGAATCGAGATCTGACACCTAAATCTTGGAGCAAACCCATCAATAGGGTGGATTCGGCCACTTATAGATAAAGACATGTTGACGACGTTGGAAAATATATCAAATCCCACTAGGAGAGAGAGACTCGAATGTTCGTTGGTCGGTAAAGTGATCGGTACCAAACGTCGATTCGGAGATGGGGACATAAAAAAAACAGAACTTATTATTAACGCATGCATTGGCGAATGAACTACACAAACACGTCACGCATAAATTTCGAAGGAGAAGGGTGTTCATGAAGGGTTAGGATCATATCTGGTCTGCCGATCTGGTCGACATGAAATCACATTCGAAACAGAATGAGGGCATTAAATACATACTGTCAGTCATCGACGTGTTTTCGAAATACGGATGGATGAGACATCTGAAGAATAAATCGGGAGCTTGGGTGGTGGAAGCTCTGAAGAGCATATTCGCATCGTCTTCTCGAAAACCGAATAAATCGTGGGTGGACAAGGGAAAGGAATTTTACAACAGTCAGGTTCGTCCATTGGTAGACCTCTATTCCATCAAAAACGAAGGGAAAGCTAACGTGATCGAACATTTGAATACAACCATGAAGGAGAAAATGTACAATTATTTCATGGCCAACACGTCCAAGAAATATATCAACATCCCAGACGAACTGGTCGGGGATTACAACAACACGAGACACACATCGATCAAGATGACTCATGCAGAAGCTAGCGATCTTTGAAACGAAAAATGCATCTTCGTGAATCTCTATCCCAAAAGGATCAAGATCAAGAAGAAGTCCAAACCACCGAAATTTGCAGTCGGCGATCGAGTGAGAATCACTTCTTTTAAGTCACTCTTTGAGAAAGGTTACACTCCTCAATGGACAAAGGAAATCTTCAAGAAAATTTTACACCAATCCGGTCACTTACAAAATAGAAGCAATACAGGACGACGAAGATGACAGCAGAGAAATCATTGGAACATTTTATGAACAAGAATTGCAGAAGATGACATTTTGAAGAACCAACCCTTCACTTTTATTTTCTTTTCCCTTTACACATATATAGAGTAAAAGGGAAAAAAATAAATAAATAAAATAAAATAATAATTTTTAAAAAACAATTTATAATAATAAAAAAAGCAAACGAATTAACACAAAAACCAAAAAACAAAACATGACAAATATATTAGATATAACCCAAGGTATATTGAGAGACGAAAGCATTGAAGAATACGAAGTTCACGAGTACGAACCTGTGATTGAAACTAGTTTGAACAATGCTGGTGAAATAAGAATCAACATCGAGATGCAAGATCTGTTCGTTCATCCCAGCAAAAGTTACATAGTCATATAGGGATGTCTCACCTAGAAAGACGGAAGTGATTATATGGACGACGACGCAGTCACTCTAGCCAATAATGGCATGATGCATCTGTTCAGTAATATAAAATACATGCTCTCGGGACAAGAGATAGAATCTGTGTTTCATCCCGGACAAACCACCACGATGTACGGACTCTTGACGTATCCGGACGATTTTTCGAAATCTAAAGGACTCAATCAATTGTGGGTGAAAGACACTGTCGCCGACATGAGTCCAGCCAATACCGGTGCCACTCTGAGATTAACTATGTCATCAAGACATCGAGACCCAGAGGAACGTTTTCATTCAGGATACCTCTGAAACACATATTCGGATTCGCGGAAGATTACAATAAGATTCTCTACAGATTCAAACACAATCTGATATTGATTCGAAAAGGAAACTATGAAGCCATCATGAGACCCGCTGCGATGGATGCAGGTAAGATACATCTGAACAAGATATCTTGGTTTGCTCCACACGTGTTGCCTTTGGTCGCAGAGAAAGTACGTCTCTACAAGATCATAGAATCGAAGAGTAAATTACCGGTGGGATTTAGAGTGAGACAGTGTGACACGGCTAGTATTCCACTGTCTAGCAATCACTTCAATTGGAGACTGACCGTGAAATCTGCTTCGGAAAGACCGTGATTCATCGTAGTGGCATTTCAGACCGATAGGGACGGATCTCAAGAGAAAAATCCTTCTGTGTTCGATCATTGTAACTTAAGAAACATGCAGGTATTTCTAAACGCCACGAGATATCCGGCAATTGATTACAACACCTCTTTTGATCAGAACGATTTCTGCAGACTATATGGCAACGCCGCGGATTTCAGAAAGAAATATCATAGACTGGATAAATTGGTGGGCAATCCTAACATCACTCCCACCGAATACAAATTGATGTATCCCCTATTCATATTCGACATCAGCAAACAGAGCGATCGACTCAAGAGTAGCATCTTAGACATTCAAATCAGAATGCAATTCGACAAGAACGTGCTGAGGAGAACCGAAGCTTTTGTCCTAGTCCTATCAGATAGAGAGTTAAAATTCGAATCGGACAGACAAAAATTGTCCATTATTCGATGAAAATAATAATTAATAATAATTAAAAAAGGAAGAAAATATTCTTATGAAAAGTTTAATAAAATCCTTAAAATCTCACAATAAATTGTTTACAAAGCATCGTTGTTTTTTTTCATACGATATAAAAATGAAACATTTGAAAGAGTGGATTCGAATCAAATGCGAAGAACGTGGAACCGAGATGGGACGGAATGGTCGAGATTTTCATCATTATCGTTTGAGGGAAAAGGAAGAATTTAAACTCATAAAATCATCTAATGAAGAAATTATCAAAAATACAATTTTAATTTGTAAAAAATGTAAGAATCGTCAGATGTCGATTCAGTCTCAACAGGTTAGATCGGGTGATGAACCCACTATGGTATTTGTGAAACGTATGAATTGTAATCACCAATGGGTGGAAAATTAAATGTTTATTGAATGAAAATACAAACAAAAAATATATATAATTGGATTTTTGAGACATTGATGAATATTCAATCTCCTAAAAATCCAATTATATATATATATTTTTTTTTTTTTGAGTTTACACAATTTGGAAACGATTTATAACTTCACGAAATACATCTTTCTTTTGCTGTTTGCTTAATTTTTAAAGCAAGAATAATAACTGTAAGAGTGTGTTGAACCTAGAAACGTCTTTTAGGTTTTCTCCTTTATAAGACATGAAACACGATATCAAATGCAATTTCTCTTTCTTGCTTCTCAGGTTTTCGAGAGTTAAGAATCATTTGCATTTGAGATTTTGTATTAATTTTTCATTGTCATTCATTTTTTTGGTGCTTTTTTTATTATTATTTTCAATTTTTCTGTTTTGTACTCACTGTTTGTTCAGAGGATCGAGTTCGATCAACATAGAGACTATTGAACTGGCTGCTTCAGGATTATTGGTTTTCATCTTGAAATTAATCCTGTCTCCCATTCGCACCTTGAGAGGTGTACTGAAGGTGCTAGTGTTCGAGTGTTGTTCCTTCTTCTTTTCGACCCTGTACCTCTTGTTGCAGTCCACACCGTTCACCGCGAGATTGACGCTTGCTTTTTTGCTCAAGGCTGCAGAAGTCAGACTCATTCAAATGATATCGCCTCCTGTCGGCATGGGATAGCCTATCAGACCATGCAGCTGTCCGTTACCTCCGTTTCTGAAGGATCATTCGGCTTTTTCCGCATCAAATGCACCGCTCTCCTCGGAGATCAGAGTGCAGGCTTCCGACATGTGAGTGGGATCCGGTAGATTCGTCAGTGCATGTCCCCCCATGTCCAGTTTACCTTCCATGATATCGTCCTTTCCCCAAACCGTATTTTCGCCCAAGTACTTTCTACTGACTGCGCTGGAATCATACTCCGGCTCGTCATCGAGACCGAATAGTTCGTAACCATTCATGTTGATGCCTGCCTCCATTTTTCCTCTGGATTGTTTGTTCAGCTACAAGTCATCGACTTGAGATTCCAGATAGGATGGAGAATCCAGTAGGGCAGAATCAACGTGACCATTGTTGACCGCCATCGAGTCTTCGTCATTATTGTTGATCGCAGACAGATTCAATATCTTGTTCAATCCCGCATCCAGATCCAATTTCATTACTAACTCGTCAACATTATTCTTTCTCAATTCTAAGTCTATCTATTGTTTGGTTGCTGCATCATTGGGATTCGTGGGATCGGGTACATTGATTATCTTGTTAGAATTCACATTCAATTCAGACTGCATCACTTTAGGAATGTAGTGATCTCTCAGATGTTTACTGAATCTCGCATGAGAGTCGTCCGCATATCTTTTAGTGGTGACGTCAGTCAAATCTCTAGGACCCGATATGTTCACCATTCGTTTAAATTTCATGTCGAGATCTTCCGTCATGTCTTTATCGGCGTAATTATCTCTCATCATCTGCTGGAAATTTTCGTCTCCTCTATCGATGTATTTTTAGTTGCAGAATCCGGTGGATCGACTGGTTCGTGAACATTGTAGATTTTCTTATTGCTTAAGTTTAAATGTTCTTGTTGAGGTTCGTATTTCTGAACGTATCGTTCATCTAATTTGGCAATGTCACCATCAATAAATTCGACTGTAACTCTTCTTTTCTTTCTAGAGGGGCCTTCATCATCGTCAGCGCGACCGAATTTATCGACTGTCATGTTTTTGTTTTCGTATTTTTTTTTTCAATTAGGAAAAAAATAAATTTTCTTTTTTTCATTATTATTTAAATATAAACTAAAAAATTTTTTTTTATAAAATAATTTTTTATTATAAAAATAATTTTATTATATATCTCTCTCTCTATAAAGATATAAAAAAAAAACTTTTTTCTCTTTAATGTAAATCATTGAGAATATCTTGAAAGTGATCTCCTTCCGACCATCTCTTGAGAACATAGAGACACAGGTGACTGCAAAACACTTGATCTGGCACCTGCACTCATTCGGTATTGTAAATAACTGATGATAAATAGTTTCTTATTTGCATCGGCGGTGAGATTCCATAACTATCAAAATAATAATTTTTATTGTTCGAAAACCACGCCACCCAATGCATACCCTCACCTCTGATGTCGTCCAGATTTAAAATTCCACATTCCGAATCATCATCTTTTTTTTCTCGACAAAGCATCTCGAGAAAACACACCTCGAAAATGTTTGATTTTTAAATCTTTTGCTGCTTTCAACAGATCAATGTTAGATAGGGGTTCGTTGGGTAAGACAACACCTTCAACGAATATGCCTTTTATTTTCTTCCTATTCATAAATATGTTTGTTTTTTTTGTTTTTGTTTTTGGGGGGTTTTTTTGTTTTTGTATTTATTTTGTTTTTTTTATTCTTTTTCTTTAATTTATAAACTTGCGAACATTTTTCAAACTTGCGAAATATTAAAGTAACTCAACCTAATATCCAAGTGCAGAAGTGTGTATTTTATTCGAGCATATATATCTCTTATCGGCATCGGCCATCAATGCAATCTTATTGATTTCTTTGGTGTACATCTCGTGCATTTCGCTTTGAATCGCAGTCATCTTTTTACCCACCGTCGAACCTTCGAAAAGACACTCTTTATACTCATCGAAAGTGATGCTTTTATTCGTCACACACACTTAAACGCCTTTACATACCTTGTTCTCTTCACCATCGAGGAGATATGCGTACAATTTTGGTCTCAAACCTACGAATTTGGTGATCTGTCTTCCGCCGCTCTCGTCTTTAAATTTACCCAACACCTTTTTATTGCCTCCAGTTGGAATCTTAGATGGATGATCATCGTGATAATTACTCATGTTGAACCATTCGTCCACATCTCACACAATGTCCTGGTAGACGTCTTCAGTCTCTATCTCTTAAGCCATACTGTCTGTGTCGGTGAACAAAGTTTGGCTTTTGAACCAAATTTTGGTTTGACGTTATCGTAGTGAACTCACACATTAATTGCTTGCTGATGTCTAAGTTGATTGCACCGAGATAACAGAGTTTATCGAACTTCAGATGCATCTCTTGCATGTGCACAGCCACTAGATTTTCGTCTAATATGATTCTATGTCGAGAATTTGGTTTGCGGATAATTTTCTTAGACCTCTTTTCAGATGTGATGAATCGAACGTCGGTTCTATTCCTAATGTTTTCCAGAGATTTCTCGTACACGCAACTGTTCATGAGTTTGAAGAAATCTTTTTCGAAGTCACTCTCGGCCTGCATGTTTAAATTCGTGTTGAGATCGATGTATTTTTTCATCCAAGGCTCCTCGTTGAATCGAATGATTCAATGCACGTTTAGCAACATCATTCCGCGATCAATTTCAGATTTTCGCAATAGGCCGCATACTTGAGTTTGGGCTTTAAATTGGAACGAGTTTTTCGACGCCGTTTACTTCTATTTGTTCAGGAGCCAGCGGATAATCGTTGTGTAGATCGTGTAACATTCTCAGATAGTACAAATCGACCTCTAAAATTTCCGGTCGGTAAAGGATGACTCATGGCCCAACCATACAAATTATTAGCATCCCAATATTGTATGTATTTACTCGGTTTTTCCCAATCCCAATCTAGTCCCATGTTAGGATTATTAGCTTTGGCATGTCTGGTGGAAATCATAGAGACGCCACCCCTCACGGCCTTTTCAAACATGAGCAACATGTCTATGTCAGTTATTAATTCCAATCGAACCTCAGACGTTTTCAAGAGAGTATCCCAAGCAAGTCCGGGTGCAGTTAAATACCAAGCCGGATCTAGTTCGGAATGTCGATGACACACCGATCGAAAATTTTCGAACACGTCTGCCAAGAGAAGCACATCATTTTTCAAATAGAGGTCGTGGTATTCTCTCATGGATTTCATGTCGAACAATCTCCACACTTTTTGCTCGCGTTCGTAATCGTCGTCAGAAATGTGAGACTTGGTTAATTTCGAATAAAAATCTTCTTTAGGAGGTAGAGTGACGTCGTCGAATTTCTGGAGATCACTCATGTTATCATAAGGATAGACGCCTTTCCTCAACATGACATCAACCAATTCTTGTCGATCATTCAAATGTTTACTCATGATTTCATATTTCTCCGTATTCAAACTGTCGATTAATTTTTCCAGACTGGCCGACATGAATTTATAACTGTCAGCGGAACGTATCGCTCTACGGATGGGAATCGATTCATCATCGACCATCTTTTTATCAACAACCTTCCATTTAGTGAATGAAATGTATTTTTCGTCGTTTTCCGCGATGCAGCTCAACTCTCCCTCGCTGACACCCATATTTTTCATGAACAGGTGACTGTCGTAGCCCGAGAGATTGTGAAATATCACAGGATAGAATTCAGCATCTCTAAATCTCCAATTACATTTGTTGTGAGCAGCGCTGCGAAACAAACTGGTATAGTGATCATGATCCCTAACGTTTTTATTATTTTCACAATCATTATTGAACGGTTGTTTACAGATGAGACATTCAGTGGTATCCTTGTATTCTTCGTGATGATCATGTCTTTGGATTTTTTAAATTTGTTGTATAATTCTTGTATTTTCGATTCTAACTCTTCCACAAATTTTTTAGCCACGTCGTCGTCATCCGAACGTTTGGTGTAGATGAATGGACCTAATGATTCTTCATCGTTGAAGGAACATTTCACGAAATAACAATAGCCCGAAGGTACGTGCTTCTAAAGTTTTTCGACGTAACTCCCACGCTCGTCGGCTGACAAGAAATTATTTTCATGGTGAAACATTCGAAATCGGCGTAGACGTAGAATGGCGGCATCAATCTTCTTTTGTAGTTGCAAAAATTCACGTGACTGTTAGCTTTAGGCATTTCGATGGCAACGTTCGACATTTCGTTGCAATATTTCTGATGACATGTCAACGATTCTTGACGATGGAACGAATTCATGCAGTTGAGACAGAAAAATCTCTCGCCCTTATGTTTAGAAGTCTGCTTCGACAACAATCTACTCATGTCTTTTATCCAACAATAATGTTGATTGTCATCCTTTGAAATGAACAACAGATTAACAATATTTTCTCTCTCTTTGCGTGAAGTCAGTCTGAGAGGATAAACTATTCCTTCTGCATCGTCCCCGTCGTATCCCAAGACGTTCACTGCAATGGAGAGATTTAACTTTTCGAAATGCTCGATGTCTTTCAATCCCGTCGGGAAAGTCATTCCCGTAAAATCGAGATTTTCACAAGTCTTAGCGTACTTGGAAACTCTATCGCTATTCTTTTCCATGGGATACAAGGCCGATGTGATCGCCCATTTGAAACACTCGCTATCCTCACTATTTTTCACGTTAACCACAGCTTTTTATTATAGAGAAACGAGGCAATTCTATATAGGAAGACGTTGTCAAGGGATCATGTTTGTCCACGTAAATCTCGAGATTCAATATCTTCTCGAACGTCCAACCACTTCCCCTCTTATGATAAATAGCCATAGATTCCAACATCTTGTCTGTCATCACTTCGTAAATATCGAATAATTCATCGAATTCGAACACAGTTTCCATTTTAGAATGAAAATAAGCATCTTGCACCACGCTCTCACCCGTTTTCGCGTCGATCCTTTTTCATCAGACAATACAGGATCATCTTTATTTTTAAACCCCTATTCAGTTCTTTTTGAAACACGTCCAACACTCCATTCCTCGCCCGTTTCATGAACGATTCAGGATCGAGATTTGCGAAACCGGAAATCATGTCGACAGTTTTAAAATATATTTTGATGGCTTGGTCACGTTCAATTGGAACCAACGATTTTTTCACTGCCTTGCTCACGATTGCTCTTATCACTTCATCTCCCTCGTCTTTCTTCAACGCTCCCAAGATTTCGTCGAGCGTTTTGTTTTCCGACGAATCGCCATCTCAAACCGCGTCACTTTTCATTTTTTTACTTCCACTCCCTTCCGGAGCCTGCTGTTCAACTTTTCGTTTGACAGTCTTGTTCTTCTTTTCAACTTTTCGTTTGATGATCTTGTTCTTCTTTTCAACTTTTCGTTTGACAGTCTTGTTCTTAGTCTTAGTTTCCACGCGTCGAGTTTGTTTCGTCTTCTCATCACAACTTCTTGTCACGATTCGAGTTTTCGCCTCCGTTGCAGGCCTTTTGTCCATCCTCTTCCCACAGAGTAAACGATCGATGCATTCTGCTTTCTTCATGCATTGAGACTTTTCAAATTCGATGACCGACGCACTTTGGCTTGTAAATTAACCAGCGGCTGTTCATAAATCTCGGCAAACAGAAGGTTAATCAATTCTCTCTTGGTCTTTTTATTGACGTCGCGATTTTTAATTCCTAAATTTCTACAGTACTGTTTCAACTGGGGTACGGTAGAGAAACATAACTTTGCCACTTTGGAGGTTTTTGGTTTTTGTCATTTTGAATGTTAATAATTTCTTATTTTTTAATATATATTATTTTGAGTTTTGTGAATTTTTTTTCAACTTGTTATTTAAATATATGGATATAAATTTATTTTTTTTATTTTTAATAGACAGATTCATTTTTTTTCTCAGAACGCGAATTTGTTTTTTTCAAGGGCACGATTCAATTTTATGCAACACAAATACAAAACGACAGCGCATATTCAGTGGAAGAAAACCAAGTCGCCATTTTATTTTTACTCACGACAATAGCGAGAAAATTCATTCAACTTTCAAGTTCACTGAAGAATAATGCTCGACACGTGCTGATCACAATATTTATTTCACAAAAACACCTGCCTAATGGTTTTATGTAAAGATTTCATTCATGAGATTTATAGATAGATAGTTTATTGAAGCAATATTACAGCTACAGTGAGGCAGATTGCGCAAATAACATATAATGTGAATTATAATGTGAATTATAATTATAAAGATTGTGACAGTACATTATTCACACTCCGTTTTAATACAACTTTCAATTCAGTGTTAGAACAGTACTTTAATAGCACGAATAAAATTGAAAACCTGTGTGAGAAATATTATTCGGCTACAAAAAAAAAAATTGAATGAGTACTTAAGTTTTCTCTTTCAATTTATGAATATTAACCCTTGATGTAAAAATAAACCAACGACCGACAAGGTTATTTTTCCGTCGCCAATTCGTAAAATATCAACCTCTTTCTTTCTCGAGTTGCAATAAAAAAAAACGGATTTTCGCGCAACATCGCATCCATGACGTGAATATTCATTTTGAAATTGTTTCCCTTTTGATACACCCATCGACATTCACGGTCTCGAACGTCAGTTGTTGTTTTTCAGTAGTCAGATTCAATCTGCGAACCAACGTTTTGGAAACACTGGGAAATATCTTCCTTCCGTAGAACATGGTGGACACGCTGTCTGGATCGAACCCTTCCACGTCGAGCGAGAGAAGACTCAATGAATCGTCTTGGAATTTGTGCATCAAATCCAGATAGGTCTCGCTCCACTTCAAAGGCAGAACATGTTTGTCGAATTCATCCGTCAAACCATCACATTCCACGTCTCTCAATCGAATGGTATCGTGAGATTCTAACTTGTAAATTTTACTGCCAAACTTCGAGTATCTTTCGACCCTCTTCAATTTCAACGCGGATTTCTTTTTTTCAGGTGCTGCTCACGATTTCAGGATTATTTTTATTTTATTGTGAAAATATTTAAATTTTGTGTTTTTTGTTTCTTTTTAAATGAAAATAATTATTAATTGTAAAAAAATATTTTTTGTTTTTTTGTTTCTTCTTCTTATATATATATGTAGAAAGACAAAATGAAACAACAACTTTTACAGTTTTTTTTCTTTAATGACAAAAACAATCTTATCCATCATTCGTCTCACAACACATAATAATATATATATATGTATACATACGCACAATCACACGCGCACACGCACGAACGCACGAACGAACGCGCGCGCATTCTCCGATTGCCATCCTCATCCCGATCGGATCGTTCTCTTCCCCTCGAGTTTCGCGACGAACTCCGCAGTCTTTTCTGGCTCACCGGAAAAATTCACCTCGACCCAAACGTCGTCTCTTTCCCGCGAAATCCGCGTTCCGGATCGAATTCTCAATGAGCACTTTCCGCGTTTATTCCTCGCGGCAAAAAATTCGCCCCCTATGGGAAATCAGTGTTAAATTCGCAAAAAAGTGGGCATTTTCCGCCAGGAATTTTTAAAATTCTCGAGCCAGAAAATCCTCGTTTCCGAGAAAATCTGGGGTTTTCAGCACTTTGAAAAAAACCCACGTTTTCGAGAGATGATCGATTCCTTTCCGGAAAAATTTTCATTTTTTTCTAAAAATAACTCAGTTTTATGGCCGACCGGAATTTCTGGCTCAAAATATGCAAATGAGCCAGAATTCGCACATATCACCTACTGACGATACATCGTTACACCTTATTGTAGAGAACCCCGAACAAGCCTCGACCATAATCAATCAGGACTTAGTCAAAATAGAACATTGGGCCCAGACATAATTGGTTGAATTTTATCCTAATAAAACAGAGAGTATGCGTATTTCACGTAAAAGTAATCCACCTGTCCACCCTCTATTACCTCTTGGTAATGCCCAGATAGCGGAAGTCGCCAACCACAAACACTAAGGAGTGATATTAAATAGTTCATGTACGTGGAACACGATTCGACTCCTGACAGGGAAAACCGCGTTGTGCTCTCGGACAGGGCATTTAATCTCGATTGCCCACATGGGGAACGGTGACGCTGTGTACTAAGGCGTACTGTACGTCGACGGTACACTTGTTTTCAACCAATGCTAACCCTGCTTGCGCGGTACTCCGTCTTCCTTTACCCGTAGAATTGTCCAACACTAGGTGACCCTGGCTTTCGGAAATGTCGTTAAACCCCAATACAAAAGTTCTGATGCCATAACAAAGATATTATATTGTTTGAGGGCTTACAGGTAATTATTATCAACTTATAAGGCGCTCCAAGCACATTCTAAAGAATTTGCTTCAACCGTAAAACTATATGGCAGACGAGCCTTTAAAGCATAAACAAGGACGGAGGGCGCGAATGACTATTTTTAACCATTATCACACTGCGACCTGGTTTCTCTGCTTCATGCATCTTCAGATTTCCCGACATTGGAGGAACTTACTTCATGTCCACGAACTTAAAAAGCAGCATAATTTCGGTTAGAAATCTGATTAAGGCGATTTTTTAAAATAAAATCACTTCTCTTATTTTTCATAAAGATAGTGATAAGTGTTTACGGGAACTCTCAACAACAAGCTGACTACGGGTTTTATTCATCTGTTTTACTTGTTTTGAAGAATAAATAAAGCAAACTCTCATCACAAAGGTTTACGACTCATTTTATTCAAGTTGTATACCTACCTACATAGACGTTTGACAACATGAAATGCACAAATATGCTGCTCAAAGTTTGCTAAGCACCAAGTATACCCAACTACCTGTTTTACGTTTTAGTTGAAATATTGTAATGAAAAGTGTATATATTTTTTATGTAATTATATCTTTAATGATTTAAATACAGAAATTAAGATTTTATCTCTGTTTGACATTATTTTTTAGCTTTTGAATACGATAACCATGAAAATGAATTTTATTGGTAAAAGAGGAAATTTTTCAAATTTGCCAAAACGTTAACGGAGCGAACTGGTATGGGTTCAATATCGCGTATGAGACCCATTACTGTTAATTACAGCTTAACAACTCCTTCTCATACTCCCAATCAGGTTCATGGTGGTCCTTTGTGGGATGTTGTTCCATTCTTGGGCCATCATGGCACCAAGCTCCTGGACACTTCTTGGCTGGACTGGACGGGCTGAAATTGCAAGCTGCAACTCATCCCAGACATGTTCGATTGGATTGAGGTCAGGGGATCTTGCTGGCCAGCCCATACGCTCAATCCACCACCCTGTCGGTACTCTCGGACAGCATAGGCAACATGGGGACGGGCATTATCGTCCATCAGAATGAATCTATCACCCACTGCACATGCATTCAGGCATCCAGGATCTCATCAATATACCGCTGTGCAGTCAATGTACCACGGTCAAGGACACAGAGCTCTGTACGTCCATCCCAACTGACCATTATTGACCCTCCACCGTCGTGGTCATGTCCAGCAATGCTGACTGCATGGAATCGCTCTCCTGGACTTCTCCATACCCTAGAACGTCTATCTGTATAGTCGAGGCAGTACCTTGACTCATCTGTAAAAAGGATAGGTCGCCAATATCCTGTGGTACATCCAACATGGTCCATAGCCCATTCATATCGTGTTTGGCGGTGGTTCTGGGACAGCGGAATGCGAATACATGGTCTTCTCGATCGGAGACCACCTTCGTGCAACCTTGCCCGGATAGTCTGCGTCGAAACATTTACCTCGGATGCATTCTGAAGGTCACTGCGAAGATGGGTTGCTGTATCAAAGCGGTTCCTACGGGCCTGAATGATCAAAAACCGGTCTTCAGCTGCAGATGTTGTTCTGTCCTTGCCACCACCATGCCGTCTTTCTGGTTTGCCATACTGCTGAAATCTTGCTCAGGCTCTGGTGATCTGCGTATGGTGCACACCAAGGACTTCACCAACCTGACGATGCGTAGCCCCTTACTCCACCACCCCAACAGCCCGCCACATTTCTGCTTCAGACAAATGTCTCTTACATTTGCTTTCGCCATATTCAATCATTAAACCACAAGGGTTTGTGTTGAAATGAAGATCGAATATCCTACACATGTCATGTACATGTAGACAGTACACGAAAACATCATGAAAATTAAGGGGTACATTCTTTCCGTGACTGTCACGAAAAGTCTGCTTGCCAAGAGAGCAAATGTAAACGCTGGGGATCATCTCAATACATTCCCCAATCATATCCACCAACAATATCGCAAATATGTCACAAGCAAATTTCACAATGATGTGTCAAATATGTGGTGCTTAACAACCTTTGAGTTGTATATATCAAAGAATTAATTCCCTGAATTCGACACACTCCGTAATTTACAACATTCCAAATCGCCGATATGTCATGTGAACCAGTTGGGTTATGTTTGGTTGCCATGGTAGCCCTCATGATCGGCCATGTTGTGACGTTATTATCATAGTGATGTGTGGTGTCAGTGCGCATGAGTATGCGCATCGTGTGTTGTTAGGATGACACGTGTTTCCGTCAGTACACCGCGGCAGCGATATTTCTGTTAAAGTAAACAGTACTCTCCACACGCTGGTAACGATCCTTGAATGCGTTTCGCATTAAACTTCTAAGAGGAACCCCAAGCGGGCCGTAGACCCGCAAAGGGTTCCAAGTACCCATTCAGATAAATGTGTTCCAGAACAGAATTCTCTATAGCAGTCAATGTGATTTTTTGATTTGGACAGTAAATTTCAGTGAAAAAAACACGTAACTTCCGGTGTCGAATAGCCCATTAAATTGCAATTGGCCAATCCCCATCTTGGAATGTTTTGGCTTGGACCAGTAATCAAACAAAATGTCAAATTCGTTCGTTTTCTGTTGCAATCTAATTTGCCTCTAAGCTTTGCGAGTTTGCATATTATATACATATCTACACTTCGGAGATAACCAAGGCCTTCTCATCTGAGGACCGCGACACCAGCGGCCGGCCAAAGTGTTATTATTACTCGAATACTGTCCTTCTGGAAGTTTGTCAAAATGTTCAGCTGCTGATCTCGTTATTTCAGATCGAACTCTCCTGGTTTCGTTGTAACTTGTCTGCCAGTGATGACCTTAATCGAAAAAACCGCACGTATAACTGATAATATAACTGATAATTGTTGTTATATTGGTGCGATTGTACACATATATGCATTGACACGAATCTCGTGAAGTATCAAAACGAATAGAAACGCAGTTTTTGAATTATCCGAATGTTAAGGTGTTGTAAAAGTAAGGAAGTTTGCTTGAAAAATGGTATACGGACGTTTCGTCCGCAAGCCGAATCGTCCGCTGGCAATTTTACCCATTTCGTCCGCCAGCGCACTGAATCGTCCTCTAGCAATTTTGCCCAATTCGTCCGCTTGCAATTTCACCCAATTCGTCCGCCAAGGGTTTGAATATGATAAAAACATGGAAAATAAAATTAATGATATTTATTCAGTATCAAACAAAATAATGATATTTATTCCGTACACAAGATTCACAAGATAATAACAGCATAGCATAGCAAATATTTTTCAATGAATAATTGCAGAATTATAAGATTATGTTACGGAACTTAATATAACAAGTTTTGATTAGATTCTTAATATAATTAAAAGAAGTTTTGATGCGTTTCATAGTATAATTAATTCCTGTAATACATTTGCTAATAATTTTGCGATTGTTCAATGTAAAGTGCCGGTTGCCCTCTTCCGTAAATAATTGCAAAATTATAAGATTATGTTGCGGAACTTAATATAACATAAATTTTGATGCGTTTCTTAATATAATTAATTCTTAGAATACATTTGCTGATAATGTTGCGATTATTCACTGCAACGCGCCGGTAGTGCGCTTCGATGAATAATTGCAAAATTATAAGATTATGTTGCAGAACTTAATATAACATACATATACATTGAGAACTTGTGCTGTAATAATGATTATTTTTGGTAATGCATTGAATAAACAGAAATCAGAGCCACATTAAACGGTGTCGAAATGAATTAGATGGCTGAGTAGTTTATTTTGTTCTGACATGTCTGTTTTCAGAATTTCGAATAAGTATATGAAATTTTAATGCAAGGAGGTACATTAAGATATATTACAATAGATAATATACAATAAAGTATACAATAAAATTATTTATATAAATAAATAAATAAAAAAATACAATACTCCAATACTTTCCCCCAGCGGACGAGTTGGGTAAAATTGCAGCGGACAACATGGGTAAAATTGCAGCGGCCGATTTGGTTAGCGGACGAAATAGGTGTAATTCGAAAACAGTGATACTGACAGGTTGCTATCGGTACCGTGAGAAATCAACTCAAAGAAATAATGTGTTACTGCTTGATGCCATCTGTATTTCTGAACGGTGCTTCCTAGTTTCTAACACTAAAAAATGGGAGCGCGGTGGCTCAGTGGTAGACTGCTGGACTTCTATGCTAGAGATCCCGAGATCGATCCCCGTCCGGAACGACCCGCGTTGTGTCCTTGGGCAAGGCACTTTATCTCGGTTGCCTACATGGGGGCACGATGGCGCCGTGTACTAAGGCGTACTGCACGTCGATGGTGCACATGTCTTCAACCGCTGTAACCCTGGTTGAGCGGAGCTTGAACAGAGTTAGTATGTTGAGGAGCTGACAGCTGCTTGTCGTTGCTCGGTGGTTCTCTCTGGGTACTGCGGCTTCTTCCACCCATAAAACTGTCACAGCAATGATTAGCCATTGTGCATAAGTATGTGACCTTAAACCCCAATAAATAAATAAATATAAATGACACTAAAAAATGAAAAATAATAATCTTTTTGGATATTTACTGCCATTGAAAATGGCATGTCATCTTTATTTGGGAATTGGAGGAAGATTCGGCCTGGGGAAAACTCGGCCCAGGGAAGATTCGTCCAAAAGAAAAGCAGTACACATCTGGTAGGATATTTTAGATACGCTATTTTAGATACGCGTTTTAATTCCTAAAAAAATAATTCTTAAAAAATTATTAATATATTGCTCGATATTTATTGAAAAAAATATTAATATATATCGTCGAGCAATTATCTCTGCAGTAAATTCACATTCAATGTGTTCAGTCATTTTGGCACCATTTTGAGTGTAGAGATGTATAAAGATCAGCGCATAGTTTATGCTTAGAAATAATGGGTAATTGCCTTTATTAAGTAATGTTTAGTGATTTGTATTTACACAGTGTACAGAAAAGTTTTACATGACATTAAAAATTATCCATGTGTTACATTTAAGGTGCTATCTATATAAGTAAGAGAAATTTGTTTACTTTGAAATTTCGCAAAGTATATGCAGTCATCTCATTCATTCATGTTGTTATGCACAATTCCTAGTCACCTTCCAGTTCGAGTTTTTGTATATTTCCAATGTAGGACAGTTTTGGTGCATTAACAGATGGTTCAGGCCAAAATGTAGCAGCCGGTTTGGGTCAAATTGCAGAGTACGCTTTGGGTGTATTCAGTCGGTGACAAACTCCATGTAATTGTTAAGGTACAATTTATTAAAAACAAACAGGAAGACAAGAACTGTCAATATTTATGTATTGGTGTTTAGGTCACATGTTTCTGCATAATGGCTAATCATGACCACAACAGTTTTATTGATGGAGGAAGCCGAAGTACCTGGAGGGAACCACAGCTCTGCATCATACCTACTCCACACATGCAGGGTTAACTTTGGTTGAAGACAATTGCATCACTGACGTGCAGTATGCCTTGGTACAAAACGTCACCATGACCCTAAGTGGGCAATGGGGGTGAAGTGTCTTGCCCAAGGACACAACATGGTTGCCGCAGGTGGGAACCTCTTGGCTTGCAGTTTTCACCTCTACTAACTGAGCTACCACACCCCCAGAAATGTCAATTAATTGTTACAGATTATTGGAACACAGACAGAGTATATTCTTTGTGTTTTGTTAGACCTTCAATCAATAACAATGGCATTTTAACCTTCAAAACTGTATACTACCAGCAAAAACATGTTGTAGAATGATCTCTTGAAAATTTCTCAAGTACATAGTTTCATTATTAGTTTGTGATATTTGTTTTTGCTGTACACTGGAACCCTGTTAATTGAAGAGCCACTTTGCCAAATGACAATTATTCAATTAACAGGAGTATTCAATTAACAGGAATTGTTCACTTTCCTGTAGTCTAGAGATAAACTGAGCATTTATTCTATTATAGTTTGACAGAGCTGCATGAGCTCTGTCAAACACGATATAATAGATTAAATACCTGCATTGGATGTACTGAGGCCAAATTGGTCTATAACCAAAGAAAAACTGGGAAGAGTCAGGGTAATTTCTCGACATGTTACAAGATGTTTTATTCAATTAACAGGAGATTACTGTATAACCTATCTTCAATAAACAATTCAAATTTGCATGCAAGTGGTTTTGTGTTGGGAAATTATATTCAATTAACAGGGATATACAATTAAGAGATATGTAATTAAGGGGGCTCCACTGTATAACCATGGAACCTAGATCAATGGCAAGCAACTGTCAGGCTCCTCAACATTGTAACTCCAAACAGCCTGGGTCAGCATTGGTTGAAGACAAGTGCATCATCGATGTGTAGTACGCCTTAGTACAGTTGCCGCAGGTGGGATTCAAACTGAGGACCTCTCAGCTTGTTTTGGAAAGGTTTTTTTTGTTCCAACTTCATTAAGGTTTGTTTCATATTGCACAATTTTGTCATGATTAGTAATCATAAATCCTTTTAAAAAGCTGTAGAAAAAATGCATAGAACATTTAAAGAAAAAAGTTTTCTGTGAAGATTTGATCTTTGAGGTGATAAGATTCGACCACGGCTGAGACCGAATATTCTCAGAAAAAGTATGAGGGCTGAATCTTCCTGTGGCTGAATCTTCATCAACTCCCTGTTTTCAAACTAAATTGCCCATTACTTATTATAAAGCACCATAACTAACGCAAAAACATTACTATGAAATTCCTGAGTCTGAACTTCTGTAAATTCCAAATAAATGTACACAAATTATACAGCAAAATGAAGGATGTTGTGTATAGACCCCAAAAGTATGTGTGTACCTCACGCACTGACACACAGTCGACATCAGACATCAGCGGTTCCTGAAAGTGTGCTATCGGTACCATATTTGTACCATAACTGATAATAATAAAATAATATTTTATACGAACAACAAACACAGGAATTCAAAATGCAGCCTCAAGTCTGCATGGTGGTGAATGCCAACGCTGTCCAATTGTCCTTGAAAGGGAGAGTCCCTTATAAATAGATTTTTGTCATGTGATACTCCAGATACTCCCCATTTTTTAATAGAAATCAATTTCGTAATGCTAGAAAAATCCAGAAAATGTAACAATATTGTGTTATGACCCTTAATTCGTTAATTTTTGCCTGTTTTCAGATTGTTTGCACAATAACTAGGAACAAATAGCAATAGATTTGATTCAGTATTGGTATGTGAGACTTTCTTAATGTCTTGAATGAGTTAAAAAAATTGGTGTATTTCGGCTATAGTGAGCAGAGTTATGACCCTTAATTTTTTTATTTCTTCCCGTTTTCAGCTCGGTTGTATGATAACTTCAAACATCAATGGATTTTGTCAACGTTTGGTATGTGAGACTTTCTTAACAATGTCTTGAATGGGTTCGAAAAATGGTACCGTTTGATCATACTGAACAGAGTTATAGCCCTTAATTAGTCAATGTTTTCCTGTTTTCAGCTCATTGGCGCTTTGACCTGTGCACTTATCAAAGGATTTGGTCAATATTTGGTATGTGAGACTTTCATAATAATGTCTTGAAGAAGTTCAAAACTTGGTACAGTTCAGCCATACTGAGTGGAGTTATGGCCCTCAGTTAGTTATTTTTTGCCTGTTGTCAGCTCATTAGCATGACAACCTGAACATCTATAGATTTGGTCAATAACTGGTATGTAAGACTGTAACATTGTCCAGAAGGAGTTCGGAAACTGGTCAGTACGGTACTGACATACATATACTTGCCCTCAGATAGCAAATTATATCCCCACTTGTTTTCAAAAAGTAGGGTATACTGGATTGTCCCTGTCCGTGATTCGGTGTGACTGTCCATGCGTCTGTGCGTACATCTGTCCATCCTCACTCAGATGTCAGCCTGCATTGTAACTTGAACATTACTGTTCAGATTCCATTGAAATTTCATACACATGTTCACTATCAAGATCTTTAAGGAGTAACAGCCGTTTTGCAGTTGAAAATATTTTTTCTGTGCATTATGAACATACAAAAATAGCCTATTGTTGTATGTTCGCCTCGTATATCGGGTTTGAGTTTTCGGATCTCAATCATATTTATTACTTTTCACTCAACTTTTCAGACTTACCCCGTTTTTCAACGTTGAAAATTTGCCGTTTGTCTCGTGAAAAAACAATTTTTTGTCTTTTTGCCTCATATTTCAGGTTTGGGTTATTGGATTTCAATAACATTTGGAATGAAGATTGTTTATGGGAACGGCTTTCAAATGAGTCACATCCCTGCAGTAAAACCAAGACAATTCCTGAAATTCACCTCCCCACATGTGGCATTATGTCTTTGTTCTCTTTGATGGTCCAACCATTGTTTCTGGCCTTTTCAGTTACTACTGGGTTGGGGGGGGGGGGGGGGGTTAATGTTGCTGCAAAACAAAGACAATAATTTCACATCTCACATGCACATGATCTGACTAAACTATTGTTAACAGGTGTACATTGATCTCAGAATTTTTGCTGGGTTGGATTTCTCTCCGCTTTAAAACAAGGATGATAAACCCCTCGTGTGTATGCCCAGTGTTGAAAATATGTCCATCTTAGCATTTTCAGAGATGGAGGCGGGGGGGGGGGGGGGGAGTGGGGTGCATATATCATGCTTAGCATGCTGTTCTTAATATTACATAACCCTGTAGAGTTACTCTGGTGTTTTGAGTTCTAAAATGGGTTTGTGAACACTTGAAAGATTTTACACAAAAACCTTTTTGCCCTGAGATTCGTTGCAGGGTCCATTGGGTGAGAGATTTTGTCTGTCATCTGACACAGCCTTATCCTTCACACTGGTATGTCAGCACCTCTGGTACAATCTCTTGCATTTGAAGTCTATCAATATGTCCGACCGTATATATGTCCATCTGTACTCTGATGTCTGTTTGCATTATAACTTAAACACTACCTCTCAGATTTCAATGAAATTTGGGATAAAAGTTTTTTATTGGAAAGGCTTTCAAATGAGTCATGCCCCAGCAGTAAAACAAAGAAAACACCTGCAAACTGCCTTCCTACTTGTGCCATTATTGGAACCCCAGCGAACCATAGGCCCGCAAGGGGTTGCACATACCTAATCAGATAAATGTGTTCCAGAACAGAATTCTCTAATACCATCAAGCGATATTTTGAATTGGACAGTAAATTTCAGGGAAAAATCACACGACTTCCGGTTCACAATTGCTGATACAATTGCAGTCGGCTTATCCCCCTCAAGGAATTTTTGGACCGATATCAACAATCACACAAAATGTCAAATGCGTTCGTTTTCTGTTGCAATGCAACTCGCATCTCAGCTTTGCATGATGTTTACATGTCTACACATCACTCGTATTTTGTCCTTTCAGAGTTTTTTTCAATAAGCTCAGCTAATAATCTTGTTATTTCAGATCGAACTCTCCTAATTTCGTTGTAACTTGTCCTATTCGGCGATTACATGATGTACCTTCATCGAAAAACTGCAGATATAACCGGCGATCTTGTTGATTATATTTGTGCGCTTTCATAAAGATATGCATGGATGCGTAGCTAGTGACAGTCAAGAATCAAAACGAAACGCAGTTTTTGAATTATCCTAATTTTAAGGTCTAATAAATAGTAATGAAAAGTTTGCTTGAAAATAGGTGACACCTTGCTGATAAGTTACTCCTGGGTCGTTCCGCCCCAATTCCCTTTGCCCCTCGAGTCGTTTTTCCCCGATCCTCATTTGCCCCAGGTCATTTCGCCCCACAGACGGAGGTGGGTGGTTTCGCCCCCAAATTTAAATTTTAATTTGGTAATGCAATGAAATTGTTTCCTTTAGTACTTTAGTACTTTTTTCCCCAAAGAATTTACCGATTGAAAAATTTTACCATATCTGCATTGACCGATACGTGAAATCAGACAAAGAGAGAGGGTTTTGGTAGTAGGTCAATGAGGTATGGAATATGGATTAAATAAAAATAGAACTTGCAGTGATATATTTTGTTCCTGTTTTACTTATGTATTTGGTTATATTTTTACAGTTTAATATTCAAAAACACAACTTTTGACATTTGAGTATAATTTGTACATTTATATAACATCCGTAACAATGCATTACAATTATCAATCTGCCTGTGGCGTTTCTCTTCTGTGGATCATTTACTCTTTTCCACGGACACCTCTCCGTATATGTTTCCACAATTTGGGCAAGATACTGCACCACCATTGCCCATGTGCGGGCACACTGGCATTGTGTGCTAAGGTGTATAGTACGTTGATGGTGCACTTGTCTTCAACCATTGCTAACCATGCTCGTGTGGAGTTAGTATGTTGGAAGCCTGGCATTTACTCGGTGGTTCTCTCCTGGGACCCCAACTTTCTCCACCCATAAAACTGCCCGACACAAGGTGACCCTATACTGTCATCAGTGAGAATTTCACCCAAACTGTCCTCCAGCAATTTGACCCAAACCGGCTGCTTATTTAACCCAAATCATCTTATGACAATATGATCCGAACCACCCCCTCCCCCCCGAAAAAGTTTCTACTAAACACTGAGGTATACCGAGAGATACTGAGGTGAAAAGAAAAATAGTAAGTCAGGGTTGTTTAAAAAGGTTTCAATATAATTGCAGATATTTAATTGATTCCTTTGAAGTAATATATGTGATATTACTTGATTTATTCGAGTAAATACAAGATATATACGTCTTTGGGCAAGACACCTCACCCCATAGCTCATGTGGGGACACGATGGTGCTGTGTACTAAGGCATACTGCATGTTGTTTGTGCACCTGTCTTCGAACAAGGCTAACCCTGCGTAGTATGTTGTATGTATAATGTTGTGTAGTATGTTGGGGAGCTGACAGTTGCTCGCCATTGCTCGGTGATTCTCTCTGGGTACTCTGGGCTTCCTCCACCCATAAAACTGTCGTGGTCATGACTAGCTGTTGTGCAGAAATATGTGACCTTAAACACCAATAAATAAATAATAAAAAGAACACACCACCCCATATCCGTTTCACTCCTGCTTTCATCCACCTTGGTATCCCTCGGTTTGCTCGATGTTTAGTATGCCTGCCAGAAAAGAAGTGATTTTTTTCTAAAATAGCAAAACAAGAAACAGAAATATTTAACAGGTAGTAACAAAATAATTTTCATGAAGCGCAGAATTTTATATTAGTTAATAGCTAAAAAAACGCAGGGTGATATTTGCAAATCTTATTTTATTACTGGTACCAGGTACTGGTAATGAAAATTGTCGTTTGTCATCAATACTTGATCTAGTTTCTGATAAAGCACATTATACTATCCCAATGTTAACTACTGGACATAAGCACACCACTTGATGTTAGATTAACATGATACAGGTGCTTAGCCAGGATATCAAAGTTAGGGACAAGAGTAATATCTAGTGGGGTGGGGGCCAGCGCATAAATAATATGATTCACAGCATCACCTGAGCCACATACCAGTGAGATGGGGCGAGGGCAAGAGGGAGTGTGCCCCTCTCATCAGTGGAGGGTTCGGGTGCCCCCCCCCCCCCAAAAAAAATTGAAATTCAAGCCAGAAAAACACAATTTCCTTGACTCTGTCCATTTGTGTCCATAATTTAAAAGTTGCGAACAAGCATAAATATCTAGATAATAAAATGTCTTGTCGGATGTTCATTATATTGGTTAACATGGGGGTGGGGTGCATGAATGAAATTGGGGAGGGCATGTGCCACCCTCAAGCCCCCATGCCTACAGTACAGCCTCCAGGGGTGGGTCACTTTCAACGGGTGGGCAATATTTCCATGGACACAATGATATTAGATTTCATACCCCGTTTGCAGCAATAATCATTTAAAATTTAATTAATGAAGCACAGGGTACAATCCAGTGCTTCATTAATTAAAATTTTATTGATGATGATTTTCTATTTTTACCTGGTAAAAGCATGCATGGACATCACTGCCCAAGCATGGATTATGACCAGTCCACGTCAACAGTACTGTATTTCTGTGCCACTGCAGGGCAGGGACTAATTCTAATTGAGTGGGTGTGTATAGAAACATTAATATTTTTTAACACCTGATAACAAAGTAATATAAGTTTATGAACAACCACACAATTTACTTTTAGTTACAATACTCCTAATTCCTAATAAACACACATGAATGTTTATTAATTTTGTGGAATTTTTACAATGTGTATGAAGCTTATTTGGGCCTATGTGTTTGTTAAAATTGTCCTTTCACTGGGGAGGAGTTCTTGAAATCGGTCTACACTTTTTTGTATGGTATTCCTTTGCGTAAGACAATGTATTGATTGTAATAATCTTGATGCATAAAGCCCCACAAAGTAGATCTGTTTTTCAGGCCATTTTTGTAAAATTGCATGCAGGCGGGTGGTTTTTTATTTTATTTTTTATTTTTGTAATTATTTCTTTGCCGTTAAAAGTTCATGTTCTTGGTTTGATTTAGGCCTCATGATCTACAGAATAGCATGGGTGGTGGTGTATTCCATCCCTTGAGTGCAAGAAGGCGGCTTTGGAATGCTATAGCAAAAGCCTTGTTGTACTCCAGAGACAAATTTATCAATTTTAATAACATGGGTAAAATATCAGACGTGAACCAGTTTTTTTTAGCTCACCTTCACAAAGTTAAGCAGGGCTTATCTTATCGCTCTCCAACCATTTTCCGTCCTCCGTCCGTCGTCCGTCAACACCATGTTTTGGCCTTCTCCCCCAAAACCACTGGGCCAATTCAAGTGAAAGTTTGTGCGAGTGATAATCCCAAAGGGGTATTGCATTTTTGTTCAACTCAACATGCCCAGCCCCATAGCGGGGGGGGGGGGGGAAGCTCCAAAATATCTTTAAAATCCTCTCAAGAACCAGAAGGTACAGTGACTTGATATTTGTTATGGAGCTTGCTTTTGAGGTGTAGAATCAAGTTTGTTCAAATGTAGTTCGTGAAGCAATATTTGGCTTTATAATGGGAGGGGTTGATTTTTTGGCACCGCCCAAAATTTCTATTTTCTGAACCGATGGTCCGATTTGAACGAAATTCAGTAAGTGGTATTATTGGGTCATAAGTACGTAACTAATGCAAGAAAAGATCCTGCATCCCCATGGGAGTCCCCAGAAGTTAAAAATAGAAATATTTTCAAACGCACATGTTACCCAAACCACATAGAACAGAGAACTGTTATATGGTAGTAGTATGTCTCATTGAGGGATTTTTAATACGACTCTTATCCTCATTTCAGAAAAAAGGTTGCCGAAGGCCATATGCTTTTCCAAAAAGGGGTGCCGAAATTGGGGTGGTGGGGATATTGCCATTGATAAAGGTTTTTATTATACAGAAGGGAGATAACTCTGCATACAGGTTATGGGAAATCAAGCAATCTAATTGGTTAATTATAATTTATATAAATGATCTAGATAAATGAAACAACAAGAGTACTCGGAATAAGGTAGGAACTACTGGTATTACGTACCACCTTACCAGTAACAGGATGATACAAAGCATTTGGTAGGTTAATACTATGAACGGTTAGGATGGGACCTATAGGGGAATATACCAACCATACTCTGCTGCCGTTCTGTATTACCAGGCATTGACCCCACCCTAGAATACCGCTCAATAATATGAAGCATCTGGTGAATCAGTAGTACCAAGGACCAGAAAGAGACCTACAGGGATATGTACAGCCTATGCTATACTACCGTTCTAAACTACCAAGCATTACCCCCACCCACACAAAATCACTAGGTCTACCATAACGTACTACATATACCAGCCATATAATAAAACAAAGCAATCGGTTGGTTAATAGTACCAAGGACTAAAATGGGCCTATAAATGTATATACCGCCCATACTGTAGTGCCGTTCTAAACTACCAGGCAGTACCCCTACCCACAATACCCCTATGCCCAGCATTGCATACTACCTATACCAGTCATAGGATAACATAAAGCATCAGGTGGATTAATAGTACTAAGGGTCAGCAAGAGACCTATAGGGATATGAACAGCCTATATAGTAATCTCAGATAAGTATCCTATAAAAGGTATCCTCGATAGGTATCCTCGAATAATACAATACCAGGCCATGGGTATCCTCAAATACCGAGATGAGGCTAAGAGTCGTAGTAAATTATGCCTCATTGAGGGATTGTTAATGGTCCTCATAACCTCAAAATTCAATGAGGCTATGAGGGATAGTAAATGAGGACTCATTGAGGGCTTTTACATAGCCCTCATGGACTCATACGACAAAAAGGGATTCCACGGGCGTTTTCCAAAATGGGATTCCATAGGATATACCTGTTAAATACTGAAATGAGGATAAGAGTCGTAGTAAATTATACCTCATTGAGGGATTTTTTAAGGTCCTCATAACCTCAAAATTCAATGAGGGTATGAGGGATAATAAATGAGGACTCATTGAGGGCTTTTACATAGCCCTCATGGCCTCATACGACAAAAAAGGGATTCCATAGCCACAGGTGTTTTGCAAAAAATGGGATTCCATGGGATATTGCCATTGGATATAGTCTTTTGTTATACAGAAGGGAGATAACTCTGTATACAGATTATGGGAAAAAAAATCAAGCAATCTGATTGGTTAGTTATAATCTAGATATATGAAACAACAAGAGTACTTGGAATAGGGTCAGAACTAACAAGAATAGACCAGAAATAGCTAAATATAGTAATAATAAGTAAAACTGTTCCAACTAATAGGCTCTTCTACGCTACTGGAGTATACTCTAGAATAAAGGAACATGCCTAGGTAGACGTAAACTACTGCATATATAGATAGAAACAGAGAATTCTGGAAGAATTCGAAATAATACAAGTTGTCGGGTTGTTTGTGGTAATTATCCAGGGAAGTCGTTCCAGAAAATACTCCGATTCAATCGAACATACCCTCCGAACATACCCCTGTCCTACTGTAGGCCTTAGGTAACATAGCAATCACGTGCTACCATAGAAACCAAGATGGCGGCCTCCAGTATACAAAATGGACGACGGAAACACGTATCACCTTAACAACACGCGCTGCGCATGCGCACTAACACCACGTATCACTATGGAGATGACGTCACAACATGGCCGCTCATGCGGGTTACCATGACAACACAACATGGCGCCACTAGGTCACGTGACATGACGTCACTTCCGAGGTCCCCCACCGAGGTCCCCCAGAATGGGGGTGAAACATACGAGACATACTACTTATCGTATGAAGTATCCTTGGGGCCAGTAGAATTGAATGGTAAAAAAATTGCCATCTGTTTTGTTAGGGAGTTCTGCAGAGGGCATCGAAATAATGCTGAGTCAGCATATTTGCAAATATTTTAGAAAATCTTTTCTCCAGAACCAATGGTCAGAATCTTTTGATATTTGGTATACATCCATAGAGGGGTCAGATACAAATTTGTTAAAATGAAGCTCATTGGCTCGTATTTGGACTCAATGCAGGAGCCCAATTTTTTTAACTTGGGGCAATATGGGGAATATTCTTTAAAAATCTTCTTTAGAACCAGCAGTCAGAATCCTTTAATGTTTCGTATACATCATTTCTTATGAGGGTCAGATTCAAGATTGTTCAAACCAAGTCCTTAGGTTAATATTTGGGCTTCCTTTGGTAGCATTTTAACTTAGGTCAATATGAGGAAGTTTTTTTTTTAAATCTTCTTCTTCAGATCCACCAGTCAGAATGCTTTCATATTTGGTATACAACATCTCTAGGGAGAGAGATTCAAGTTCGTTCAAATCGGGTCTGCAGGTTAAAATTTGGGCTCGCTATTGTAGCCCAACTTTTAACTTAATGCAGTATGAGGAAATTTCTTTAAAAAATTTCCTCTTCAGATCCACCAGTCAGAATGCTTTTACATTTTGTATACAACATCTCTAAGGAGGTCAGATCCAACTTTGTTCAAATTGAGTGCCTGGGTTAATATTTGGGCTCCCCATGGGTGCCGGAATTGGCCATGTAACTTAAGAATTAGAAATTTGTTATTCAGTACACTCTAGAGGTGTGTAACTAACAATAATCTACATTGGTTTATGAAGGGGCTTCAGAGGAGAGCTCTACATTTTAATAATGATCAACTGAAGAAAAAGCATGATGCTTGGACTGTTTTTGTCACTCCTCGTGGGCTCAAGGTTTGAAAGTGTATTCTATGGAGATGGATTGCTTAATGTAGATTCATTCTTGGACTCTGTTTATATCGTGCTCTGTTCAATGTGAGCGCTTCAGGCCCCATGGAGCCTCTTGTTTATATTTATTTATTGGGTTTTAACAACACTTTCGACAGCCAACAGTTACAAGTTTCTTCTCTCCTTGAACCAAGTCTCTCGACCAACTGCAGCACTCACGGTCCACTCATGGAATTTTTAGCTCACCTGAGTTTCAGCCAGGCTGAGCTACAGTGATCACTCACAGTCCACCATCCGTCCGTCCGTTCGTCGTCCCTGAACATGATGTTTGCGTCTTCTCCACCACAACCGCTGAACCGATTTAAGTGAAATTTGAGATGCTTGTTTGTTATGACATTGCATCTTGATTTTGTTCAAACCAAGTTGCCCTGCTCATAAGTAGGGCCACGCCCAAAAAGTATGCTTAAATCTTAAAAAATCTTCTCATGAACCAGCGGTAGCAGAGACTTGGTATTTGGTGTGCAGCTTCCTTTTGAAGTGTAGACTCAGATTTGTTAAAGAGAAGTTTGTGTGACTATATTTTCCTTCGTTATGGGAGGGGAAAGAATTTTCGCCCCGCCCAAAATTTCTATTTTCCAAACCAAGAGGCTGATGTGAACCAAATTTAATATGAGGGCTTATTGGGTCATAAGTTCTTAATTTATGCAAAAAATTGTTCCTGTCGCCTCCATGGGAACCACAGGAGCTAAAAATAGAACAAAAGTTAAAATGCCCATATCTCCAAAACCACACGTCACTAAGAATTCTTATTTGTTGTGAAGCTTCATTAAGACCAACAGAATGGAATGGTTTAAAAAATTACTATCGGTTCTATCACTTTTTGAAGACTTTGAAAAAATGCTGAGTCAGCAATTTTTAACACTGGGTAATGAGGAAAGCATTTAAGTCTCTTCTTCTCCCAAACCACTGCACCAAAAGCTTTCAAATTTCACATGTAACATCTTTGGAAGAGTTTTTCACATGTTTATTGAAATCAAATCCCTGGGTCCATGTTTGGGCTCTCTATGGGAATGCAAATGTTGAACTTAGTGCAGTATGAGGAATATTCTTTAAAACTCTTCTTCTTCAGATCCAACAATCGAACTCTTTTCATATTTGGTATGCAGCATCCTTAGGTGGGTGAGATTCAAGTTTGTTCAAGGCAAGTACCTGCGTTCATATTTGGGCTCACTGGTGTTTCGCAAATTGCGAGAACGGTCGTTTCATTCCCGTGACGTTCTCACAAATGCTTGTTAAGGAGACCCATTTATGAGGGATAGTAAATTAGGCCTCATTGAGGGCTTTTACATAGCTCTCATGGCCTCATACGACAAAAAGGGGTGCCGAAGGCCATATGTTTTTTAAAAAGGGTGCCGAAATTGGGGTGCCTGGGGATATGGTTGTTAAATAACGAAATGAGGGTAAGAGTCTTTGTAAATTATACCTCATTGAGGGATTTTTCACGGTCCTCATAACCTCAAAATTCAATGAGGCTATGGGGGATAATAAATGAGGACTCATTGAGGGCTTTTACATAGCCCTCATGGCCTCATACGACAAAAACGGGGTACCGAAGGCCATATGTTTTTAAAAAGGGGTGCCGAAATTTGGGTGCCTGGGATGTGGTTGTTAAATACCGAAATGAGGGTAAGAGTCGTAGTAAATTATACCTCATTGAGGGATTTTTCATGGTCCTCATAACCTCAAATTCAATGAGGCTATGAGGGATAATAAATGAGGACTCGTTGAGGGCATTTACATGGCACTCATGGCCTCATACGACAAAAAACATGTGCCGAAGGCCATATGTTTTTTAAAAAGGGGTGCCGAAATTGGGATGCCTGGGAATATTGCCGTTGGATATAGAGGTGATGAGAATCGCATACTTACTTCGTTGTAATAAGGGATGATAACTCTATACGATTAAGTACAGGTTATGGGAAATCAAGCAATCTGATTGGTTAGTTATAATTTTTATAAATGATCTAGATAAATGAAACAACAAGAGTACTCGGAATAGAGTCAGAACTAACAAGAATAGACCAGAAAAGCTAAATATAGTAATAATAACCAAAGCTGTTCAAGCTGCTAGGCTCATCTACGCTACTGGAGTATATCCCAGGACAAAGGAACATGATCAGGTAGACAAAAACTATAACATAGATAGATAGAAGCAGAGAATTCTGAAAGAACTCGAAACAGTAAAACTTGTCGGGTTGTTTGTGGTAATTCTGTGAATCGGGAAAATACTCCTATTCAATCGAACACACCCTATGAACATATCCCTGTCTTGTTGTAGGCCTTTGGGTGACATAGCAACCACGTGTTACCATAGAAACCAAGATGGCGGCCTCCAGTATACAAAATGGACGACGGAAACGCGTATCACCCTAACAACACGCGCTGCGCATGCACATTAGCACCACGTATCACTATGGGGATAACGTCACAACATGGCAGCTCATGCGGGTTATCATGACTACACAACATGGCGCCACTGAGTCACGTGACATGACGCCACTTCCGAGGTCATCCACCGAGGTCATCCAAATGTTCCCTCAAAACCACATTTCATACTACTATGAGATGTGTAGGGTATTCAGTCTTCATTTCAACACAAACCCTTGTGATTTAATGATAGAATATGGCGAATGCAAATGTAAGAAGACATTTGTCTGAAGCGGAAAAGTGGCGGGCTGTAGGGATGGTGGAAAAAGGGGTTACCCGTCGTCAGGTTGGTGAAGCACTTGGTGTGCATTATATGGTGATCACCAGAGCCTGGGCAAGATTTCAGCAGTATGGCACACCAGTCGGACGACATGGTGGTGGCATAGGCAGGGCAACATCTGCAGCTGAAAACCGTTTTTTGATCATTCAGACCCTCTTAGGAACCGCTTTGACACAGCAACCCAGCTTCGCAGTGACCTTCAGAATGCACCCGGGGTAAATGTGTCGACGCAGACTACCCGAGCAAGGTTGCACGAAGGTGGTCTCCGATCGAGAAGACCATGTATTCGCATTCTGCTGTCCCAGAACCACCGCCAGGCACAATATGAATGGGCCATGGATCACGTTGGATGGACCAGAGAAGATTGACGACCTGTCCTTTTTACAGATGAGTCAAGGTCCTGCCTAAATACCACAGATAGTCGTTGTAGGGTATGGAGAAGACCAGGAGAGCGATTCCATGGATCCAACATTGCTGAGCATGGCCGCTGTGGTGGAGGGTCAATCATGGCCCTGGGTGGCATCAGCAGGGATGGACGTACAACGCTCTGTGTCCTTGAACGTGGTACATTGACTGCACAGCGGTATAATGATGAGATCCTGGATGCCCACGTCAGATTGTATGCAGGTGCAGTGGGTGATAAATTCATTCTGATGGCCAGCAAGATCATCTGACCTCAATCCAATCGAACATGTCTGGAATGAGTTGCAGCTTGCAATTTCAGCCCGTCAAGTCCAACCAAGATGTGTTCAGGAGCTTGGTGCCATGCTGGTCCAATAATGGAACAACATCCCAGAAATGACCACCAGAAAACTGATTGGGGCGTGAGAAGGCGTTGTCAAGCTGTAATTTACAATAATGGGTCTCATACTAGATACTGAACCTATACTAGTTCGCCCCATCAACTTTTTGGCAAGTTTGAAAAATTTCCCCTTTTTATCAATAATATCCATTTTCCATGGTTATCGTATTCAAAAGCTAAAAATATAATGTCAAACACATAAAATCCTAATTTCTGTACTTAAATCATTAAAGATATAATTAAATAAGTAATATATACACTTTTCATTACAATATTTCAACTAAAACGTAAGACAGGTAGTTGGATATACTTGGACCTTAGCAAATTTTGAGTATTATATAATACCGTAGTTCAAAAGTAACGGTTAACCAATCAATTACTTTTTTATCGATCAAGACGTTGATCATTGGTTAGTCGATTAATCGGTTAACCGTATTAGTTTCTTTTAAGATGATTACTGCAGTGGACTTTGATGTGATGGTTGAACAATCTAACGATCTATGAATTTGGAGATAAATAAGCATAATTCATGTGATTAAGACATATGATGGAAATGGGTACCGCAAAAAATAAATGGGTCCCGCAAAAATATATTTGCGAAACCCTAGCTCACTGTGTGAGCCCGAATTATAACTTAGTTCAAAATGAGGAATTTTCTTTAAAAATATTCTTCAGATCTAGCAGTCAAAATGTTTTGATATTTGGTATGCAGCATCCTTCGGGGTGAGATTCAGGTTTGTTTACATCACGTCCCTGGGTTCACATTTGGACTCAGTGTGGGAGCCTGATTTATAACTTAGTTCAAAATGAGGAGTGTTCTTTAAAAATCTTCTTCTTCAGATCGGGCAGTCGGAATGTTTTGATATTTGGTATGCAGCATCATTAGGAGGATGAGATTCAAGTTTGTTCAAGCCAAGTCCTTGGGTTCATAATTGGGCTACCTGTGGAAGCCAGAATTATAACTAGTTCAATATGAGAAATATTTTTCAAACATATTCTTCTTCACATCCATCAGTCAGAATCTGTTGATATTGGATATATAGTATCCTTAGTGATGTGAGATATAAGTTTGTTAAAGCTAAGTCCATGGGTTCATATTTGGGCTTCCCGTGGGAGCCCGAATTGTACAAAAATTTCTATTTTACCAACTGAGAGGCCGATTTGAAGACAATTTGATTTGACGGGCTTAAGGGTCATAAGTGCCTAATTTATGCCAAAAAGATTTTCCCGTCGCCCTATGGAAACCGCAGGAGCAAAATATAGAAAAAATTTAAAACGCCCTTATCTCTAAAACTACATGGCACTGAGAATTTTTATTTTCTGTGAAGCTTCCTTGGGAACAGCAGAAAGGAGTGGTATAAAAAATTGTCATCGGTTTTATCATAGGGTAGTTTTCCAGGACATTGAACACATGCTGAGTCATCATTTGTTACCACTGTGAGCAATGGGAAAAACATTAAAGAATCTTCTCCCATACTACTGCTCCAAAGGCTTTCATATTTCGCATATAACATCTTTGGAAGATTTATTGACGTGTTTGTTTAAATCAAATCCCTGGGTGCATATTTGGGCACTCTATGATTAGATTAGTGCAATATGAATATTCTTTAAAAGTCTTCGACCGATCCACCCATCAAAATCTTTGGATATTTGGTATGCAGCATCCTTAGAGGGGTAACATTCAAGTTTGTTCAGGCCAAGTCCCTGGGTTCATATTTGGGCCCTGTGGGAGCCCGAAATATAACTTAGTTCAATATGAGGAATATTCTTTAAAAATCTTTTTTTTTTCAGATCCACTGGTTAGAATCTTCAGATATTTGGTATAAGCTTTTCTGAGGAGGGAGAGTTGCAACTTGTTCAAATAAATTCTCTGGGTTGATATTTATTTAACATGTCTGGTGACCTCATATTATGCATGTGTACGCTGTCCATATGAACACAGAAATTGAGACCCCACTAATTACACTACGAGGTGGGGTCCCAAAACCCCACCACGTGACTTCAATTTGTGTATAATTAACTTGTGTTTTTTGCAAGTGCGGTAATCTGGTTTATTCTTCCACCAAAAATAGTTTCAGTTCATTGATGTTTAGTGATTGTTAGGGGTTGCACTCAAGTATAAATTGAATACGTATGCTCCATACATGTTTCGGGGATAATAAAAGGCATTAATATGGCAGAAGAAAACGATCAAAATATGGAGTTTGAATCATGTTTTTAATCTTGACTGAATATGCCATACTGTGTGATAAAATCGATTCAGAACTCGAGGAATTACGAAAAAATAAATATTATACCGTACTGAAATCATGGATGTGAGTTGAAAAAAAATATAACTTGACCAGCACAATATCTGGACATTCCCCCGACGGTCATTTACCTAACTGTGGCCATTGACGGAGAAGAATCATGTTACCGGTACTGAATTTTGAATAAATTATGGGTTGGGGAGGAAGGGAATCCGATTTACGATTTTAAAAGTTAAGTTCAGAGTGGAATGTTAAAATGTACATGTTGAGAGTGGAATTAACGTAAATAAACTACATTAACGAAAAAAGAATGTTTGTGGTGGCCCTGGGATGTTTCAGCCCAAGACGCTTCGGAATCCATATACTGAAGCACCTGCATGCACTAGCAAGGAAAATTGGCCAAGATGGGGGGGGGGGGGGGGGGGGGGGGCAGATGGGCAATCAATGATATAGGACTATTTGTGCGTGTGAGTTTATGGGAGTCTGGGGCCAATTGCCTAGTTTCGGGGATGGGGAGGGAGGGAGGGGGTACTATTTACATTACCATTTAGGAGTGGTATGGATGACTGAATCTTACACTGCCAAGACACTGAAATGTTTGATGTGCTGGCTGCACGCAAAAATCAGGAGTGGCGCCAGAAAATCTCCGATAGAGGAACTAAAATCTCCAACGGTAGTGGGGTCGTGGTGGCTACGCTCTCTGACAGTAGTGCGGCCCAGTATGAGGAATTCTGAAAATAAGTCAATAAAATAAAGGCATTTCGGCTCAACAATTTTTTGAAATAGTCACTTTTCAAACATCTTGGTGCTATTCAACGCAAAACTGAATACTCCACTATGAAGATCACAACTTTTTAAGGTGATCTGAGAGTCACGAACGGCAGATATGTGGGATCTCAACATGATATGATCTCCCCGACGAACTAGCCAAATTCCCCGATGTGGGTGGGGAGGTGGGGTGGATCTCATCCCCACACTTTCGCACCACCCCTGGCAAAAATTTCAAAAACAAGCATCTAAAATTTCCAATCTTACTGAGAGCAACTTCTCGTTTACATTCGTTCCAACTTTCAGTATGTAATAATAATAATAACACTTTGGCCAGCCGCTGATTTGTCGCGGTTCTCGGACGAGAAGGCCTTGGCTACCCCTGAACTCCCAACTGCCTCCCTATTCCCACCCTTCTCCTCTCCTCCCAACACTCGGAGACGAACTGCTTGATGACATCTCTTGCCCCATTCTTCCCAATCTCTCCGATTAGCATATTATCCCTCTCCTTTGAGTCTCCCCCAACCACATGTCCTTCATTCTCCCATCCCACTTCCCCATTATACTCCCAGTGAATCTCATTCTTTTAGACTGATACTTTGAGCATTCTAGAAGAAAGTGTTCCAGGGTCTCCACCATGCCCACGTTACACATCTGGCACTCCCTTTCACCGTCTTTCCCAATTTTCCCCTCAGCTCCAGGGATCGCAACCTCAGCTTGAACAACAGTGACCCCCCAAAGGTGCCATCAAGGTACTCTTCAAAACTTGGCCTCTCTTTATCACGCAGGTCATCCAAAGACCTCTTTGATTTGACCCCCTCTCGCCAAATACGGTTACAATCCTCCATGACCCTTTCTCTGACGATTTTTTTTACCCTGGTTTGCCCCAACGTCCAGGTCTGAGATCTCCACTGAGTAGTTCTCTACTAGCTCCCTCACTTGGACCATCCACCCCGTCTTGATATTTGAGTTGAAAATTCTCAGGAACATTACTTTACACCATCGGCTTTCGGGGAGATTTACCAAATAATTAAGATAACCGAGTTTCAACAGGTCTATCCTGTCCTTGATCCTCATCCACCCAAGCGCACCCTTGATTGCTTCTAGCGCTGCGGCATTACTAGACCCCGTTATCGATCGGCCTGATTCCTTCTGCAGGATTTCCAAGCTCTTAACGGCCATCTGGTTTAGGGGTACCACTTCCGCACCGTATGTTATACTTGGCAGACCCACCATTTCCCAAATGGTTTTTCCCACGAAAACCTTATTGAAACTGTTTCTCCCTATGAGTTTCATTTGGTTAAGGATTCGCTTCCCCTTCAGAATAAATTTATTTGTGTGGTTTCGGTAGATGCCTCTTCCTGTAATGTTTATATTTACCCCCAAGTACTCGTAATCACCTGTCTCCCATACACTGAGCAGTTTGCTGCTACCTTCCGGAATGCAGAACTCACCCACTCTCCACCTTCGAGTGGGGTCCACTTTGCGGCCCACAGGTATAACTTTGCTCCCATATTTCCCAACAATTCCCAGCATTTTCCTTAGCCCCTCTTCGCTTTCTGACACTAGCACCATATCGTCAGCAAAAAATAGCCCTGGAATCTTCAAATCCCCAACAGCTAACCCCTCCTCGCTATGCAGGAGCTGATCTCCTAAATCTTTGATGTACAATGCAAACAGGATTGGCGAAAGGATACACCTCTGTTTTAGGCCTATCTCCATAGGCACACATTTTGTTGTAATGTTTCCCAGGCTAAGTTCACTCTGTACGTCTTTATATAATGCTTTCATAATTCCAACAAACTCGCCTCCTAAGCCCAGAGCCTCCAGCTTGCGCCCCATACCCTCCCTCCATACTCTATCGTATGTCTTTTTGACATCCAAAAGGGCCATAAACAGCTTTTTCTTTTTTGCTTTCGTGGATTCTATCATTTGGGATAGGGTGAAAAGATGGTCAGTAACTCGCCTTCCCTTCCTGAAGCCATTCTGGATTTCTCCCAAAAAACTCTTCTCTTCAATCACCTCCTCTAGTCTTCCATACAGGACTTTACAGAAAACCTTTTTCCAATGTTGCTACTGACGGAGATCCCTCGATAGTTATCCAAAACGTATTTTCCCCCCTTTTTGTGAATAAATGTCACTTTGCTTTCTCTCCACTCCTTTGGGACCTCTTGATTTCCTACGGCTAGATTGAATAGGGCACTTAGGCTTTCCACGAATTCCTCTCCCCCTTTTTTGATAAACTCGTTTGGAATTTCATCCACTCCTCCCGCTTTTCCATCCCTTAATTTTTAGATCACATTTCGCACCTCCTCCGTTTTAATTTCGCTGCACACGAAGTTCGATAGGTTTTCCTCGACCTGGTTCGGACACTCAGGTGGGCTCCCGATGCCCTATCGCTTATCGTTTACCTTTTCCCAGTGCTTGACTAGTTCTGATGCGACTTGATCGTGGTCGTCTGTAACTCTGCCATCTACTTTAATGCTCTGTGTGTTACTTCCTTTGTTACGTTTATTCACCCATTTCCAAAATACGTTCGAACTCGACCCCCCCCCCTCCCCCTGTCGTTCTTATCGTACTAATAAGACTGCTTTTTCGCACTCTCCGATTATCGTCTTTAATCTTATTTACTTTATTTCGTGCTTGTTGGTATTCTTCCTTTGCTAATGTGTCCTCGTTGCTTTCCGCCTCCTTAAGTTTTCTTTTCTCCTGTATGCAGCACATTTAGCTTTTCTTCCCTTTATGGCCCTTTTCAGTTCTTCATTCACTCTGTACCCAAGTTCCCGTGTTGGCACCCTGATCTTTCCTACACTTTCCTTCCCTGCCCCACTAGGCTCGAAACTATGGCGTCGACCATCTTCTGGACATTGCCTCCCTTGGGTACGGTTGCAAGCTTTGGTTTCAATTTTTCATTGCACTTCGCCAAGTCAGCATCCTTGTTGAGTTCCCAAATCTCCTTAAAGCTTCCTTTGCTTTTTACTAGATTTTTAGCCCGGATCGTCACTGTAATCAAGTTATGATCACTATCCACCTCCATTTTACCCTCGTCATCCACTTCTACCCCTATCACCTCCCTCCATAAAATAATATCTGTGAGAATGTAGTCGATTATTGATTTTCTGTCGTTCCTCTCCCAGGTCCATTTCCCCTTACACCTCGCGTCCCTGTTTAGAATCTTCAGACCGAGCTCGTTTGTGAAGTTCAACAGCTTCCTTCCATTCCTGTTTACTTTCTTGTCCCCACCCTCTATGCCTTCTTCCTTATCACCTATGTAGCCATTAAAGTCACCCATCAGTTTATACCGAGCCCCTTGTTTTGTAGCTCTGTGATGTTGGCCCTTAGTGTTGAGTCATTCCACTCGGGTTTGCTTCCCTCCACCGCACAGTACACAACCCCAAGGGCAATACTTTTGTTTCTCAGATTGATCCTTACCCATCCAATTTCTTTCGATACATCAGCCGAGGTGCTGACCTCTTCCAGGTCTGTAACGGTTTTAAATCCTCTTTAATGTACATGCCTACCTCTCCCCCTTTTTTTCTGGCCTTCCGTTCGTCCTACGCCCATCCACATGCACCCCCTTACTTGGTCTACCCGTTCCTCGTGTCTTATCCACGTTTCGCTTAAGCCCATGACGTCAAACTCCTCTGCCTCGATCAATGTAGCAATTACACTTACTTTCCGGTGGAGACCCTGCATGTTGCTATAACCCACTTTCAGGGTATCAAGATTCATTGGCTTCCGCCTACTGGTCCCATTATTATCTAGTCCCTGTATGTGTGTATATCCTATTTTGTATACCTGTGCTTTCCTTGGGAGCTATTCCTATTGAAGTGGATTTTTGGTCCCTTTTCCTTATCCCCCTATCCCATTGTTTACAACTATGGTTCGTAACACATTTCCTGTGTTCATTCCTACCTTCTCTGTTCCCCTCCCCTCCCCATACCAAAAAGGCTCCACCACCTGCAACATATTTCTTTCTAAAACCACTGTACCCCTTGGGATAAGATGGAGACCATCCCTTCCATATATGTCCTTTCTGCCCCAAAATGATCCCCAATTGTCTACAAAGGGTATCCCAAGTTCCTTACAATACTCCCCCAATTCCTCATTGGCCCCAATGATCCGCGAATTACGATCGCCTCCACCGCCTAGTACTGGGAGAAGCCCCGAAACCACCACCTGTGCATTCTTGGCATTCAGTTGAGTTATTTGGTCCTTATAAGTCTCAATAAGCTGAACTGATTTTCTCTCCCTGATGTTGTTGGTCCCCACCTGTACAACAACCACTGGGTCTGGGCCTGATCCCTTTACTAATCCACCCACTCTGTCCCTTAGGTCCCCCACCCTAGCCCCAGGAAAGCATAAATTGGTCCTGTTGACACTGTCAGGCCCACACACCACCCTATCTAACCCCCGCATTATACTACTCCCTGCAACTACCAACTGCATCTTTCCTGGCCTACTACCCCTGTTACCACCTCTGTTCCCACTGGACCGGCTCGCAGTCTTGCACTCCGCCACACTAACCTCCAAGCCTACTTCCACCTCTTCAGACCCCACCTGTTCCTCAGAATTCTCGAAATTACCTAACACACTGAATCTATTTTGGACACTGCACTCCACTTTTTGCCCACTCCCACTACAAGCCACCTTGTCCTCGTTTACCACCTTCGTAACCTTCCCTCTGACTCCTGCCCCGACAGACGCCACATGGTCATCGCAATGAAGCACCAGATACAACCCGGTGCTTCATTAATTAAAATTTTGATGATGATGTTTTTTATTGCCTGGTAATGCATGAGTGGACATCACTGCCCACGCCTGTATTACAACCAGCGTACGGCTACTCTACTGTAACTGATTTGTCCTCTTTGGGAACATATTTTCTATAATTTCGCTCCTTTTTACAGAATGTGGGCCTGTGGGGATTACAACCAACATAACGAAAGTGCACTTGTGGATACTTGCAGCAAAAGCACAGCACTACAGAATCAATATTTGATGATTTCAGGAAGAATTTTAACAGTGTCACGAGACACCACAGTAGTAGGTACTGGTTATTCTATTGGAAAAAATTACTGTTTTTTGACTCGCGGTGCCTTAACTGAGAAAACTGAGGCTTGTTCTTACCAAGATTGCAAAATATTGATCAAACACAATGTGAAATGTCTTCAGAAGCCAGAATGTGATTAAATGAAAATGGGAAATTCAATATATGTCAACATTAATTAATTTATAAATTAATATAGTTTTTTTATGGAAAATGGGTATAGTGAGGGGTGGGAAGCACCCCATCACTAAGTAAAAGAAAATTTGACATTATTTTTTGAGATAAAATAGCACTTTTTATTGATATTGGCGAATTTTATAGCCTCAGCCAGGGCTTATATTTTGACGAGAATCTGAGAATTGATTCACGTAGAGATCCATGCAACAGAACTAGTGAGAAACCATGTAGATTCGCGTAGCACCGCTACAAGGGTTCACGCGAAAAGAACTGAGTCAGTTTAACCCTTTACCAAACTACGAAGCCAGCAAATTATCCAATTCAACACTAACATTACCTGAAATATCGTGACACTGGCAATACATTTGTACAAATGTGGCTGCCATTGAAACTGGCTCATCAGCCGGTTCCAGTAACATCAATAATTATTAAGCTTGGTAAATATTGTTCATTTTTAGCTCACCTAACTGTAAGTCAGGGGATGCTTAAGTGATCACTTTCTGTCTATCGACCATCCGTCCATCCGTGAATTTTACATTATCGACCTCTCCTCATAAACAACTGGGCAGAATTCAACTAAATTTGATATTCATGTTCCTTATCATATATGAATTCTAGTTGTTCAATTAAAGTTGCCACGCCCACAGGGGCCCCCAAAAGCTGCTTTTCTCTGATAGCACCCATAAATTGTTTTCCAAAATTATAAAACCATCGACTCCAGAACCATCTATAAGAAGCTTTTGATACTTGGTATACAGCATCTCTAGGGGAGAGGAAGTGACTGTGGGAAGATTCAAGTTTGTTCAAATCGAGTGCCTGAGTTAATATTTGTGCTCTCTATATACACCCAAATATCAACAGTGCAATATGAGGAAATTTCTTTGAAAACCTCCTTCCGATCCACCAGTCACAATGCTTTCATTTGGAATACAACATCTCTAGTGGGGAGGGAGGAGGGTAAGAGTGAAGTTTGTTTGAATCGGGTCTCTGGGTTAATATTTGGTCTATCTATTGAAGCCCAAAGTTTAACTTAGTGCAGTATGAGGAAACTTCTTTAAAAATCTATTTCTTCAGATCCACCAGGATCCTTTCATATTTGACATACAGCATCTCTAAGGGGGTCAGATTCATGTTTGTTCGAAACGAGTCTCTGGTTAATATTTGAGTTCGTTATGGGAGCTCAAATTAACTCAGTGCAACATGAGAAATTTTCTTTAAAAATCTTTTTCTTCAGACTCACCAGTTTGAATGCTTTAATATTTAGTGTACAACATTTAAGGTTTCTATTGGAGCTTAAAGTTTATTTTAGTGCAATGTGAAGGAATTTCTTTTACAATCTTCAAATCCAGCAATCAGAATGCTTTCATATTTGGTATACAACATCTCGAGGAGCAGGAGGGGCACGGGGGTGGATCGTCACATTCAAGTTTATTCAAATCAAATCCCTTGGTTATTACATGTATTTTAACTTGGTGCATCATGTGGAGGGACCTTCTTTAAAAGTGTTCTTCTCCAGAACAATCGATTAGAATCTTTTGATATTTAGTATACAACATCTCTGGAGGGGGCAGATTCAAGTTTGTTCAAATGGAGTACCTGGTGAATATTTGTGCTCCCTATGGGAGCCCGAATTTTAACTTAGTGCAATATGAGATTTCATGAAAAATGTTTCTTCAAATCCTCAATTCACGATGCTTTCATGCTTGGTATACAACATCTCAAGTAGGATCAAATTAAAGTTTCTTCAAATCGGGTCCCTGGGTTAATATTTGGGCTCTCTGTTGGAGCTGAAATATACCTTAATACAATAGGAGGAGATTTCTTTATCAATCTTCGTCTTCAGATCTGCCAGTCAGAATCCTTTCATATTGTGTATTGTGTATCGCGGGTGGGGGTGGGGGGATCAGATTTGAGTTTGTTCATTTCGAGTCCCTGGCTCAATATTTGGGCAGGGACGGGTTAGGCTCAAGGTTGTTCATTAATGTCCAAATCCATTCCTTAAGAGTTTTTCCATAAAATTTTCCTTTCAAGCTGCAGTGACACAACAATCCTTGGAAGTTTGGCAATGCTTGTCTTCAGCTGACAGAAACGGAAGCAATCAGAAAGACCTGTGCTAATAATCATCTGACATGGACACTAGAGTTATGAATAATTTCATAACATCAATCTTATGTAGTGTTGATGAACCATGACGAACTCAATGTGACACCAAATACTTCTCTGAACCACTTTGTCAGGTGAGCGATGAAGGCCCCTGGAGGGGCTCTTGTTTTTTTAAAAACAATCAGTAGTTGGTGTTTTAAAAATTAAAAAGCTGTTTTGGGTAAAGGGTTAACATGTGTTATCAGTATACAACAGGGGTCCAACCATACTGGCCTCATGGGATCCTGGGGTACTCATAGCAGGTCTGAATTCTCACAACGAATTTAGCAAGAATCCAAATGGATTCTCCCAAATTTAATGGAGTTATAAACCCTGCACAATCCCAATTTTGAAACAAAATTAACATATTGTTTCATGGGGGCGGGGTACTATTTATCTTGTTGTATGGTTAATTAAGACAGGTTTTGTCAAAAGCTATTGTGTGCTGAAGCAGATGTTAGGTCTATTTTGGGATTAGGGTAGTTTTCAAAGAAAGCTGTGAATTCTTATCCCTCCCAGCTTACTCATTAGGTAACAAAGTAGGAATTCTGTCGAAGGAAATACCAGTTTTGTAAAGCCCATTTGACACACATTGGACACTTCTCTTCAAAAGAACAAATTTCCCTTGCTTTTGACTAGTCAGAAATGAGTCTTTCATCACTTGAAAGAGGTAAATGTATCTTTGGTATGTTTGGGTTTGCTCATAGGTATAACTATTGTAAATATTTTATTTAGATTTACCTGTTTCGAAAAGTTGCACTCGGAAATTATATAAATAATCCCCAAACTAAGCAGTCTTGGGAAAATATATTGTTTCAATAAACATTTGAAGCATTCTACTGACATCTTTCATTACTGCTGAATGTTCTAGATGAATAAAGAGGTTGATTTGAGGACTTTTTGGACCTAAAAATTCATTTGACTATTGGTATGTTTTTGGGGGGAATTCCCTGAGAAATATGTACATGTGACCAGCACTTCCCTCTGTTAGTTTTTCTCTCTTATTTGTTGCATGGCCCCCTGTTCAAGGATCAGAAAAAGGTTGCCTGAAGGGCTATACTTGATTTGAATGCCAAATTTAAAATGATACGACCATATTTGTTTCGCCTGAACGTTATAATGGTCGCCTATGGAAAAATATTTAGTACTGTGATACGTATATGTTTGGCTGAAATTAAACAATTGCAGGAATTCGATTGGATAAAATGTTTTTGGTTGCAGAATGAAATATTTCAATATGCTGGATACTGTAGTAGGGTAAATTCGAGAGTGCGATCACCCTCAATCGTGTGTGCTAGAATGTTTAGGTGAGCTGGAAAGTTTAGCTATTTTTAGAAAAATCTTAATTTTTCTGGTAAAAAAGTTGATTTTCTTGGAAAAATATTGGGTTTTCCCTAAAATAATTCAATTTTTGCTCCAAAACCTTGGTTTTTTTTACGGAAAATGTTAAAAATTTGAACATTTCTGGCCCACTTTCGCCAGAATTTGTTAAAAATGTCTAAAAATTCAATGATTTCAAAAATGTACATTTTTTTGTGTCTGATTCGACTGGTGAATTTATAAAGTGAGTTGAAATGTTAGGGGATCAAACGTTGATTCCCATAGGAAATAAGAGTCCGATTCGACCGGTGAATTTACAAAGTGGGCTGGAATGTTAGGTGGTAAATTGGGTTGGTATTTTGAGAGAGATCGCATGTTCAAGTCTAAAAATTAGATTAGCTCAATGATGATCTGGGGATGTGGGATTGAAACTGTGTATTTTATGAGTTAAAAGATGAATAATGATCGATCAGAGGCAAAATTATTTCCGCATATTTTTTTTGTAAAATTTTTAAAAATCAAAAATCGACTTAGCATTTACAGGTTTTTACATGTTCCTCGATAGACATAGTTTAAAAGGTATGAGAATGTGATACATATCGAGAAAATTTCATTTTGTAAAAAGTTTACATGCTTTTTGTAAAAAAAAATATTTTTTGTTTTTTGTGAATTTACATGTCCTCGAGATGTAATGGGGAAAAAGGTTAGGGAATCGATGGGAGGGGTCGCAAAACAAAAGATTTGTTAAGTTGTTCAGAAAGACATTATTGGGTGAATCAGAAAAATTGAATGCAACATGTCAATTTTCTGTGGAGTGGGGGTCATGACTAGAATCGAAAAACATCAAAAGTTTCAAGAAGGTAGTCATGTGACTTATCAAATTAAAGGTATTGATGAGTAGATTAAGAAAATTATATTTTCAATCCTCGCTGTGGGGATGGGGTCACGACTAGAACCGAAAACATCAAAAGTTTCCAGAAGGTAGTCATGTGACCTATCAAATTAAAGGTATCGACGACTGGATTAAGAAAATTATATTTTCAATCCTCGCCGTGGGGTGGGGTCATGACCAGAGTCGAAACCGTCTTCTTTTTTATAAAGCCAGGCATGTGATGTATCATTTTGAAGGACTCGTCGAGGAGATTACGAAAATGATATTTTTCCATTTTACTTGGGGGTGGGGGTATGACCATCACAAAATCAAAAATTTCAAGAAAATAGTCATGTGACCTACCAAATTAAAGGTATCAACTAGTAGATTATGAAAACTATGTTTTCAATCCTCGCCATGGGGTTGGGTAACGACCAGAGCTGAAAAACATCTTCCTTTTTATAAAGGCAGGCATGTGATGTATCATTTTGAAGGATTATTCAAAAAGATTATGAAAATTATATTTTTTCAATTTCACTTGGGAGTGGGGGTATGACCATCAGAAAATCAACAATTTCAAGACGGTAGTCATGTGACCTATCAAATTAAAGGTATCGATGAGTAGATTACGAAAATTATATTTTCAATCCTCGCTGTGGGGTGGGGTTACGACTAAAGTTGTAAACATCTTCCTTTTTATAAAGCTAGACATGTGAAGTATCATTTTGAAGGACTCGTTGAGGAGATTACGAAAATTATATTTTCAATCCTGGCCGTGGGGTGGGGTCACGACTAGACCTGAAAACATCTTCCTTTTTATAAAGCTAGGCACGTGAAGTACCATTTTGTAGGACTCATTGAGGAGATTACGAAAATCATATTTTTTTTCCTTCCTCTAGTGGTGGGGTTGAGGCCATCTTAAAATCGAAAGTATCAAGAAGGAAGTTATGTGACATATTAAATTAAAAAACAACTTGAATCTGATGCATTCATTTTGATGTCTCTGTTCAACATGAAAGTATGTTTCAACATTATCAATATATGATGTTTATGTTATTTTTATGTTAATTAGAGATACACTTACCTTTAACAAGTCGCGCTGTGAATAGAATGCCTTTTCATTCAATAACTCAAATGTACATGTGTACTCTAGCATAGATTTGTCCATAAATTAAAGGTGATCTTCTGACCCGGCACGTTTCTATATTTTGAGAATACCCCATTTCACTAATTCTGAAACGTACACTTTATCAATGCAGACAAATATTTTTTAGGAAAAATGACCAACAAAACACATTGCATAAATGGACAAGTGCACACCATGATTAAATTAATTCAGAAACAATTTCACTTCATATCAGAAATGTTATTGATGTAAAACCATTGTCACGTGTCAGAAAAGATTTTAACAGTCTAAACGTGTGTGGAAAGTTGTAATTTTAAGATAGGTGTGTTATATAAATGCAGCAAGAACAGAAAAAAATACTGAATGATTCTCGTCTCCTTTTACAGTGTGTTTGCCATGTGTCGACGTATGACTGAATGAACTTGAAAAAAGCATGCACTTTCTGCTTTTGTGCACTGGGGTAATACAATGAGACATCAAACGAAAAGCTCTTTTTTATCCATCCAGTAGTGAAACATTACACCGTTTACTGCGATATTTATCACAGGTGTTCGACAAGTGCAAAGATTATGAAAAATAGTGTATTAGACGGTTTTTTTTTAGAAATTATGTATTTTCCCATGATTATGTATATAAAAGAGAAAAGGTACACACCTCCCTGTCTTGGACGATTTTGACCTGTCTTATTCAAACTCACAGAAAAACCAAACCCGTGAATTTATAGTCGAGATATTGATGTAATCCGACAGCTAAGACATCAAGCTTTACGTTGATATACCACTTGTCCAATTAAATAGTTTTTAACGCTAAAACCGGTCAAATATATCTCGGGAACAAGTCACTTTTTTCTAGGTCGGACACGGTTATTGACAGATAGTTGACTGGTGCCGATCAAAACAATTGATGAAATATATCGAATGAAACGACCCATTTTCTAACTACGATTGTCACTCTATCGAAGCTTCACCACACTAATCATACATGGAGGTTTCATGACCTCTTGAATATTATAAAATTGAAAATTTGTATTGCAAATTGCCTTCAACACAAATCGTAAATTCCTCCCGTCGGCATACTTGTACTATACCGCATCGAATTTGACCTCGACATCCCATTGGTAGATAAACCTGAACTCGTCATCCAAAAGGTCGATAATTAAAAATAAAATGAAGGATTCCCCGTATTTTTCTGTCACAAGTATAGCAACCAATGGGATGTCTACTCACTGTCAACAGCCGTGTCCGACCAAGAAAAAAGAGAGTCGTCTCAGAGATATATTTCACCCGTTTTAGCATTAAAAGAGAATTTTACTGGGGTAGTGGTGTACCAAAGTAAAGCTTAACGTATTGGTTGTCGGATGACATAAATATCTTGACCACAAATTCACGCATTTGGTTTTTCTGTGAATTTGAAGAGGGCAGGTCAAAATGTCCAAGGCTGGGAGTTATATACCTTTTCTCTCTTATATACATAATCATGGGAAAATACATAATTTCTTTAAAAAACATCTAATACACTATTTTTCATGATCTTTGCACATGATGTCGAACACCTGCGATATTTATGTGACATCAGGGATGTCTCTGTTATCTCGGTAGGTAATCAAGGACATTATTCGTGTTTGCAGTTGTGTACAAGTATTATTACTGTCTGTCGATTGTAGGAGATGTGTAAAAAAGGAAAAAGGCTAAAATTTGAAAGTATTTTTGTATTTTCTAATCACAAAATGCGAATCTCAACTGATTTGTTCCGTCATCCATCGATAGCAGAAAAAAGAAGAAAAAAATTTTCTATGACAGATATGTACAGAGGTAGTGTCAAACAATATGCTATTTATTGGTGTTTAAGGTCACATATTTTTCACAATGCCTAATCGTGACCACAACATGAACAGATCATTCATATAAAATAACTTCGGATCTCGCATGGCATGAAGTGCCATTAAATCTACATAACGCCTCCGCCAAGAGGGCCTTTTCCGATAATAAAGCTATATGTGACGTGTTCAGAATTCACATATATATCACGTTATATTTTGATCGTTTAGACATGGAAACTACAAATGGGAAAAAGTGCCGGTTTTTCACACACAACAAAAATTTACAAACTATTTTTTTGCGCCCAGAAAACTGTGTCAGAAATTAGTAGAGAAAACCACGTAAATTGTTCTCTGAAAATTGCCTTCGATTGTGTGGTGTTTTCTGATTTTTACATGATTGCGTTCAGGGTTCAGTTTAAAAAAAACCTGTCAAATGGTCAGGTTCAAGGGAAGTAACTCTGTAACAACTCATCCGTCCAAACAAATTAAAATTCGATTCACCATACTCAGAAGTGCTTGAAAAAAAAACAGTTTTTTATCTCCTTTGCTTCTTATTCGAGATTTCACTGGGGTACATTTTTCGTGAACTTTTCGTGATAATGAGAATTTGAAATCCTGTAAATTTTGCCATTGTTATTAAGACACATCAAACCTTGAACCTCATGAATGTTGCATGTCTTGACGTGTGCCAATAATTCGTCCTATCTCTCGAACATGTGAATTTTGGGGGTTAGAAAATAAGGATTCATCTTGGAATTGCTTTCGATGAACGGAATGAACTCGACTTTACGAAGTTGTTCCACTTCTGCATCACTGATGGTAGCCATGACATATATGGTAAAATCTGATGCATTGACTACCCCTTTCACGTTGAGAATATCTCATTAAAAAGACATACTGCAAGCTGGAATTTAAGCTGGTCTTTGCAAAACTCTTAAAAATAATTCCAACCTTCCACCATCTTCTGTTCTCTTTGAGCTTTGTTTTTTGCGATAATCTGGCTATTTTAGAGGAATGGTTTGCGGAGAGGCTGTTCCATAATCAAATTGTACCAGCGTTTCCCGTTTCTCTCTGATTATATTGACAAATCACGTTCCAAATATACACTGTGGGTCGACGCAGAACGTATTCAGTGCATTTAAAGTTCTATTCGTGGCCATGAACCATTTCCCGTTGTATTTTGAACACATACACCTGACATCCTTCCAACGAGTCAAAGACGAGGTGATTATTATGCGGTTCTGTAATGTCTGACTGCTCTATTTTCCCGAGATCTCTAGGGCATGAGGAAGACTTTTTGGAAAACCACTCTCTGATTGTTTTTATCCATTATGACACATCTATGTTGTCTATATTCACGAGTCTTATCGAACATATTTCCATTTGAATTATAATAAAGATTTAACTTTTTATTCGAATCATGCAGAGACATATCTTTGAAATGGATTGGCTTTTGAAGTTCAGTATCACGGTATTATTCTCACAAAACATTTTCTTACTAATTTGTTGAGGTTTTTTTTATTGATACTAAGGCAAAAAATAATTGTATAAACGATTCAGTAAAAGAAAAGAGATTGAAATGTAACTGAAAACACGGCAAGCTTATTCTAAAAAAACAATTTGAAAAAATCGGATTTTTCCTCATCTGGGAACAGTGTACTCCAATATCTAAAGCAGTTCAAATTTAATTTTTTTACGAGAAAAAATTGAGGACTAGTTTTACTGATAATAGTGTTGCCATGACTGATAGGTTATGTAGAGGTTTATTGTGAGTACACCAAAGCCATGGTACAGCTCTATTCCATACGAAAAAAGATAAGATTGGAGTACTAGATTTGTCAATGGGCTGGTACTTTTAAATAAATAAAGTTCTGGGTAGCACATGTTTAATCAGACAATTATAATAATAAGTGGAACTGATTATGTTCACCTGCAACCACGCGAAAATAGACCCCCCCCCCCCCCACACGCCTCCCACCGAATTCTATTTGACTCAGGCTGCACAAAACCCTTTTTTGCACTAAACCCCACCACACATGTTTTGTATGCAAACAACCCCTTGATAATTTTCCAAAAGAAATGATTTAAAGCTATGTGCAGTGTGATACGTTTTCTCAAAGAAGGATAACTGCAAAGCTTCAATTTTACAGTTTATGACATTTATAACATAATTTCTGTGTGTATTCAACCTTACACGATACAATATATGTGGCAGTGTGTTAATTACACTTTAATTAAATCTTTTATAATTTATTTACAGGTTGGCTTTGATTATTGAAAGTAGATATTTATTTATTTATTTATTTATTTAATATTACAGGATTAATTTCATTTGCTTGCGCTGCGTCTTTGCAACTTGGTTGTGCTTTGGGTTAAGGAGGTTTTGTGAGTTGTTCTCATCCGTGCTGTTTCAGTTTGGTTTGTTGGCGTGAAATTCTATTTTTGGTCACTCTGATCTTGGTTGTCGGTATGACAGTACCTATTGGTTTATGTGGAGGCTCTGTTTGAAATTTGAAGAGGACCTTTGTCAGTTCGATTTGGTAAGATGATTTATTTAATTGTTTATAAAACGTATATCAATAGTATGTACATCTGCAGTGTGATCGGCATTTTAGCCCCGATCAACCCGCAGATGAACATATATTGAAAAGTAGGAGAATTCTCCTTTTTTTGGCGATTCTAAATAACAAGCCTTTCATTTCATAAACTGGGTACTGATGTTTGTCTATCTTATTTTTCAGGGTCATTAACATTATTGTCATAATGATGTGAATGTGATGTAAATATAGATGATGACTTAAATGTTGTGTATATATAAAGAACTGTGATAACTGTGAATAAATATGTTCATATAAACTTCAGCAGGAGTTCCACCCAGTATTTTTATGGGAGCTAGGATGAACCCACCACCCACTCTGCGATATATATACATTGCAAAATGTTCTTAGTACACTATCCGTGGAGTCCAGCCTACCTATAAGGACGTCACGTAAGAACGTATCTGATTGGTTGTTATGCATCTGAGTAATGTTATGACATGAATGAAATGCTTCATCAAAAAAAGAAAAAAGAAAACAGTGTCATGCAGCTTGTAATATCACTCCAAGACCTGCGAATGGTCAATTTTTCTTGAAAACTTACTAGACTTCTTTTTTGTCCATACAAATGTTGAAATGTTTCCACTTCATTTTCTAATGATACTGAAGCAGGAGTTCTCTGAATACTACGATGCAAACTATGATTATAACCATCAACTAAATTGTTCAACACATCAATGTACCTTAATGTACGTTTTTGTGTGTAAAAATATTTCCACATTCGTGTTTTTCAATATATGTTGAAAACGTTCAACAAACGAAATTGGTCATTGTAAGATTGTAAACTTTGTAAGTCTGCTAAATCAATTTGCCATTGATGACCAATACCACACACTGTAGTCTTACGTCTTGTAAACTTTTTTTTACAGATGGGTTTATGTAAAGTATAGTTTTTCTCTCCTTTCAACCATTTTTTCACTTGATCAAGTGTGACGGAATTATCTTTACTATGAGCTGCTTTTATACAATTGCTGTACACCTCCCTAACCAGCACCCTCACCCTACCCTAACCCTCCCTCTTACCCTTCCCCTCCCCCTCCCCTCCATCTCCCTTCACCCCCTAACCCTCACCCTAACCTCCACTAATCCTCCCTTTCCCTTCCCCTAACCATTCCCCTCCCCAAACTATTCCCTCTCTCTAACCCTCCCTATCCCCTTTTCCTAACCCTAACCCTAACCCTCACCCCTAACCCTCACCCCTAACCCTCACCCTCGCCCTCCCCTAACCCTTCCCTTCCCTCTAACCCTCCCTTTCTCTAACCTCTTCCTCCCTCCCCTCCTCCCCACCCCTCCCCTAACCTGCCCCTTCCCCCTAACCCTAACCCCACCCCTCCCCTAACCCTCCCCTCCCTAACTCTCCCCTGATCCCTCCCTTCCCATCCCCTCCCCTCTCCCTCCGCCCACCCTCCTCTTCCCCTCCCCAAACACCTGTAATAAATATCGCAGTAAATGGTGTAATGTGTCACTACCGGGTGGATAAAAAAGAGCTTTTTGTTTGATGTCTCATTGTATTACCCCAGTGCACAAAAGCAGAAAGTGCATGTTTTTTTCAAGTTCATTCAGTCATACGCCGACACACGGCAAACACACTGTAAAAAGAGAGGAGAATCATTCAGTATTTTTTTGTTGTTGTTGCTGTATTTATATAACGCCATCTATATTAAAATATTCAACTTTCCACACACATTTAGACTGTTAAAATCTTTTCTGACATGTGACAATGGTTTTTCTTTAATGACATTTCTGACATGAAGTGAAATTGTTTCTGAATTAACTTAATCAGGGTGTACATTTGTCCATTTATGTGATGGTCATTTTTCCTAAAAAAAAATATTTGTCTGCATTGATAAAGCATACGTTTTGGAAATAGTAAAATACGTCAATCTCAAAATGTAGAAACGTGCAGGGTCAGAAGATCACCTTATAATTTATTGACAAATCTATGCTAGAGTACACATGTACATTTGAGTTATTGAATGAAAAGGCATTTTATTCACAGCGTGACTTGTTAACGGTAAGTGTATCTCTAATATCATAAAAATCATATATTGATAATGTTGAAACATACTTCTGCATTGAACAGAGACATCAACATGAATGCATCAGATTCAAGTTGTTTTTTAATTTAATATGTCACATAACTACCTTCTTGATACTTTTCATTTCAAGATGGCCTCAACCCCACCACTAGAGGAAGGTACAAAAATATGATTTTCGTAATCTCCTCAATGAGTCCTTCAAAATGATGCTTCACATGCCTAGCTTTGTAAAAGGGAAGATGTTTTCAGCTCTAGCCGTGACCCCAACCCACGACGAGGATTGAAAATGTAATTTTTGTAATCTACTCGTTGATACCTTTAATTTAATAGGTCACATGACTACCTTCTTGAAACTTTTGATGTTTTTCGGTTCTAGTCGTAACCCCACCCCCACAGCGCGGATTAAAAATATAATTTTCATAAACTACTTGTCGATACCTTCAATTTGAGAGGTCACATGACTACCTTCTTGAAAACGTTTGATGTTTTTCATTTCTAGTCGTGACCCCATCCCACAGAAAATTGACATGTTGCATTCAATTTTTCTGATTCACCCGAGAGTGTCTTTCTGAACAACTTAACAACTTAGCAGAATTGTTTTGCGATCCCTCCCATCGATTCCCTAACCTTTTTCCCAGTTACATCTCGAGGACGTGTAAATTCCCAAAAAATAAAAAATCATTTTTTTTTTTACAAAAAGCATGTGAACTTTTTACAAAATGAATTTTTTTCAATACGTATCAGATTCGAATACCTTTTAAACTATGTCTATTGAGGAACATGTATAAACCTGTAAATGCTACATTGATTTCTTTAAATTTGGCAAAAAAAAAAGATGGGGAAATAATTTTGCCTCTTGTCGATCATTATTCATCTTTTAACTCATAATATACACATTTTCAATCGCGCTCCCCCCATCCCCAGATTGTCGTCGAGCTAATCTATTTTTTAGACTCGAACATGCACTCTCCCTCTATATATATACCAACCCAATTTACGTTCCAGCCCACTTCATAAATTCACCGGTCGAATCGGACTCTTTTTTCCTATCGGAATCAACGTTTGATCACGTATTTTTCAATCTCTGACCACAAAAAGCCGTGTTTTGGGGGTATTTTGCCAATGAGAATCTCAGTGCTAATCATACTTCCGGTCACAATCGTGCAACTCTATTCATAAGCAAATTCGAAAAAAATTACCCCAAATGGCAAAATATTACATTATGCAAAAGTGAATTTTTCATGAGGTTTGTGTCAAATGTATAAAAAAAGTGAATTTTTGAAAATGGTGAATTTTTAGACATTTTTAACAAATTCCGTCGAAAGTAGGCCAGAAATGTTCAAATTTTTAATATTTTCTGGGAAAAACCCAGGGGTTTTGTGCAAAAATTTAATTATTTGGGGAAAACCCAATATTTTTCCCAGAAAATCAACTTTTGTCCAGAAAAATTAAGATTTTTCTAAAAATAGCTCAACTTTCCAGTTCACCTAAACATTCTAGCACACACGATTGAGGTGAGCCCGGACTCTCGAATATACCCTACTTACTTTGGGGTTCCTTCTTACGTCTTGCGTATTGTCATATTACCCGTTGATTGTCTAGTGGTGTGTGTGGTGGTGTGTTTGTAAAAGGATTTAGGACTTCAGTGCTTCCTCTTCAGACGTTTTTGGCATCTGCCGTAGTTCTTATAAGCGGTGGCCGATGATCCGTGATCCGTGTCCCGTCTTAAGCACAAGAAAAAACAATTTCCACCTAGCTTTCGGTCTGGCGAAGACCTTCTTCTGGGTAGACACAACAAGAAAAAGAAAAAAATACACAGACGACGAAAGAAATGAAATGTGGCGATAAAAGCACTCGTAAGCCTAGTTCTGACGAAACGGGTATGTAACACAACCCGAAAAGAAAAGAAACTGTGGTAAAAGTAGAAAGTAAAAGGTAAAAAAATACTGTTGGCCAAATTTTGAAAAGTATTCTATAGTAAGTCCTAACTCCCGCAAGAACCTGAGATCAATATACCTTCGGAAATTAAAAGGAACTGGAATTTTGAAATGTCAAGTTACTTCCATGTCTTACCATCCTCGAATTTTGGACGCATGCTTTTCTAAATACTCATGCTCACGCCGACGTGAGCTTAGTCTTTTGAACTGCGTGCGTCCAAAATTGTATACCCAAAGAGCTTCAATAGTTCATATTCCATCTGCTGACCAGGACACTCTCTCTTTCATAAATCCTAATGATAATTAAGACCAGCCAGCTTCTGGTTTTAATATAATTGAGGTTTATGAAAGCGAGAAATTATCAGACTCCGCATTTTCTGTTTAAAAACCCATTGCTGGTTCTATAAAACCCTGGGAATATTCAACCTTAACTATTGCAACTGTGGTTAACAGTGGCATAGCCATGAGTGTGGGTGGGAGGGAGCACATCTCTTCCAAATTTCAGTCATGCCCCCCCCCCCCCCACCACCACCACCACATGTTAACCCATATTTCAGAATTTATTCGGATTCTATTTGGTGGTGATAAGGTCAAACTATTGATGCCCTTCACAACTTATAAATTATGGACACAAACGGACTCAGAGTCAAGGAAACTGAGGTTTTTGTCTCGAATTTAAATTTTATTCCCGGGGAACCCCCCTCCCTTGAAGGACCGCCTCCAACGAGCCCCATCTCGTGCTCGCCCCATCTCGCCACTGCGCGGCACGGAGGTTGCTGCGCATCATATTATGTACGCCCCCTAGATATTACTCTAGCCCCTCCCAACCCCCCCCCCCCCCCCTCCACCAACATTGATATCCTGGATAAGCGTCTGGTCATCAATGAGCTGTACTGGGCAGAGATAAAGAGAATGAAATGTGTTTAGGTATTTCGTCAGAAGTACAGTCCATTACATCACTTGATCAAACTTATTTGCAGGTTATCCTTCACACTCCTGGCGATGAGCCGGATGTTTATGGAAATGGTTTCATGGCTTCTCCGGGTTTCACAACCTATGCAGCATTCAAACTTTTAAACTTTTTGTTTAGCTTTTATTTTTGTTTGTTTTATTCTGTCACATCGTTCCGAATCAAAACGGGTGTAGTCCATTGGAATATTTTGACATGGGTGTGGCTAGAGGGGTGAGGAATGTAGCTAGAGGGTCTTCAGTGGGGGGATGTTAGTTTTCTAACTGGAGTTGGGGTCCCAGGTCGATATGCTGCAGGCATATCCCGATTTCAGCGAGCTTCCAACTACTGAAAATCCAAATTCATGCAAAATCTATGTGCTGAAAGCCAATTTATTGACAACAAATTCGACTACTTGTGGGGCTGGAATCTCCAGCATTTTAGGATGTGAGCATGAAAACTAAAACTATTGAATTGTGGGCCGAAAAACGAGAAAAAGACCTAAAATATCGCTTCTCTCGCCAGATCTCTTCCAGGACAACTCCTGACTACAAAATGCAGCAATGTTATTTCAAAAGCAGTCTTTTTCAAGATCAGAACGCACACTACTCGCCACTCATATACATCAGTGGATCGAGGTCCCATGAATGAAGCATTGCAAAATCAGATCTGATGGGAACCCCCCCCCCCCCCCAAAAAAAAAAATCAAAAAAAAACCTAAGCAAAACAAAAGAAAATCGGAAATAACATCTAAAATATAATATCCTTTGCATTCTTTCTAATAGGTAAAATGAAACAGTGTTAGTAGTAGGAGAGGGATGATACGGGCCTTATTGGGGGACCCCGCAGGGGACCCCGGAAGTGACTTCATGTCACGTGACCTGTTGGCGCTATGTTGTGTTGTCGTGGTAATCCGCGTGAGCGGCCATATTGTGACGTCATCTCCATAGTGATACGTGGTGTGAGTGCGCATGCGCAGTGCGTGTTGTTAGGGTGACGTGTTTCCGTCGTCCATTTTGTATACTGGAGGCCGCCATTTTGGTTTCTATGATAGCACGTGGTTGGTATGTGACCCAAAACCTTCTAACAAGACAGGGGTATGTTCGTAGGGTATGTTCGATTGAATCGGAGTATCGCGAATTACCACAAACAACCCGACAATCCCTCCAAATCACCGAAATTGACTTTATTTACTACGGATTCCCCATTTTATCGGCTTAGCACGTAGTGTTATAGTACCAAGGGGGAACCGGGGGTCTGTTCGATTGAATAGGAGTAATTTTCTGGCTTGGAATTTTCCAGAATCTTCGTTTAATTACCCAAATAAACCAGACAATCCCTCCAAATCACCGAAATTGACTTTATTTTACAATGGATTCCCCATTTTATCGGCTTAGTGCGTAGTGCTATAGTACCAAAGGGCACAGTGTATGTGTGTGTGTGTGTGGGGGGGGGGGGGGGGGGGGTGTTCGATTGAATATGAGTATTTTTCTGGCTTACAAGTCTCCCAGAATTCTCGTTTAATTACCCCAATAAACCCCAACAAGTTGTATTATTTCGAATTCTTTCAGAATTCTCTGCTTCTATCTATATAAGCAATAGTTTTCCTCTACCTGACCATATTCCGTTGTTCTGGACTATACTCCAGTAGCGTAGAAGAGCCTATCAACTGGAACAGCTTTGCTTATTGTTACTATATTCAGCTATTCAGGTCTGTTCTTGTTAGTTCTGACCCTATTCCTTGTACTCTTGTTGTTTCATTTATCTAGATCATTTATATAGATTACTGCTAAGCAATAAGATTGCTTTATTTCCCATAATCTGTATGCATAGTTATCTCCCTTCTGTATAACAAAAGCCTATATCATTCCCAAAACCAATAAGCTATCGAGCAGTTACTGATAAACCATTGCTCGAACGACTCGAAGCCCATCGAACAAATGTGCTATCGAGCACTTGCTGGGTCGAGCGACTCGCACATACTGCTCGGCGACTCATTTCAGTATTTGATTTGATTTGGCCTGGCATTGTATTTTGGGTAATTAAACGAGAATTCTGGGAGAATTGTAAGCCGGAAAAAAATACTCCTATTCAATTGAACACATACCCCCTGTGCCCTTTGGTACTATAGCACAACGTGCTAAGGCGATAAAATGGGGAATCTTTAGTAAAATAAAGTCAATTTCGGTGATTTGGAGGGATTGTCGGGTTTATTTGGGTAATTAAACAAGGATTCTGGGAAATTCTAAACCAGAAAATTACTCCTATTTAATCGAGCAGACCCGCGGTACCCCCTTGGTACTATAACACTACGTGCTAAGCCGATAAAATGGGGACTCTGTAGTAAATAAAGTCAATTTCGGTGATTTGGACGGATTGTCGGGTTATTTGTGGTACTTTGTGATATTCCGATTCAATCGAACATACCCTACGAACATACCCCTGTCTGGTTAGAAAGTTTTGGGTCACATAGCAACCACGTGCTACCATAGAAACCACGATGGCGGCCTCCAGTATACAAAATGAACGACGGAAATACGTGTCACCCTAACAACACGCGCTGCACATGCGCACTCACACCACGTATCACTATGGAGATGACGTCACAAGATGGCCGCTCACGCGGGTTACCATGACAACACAGCATGGCGCCACCAGGTCACGTGACATGACGTCACTTCCGGGGTCCCCCAATAAGGCCCGTTTCATCCCTCTCCTACTACTAGTGTTCTGTGCTAGTAGTAGAAGGGGATGGGTCGTCCCAATTCAAGGTACCTCGTGTCTACCTCGAAAGTGACGTCTTAGTCACGTGACCTAGTTACGTCATGTTTGGATGTCATGGTAGCCCTTGCAAACATGGTGATTGATACGTGGTCTTAGTGCGCAGCGTGTGTTGTTAGGGTGACACTTGTTTCAGTCGTCCAGGTTGTATACTGGAGGCCGTCTCGTCATTCTTGTTTCTATTGTTTCTATGGCAGCACATGGTTGTTATGTGACACAAAGGCTACAATAGGACGGGAGCATGTTTGGAGAGTTTTCCTTTGTATCAGAGTAAATGTTATTACCCATTTAGACCGACAATTTTCACCAAAAAAGCCACCCAAAACTACTGAAATGGGTTCGGTTTCCCCCAGATAGGCGCGTTTATTTGTATAAGGGTCAATCTAATTACCCAGCAGAATCCCCGGATACTTCGTAGAATTACCCAAATAAACCCGACAACTATATATTTGGTTCGATTTCCTCCAGAATGCTCGTTTTTCTCACTATGCCGACCTATTATGTGGCTTATATTTCTATTCCCTGACCTGTTTTGTTTATTACTGACATTACTGACTATATTCTGACTATCCCAGCAGTCTATCTAGTCCTAGTTATCACTTAGTCCGACATCTGCCACCATCCAAGTCTTATAACCAGGAGTCATATTGCTCCATTTCCCGTAATCTGTAATTATATATACAGAGTTGTCGCCCCTTGTATATAATGAAGCCATATATGTTTCCTAAGCCCAAAGTGTCATTTGAGCAGGGACAAGTATTGCTCAAAGGACTCGATCTTATCGAGCAAATAAGCTATCGAGTAATTGCTCAAACGAGTGACTGCGCAAACGACTCTTCTGCACCTCTGGGTATTGAAATGTATTTATGACATGGTGATGTTCTATTGGAGGATACCCTTTAGAAGATACTTATCGGAGGATATCTATCTGAAGATCGTTATGGCCCCTAACGTCCGTTCAGTTCATAGCATCCAGATAACTCCAAGGACTTCACAGCTCCATGACCGTCATTGCTGTTTTGGCCTTTGCCAACATTGTCTGTCCAATGATTAGTTTCCACTCTTTTCTACCAGTATTACTGGCATGTACAGCTTCTATTGGCTACCACTGGGTGCCTTGTGCTAGAATCTCTCACACTTACTACTAACTACTGTGACTTTCAGTACACATGGCGCAATACGATAATCACTATCATACTTGGATTCCACTACTACTAGCAGTCGAATATGGCGTGCTTGCTCTGACGACTCCAACCTTATCGAGCAAGTAAACTGTCGAGTAGTGACGACTTGAACAGGTATTGCTCAAACGACTCGAATGTAATCGAGCAAAGAAGCTATCGAGTAATTGCTCGAACGAGTGATTCTCCTTACGACTCTACGACTTATCTCCCAAAAATGTCTTCCATAATCACAGACGGTTTTTTTCCAAAAAGGGATTCTTATAGTGGGATTTCGTAAGAAGAATATCTATTGGAGGATGTCTTTTGGAGGATAGTTGTTGCAGAAACCTCTTTCCTATATCCGAGTACTTCTGTTGGGTAGTTGAAAAAGACAACAATGCATATCAATCAATTCATTTTTATGTTTGTCACAATCACAGTATGAAGTTCAAAGTCAATTGCTGTATCTTCGAATACACGCATTTTGTTCAAATTATGGATATTTGCTCAAGACATCTTCTTTATCGTCGAGTGGGATGTAATTCTTCCGTCCTTTTCTTCCTGCAGAGGTTGACAACCATCCGATCAAATACTTCTTTACTTTTCCTAGGATGTGGAATACTGTTGAACCGTCAATTCAAAACTACCCCAGATCACTATTCACTTTTCCTAGGATGTGGAATACTGTTGAACCGTCAATTCAAAACTACCCCAGATCACTATTTAAAAAAAACCTAACTGATAAATTCCTAAATTCGTATCCCCAACATATCGACTGTAACAATCCAGTTTGTCCTGACTGTAGGTCATAGTTATGTTATTTCTGTTATTTAAACATTATTGTGAAAGAAGCTCTGTTATCTCATCATCATCATATCCTTGTACGTAAAGGCTATACACCCTCTAGAAGACTTAGAATGTATCTGCTTCTAATGGAAGGACCCCCTTTCTTAACAATACATGGTATTGAATTAAGCTTTAACCACTTCACCACTGAAAACACGCTGCCATCAGGATTGATCTCTTTATGTTTTTTGTTATTGTTTTTATATTGGGAATGACAGGAAGACAGCCCTCGTGGCTATGCCATCTCCCTGTAATGTAATCATGTACTTAAGAACTATGGATATTACATTCCCTATTAATTGTATTTTATTTGTTCATGCAGGTACATGATATGTTACAAAATAAAAAATATTCAAAAAAGTATTCTCTAACGGATCTGCTTCCCATTGTTTCACTATGTCTGGGTTCTTCATACTGTGTGTTCGCTTGTTGTATACCGCCAGCTTCACTTCCGTGGTTACTTTGATTTCTAGCGTGTTGCAGGTTGGTAACTCTTTCACTTCGTGCTTTTGAGCTCCATTCTTGGTCGGTCCATTATTGAATCTTCAGTTTTCTGTACGTCGTTCTTGATTTGATCTGCAGGCTGGGAAGAAACATCATTCTTCTTAGTACCAATATCAGTTTTTTTCTGTTCGTTCGTTTATGGATACAGCCTAAATTATGGGCCTATACAATACAGGCAAAATGTTACGCTATGCCGCAGATATACTTAACAATTACAGTATGGACTAATGGCAATTAATCTCACGAACAACAAAGAATGTGAAAAAGGGAACAATTAAAACATTTATTCTTTATTGTTCTCAGTGGTAATTTCATCCTTCTGAATATCATTGTTCCCTGTCGTTTGAGTGAAAACTTCATTGTTCTTAGCTTCATTCTTCTTCGGCATCTTAGGAGTTGCTTTTGGCATCTCTTTCATTCTCTTGTTTGTAGTTTGAGTGGTAACTTCGTTCTTCTTCCTTGACTCTTCATTTTTCAGCTCCCCTTTGTTTAACTCCTTGCATGCTGATGGCAGATATTTCTGCCCGTGAAAAGACTTCGCTTGCCGTTGAAATAAGTGTCATTAGGGCACATTTAATCAAATGTCCCTTTGTACATTTTTTGGATTTTTTCACCATTATTAAATGAGTTAAATTTAGATTAATTTTTAATCAAATCTAATCATGGCTGCTTAAAAGCAGCCATGACTAGATTTGATGAAAAATATCTTCAAAATACTAACAATTGGCCCACACCATACGATGTATCCGCATATTGCAGTTTCTTTCCCACAAGCCCCGTGAGCTCGTTTAGGTTTCTTCTCTTGGCTCCGTCTACCATACGATTCACTTGGACCAATTCCCGAGAAGTCAGCTTCAGCCTAGCATCATTCATGAAAATCTGTATATGTAAGTCATCTTTTAACCTTAGCACTGTCCCACGTGGACACAGACTTCTTCACTCTTTGACAGTCAGAACGCAAATTAATTTATTTTCATACGCGCGAGACTTTTAAACATTTTTCTGTAAAGGCGAGTCCATTTTTTCTTGACTCCTAATCTTCTTCACCACTGTAACTGCCTCCCGCTCCGAATGAATGTTTTGCCATAAGGTCGTCGAAAAGAATATTTCTCTTTTCCAGGGCGTATTTCTTGCACTCTACAAATTCATATTCCTCTTCGTCACGAAGCCGGTTAGCGGTCTCTCGAATTTTCTTGTGAATTGGATTCCCCAAAAACTAAGTTTGTAACGTGCACCGGCGTTTTTATATGTTTCGCCTCGAGGTCTCTCGAATTTTCTTGTGAATTGGATTCCCCAAAAACTAAGTTTGTAACGTGCACCGGCGTTTTTATATGTTTCGCCTCGATCGTTTCTCTGGAAAAACTTTCAAGAGATGTGACTGCTTCTTCGATAATATATAACTATTCATGAGGTTTTCAAATTCTTCTTGGTAATTCCTATTCCTATTATCCTGACGTAAATATAATGAGGGACATCGGAAGTAAATCTGAACGAAAAGCCCAAAAAGTTGAGATATGGTGTCCGCAAGTATGATCTAACTCTCCTCTCGAAATATTAACCCTTTGAAACCGACAGACCGCTTTTCTGGCCCAAGAACATGATATGCCATAATTTCATTAAGAAGGATGGCTGCTGAGTGAATGTGTGGAGAAGACCAATCGATATTTGCAAAGTGCTGCCCGAAGGCTGCACATTGAAAATATTAATTGGTCTACTCTCAATACCCTCAATAATGAATATGGACTCTTCCGATTGCTGCCATTGAACTGATGGGAATATACCGCCAAAATGAAGAGTGTATTACAAAAAACCTGGGTAGGTGCATGTCTATTACTACACTGGTAGACGCGTGATTCTGTGATTCTTAAAAGTATGCTAACGCAGTTTTGCTAGAACTGTACACAAATGCAAAGTACTTCAAAACCATCGCTGGAAGTTCCAACAAATAACCTAGAAACAAACCTACGATTTCTTTACACAAAAAACGCTATTTTTGTGTTCTTATCTGTTCATATTTCCTTTTTGATGGGGGGGGGGGGGGGAGCAAACCTTATTAAATACTTTTTTCTGAGATCAGTTTTGGTGTAAACATTCAGATATGGTCAGAATCGGTCAGATTCAGTATATAGGTGGGCCATTGTTGAAGTGAACGGTGTTATATTTTAACAATGAAAATAACTGACGCACGCGGGGAAACTCCTTTTTCAACCATCAAAATCAGAAATCACGAGCTGAAACTATTGAGTCGTCGCGTTCTCTGTGATGATGGCATCCTGATTGTATTGGATACAAGTCCCAAGTAGTCTAATATCTGTTGTTACACGAAACGTTCGATCTTGATCAACGGAAACAAAATACTCAGTGTTGCACGAGCAAAGTGAATCAGTAGAACAGCCTGCGATATGGTACAAAAACTTCGAGAATGCCATTGTTGCTGTTCATCAACACATTGAATATACAAAAGCAGACACGAAAGTGGTAGGAGAGGGCCGGATCGGGTCAATTCAACAGGTGGGAGAACCGAACGGAACGTGACGTCAAGACACTGACCCAGTGAGGTTATGTTGAGTGGTCATAGTGTGAGCAATTCACATCAAAAATACACTTTGAAAGTAGATTTTTACCTTCGGTGACTTGATCCTGGCTTCAACAGTTCAATCCGTAGCGGAGACGTCGTGCTGTAGCAGCTGGAAGAATTCAAGTGATGATCTTTGTCAGCGCATCAAGGGAGGTCAATCTCTGGAGTAGACGCCAGAACAGCAGAAGTGTAATAATGGTGTCCACTACCAGGTATGTTCTGTCCCCCGTGTCCGTAACTCGTGCCACACTCCTCCCTTGCCTATAAAAGTTTGTCATATGGTGATTAAAAAGTGGATTAATAAATAGTCAACAACTGAGACTGTTGGGAGAAAACAAGAAAGCAGACTACCTTCCTGCTGAATCAAAACTGGGGGAATGAATGTAAACAAGAAAGTGGATTACCTTCCTGCTATTCTGAGATAAGCCAAAGAAAACTGACAAGAAGGCGGTTTACCTTCCAATCAGTGTGAAGTTGTTGAAGTAATTCAAACAAGAAAGCTGATTACCTTCCTGTCCCCAATCTTTTATAAGTATATTTTTAGTATTATATACATTTTAAACATATCTACAAAAAGCTAACTATTTGTGTTTATATTTTGTATAGTTTTCTGACATTGTTGACTGTTAATTCCAACAAATCAGGCAGTGGTACTTTTTTGGTACCTGCCATTAGCTTTGCTGTTTCAGCTACACTCCAAGGAGTGCTAAATTGTGCATCAACGGCAGTAGGCAGATATGGAGCATCAGACTCCAAGAGAAGGCGATCCAACCTTGTCTTCAATAAAGCCTGTTGAGTTAGGGGGTCCTGAAAAGCTTTGCATGCAAAGCCAAAGTACACATTTGGTAAAACAGTTTGCCAGTGAAATAATTCTTCAACAGTACCCATAAAACAATGTCGATGTATGGGCAATGAAGTTAGATCTAATTCTATGAGTAATTGTAATAAATCACTGGCAGCATCCCCAGTATTACAATCACGACAGTGAAGAAATAGGTTTTTTTATATTTTTCTGCAAATAGCAGAACTAAATTTAAGAATGATTTTTGAGCCGCTATTTGCCTAACCCTACAGTGTACTTTGTCCCTACAAGCTGGCTTACATCGACAAGATTTGGTGTAATCTAACCCAATCTCTCCTAAAGCAATTGCTTTGGTGTCTTTCAGCATTCCTTCCAATTTGGCAGAAAAAGATTCAACTGTACCAGGAGTCAATAAATGGGGGTGAACACCCAATGATATCAAAATTCTTGAATCCCCAGCAACAATTGAATCTATGAAAGGCCACGATTGTGGGAAAACAAACTTGGATATTGCCCATTTCAGTGTATACTTTTCTCCACCACCAAAAGTAGGTTGAAATTGATTTAAATTTGTACAATTATTATGCTTGAAAAGCTGGTCAAGATGGCAATGAGAATCAATAAATATTAAGTCTTGACCTTCCAAAGTGGGAGTATGGGGTATTTCATTGCCAGTATACAAACGTTCTATGGAGAGATTCTTCAACTGGGTCATTAACCGATCTCCAAGATTCAAATTTAAAATGAGGTTGCAAAGAATTCTCCAATGTATTATGCAGATTACAAAATTTGGTGGAGAAAGAGAAAACTGACATTCCTGTACAGACTGTCCAGTGCAATATTCGGTATATTTTTTCATTAAACTCCTTTCCTCATTACTAAATTCAACATTTGATTTGTCATAAGCGGGGAAAAGAAAATTTATTAATAATATACTGCAGTAATTCTGACAACATGTCTAATTGTAGAATTTTAGTGAAAAAGTAAAATAAACCATTCATGACGTGAGACCATTGCTCAACTGTACAGCCTGTATCGGGACATTTAATTGGTGTTTTGTGCCAGCAAGCTGTGTGGAAGGCTAGAAACCATGGTAAATGGTCCTTTAAAATATGTCGTTTCAAATGAGCTGTTTTAGCAGGGCACAACTGGCAAACTTTTATTTTTCTTTTACATCTATTTACAGGTGTTTGCACATGCGTAGGTGCAAAAGTATTGGTGTTTTGAGAAACTGTTCCACGTGTGTCTTGAACAGAAGATAAAGTGGATGTACTTCCATTTTGTACTAGCTTTGCTGGCTCTCTATTCATGCAGCCTGATTTGTCTGTTTGTGTGGAAGGGCTATCTGTCGTAGCATTAAATTCATCTATGTGATCATCTGAGTCTGGATTGAAGACGAAAACATGAATGTGATACTGCTTATTTACAATAAAATCGGCTAAAAGAGAACTGTTCCAAAATTATTTTTTTCTTTCTTGCAGTTAGTCCAAAAACGTGCAGGTTTACGGACTTTCCTGCCAAATGATGAGACTTGGACCTCTTGAAAAAGTTCTGGCAGAATGTTTTCATCAAGAAAAATTGAAAGCATCAGGCTCTAGATCACAATCGTGTTCGTAATTTGAATCTGATAATTCATTCTTGGGAAGTGTAACATCATGATCAACTGAGGTGTTTGCCTTTGATTTGTCAATGCTTGAAGTGCATAATTTATCTTGAGAAAAGCTGGTGTTTTCATTCGGTAAGCTTGCTCATGCCTCACCATCAATAAAATCTGATACCGATCCACCATCTAAGTCAGTGAGGAGTTCCGACCCAGATAGTGCATGTGTTTAATCGGCATCAGAAATTGATACTATTTCGCCACCCAAGTCAGCGAGAGGTTCCGACCCGGATGATGTAGGTACCTGAGAGTTATCTGATGAACCAGCAGCAAGATCAGAGCTTTTCAAATCTGAACTTTGTATAAGGGGGCCTTCTCCTCAAGGACTAAATATGGGCCCACCCAAGGTGACTTTAATTTTGAGCTTACACCAATTTTTGTCGAAGAATCTCTTTTATACACAATGTCACCTGGTTCAAAGTGTTTTTCTATGACCCGTAGATCGTAATTTCTTTTTTGTCGCTTTTGAGACTGGCCTAAATTGGTACGGGTCAAATTATGAGCCTCACCTAATGCAGCCTCAATTTCTTTTACCCATTCTGCAGGAGTTGACTTGTGAGGAAAATTTACACCAAATATCAAATTTATTGGCTGAATGAGTTCTCGACTGAACATCAAACGGTTGGGCGTGTATACTGTGCTGCGATTAATAGTTGCATGTAGCACCATAGCTAACAAAGGCAAATCCCTATCCCAGTTTCTATTTTTGTTTTCAAGATAACAGCGGATCATTTGTAACAGTGTTCTATTGAAACGTTCTACCTGCCCATTTAAAGATGGATGATATGGAGTAGTTCTTTTCTTTGCAATTTCTAATAAATAACAGAGTGACTCAAACAAATGACTTTGAAAATTACTTCCCTGATCAGTTAGAATTTCAAGAGGACATCCAAAGGTAACAATTATGTGGACCAAAAATTTCTGTGCTACACTGAGAGCAGTCTGATCTGGGAGCACAGCAAATTCGACCCATTTTGTAAATTGATCCACCATGAGAAGCACATGTTTGTTTCCATTGATGCGTTCATTTAAAGGACCAAGAATGTCTAAAAGTACCCTTTCCATTGGAAATCTTGCATGAAATGATTTGAGAGAAGCTCTGGGATTGACAGTTGCCTTTTTGTTCGCATTGCAGACAGGACGTGTTTTTACGTAATCCTTACAGGTTTCAGTCATGCCACACCAATAAAAGGATTGTTTAAGCCTCGTAAGAGTTTTATCCTGCCGTAAATGTCCACTACTTTTTAGATCATGACTCATAAAAAGAACTTTGTCTTTCAAAACAGCAGGGACAACAAGAACCAGATAATCTTTGCCATTTTCAACCCAATTATAATACAGAACACTTTGTACAATTCTTAACTGAGACTTACAAAGCCACAATGATCGAACAGTTGGGCTACACAACCGCAGTTCTGCATTAGAAGGATAAAGATCATTTTCTAACCAACCTATAACTAGATTTAAGTCAGGGTCTTGCCATTGGATCTCTTGTAACTGCTCGGAAGTGTATGACTCAAACCAAGTATTGCTGTTAGAATTCACGTTTTCCGAGAAATTAACATCTTGAGCCGAAACAACCTGAGAATTTATTATTCGAACAGCCAAGGGAATCATGTCATCTACATCATCTTGGACCCGAGACCACTGAAGATGTGCTCGATGACAGTAATCACATCCTTTGCAAGGCAAATATTCCACTTGGGACTCAACATTAAAACAATCACATTCAACAATTTTTGAAGGAATTCGAGAGAGCGTGTCAGCATTGACATGCTTTTTACCGTCCCGGTGAATTATTTTCATGTCGAATTGTGACAACTCCTCCATCCATCTAGCTAACTGTCCTTCTATATGTTTGAAACGCGTCAGCCATACAAGACTATTATGGTCGGTTCTTAAAATGAAAGATCGGCCCAAAAAGATAATGTCTAAAGTGATGACAGAATTTCACCACGGCCAACAACTCTTTCCTAGTTGTACAATACTTATGTTGAGGCTTTAACAGTATGTGACTGGCGTAAGCAATGACTTTTACCTCACCATCTTGTATTTGTGACAACTTGGCAGCTATTGAACAATCTGAAGCATCAGTGTCCAGGATGAATAACCCGGCGGGAGAAGGATAAGACAAGACAGGTGGATTTGTTAGCATTTCTTTAAATTTATCAAAGGCTATTTGATGCATGTTCTCCCAAATATACTCCTTACTGTGTGCTTATTCAAATAGGACAGCTGACAACTGGGCAAAATCCTGTAGGTGATCCTGATGGTAATTAATAAAACCTAGAAAGGATTGCAAATGAGTTGGATTTTCAGGAATTGGCCAATTTGACACTGCTTCAATTTTGTCTTTGGAAATGGAGATCCCCTGACCACTAACTGTTTTTCCCCAAAACTCAACTTCTCTTTTGAATAAAGCACATTTTCGGGGCTTTAACTTTAACCCATGCTCTTGGAATCATAACAATACTTTTTCTAAGTTGGAAAAGGCATCATTAAAGTTTTTTCCCAGGACAATTATATCGTCAAGATATACCAGGAGTATTTGCCAGGTAAGCCCTCGGAGCACAAGCTCCATAGCTCTTTGAAAAGTTGAGGGCGCATCACACAAGCCAAACCCCATTCTGGTATGCTCGAACAGACCATGACGTGTGACAAAAGCTGTTTTCTTAATTGCTTCCTCTGATAGGGGGATCTGATAATAGCCGGAGGCCATGTCCAGGGTTGAGAAATATTCCGTTCCATACAATGTGTCCAAACAATCTTCAATATTAGGCAATGGAAGACAATCTTTGACTGTACATTCATTCAAAGCCCAGTAATCCACGCACCAATGAACAGAACCATCCTTTTTCTGAACAAGAACTGGTGCCGACACCCAACAAGAAACAGATGGCCTGATAACACTAGCATCCAACAATTTTTTCAAGTGTTCTTTTTCCTGATCCTGGAAGCCAAGAGGGGTGCGTCTCATTTTATGTTTTACAGGAGGTACTGAACCTGTATCAATATCATGGACAACTCCAGTTATACACCCAATGTCAAGGTCATGCTTAGCAAATACCTGAGAATAACTTATCAGAAGCCTGCCCAACCTGATTGCCTGATTAGTTTCCAAATTGATTATTGTTTTTAAAAATAACTCTTGTAAATGAGAGGGAATTTCAAGCTTAACCATTTCTAACTCATTAGACAAAGAACCATTTTCTGATGGGAGATAAACCGTTCTAATATCAACTTATTGACTTTTCTGTACAGTGGGTTTACAAACAGAGTCAATTTCTTCAGCATTTCCTACATGGAGACCTCGCTTAAAACGAACAAAATTACTACTATCATTAAGGATACTCACAAACATTTTTGTACCTCTGCCTACTGTTGAAGATATAAGTGTTCCCTTATGTTGAATTTTGGGTTCTATTATAAAATCACCAGGCAATGAACCATGAACTTTAACTTCAACAGACCCAATTCAGTTAGGCGGTATTGTAACATCTTTTTTTACTGTAGCTCGGAAAACCTTGATCTCAGAATTCTTGCTCTTTTTGTATAAAGCATTTATTTCCTGTCCAGAAACAGTCACAGTACCGTTTCTTAAATTAACAATACACTGATTTTGCACGAGAAAATCAAGACCAAGGATTATCGAATCCGAAATTGGTGCTACACAAACATCCCATTTAAAAGACTTTGAGCCAATAACAATTTCAACATTTTTGAATATTTTACCAAGAACAGGTTGCATGGATATTCCATGCAGTTTAACAAATTTTGACGGCTGCAAATTTGGACAATGTTTTTTAAAGAGGCTCTCATTAATGAGAGTCAACATAGCGGCAGTATCTACTACTGCCAACGTAGACTGATTAAAAATATGTACATTCAAGATCAGACTAAAACCCTCTACCTTTTGTACACAACTGTCCTCAAATGAACTATCTGATTCTGTACACGCTTTTTGACCCTGAGTTACTTGGACCAAGTTTTGGGTCTGGTGCTTTGTCCTATCCCATTTAAATTGGCTCTTTGCAAGGACTGAATGTCTGTTTCAGAAGATTTAGAAGAGTTGTTAATTCCTCTAGGAGGAGTACCAGGAAAATTCTTAGAATTTTGAGTAGGTGAATTGTATCATGGAGTAGGCCTAGGGGATACTCTTTGTGGAGGAGAGAAAGAACGAGACCTGCCAAAGGCAGTATCTGGTGATGACCAACGAGCACTTTGGTTACCTTTTGTAAAACTGAATTTGCTACCTTGATTTATAGGCGAATTTCTGCCAGAATTGTAATTAGTTGATGTTGGACTTTGTTGTTTCTCATAAACAGCTGTTGTTAAAGTCTTTAACATAGTTTTTATTTCTTTCACTTCTTCCTTTAAATCAGAAACCTGATTATTTTGTTTGGATTTTTCATTACCTTCGTCTGCACTTGACTCGTTGGAAGCAAAGGAAACTTGTCTGTGAGCAAAATTTGAAGTTCTGTAGCCAAAAATTGTTCATTGGTTAGCCAGAGAGGCTTTTACATACTTTAAAGCTCTATTAATAGTTTGGGGATTGTTCTCCATAGCCATCTTAGCTGCTTCTTTCTCCCTACAACCTCTAAAGAAACATTCAGTTGATATTTGATCGATGGTCTTTTTGTTTGCATGTTTAAACCCGTTGATTGCCATAAAATGAACCCTTTGCGAGAACTCTTCTAAACTTTCATCATCTTTTTGACGCATGAATTGAACCTGCCTTCTAGCAGCAACAGGTTGATCCTTAAGGCAAAATCTCTGTTTAAAATTTTCTAGAATTTTTGCCAAGATGTAATGCTTTCGCATACTCAAGGGCAGTACCTGAAAGGCAGTCAATTAACCTTTCATTTTTTTTCCTATCACTCCATTTTCTTCGTTTTGCAATGCGTTCATATTGGAAGATAAATGGCTCCCAATTTAAACTGCTGTCCCCAGTGAATATGGCCATTTTGGGGCGATTCAGGCTTTACTATGTCTACGGCGCCTACGAGACCTTCTACGGCTATGATCTGAAGAATCAGAAGAACAACTATCAGAGGAGTCATCTGACATTGAATCATATTCAGTATCACTGCATGAAGTACTAAAAGAATTTGAACGAGACTGTCTATGTTTGTGGCAAGACTTGTCCAATCGAGAGGAGGACCTGTGAGGTGAGTTAGTACTTTCAAATAATTTTGTTCCTGTCGATTTATTTTGATTGGATGTTTCAGTTTCAGGTTTAGAAGTTTTAGGAGTGCTGTTGGAATTTTTTCGATACTGACTATCTGATGGATTAGCATCCATAATTTTGGACAATATCGGGTCAGCATGAGCATCGGTATAAGAAAAACTAGATGATAACCCATGGCTTGTGTAATCGAGAGTTTCTTGTTTTTCTTTTTTTAACTCGGCCGCCATTCGATCATATTCTAGATTGAATTCTTTTAATTGATTGTGGATTTCCATACTAGAGTTATGTTTAACCCTTTCAATTTCCTTATGTTTAATTTTCAGTCTAGTTCGTAAAATTTCATTTTGCGCCATAGCTGCCTGAAATTTCCTTGACCAATTTTCGACATTTTGGGACATCGTTTTTTCTAATTTGTCCAATCGAGATATCATTACCTCCATTTCAGGTTTTTTAGTTGGGTCTTTTAAACTAATTTTTTCTTGGGCTAGCCAATCGGCCCAAGTTTCTTTTGGAATTTCTGTTTTCCTAACTAAATCCTGTATATCTAATTGTAACTTTTTATCTCTACACTTAATAATTTTTTCACATTTTACCTGGCCAATGCCATGTAATTTTTTTCAATTCATCTGTTGTGCTATTTGAATGTAAATGGTTGCCATTTTGATGTTCATGAATAGAATTAATTAATTAATTAATTTTATTAAACTAATTAAATTAAGTAACCTTTCCCACTTAATTGAAGAAATTTTAAATTCCCTTTCAAAAATAATTTCCTCCAAAAATAATGAAAATAAAGTTAAATGTACATAATTGTAAATTGAAATAATTGAATATAAAATTGACGCAGAAGATATTTCAGAGAAAGAAATCGGGAAAATTGATTTCATGTTTAGGCCGCCATATTTTGCATGAAATTTGTCATTTCCGTTTTCATTATTTGCCTTAGCAACGCGGGAAAACGGTCCAAATTGAAAAGAAACAACCAAAAACAACAAAAAATGAATACAAATGAAATAAATAGCAGTTACCAAAGCGAAGAAGCGATTATTGAGTTGTTCCTCCCCGTTATAATGTTTGTTAAAAAAAAAATTACCGGTATTTCTCGTACTGAAAAGTACGAAGTATTTGTGAAATTTTTTCATAAAAAGAGGTTTCCTAACGTGGGAAACGAGTCATCTCGTCGCCAAATGTGAGCAATGCACATCAAAAATACACTTTGAAAGTAGATTTTTTACCTTCGGTGACTTGATCCTGGCTCCAACAGTTCAATCCGTAGCGGAGACGTCGTGCTGCAGCAGCTGGAAGAATTCAAGTGATGATCTTTATCAGCGCATCAAGGGAGGTCAGTCTCTGGAGTAGACGCCAGAACAGCAGAAGAGTAATAATGGTGTCCAATACCAGGTATGTTCTGTCCACGTGTCCGTAACTCCTACCACAATAGTAGAAGGTATCAGCGGTCATGTTGTGCCGTCATCACTATGGTATCCCCAATGAGGATTTCCAACCGGGACCACTTCCGTCAGCTCAAATATTATAGAGCGAATAAGCTAGCAGATAATTACTCGAACGCGTGACTTCTCGAATGACTTGACGACTCATCTAGGAAAATTAACCACTGATGTTTCCCAGAAAAGGATCCTTTTTAGAGGATAGGTGTCTGAGGATATCTATCGGACGATGGCTCCTACATCCGGGTAGTTCTGTTGGGTTACAACATGAGAATATGTAACATTGCAATCATTTTTATTCTGATACAACCCCATTGCATACAGTAGAGAAGCAATTCAGTTCATTGTCAATGATTATTGCCCATGGCATCGTCTTTATCGAATTCGTCGCCGTGTAGTATGCAGTTCCTTCGTCCTCTTCTTCCAGGGAAAATCGATAACCATCTGATCAAAGACTTCCTGTTGATCTCTGAAGGCGTTTCCTGTTGCTCTACTCTCTAATCTTCATTTTAACCCTTTACCGAACATGAAAATCAGACGACACTTGCAAACAAAATTCCTGAATAACTAATTTCTTTCATTTTTTATCTCAAAAACATAGGTTATGACCGCTCTTTGGAACGAGCTCGGAGAGATCGTTCCAAATAGGGGTCATAACCTATGTTTTTGAGACAAAAAATAAACAAAAATAATGAAAATTAATTAATTGGCGATTTTTGTGAATAGCGCTGGTCTGTTTTGGCCGTTACGTTGGATAAAGGGTTAATAAAGTATGTTATCTTGTTCACCACTTGCAGTTTGGTTTTGTTGGTTGCTTTGAATTCTAGCGTTCGGAGTAGGCAAGTCCATTACTTCGTTCTTGATATTGACAATAACTGGTTGAATATGAATTTGATATCGACTGATGGCCTTACTCAATCAAAATCTGGTCTGGCTTAGAATGGATTGAGATTATAAAAGTGAGCTGACATAGGTAACCAGGCTGGCCCAAGTATGCAAAACGAGCTGGACATAAACCAAGACTGATTAAATTGTTTCATATTCTGTAGATGTGATGCCTAGAAGCAAATATGTTGTTCATGTGAATTTGTCTTTTACAGTTTATTGAAGAATCTTCAAATACTAGCTTTAAAAATTAACTTTTTGCATGCTGCTGAAGGATATCCTTGCCAAGATAGGAACACTACTGTCACAAGAATTGGGATAATCTTCGGTTTAACAAAATATATCTGTGTAAATTAGGTCACTAATTTCATGAATTAATTCTGGACTTCATTTGGATGAATTTTTTCATCAAATTAAGTTACAGATACTTTACAGCAGCATGACTACTTGATACTATGACAAAATTAGAGAAATTACTCATCATGGTAACCCTTTACCCAACACACATGATATCAAAATTTATATTATTACATGTACCTCTCAATCTATAAGTTACTAGTCGATTAACATAAGTTTGGAGGCCCGTTAAAACTAAAAAATTTCAGTTGCAAGTGCCTGTACTGAAAATGCAAGAGATTTTTCTTTAAATGTCACGTCCTTGTTTTCAATTGCCATATGTGTAGTTGCTTTAACTCAGCAGAGCCTTGATATTAATTTTCATCTGCTCGTTTTCTTCACTGAATGGAATGAATCACCCATCTCGTGATCATTGACTCTAGTCCTACAAAACATTCGAGACTTCTTACTGCCTTGATACACAGGCAAGTGATTTTAAGAATAAGCTGAATTATTACCCAACGTACAGTGTGGATGGCTGTTACAACGAGTGTCGTCTGAAGTACACTGTACAGCAGTGCCGATGCCGCTTGGAACCAGATCTGGGTGAGTACTATGTTCTAGCATCATAATTAAGAAAGCATACATGAAGCAACGTTTCATTCTTTGTAGCCTCGTCCAGACAGTCGAATGAATAACGTACAGTCCATCACGCCCGCAAGCCACCAGTCGCTGTGGCTTGCGGGCGTGATGGACTGCCCCTAAACACATATATCTTTACTTCGAACTCAACGACATATTACAAGTACATAGGATGTTGACGAATTTTCAATGATGGGTCAAACATTTATCTGCACCCCGCGTCCGGTTTATATACGCCAATAGATCTTCTCACAAGTGCATGCCCTCCACTGTTTCTTGAATTATATTGGATGGTTGAGATGACCTGCAAGAGATTAACTACTTTCCAATTGTGTTGGAGAGTGTTATTCCTGTGGATGTTGAGAGTGTGCCACAGTAGAACTTTGAAAAAGGCAAACTGGGACACTGTCTCAACGCTTTGTTTTGAACGCCTCACACAGGAGAAGTTTGATGAAAGTGTTGACAACGTGAAATATTGTACTAAGGGACTGCTTGATATTGTAAACACAGCCATCCCAAAAAGCTCGACCAATCCAAATCATCTGTTAATACGTCACCAACAAATAATTTAGACAAACTATAAACTATATAAATCCGGCAAAAACAGGACGATTATGTTTCTAATTATAACCCTTTACACAACGTACCGGCCAAAACCGGCCAGTACTATTTACAAAAATCGCCAATTATTTTCATTATATTTCATTTTTTGTCTCAAAAACATAGATTATGACCCCTCTTTGGAACGAGCTCGTCTCGCTCGTTCCGATGAGGGGTCATAACCCATGTTTTGTAGACAAAAAATTAAAAACATTAGTTATTCAAGATGTTTCTTTGCATGTCGTCTGCTTTTTTATGTTAGGTAAAGGGTTAAACAACACCCACCCACCAACAACAGTTGGAAAAGGGGTAAAATAATTGAAGGTAAAGGTACACAATCAAACGTACAAACACCTCGAAGATAACAATACACCAAATACATCGAAGAATGAATTATCAAATACATTGGTCTCAACAATCTCCAAACATTCGCCGTCTGCAAATTGTAATGAAGACAAGAGATCAAGTTTATCTCAGACATTTTAGGGGATTACAATGAATCTTTTCGTGTGCAAGAGTTAAATACCTCTTTACATAAAGCAAAAGGATACTGCTACTGGACCACATGCAATACACTATCAACTTTCTAAACAACTGCCTCAAACCGCACTTGAACTTTTGCTATCAAGTTTCAATGACATATGAGTGGCTGGCCAGTTTCACCTTCCTGGCAAAAAACAACAATATTTCCCATTCCAAAGCCTGGTAGAGATTACAGCATTCCAAGTAATTACAGAACTATTTCATTTGCAAATTGTCTATAAAGCATGGAAAGGAAGATCAATTGTCAACTTCTGTGTTTCTGGAATCGGACAATCTACTCGTGAATGTTCAGTGTGGTTTCAAAAGTCAGATAAGTACTGTGGATCATTTGGTTAGAATTGAAATGTTTATAAGAAATGCCTTTTCCAGGAAAGAACATGTGGTCGACATCTTCTGTGACCTTCAAAAGGTAAATAATATAATGTGGAAGTATGGGATTTTAAAAGATCCTTTTAACATGGCGCTGAGAAGGCCTTTACCTCTTTTTATAGCCTGTTTAAAAGGACCGTCCATTTCAACTACGTGCTGGGCCTGCATTATCTGACCCACACGAGCAAGAATTGGGGGTTCTCGAGTATTATTTTATCTTTTACCCCATTTTCTGTTAAATTCGATGGCATCATTGACGTGAGAATATGATTGATTCTTCAGTGTATATCGATGATGTTTTACTTTTCTGTAACAGTAAAATATGTATGCCATCGAACGTAAACTTCAGCTGTGTCTAAACAGAATTCATAAATGGGCTACACAAAATGGTTTCAAGTTCTCGAAGTGCAAAAATAATTGTCTTCATTTTGCAAGCTCCGAATACATTATTTCGATCAGGAGTTAAAAATAAAAGCGGTTACTATTAAAAATGTTATGGAAGTGAAATTGGGTTTATTGTTTGGCAAAAGTATTGACTGGAAGCAAGCAGAACACAAAGCACAATACATTTACTATGATATATTTAGGCGATGTGTGTCGTCTTGGTGCTAAAATTTCAATTGTGGCCATATAGAAAATTAACTGAGAAGCAACCTCCGGATCAATGCTATAAGATGGGAATACATGATTAGAGACAGTTGTTAGTTTGTCAAACCCGATATGGTCTAGCGATGATGTTTTGAGAAGGGGCTTACCTAATGTATGCTTAATGCTCGTAGGAAAGAGGCCAGGCGACCGTGAGCCATTTCCTAGTTTTAATATTGGTATACAAATTCCGAATGACATGCTTTTAACAATCAAGTCGGAATGACATCTAACGCATACTGTTTAGATGATGCCTTAGATATTAGCTTATGGACCTCTTTGAATTCTAAAAGTTTCAAATGTGCAACTTGTGCGACAGCGTTTGGGCAGGAGCGTGTCGTATCGCAACTATGAAGAAAATTGGAGAGTGCACTTGTATCAAGCGATACTCTGATCACTTCGATCATTTCAACGAAGAAACTAGAAAGTCGATTTGCAAGGCCCCCACATGATGAATACTCAGGCAGTATGGTGGTAATTTGTCGATGCAGCAGTTTCTCGATGATAGTGGGCAGAACATGTGGAGAATTTATACTATCAGAAATTAAATCGGAAAGGTATTTTTGCTTTTCAATATGGAATCAACATCGCATTTTCCATAATAGGGCACTAGCGAACTAACAACAAAAATGAATAATTTATGATAAAATAATTACTTATTTAACGTGAAGCGGTTATAGGATGCCAAGATTCTAAAAGATGAATAAATAAAGGGGAGATAGCTCTGAACGGTGAGACGTATATTGGTTGAAACTGACTGTATATAGTTTTAAATAAAGCTTACATATCACGTTCTGAACCCATTTTAATTCTCAGAAACTTGCAGGGGTAAGAGTAAAGGTATTTTACAATACAACAACCAATCTGAGCGCCCCTACGAATATGTTCGGAGCAGGAAAGCGAGAACACACACAGTTTAGTTATATTTTTAAATATTGGTTCTATAAAAGATGATATTTCCAGAAAAGGCGAGTGACCAATCGTGTGAATCTTACTTCCGTCGAAAAGAAAACTATGGTGAATGGCGAAGGACGCGCACGTGTGGTATGTAAGTGACTTTTCACTCCCAGGTTTATTGATCTCACCCGACGTCATAATCGCGTAGCTCAGTGACGTCCTGCTGGGTGTCATTGTTTCTCGTGGCCTTGCTGTGCCATCATTGTCACGGTGATACGTAGTCCCAGTGTTCATGTGCAGCGCGTGTTGTTAAGGTAATACGTAATTGCGTCGTCCATTTTGTTTACTGGAAGCCGCCATTTAGTTTTATTTCGTATAACGTGGTTGCTATGAACTTGGAAAGGCTTTAATATTGTGGGGTGTGTTTCGGAAACAACCTAGATCTCCGAAACGGATTTTATTTGGATCGAATTCTTCCAGACTGCTTCCGAAATGAGTAGCACGTAGTGCTATATGGTCATAAATTGTGTCGGGTGTCGTTCCATTGCATAAAAGTATGTTTGTTGGCTAGAATACTTTCAGAATTCCCGGTTCTGCCAATATCTGTTCATTTATTGTCTGTACCTGGCTACACTCGACCATAGTGTTTATCTAGCCTTAGCTACTCCTGGTTCTCTCTGGACCCGACCGCTAATTAGGAGATAAACGTCTCTTGATGAGTTAGACATTCGGGAAATTGACTGCGGAAAACCATTTGTTAACGAGCCCCGAAGGGTTTAGAACGTGATAATGGGGTTTATCTCCATTGTAATTCCTGTCATCGTTAGAAGTGAAAAAATTCTCCAAACCCGTTTTATTTGAAGAAAAACAATAAAAAAAATTGTCATTTTCGACCTCGGTCTATTTGCCATGATCGAATTTACGAGATGTACTTCGAACTGACGCTAGCAACCTTTGCAACAGAAAGAACTCCGGAGTGTGTTCGATTTGTGATATGAGCGGTTTAGCGCCGTTGCTCGCGAGTAGCGTGGAAACAAGCATGTTCTAATTGACCCGCGTCCGGCAGTTAGAGCACGATACGAGTGAATTTACCTGAGATTAGAGCACAGAGCCAACCGCCCCCAGCCAATCAAATTACGGGTTAAGAAAGAATAACGTGGTCGAATTTAACTGATGAATTACAATTTTCAACATTCAAGTCTTTCGATTTACCCAAGCCCCCGCCCATTGTAACAGCATTATTTGATACAAAAGCATGTATGGTTCAAACGAGTACGTCCAACTGTCAATGGAGCTGTGACTGGAAGAGGCATTGCACGGACGATTCGAATCTTGTCGTGCAAATGACCTATCGAACAAGTATTGAAAGTGTGACTCGCTGTAACGTTATTCGACTCGTCTCGAAGAAAAAGGATTCTATAACCAAAGAAAGGGAATCTGTGAAAGGGATTCAAAGAGGGATTTCAAATCCCTATATAGCTTCGAAATTCTACAAGGCTTCTACCTCCCAGAACAGTCTTCGTGTCTCCTAGCTAATATATGCTTCCTGGCTTCTACAGCGCTACTGTAGTCTATATTCCCTCTCACTATCACATAGTACCACTACTGCTGCTTGAACCTACCATTAGCTATAGCGAGGGAAATTCACTACTGCCAATAACATTACTACATGCTCGCACCTTAGAGAACGCTATCTGCCCTATGAACAGCTTTGACAGTGCATGTGGACTATCGTGGGCTTCCATGACAACACATTAGACACCCACAATGCGCCACCGTAAGACGCCACTTTAGATCAATAGGTGAGATAAGTAACCCAAAGGTGAAACGTCCCTCGCATATTACTTACATGGGAATGTTGGAACTTATTACACTACAAGTTTTAAACCTAATAACAAAACTGGTTATCAAAATTCATTTTATTTAGAAACCACGTCATCATTTTAACATTTCTCACAAAGAAAACAAAAAATGGACGCTTCACGATATTTGAAAATAAATTTAAAAACTGAAATGAATTCAGTGTTGAAGTATTTCACGTTTTGTTGAGATCAGGAATAGTTGCAGCCTCGTCTGAAATATAGTCAGCTGTGTTCACTTGCCCCCATGTTGGTGGTGGGAAATCCTCGTCGAACAGGAGATATTTGTACTACATGTAGTTGAACTGTTTATATACTTAATTCTGCATACCTCTGTACTGTTAAGTCATTAAAGGTATTTAGCTTCTTCGACGTATTTATTTATTTATTTATTTTTTTTTTTTTATTTATTTATTTATTTATTTATTTATTTATTTATTTATTTATTTATTTATTTATTTATTTATATTTATTTATTTATCATAGTTTAACTACACTTTAACAGTCCAGGTTGTATCGTGTCGGTGACAGTTTTACGGATGGAGGAAGCCAGAGCACCCGGAGAGAACCACCGAGCAACGACGAGCAGCTGCCAGCTCCCCATCATCGTAACTCCGCACTGCAGCACAGGAAGGGTTAGATTGGTTGAAGACATGCACACCATTGACGTGTCGTACGCCTTAGTACACGGCGTCATCGTGCTCCCATGTGGACAATCTGGCTTAAGTACCTTGCCCAAGGACACAACGCGGGAGTCCGAATCGATCGCTCAGACGGTCACTCATCCAAGGACTAACCGGGCTTGACATTGTTTAACTTCGGTGATCTGACGAGAACCGGTTACCGCGCCCCCAGCTTCTATCTTAAACTGAAACCTTCCGAAATTGATTGTCATAAATAAATGAAGCCTAGAATTTAATTCATGTTTTCTTCCGTATAATATGTTTTATACCGTGCTCGCCTATGTTACTAATAATAATTAATAATAATATTTTTTTATTATTAATTATGTTTATAATTAATAATAATAATTTTTAAAGCCTGGAATCCACACACAGTGCTCAGTGGCTGCACAATAATTTCATACATATATATACACACATTCACATACATTCCCTCATAGATACATTGATACATGGATCACTATTATCATTTATTTGTGCCCAACGCTACATCAGCAACCGAGGCGATTATCGTGGCGATAAGCGACAGAACCTAAAAGAAAAAGAGTATTGAATCAAAACAAAATAAAAAAAAAACAAAACAAACTACAACTTTACCAAAACAAGTATGTGAGTGTAACTTGACGAGTAACGAGGCAATCCTCAATGACTCAGTCACACCCACGCACCTGGTAAAGGCGCTACTACCCGTAAAAGCTAAATTTTAGCTTTTAACCCCGCAACTGGTGTAAAGCTTCTACTGTGGTTACAGAATGTTTACACCTGAAGTCGGAAGTTCATCCAACTTGACCTATGGCATGACGCAATTTGCCAACTTCGATGCTTCGCGATGTTTCATTCAAACATACGACATGTTGCGGTACTATCTACTACGTGTAAATGACTTATTAAGTTTAAAATACCTACAATTAAATATTTAAATTAATATTTAAGAATTGTTAATAATAATTTGACTGAAAAAGCAAGGTAAATTCAATCAACTTTGACGATGTGTCTTGCTCTCAATCAAGCCTTCGCGTGCAGCCTGTAGTGATGCCCACCGGCGCAGATGTAAACAAAACAAGCTCGTGTGTTTGCGATAGAAAGTGTCCTTTTTATCCATTTTTAGTGACGAAGTCGATTATTTATTAAGAGCATGGTATAAATAAAACAAATAGGTACCAGGGCCGGTTATCAGATTTAAACCACTCGTAGAATAAGGATTTTAGCCGCTCGGCAAGCCGAGTGGTTAAAACCGTTTTCCTACTCGTGGTTTAAATTACCGGCCCCAGTACCTATTTATTCTAAATGTTAACTTTACCGTCTTTGAGACAACTGTTTACAGAAAAAACTCTCCTCGGATTGTATCGTTCCTCAAGAAAATCAACTTTTCGTAAATTTTAATTGTTTTTATTCCTTTAGCTAGATTTCAACTTCAACACCTTTCTGATGAACATGTTGATTAACATGGTATTCATTAAGGTATTTGCATGAATATTCGCTACTGCTCTTATTACCCATTTCACTGCCATAATATAATTCTCTCATGATTTGAATGACATATTGTACTTGATACATTGTAACAGATATTCATATTTTTACCCCGCATACACATAACTCTTTAGCTCCACAATATAGCCGTGGATCTTGGTGTGGCGATAGGCAAAAATAAATGAATAAATAAATGAATAAATAGATAAATAAATTGTCTTTTATTCTTTGTCGTACAAAACCTCTTACCCTCCAATAAGGCGCATTTAAGGGAGTTTGGTGTCTTAGCAGCATCCTCATGCTTCCGAAAACATATGTATATTGTAACGGCAAAGCCGTGGTCTGGACCCAAAGGACCGTGACAGTCAAAACCTGTCATACCTCCTCAGTGATCAACCCACGGATAGGCCAGTTACTAAAAATTATAAACATTCCAACACCCAAATTCACCGTAACAGTATGCCAATGGTCCAGACCCAGAGGATGATAACAGCTGACCCCTATCATACATCCTCAGTGACTGCCCCACGGATATACTAGTTACCAAGCAGTTACTTAACTAAAACGAAGTTAAACACGCAAACGATTACCAGGTGGGTGAAGGGATGGGGACAATGGCAGTAGGGTGAAGGGATGGGGACAATGGCAGTGGGAAGGTTGAATTTACAAGGGTATTAAGGGAGGTACCTAGGGCTGGGAATGGAATTGATTGTGAGATGGAAACTTATAGACAGAAAAGAAATAGCTTTGGGACAAGCCACCTCTTTTATCAATGACTACTAAAAATCTTGTATTAAAGTTTTGAGACTTTAATTTAGGTTAGCATTCATTCTTGAAAAATAGGACACAGGCACTGCGTCCCATCATCCAAGAATGACGGCCAAGCTAATGTAGGGAAATTTATCCCACATGCCTAATGTCCAAATAAATTAACACTCCTGTCAGGATTCCGATACCAGTAGATTAAGCCTACAATTAAGTTAAATTAGAAGAAAGTATGTTAAATTATTAATTTAAAGAATTTGTCAATATGACCTTTTTTATTTACATACTATGTGCATTTATGCACATACTCTCCACACAACACATAACAGGTCAGCACAAACTACGACATTACATTACAAAAAACCCACAGAATTGGCCACATGAAAGTGAACATGAAATGAAGTGCTTGAAGAATAAGCACATGACATGAATTGATTGATTGGTGATGATTAGTGGAGATTGACCCCAAGATGAACCAATTAAAGAAGTAAAGAAGTTTCATCTTTAGGACGATCTCTACCAATCCCTGTAGTCCCTGACTACTTTTTGTTACCTGGTCAAGCCTCGAACTTGACGCCTGCAGATCTATACATAGCAACACACACACATAGCTATGATAGCCTGTTTTAGATATTTTCTAAGACAAAAATCAAGCCTCGAACTTGATACTACCAGACCGAGTCAAGCCTCAAACTTGACACTTTACATTAGCAGAATACGCAATAGACCAACAAAAAGTCTAAACTACTGCTAATTAATGATCTGTACTTTATTACAAATTAGTATCCGAAAATATAAAATTCTCACATAGTCCACCAATGCACTGCGCCATGGCAGAAAGATCTGTAAAAGGGATCTTTCCATCATGAAGCAGCACCTTGAACAATCATGTGCTGAATCACTATACCAGACATTTAGTTTTTACCATGAAAGAAATTAGTTTCATCCCATAACCAGATCTACCATTTTTATTATTTCGCACAAACTGACTTTCGCACAAACTGACCTACAGTATACATACCCTGCATTACCACAGCCTGAGGTGCAACACACCGCTGGAAGGAGCCCCACAAGGGATCCTTTCAACATGGTGCCGCACATCAAACTGAAGTAAGATATAATTTGCAGAATAGTGTACATGATTCTTACCTAACTTGAACAAGCAAAGTTAATTTATATTATAACTTAAATTTTACCCTACAGTATACATACCCTGCATTACCACAGCCTGAGGTGCAACACACCGCTGGAAGGGGCCCCACAAGGGATCCTTTCAACATGGTGCCGCACATCAAACTGAAGTAAGATATAATTTGCAGAATAGTGTACATGATTCTTACCTAACTTGAACAAGCTAAGTTAATTTATATTATAACTTAAATTTTACCCTACACCGTGGCCATAATTGGCTTACCTTTTAATAGCGCTATATATTTTAAAGGAACATTCTAATAGTTAGAAATTGTGAATTTTGCCAAAAAATTACACTACCTGCTTTACTATGGCTTGAGGTACAACACACTGCCGGACAGAACTCCTAGGGATCTCCCCAGCCAACCGTTATACATCAAACCAGAGTATGAAAAGAAGATAGCAGGACAATGTATTATTGCTACCTATAAAAGGGGTAATTGACAATCACGCTCACTTTTTTATGGCAAGCGACAGTTTATTGTTTTATTATAAATTATTTTTCACTGGCATATTGTGACAAAATTTAATTTAAATCCTTAAGGTTTAATTATCTCCACACTCGTACACTCTATTGCTATTGAAGGCTTTATGTATTTTTATTTGATTGTTTGTTTTTACCATACGCATGTATGAGTTTTAAAATTTGCTGGGGTAGCGATGCTATTATGGGGAACCCTGTCTCACCAAGCCTAACATGTCAAATATACCCTTACAATAGGCATAAGTAATCTAGTCAGGTCCATTGCTATTTTAATAATAACAGAAATATATCTGACATGTATTACCTGATCAGCAAAGGTGCCTCGGCTTGGACTTAATATTAGTATAATAACGGAAGCGGCAATTAATAAGATAATTAATAAGCTAATATTCATATTTTGTTTACAGCCATTCTGATTAACAGGAACACTGTCTACTTAAGATATGTGTTCCAATAAATTCTACACTTGACTGTGGATAAATGACAAAACAAAATGGGTGGGCTAACAGGCAAGAAATTGTAAATTTTCCCTACAGGTATTATTTTTGTATGATTTATCTTAGAGTTTGAAATATAGTTTTTTTTTAGCACTGGCTACCTTACCTATGTACTCCCCAACTTCCCAAAACTTTCCCTACAATAAATTAACTATGGTTGGGCCTTATTCTCCAATAAATTCTACTAAAACAATAAAAAATTCTGCAAGGGACTTACGACTGATAAACTTTTCTGCTGATAACTAAATAATATCTGCCGCTTGGCATAGAAATAAATAAAATCAGCCAAAATGTAAATAAACAGAAATGATAATATTGAGCCTCTGTCCCCATGGGCTTGGCTCCCATTATCCTGCCTATCTGGGGCCAAATAAAATAAATTTGTTATGTCTGCCACTTAGGCTGCATAATCCAAATAAAATAAATTAAATATAAAAAATAAAAGTGGTTTTACACTTACAAATTAACAAAAAACACTCCTCCTACGCTTTCCTTCCCAAAATGGATTGCCAGCCCCGCTTGCAGAATGAATTCTGCTTTTATAGTGTCAAAGTACGCCAGATCACGTGATGTCTGCCAAATGTCCGCAAGAATTTACGCCACATTCCTGCGTACTTTGGTAGAACCATGCGTCAGACAAAACGTCAACACTACAAAAGACGTAGGGCAAATATCAACACTGGTATGCCCCAGTGAAAGATATTTTTCTAACTCAGACACATTAGGAACGAGTAAACTTATAAAATATGACTACATTGGCCTGATGAGGGTCTTTGTTTACAACAATAACACAAAGCCTATGTTTGGTAAAAATTTTCCCATGAGACTTTGCAAAACATGGCAGCTCTGTATCGGAGAGGTGTGCTTCTTAGTTCAAAAATAAATAATAAAATACAAGCTTAAAGGGATATTTTTATAGGATTCAACTTTGCGAAAAGTAAGTATGGGTTAAACAAATTAATGGGACGCAGTGACAGAGGTATACATTCAGTGTTTAAATTTTTTGTAACTACGGCGAATTCCTAATTACCACAATGATGCGTCCAACCAAAAATAAATTATGCCTAAATACCAGAAAGTTAGCATGGACTTTACTACGATTTGTGGTATACCTGTTACAGCTGAGGACACATAAAAACACAAACAACTACTGACAGTCTCGACTGTCACAATATATTTGTTTCCACAAGGGAAATAGATTGGTTTGTAATCATAATACATGTGCCATTGTTTGTGATAGTGTGATGGCATAGTTCTCACAATCGTCTACTCTCTTCGGCACACAGAAGTGTGGTATGTTTTTCGACGAGATCGCGATCTGGTCCAAACACACTTCCATTAGTGAGCGTTTCTGAATAAAATAATGGGAAATCAAGATCCAATCGAGAAACAACAAACGAAAATACATCCCTGATTTATCTCTTCATAAAATCGACTTCCAAAAGTTATGCTATGTAGTTATCTACACTGGAATTATTAGAGTGGCGTGGAAGGTCCAATTAAGAGGCATACAATTGTTGAGAAAACACCCATGACATCAGCAGAAAATAAGGCGAAATTTCCGTTTGTTAATTTTAATAAACGAAAACAACAGACAGCTCTCAGAGCTGTCTGTTGTTTTCGTTTAATAACAGTTAGATAAGGAAACTCAGCTTTTTGATGGCAAGCCAAATAGAATCAACTAAGTAAGTGTCCGCATTGTCTCTGCTCAGCGAATGTGTTTTTACAATAATTTGCAAGTTTTTATTCATACCAGAAAACAATTATCAGATCTTACATCCTATACTTTCTTTAATAATGGAAAGGATAGTCATTGTATTATATGTCACAATTCGCACACTGTTGACATAATGAACAGAAAAAACATTATAGAACATCAAAAGAAGGTGAAAGCGCCGATTCTAAAAAAATCGCCAATTAATTTGCATTAGTTTTTCATTTTTTGTCTCAAAAACATGGGTTAAGACCCTCTTTGGAACGAGCTCGTCGAGCCCGTTCAACGAGAGGTCATAACCTATGTTTTTGAGACAAAGAATTAAAAAAAATTAGTTATTCAAGAATTTTTTTTTGCAGGTCGTCTGCTTTCCATGTTAGGTAAATGGTTAAACTGATTGGAAAAAAATTGTAAAAAGCCAGCTTCTGTATTTTTATATTACTCTACAAAAAATGCATGAAGTTTGTGAAATGATGCGCACGTCGATGATACAACTTTGCTAACATTTCGATATTTCAATTTTTATAAGAAATTCCCATACTCGCAGAGTTAAATTTCCTGGCAACTTTTAGAAAACAAAGGAGAGCTAACATTCCTGTGAATCGCTTCCAATAATGAAAATTGTCAGCCATGAACATCAGAGATTCAATGTTGTCGCATTTCATTTTCGGAAGGGGAGACTATATTTAGGCAGAAAATTTGGTCGAGAAACACGACTAGATCGCGACCGAGACGCGATCTAATAAAATTGTTTTGCCCGCTTTTATCATCCCAGTGCAGTATTGCGTCTATTTAATACGTTTAATGATTTGTATTACTGTGCTTTTAAAGCATTGATTTTCATAAATCAGATTTAATTTGTTTCAGAGATATGACATTGAATTATATTGCAAACAAATAAATCGATACGACCGTGTATAATCTGCGTGAAAGAGCGATTTAGGAAATGCTTTTCTTTCAGGTGAAGAGTCTATCTGCTCGTTCAAGAAAGAAATAGAATGCTATAGGCCTTTTAGCGGTGAGAAGTTTGTGTTCTAATTCTGTTCGTATAGCATATATAGTATAGCTGATACAAAGTGGAAAGGTGGGGGTCTAAGTATAGCTTTTATACCGACATTGTTGTAATGTTGAGAAACAAAACCGTTGCTGAATACTTGCAAAGTTTGAAGTAAATATATACTATCATAACAGTGTGTTGATCCGTGTCGTAGTATCACGTTGAGTTGAGGTGGCCAGATTGTCGGATCACATGATGATAGGTTTATTATGTGACTAACACACTAACAATAACTTAATTTGCTTACCGCGATTAACTTATTCCCTTGAAAGCCGAACATAAAAATAGCAGACGAAACTTTATAATCAACGGCTACGGCTTCCCTAGTTACGAAGTCTATTTTTAACGGATAAATAAACCGACGTTATTCATACGGAAATTCTCGGCAATTTCCGTAGGAGTGTGATATGGATTTTTGATCCGGGAAAATCTTACCTGGTGTGATCCGACAGTCTGGATAAAATCGTCAAACATTAGTGGTATTTAGGATAAAAATATCATAGTCATACAATAAATACTCTTTTCTTCTTAAAATATAGTTCATATGTTTCTGAGAGATTTATAGATTAACCAATCAAGTGCGGAAAATCCTATATGTATATGAATTATTCATTAATTTATTTGTTCATTTTGAGGTATGATCTCATATTGTCAACAATGTGTAAATGAGGTAATAAGTGTTACAACTCGAGTTCAAATAACTTACAGATAGTCAAATTTCCATGACACATGAAATACTCAAACACGGTGGGTGGTAACAAATTAGCTATGTGGATAGAACGCGATGTTTGTTTGAATCGGTGGGTGTTTTACATAACGAGTTGGAATGGCGTAGTCATATTTCGCGAGAGCCATAGACTCGAGCGAAATATGATTACGCTATTCCAACGAGTTATGTAAAACATCCACCGATTCAAACACACGTCGCGTTCTGTGTTTATTACACAACCCATGCATTAAAATTCATTTAAATAAACCAATTTTAATTCCGATGTTAACACCAAAGGTGAAGAGTCTGTTTGTTTTGACTGAAGCTGTACTGATCAAATGGATCTATAAAAATCAAAACAACCTTTTCGGAACCAGAGTTTGGTGAAATTCGTATCGCTGTATCTCTTCGGTTGGTGCCCATTCACGCCTAACCATTTGGTGGCTATTTCTGTTAGTAAAAACATAAGTAGAAATTTGTGCAGATTTGTTTGCAAATCAGCTGGGAGAAACATGTTTAAAAGAAGTTCGAAGAATTTAGATATAGCGGATCCACAAAACGAGACGACCACGGGACTGGGTTAATGTTCTGGTTGGAAATGATTGTTGTTGTTTTTTTTAAATATTATCTCATTTTTGGCTAAATTTTTTGTGAACCGACTTTATTTTGCTTTGTACCTTTTCATTTCCGCACTATGCGACAGACTGTCGATAATTGTATAACGAAATTTGGAAACTTTTCGAAGTGTAACTAATGACTCGATGGGAAAGGGACTAGTATGAACGGTGCTGGGAAAAAAGTTCCGGCTTGTACATCATCCATTGAATATAGAATCATTTAAAGTTGAATGGATGTGTAATGAAATGTTTTACAGACATCCCGATAAATATATAAGAGACGGAAATAATAAAAAAAAATGTGTCTCTTACACTGCTACGACCCTCACACATAACATATAGGCACACAACCATCACAAACCAGTTCATTACAATTAAATGGATGGACTTGTCCAATACATCTTAACGGCTGAAATATTTCCTATTTGAGATAACTACGTGTGGAAGTTTTTTTTATTCCGGGTGACGTCATGTATGTTGGTTCAAAGGCGGACTGACCATATGGTCCACCAGGTAAATTCCCGCTGCCCCGCCCCTATTGATGCAACCCAAAACGCGTTGCTTCGTGAAATTTTGTAAAAACACCCCTTGATGAATTTCCCGGTAACTTTTCTTGGCCTAATCCGCCACTGTGTTGATTTGCGTATCAAGTAGCCGCAACTGTTTTTACATTGTCTGCCCATGAAACAGAATAGTACAGAAACAAAGCAGTCATGTCGACAAGGGGCGTCGCGAAAATACCCGATTGGGGAGGAGGGGTGGGGTGAAAATGTGATTTGTCCCAAATGTGATGGTTCAAGTACCGATTGAAAAAAATTCAACTACATCATCAAGGCATGCCTTCGACAAAGGCATGCCTTGATGAGGTAGTTGGAATATTAGTCGGTATTAAAGTTAATAAAAAACCTCAAAATATTTTGGAAACTTGTCAGTGAATTAATAAAATACATACGTAGTAGGCGTGACTCAACTTCTCATTCAATTAACACGTACAGTAGGAGCTCGGTGGCTCTGTGGTAGGCTATTGGACTTCTATGCTAGAGGTCCCGAGTTGAGTTCGATCCCCGTCCGGGATGACCCGCGTTGTGCCCTTGGGCAGGGCACTTTATCCGGGTAGCCTACAGGGGGCACGATGACGCCGTGTACTGCGGCCTAATGGTGCAAATGTCTTCAACCGCTGTAACCCTGCTTGAGCGGAGCTTGAGCAGAGTTAAGACTGTTCAGGAGCTGACAGTTGCTCGTCGATGCTCGGTGTTTCTCTCCGGGTACTCCGGCTTCCTCCACCCGTAAAACTGTCACGATTATGATTAGCCATTGTGCATAAGTATTAATTGGTGTTTAAGGTCACATACTTATGCACAACATGATCAATCCTGAGTACCGTACCGGTACTCAGGATTGGTCATGTTAGCCCCCCCCCTCCCTACCAACCCCACACTCACCCCCAATCAGGTACTTCTGACCTCCGTTTGTATGACCGATTATATGTGTGTGTGTGTGTGTCCGACACAAGTCCAAGTATGAAAAATACTCCTTTAACTGGCTGAGTGCTATATTATTTTTGGTGGTCATAGTTTGTTCATCAAAATTTGTTTTATTACAAATTATTGGAGAGTGCGTATCAGACACTCTCCAATAAAATTTATAATAAAACAAACTTATATAAACAAAATAGTATTGATGTTTGACTGAATATGAAACACGAGCAAAGAAAACCATGGCTTTTGCTTTGGTACCATCATTTTTCTAAAAGCCCTGATAGTAGCTTTTAGTACTCCACCAATTAACGGGTTGAGTGCTAAATTATTTTAGAATATCAAATCGTGTACACGTGTCTTTGCCTTGTTACAATTTATCGGAGAGGGCCTATGGGTCACAAGTGAATATGTTTTGTAGTTCAAGAAATATTTTGAAAGTGCTGTCTTATCTCCGTGTTGTATAATAAGAGAGATACAACAAAGGTGGAGTTCGGAGGACTGCAATCAACGATCCACTTTGCTGTTCGGTGCATGTGCAATAATACAGGCAAAAATATAACAAGGGTCGATGGTCCCTTTCTCTCATACTCTACCTGAGTTGTATTCTGTATTTATATCACGACTAAACTTGAATTAAGTCAATGAAGCTGACAGTTTTAAAGAAAAATATCCCCCCTCAGTGATCTCTTTACATTCTGGCTTGACGCTGTTTTGTGACGAAGCATTACATTCACGTCATAATGTCAATCAGATGCGTAACAACCAATCAAATGCATTCTCCCACGACGTTCTTACACGTAGGCCGGATTCCAAGAATTGTGTATCTACCACATTTCTCAATATATGCATTGTTGCGCGTAACGCTGAATATACACAGCAGTCGTGTTTTAAGGGCTGAGGTAAATATCACTGTGGCGATAACAAATCACGTGTTCAATTCCTTATCAAGAAGACTGGTGTCCAAAATGGATGTCAGTATCGAAACTAGGGTTTAATATCTGGAACGGAAATTTTCTGGTTCTCGTTTTTAAAAGTCAGTCACGATGCTGGGAATTTTCCGGTTCTCGTTTCTCAATGTCAGTCCCTATACCCGGAAATGCATAGAACAGAACCTGGAATCAAATGCTGCGTTCCACAACTTTTGATTCCCGATTCTTGTCTATGAATTTCCCGGGCATTAGCACTAATTTTCAGAACCGATAATCGGGAAATTCCCGTTCCCGAGATTAAACCAATTAATCGACTATGTTTGTCTCGGAAGAATTTATATGCGCAGTAATCTCACGTACTTTAATACGCAATCATTGATCACATGGTCTGTGAATTTCCCGAGTATCGTGATTGACTTTTCAGAAAAGGGAGCTGGAGAGCCGTGAAATAATTCCCATTCCAGGTATTAAAAATTCAAAACAAAGATGCTCTTCGTATTCCAGGTATTAAAAATTCAAAACAAAGATGCTCTTCGTTTTGATAGACCCGGAATAAAGATTATAAAGACTTCTGACTCTTCACTAAAAGTTAAAACGTTCTTGTTTTGAATGATGGTGTTGCGTGCGGCGTAAATAGTTTCCACTTGTTACTCCAATATTCTTTCGTTTTTCTGTTCTCGTCATCTGTATATTTTGAGTCCTTCTCTAAATCTCTTTCACGCTCCTATTTTCCTTTCATTGACTCTATTTATGAACCATTATTTTTTCACAGACACCTTCTTAAGAAACCAGACTAATGGATGTGGGTGCTTTTATCCCTGCACAAATATGAAATATGACCAACAGATATCGATGGCTACTTCCCGAGTGAGGCAGCTCAGCATTTTGTTGCACCCATATTTCCGACTGGATTCAAATTAAGGTATATGTGTATCATCAGGCAAACCTGAAGCAAGGATCTCAAACTTTCCGACAAAGTTCGGTGAGAGTTATAATTTTCCGACAATGTTCCCGGGTCGTTTTGGCCGTCGGTACGCACTTGAATCCTAACTCAATATACAAGCTTGGAACAATAATAAACGAAACAGATCAAAAACATTAATTTATTATTGTTATTTTAAATCATTACTTTCGTATAACACTAATAATAAACGAAACTGTTCATGTACGTGACAAATCGACCATTATATACTTATGAATGATTTCGTACAAAGAATCTACGAACATAACGTAGGGTTTTCTCCATAATATGTTTTGCAAAATGAAGATAAAATGCTTTGGTCAACACACCTTCTTTTTTCGTGCACCAAAATCTAGAATGGTCCACCTTTCTACATTCGGAACTGGAGGTCGTTTCAAGATTGTGGGGATGATAGCTTTCAGTTAAAAAATTCGATGACGTATAATTTGTACGTCTAATACTCCCATTCTACCGTCAGTTGCTCAAAACATTTTGTGAAGCGCTATCAGCCTATTCGGGGTTGGCGATAGCATCATATTATTATAATTATTATTATTAGTAGTAGTAGTGGTAGATGTAGTAGTAGTAAAACTGTTGTTTTGCCAAATGGTCAACTTTCTTTCAAAGAATATGGTGCATTGTCCCTATATTCCCATAGATTCTCTCTTTCGATTGGTCAAAATGCCTTGAAAGGGCGTCATCTAAGGTATATGAGAATGTGCAACATCCAGGGTATAAGCGCACGCGAAACATCGGGGGTGTATGGTTTCAATGAAAGCTTTTCGCTTCCGCTCGCCTCAATAGAAAAATCGAATCAAAAAACACGAAAATAGTCACAAATATCATCAGATTTCCGACAATACAATCATAAAAATAAAATAAGAGCACATAATTCGTCCTGAGTACCAATGTGTTCTATGTACGATCCTCATTTAATGTTGATTGGGTCACAAACATGACCGCAATTGCGGCTTAAAGTTACTGTAGAAACCCTTTGGGAAATCATCTTTTTCCTCTTCTTCTCTGGAAAAACCGAGGCGACGTGAAAACAAACCTGGCAGGGATAGTTTATGGAGGTCCTCTACCAACGATCCTCATTTAATGTTGATCGGGTTACAAACATGGCCACAATTGCGGCTTATAATTACTATAGAAACCCTATGGGAAATCACATTTTCATCTTCTCCGGAAGAAACTACTAAGCTGACGTGAACCAAACCTGGCAGGGATGGTCTATGGGAGGTCCTCTACAAACGATCCCCATTTTGTTCCCGTGGGTTGAAAAACATGGCCGCCAGAGGCATTCTTTGATTCTGATAGGTGGGTTTTCAAAAATCTTCTCCTCTGAAACTGCCAGGCCAAATGTTTAGATACTTCACATAAGTGATGACTGGGACCCTCTCTATCAACGATCCTCATTTAATGTTGATCGGTTTGTAAACATGGCCACAATTGCGGCTTATAGTTACTATAGAAACCCTATGGGAAATCACATTTTCATCTTCTTCTCTGAAACTACTGAGCCGACGTGAGCCAAACTTTGCAGGAATGGTCTATGAGAGGATGGAAATATGTGGCCACCAGAGGCTATATTCTAATGCTTAACCCAATGCCTCTCCTGTCTGCATGAAGATCGGTACTGTCAGCAAAATACTTGTTTTTTTGAGAATCTGGTAAGGGTTGGATCCAGTTTTTTCCACTGAGAACTGGGAAAAAAAACCAAAATATTGTGTATACAGTACAAGTCAAAATAAGCTGTAGCATAACTGCAATAAACTAAGTAAACTGCTGCTCATGCCCTGACAAGATCAGAATATGACATTATGCCAGTTTCTGGTCTTATCAGTGTAGGAAGAGAAAAAGTTACATAGTTTATAGGATTATCCTACAACTTATTTTGACTTAACTGTAAATCATTGCAACTGCACATGGATGCTGATATATGCTCATTAGTCTCATGCTACTTATCAGAAAATCTTGATTGTTGACAGGTGTTTGGAAGAACAGGAGAAGTTTTTGCTAACACTCTCTTGCAATCATGTCAGCTTATATGACAGTAATTATTGTATATCTTTTAAGATTTGACACAAATTGGACAAATGTGTTTCCTGTAACCCCTTTACCTATCCAAAGCTGTTTTGAAAAGAGAATACTGTCTGAAAAAATTGTAATTTTTCAAAAATATTTAACCTTCTTTTACTGATTTTTTTGTTGAAAACAGAATTCATAAATGTGTGCATTTTCAAGAAAATCTTTGGAACTACAAGGCCAAATGGTTTGAAAACTTAGAGTGACTGATGACTGTAACCCTCTCCAGCAATGATCTGCATTTTAATCTTCATCGGGTTGCAAGTATGGCTGCAATTGTGACTTATAGTTACTATAGAAACCCTATAGAAAATCACATTTTCACCATCTTCGCTAAAAGTACTGAGCCGGCATTGTCTATGAGAGGTTATCTACAGCTGTTACTCATTTTATTCCTGTTGGGTGAAAAAACGTGGCCGCCAGAAGCATTCTTTGATTCTGATTGGTCAATTTTGAAACTCTTCTCCTCTGAAACCACAGGGCCAAATGAATTGGAACTTTGCATGTTTGTTAACTGGGACACCCTCCACCAACGTTCCTCATTTTAATTTTGATCGTACTGCAAACAAGGCCACAATTGCGGTTTATAGTTACTATAGAAAAAACCTATAGGAAATCACATTTTCATCTTCTCTCTGGAACTATTGAGCTGACGTGAACCAAAACTTGGCAAGAATGGTCTATAGGAGGCCCTCTACAAACTATCCTCTTTTTGTTCCCCTTGGCTGGAAAAGATGGCCACCAGAGACATTCTATGATTCTGTTTGATGGAGTCAAATGTTTTGAAACTTCACGTGATTGAAGACTGCGACACCTTCTACCAATGATCTTCATGTAATTTTGATGTAATGTTGCAAACATGGCCACAATTGCAGCTCATAGTTACCATGGAAAGCCTATGGGAAATCACATTTTTATATGTATTTCCAGGCGAGCGATTACAGGCTATGTAGAGCCACTAGTTAGTGATTTTCATCGCTAACGTTCCAGCAGTCCAGTTGCATCAGTGGTTGGTAGCGATACCTCAGGGGCGTAACTTCTAGGGGTGGGGGTGTGACACCCCCTCCAAATCTCTCGATCATGGGTTTCGTCGGGCAGATGTTGGCTAAAAAATTACGCTTTGGAGTACTTAGTTAGGCAAAATTTCTTGCTTGCCCGACAAAAAATATTAACAGATTGGAAACTGCAAGAAAAGTCCGGCTACAGGGAGAGAGTAACTGATAACAAATGATTTTTGTTTATTACCACGATCTATTGAAAGCACCCAGATGGTCGGGTAGCTCTACCTATATGGTGTATAATTGACAGCACTGTCATAAAACTCTAATAAATTCCTTGGCATGTAAGTATTTTATCAATGGACAGCATATTTATAAGGTATAAGTCTTTGGTAGAAGCAGTTAGATATGTTCCAAACAGTGGGGCGATATGACCTAGCCATCGGAGACCCCGATGCCCTGCACCCCTATATGTTAGTTACTCCCCTGCGATACATATTCACCGTAGACTGTACCATAAGCGTTTTCATGTGCGAATTGAAAGCATTTGTTACTAACGTGTAAAAAGACAAGCCGAATTTGCGAAGAACAGTTTGAAAAACAATTCATTTCAGAGTTTCCAGCTTTGCATTGAAAACACACAGAAATGTCTCTCTCTCTCTCTCTGTCTGTCTGTCTGTGCGCTATAGAAATGAATATGGGGCCACCCAGAGTGCCCAAAATGGGTCTACTGGGGTATTTTTTATGGCGGAGGTCCTCGTCAGGTTTACAAAAATGCACAGAGTGGGGGTGGGGGCAGGGAGGGGCACTGAAAGTTATGACCAATTTTGTTTTCACCGATATAGGTCTTCAAAGGGGTCTACATGGGGTAACTTTTTATCAGGAATCTAATGGTGGTGTTTAAAAAAGTGGCGGGGGGAGGGGCAAAATGGATGGATTTCACCGATATAGGTCCTCAAAGGGGTCGACTAGGGGTAACTTTTTACCAGGAATCTAATGGTGGGGGTTTAAAAAGTGACGGGATCGAGTGCCACGCCTGGGGGGCGAGGCCGATTGTGACGCCCGTAGGGCGGACTGGGTCCAAAAATACGCGGCCCCTATTTTGGGTTTTTTTTTGGGGGGGGGTACTTTTCATATGACCCCTAAATTTTCCCAAGCAACCCTGCTAGTGTTTAATATAGTAATTATGTATATCTGCACGATATCTCAATAATCGTTGAACAAGGGTGGCAATACCTTGCAAACCAGTTGGTTCTAAGGTCCATCGATCACCTCTGTGATTTCGCAGGTCAATATTATTTTCCCCTCCTATGTATGAGTCTATGTTCTGTTTGTAAACGATTTGGTTGCCATCCTCTCACAATATCAAATACAGGCTTAAAGTTACTGATCACAGTAAATTCTGCTTCACTAGTTCTAGAGATGTGTAGAGATGTGTTGTTATATCAGCTATTTTCTTTTTGTACAGAGACAATGTTTTAGAACTTAGAGTCTTCTACAAAAGTATGGAATTCACAAAGATTGAACACATTCCAGAATACACATTAAGCTCAGTCGCGGGTAAGTGCAGACAGTACCTATCTGATTGACATTTAAATTAATTCGAAATAAACATTTAAAAACGACATATTGTTTTAATTATGTCTCCCCTTCCCAGAAGGGAGACATATTGTTTTAGTGCATATTCTTCTTCTTCTTCTTCTTCTTTTCTTCTTCTTCTTCTTCTTCTTCTTCTTCTTCTTCTTCTTCTTCTTCTTCTTCTTCTTCTTCTTCTCATACAAACTTTGTCCGGGCCATAACCTTTTTGTCTTTTGACCTACACCTTAGATACTTGGCATGTGGATGTATCACCATGAGCCGGTGTGCAGTGTACCATAGTGACCTTCATGTGACCTTGACCTTTGACCTGAAGGTCAGATTTATGTGTTTATTTAAGGGAAACATCACACAAACTTTGTCCGGGCTATAACTTTGTTGTCTTTTGACCTACACCTTAGATACTTGTGACCTTGACCTTTGATCTGAAGGTCAGATTTGTGCTTTTTTCAAGGAAACTTTGTCCGGACCAAAACTTTTGGCATGTGGATGTATTACCATGAACCAGTGTGCAGTGTACCATCTAGTGACCTTCATGTGAAATTGACCTTTGACCTGAAGGTCAGATTTATGAGCTTTTTTAAGGGAAACTGTCTGGACCAGAACGTTTTTGTATTTGGAGTCAGGCTTTAGATATTGGCATGTGGATGTATCACCATGAGTCGGTGTGTAGCGTACCATTGTGACCTTCATGTGACCTTGACCTTTGATCTGAAGGTCAGATTTGTGCTTTTGTTCAAGGAAACTTTGGCGGACCAAAACTTGTTTGTCTTTTGAGCCAGGCCTTAGATATTTGGCACATGGATGTATCACCATGAGCCGGTGTGTCGCATACCATTGTGACCTTCATGTGACCTTGACCTCAAGGTCAAACTTATGTACTTCAAATAGGGAGTAATTGTCCAGACCAGAATTTTTTTGTTTTTCGACCTACGAGTTGGATATTTGACATATGGATGTGTCACCATGAGACCGCGTGTCGTCTACCTCGATGACCTTCATGTGACCTTGACCTCTGACCTTAAGGTCAAATTTGTGTACTTCACATAGGGAATAATTATCCAGACCAGAACGTTTTTGTTTTTTTACCTAGGACTTAGATATTTGATATGTGGATATATCGCAATTAGACCGCATGTCACATGTAATCATGACCTTCATGTTGCATAAAATAGAAAGAAAGGGGAGACATATGTTTTAGTGTGCTAAAACACTTTCTAGTTACAGAATGTCAATGGCGATGTTCCGTAAGGATCCGCTCCATATTCTGTCCTCATGAATTATTCCCTTCACAATTCTCTAGACAGCTTTAGGGCTGCACGTTGAAAATATTGATTCTTCTACTCCATACATTTATTTAATAGCCATCCCACCCAATGACATTATAACGTAGCCTGTCCCTAGCTGGAAAAGCGGCCTCTCGGATTCAAAAGGTTAATGATATTGCCGAATGTTTTTGCCTTTGCAGGGAAGTTCAGTAATAAGAAGATTTATGCCTATCACATAAATCTCTTTATTTCATGATGCGCCAGCGTCTTTCTGAGACTTCACATGCAGTTCTCTCCCTTTGATAGGTTTCGCTGTATCACGCGTCTATTTATAGTACACACGTCAGTGGCATCAATCGCGCACTGAATTGCGCAGCATCGCGGTCAGTTCAGAAGCGTTGCCTGTTGTGTAAAGACGAGCATCATTTTATAAGCACTCTGTTAAAATAAAATACCCACCCTCCTCCCCCTCCCCTTTTTTGTATGTTTAAGCATTTGTTAAGGCCAGCTTCCTGCTGTTCTTCCATTTTATTTCAGGTGTGAACATCTTGAGGCTCAATATGTTGTGAATGGGACTTTTAAATGACAATTTTCAACTGCTGGTGTTGAGGACATTCTGCCGCGCAGTACTTAGTGACAGTAAGTGTCCATCGTGTGTAATCCGGATCATGGTTCGAAATGCTGCTGATTCTCCAGAACGGACACAGTTTATAATTTTCATTGTAACAACTACCGTCGCAGCAATCAATCGGGCCCAAATTGAGTGCTCCGGAGTGGTAACGTTGGAAGTGCATGTACATTTGGTTCATAGATAGTACTCGTTCACTCAGTAGTATACTGTTGTGCTCTGCTATGGATTTATCCTAGGGAGCACTCGTTCAGTTTTTCTGGCTTAGCTATGGCTTATCCTAGTAAGCGTGTAACCCTAATGTTAATCATTTGACCTGTAGGGTTAGTTAATTATGTGCTCTGCTATGGTTTTACCCTAGTGAGTACTCGTTTGGTTGTTGGTTAGCTTGGAGTTAACCTCGTAAACCGTTGTTACTTGTATCTCTTCCACGGTTTGTCATCCTGGGGAGATAGTGTGTTCGATTTACTTATAAACCTTGCTTCATTGCGTTTCCATCTCCGGAGTAGTCATGGGGCAACTTGACTAGAAACTTATATTGTTGTATTGCTGTGGCCATAATAAATCCAAAAACATAGTATTGTTTTATTTCGTTGATGCATCTATTGAAATAATTTAATTCTATAGTACCCCACATGGCTGAGGAAAAGCGATGGAAATCAATGAGCCACAGACGATACTTTCCATTGTTTTAGGTTTTGCGACAAAAAATGAAAAAATAATGAAAATTGAATGGTAAATTTTGTGATTAGTGCTGGCCGGTTTTTACCGTTACGTTGAGTAATGGCTTAAGTGTGACAATCAGATCGCAACCTGTCTAATACAGATAACGTTTTACAGGAATTGTACTGTACAGCCACTTTCGCACATTCGCGAATTTGATACCGAACCGCTACGATCTCGATATCGCAGGAACCATAGGGAGATCATCAGGAAGGTTGTCAGAGTTCGGTGCAGCTAGGCACGCATCTGGAGAAATGGTAGACGTCAAAAACATTTTGGTCCATGCTAAATTTGAAATTTAGTTGCCGACTAAAAAAAAAATAGTAGCAGTTCGTAAATTAATCGTACGCTGAATGTAGAGGTTCGTAAAACTGCGAAGATTGTTCGTACCACTTCGTAATGGATTGTAGAGTCCAAAAATATGCCGATGTCCATCGATTCACCCACGAATTTCTGCGAACTGGTAGGAACTCGTCACAATTTTGGATCCTTTCCAGAAGAAAAACTTCATCCCACGATTTGCTTACGAAGTTGCTAAGATTTGCTACGCTGCGATTCTGCAACGAACCTTCTCGACCTGTCGCGATTTCAATTCAGGATTAGTTACGAATTGTCATAAATCACCAACTAACTGCCACGAAACGCTACAATCCACCTACGATCTGCCAAGAATCGCTACGACCTGCAACGACAGCACGTGCTCCTTCGCGATCGCTTGACGACACCAGTCGTATATTAGGGGCACGACCTTCGGCAATGATTTCTACCCGTTTCCCAGTACTGTAAACGCATTGAATACGCTGTATTACCGAACTGATGTGCGCCGGTCAATATACCTGGGCGTATTTGTCGGCAACAAAGTACGTAAGGAACATCAGAAGGCACTTTTTTGCTATTTTAATTGGGTTCCTGTCACTTTGAATATCCACATTTTATCACCAAAGAAATGATCTTCACAGCGTTGTAAATATTATCACCTAGTGTTTAAACTTTAATCATTTATTGACGTGTTATTTCTGCAAATTAAAAATAAATTGTTCCAATATAGATTAAATCACAACTTTGCAATGTTTAATAACATAAATGTATGGGTCTTTAAATGGCATGGCCCTAAGCAGGGATTATCTATGTTGTCAGTGAAAAATAAAACGCTCTAAATTAGTATTTAATGTGTCAACAAAAACGTGAAATAAGAACGAAGGGTTATTTTCGGAGTATGGATGTGTACTGGCATAGCATACGGACGGATTCTAGCTGGTTGGAGAAATAGGGTGGATACGGATTTTTGCTGGAAAAAAATTTAATTGATCGTTTTTCTCCGTCAATATATGAAGTTTTCAAACTAAAATCCCTTTTTGCTGAATTGCACCCAGACTCCATCTCAGAGTACGTAAAACATCCGCAGTGTTTTGCCACAGCACTCACAATGTCACCAACTACTGAGGGCTGGTCATTGCCACCAATGTAACAGATCGAGACTCGATTTGCCATAAGACGAAGATATTCGGAACAACTACGATACCCCTAACCACTCTATATGAAGGTCCTTCAAGGTTTAATGAATTACATATATTTAGTGGTCGAGTCAGTCTGTTGATGGGCTCATTAAGATATTAAAATAAAAATTAAAAAAAACTTGGTCATTACTATTGCCATTTGCAGTGCGTTGGAAACCTGTGTAAATAACAATGCACAGTACTGGGAATAACGGGGTAATTTGATGCAATATTGACAAAAACGTGTCTTTTGGACCCCAAGCATTGGAAGGTTTCTCCGAAGAAAGCCTTCAGATCATCAACCCCCTTGTCCAATAGTAGTGAAGGCTGACACTATAGGCCAAAGCATTTAACACTGAATTCCCCATACCCCAAAGCTGAAACTATAGGGACTAAATTAACATAGGATTCTCCATAGGGTTTTGTCCCTATAGTGTCATTTTTGTCCCTATAGTGTCAACATTGGAAGCAGAAAAAAAAATTTAAAATCTTTTTCCTGCCTCCAATGTTGACACTATAGGGACAAGAATGACACTATAGGGACAGAACCCTATGGAGAATCCTATGTTAATTTTGTCCCTATAGTGTCAGCTTTGGGGTATGGGGAAGGGAATTCAGTGTTAAATGCTTTGGCCTATAGTGTCAGCTATGGGGTAGAGTTCTAATTACTTTATACTGGCAACATATATGTTTATTAATCAATCTCTCCATACTTTAAACCGCAAAATACTTTACTGAATGGAGGGATTGGTTGTTAAACATGCAGTCTCTTACCCACAGTGGAAAAGAGAAGTATCTCTTAACTCTTTTTCACTTATGAGATAGAATGGTGAAAAAAGAGAAGTATCTCTTCTCTTTTTTTACTGCTATGGAGAGCTAGTGGGGACTGCTACATTTTAAACAGACAATAAGAATTAATTTAGGTACCAATGTTTAATATATGAAGTAAGAAGCATATATACACCGAGATCTGAGTTTGTCTATCTATACAAAACCTTTTTACATCGAGATTTTTTTGTGTGATACCACTTTATTTCAAGATTCCATTTTGCTGAGAAAATATGTGTAGCCAGAATTGTGTCTTGAAATAATGCATTATCGCTTAAGAGTTTTGGAAAAAATGCTAAAATATCCTATCTGTGATACATAATAAGTTTATACAATAGAAAAAATGTTTTTAGAAAAACTCTGTGGGTTGTTTTGACACCTAATCTTGATTACATAAAATAATGTCTATAGTTTTGCTCAAACCATTGACAAACTTCTCTGTCATTCTCTTGGAAATTTCTTGGGTCGAAATTGATAGTAAGAACTGTCTCTAAATCATATCCTTTAGCAAGATGATCCAAAGCAAATATACAGTACATTCCACACACCGCAGTATGAACACTCTGTACTCTCATTGTGTTAATAGTCCATGAATCTGTGTTTTTCACTATGAATTTGTAAATGTCTTTATCTAATGGTGGTAAGCCATAGAAATCAAAGTAGATGCATGAATGATTGTCTGTGAAATATATTGCCACCCAATGTTCTCCTGGTTCCCTTGATGAATCTGTGTTCACAATATAAGCTTTTCTATGTTTAGGTTTTTGTTTTGGTAATAAGTCTTTTGAACACACTTTTCCATTCAAAAATGATAATCTTGGAGAATTGTCCAGAATATATTGTAGTTGAGTGGTTTCCATCTCTTCTTAGCCCTGAAAAGGGCTGTTATAAAGTTGTACTTTTCAATCAATTTCTTCTTCTTTATTAAGTGGTGTATTGTAGCCCCATTCTTTCTCTACTAAATCCGCCCACTTCTTAATGTCTTCATCAGTGTTAATTTTAAAGTTCACATTCACATTTGCAAAACATCCTTCAATATTCAGCTCCTTTGCTTGTATGTGCAGTTTATATAGTACACTTGATAGACACACTTTTTCCATACACTCTTCCATATACATTTCAATCCATATTCTTATATCTTTTTTTATACAAAAGTCATGTTCTTGTCCAGGTATTTCTTGACATGCGCCACACAGATTGTTCACTTTTTGTTTTATCAAAGGTGTCACTTCACCCACGACAATTTCTTTAAATAATCTAAGGAATAGTCTTTCATTGCGAGTTTTCTCTTTCCTTATTATGTTTATTCTTTTCTCATCTCCCTGTATATCTTGCAATGTTCACATTTACTCATATTAATAGTCAAATATCACTTCTCTGAATTTGTTGATTTCTATCTCAGTATCAAATTCTGCATAGACAACAACGTTGATTACCTCTGTGAGAGCTTGAGCAAACTGAAGATCCAGTTGAAGGTTGCCAGACTTTGTAGGGTGAGCTAATGGCCCACTACCTGACTGATCAGGTGTCAAATCAACTCCCCAGAGGGTATATCCTTTTGCATAATCCTGCATTGATATATTAAATGTTTGATTTTGTCCAAAATAGCCCATTGCTTCAAATAATGATAAATATGAATTTAGATAAAGTCCACCTTCGAAATTCGGTTCAAAGGGACGTGATTTAATGGAATGTCCATCCACTGTGATTTCCAACTTGTTCAAATTGAAATGTTGAAAATTAAATGGAGATGTACCAATATCTCCATTTAAATCTTTATTCAAAACTAAGCCAAGAATTATTCGTTTTGGCATCTGTTTATGAAACAGATGGTCTTCTATTTTTGATCGAAGACCGTTTCCAATGGTAAATGTTTTAATTTCAGTATGTCTAATGGGGATTTTATAATTTGTTTGATCTATCTGTGCATTCAGATCATTTGCAAATTTAGGAATTAAATCCAAGGCCAGTATTCTGAATATGGCTTTTTGAATTTCTATTTTTCCATCTACACCACCAATCAGACAAAATTTAGTCGGAGCACGATGAATTTTAACTCTCATTTCCACACCATTTGGTAAATATTTCTCTTGCACAAACAGATCTAAATGCAATTTTCCTCTTAGTTGTACAGTTTTACTGTTTGCAATTAATTTGTGACGTTCAATCAAACCTTTGTTTGCAGAATCTTTAGCAATAGCAGTATGTTGACCAGGGGTATCTATATACCACATCTCACTAGCAGCTAGATGTGTTTTTTTTCACATCTTTTAGTTTAAACAATATTTATTCAAGAATTTGTTATTCGTGTATATTAAGCTAAACGTTGTATACAACACGAAATACAACAGAACACAAAATAACAAAGATATACAAATAGATATGGGTTGCTATGTAACATCTTTTGAATAGCTTAACAGATTTTCAAAAAATGCTCGATAAGGATACATGTCTGTATTGGTGGTTATCAAATTACCGTTCAGTGTCACATCAATTTTACTGAACATGCTGTGAAAGAAATTATTGATGGGAGTAATATTTGTATCATCTTCCATTTCACTCCCATCTTGCTTTGTAATTTTGAGCTGACCCTCAAGTGTAGATGCTGCAAGATCTAACCACTTGGTTGTTTGTCTGGGGATTAAAAATTCTATCGGTGAAGAATTGTTTAAAGATGCAATGGGAAATTGCTCAATCTCACCAATATTTTCGACACCACTTGCTGTTGGTGATACATTATCTGGATCAAATTCACTACAAAAATGTTCGAAAGATCCATGTAACATCATGATTTAATCGAATATATCAAGTGGTCTTGAATTTCGTTTTGAATAAGATTGCCTTTTACGTGTCTTCCCTCTTTGAGAACGAACAGCAGAGTGATGTTTTGGTTCTCGTTTCTGTCTTTTTATTCCCAATGCAGCTTTCCCCACAGATGTCATAAGATCTTTTGCATGAGTGAGAATTACTCCTTTAGATGGTTTACAATTGCTCAGCAATTCATTTGCTATTTCTAAACCATGTTTTAATCCTTCATTTTTTAAACCTCGAAATGCATTTTTTGCAATTGGTTTTATTAATGGTACAGCTGATCTTATTGCTGAGCAAAAAATAGACCCTAATCCATATCCATATTGCCGTGCCACACCTCGATATACTGGAGGCATATTTTATAAATTGAGTTGATGTCTCTGTCTAAAATGCAACTTGACAACACTCTTACCACTTGAAAACTGAATGTTTTTACCAGTATTCCCAATTATATTTATAGTGATATGATCAAAGGAAGATTTTGATACTGGTACATAATGTACATTATCAAATTCTTTATGATTGTGCAGAGATTCGTCATGTGTTTCAAAGGGTATCACACGTAAAATAGGTGCTTCTTTTTCACCAAGAAATGTATAATCTGCAATATCAGAATAAATAAAGAGTTGATTAAAATCCATATTTAAATTCACATTATATTTAAAAGCATTCTTTCCCGTGTTAGGAAAAATTACTGGAAAAATATCTTTACACTCTAATTTTTCTGACAAACATTGTGATAATTCAATCCCAACTGCTCCAATACTATTACCTGAATTTTTTACACGTGAATTTCGAGATGAATAACCAAAATGAAATGACACACCAAATTCTTTAAAAATATCACCCAGTTTGTCTTGAATTTCTGATTCTTTTGCTTCTACAACATGTCCACCATTTGCATATGCCCCAGGCAAAATACTTAGCTCAACAGCAGCAACACCCTTATGTACTGTATGTTTGAAAAACGATTTATTAATATTATTAATGCGTGCTGATATTTTTGGATCTGTTACAATGATTTTAAAATTTGTTTCATCATCTGTTATATTTCTTGCCTCAGATGGTAAAATTACTTCAGCTAATCCCACTTCCCAATGTTCTTTATTAATATGAATCGGTTTAGATAATTTTGTTTGAAAACAACATTGTGTGTTATTTGGAAACATATCCATAGAACTATCACTCAGTAGTGTTACGTAAAACGAATTCATTTTTCTTCTCGTGTGGTTTCAAATATTTTAAAGCTGGGCTTGGAAGAATATATCCTAAAGAACTACTTAATAATACTAACCACAATTCTTTGTTTGGTGATTGTAAACTAAGGTGAATGATAGCCGTAATTATAATTGCATAAATGACAATTATTTGTGTGAAATAAGATACTTGATTTTTTGCAACAAGACTTCCACAACAATTAAATTGTGGTTGTTGATTTTGTACTTCAACACTTGCACTTTCACCACTCAATGTATTTTCATTTAGTGACATATTCTTTTTATACGAAATCTGTTTCTGCTATCCAACTATCAAATTTTGTGGGATAACGTTCCCAATGTACTTCAAGTTCCTTAATGAGTTTCTTACCAATACGTCTCGAACGTCTGGCAAGAACTGAATCAATGATATATTTTTTATCATCTTTTATATTTTGAATTTCTTGTGGGTAAAATGTTCCCTGTATACTTTCACCACCCATATCTTCAAGTTTATAAGTGGGTGGGTGTGTATGTTTTATATGAGTGATTTTGAATAATTCTTTTGTCCAATTTGGTAAATATCCTTTTTCAAATGTACGTTTGGTTTTGTTAATATGTACTATATCGCCAACTTTAAATTTTATTTTTTTCTTTTTAGATTTTTTTTTACTATACAAATTTTGAGTTACTTCTATTTCATTTTCTATTGACACAGATGCAGGAGTTCTCTGAATACTACGATGGAAACTGTGATTGTATCCATCAACTAAATTTTGTAACACATCAGTATATCTTAATGTACATTTGTGAGTAAAATATTTCCACATTCGGGTTTTCAATGTGCGTTGGAAACGTTCTACAATACTAGCTTTTCTTTCAGGGTTTTCTGTTGTGAAAAAATGAATTTTTTGTTTCTTTAAAAATTTCTGCACCTCTTTATTTTTAAATTCAGAACCTTTATCAGATTGTAAAGATAATGGTTTACGTCCAGAAGTTTTCAAAAGTCTTTGGAAAGATTTTGTTAGTGTTTGTCCTGATTTATTGTGTATGGGTATAACCCATGCATATTTTGAAAAATCATCAATGACACAAACTAAATAACGAAATCGGTCATTGTAAGATTGTAAACTTTGTAAATCTGCTAAATCAATTTGCCATTGATGATCAATTCCACCCACTACAGTCTTTCGTCTTGCAAATTTTTTACGAATGGGTTTATGTAAAGTGTAAGTCCTCTCTCCTTTCAACCACTTTTTAACTTGATCAACTGTAACAGATTTATCTTTACTGCGGGCTGCTTTGTATAATTTATGTATACCACTATAGCTTGCGGGGTGATTCGTATTGTAATATATTTCGGTTAATAAATTATTCAGTAGGCCTCCCATTTATTAGAAATTTTATTTTTTGTCAATCTATGTCTAGGTGTTTTCTTTACTCGAAGAAGTTTATGTTTTGGAGATGTTAAAAAAGAACTATCTAACCAATTATCTTGAGGAGAACTTTGATATTCATTGGGTATGCCATCTTCTCTATTCATTCACACCCAACGTTCACGATTTCCAACAAATTCTTGAGGAATATTTATATCTTTTAATCCACGATTGAATATTTCCCAGCCTCTTGGATAAAACTCTTTTCGATGTCTGAGAACATCATTGACTAAATCAATGATATTTGAACCTTTTATGGGTTCTCCATCATAGCTTAAAACACCCTGATCATCCCAACTCATGTGTGGGTGAGATGATAAAGCAGATAATAATGAAGTTGCTTTACGCCTCATTGTGACAGGAACACTTTCTATAATGCGATCTCGTAAAAACATTGACTTTCGGTCTACCTCAGGCATGATCAATGATGGTTGTAATGCCTTCTTATATGACATTTGAAACTTTTGTAATTTTCACCATATTTTTGTTTTCTCTCACTTTCTGATAATTCTGAATTTTCTAACACAGATGATAATTCATTCTGCATCTGTGTTGTATTAGTAATTTGAGGGTCAGGTGGTAATCTTGGACGCTGTGATTTTTCACTTTTGTATTGTTGCATTTCTTCCATCGTTTGATAAGGTACAATAGCCATTTTCTTCATATTTTACTCACCAATTTATTTGCAAGATTTGTTGCAAGTCCTACAGTGGGTGCAAGTAACCCAAGTAATGGTAAAAAACCACCTTTTTGATTTAAAATTTGTTTTTTCTTTTTAAGTGATAACGATTTACTAGCAAGCCATCTTAGTTGTTTACGTTTCGGGGGTAATTTTTGTTTCTGAGCAGGGGAAAGATGTATGTTCCCTTTTAAAAGATTATGACAACATTCTGCCACGCAATTAATTAATTCTTTAGGTGCATTTTTCATAATTTGTTTTTGAAATGCTGGTGGAGTTTGACTTAGTGCCATTAGCACCCCACCATATTTTTTGACTAGTGGAATTTTACAAGATTGTTTTACCATCTTACCTCTACAAACAGCATTTATAAAATGATATAGTAGTCATATGTGTCATCCGTTTTTATTTTAACGAAAATAAGATCTTACCCCCTTAACTGTTTGGGGTGGGTGCATTCAAAGCTGTGAATCGTGCTGTCATTGGAATATTTTCTTTTAGCAGTACATGGCTCATACTCTGTCTAGACATCATAGGATCATGCGATACTCTAAATCCACCAGATGTTTCACGTATTAACTTTAATGGCAGTACTTTTTTCTGTTTTCGAAGTTTGCTAACTAAAACAGATTTTGTTTTTGTCTCTTTCTGAGGAGTGACTAAGACATTTGCATTCGTGTAATTTTCCTTAGACACTTTGTTTTTCTTTTTATGTGATTTTTGTTTTTTACCTTTGTTTTTTGTAAATGGTGAATAAAAATTTCTACTTGTCTTATGACCATCCCATTGAATTAAATTATGAATGATAACACCGCCAAAAAATCCACCACCACCTGGTTTTAAAATAATGTTTCATTTGGTTGCAAGATCTACTCTTGGATTCGCAAGTTGTTGTAGATCCTGTCTATGCCTATCCATATATGTTAAAGTTTGTTTTGGCAATTTAATGTTTTTATTGAGTATGATTTTACTTGCAAATGTAAACCATTTTAAAATTTTCTTGAAACCTTTTTTAAGTAATTTTTCTCTTACAAATGGGTTCAACTGCTGACTCAATCGTTCTAATGATCAGATAAAGGTTGCTATTATGATGTGTATACATCAGCAATTTTTTTACCAAGTGATACAAAAAAATGTGGGGTGTAGCTTTTATAGTTTTGTGTAAATGATGGGACCCCGTTCATTTTGTGTCACCCAAGGATGAAAAATATCAGTTCTTAATCTCAAAGAGTCAGGTGTTTTAGGATGAAAATCAATTAAAAAATAACCATGATCAGTACTTGTCGTTGCATCTTGATAAGATGCATTTAAATGGGGTAATTGAACTTGATTTGCTAACGCTTTAATCTGTCCTTTATCTCTGGTATTTTGAAATAAAATCATATAATGCGCATTCAAACTTATGGTACGACTAGATTTAGATTGTTGAAATATATTTTGTGTGATGTATATGACACTTGCATTTTGATGATGGCCTTTTCGTGTGAACCATAATTTAATTTTTTCTTCATCTTTATCACCTAACATATCATCAAAAACTACAAGATGTGGAATAGTGACATCACTGACAATTTCATATTCATCATCAGGAATACCTTCTATGAATTTGATATCCTCACTTTCTTTAAGTAAAGCATATGTAGTTTGCCATTCTTTATAGCACCAAACAATTTTTTGTGGTGGGGTTTGAAATAAGTCATGTTTCATATCAATTAGCTATTTGACAGACACAGTCTTCCCCGATCCACTAGGGCCTGCTATAAAGATATTACAGGAGTGTTGAAACAATAAACAATCACTCATTGCCATGATTTTTATTTTCTACCAAAAGGAATATCAAAACATTGACTTATATACTTTCTATTTCCATAGCTTCTTCATTTCTATGAGTGGGTTGTCTTTCTAAGGGTGCTTTTAATTCAAATAAAGTTTCGTTTCTGAAGAACTCTGATCTATTTGTGGCATACATTGTCTATATAAATAATTCATGATTTCTTCATCATAAATAATAAAATCCCACATAACTCTTGTCCAAATATTTTCTACATTATCTTTGTAAAAAGCATTCATGATTTGTAATGCATTACAAAATTCCCCATACATTCCATCTTTTTCTAATTGATTTTGAATGAGATCTATTGTTATTGTTAGATAGCCAAGAGTGATCATTTGAAATGCATATAATAATGCCTTACGTGTGATCTTGTTTTCTAAGATGTGTCTTACTGGTTCCATGGTTGAATCAAACTGATGATTCTTTTGTCTGTTCTGATGTACTTTGTGCATCAGATATTACATTACACCATGTGCTTTGTGTATAAGAAGAGTCAGGAAAATCATTTGCTGGACCGTCAGTAAATAAATCACTTAACTTATTTCTGAAATGCACTGCAGCATGATTGCCAATTATTTTACTAAATGATGATGTACTTTGATCATCTATGACCATGAGTGCAAATAATGAATTTGAATCTGGAAAATCATCTGGAGTTTTATCATATTTTTTCATTGTTGAAAATATTTGTTTTAAAGTGAACCCATTATCCATGACTGCTAATATTTTATTGGGAGGTGTTTGCATACATGTGGGTGGTTTATATAACTGACAGCCTCTAATAAGTTTCATGTAAGGACAATTTGGAGAATACTTGACATGTTCTTGTAAAGGAATATCCTTTTCTTCCCAATTATGTAAACCTTGTCCACATACAAAACACTTCACTTCACCACCCCCAACACAGAAAAATCCAGCTTTGGCTAATTCTTCTTTTTTCGATTGTAAGACTGGGTAGGAAGTCCAATGAAAACTTTCAAGTCTTTTTAACTCTGATAAATAATTAGGGAAAGCAGGCTCGAGTGGTAAAGACATCTTGTCTGTTCTCTGTTCAAAATTGAAATGAGTTTTTGTGACGGATATTTATACCTTAAACCCATAGGGGAGTGTATCATATTTATCTACTACAAAACGTTTTGTGTATACAAATCTGAATGTTTTGGTTTGTGCTTCACTTGTGACTTGTCTGTTTTTATTACGTTTAATTTTATGTGTGTATTCAATGTTTATTTTGTAATTCTCTCTGTCTCGTGCGCACTCAACCATTCTCTCAAAATTAACTTTTTGTGATGTTTTGAAATCTAATGTGATCCCCTTAACTTTACATGTGGTATGTATTTCTCCATCTTTAATGTATCTGTATCCATAATTCTTTGGCCCTAATCCAACAAACTCTGTGATTTTTGCCTCTGGATGTTCATCTGTCTACTGACCTAACCTGCTATTTACAATTTTTGGGTTCCAAAGCGTGGGATTATGGATGTAAATACTACAGGCTGTGTCAAAGTATAAAACTCGTGTTCCTAATTGTTCTAAAACTTTGTACAATTCTAAACATGCATACGCGGTTACAAACATCTGCAGTGTCAATATAGTTTACTAAAACAAATTGATCATGCTCAAAAAATTCCACATTGTTCACAATTTTGTCTTTGCTCTGTATTATATCAAAATATTCTGAGGCTTCATTTAAATATTTAGTTTTACTTTTGACATTGTTTTGTGCATTCTTTCCCCAGAGACAATTTAACATGGTTTTGGGAAATGATCTTTTTCCTGGATTTTTTTCAACATTTTCTAAATAAATGTTTTCAATCTGTGCATAATCTTTTTTAAATGTGTTTTTGTCTGTTTTTGTTTTCACCCAATCTGGAAACCCGCTAGCTTCTTGTTTCATTTTTAAATATTTGTTCACATAATGTTTGTAAATCTCTGAAGACCATTCATCCCAGTGCCAAATCTGATAAGTCTCAATTAGGGTATATCCCAAATCCAGTGATTTGGCAAGTTCAACAGATGTCCATGTACCCACTATCGCATGTTGTTCTGGTGTGTGTTGGCAGTGATCTGTTTCATGTTCTGCACACGTTTTGCAAAGTGTAAAAACCATTTTCTTGTTGCAATGAATGGGGAGAACTGGCAGAAAAAGATTTTGAGGTGGTAGAATCTTACACTTGATAAGCCGTCTGTATTGCCTTATTTTGTTAGTGTCTATATTTTCCTTTGTAGGAATAACTGGATGAGAGACTGGATATTCTCTGTGTTTATTGACATATGGGTAGAGCGAACAATGTCTATGTATTTAATTTCTGTGTCTGTAATCTCATCAATTTTGTAATGTAATTTAATGGCATTTGTTCTCCCGCCAAACAATGCCTCACGTGGCTGAATGGGATCCATGTGTGGAAAAAATGTATCTATAGAAGCTTGAACATCTGGCTCTGTTTTGCATAGATGATCAAATTCGTGTTCCCATATTCCTCTTATATTATACCCCAATGATTTGAAATGTTTTATGCGATCTTGGGTTTTGTTGTACAGAGATTGATAGAATTGTGAATTGATTGGATTTTTCTCAAATCTGTCAGGATAGCAAGTCTCACATCCATGCCATATACATCCATAAAATTCATAGATTGTGTTTGTCTCTTTGTGAAAACCATCTACATGATAATTTCAATTCTAGTTTCCCCACCATTTAGTGCATGTTGAATGTGTATGCCTCCTTCTTGTGCTAATAGCTGTAAGAATCTAATGGCTTTCATGGAATATCGAACAGCAGTGGGATATCCTATGTCTGAAATGATGGCAACTGTGTTTTCTGGCATTGAATTTTTCCGCCAACTTTACTACAGGCATCAGCTAAAGTCACAGCTTCCCTGAAAGGATCTATCCCATCACATTCAATAAATTTTTTTCTGAACTCCCCGCACCCTCTACGGAGGATGTCTACATTAGATTTACAGTACATGTCCATTTCTTGGGCAAAATTGAAAGTGGCGTTACTAGTAAATTTTTGGTTGTACCATTTAATGAATTCTTCTCTGGCTGAAGGGGACATAGAATCAGGCATGTATAATTTTGCATCTAAATAAGGGCCAATGTAATTTTGATATGATTTTGTGTTTGCTTAGATGAGGAAAATAACCTTTTGCAAGTTCACTTAAACCAAATGTTTTAGGGAATTGTGCCAATCTCATAGAAAGGAAACTCAATGAATCGATGAGTCTAACACCACAAGCTTTCAGAGAAATAATTTTGTTTCCATTCATGATGACATGGGGTTTTGATGTAGCAGTTTCAATGAGATGTCTTAAGATAAATTGTGCATCGAACCCTCTTGAATTGTGAGCAATTGCTGTTACCCCTTCATGTTCTTTACTGAAAAGCCAATTGCAAAAATCACTCAAAGTAGATTCTCCTTTAAAAATATATTCCCTTCTTCCATCTTTGTCACAGAAAATACATTCTTGATCTATAGGCTTGCAAATACATTCCCCACATGCACGGTGTGCAACACAGTAATTTGGGGTGTGGAGACCTGAGTCTTGAGTTGTTTCAAAATCATAAAACACAAAGGGTACTTTCGGCATTTTGTCTTTCTTGGGTGGTTTGTATTTTGGAATGAAACAATAATGTTCGCTTTTGACTAATTGATGGCAATATTTGCATTTCTTAAAGCCAGTGCAGATGTGTTCTCCGCTCCCTGGATATATGTGCATTTTACATGATAGACATTTCTTCACTAATTGACAGATTGATTTTTCTTGGTTCTGTAATAGAGTTGTGTGATTTCTGTAACAAGATGAACTTACAAAGTCTCTATTACATGTGTAACAGTGAACAGGATGTTCAGGTGTACATGGTAGTGGAGAATAACATACACAGCCTTTCGAACATCTGTGACATTCTCTGTTATTATACCCTATATTGCAATATTCACAATAGTAAGCACATCCTAAAAACCCTGTAATTTTAGTGATGGTGTCAAAATGCTTCTCGTGGTGGTAAATGTGAATAACTTTACTATCTTTTGTAGTTTGGGGTGGTTCATATAAAAACTTCTCTTTGACAAATTGTGGATGAATTTTGATCACATAGTCTGGTGAGAGTAACTCTTGAATTTTATGATATTCCTCATACCCACAAGGTTTATTATATTCGAGGCCTGCTTTATCCATCAATATTTTAGCTTCCCACTCCTGTGTCAGTCTGTTGGATCTTTTTATTTTGCCCTATTTCTTACGCCAAAGGTCTGATTCATCTTTATCAACATAGCATCTCCCTACTACAACAGCGCATGCGAGACACATAGAATCATTGACATTTTTAATTTCAACAACACTTTTCTTATTTCCAACCATTTTACCAACAGATGCAAAAGAGATAGGTGTATTTCGCCCAGACCCTTGTGGTAGGGAAATGTGTGTTATTTCTAAAGATAATTTACCATCGTGTATAGTAAACTTCTCATTTGATTGAATAACTTTTTCAATTTCATCTAACACTGTTTTACCATTTACCCCCATAGCCTTTGTAAAAGGAATAAATATACCTATATCTAATCCTGGATGGTGAATGGATATCCTCATGGGGTCATTGTCTTGTATACCACACTCTCGCTTCACATCTCTCACTGACGAATCAAATATTTCAGTTAGAAACTCGAGTGGATTGTTGACATCGAATTGATTCAAAGTCACTTCACACATATGGGATTCTGAGTGAAATTTTCTGGATGTGTGCAATAACTGTGGATGAATGGAATACAAATTCTGTACAGAATTTGTATTCCATTCATCCTCAGTCAATCTTGACTTCTTGGCATCGGGCGTTACAGGTTCTGTGTCACTATCCTCTGATTCGCTGTAGTCTACTAATGCCCTCTTCATCTTTGAAAAGCACGTCTTTCAGCCTGGTCAACTCAATCACAAGTGTGTTTCACCCCACTCCCTCCCCTCACTTTTTATACTTTTTTCAATGACCAGAAATTTGTGTTTCTATGAAAAAAAACACAAAATTCTGGTCGTTGAAAAAAGTATAAAAAGTGAGGGGAGGCAGTGGGGTGGATCACACTTGTGATTGAGTTGACCAGGCTGAAAGACGTGCTTTTAGTCTCCTCCGAACTTTTTTTTAAAAAAAAATGAATAGAGATCCAAGAATGGACAAGACAAATGATGTTAAAAGCATATACTACAAGCCATCCAGATGGGGTAAAGTGAAAAGACTTGTCAATGAGTTATATAAGTTGACACAACCAAAAGATAGTTGTTCGATTTGTCAAGAAAAAGATCATTGGAGTTGGGCTTGCCCCAATAAAGGAGAGTGTTTTTTTTGCAATGAGCGAGGACATTACATGAATGAATGTAAGAAGCGGAAAATGTATTTATCAACAGCAAATAACTTGACTCGGCAACACATAGAGCGTCCACCTCCTTCAGCAACTAGAGGGTACGGGTTTAATTCCATGCATCCTCTAAATAATATACCTGTTTTACCAACTGTGGGATTTGCCTTACATCCAAAAGCTGAGCAGACGGTGTTACAGGAATTCAACGATGATGATGATACTTTATTGTACAATGTGGACATACCTACTGAATCAAAGATGGAAGCTGATGAAGAAAATTTATTCCCGAGACAGAACCACCCCCGATGAAAGTGTCGAGAAAACAAAAAGCCAAAAAGAACATTCAACCTAAAATGGCAAATTTTGCCAAGAAGATGTGAACATTTTCAAAGTGACACTACACTTATGTAAAATTTCATGGAATAAAAATTCTAAAATGTGAAAATGGTGTTTTAGATATTTTTTTCTTTTCAGAGTTATTTTCCTCTGCCTTCCACCAACCATTGAATGGATGGTGTAGGCAATGAAAAATCCCACTGATTACAATTTTCACAAGTCAACCATTCACCAATAACCCAATCCACAGAAGGCCAGTAGTGCATGATTAGAGTGGGTTTGTAGACAGAGTTTTTTTAATTACCCTTGGTACAGCCAAGGGAGAAAAAACTCTGTTTACAAATTCACAAGTGAACCACCCACTAACTCACCTGTGCTATAGAGGGTCGCCACTGCATGATTTGAATGTTGTTTTTTTTGTAATACCCCCTGGCTGTACCAACCATTACAGGGATGGTACACTCAGGGGTGAAAAAAACTCTTGATTGGAATGGGTTTGCAATCAGTATTAATTTACCCCCTATCTGTACCAACCATTACATGAATGGTGCAGGTAAGGGGAGAATAATAGAGAGGAATTTTAGCATTGAGAATATAGACTGCTTTTTTAAAAAAATTCAGAAAAATAAAAAATAAAAATAAAAATAAAAAATAAAAAATAACAAATAAAAAGTAAAAAAATATTTTTTTAAAAAAATAATTCAATTGTATTCTATTATATTGGTTGAGTGTGTATAAAGTTTCTCTTTTTAAGATGTTGTTGGCCTTTAAAAAGGCCGTTTTTATGTTTTTAAAATAAACAATATATGTTTATTTTGGCAAGATTATCCCATGTCTCTTCCTAGCAGCTCGTAGAACATCGGCTCTTGTAATATTGTGGTTTGGGTGTCTGACTCTGTCTGTGGCATAGCAGAAACATTCTGTCATCAACCTTCTAAGAAATAGTTTGAGTGCTTTCCGAGCTTCACCCACCCCATGGCTTGAAATCGACTCTGCACCACCTTTCTTCGCCAATTCTTGTAGATTTTTCCTTGGAATGACTGTGTGATCGATTATCTGTTCCCTACAGCCACTCTCCTGTGCTGCTGTCTCTAATTCAATGCTTAATTCGATTTTCATGGATGACAATAACACAAATGTGTCTTTATGAGCTTCCCAGGTGTATTTATAGTAATTCAACAGAAGGAAAATGCGTCAAAAATGTTCATTGTGAAAAATGAGCAATTCGACAGCCATCTCTTGAGACTGGTTGATTTTAGGCGGGGTTTTTTTACCACTGGATATTTTTGGAGCTAAAACTTCCTGAATGAAAAAAAATCCTCCAGAAATGTTTATTGTGAAAAAATGAGCAATTCTGCTGCCTTCTCTTGAGATTGGTTGATTTTAGGCGGGTTTTTTACCATTGGTTATTTTTTTAAGCCAAAGTTCCCCCCAAATGAAAAGGAGGGAAAGCAAGTCCTAATAGTATAAATTAGTGGCAAATTCTCTTGACTTTATCATTTCACTGAAAAAGATGTCTGAACTCGCCACCATCAATTTTGAAGTTCTGCGGGCAATGGATGCAGGCCATTAGAAATATTTTGATTTCCTTCCTACCGATCCACCGACGAAAGAAGTAGGCACACAAACAGATGAGCTGGAGCAGGGGAAAATTCTTTCCCTTTTAGACAAGATCATGGCCAGATTAGATGAACTGAAGAGCCAGAATCAGCCACCACTTTCATCACTTCATTTCTCCCCCGAGAAAATAACCATCCCTGTGGGGTTTCAAATGCTGGAACCCAAAGAAGAAAAGAAACGGGGAGGTCGAAAACGTAAAGCTACCACCACACAGCAGAAGATAAAGGTGAAGAAATTAGAAGATGCAGAAGACGAGATTGTGCAAACCCCTCATCCTATACGGATGAGACTAGGGAAAATAGCAAGTGGTCAGGGACGATATGGAAAAGTACTGCCTGTGTAATTCACCACCCTGTCAGTGGATCAGAGAAAAAACGGCCCTTTTAAGGGCCAACAACATCTTAAAAAGAGTAACTTTATGCACAAATCAACGCAAAAAAAACAGCACCCTACCCATGTTTTTTCAAAATATTACCCAGTGTAAGCATAAGAGTTGACATAAAACAACCCTTTTAGCTGGTGAATAGAAATATTTCGACCACAACACTCAATGATTGGAGAACCATTGAGAGATGTGGCCGAAATATTTCCCCCCCTACTACTGCAAATAACATAAACCCCCTTTTTACACTCTCAGAGTAAGCCTCTGTGGGGAAGCAGGAAGTAAGGCAGTATTTGTTTTACTGTGGTAAATAAATTCTGTTTTACTTGTAAAATGGCAAGTGAATCAAACATTTTTCGGTGAAAGGGGAAGAACTCTATCTTATTCAGCAGCAAGTCAGATTTTTTAAAAAATCGTTTTTTCTCTTTAGATCAAATACATCTGTTTTTTTCCAGCACATGCGTAAATTCATATTCCACTGATAGTAAAAAGCGTGAAATTTTCTCCAGTCAGTGTGTATATTTAAATTTCATTATTTTCGCTGAACAGTGGAGAAAAAACATCTCCACTGTTCCGCCTGAAGCAATTTAAGAGTCACACTATTATTCGTGTCAAGTGTTTTTTTAACACTGGCGATATTTTCCCTCCACAAATTAAATCTGGTATTTAAATTGTAATGGGTAAATACCGCCACTGTGAAAAAACACTTGACATGTGTGAATGTTAGCTGTATCAGCTTTCATGGAAAATGCAATTTTAAATTGGTTTTTATCTCCGTCTGTACAAACAGCCTTCTGTGTTCTAAAAAGCTAGATAAAAACATTTTGTACGGGGAAAAAGGCTGAGGAATACTTCTTTCAAAAAAAAAAATGTTATAAGCTGGACAACCCAATAAATTCATACCCACTTTATTTTGGCCATCATTTTTTATTCATTTTTCCATGTTAATTTTGAAGACTAGTTTTCACTTGAACACACCCCACCGACTTCAAAACAGTCAAATGAATATGCTTTGTCATCATAAGTTCATTCAACCACATGTAATTTTCGCTCGTGGTACCCCCCCCCTCACCCCTGCAAGTAAGAACAAATGATTTTACAGGTTTCTCCTACTTTTTTCAAGACCGAAAAAACTAAACAAAAAAAATCAAAAAACGAAGAATATGTACACAGAACCCTATTTTTATGATTTTTGTTATTTCCTTTTTAACATAACTGACAGAGACTCAAAAAACCGCCAAGTCAATAGGGGGTGAAATACATGAAGTTTAAATACACAAAGATAAGAGAATTTTGCGTGAATTTTGTTTTACCTCTTATGCCTGATTTTTTCCGCACAATAAAAAGGCGCAAAACATAGAAGGAACGCGGTATTAAAGTATCTGGGTAGATGCTTTAATACCGTGCTCCTCCTATGTTTTTGCGCCTTTTTGATCTGTATAAATACATATATATTTCCAACAAGCTACTTCAGCAAAAAATGGAACCAACACATGTCGATTGCAGCTCAGTGGAGGCCTGGGAGAAGTCTAAAAAGAAGAGGGCAGAAGAAGAATTCTTCATGGCTCTGAGAAAATACTGGTGGAGTACTCTTTCCAGAGAGGAATGAGAAAAGAAATTGGAGAACAACCCTGCTATTATGCGCATAAGAAGACCATTCGGCGAAATACAGTACCATCATAGAGCTCCTCAATGGTATGATTTACCTGTTCCTCTGCAAGAAGAAGCACTTTTAGGCAAACCAGTTTCCACCATTTCAGTAAACCCAAAACAAGATGCCGAATCGTGGGAGGAGGCATTCTTCACAGAAGAAGAGATGGGGATAAAGAAGTAGCTTTACAGAATTTATAAAATAATAAAAACGGCCTTTTTAAAGGCCAACAACATCTTAAAAATAGAAACTTTATGCACACGCGCTACCATTCCTCCCCCGCCGAAAGGTTGAATGATATTAGAGACATTTTTTGCCAGAATAAGGTAATTAGAACTCTACCCCAGGGCTGACACTATAGGCCAAGGCATTTAACACTGAATTCCCCATACCCCAATGCTGACACTATAGGCCAAAAGTTAACATAGGATTCTCCATAGGGATTTTGGCCTATAGTGTCAGTTCTGTGGCCTATAGTGTCTACATTGGAGGCAGGTAAAAGATTTTAAAATTAAAACTATAGGCCAAAATCCCTATGGAGAATCCTATGTTAATTTTTGGTGTATAGTGTCAGCATTGGGGTATGGGGAATTCAGTGTTAAATGCTTTGGCCTATAGTGTCAGCCTTCCCTACTTCCAATACAACTACTGTGATCAGGGAAGTAGACTGAGTATTTCAACTTGATCGCACCAGAATCGAAATAGTTTGTCCACCTATCCCCCACAATGTTGTAGAATCTTACCTGTCAAAGTGAATATGCGAGAACCAGAGAAATGCTACTCTCGTGAGCCTTAAACAGCTGTATTTTATTTAACTCTATACCCAACGTAACGGCCAAAGCCGGCTAGCGCTATTCTCAAAAATCGCCAATTAATTTTCATTATTTGTCTCAAAAACATAGGTTATGACTCCTCGTTGGAGGAGTCATAACCTATGTTTTGAGACAAAAAATGAAAAAAATTAGTTATTCAAGAATTTTTTTTGCAAGTGTCATCTTCTTTCCATGTTAGGTAAAGGGTTAAGAAAATCATCCACTGCTGTAAGTATATCTATCTCACAAACAAATATTGATACAATCGCAAAAAAGACAACTTTTATGATCACAGTACTGTATATAAATTCTATAATGGGGGTGCCTAGCAATTTCCTTTAAGGGGTGGGAGAGGCGAACAACGGTACTTGGAAGTCTGTTGTGGGGGTTTGGGATCTTGTTTAGTCTTAACTGGGACCCTATGGTCATTATCCCCACCACCCACTTCCAATGAGGAAATATACACTGTAGTTATGACTAAACATTACATACACCAAATTAACATTCAGTGTTCCAAGAGCATATCTCGGTCTTGATAGCATGTATAGTCCTATGTTGGAGACCATTTATAGCATGTATAGGCCTATATTGGAGATCATTTTGGGGCTCTATGTTATGTGAAAGTTGCATTGGGAAAATGAATGTTTGGGGACCTCAAGTGGCCTTGTAGGGCCCATTAGAACAAAGGCTAATCTTATACACCCACACTTACATCTAACTAAAGTTGAAGGTATAATTCATTTAAACCAGCAGTAAACGTCGATCTAGGAGCCTTTACTGTATTGACCCGGGTGTAAGCTCATAATCGAAAATAAGACGGTCTACCAACTTTTCAGATTTCAGTTTCAGAGTCCCTCCTTGTAAATAAGACCAGTTTCTGACATAAGAATTGCTAAAATGACTACGGCCAAGCTAAATTGTTACAACGAAAAGGAACCCCTTACCCAACGCACTTGATATTAAAAAAATTGCTTCCATGAATTTCAACAAAACCATATCATGTGACCCCTCCCTGGAACGAACTAATCATTTTGACAGAGCTCGTGGAGCTCTATCAAACAAACTTGAATTGGTTTAAATTTCTAGTTGAATAATGAGAAAATATTCCGCCTCTCTAGAAGAAAAATAAAACTCAAAATATACGTGATATTGGAAGTGGTTTACCATCATTCATGTTGACTATGTTTATAGTATGGACTTTGGAAACTCACACTTTTCTAATTTATGTTATTTTGAATGACCGTTATCAACGGACTAATCAGCCTGTCACTTGAGTGAATTTCTTATCTTTTTATCCTAGTAAAATGGCGTCGACTTGCTTCTGCTTATAAACTGAGTGATAAATCGAGGTTACAAGCAGAAATGAAATACCCACCACACACAGCGCGCGTTAGTATGCAGGAAAGCCAGCGACAATCCGCACTCCACCACAGCAGTGATCTGTATCACTACATTCTTTTCACCAGCACACACCCGTTTCCTATTTTAATGTGTACCCATACTGAGTATGGTACACATAATGCCGGCATCCGGGGTGGCCATCCGTCGTTTGTCCATCCTCTGCCCGTCCGTCCGTCCGTCCGTCCGTCCGTCTGGCGTCCGTATCCATTTCTTTGGCATTCGATAACTTGAAAAATATTGCTTGGATTGTCAAGGTACTTTACATTTGTGTTCAGGTTACTGATGTGGCGAGCTGTATAGTTTTTGGTGTAAATCTGATAATTTGATCCTGAGATATTAAATCTTTATCCTTCAAATTGAGAATTCTTCCAATCCCTTTGGCATGAGATAACTCAAAAAATATCAATCCAATTGTCATGTTACTTTTATATAAATCTTCAGGTTACTGATGTGCCGAGCTGTATAGTTTTTCATGTAAATTTGATAATTTGATCCTGAGATATTAACCCTTTATCCTTCAAATAAAAATTTCCTCCAATCCCTTTGGCATTCAATAACTTGAAAATATTGCTTGGATTGTCAAGTTACTTTATATTTGTGTTCAGGTTGCTGATGTGCCGAGTTGTATAGTTTTTGGTGTAAATCTGTTATTTTGATCCTGAGATATTAACCCTTTATCCTTCAAATTGAAAATTCCTCCAATCCCTTTGGCATGAGATAACTTGACACATACTGCTTGGATTGTCAAGTTACTGTATATTTCTGTTCAGGTTACTGATGTGCCGAGTTGTATAGCTTTTGGTGTAAATCTGATAATTTGATCTTGAGATATTAACCCTTTATCCTTCAAATTGAAAAGTCCTCCAATCCCTTTGGCATGAGATAACTCAAAAAATATTAATCTGATTGTCATGTTACTTCATATATGTGTTCAGGTTACTGATGTGCCAATCGGTATAGTTTTTGGTGTAAATCTGATAATTTGATTCTGTGATATTAACCCTTTATCCTTCAAATTGAGAACTTCTCCAATCCATTTCTTCGGCATTCGATAACTCAAACAATATTAATCCGATTATCAGGTTACTTTATATATGTATTCAGATTACTGATGTGCTGTGCTGTATAGTTTTTTATGTAAATCTAATAATTTGATCCGGAGATATTAACCCTTTATCATCAAATTAGGCACTCCTCTAATCCATTTCTATATGTACCCATACCATGTATGGTGTACATGATGTCGGCATCCCGGGTGGCCCTCCGTCATACAGCTTTCTACTAGTTGCGCGTATGGTTACATATATGACGATTTCATCGGCCTATTTTTATATACCCCTTCGAAGAAATATGTCCTATATTGACACATTGGGGTTTTTTTGGACGACAGAAGTGGAGAATATATCGATAGGGGTGAATGTTTGCTCCATATAATTTTACAAATTGTGTTCCAAATTCGCTTTACACCAAGCTATTTCGAGGTTATAAATGAAAAATCTGACAACACAATTGGAACCTATTGGACAAAGATTCTGTACGAATTAATTATTTAAGACATAATCGCTATAAATTATTTTATCAGCACCTGCCTTGATACCTTATACACAACCCTGTAAACATTCACGTGAATTGTCGTCTGTGAAAAAAGTGTAAAGTACAATTTAATGAGATATAATACCTTGGACTTCGGTTGTTTGACAAGAAGTTATCCGTATCTTGACCGGCACACATCATTTCGGTAATACATCGTGTTGAAAATGACACCAGATAGATTGATGTGTGAGCCGAAGGCCAGACTACCCAAGTCTCCTGAAATTATTGTTTCTATGGTCACATCTGAGGAGATGTGGACACAATCGAGAGACTCATGAAACAGAAGTTATCCCAGAGACCCAGGAGACAGAAGTTGAGGGACAAGTTGCTGAAAGTGAAGCTGACGAAGAGAGTACACTCTCTCGGAATGCATAATAAAAAGTGAAAAAAGGAAATAATGACATTTTCCGTAGCTAACTTAACTAGCCAATGTTCCAAAGATATTTTTCACCGCACGTCTTGCTCTGAACAGTCTGTAATTGAAGATCTCTTCTCTACTTATATTTCTGCGGGGGAGGGGCTTCATCAGCCGGGTCCTCAAAGGGAAAGCATCATCTCCAACAATGTAGTGTGGAATTGGCCTATCATCATTAGGGAGAGGTTCATCTTCTCGCAGGCCAACAACTTCTCCCACCAAAGCCTGCCTAAGTGCAGCCGCAGCAAAAATACCACCATCTGAAGAGCACCCACTAGCACCCCTATCACATAAAGGAACTTATAGCCAGCATACATCAAAGAACTCAGAACAATGGAATGAAATCCTTTGTAGTTGTAATTCAATGAGCTACCATTGGGTGAACACCTTATGACCACATGCTTCCCATCCAAGGGGCCAACAGTATTGTGGAAATTCCATCTTGTTGAATAAAGGTCAGCTACTTCCTTCCATTGCATTGTTCAGGTGTCCTTGGGTAGGACAGGACTTTTTCCAAATATTCTGCTATGATTGCCTCACAGGAATAATTTCTCCGATTGTGTTGTGCGCCACCCTAAATCAATATTGCAGGCTTGTATAACTATTGCCTGTAGCTAAATAACGTGATGTTATAGCCAATATCTCAGTACAGGGTACAATGCCTTCCTCCAAAACGTGTCAGTTTTTTTAAATTCTGGGGCCAACTATCCAAAACAGGGATATCCAGGTCGTTGTTAACAGGTCAGCTGACAAGACACGAGTGAAACTGTCCCCCCCCCCCCCGTGGGAACCCCGGGAAATGAAGCAGTGCTTGTTTACTGTGGTAAACAAACTCTGTTTCACTGGTAAAATAGGACCCAGTCACTAATGCTTGGGTTGTGAGTCCTCTAAAATAGGCAACATGGGCTATAAACAATTGACTGACCTTGACTTTATCTCCATGTTGTGGTGGTCATGATAATAATAATAATAAATAATGTTTAAGCCTATAATCCACATTGTGCTCTATGGCTTTACAACTATTCACACTCACACACGTACACACGATCAATGATTAGTTCGCGAAGGTTTGTTTGCACAAATAGGTTTTAAGACTAGCCTTGAATTTAATGGTTGTTTGTGGAAGTTTTAATTGTGTCGGAATAGAGTTCCAGAGAGCTGGGGCTGCACATTTAAAGGCCCTATCACCTGCTGTGGTAAGTTTAGATCTAGGAATCGCAATGTCATTGGATGTAGAGGAGCGCAGAGACCTAGTGGGAGTGTAGGGTTTGACCAGATCAGATAAATATTCCGGGGCCACGCCGTTTATACACTTAAAGGTGAGTAACAATATTTTGTATTTTATCCGTTGCCTGACAGGGAGACAATGTAGATTCTGAAGGACTGGACTTATATGGCAGAACCTGTGAGTTTGGGTGAGGACTCTTGCAGCGCAGTTCTGAATGTGCTGGAGTTTATCAATCACTGATGTTTTGCACCCGTATAGCAAAGAATTGCAGTAATCGAGGCGGCTGGTGACAAAGGCATGAATAAGTTGTTCAGCAGTCTTCATGTCAATAGATGGCCTTATCTTGCTGATGTTTCTCAGGTGGTAAAATGACGTGCGACAGATGTAATGCACGTGTCTCTCGCATGTCAAGTTCTCATCCAAGAAAAAGCCAAGATTACGAACTTCCTTGCTGGAATTGATTGTATTGCCTTCAATCAACAGAGATTCCTTCGAAGCTTTGGAAAGTTGATGGGGAAGCCCTGTGGAAATGACCTCAGTTTTTTCAGCATTCTCAGCTTTAGGTAGTTATCATGCATCCACTGACTGATATCTGCGATGCACCGCTCTAGCTTACAGCGGAACACCTCTTCATCTGTATATTTGAAGTGAATGTATAGTTGTGTGTCGTCCGCGTAAAAGTGATATTCAAGGCCGTTTCTGCGAATTATGTCACCCAAGGGGAGGACATATATGACGTAGAGTAACGGCCCTACGACCGAGCCCTGGGGGACACCAAACTTTAATGTATGTTCAGAGGAGGATGAGTTGTTAATTTTGACACTTTGGGTGCGCTCGGTGAGATATGAAGCAAACCACTTGAGAGCAGCGCCTGATTTTCCTATTCTGTATTTCAGTCTGTCAAGGAGCAGATCGTGGTCTATAGTGTCAAAGGCAGCGCTCAGGTCCAGTAGTACTAGGCAGGAGATGGAGTGACTGTCCATTGACAGCAGAATATCATTATGTACTCTGAGAAGGGCCGTTTCAGTGCTACGGTGGGGTCTATACGCAGACTGAAAGACCTCACTGAGGCCGTGTTGAGCAAGATGTCGGTTCAATTGATGAGCCGCGGCTCGTTCTACAACCTTCGAGCTAAACGAGAGGTTGGAGACAGGGCGGTAGTTCTTCAGTGCATCAGCGTCGAGTACCGTTTTTTTCAGTAAGGGTGTGACTAGGGCATGCTTCATATTAGATGGAAAAACTCCTGACTGAAGAGACGTGTTGACAAGCAAGGCGACCCATGGTGCTAAACTTGGCATACACGTCTTCAGCAGAACATGTCGGAATGATGTCCAGACTGCATTGCTTTGATGGAGATTCCTTGACAAGGCGGACAACGTCTTCCACAGAGAGGGTTGTGAAGGATTGGAGGGTGGGTACGTTTACCATTTGAGGAATAGGGTCAGATGGTGTCGGGTTGTTCGACCTGGACTGAGCAATTACAGTTCGAATACGCTCAATTTTGTCTGAAAAAAAGGATGAGATACGTTCACATAGGTCAGTCTCAGATGAGTGAGCTGGTAGAGCAGAAGCTTTCTTGCGATGCAACAGTTTATCGATCACTAAAGACAGAACGTTGGGCTTATTAATATTGTCGTTAATGGTGGTGGTAAAATAGTTTTTCTTTGCTTCCTTAATGAGGCCATTTACATGCTGTTTCTGCACTTTATACATTTCTTTGTGAACAGTTAATTTTGAACTACGCCATTGTCTTTCGTAATTGCAGCGAAGGGACTTAGCGCGTCTGATTTCATTCGTGAACCAGCGTGAGTTTGGGCGCAACGTAATAACTCGCGATTGCATTGGGGCGTGTTTGTCAGTTAAAGTTTGAAGAATGGATGAGAATTTTCCTAATAGCGCGTACACATTCTCAGGCCCGTCCGCAGGGTCAGGAATTTCTGGTATTTCATCACTGAATTTTCTGGTGTCAACATTACGAAATTTTCTGTAGGATATTTTCTCTCGTAGTGGTACAGGATGAGGAAGATTAAGTTGAAATTCAACCGCAAAATGATCAGCAATGGTGTTTCGAAGACATTTATGTCGCATACCAAGGTAGGATCCTCCTCACGAGTTATCAGTAGGTCTAAAGTATGGCCGCTCTTGTGCGTCGGGCCAGTCACGCACCGAATGAAATTGAAAGAGTGGAGGAGATCATTAAGTTAATAAGCATTAGCATCGGCCTTTACATCCATATGAAAGTTAAAGTCACCGGCCACAAGAAGTTTTCCTGATGACGTAGACAAATGGCATAGAAACTCTTGAAATTCCAAGTCATGGGTTAATGTGGCTAAAATCACTTCAAATGAGCGAAATTCCAGTGGTGGTTGGCTTTTAATGTTAAGAGAACTGTCGAAGAGGAGTCCTACCCCGCCACCCCGGCTGGACTTACAGGGGTTATGAAGAAAACATTTTCCATACTGTTGAAGTTCACCCGCGGTAAGAGTGTCACTCGGCTGAATCCAGGTTTTCGTTATAAAAGCCAGGGAAATGTTATTATCTTCCAAGTAGCCGAGCGTGGATTCGGTCTTACTGACTATAGATCTGGTATTCAATAAACAATATCTGATGAAGTCTTTGGTCGTATTACTTCGAGAGAGTAGTTTCACAGGAGTTAAATTACATATAGAGGATCTGTAATGAGTTTCTCTTTGATATAAGATTTATGAAACGAGTGTAGACAATTTTATTTTAGCGAGCCTCTGGCGAGCTAAAATAAAATTGTCGAAACGAGTTTCATAAATCTTATGTCAAAGAGAAACGAATTTCAGATTCTTTTTATCACATGACACACACAAACGAACTTGAACCGATTTATTTTTAACGAGTCTGTGTTCCCGTACATGGAAAAAGAAAATTAACCTACTTTCCCCATGTTGACTGAATGAGTTCAATACTTCCGCTTTACAAAATAGTTCTCAAAACAAACGGTCTTATTGACATTTAATAAACAGACTGCAACAAAACCCTCATTAGTAATTCAATTGTCAACAATAAGAGAAGCAAATCCAAAGAAGGGATTTGCAATTTCTGTATTTTATAAACTTTAATCCGAGTCGCTGTCGGACACAATGATGCGCCTACGTTTCTGAGCGGGTTGGGCTGATGATGTTTCTGGGTTATGAATGTGTATTTCAAAGTGCCCACCATAAATGTTGCCTGTGAACATATTCTGTAGTCTACCTGCAAATTGTGTGTTTCGATCAGTGGAATTTGTGTTAGAAATTGACTGGTTTTGATAAACTACATCTGTGTCCATGGATTTAGGATATTGAGGCCTATTTTCAGTTTGAAGATTGGAGTTAGATAACACACGAGAAATTTGTTTATGTTGTTGTTCATTGATATGGCTGTAATTGTTAATTGACTGGATATTCTTGTGTCCTGTGATTTGCATAATCTGGTGAGCAGGGATGTTATTTTCACTAAGTTTCTGAACAAGATGTTTGCGAGCACTGTGATTTGTAAGTTTCTTTTCCGGTGAGAGACCAGCTGCTTTTGCCATGCGCTTCATGATGGAGGTAAGTTTATTTATTCCAATCGGCTGTCTTTTAAACCACTGATCACCGACATTCATAATATCTTGTTTAGTATGTGTTGCTATATAAAAAGGGTCACTTTCGTCACTGTAACCAGAGGGCCTTAAAAGAGAGTACTTTTTATAAATATTCACAGGACACCTTTCTGGTAAATCAAAGTTACACCACATTCTGGGTGGCACACTTCGAACATCTCTCACATTGTCACCAGGGCGAGTTTTTGTTTGTCTTTCTATAAACTGTAAATATTCCTGGCCATTTTGGGTCCTTGTGCAAACTAACATCCCCCAACACATTTTACGGTGCTCATCTGAGCCCCGTAAACCAAAGTGAATAGTGTTTAAAAACCACAAGGAGTTTATTATAGATTCGGGTGTCGAAGAACCCAGTTGACCGCTTTGCCACAAAATGTCAATTTCATTGTCACTTACTGGATCCGCCTTCTTTTCCCGATTGCCCAAGCCACTTCGTTTCAGTTGTCGTTGTTTGGCCTTCAATATGTCTCTCACTTTCACAAATTCTACACTGCTAACTATTGTGTGGCCATAATTAAAACGTTTTAAATTTCTGTCAATACTGGAAATAAATCCACGCAACGAGCTTGGTTCATATTCAGAGCCGTCAGATTTTCTGACTGACAGGATAAATTTGCATAAAATAACACACAGTTCACTGGGCGGTATGTTGTGAATTTCACGATGCTCATTTATATTATTGCTTTGAAGAAAATTTCTTACTAACTTCATATCATAAAAGGTCTTGCTTAAAGTGTTTTTATTTGTTTCTTTTTCAACAAATCCATCTATATCTGCACCGCTGATATTAACAAAACGACGCTGTTGAGTAGCGTCCGTTTGCTTAGCAACGCCAACAGTTTCTTGGCAATCTAGCGTCTCGTAGCGTTCATCGTGTAATGGGCCCAAACGTTCTGCCGACAGAGTCACTTCAAAGTCGATACCTATTATTTTCACAGTGTATAACAAGCCTTTTGTGGAATCAATGATCTTAACAATTTCCCCTTCTCCTTTTCCATCTATTTTCACAATTTCGTTCACTCGATAGTTAAGTACACGCGACATGTTTTTGTTTGTAAAAAATGGAGTGGTACAATATGAATATTAATTAGGTGATGAGGCTTAAAATTCAGCCAATGAAAACCCTTGCAGGTCATATTACACGTGTTCTCATATAGAAGAATATCAGATGGACTTTTTCATTGAACTTTACAATAGTCATGTGATAAAAGTTTATATGTCATGTGGGCATACACTTGAAGCGGCGACGACCACCTCTCCGGTTTCTGCGGGGTCTACGAATACCAGGTTCAGTAATTCTATCAAAAGTTTCGTCTGACAGACGGAAGGTCGAGGACCGTAAATTGCCAGAGGTTCTCATGAGTAGAGTCATATATGATCTAAGTTGGGCAGAACTGAAGGTGATTGTCTTTTCATGAGACACAGACGTGTGATTGACCGGCATGTCACAGTTCACGAGTTGTTCGCCAGTGGAGCGTAATGCGCAGTTATTAATTAGCGAATACCTGGAGTGAATGGTGTTCACTGTTTGAAATATCAGAGAGAAATTGAATAAAAACATCCAAATTATGGAAAAAGGACACAGAATTCCCGGAGAAAAGTGGTTTCTGCCTGTTCTAACTACCATGGAGTGCATCACCTGAATTTTATAAAATCCAAAATAAAACAGAACCTGTAGAAGTTGTCGAATTTTCACGGAGAACATACACATGCTGCCTACACACAGGCGCACAACATATCCTGATTATATGTGATTAGCCATTGTGCAGAAGTATGTGACCTTACACAACAACGAATAAATAACTGTTTTGCCTTTTATGTGGTCCAAGACCTGGAAATCGTATCAAGTCTTCACAAGTCGTACGAGATTCGTGGGAAATAGCTGTTCTTGAAAAGTCTTGACAATTCGTAGCAAGTCGTAAGGTGTCGTAGATACTGTGTAGGTCAATCGTGACAGTTCATAGACAGTTCGTGATGCTTCGCCAGAGTTCGGCACAGTTCGTAGCGGAGTCGTAACATCCCAAAACTTCGTAGCTAATGCTTAGCAATTCGTAGGCGGTTCAGGCATGTGACATCACAAAGTCAAGAGACCAAGAGCAGTCAAAAAATTCAATTTCGGACATTTTGGCGAGCTATCACGAACAGTTCGAGAATGGGGCCTAATCTTTAGAGAACATTAAACATGTACCCTGAATGGACGTGTCAATGAACTAACTTAGCTGCAAGGGCGTCGCGAAGATGAACGTTTTTTTTTTACTTTTTGTGGGATTTATCTTAGAAATTCATAGAGAATAAATAGTCGTGCGACAATTTCTTATTTAATTAACGCGCACCGTACCGGTACTCCAAATTAGTGATGCCAGGCATATAACAGCCCGAATCCGGTAATACACACCTTCAAAGGTCAAACTTGCAAATGTTGGCTGGTAAAAAAGTACATGCTTACTTGCAAGAGAGAAGTGATATCTCGGACTCCGACAGGAGAATTATTGGGGAGGGGGTGGTCACACACCCCTAAACCACATTAACGACGTCCCTGTATAGTCGATACTGTAACGTAATATCAGGAATGAAGAAGCTGATGATAATGATAACCCGCTAATAAATTGCTGTTTTATTTTCGTTTTAGGGACTCTTGGCGGATTAATGGGATTATATTAACGTTGTCAGAACTGGCAGAATTCATATTGCAGACGTGTTGGATAATGTTCACGAGGTTAAAAAACCGCTCAAAGATTCTTCCTGGTTCAAAAAGAACTCAAGAAAAGGAATCTGTGTGAACAAAATGTTAAAACGAACGTTGTTGAAAGTGATTACTTTATTCTGTTGGATATACTGTACAGCACAACAAAAATACTCGAGGTCTGCTTCAGTGATGCTTTCCAAAATTAAGAGGTAGGGGAATGGGGATCATCGTTTCAGCAATCATTGACGATTTACCGGGAGGGGGGGGGGGGGGTCTTCCTGGGAAATTTTGAAATTTGAGAATCTCATTCTCGTTTGTCGCATTACTCTGGTAGCCATATATAATCAGGACGACTCACCCGAAAAGAAGGACGTGGAAATGTCGCTCTGGTAAGAAATGATTGAGTTGCGAAACAAAACAAACGCACTTGAAACCTACCAAGGATGCCACTTTCGTGACGTTATTATTGTATTTTCATGAGAACAATATATATATATTATATTATAGCTTGAAGTGCGAGTTACTTACTGATAACTAAAATGTATTTAATGCAGCTAGCAAGACGAAGTCGTACTCGCTGTGCTGAACACAGCAAGCAATTCCAGGTCTTGAAAAAAGTGGAGGAACGGCGTCCCCATCCCCTTGCAGAAAAATAGAGGAACAGCGTTCCCCGGTCTACTCAAGATCGCTAGCGAATCGCCAAGTACCATCCAACGAAGCAGGGCTGATGCCCATTTTTGTCGCTTCGTGGAGAAGGTGTGAAGATTATGTTGAGAAAAAAATGTCACTTGAATTTAACTTTATACAATGAAATTTTATTTTAAAGTTTTTCGACACTCAGTCGGGTTGAACATGATACCGTTGAATATGTTATCTCAATGTGAAAACAAATGTTTTGTATAAAACCAAGTGCTCCTTTACGTGCATGTAAGAATTGAAAGCCGAATCTCTTGCATTTTCTAAGGTTGGACTGTCACAAGGTGGAAGGGTGTGGAAGGTAATGTGTGAAAACATGAAATGTCATGAAGACGTCAAAAATGGCAATTAAATTGAATAATCCAAACTTTCATATTCTTTTATTTTTTTAGCTCTACAAAATACTAAAATTTCGTGAAAATCGAACGTATTTTACAATTTCGGACATTGACCTCCACTTACGTGGTGGGTTAGTTCAGCGCTTATCGTTGAAAAGTTCTGAGAACTGCAATACATGTTAGATATGGTTTTTATTGAAGATAATTTCCCAAATGCCAGAAGGGTGAGACTCAAAATAGCTCAAAACGAAAGTGCAAGAAAAAAAGGAATTTTCCAGTTCTCGTTTGTAATTACCAGTCCCAATATCCGCGTCCCGCAACCTTTGATTCCCGATTCTAGGCTATGCATTTAGCGGACAGTAGCACTGATTTTTAGAACCGTTAACCGGGAAATTCCCATTCGAGATATTAAACCATAGCTCCAACGGTGATATTGGTTTCAAAGAAATTGATATTCGCCATGATCTCATAAACCATAATATGAAGTCATTGATACCCTGGTCTATGAATTTCCAGGTTATCGTGATTGACTTTCAGAACCAGGAGCCACAGAGCTATTAAATTCCCGTTCCCGGTTATAAACCGTAAATTTCAGCTGTATCCAGTTAAACTTAATGTTTAGCCATTTTTCGGTGTTTCTTGACGTTACTAAGGCTGTAATTGCAGGGGTTTTGACGGTAGCGAAATGATATTATGCCGTGTTCACCATTGGTTATCGTTTCGCGGCCACATAGGGGATTTGTTACCTCTATGTTGTAAGTTCTGGCCACATGGGTGTCACTATCTCTTTCATGTCAAAAACCCGAAATTGACGTAAAAACGTCGAAAAAGAAATTAAATCGAAAAAACAAAAAATGCAAAAAGGGTCAAAATGTAAATAGTAACAGGCTGTTTGCGGGAATTACACGTGGAAACGTCTGAATAAATAAGAAGAACACCCCAAGTTACCTATCACTGCTTGTTTGTTTGTTTGGTTGTTTGTTTTCTGGGGTTCAATGAACTTCCAACAGCCATTGTCACATCATGTCGGACAGTTTTGCGGGTGGGGGGGGGGGGGGGGGTGGCGGAATACCCTGAGAGAACCACCTAGCAGAGACGGGCAACTGCTAAACTCTCCAACTTCGGAGATGGAGAGTCAGCAGCGGTTGGGGACAAGGGCACAATTCATATGCAATACGCTTTAGGAAATAGGGCCATCGTTCCCCCAATGGGCAATCGGGATTATGTGTCTTGTCCAACGGCACAATGCAGTAACCGTCGGTTAGGACCGAACATCATCCTTTCGATTTAAAGTTCAGTTGTCTAACCCCTGAGCCAAATACATAAACAAGGAACTTATCCTTCCGCGATGCCATGAGTGCCATATTGATTAGCCCATTCACATGCGTGTGTCGTTCTGTGTTTATTACACGCCTTCACGTCTATGAAAGCAGTTATTAGAAGGACACTCAGCAATTCATTTGACAACCTACTATCAACAAAAAGAACGCATATTATCGCCAACCTAATTTGCGAGGGGAACCTGTATTACTATGTTTAGCTATCGCTAGCGATTTAAATTGTAACTGCGATGCACGATTGTAGAAAATTCAAGTGACATTGTGCTTTCGATTTAAAAATAGTCCGTCAACGATTTTTGTTCCTCACATGTGTGCGGAATGGATGTTCATTTTCCGCTTGATTTAGTGTTGCATGAGATGGGGATTTTATAGGACAGGTGTGTAATAAATACATATTAATTTTCGTTTGTTTTTTATTGGTGTAGTACGAGTGTTTCAACACCGAGGGTCATGTCGTTTTGGATATATATTTATGACCTAAAGTTTCCTATAAAATAACATCTAACTCTTACACGACTAAAATGCGACAATTGCAAAAATCTTAAAAAACTAAAAATTTATTTTCTTTTGCCTCAGAAATCTGCCTCATAACCTTCTCGTTGGAACGAGACTCTCAATGAGATGACATGCAATGTACACACCAGGGAGATGGCATAGCCACGCTGGCTGGCTGTCTCACATCTCCCGAAGAAACAGTGTTCGAAAACACCAAATGCAGGCTTTTGATAACCCAGAGGCAGAGTAAAGGCCCTTTCACACTAGTGCGACGCATCCGATGCGTCCGACACGTCTGGTGCGTCTGACGCGTCCGATACGTCGCGCACTTTCACACAACTTGCGAAAATAGTAATGCAGAAACAAACGAAGGTGCTATTGGATTCATGCAGTCAATGTTGAGTCGATCTTCTATGATCTTCTATGAACCACTGGTGGTGTTGGTGGTGGTGGTGGTGGTGGTGGTGGTGGCGGCGGTGGTGGTGGTGTAGTTACAGTAATCTGTGATGGAGGCTTTACCATATTTTAAAATCATCTCGATTTTCAAAAAGAGTTGAAAAAGCTCCATTAAAAGCTAAACTAAACAAACTACTGGAGGAAAAGAATGTTACTGGAAGAAGGCACCAAGTAGTCCTAGCATCTCATGGTTCAAGGTTCATGGTCTCCCAATCACCTCCCACACCCACATCTTCTTCAAGCTCTAAAGCTGAGAAGTTAACAGTCGCCGCTGAGATCCAGTGCCATGCTGCCAGCTTCTTGGGTGGAGAGATCAGAGATAATAACAGTACTTCTGACATGGTGGTCGCAGATATCTTGAGTCCCTGCATCCGCCATCCAGGAGTGTCCTTCCCTGGAGGTGTCGAATACTTCAGAGATCATGATGAACCCTGAAACGAATGATAGGCCCAGGGAGGTTATCACCCAACAAGACAGTGCTTTAGAGGTTAACAAGGCCCCCACTTGCCACCAAATCAACAACAAGGGGGTAGTAGCAAACACGAACCCAGGGACCCCATAGGCATCAAATCAATATGCCTGGACAAATCCATTGAAGAAATGACGAATTACCCCAGATTCAGTTGGTAATCTTATTCATTCTCCAACGTAATAATATGATAGTAAACGTCGTAAATAATTGACTTTATTCCCGCTGTAAGATTTTTTACCGCTTTATAATCAAAATAGCATGTACACCGCAGGTATGATAGGCATATATCTTAATTTAAAATAACATGACTTATGGGCTGCACCTCAAAATTTTCCTGTTCACGGTGAAATGTATATACTCAGTCTTTGTGTATCAAGGGAGGTCACCACAGCGGCGAATTTTGAAAATGTTCATATCCAGAATGAGCTGCCCGTTTCAAACGCGCCGAGTTAATTTCATTTGATGTTGTCAGTCGCAGCAAACTTCAATCATGCTGTTCAATGCCTTTTATTATCAAAAGGTCTATTCAGTGTAATCTTTGTTCATCTTTTAATAAAAATCATAATGAAGTAATAGCGGTGCTGCCCCTGGTAAGCGTGATGGATATCGATAGAAAAGTCGATGCGTTTCATACTGATTGGAGGCGCTTAACTCTTTGCATTTTGCTGGCAACTATTCCTGCCCAGCACAGTGTTCCTCTTGTCTCTGAAACAAGTATAATTTGTGCATATTTAATCATATTATCTCCCTGTAAATGGAATGCATATTTTCACCAATGATTTATTGTGTTACATTTAAAAAAAAATTCATCAAATCTAGTCATGGCTGCTTGGGAGCAGCCATGACTAGAACTGATAAAAATATCTAGTAAATACTCGGCGGTTTAAGAGCTAATGCTTTATTTATTAATGACAGTGAGACCCTTTTGAGTAGACAATACATTTTTATTATAGGACACTTTGTTTATTGCATATTGACAGTATTTCAGTGATTTCACAAAACGTTTAGAAATCGCAATCGATAATATAGTGTTTTTAAATAAACGTTGCGAAGTTTTAATGCAGGAACCATCAGAGCAAATCTCGTGTGTGTCAGGCCATTTGGAAATAAAAATCAAGGCAAGGCAAACTTTGCCCCTCCCCGCCCCTTTCAGCCTTTGCTGCGAATGCCTTTGACGAAACAGCTTTTTAATGGTGCTTAAACAGAGATCCATGAAGACAAAACGTTTTGGCTTTAAAAAGTTTCTCTCCGCGTGATTTTGAAAGGCTCTTTACTCTGAAGTAGTCAATCGACCATATAATAATTAAATATTAAATGACCGCGGAATGTATTGAAAACAACGATGTTCGTTTCTGTTTTAAAGATGTCGATTAACGTCACATTTTCAGTGAAATCTTCCAAAAGTGCCTTTTTTGTTTTACATCACTTCATTTGTTTGTATATTTCCAGAATGATATGTTTTTATTCGATTGATGCTTTTCATTTTTAAGTTCTGTTGGAAGAATGTTCGAAATCCAAGTGTCTGATGTTCAAAAACTACGGCAACGACAACTTCGGGAAAACCACCAGAATAGATTAAAACAAACTTATCGATCTAGTGAGTTCATCTGAACTGAGCCGAGCTTTACGGAATTAACGCGTTGCACATAAAGACTGCGAAAATCGTTGGAATGGGTACAGGGCGATCGCCAGGTCGAGCATATCGGACGCATCGCAGGTAGTGAGAAACATTACTAATTTTCAGCTTGACGCGTCGGACACACCCGACGAGTCGGACGCGTCGCAGTAGTGTGAAAGGACCTTAAAAATGCAGAATATTTCACAAGAGGCACGGGCGTAGCTAGAGGGCCTGTAATGGGTGAGGTGGGGGGTCATCAGTTAGATTTAGATTTCTAATTGGGAATGGGATTCAAGTGCCGCAAGCACATGTTGGGGGGGGGGGGGGCATCTCCTTCTTGATAGTGGAAGGTCCGGGGGCCTCCGGCGGGGAAAATTTCTTAATTTTTTAACGCCTCAAAGGGATTCTGAGGCCTCCATCGGGCTTAAATCTAATCATTTTATCAACAAGAAAAATGCATTTCACCATATAGGTCCATGAGATTTCCCTTACACTGACCAGGCTACACAAAGTCTATTGACTGACAGCTATTCAGCCAATACCAACGCCCATCAGCTGACTACGAGTCAGTTGGAAGGAAGATGTATTGTCTGAATAGCTGTCAGTCTATTGTCTAGTCATTAGGAAGGTGTAGGTATGTACTGAATAGCTGTCATTCATTGTGTAACTTGGCCATTGTGAGGGAAAACGGAAGGATGAATTCGAAAAAGCGGAGCGGTCACAGATTCCAGTCGGAGTTTCGAAATATTTTGTCAGCAGATTGGAAAATTGGAGAAATTCATAGTAAACTGGAAAATCACATCGGATCTAACCAAAAAATATGACAAGAGCAAAATGAATTGATGTTATTGAATTATCAACTTGTGGAATCTACATCACCGAATTTCCAACTTTTGATTGAAAATTTTATGCGATAAATGATCTAGTGAGACACGTCTCCACACCCCACTTCTAACTACGTCCCTGGAACTTCTTCTGCACACCCACGGTCTACAACAAAAGTGCGTTTATAACATCTATATGTGACATTTTAGGATCAAACTGTGTCAAACTTCCGAGTTTTCCCTGACTTATCGGACCCAACAGAGATCAAGGAAAAAAATTTCATAGATCTTCTACGGTCTGACAGTGACAGCCCCGGCCGTGTGTAACTCAAACACGGGACAGTCATGATGTAGGACAAAACAATCAGACTTCATTAAAAATGTACTAACCACTGAAAGTTTGGATTTTGGTTGAAAACTTGAATCAACTCCGCAAACTAGTTAGACCTTCAGTCGTCAGTCAATTCAAATCTTGGAATCCGAAAACTGAACGTAATCCGGAGTTGGAGTACAGCGAATGGCTAAAGGCGGTAACCGCAACCGATCGTCGATCGTAGTTTGAAAATTAAAATTGACTTGTTAGAGGAGTCTCGTCGAGGAAGAGTACCTTCCGCCGGTCACCCCCGCCCCATGGCGTGACAAGAGCGAAAGGTTGTACATGCCACAGGAGCATGTCGCTTATGCCCCACAGCCACGTTACTGGCACCAGAAAAAAGGCCTACCACCGAGAACTGTGTCTAGGCATGACGACCCGCTCACCCACCATCAGCTGAGCTACCTCCACGATGGATGGGGTAGCAGGAAAGGCTATCCAGATCTTCAGCGTAAGAGGCCCATTTGTCTTCACCCCACCCACCGCCTTGGCAAGGATCTGCAGGCCAGAGGCGTCAAAGCTCAGACCTATCACAGCTTCTCCCGACTGAGCGGGCTAAATGAATGGACGCCAGAACGAATGGGTCAGAAGTTCACTCGCCGCCTGATTATCTGGAACGAGATCTGCACTGTTCCCCAGCGAATCCTTGAGGCCTTCCTAGTCTTGCTGGTGCCACGAGGTGTCCAAGTCGTCTGCTGTGGTGATCAATGCTAGCCGCCCCATCTCGGGCGATATGCCACATGACTGACTGCAACAGCACGTGGACCACTACGAAGATGTTGACCTCGGCCACCGGGCAAAAGATGACACCCTCAAGGCTCTGAAAAATGCAATTTGGCTCCAATCTGACAAGGCCTAGAGCCGTGAGATGCGAAAGACTCTCTCCTGATGCCAAGTGTGGGACTGGTTTGTAGACCTAATACTCATTAGCCGCCAGAAAGTCAGAGCAGGGAACAGAAATTGCTATTCGAGAGGCACAAAGCGCAGTGCACGAATACTCCCGTTCCATTTCTCTATCCCCCTAAAGACATCCGAAGAACAAAATATTACTTTGGCGATTCCTGGCACGGATCGAGGGAAAGAGCTGTTTCTCAACGAGATCGCTGAAGTCGCAATCGAAGCTGTAGAACAAGCAATCAAAAATGTGGACTATCGCCTCGGCTATGCATTCACAGTCCACTCGTTCCAAGGCCTATCCACGACCCGTAGAAGGTTTGGACCATAGATGATTTTTTGCAGTGGGCCAACCTCGCAGTTTTTCGTGTGGAGTACATGCAACAGCTCGAACGGGTGGCTTGTCCACAAGAGGAGGGTGCTGACGTCAGGTAGTCTTTGAGGCAACACCACAAAAACATCCAGAAGAACCAGTCCAAGGACTCTTGGGATAGAATCTCAAGGTCGATTACATCCTGCGGCTCAAGGAGAGGCGGGAGAACCACTGTTCTACATGAAACATCGAGATGCTGTTGGTCTAACATGTCAAGGGTAGACAGCAGTTAGCAAGGGGTACTGTCGTGGGAACGTGTGACTGACCTGTTTGGAGTGCATCCGAAAACGACGAGCTGCAAAACTCAACGAGTAAGATCTACATCCTGGACGAAGCTGCGGGCTGGCACACCCAACAAATTTATTTATTAATTTATTTATTAGCCCTTTGAAACTTTAATTACTCTAACGTTCAAACGTCACTGGAAATTCAGTTTCTTCAACGTTGATCGTCTGAGCGATCGATTCGGACTCCCGCGTTGTGTCCTTGGGCAAGGCACTTAACCCCGATTGTTCACATGGGGGCACGATGACGCCGTGTACTAAGGCGTACTGCACATCGACGGTGCGCATGTCTTCATCCAATCTAACCCTGCCGGAGTTACGATGTTGGGGAACTGGCAGCTGCTCGTCGTTGCTCGATGTTTCTCTCCAGGTACTCCGGCTTTCTCCACCCGTAAAACTGTCACGGTCATGATTAGCCGTTGTGCATAAGTATGTGACCTTAAACACCAAAAAATAAATAATAATAAATAAATTCAACGTTGATCAAAATGCGATGTCAAACGTCGGAAAATACAAACAACAAGATAACAGTGATTAACTGGTTGAGGGCTAGATTATTTTTGGTGGTATGAATTTGTTATTCAAAACTTGTTTTATTACAAATTATTGGAGAATGCCCCAAAGCCAAGTGTTGGCTTTTGCACTCGTATCCTCATTTTTTGAAAGCCCTGATAGAGGCTTCTAGCACTCAACCAGTTAAGAAGTCTTGACAGCAGAATTATATTAGTATTTTAAGCTGCGATAACATTTGGCTCAACCGTTGTCACTGAGCACGATTTGGGAGAAAATAGGAATAGGGATTAAAACTTAAAAAAATCGAAAAATAATAACAAAACAAATTACCACAACGTAGCAAGGCGCTGTTTGATTTCGTACGTCATAAGACGTACAAAGGTATCAAAGCATTAAGGTTTAACGACACTTTAACAGCCAACGTCATATCGTGTCGGTGACAGTTTTATGGGTGGAGGAAGCCGGAGTACCCGGAGAGAAATGACGAGCAGCAGCCAGCTCCCCAACATCGTAACTAGGCACTGCAGTACAGGCAGGGTTAGATTGGTTGAAGACATGCGCACCACCATCGACGTGCAGCACGCCTTAGTACACGGGGCCATCGTGACACCATGTGAACAATCGGGGTTCAGTGCCTTTCCCAAGGACACAACGCGTGAGTACGAATCGATCGCTGAGACGGTCGCCCATCCAAGAACTAACCGGGCTCGACATTGCTTAACTTCGGTGACGAGAACCGGTTATCGCAACGCCACCGCCCCCCCCCCCCCCTCCCCAATCCAACAAATAAATCATGCGCGGGTTCATCGGTCTTTGTGAACGAGCACCCTCGCGAGTAAGCCTGGAGGAACTATACAGGATCGGTCTCTCAACGGCGTTTCTCTAGATCGCCCGGCTGCACGGCTGCCCGCCGTTGTTTTGGCCCTGAACAAAGAGGTAATTCGCCTTACCGAAAGAACGCCATCAGGGACGCGAAAGTTGCACTAAAACCTTCCTCCGTGATTGCAGGACGTCCCATTGATCTCCATGTGCAAAGTCCCCTCTTCTGGTGTGGGTATCCGCTATCTGTATGGCAGCCCAATTGGTCGAGCGCTCCCCAGAGGGAAGCCTCGTCTCCAGGGCACACTGGCGCCTAAAGAGCCGCTCTGCCACACGTCCGTGCCTGACTTTGGACCCACATTTGGACAGTAGCTGATTAACTGCATCCCCCCCCCCCCCTATGAACACACACACAGGGTCGACCTGGAGCAGCTTTAGCCACCGCACTGGGCCCCACTTGTATATCTTTTCAGGGGCGCCCGCGACCTCTTCGGCCTTGTTAGTCGCCAGGGGCTCAGCGTCTTTGATAGTAGGAGTCAACCACCGTGAGCGCATACTTTTAAGATTGGCGAAAAAGCCGATCATGGGATAGAAATAGGAGATCGGCCTGGTGGACCTCGTTCGGTACTGACACGTCAAATGTAGGCCGCGGAATGTGTGTGCTCTGCACAGGCGACGAAAAAACCTGCCAAACTGCCTTTTTTTAGTCAAGAGCTGTCTGTTGCTTTAGAGACCTTGGCCGCCGCTGCAAGGTTTTGGATGACTGGAAGTCCCTTTCAGTGGCCGTTGGGGCTGTAGTAGATTGCAGCCAACTTTGTTGCAAAGCTTATATTATTCCAGCCTCCTTTGCCCTTTATCTGCACATAGTTTGTTAGGATCGCGGCTATCAGTTGCCGATAGCTTTGTTGCCAGGCTCACCTACTACTATTCTTATGGAACAAGTGGTAGTCCAGCAGTTCATAAAGGCGCTGGATAGCTTGCACCGTCAACGGAAACGTCTCACTTGCCCCAGGGCTCCCGTTGGCTTTTGCTCCTTGTTGCTCCGCAATAGCATAAGCATGCCTGTCTCACGCAATCGGGATCATCCTGCGGGCGAGACAAGCCAAATAGCTAGCTGACAACGCTCGCCAGCCTTCCAGTGAGGAAGGCAACCTCATGATCCGTTTGCTTGTCTGACGGTGTGTAAACTTTTCTGTTGGCTCTGGGCCAAGACTTCTAAATCGTTCCCAGTTATCTATGTGTACTCGCGATTCGCAGCAACGACATCCTGGAATGTGCTCAAGGTAAGGCCTTGGCGGCATAGTTTTTCATTGATCCAGTCGAGGCGTTCTGTTACGGGGCCACGCCACGTGGGTGGCACGGAGCTCTTCTATGGCTTTGTCATGTCACGCGCGTTCTGTACCAGCATCGCTATCTCGAAACTTGGAGAAGAGGTAGTTGCTGCCAGAAAAGGCCACTGTATTAACAATGGCGTCGCCCAATAGCATTGCGATGGACGCCATGTTTACTTCACGATACGAGGATTCCCTGTTTAATAGCATGTCTGCGTGGCCGCTACAAGGCCACATCAAGGACTACCATCCCGACGTCTCGGCGTGTGAAGTCCAGCTTGCGAGAGAAGCGCCCCAATAATCATCTTGCCCAGACTGGAGTAGCCCATGGCAAGGCCATAGACAACGTCGCTGTTGTACAGTGCTTTGACGGGCAACTTTTCCTCAGTACTCGGAGTAGACATTGTATGTAACAATTGTGTCTGTAACGAGAGCTCACTCCATATAGGAGTCCAGTGATGTATTTAATTTTCTTGCGGCCGCCGGCAGCGCACTGCTCGTGATTTTAACCACAGCGGTCGCGAGAGGTGGCGAAGTTGCCGCGACTATATCCCGACGTTGACCTAGCCACCAAACAACGTTTGCCAACCCAATGCCGTCAGAAATCCAAGTGCTCCTGTCTGCACAACAGGCGGCTGTCCCGGCGCCAGTTCTGACGCCGAGCCGGTGTTCGTCTCGATTGCAGTGGTTCTCGCGGTCTGAGCTGCCGCAGTTCAGCTGACAGCGAGGCTGTCGACGAAACGGCGCTCGAGCTTTGTTCATCGTTTGATTACCTCTTAACGCCCTACTGCTCCCTAACAGAATGCTTAGTCTCTCTGAGATCAGCCAGGAGTTTTTTTCTGTTTGGCCATCCAGGCGCCATCGCCGGCTCATCCTGTAGCCACCATTTTCGGGTTATTCTGGCGAGACGTTCTTTTAACAATCTGCATCAGTTTTACGACGTGGTCACTTCCATTGTTTCCTCTGAAGTCTTTTGTTGCTGTTCCAGCGCTGAGAACATCAACTTGCCCATGCAAGCTTATGGTGCGTTGACATGCATGTCCATATCTACAATGCCTCGCAGTGGTTAGTTCTGCTGCAAGAAACTCCTCGGTGCGTACCCAAAAAAACGGGTCGGTCTCCAGTTCGGCAACCAGTGTGGTTGTTTTTTTCTGGGGGATCAAGCTGGCTATCCCCAAGTAAAGCTGCAGTACGACTTGTTCAAGTGTCGTTGTCATGGCCGCGCCAGGTCTCGCCTCGTAGCGTGTGTAGAGGTATTCTATCTCTTGGTCGCCCACGGATTCGATCTGGTCAGCTGTGAAACCTTTTTCCTAGATACTGTCTGGTCAGCCCGCCAGCGGCCAGTGCGGCCAATTGCGCACGACGCTTGCACAACCGACCCATGTCCAAAGGACAACCATCTGCGGCTTCTTACCGTCCTGCCTCTTTGGACATCTCACTTGTCGCCACTGTCGGAGTGTCAGTCAATAGCTGGTCAATAAGATCGTATCAACCCATGTAGTTTGTGTTTGAGAGCAAACTTACAATAACGTTCACCGTGTTGTATAAGCCTTTTTCCTGTAGCGCTGACTACAGTAGCAGCTATAGCCAACCGTTATCGTACTCTAATATATTCGCACACACCCCATGCAAGCATACCACAAAGTAACGTCTGGGTTAAACCCACATGCCGCTCCGTTAGCTAAGTTAGCTATGGAACGTTAACTAAGTATCGTATAAGAAGTCGGCTGATCAGTCTTTAACAGCAAATTTGCGGTTCAGTTTCTGCGAACAGCTGGTGGACCACACCACGCTTCGCGTGTTGGTAACACGTCGTTCTTACGGTGTGCCCACTCATGCGCTGGAATGAAGTCCCAGAGAGCCGATGCAGCGCATATGAAAGCTCTGTCGCCTGCTGATGCAAGTTTAGACTTTGGTATCACCAAATTATAGGATTCAGAGGAGCGGAGATTCCTGACTGGGGTATAGAGCTTAACAAGTGTAGATAAATATTCCTGGGCCAGGCCGTTAGCACATTTGTATGCAATAAGAAGTATTTTATATTTTATCCTTTGCTGATGGGGAGGCAATGAAGGGTTTTGAGGATCGGACTGATTCGGCAAAACTTACGATTTTGAATGAGGATCCCGGCAGCACAATTCTGAATATATTGGAGTTTATCAATAAGTGAATTGTTGCACCCATACAGTAAAGAATTACAGTAGTTGAGACGACTGGTGACAGATGCATGGATGAGTTGTTCTGCAGTTTTCCTGTCAATAGTTGTCCTTATCTTACTGATATTTGTCAGGTGGAAAAAGACGTGCGGTAGATACGATTGACATGTCTGTCGCAAGTAAAATTCTCATCCAGGAAATAGCCCAAGTTCTGAACTACTTTATTGAGGGTAATTGCATTGTCTTCTATTATTAAGGATACTTTTATTGATGTAGAAAGTTGATGAGGTAGGCCTATATATATATGACCTCAGTTTTTTAGCATTTAACTTCAGATAGTTGTCATTCATCCACTGGCTAATATCAGCAACACATCTTTCAAGCTTACAACGTGATTTGTCTTCTTCGTTCGATTTAAAGTGAATGTATAGTTGAATGTCATCAGCGTGGAAGTGATACTCTAAACTATGTCTACGAATTATATCCCCCAGAGAAAGAACGTATATGACGCAAGGACCCAAGTACAGAGTCCCGAGGGACGCCAAACTTTAATGTGAATTCAGAGGAGGATGAGGAATTTATGTTAACACTTTGTGTTCGTTCGGTGAGATATGATGCGAACCACTTGAGAGCAATGCCTGATATGCCAATTCTACATTTCAATCTGTTGATAAGCATGTTATTATCTGTCAGTCGAGTTCCGAGCGATTGGTACGATAAGGTTGGGGAAGGGGACATGAAGCTGTTGATTCGGGCCGATCGTGCTAGGATTGTGTGCAATCACAACCGTTTGCTGAATTCCTTTGCCCCAAAAGGCTCTCATAGTCTGCGATATGGATTGAGATTTCGCCCGTATTGGCTTGAAACCATGATGATGTATTGAACTGTTTGGCTCATCCTTCAATTTAATGGGAGCCTTTGACATCTACGATTCCGCAAGACAACAGGACGCCAGCGATAACGATGCAGCGGAGTTGCAACATGAAACTAGCTTTTCCAAACCTCATGACAAAGGAGCTTTCGGAGAGACAGGGGATCAAATGCCGTCATTATGAAAAGAGCTCTTGAAGACGGCCGTCGATGACTACTACACGGGTCTACCTCAAAATGGGCAGGTACCTCGTGAATATTCCAAGTTCGAGCTCGACAAAGGGCGGCTGAGGATGAAGGCCCATCCAAGTGTCGACGTCATAAGTAAATCTGGAGCAAACCTTGCTCTCTCAACAATTGCTGAAAAGCGTGGCGTCGGTGAGGTCGTCAAGCATGAGTTGAGGTTGTGGACTAGACTCCCGAAGAATAGCGTTTGAGCCTAAGGCGGTTGAAGCACTGTGGGTCAATAACAATGAGTTGGATGAAGAAGCTGCTAGGACCCGACCCGATCCTATCGGTAGCATAGACCTACAAGACTTGGGCCAGGTGGCTAATGGTGCGTCGAAATACCCTCAAAACCTAGTGGATTCTGTCACTGAGGAGGAAAAAGCAGCACTTAGTACGTCGAATGATCCTCTACTCGATACCACTGGATCGGAGTACCGCGGGATCGGAGTACAGCATCAGTGAGCTCCGTCTAAACGGCAAGGCAATGTGGAGAAAGCGCGGTGAGCTAACCAACAATATGGCTAAACTGACAGAGCTTGGCGATCATATTTCCCTGGGAAAAATTCTCAGTGAAGCTCATGATGTGTCCTCTAGACGCCACATTATAGAACGCATGCGTGACCCAGACGACGAGCGGGATGTGGCGGCATGTGCAGCACAAGAGAGGCTCGTTGCTCCCAGATAAACCTGATCCGAGAAACAATCAGTAGGGTTTTTGACAAAGGCATAACACTTACTGAGCGTTTTCGAACGCTGCTCCGGGAGCAAAAGATCACAATTGTCTTAATCCTAACTGTGATCGGGATAGCCATGTCGACCCAGTTTCTGGCCCTTACTGGTGACACGGGAACCCCCTCAGCGCCTGGACCGCGTAAAGGAGGGGAGTTTAAAAAAATTGCAGAACCAGCTAACCTGGCAGGGAAGGCCGCTGACAATCTTCCTAGCCTTACTGGGCGCTTGGTGTCCTAGCATCTTACGCCAAAACGACTGGCTGGCATGTCCCGATCGCGTTTGATTCCGCACTCCAAGTCCAACTGTTGGGCAGTGGCATCCTCTACATTCGCCTCAAAGTGATTTTGGACGTCGAACGCATTTCCTGTTCCGAGGATCGATGAACGGATCTGAGCCTACGACCCGATTATTGCCCAGACATATGTCCTAATAGACTCATAAATTCTATCGACCTACGCCGTTGTAAATACTTTTGCCACATCAACTATACTAAGTCAGAAAAGAAAGTATAACAGAAACAAATGTGAAAAATAGCATAAAGGATGAAATATAATAGTTCTAATGTTCCTTGTTTACGGACAAGAAGTCGAGCAAAGAATTAATGATACGTTGTTGTCCACCCGACCCTCTACAATTTTGCTACGCATTTCAAAATAGCACGTGCTACCCGAGAATGTCAAATTGAACGAGCGACCGACTATTTTCTTTGCATTATGTTGTGCTACGGTTATTGCGAAAACACGCTAGTTTTTGTCTTCCGACCTTTTAAAAAATGCCAAGGTTAACTGAAAATCAGAGGTTGGGTGCCATTGGTATGCATGAGGCTGGGATACCTCTAGATGAGCTCGCTGCTGAGTTCGGAGTCACCGTGCTCACTATTTACCTTCTCATTGGAAGGTATAGAACCACTGGATCTACTGCCGACCGACCGCGTTCAGGTCGATCAAGAGTTACGACCCGTGCACAAGACCGACAAATCAGGACGTCTACACTTGAGGGATCGCTTCCTTCCGGCAACGAGAACACCAGCAATTTCTCTTGGTAGAACTAACAATAGAATCAGTACACAAACTGTCTGCAGCAGACTCGCTGAACACGGCGTACGCAGTAGGCGTCTATAGCACGGACCAATCCTTACCCAACGTCATCGTACCGTCAGAATGGAATGGGTACGTCAACGTGTTCGCTGGACTCAGCAGGGTTGGAGCACAGTTCTTTTTAGTGATGAATCACGATTTTGTCTACGGTGCGTTCATGGTAGGGCAAGAGTGAATCGCTGACGAGGAGAACGGTTTTCTGATGCTTGTGTGCGGGAATGCGACCGTTTCGGCGGGGGTAGTATAATGGTTTGGACAGGAATTCCCTTGCACCATCGAACGCAGTTGATCGTCGTCGATGGTAATCTGAATGGACAGCGAGATAGGGACAAAATTCTTAACGCTGTTGTTGTCCCCTTGTTCAACGCTGACGTCGGATTGCAGTTATTCCAGCAAGACAATTCCCGATGTCACCTGGCGCGTATCTGTCCTGACTTTCTTGAGGAGCAGAGCATCGAACTTCCTCCCTTGCCCCCAATTTTGCCAGATTTGCCGCCAATCGAGCATCTTTGGGATCAATTGAACCTTCGGGTACGACTTCATGATCTTCAGACGATAGGTGATTTACGTAATGTTCTAAGGCAGGAGTGGAACGCAGTACCACAGGGTGACATCCAGAGACTTAACAGGTCCATGCGCCGTCGATGTCTTGCCATTCAAGAGGCAACGGTGGACATACACGCTATTGGTTGCAGGCTCTCTAGCACAGCATAACACAAAGAAAAATCGTCGGTCACTCATTCACGTTAACATTCCCGGGTAGCACGTGCTATTTTGAAATCCGTAGCAAAAGTGTATACGGTTGGGTGGACAACAACAACATGTCTTTATTTCTATTATACACTTTCTTTTTTGACTCAGTATATGTACCAAAAGGTCTCACGATTGATGGTACTGAGTCATGGAAGACGTTGGAAACAAAATTCAGGCGTTATGCTGTCACGGAGCAATGGACTCCAGAAGAAAAGAGAAATATGTTGTGTTTATGCTTTAGTGGCAAAACTAGTGTTTATTCTTTGTGGTGTGGAAAGAATTTGAAAATGACAATCGAAGAACAAATAGAATAACTAGACGCTCGTTTCAGAGATCAAAGCTCTCCAGAAACAAAACAATTAGAGTTCCAAAATGCTAAACAAAAAGTAGGCCAACTCCCAGAATACTGGGCAGAAACTGTTCTTTCACTGGCTACACATGCATTTAAATACTTCCGTCACAGTTCATTACTCAACAGGCATTATTTAGCTTTTGCCATGGTTGTGGGGATGTTAGAGCAGCTGAACATGTTATTAATTGCCGCCCTACAAGTATGGATGAGGGGTACGTCTGCTAAAATGTCATCAATTCAACAAATTAGCTATGCATGGTGATGCATCTCACAAAGTAATATCAGATATAGACAGTAATGAAATTCCAGCCCACATTAGAGAAGTTAGGAATGTTGGACAGGGTGGTTCAAGATATCGTGTAAATAATAGGTATAATAATAAATCTCGATTGCCTAATTGGAAGAAATCACTCCAATGGGATGGTTCACCAGATAAAACTGGATCGGGAAATGATTATCAATATTTGAAATCGAAAACATTTGCTCTAGAAGCCAAGGCAGAGAGCTTTGATTTGAAATTTCAGCAACTTATTGAAAAGCTGAATATTTTGCTTAAAATGAAATCTTCCACTGGCTCGACAGGTATTGGAGGGTCAGGTGGAAAACTTATTGAAAAGCTGAATATTTTGCTTAAAATGAAATATTCCACTGGTTCGACAAGAATTGGAGAGTTAAGTGGAAAATCACGATCTAGATCTCCATCTCCTAGTGCAAAATCTGTACTGTGTTTCCCGTGTCAGGGATTTGGACATTTCAAGTCCCAGTGTCCTTCACGAAATATTAAAAATAAAAGTAGTAGGGATTCAAAAAATTCATTTTGAAGACCAAACAAACGAGAAGGGGACGAATCGCGAGGTTTCGATTTCGCCCCCATCCGCCTCAACAAAAGACCTCATGAAAAATAAATCAGACATTTTGTTACGTGACAAAGAAAATTTAATTGGTGGTCGAGTTAAATCTCCTTCTGCAATACAAATAGAATAAGTGATTGCAGACTGCAAAGCACACGCAGTTGTCGACACAGTTGCCGATGTAACAGTATTGTCGGATAAAGTTTTTGAGCACATAAGACCATCGCTGTCAGTCATAAAATCTGTTCGTTTCAATACAGCAGCTGGGGATGGACAGATGACAGGAAGTTATGTAGGTCCATACCAGTACGTATTGGTGATCTTACATTTAATGAGTGCGTTTATAATAATAACTCTTTGGCCAGCCGCTGATTTGTCGCGGTCCTCATAAGAGAAGGCCATCATTCCCCCTGCACCCCACCCCCTCTTGCCCGCCTCTCCTCCCAGCATTCAGATATAAACTGCTTAATAGTGTCCCTCACTTCCTCTTTTTCAATTTCTTCAATAAGCATTCCTACCCTCTCCCTCGTGTCCCCCTTCAGCCATCTATCCTTTGTTTCTTCACCCCACTTCTGCATTATTCTTCCAGTAAATTTTATTCTATGAGGTATATACTGTGGGCATTCCAAGAGAAAATGTTCCAGGGTCTCCACTACTCCAGAGTAGCACATTTGGCATCCCTTTTCCCCATCTCTCCCAATTTTTCCCCGAAGCTCCAGTGATCTTGATCTCAGTTTGAACAGCAGTGACCCTCCAAAGGTGCCATCTAGGTACTTCTCAAAAGCTGGCTTTTCTTTATATTGTAACCCCTGCAGTGATCTTTTCACGCTAACCCCTGCTCGCCAGTTTCGATTGCAATCTTCCATGACTCTCTCTTTGACAAACCTTTTGCCTTCTTTCATTCCTACTTCTATGTTTGTGACCTCTATAGAGTAATTGTCCATTAGTTCCCTCACATGTTTTGACCACCCCGTTTCTATATTAGAATTCCACATGGTATCGAGCATCAATTTGCACCACCGGTTGTCAGGCAGGTTTCTCAAGTAGTTAAAGTAACACAGTTTTCCCAAATCTACCCTGTCCTTGATTTTCATCCACCCAAGCTCCCCCCTTACTGCTTCCAAAGCTGCAGCATTACTCGACCCTGTTATCCATCTGCCGGCATCATTTTGAGTATTTTCCAACTTCTTAATAACGGTTTGGTTTAATGGAATCACGTCCGTGCCATACGTTATACTTGGTAAACCCACCCTCTCCCACAGTGTTTTCCCCACAAAGACCTTGTTGAAACTATTTTTCCCTAAAAGTTTTAGTTGGTTCAGAATTCTTTTCCCCTTCAGAATCAGTTTGGCTGAGTAATTTCTGTACACCCCTCTTCCCGTTATATTTATGCTTACCCCTAGATACTCATACTCTCCCGTTTCTCCTACAGTGATTTGTTTGCTTTCCCCTTCGGGGATTGAGAACTCCCCCACTCTCCATCTCTTCGTCATATCTACCTTGCGTCCAACGGGTATTACCTTGCTTTTATTTTCATTTAGTTCGAGCCGCCAAGTGTTCCCGTATCTACCAACAATTTCCAGCAGTTTCTCTAGCCCCTGTTCAGTTCTAGACATTAACACCATGTCGTCCGCAAAGAATAAGCCTGGTATCTTTATGTCTCCAACATTTACCCCCTCCGCACTCTGAATTAGTTCGTCCCCTAAATCTTTAACATACAATGCAAACAAAATCGGTGAAAAGATACACCCCTGCTTGAGGCCTATATCCATAGGGACTCGTTTTGTAGTGATAGTCCCTAGACTGAGTTGGCTTTGCACATCTGTATACAGTGCTTTCATGATTCCCACAAAGTCACCCCCCAGTCCGATGCCCTCGAGCTTTCGCCACATACCTTCCCTCCACACTCGGTCGTACGCTTTTTTCACATCTAGAAATGCCAGAAACATCTTTTTCTTTTCAGCCTTTGTTGATTCTATCAGTTGGGTGAGTGTAAATAGGTGATCGGTGACTCTTCGTCCTTTCCTGAAACCATTTTGAATTTCTCCTAAAAAACCTTTCTCTTCAATAACTTCCTCTAGTCTACCGTATATGACCTTACAGAATACTTTTCCGATGTTACTACTAACTGATATCCCCCTATAGTTATCTAGAACTTCCTTATCCCCCTTTTTGTGTATGAACGACACCTTACTTTCCCTCCACTCTCTGGGGACCTCTTGCTTTCGCAGAGCCAGGTTGAAAAGGTTTGTCAGGACTTTAATAAGTGCCTCCCCTCCATTTTTGAGGAATTCGTTCGGAATTTCATCAGTCCCTCCCGCTTTACCATTTTTTAATTTCGAGACCACGTTCCGCACTTCTTCTGCCGTTATTTCGCTACATACACGATTGGATAGGTTCTCCTCCACCAGTGTATTTCTTTTTGGTGGGGACCCACTGTCCCATCGCCTATCGTTTATCTTTTCCCAGTGCTTGACTAACTCTGAAGCGATACGGCCTTTATCTTCTGTACTTTCCCCATCCACTTTGATACTCTGCACACTACTTTTCCCCCGTTTATTTACCCAGTTCCAAAATACGTTTGAGCTCGAACCCCCCGTTTTCTTTATTGTTCTGGCAAGACTGCAATTGCGCTCCTTCCTATTATTATTCTTTATCTCATTCACCTTTTTCCGTGCCATTTCATATTCTCCTTTCATTAGTCTCGTGTCATTGTTATCCACCCCTTTAAGCTTCCTACTTCTTCTGTAAGCAGCGCATTTTACCTTCCTTTCTTTTATAGCCTTTTTCAGTCCCTCGTTAACCCTGTATCCAAGCTCTCTCGTTGGGACCCTCACCCTTCCTATACACTCCTTCCCTGCCTCTGTTAGGCTATTTACTATGCCATCTGAAATACTCTGGACATTTGCATCCCTAGGTATACATTCAAGATTTGGTTTTAGTTTTTCCCGAAACTGCTTCCAGTCGGCTCCTTGTTTTAGTCCCCAAACTTCCTTGAAGGTATTTCTGTCTCTATTCGTCTTTTTGCCCATAATCTTAACTGTTATCAGGTTGTGATCACTACCCAACTCATTTTTTCCCTCGTCATCTATTTCTACATCTATAACCTCCCTCCATACGCTAATGTCAGTGAGTATATAATCAATTATTGTTTTCTTATCGTTCCTCTCCCAGGTCCATTTACCCTTACATTTCGCATCCCTGTTCAGGATCTTTAAACCAAGCTCTTTTGATAGGTCCAACATCTTCCTCCCATTCGTGTTAATTTTCCTATCACCTCCCTGTATGCCCTCCTCCTTATCCCCGATGTGCCCATTGAAGTCCCCCATTAGGACAATACTGAACCCTCTGCTCCCAAGCTCTGTGATATTCGATCTAAGAGTTGTATATATTGAATCATTCCACTCGGGCTTACTTCCCTCCACTGCTAAGTATACAACACCAACGGCAACACTCCTGCTTCCTAACTTGATTTTTGCCCAGACTATTTCGTTGGATACTGGAATCTGAGTCCTTGCTTCGGTGAGATCTGTAATCAATGAGGGCTGTAATTCCTCTTTAGCGTAGATGCCAACACCCCCACCCCGTTTCTGACCCTCAGTTCGCCCAGCTCCTATCCACACGCAACCCTTCATCTGATCAACCCGCTCATCCCGTCGTATCCACGTCTCACTTAGACCCATTATATCGAAGCCTCCTTCGTCCATCATTGTTGATATTTCGCTTACTTTCTTGTGCAGACCCTGTATGTTGCAGTACCCAAACTTAATGAATCTTTGTTTTTTTGTCATCACTGGCACATTATTATAACCCTGGTATGTCCCTGTATTGTGCATGTTTGTTGTTCTTCCTATGTTCCCAGCATTTGTGCCACTCTGGGTTACCGGCTGTGGTCCCCTACCCCCCTTTTCCCCAAAAAAGGCCCAGCCACCTGTAAGATTTTTTGGCCCAACAGGTCTGTACCCATCCTACTTAAATGCAGTCCGTCTCGACCATACAACTCTCCTTGTCCCCAGAATGAATCCCAGTGGTCAATGAAATGTACTCCCAAGTCTTTGCAGTGCTCTTCCAGCTCCTCGTTTAGTGCCATAATCCGCGAGTTCCTCTCATTCCCACCACCCATAACGGGGAGCACCCCTGAAACGATGATCCGAGCATTCCTGCTAAGTAGCTTACTAATTAGGTCCTTGTATGTGTCCACCAAACGAACTGATTTCCTCTCCCTGATGTTATTGGACCCCACATGTAATACCACTACCGGATCAGGCCCCGACCCAGCTACAATACCGTCCACTCTATCCCTCAGGTCCTCCACTTTAGCCCCCGGAAAGCACAGAACTGTTCTATTTTTACTGTCCGGACCACAGACAACCTTGTCGATCCCCCGAACTATGCTACTTCCCGCAACCACCAACTTACTTTTGGACCTCGCCCTATTTATCTCCTCTAGTCTCCTATTGTTTACAGCGTCCTCTTCCTCTCCAACAGCCCCACTCGGAATCAATATCGGTATCGGTATCTTTGACCTAGGATTACTCCTATCCTTGTCCCTCCGTCTCTTTCCAGGCCCTGAGCTACCTGGACTACTCCCCTGGTCTTCCCCCGGGTCCCTCCTCCTTTTTCCTGGCCTAGACCCCAAGCTACTATCTGTTGCAACTACCTCCATCTCCTCCTCTGTCTCTTCCGAATCGAGCACATCAAATCTGTTTCTGGTGCTGCACTCCCCACTGCCTTTGGACTTTACACCCCTATCTACCTGCTTCTCTGGCCCCCCTTTCCTACCACTTTTGGTAGTCCACGCCAAACGCTTTACAGCATTGCTCCGGCCTGGGCCCCCCTCATCTGTCCTACGTACTTTTCTAGCAGCCCCCACCTCATCACCTACCTCATTCACATCAAAGGTTCTACCCCCATGTTTCCTCTTGGAACCACCGACAACCTTCCATCCTTCTCGGAAAGCCACTTTCACAGGCGTAACTCCAGACAGCCCCGCCCTACCAAGTTTTCCCTTCAGCTCAGCAATCTCCCCCTCAAACTTAACAATTGTCTCAAGTAGGCGGAGGATTTCCTGACAGTTTGCACATACCTCTCCATATCCCATCGAGCGACAGTCCCCATACATCATAGAACACTGTTTACAAACTTCAAGCCCAATATCGCCATCGGTGACCCCACCAACCCGCCTCTGACCGACACCCCCAGTGACCTCTGTCTGCACACCAATACTTACTCCGTTGGCACCGTTGACCTGGACCGCGATATTACACGTATTTACCTCCATACTTACCTCCGTCTGAACAGACTTGCTCGCCATCATCAAGACAAAATTACGCGATCGGACAGGGAAAATTGTACACACGCGACAAAAGGCAACACGACGAACCGTTCGACAACTTAGCGCTCACAGTTTTATTTAAGGCCTCCTAACTTTGTCCCAGTTACTATACTAAACTAACTCCCCACAAAGTTGAATAAAATAACCTGAAAATGAAATATATATGATTAGTAAACAATAAAAATACTTAATTTCGATTCGTAACCAAGGAGACTTCTTCTGTATACTTGCGGATCGGTAAATGATGATGCGTTTATGTTGCTCCAATTGGAGATGAGATTTTACTTGGTATAGATTTCCTAAGAAAACATAAACTCAGGTGACATCCAGCATGCATAAGAAAACATAAAGCAGTAATAGATACTGAAAAAGACTCATTTAAAATAGAAAATGTAGAAGTACCCACTTTAACTAAAAATAATAACTTTACAAAAGTTGCAAAAATTAGTTTATCTGAGGATGCAGTTATTCCTCCAAATTCAGTAGCATTGCTAAAATGTGATTTAGACAAATTGTTTACAAATTTTATTGTAGAACCTACTGAGACACTTCCTCTTTTAGGTTTACATTCAGTTTATACAAATCAACATGAATCTCAAATTTGTCTTATAAATATAAATAATCACAATATCAGTTTACACAAAAGTCGACTAATTGGGAATGCATATCACGTGGAAACAGTGCTAGAAAAAGTTAATAATAATAGTCCAAGTATTGCTAAAGTGAATACTGCCCTACTGGACGGAAAGTCAGTTAATAAATTAGTCAAAGTTAACTGTTCAAAAACAGTTCCAGACCATCTATCTGATCTGTTTCTTCATTCATCCAAGAATCCCCTGTGCATTTACACTAGAGAAAATATCTGGGAAAATTGTTTGATTTTTTTACTGGATCCAGTAGACCACCTTTGCATTCGCCAGGGTGGCCTGAAGAAACTCTTCTAGGCTTTCCTCGTATTGGTTGTTCCTCCTTGCAATACCTGCGCGGACTTTAACAACCTCCTGAGGTACCTCGCCGATAACTGAAGGGGTAGTCCAGGTTATTCCCATTGGAAAATAAGGAGCTTCTGTCTCCAATAGAAGCCTACTCAGTGGTATCGCAGCCACTGATTTTTTAAGTTCTTGGTTAGTAAAACTCCTGGGAGATGTCGGAGCCAGGCATTAATGTTACCTTCTAAGCCTGTACAACAATGGAGGTGTATCACCTGATCACTGTGTGTTGCCTGGAGAACTTGAAATAGATCTGTATTTAATACATCGTGAGACATCTGATCCCCTTCAGACCCTTCAGACCCACGAGCATGCAATACCAATGGCTTGTTTTTGGGAACAAGATCTCAAAGTTCTCCAAAGATCCTGTCTTGTTCAGCAATCTCCGCTGGACCCTTGACATACGTTCTGTCCAGCCCTATTTTGCCAAAAGCAGCAAAATGAGGAGAATTTACAAGACTGGCTAACTACTGCAACTGATGGATTATCCGGTAGGACAAATTTACAGGAACTTTGGGCTAGTGGTACCACATAGTCCACGTCCTCCTCAAATTTGGCCCAATTTGCCTGTAAACGGGTGCAGTACTTGCATCCATTACAGGGCAATTTGGAGAGGTTACATCCTACCTAATTCTTTGTACATACGATTTCTACTGGAAAACGGGACAAGGCATATGCCTGTGAGAAATTTGGAACAAAAAGTCTCTGAGCGTGACCGTTCGATTACGCAGCTAAAAGAAGAGGTCGACGACCTCCAACAGTACGGTCGTCGCACAAATCTGCGTCTTTCTGGTATTATTGAAAGTGCAGGGAGGATACTGATCAGATTATTATCGATGTTGTCCGTCAAGCAGGGGTCAGCCTAACCACTGACAGCAGCTTGCACAGTCATCAAGTTGGTCCGAGGTCGATTAACGATGCTCCTGTTAGAGACTGTCCCATAATATTCAGACTAAACGACTAGAGGATAAGAGACAAGGTTTTCAGGGCTCGCTACAAACTTAAAAGTGCTAACGTTAAGTCAGCCTTCCGTAGTTCATCTTCAGAAACACAACATAATTCGGGAGTATATATAAATGAAGATCTCACCAAGACTAGGTCATTTATTGCAAAACGCACCCAAAAGCTACTGAAGGACCAGAAAATAAGTTACACTTGGACGTTTGATGGTGGCATCTTTGTAAAAAAGAGAGACGGAAGAGTTCTAAAAATATCTACCCTCACCCAGATCACTGATCTTGTGTGTGTGTGTGTGTGTGTGTGTGTGTGTGTGTGTGTGTGTGTGTGTGTGTGTGTGTGTGTGTGTGTGTGTGTGTGTGTGTGAGGTTAAAAAATCGCACTGGCACAGACATTTCCTACTGAAACGTTTTTTTCTTTTAATATGCCGCCGAAAAATTGTTTTCATTTACTGAACCCTGATGGGTTTCAAACATGACAAAAAATTACATAAAATTGATTTAAACTAAGTGATGAGCTTAGGAACTGGTTAAACTGACTGGCAAAAATTGATGTTACTCATTGATGGGCTCTAATTTAGTCCTTACAAGGATGTTACGCAAGCTTTTGTTTTTCTTATAGGCGATGACAGGTCGAAGATTCAAAGGTTCATTTAATTTAGCATTGGTAAAATTGAATTCATCTTTTAACATTTTTGCTATTTCGATATTCATTCTGTTGTACGTTAAAGTGAAAGGAATGATGGACCTCCTTTCGCATTCGCCCTCTGATATGTTCATACCAATTGGCCAGAGGGTTTGAAGCGTATTGATCCAAAAAGCTTCACGTTTTTTTCTAAATTCATCCGTTTCTTCTAATGTGTCTTTAATTGGTGGTTGTTCAATAGGATGGATTTCGAAATCGTCCAAAGAATGGCCAGGAAGGTTAAAATGTTGTGCTACTGGGGCATCAGCATTATGTTTTATATCCTGTTTGTGTCTAGTAGCACGTTCTCGGAAAGGATTTTGACTTTGACCAACATACTGTTTCCGACATCGCTTACAAGTGATAAGGTAAATAATGTTTGGTGAATCACAATGGAGGGGGTTACGGATCTGATAATGATTTTTCGTTTGTTCGGAGGAAAATTCCTCTTTCTGATCAGGCATAAAAGTATGCAGTCTACAACGAGGCTTTTTGCAATTAAATACCGCGCCACTACTATTTTGCAAAGGTCTGTTGTGTTCAATCTTCAGTGGTTCGAAATCGGTAGTTTCAGCTGGCCTTTCGAGCTTTTTCAGGGTTTGGGATTTCAGGCTACGCAGAAGGCGCAGCGAGTACCCTCTCGATCTGAGGGCGCCAAATAGAGTAGAACAAGCCTCATTGAAATTTACCTTATCACTTGAATTGCGGTGGAAACGAATGAGTTGTGATTTGATGATACCTTTAAATGTATGTTGAGGATGAAATGATTTTGTGTGCAACAATTGATGTGAATCAGTTGGTTTAAAATACACTTTATAATCTAAATGACCGGACGCCTGAAATTGCTTGCCTTTATACACGGTCACATCGAGAAAATCAACAGAATTTTCACTGATAGTAGCTTTCAATTTAATATTTGGATCGTGATTGTTCAAAATTTCTAAAAATTCATCAAAATCTTCTTTTGAATGTTCCCAAATAATAAAAATGTCATCTAAATACCTGAGATATACGAGAGGATGCTTTGCGCATTTGCTTAAGGCATTTTCCTCCCATTCCGCTACATAAATGCTTGCAAAATTAGGACTGAATCTTTTGCCCATAGGACAACCCATTATTTGTAGAAAATATTCTCCATTGAATTGAAAGTCATTACCTTTTAAGCTCAGCTCTAAAAGATCCAAAATTTGTTCATCCGGGCGTTTCGCATCCGGATATTTTTCAAATGCATTTTTAACTGATTTAACACCTTTATCAATATCAATGTTCGTATACATACTGTCGATATCCAAAGTAGCCAGAATTGCATTTTTCGATATTTTCAATTTCGAAATTTTTGACAGGAAATCCTGTGTATTTTTTAGATAGCTCGGATGTCTATTTGCTATAGGTTTCAGATGATAATCAATTAATTCAGAGATCGCATAAGATTCCGAATTACAATCTGATACAATTGGCCTCCCGGGTGGAGTTAAGTCATCCGTCCATGAAGAACGGTCTTTGTGGATCTTTGGTAGGATATAAAATTGTCTTGTTTGAGCACTGAGCTTAGCTGTTAAATATTTCAATTGTTTTTTGGTAATGTGACCTTCGTCGAGGAGAAATTTTAAGATCTTATTGAATTTTTCGATATTACTAGGCCAAATAAGTGAATCTATTTTCTTATAATGTTTAGTATTGCTGAGTTGTCTCATGGCTTCCTTTATATAATTATCCCGAGATAGAACAACTACCGACCCACCTTTGTCGGCTGGTTTAATTACTAATTTCTTATTTTTTCGAAGTTTCGTGAGGGCTCTCCGTTCACCAGCTGTTAAATTGTCTTTATCGGAGAGTATGTTCATGCTGAACACCTTTTTGATGATTCGTTTGCTAGCCTCAATAATTTCGGGATCTACTTCACTATCTGGAGGTGACCAACCAGATGATTCTGTAAAAGGAAGTTTCCGACCGCTGGAGTTTCTAAAGCGGTCGGCTAATTTCATTTGCCTAAGAAAATTACAGTTGTATGATGGTAAATTTGTTTGGTTATCAGTTTTAGGCTTTGGTGTTGGTACAAAAGTTAAACCGCGATCTAAAAGTGATTTCTCTTGGGTTGTTAGGTCATTGGTGCCAGACAGGTTAACCACATTAGTTCCTAATCCCACATCTGTTAGGCGGCTGTTACCTTTGCCTTTACTTAGTTTAAATTTAGGTGGTTCAACCAGTGATCGTACATAATATTGGCGGTTCTCGTGGTCCAATGGATTAAATCCTGAGCAACATCAAACTTCGCGTCATCAATTTTTGGTATCACGTTAACGTCCTTCACTTTCCGAATGGTTTCGTTGATGATGCTCAGGGTTCTCCTCTCAGCCTGAGGGAGTTTTTGCGAAAAGTTTAGTTCAGCGAAATAAATTTTTGCGGATCTAAACTTGACCCTGATATCGCTAAGCATATTCCGCAACTGCTTAACTACGAGATCAGAATTATCGTTTCGAGAATTCACGCCAATATTTAATAATATTTTTTGGGGACTGGACTGGCCCCTGTGCCCTTTAAACATAGAGCGCAGATGATTGAATTTGGCGCCGGGGTAACACTCCACCTGGATGTCCGGATGGGGATTTCGATCAATGCGTCCTAAATTTGAACTTCCAATCATAAGGATGTTTTTACAAACATCGGGGAGGCGCCAATTCCTTTTGTCAAAATTAACTCCGCTTTTATGCCGAAACTGGGAGAATTTAGAATCAAATGAGCGGCCCGAGTTGCGGCTCGGTGATTTGACTTTCTCTGAGTACGATATACCTGGTTGAACCACACTAGATGCAGGGGAAGGGGGAGAAGAAGCAGAAGCAGGAGAGGACACAGAAACAGGAGAAGAAACAGAAGGAGGAGGAGGAGTTCTAGTGAGAGCACTAGGAGAACTAGAGAAGAAAGGCTGAGGAGGAGTAGGAGGTAGAGGAACAAGACGAGGCGAGACAGCGTTACTCAATTTGCGAGCATCTTCAGTCACAATATGGACCGGAGATGTTTGCAAATTGAGGCGCTTACTCTGAGAGAAAGAAGAAGTAGAAGGAAAAGAAGAGGGAGAAGTGCTTTGCCTTGATCTTTTCTTATTTTGCTTTTCGCGTTGGGGTAGAGGGACAACACGGGCCGGAGTTTGCTTGCTCCCTCCCGTATTGTTCCTTACTCCAGACGCTGGGCGAAGTTCCGAAATATAAGACTCATAGGCCGAAATCGTCTTATCTGTCAACTTGTTTTTAAAGTTTTTTTGAGCCCAGATGAAGGCACGCGCCGAAGCGCTGTTGAAGTCTATCTTTTCGAGTCCAGGAGGTGGTCGCATAGCCAAAGTTATCTTAGACTTCAACTGGTTTAAATTTATCTTATAATGCTCAATTAAAGCATTTAACGTTTGGTTGGCCCATCCCACACTAATCTGTCGAAAAACAGAAAAAATGTGTGGGGTGGGAAGAGCCGGCTTTAGAAAGCCCCCTAACTCATCTACTTTCTTCTCCAACTGCTTCGGGAAATCCCGGTTGGCCAAATGCTGCTCTAGGAGCCCAATATGGTGCATACACTGAATCACCTGGAAAAGGGCCTTGACCAATCTAGAATAGGCCTGGAACGATTGTTCCTGGCCCCTTCCAGACTGGGCAACTCTCTTTCCCTGATGCTTCTGTCTTTTTTGAGCCATTTGAAGAATAAGTAGATGAATTTAAAATGAAATTAAAATGAACAAATGAAATAAATTAAAATGAAATCTAGATATTACCTATTAGAGAAGATACCTGGATTGGTTGTAGTCTTCAGCAAAGGTAGAAAATAATCCGTCTGTCTCGACGCGTTTCGCTTGGTTTGGCTTTTTCAAAGAGACTTTGAGGAAAATGATTCCAACTTTGGGAGGGCATGCATGGTATATATCCATATGTGGGTTGGGGGTGTTTTTCACAGCTCAGTACATAATTAAACTCGGTAACAAGCTGACAAATGTCACTCATCTAATTAATTCTTTTCAATCTGAGATGTCCCAAGTTTGTTTTTCACAACTCAGTTTGTGTCGTCCAAACAAATTAGATGAAGCCCTATTGATTGGCTTCCATTGAATTTTAATCAGTCAGTGAGTGGTTTGCTTTACTGACCCCATGAAGCCCTATTGGTTGGCTTTGATTTAAGTAAAACCAATCGGGAGCGGTTTGCTTTACTGGCTTCAGTAGTATGTGAAAATAATATGAAAAAATGGTTTGATAAAATATATTGAGACTAAAGAAATGAATGAAAAAATAACGCCAAACAACATGATGCCTCACGAATGTTATCAGTTGGAATGAATATCCCCCGACGGAGGTTTATGACGGAAAATATTTTACACCACGTAGAAATTGTGTGTTTTACCTTCTGAACCTCTACATTGTGTGAAAGGTATGAAAAATTAAAAATAAAAATAATAATTTAAATAAATGAATCAACCAAATAAATAAATAAATAAATAAATATATAAATAGATAAATAAAAATTAATAAAAAATAAATAATAATCAATAAATAAATATATAAATAAATAAATAATAATTTTATTTAGGAAATACATACACATGATTGAAATTGGAACCTATTTTGTTTTTGGGCATATATGAACTCTGGCACTCGCCTGTGTGTGTTTGAGGTTAAAAAATCGCACTGGCACAGACATTTCCTACTGAAACGTTTTTTTCTTTTAATATGCCGCCGAAAAATTGTTTTCATTTACTGAACCCTGATGGGTTTCAAACATGACAAAAAATTACATAAAATTGATTTAAACTAAGTGATGAGCTTAGGAACTGGTTAAACTGACTGGCAAAAATTGATGTTACTCATTGATGGGCTCTAATTTAGTCCTTACAAGGATGTTACGCAAGCTTTTGTTTTTCTTATAGGCGATGACAGGTCGAAGATTCAAAGGTTCATTTAATTTAGCATTGGTAAAATTGAATTCATCTTTTAACATTTTTGCTATTTCGATATTCATTCTGTTGTACGTTAAAGTGAAAGGAATGATGGACCTCCTTTCGCATTCGCCCTCTGATATGTTCATACCAATTGGCCAGAGGGTTTGAAGCGTATTGATCCAAAAAGCTTCACGTTTTTTTCTAAATTCATCCGTTTCTTCTAATGTGTCTTTAATTGGTGGTTGTTCAATAGGATGGATTTCGAAATCGTCCAAAGAATGGCCAGGAAGGTTAAAATGTTGTGCTACTGGGGCATCAGCATTATGTTTTATATCCTGTTTGTGTCTAGTAGCACGTTCTCGGAAAGGATTTTGACTTTGACCAACATACTGTTTCCGACATCGCTTACAAGTGATAAGGTAAATAATGTTTGGTGAATCACAATGGAGGGGGTTACGGATCTGATAATGATTTTTCGTTTGTTCGGAGGAAAATTCCTCTTTCTGATCAGGCATAAAAGTATGCAGTCTACAACGAGGCTTTTTGCAATTAAATACCGCGCCACTACTATTTTGCAAAGGTCTGTTGTGTTCAATCTTCAGTGGTTCGAAATCGGTAGTTTCAGCTGGCCTTTCGAGCTTTTTCAGGGTTTGGGATTTCAGGCTACGCAGAAGGCGCAGCGAGTACCCTCTCGATCTGAGGGCGCCAAATAGAGTAGAACAAGCCTCATTGAAATTTACCTTATCACTTGAATTGCGGTGGAAACGAATGAGTTGTGATTTGATGATACCTTTAAATGTATGTTGAGGATGAAATGATTTTGTGTGCAACAATTGATGTGAATCAGTTGGTTTAAAATACACTTTATAATCTAAATGACCGGACGCCTGAAATTGCTTGCCTTTATACACGGTCACATCGAGAAAATCAACAGAATTTTCACTGATAGTAGCTTTCAATTTAATATTTGGATCGTGATTGTTCAAAATTTCTAAAAATTCATCAAAATCTTCTTTTGAATGTTCCCAAATAATAAAAATGTCATCTAAATACCTGAGATATACGAGAGGATGCTTTGCGCATTTGCTTAAGGCATTTTCCTCCCATTCCGCTACATAAATGCTTGCAAAATTAGGACTGAATCTTTTGCCCATAGGACAACCCATTATTTGTAGAAAATATTCTCCATTGAATTGAAAGTCATTACCTTTTAAGCTCAGCTCTAAAAGATCCAAAATTTGTTCATCCGGGCGTTTCGCATCCGGATATTTTTCAAATGCATTTTTAACTGATTTAACACCTTTATCAATATCAATGTTCGTATACATACTGTCGATATCCAAAGTAGCCAGAATTGCATTTTTCGATATTTTCAATTTCGAAATTTTTGACAGGAAATCCTGTGTATTTTTTAGATAGCTCGGATGTCTATTTGCTATAGGTTTCAGATGATAATCAATTAATTCAGAGATCGCATAAGATTCCGAATTACAATCTGATACAATTGGCCTCCCGGGTGGAGTTAAGTCATCCGTCCATGAAGAACGGTCTTTGTGGATCTTTGGTAGGATATAAAATTGTCTTGTTTGAGCACTGAGCTTAGCTGTTAAATATTTCAATTGTTTTTTGGTAATGTGACCTTCGTCGAGGAGAAATTTTAAGATCTTATTGAATTTTTCGATATTACTAGGCCAAATAAGTGAATCTATTTTCTTATAATGTTTAGTATTGCTGAGTTGTCTCATGGCTTCCTTTATATAATTATCCCGAGATAGAACAACTACCGACCCACCTTTGTCGGCTGGTTTAATTACTAATTTCTTATTTTTTCGAAGTTTCGTGAGGGCTCTCCGTTCACCAGCTGTTAAATTGTCTTTATCGGAGAGTATGTTCATGCTGAACACCTTTTTGATGATTCGTTTGCTAGCCTCAATAATTTCGGGATCTACTTCACTATCTGGAGGTGACCAACCAGATGATTCTGTAAAAGGAAGTTTCCGACCGCTGGAGTTTCTAAAGCGGTCGGCTAATTTCATTTGCCTAAGAAAATTACAGTTGTATGATGGTAAATTTGTTTGGTTATCAGTTTTAGGCTTTGGTGTTGGTACAAAAGTTAAACCGCGATCTAAAAGTGATTTCTCTTGGGTTGTTAGGTCATTGGTGCCAGACAGGTTAACCACATTAGTTCCTAATCCCACATCTGTTAGGCGGCTGTTACCTTTGCCTTTACTTAGTTTAACGAGGTAACTAGACAAAAGAGTTTGCGTGTTTTGCCTTACCGAGGTACAAAATACAAAAGAAACCCTTTACCTCGGTTGTTTTCCCAGAACTGTACCGGCAAAACGAGGTAGAAACCGTTAGTCCACACAAAGGACAAACAATGGGGTACCTCGGTATGTAGGAAAGACAAGACTCTGTGTGTGTGTGTGTGTGTGTGTGTGTGTGTGTGTGTGTGTGTGTGTGTGTGTGTGTGTGTGTGTGTGTGTGTGTGTGTGTGTGTGTGTGTGTGTGTGGGTTTGTCTTACCAACTTGACGAGGTAACTAGACAAAAGAGTTTGCGTGTTTTGCCTTACCGAGGTACAAAATACAAAAGAAACCCTTTACCTCGGTTGTTTTCCCGGAACTGTACCGGCAAAACGAGGTAGAAACCATTAGTCCACACAAAGGACAAACAATGGTGTACCTAGGTATGTAGGGTAGACAAGACTCTGTGTGTGTGTGTGTGTGTGTGTGTGTGTGTGTGTGTGTGTGTGTGTGTGTGTGTGTGTGTGTGTGTGTGTGTGTGTGTGTGTGTGTGTGTGGGTTTGTCTTACCAACTTGACGAGGTAACTAGACAAAACAGTTTGCGTGTTTCGCCTTACCGAGGTACAAAAGACAAAAGAAACCCTTTACCTCGGTTGTTTTCCCAGAACTGTACCGGCAAAACGAGGTTGAAACCGTTAGTCCACACAAAGGACAGACAATGGGGTACCTCGGTATGTAGGGAAAACAAGACTGTGTGTGTGTGTGTGTGTGTGTGTGTGTGTGTGTGTGTGTGTGTGTGTGTGTGTGTGTGTGTGTGTGTGTGTGTGTGTGTGTGTGTGTGTGTGTAGGGGGAGTATTCATCCCATTTTTAGTCTCCTGGTGGTTCCCTGACTTGATATTATTACTCTAAAGTGGCTTGTCACATAAGGTTTGGGACTTGTTAATTAACTCTTAACCCGTAGAGTATTTTCAAGATATTTTTCATTAAATCTAGTAATGGCTGCTTCGAAACAGCCATTGCTGGATTTGAGGAAAATTTTATCCAAACTTAACTCAAAAAGTCATTGGTAAAAAAATTCATTTAATTTACATGAAGTTAATTTGAGGAAAAATTCATCCAAATTCAACACAAGTAACCATTGGTGAAAATTTCATTAAAAGTTACAGGAAGATAACATGAGGAAAAATCCATCTAAATTTAACAGTTAACACAAGAAATCATTGGCCGAAAACTAATTTAATTTACAGAAAGATAATTTTGATTAAATGTAGCTCTCATGGGTGTGTATTGTCTGAATCTGCAGGGAGATAACATCTTGGAGCTTTACAACAATTGTTGACAGGACATCGCCATGAGCATTAATCTTTTTACTGCTACGCCTACTCTACCCATATATGGAGGAACTCTATGTATGACAGTATGTGAGGAAATTTAGTAAAATTTATGACATACTTTAAACTCTATCACCTGACTGATTGTTGAAAAAAGGCTCTCTGAACCCTCTCCAACAACCAATCAGATGGTAGGTTTGATCTGTGCATACCAAAACGAACAGATAATCATAATAAAAACTACCCTGCGAAGTGGTCATATCTGTATTTGAGTATCAATTCATCCAACTTTAACACTAGAAATCACTGATGAAAAATTAATTTAATTGACAGGATTCATTTAATTTACAGGAAGACAATCTTGTTTAAATGTAGCGCTCACGGGTGTGTATTGTTTGAATTGGTTGGGGAGAACCTCTTGGGGCCCTCAGACAGATACGGACAGGACATCGCCATGAGCATTATTCGTCTGTCTTATATATGAATCACCACCTAGTTATAACTATTTGGGTAAACTGACTTTAGTTAGTAATAACTGTGTTAATAATACCTTACTAGCTGAGACAAGTTGTCGCCAAGCAACGTGGGGGTTGGGTGTGTGTGTGGGGGGGGGGGGGATTAATTCGTCTTTTCTCTGTTGGTGGTTCCAGGACTTGATATAATTACCTTAAAAAATCCTTGTCACAGAGGTTTAGGAGTTGTTAATTAACTCTTAACCTGCTGAGTATTTCCAATATATTTTTTATTTAATATGGTCGTGGCTGCTGTGAAGCAGCTATGACTAGATTGGATGAAAAATATCCTGCGAAGTAGCCACAGCTGTATTTGAGTAAAAATTCATCCAAATTTAACACAAGAAATCATTGGTGAAAAATTCATTTAATTTACAGGAAAATAATCTCAATTAAATGTAGCACTCACGGATGTGTATTGTTTGAATCTGCCGGGGGGAACCTCATTGTGAGCATCAATCGTGTTATATATGAATCTCCACCTGTTTTAACCCTATGGGAAAATGACGTTATTAAAATTCATTATAGTATCCTGATAGGATAGCACCGAGCCCGAACTAGTAGTATATCGCCAAATAGAGTCGTACACGAACTATGACTTGGTAATTAAGTCTTAACCCACTGAATATTTTCAAGACATGTTTCATCAGATCTTCATTATAAATTCATTCTAGTATCCTGACAAGAAAGCACAAAACTGGTAGTATTCGTCGAATTGAGTTTTATGCGAACTTGTGCATTGTAATCACTGTGTTAATAATACTTTATTAGCTGAGTCAAGCCGTGGGTAAGCCACGTCGGGTGAGATGTGGGTGGGTGGGGTGAGTTATCTCGTTTTTACTTTGTTGGTGGTTCCGTGACTTTAAAACAAATCTTGCTACAGGGGTTTTGGACTTGTTAGTTAAGTCTTAACCTGCTAAGTTTTATCACATCTAGTCATGGCTGCATCTCAGCAGCCCTGGCTGGATTTGAGGGAAAATTCATCCAAATTTAACACAAGAAATCATTGGTGAAATATTTAATTTACAGAAAGATTATTTGATTAAATGCTGCTCTCACGGGTGTGTGTTGTTTGAATCTGCCGGGGAGAACCTCTTGGAGCTTTTCGGCAGATACTGACAGAACACTGCCGTGAGCATTAAGCATCTCATTATGTTGTATATGAATCACCGCTTAGTTATAACTAACTCTATGGGTATTTTGACTTTATTAAAATTCATTCTTGTACACTGGTAGGATAACACCGAACTAGTAGTATTCTTCGAATCGAGTAATATACGAACTGGTAGTAATAACTGTGCCAACAATACATTATTAGCTGAGACAAGTTGTGGGCAAGCCACGTCGGATTAAAGTGTGTGTGTGTCTTTACTCTGCCGGTGGATCCGGGACTTTACTTGTTAACCCTAAATATTCTTGCCACATGCAGGATGTGGGACTTGCTAGGTAAAGATATTTTTTCAACTGATCTAGTCATGGCTGTTTCGTAGCAGCCATGGCTGGTTATGAAGATACGCTCAACCAAATTTAACACAAGAAATCATTGGTGTGCCGCATGTTCACTAACAAATATCATCCCTTCCTGTGGGCCTGCCTTGTTATAATTTGTTGAAGGCTAGCATCACATGTGTGTTAAAATTTCCACATAATCCTTGATATGCTCACTATGAATTGTTATAGCAAAACGTAAAATATCACTTGAAAGTACAGATGCATTCATCTGTATAGGCTGCATCTAATTAACTATATGATGCCCCTGAATCTTATCTTGCTGTATGACATACACAAGAGAGATCATTAACATTTTACCAAATTTAAAAAGACACTTCCTAACATTATCTTGTGTGAGTGAAAAAATACTTTAAGAGTATGGACTGTGTCCTCCCCCTCCCCCTCTCCCATTGGAACGAGCCTGATGAGTTCACTTGACGTCATTGACTGTGTCTTGTGGAGGGGGGTCATGAAAATCTGGTGGGGGCACACCATCATCTTTCCTACCTGTCACAAAATTCAGACCACTACATTGCCAAACCATTTCATAAAAATAAACTTTCTTGCTATTTTTCACATCTTTTGAAGTGTGATGGTAAGTCTATTTCATCATCAATTGTGTCAGTTGGGAAAGCGTGTTGGAGCTATCCATTCTCAATTGCTCACATTTCCTTCTGATAGCGGCAGATTTAATATGAATAATGTTATCAGTATCCTTTATTAATTGACGACTTCAATTTGTATTGTCTTGTACATGTCTTTCCTCATACTACGGCCTGTTAAAACTACTGAATCTGCCAGCTTGATGATAATGGTGTTGATGATGATGATAATGGTGATGATGATGATGATGATGATGATGATGATGATGATGATGATGATGATGATGATGATGATGATGATGACGATGTTGATTGATGATGATGATGATGATGATGATGTTGATTGATGAAAATGCGATGTCTGTATATATATCTTGTTTATATTTTGTGTTCCATTGAAACGGGGTGGGAGTCATTATACCAGAGATGCCAGAAACACAAACTTATCCAGTTCCACAAAATGTACCACAGACATTTGCCAAACTATCTTTCTAACTTGGTACCTTGACATGTATACCAAACACAGAATTACAAGTTAACATATAGCCAAAATCGAACCATACGACATTCCCGAACTGCATTGAGGCAAAAATCATTTATACCATCAACATTAAAACATTGGAATGATTTGCCATCTGTAACAGATGAAATAATATAGCTTAGAACTTTCAAAACTCTAATAAATAAAAGTAACAAGCCACCTAAATTCTATTATCACTGCATTTCTAGAAGCAGTCAAATATACCTTGCAGAATGCAATTAAATTGTAGTAATTTGAATGAAGACCTCTTCAATAACTACTTATCTGACAGTCCATTTTGCAGCTGTGGTCAAATCGAATCATCACAGCACTTCTTATTGGAATGTCCACTGTATGATAGAGCTCACCAAGAAACAACTAACCAACTCCCAAATCAGTTAACATCGAGTGTTGTCCTGTTTGGATCAGAACACTTCACTGAACACGAAAACAAAAACACTTTTGACACGGTTCAGCATTTCATCATGAAGTCAGACCATCTCAGCTATTAACTCGTAAGTCTTAAGATTGAGCTAGAGTTCCCTTCCATCTAGAAGTAGCAGTGTTCAGCTCAGCTATTTGGGTATTGCATACTGAGTAACTGAACCTTTTACAGGGTATGTTATGCAGTAGATAAGCAGGGTAACCTACTCAGGGAGCTAACAACCAAGAAATGACTGATCTTCCCAACTAATCGCAACCTGAATTCATAGTGACAGCCTTGTCGATCGAGTCTCAACCTGCCATATCAATGGCATCATGACATTGACAAACTGACCCCACTTTCCTCATTTACTTCACTCTCAATCTTTTTTCTCCATCTCTTTAATCAGTTTGGAAATACAAGTACCTCTGTCATATCACTCTAAACCATACATTATTCTGTTGTAACTTTACACTTTTAGGAGACGACTTACATAAGCCTTAGGCTTACAGTTAACTATACAAAAGTACAATACCTTCTAATGTTCATGTATATTTTATAAATTATATTTGTTCCATGTAACAACCAACCTTTTTTCAATTTCAATAAAGATTGTTTAATTCAAGAAGCACCAGTGCTAGTTTTTCTGTCTGTCCAATTGTCTGTAATCAAATTAGAAAATTAGTTGTCTCCCTAAGATCAGTGACTGGTAAACAAGACTCGGGTGCACTGACAATCGCTCTTGTTAATTCTGACGACATTAGTTATACAGCCAGGATGGGTTAGACTTGGGATGATCTCATGCTGCAATACATTGCATCCTGGATGTCACCTGGGTTGCCATGATAGTGCCTGTGCGATAATGTTGTGGCATAATCACCATGGTGATGTGTTGTGATAGTGTCATTCACAGTAGACTTGTCATATTTCCATCATCCATGTCGCTAGCTGGCGGCAACCATCTTGGTTTTGATGGTGGCACATGATTCCTATTGATCAAGTGACCTCTAAGCATGCAATGAAATGTTGTTTTGCTATGTAGGTTTTTTTTAGTAATATTGTACTAGGCCTATAGTATATGTGCTGTATGTGGTCTATTTTAGCCTTGGGAATACTTGTTGGCAATTGTAAAACACTAAACTGTACAGTCCAGTAGGTGTTATGCTTTAAAAATAATGCTATAGTTTTGTGTTGTGTGGGCATGTTCAGTTCTTCTGGGTGTACTGTGGTAGCATAGAAGCACTCTAACTCAACAAAGCATTCAAAATGTGTTACTATTTTATGTGTTCTGACTGTCTCCAGCTCTATTTCTGACCATATTCCATCAACTCCTGTTCCTTTGCTCAATACTCAGAGGCATTAGTCTTTACCTAAAAATAGGATCAACCAAAGCTTAGAATGTGCAATCAGATCACTCCATTCACCTTACCATTTACCCACCTATACAAAGTTGCATTCCTTCACCAAGTCATCATAAGTGTGGTCCCTGTCATTAAGTTCTCTGTATGGCACAACACATTCAGCACATGGTCACGTGCCATGAGTGCAGAAATCATGATGTGTATGAGTGGTGGCGTGCCTTCTGTGTACAACGCGTGAGCATATATGGTTATTTCTGGATCACTGAAGAACAGAGGTCCGTGGAATAGTTAAGTGACCTGTACACTAATATCAAAAACACTGACATGACACTACTATTTATATTTGCTATCAATGTTGTTTCACTACTATCAGCTCTATGGTGACAGAATGACCCACACTTCACTCACTTTTGTCTTTTCATTCTTCACATGGGAACTAATATGTGTTATTCCTACTGGGTCATGAGCTTCTATTTGGCCTGTTCTCTCCCCCAGTGGAACTGTCCACACCCATTTTTCCATTTTTCTGAAAACCCAATGTCACTAGAGCATTTTCACATTTTCTGCTACTCAGTGACCGGGGGGGGGGGGGGGGAGTTGTAAATCACAGTGTGTAATGTGCGTTACCATTTGAAATTGCCAACATTTCAATGTTAAAAATAGTTACTCAATTCTTCTCCAAAAACAGCAAAACAGCTTTATTTTATGATTTAAAATACGGGCAACTTCAGTAAAACCCAAACTTATGCCAAAACACATCTTAAAGAATTGAAACATATCCAATAAAATGAATGGCATTTGACCTAAGTTACTTGTAGTTGTAGTTGTGCTTGTGTGGACACTGGGATGTGGAACAATGCTTGCAACCAAGTTTTGTTTTACTTGTAAAATTGAAACTGACAACCAATGCCTGGGGTTGAAACTCTCTTACATGGTCAAAACAGGTATACTCAATTGGCAGTATTGAACTTCAGACTTATGTTGCGAACATGATATAGCCATAGTAGTTGAAAGTAACATTAAATGCCAGTAGTATATAACTTGTGAAATATTCCATCCTACTACTACTACTACTAGTCACCATGCTTCTAGAAATGTGAAATGTAATAAATGTGGGAAAATAGGGCATATTACAAGTCAGTGTACTGTGAAATTGAAAACCAATCCATTAACCAATAGACAATAGAAGCAAACTGAAAGTGTCCCAAACAGGAAGGAGGTAAAGGGAAATCTAGAGCTGAATCTAAGAAAATTAGTGAAACTAAGAAAATTAACCTTTGGCATTATGGTCAAGCATGTGAGAAATGTGGTAGCTTGGGTCATTTTACAAATTTTTGTGAATGAATAAAACAGTGTGACAGGTGTACAGTAAAGGGTCGTTATACCAAGAACTGTACATTAGTTTTAGGGAAGAAGTGTTTTTCAGAACATAACAACTATGGAGAAAAAGAAATTTATTTATGAAAGATATAAAAATAGGGAAGCCCCAGATCCTCAAAAAAATCCCAAGCAAATTGAATGAAAACACTCTGATAAAACAACCAAAAATAAAGCAGAATGCTAATACTGGCAAAAACAACAACAAAGGCAGAAAAGGAAACTAGGAGAAAACACCAACAGATCTGAAATGATTAATATAAATTTTGGCACAGCTTCCTTAGCTCATGTTCTGATATACATAGGAAAGCAAAGGATAAGAGATTTGCCTAATTCCAGATCTCAAACATTGTGTATCAGCACAAAACATGAGGAATCACCACACCTGTTATGAGATAAAAATCAGTTGCCTAGAATAACAGGAGTCTTTGGAAATAGCATCAGACCTAGGGAGTTGGTCCAAATTTATTGTTCAATCAATGGAATTCTACGCCCTCAAGAAGTTTTTATCTTAGATGAGTTAAATAGGAGGGTTACTGGAATTAGATTGGATATCAAATAATAATGTAAACATATGCTGTAGATTAAAGAAAAAGGAATTAGACGGCTGTCCATTTAATACCTCTTGTAATGGTCTTGCATGTCTCTTGTATAACCTGCTTCATCAACAACATAGAACTGAAACCCTAAAGTACTTGTGTGTTCAGCTAAAACTATTGGAGCTAGATCGACATTTGACTCCAAATATTTGGGAAACCATGTGTTAAAGCATGGATATATAGCTGAACAGATGGGCCTACTTGTCAGAAATAGTATAGTTAGTAACAATAATGGGAATGTACCAGAAATCTTAGTGAATAGTACAAATAAACATTATAATTTGAGGAGGGGTTGCATTGTTGGTAAAGTTGGAGCCATGACTCAAGAGGAAAAAGTTAGTAGATATAAGGCAAAATGTTACAAAAATAGATCCTGGGGATGCAAAACCTATTGAAAGTAGAGCTTATAGAGGACCACTGTTGAAAAAGAAATTATGGATCAGGCAATTCAAGAAATGTTAGAGACAGGGATCATCCAGTGATTGCAGAGCTCTTTGACCTTTCCTTATTTGCTGGTGAGCAAGAAGGGTGGCTCTCAGCATTTCTGCATGGACTTCTGATGCCTAAATCAGGTCACAAAGGTCACGAGCTGGCCCTTACACCTAATAGATGATGTGTTTACTTTTTTTGAATGGACGCAAATACTTTACAATACTTAACTTAAAGTACTGGAAAGTGAAAATGGATGAAGCTGATAAACAGAAAATGGTTTTCATGTGTCACAAAGGTTATATGAGTTCAATGTCATGCACTTTGAACATTAAATGCACCCTCTATTTTCTAAGAGCTCATGAGCGATTTTTCTTTGGCATATTTGCATGATATTTTGGTGTTCAGTTGTGACACTAAGTCACACACTGAACATTTACAAGGAGTTTTCAGCCACCTAAAACAACACAAATTAAAATCAAAAGCTGAAAAGTGCTCATTCTTTCTATGTGAAGCATCTTATCTTGGTTTTGTGATAAATTGTGATGGGATCAAGCCCGAGCCCAGTAAAGAAGCAGTTATTATTGAGTCCACCTACTACTGTAACACAGGTTATGTAGTTTTATGGGAATTGTTTTATATTACCAAACATTTATTCCAAATTAGTAGAGCTTACAAAGAAATTTGCTAGAGTTCATTGGAAGGAAACTGAACAAAAAACCTTTGAATGTTTAAAGGAGAGTATAAATCAGGTAGCACACTTAGCCTAGAAAGCCATGTGTACTCTATACAGATGTGTCAGGAAAGTGTATGGGGTTATTTGAATTGAACCCTGTGAATATGGTGAAGGACAGTTACCAGGGGTACCCAAAGAAAAACGCAAAGTATTTTTGTGTCATGAATTAAGTGAGTCACAATAGAAGTGGTCAACTATCGAAAAGAGGCTTCTGCCATCTCATATGCCTTGGACAAACTCAACAATTATTTACAAGAGGGGGGGCACAGGTCATCATCAAGACAGACCGTGCTTCCATACAATATTTGTTGGAAAGTCCTCAAAACAATGCCAAAGTACAATGATGGGCACTGAAGGTAGCCAGTTATAATTGTAAAATTGAACACTTACCAGAGAGACAAAATACTTGAGCTGATTTATTGTCAAGAATACCTGATGGTTTAGCTGAAGTAGATCCAAAATAAAATATGGAGTGTTGACAGAGACAAAGCTTTAACAGCAGAAGTAATAAATGATGATAAAATAGATCCTAAGAAATTTGCTCATGTAACAGTTGAATTGAAAAACAGAGTTCACCTATGGAGCCTAAGAGTGTAAATTATAAGGATGTGAATGTGAAACAGGAGCAAGAGAAATATAGTAAAATTATGGAGATTAAAAATAAATATCTTAGTAATAATAGCCCAGCCAATATTAGTAGCAGGTACTTGCTAATTGAAGATGCATTGTATTATATTAGTGCCACAGATGAGAATCATGGAGTTAGATTATGCATACCTGAACAGGTGTTAAGACAACACCATGATGACTTTGGGTATTTAAGGAATAGATAAAGTATATTTTTATATTAGTAGAAAATATTATTTGCCAGACTTATACAAATATATCATTATGTGGAGAAATAGAGCAAGGAATACAAAGAAAGTAAAATTACCCATGCATGTGGCAGATAGACCACCCTATCCTTTGGTAAAATAGCCCTGGTTTTGAGTGGACCTTTACTAACTACTCTGTCAGGAAATAAGTATATAGTTACTTTTATAGATTTGTATTCTGGTTGGCCTGAAACATTTCCAGTACCAGATAAGAAGGCAGGAACAATATGAACTTATTAATTGATCAAATTGTCCCAAGATTTGGTTGTCTACTTGAACTGTTAATGGACAATAGGGGAAAAAACTGTAATGAGATCATGAAATATTTGACTGAACATTTGAAAATACATCATGTGACCACTTCATACTACCATTCTCAGTCAAATGGAAAAATAGAAAGATTTCATAGAATGTTATTTATTTATATTTATTTATTTATTGGTGTTTAGGGTCACATACTTATGCACAATGACTAATCATGACCATGACAGTTTTATGGGTTGAGGACGCCAGAGTACCCGGAGAGAACCATCAAGCAATGACGAGCAGCTGTCAGCTCCCCAACATCATAACACTGCACTGCACTGCAGCACAGACAGGGTTAGATTGGTTGAAGACATGCTCACCATCGACGTGCAGTATGCCTTAGTACACGGCATCATTGTGCACCCATGTAGACAATTGGGGTTAAGTGCCTTGCCCAAAGACACAAGGCAGGAGTCTGAATCAATCGCTCAGATTGTCACCCATCTGAGGACTAACTGGGCTCAATGGTGCTTAACTTCAGTGATCTGACAAGAGCCGTTACCGCAATGCCAAAGTGCCCCCCTCATAGAATGTTAAATGATGTTTTAGCAAAAAATGTTTCAAAAGGAACTTGAGGTCTGCGACCTGTTCTTAAACCAGCCTCTGGCCGCTATCAGATTTAATGGGTGTGAGTCATCTGGAGTTTTTTCCTACTATCTGTTGTATGCAAGAGATGCGGTTTTACCTTTAGATACCATCCTAAAACCTAGACAGAAGAATGTGGGGGAGGATCCTCACAAGATTGCCTGCAAGAACAGCATAAGGCATTTTTCTAACATGAAACTTGACAACAAAATATGAGTTGATAAACAGCAACGTGTGGGAAATATGGAATGTAAGGAAATACAATTTGATGTGGAGGACCCTGTCATGTACCAGGATATGAGGACAAAATGAAAACTGGAAGAGAAATGGGAATACCAATTCCAAGTTATAGAAAAGACAGGCCCAGTGAGTTATAAAATAAAAGATCAGGTGATAGGTAGAGTTATTAAGTATCATGGGGAAAATCTTAGTTTAGCTCCCGAAGAATGGGAGGTTTCAGTATCAGATAAGTGGAGAAGAACTCAGAGATATGTGGCACCACAGTTGCAGTCAGCTACTGCCAGTGAATACAGTAGTGAAAGTGATAATGGGGATACTAATCCTTTGGCCCCAATTATTAGAGACTAGAGACAACTCTGTGAATACTCTTCCTCAGAGGAAGACAATTTCCCCATGGAAGAGTTAAGACGTCATTTGCGGTGTTTAGAGAATATAAGAAAGCTACAAAAGCTATTTTATTGGACGAACCTGTGGAGGTGAATATGCAGTTAGGTAAAATGGAAAACTCCAAAAATTAGATGAGAGATTGGTAATTTAATGACTAACATAAGAAATGTCTTACATGACAATGTTAAGGGTGGAACAATTTCTGGAGAACTGGTTACAGAAATTGTCCTTTAGAGTACCACGGATTGCATAGTTTACCTTCTAGAAGCAGTGCTGTAATGTGAGTGGAGGCAGGGTTGTGCATGTGGGTAACAAAATTATACTGATTTATAATTTGTTTGAGATTGAAACCCAGATGGACTGTTGTTGGCTCCATGAACAAACTTAGCCTTTTATTCAGTTAAAGTAAAATTCCAGATATTCATGGGTGCATCTTGAATTATGGAGATGTTTTGTAAATGGCATGAGAATCACCCACCACGCTAACCCATGCTTTCCTTCTCATTGTATGAGCATGATGTTAAACTGGTGTTCAATTGGAAGTTTGTAACTGGTGGCACTAAACGGGACCACTATAATCTATCTGTCAATATGGTAGTGAGAATGAGATCCTTAATATTGCATTGAAATCTATGATAGCAGACACTTACCATGAGCTCAGGTCCATAAATGATTGCCAAAACCTGAATGATTACCACAAACTAAGTGGTCATACATCATCCTCGCGGGAGAAGCACAGAGTGTTTAGCTTTGTAATGAAGTGGTTAAGCTTCTTGTTTGGAACTGTCAGTGAATATGATTTAAAAGGCATAAATGAAAACCTGGAATGGTTATCTAGAAATCTGGCAATTATATATCATGTTCAAAAACAAAGTTTGAACATAATAACTTATGAAGTGGTTCAAGAAAACTGTGGATTTATGATGAATTTGTCCAATCTTGTAACTAACTTTCGAGAACAGGTAGAAAGAGAGTTACAATGTCTCAAAAATTGAATGTCCTTAACAGAGCATTTTACTCATGCTTATCATCAATTAGAGATAGTTTTGACTCAAATTAAGCAGATGAAAAATTATCACCACGGGTCGTTAACCCTACCTTGCTCACCACAGCATTCATGAGTCTGAGGGGATGTCTGACTATCACACACAGTTGCTGCTAGATTTAAAGAATGAACTTTGTCAGTATTATCACTTGTTGACAACTGCCACTGTGTTTACACAAGACAAACTGGTGATTTTAGTTGCAGTACGATCAGTAAATACAAATTTTCACTTCAAGTTCAAGCAATGCCTGTTCCCCTGAAAAAAATGCCTCTCAGGCAGTAAGTAAGTTAGTCGCACTGTACAGGATGGAGGTAGATATGTTAATTGTTGATAAACAGAGAATTAGATATATACCAGAATTAGGCCATGATAAATGCATGGACAATATGAAAGTATTCAGTCCACTGATAGGAGCCATATGTACTATACTTACAACTTCGAGTTGTTTTTTGGCATTGTTTCTCAACACGCGACATGAGGTGAGATACCTATGTACCACTGATATCAAGTTAAATATAGATTTTCGAGGAAGGATTATGGTATATCACGATTGATGTGTCATTGTGATTCTCTATAACATGTCCAAAACATTGGAATCTGAAATCACATGGAATATTACAACCAATAGTTTATTATAGTTAAAACCTTTGTGTACTGTGGCAGGTGGTCAACTATTATTACATAGTTATTTCCATGGCTGGGACAATTTCACCTATCAGTTAATGTCTAAGACCATTTCGTCGACTTTTTTGTTTACCCAACGATGAAGTTGGAAACCCGTCTTGGACAGAGTTATTATTACACAGTTTACAATCCCAAAAGCATTATCCCATCTCAGAAGACTTACCAAAAGGATGAGCTAGTGTGTGAACGTGACTCAATACAATTGACTCCCAATAAACATTCACTGTACCAAAGTGAGCACACTTCATTTGGAGCTTATTGATTGTATTGATAGTCTATTGACTTGTCTGATGTACACGGGCCCATGGGCACAAACGTATATGGAATTGGATTTTATGACAAAAATGCAGATCTAGGCACTGCTTTTCTGTTGATGGGTGTGAAATGTTGAATAGTGTTGTACCTGGTGAAAGAAATACACCAAAGCAATTATCTTAATGTTCAACAGTTTTATCTTCAGCTACAGAACCTCCACAATGTAATAAATCTAAACCAACAGATATACTTGAGATGATGCGATAGTTGATTTGGAGAGTGGCAAAGAAGTCACCGGTACCAAGCCTACCATAAAATACGATACTGAAACTGACACTGTTTATACAGCTATGGGAAACAACAAAACAAGAAAACTGTGTGAGAGATGATACCTCCTATGTAGTTGACTTTGATAGGTTAACTTTGAAAGAAACTGTAGAATTCAGTTCATTTGTGTTACAGTTAAATGAACTTTAGTAACAGTATGGTGAAAGTAACTGATTGAGATTTGAAGTGACCTTAAGAGTGGCAGTAAATTGAAATTTTAGTGATAAATTGTATATGTAACTGAGAACAATGCCAGATTCTGACTTTGACTATGATCCCGAGGATCGTGTTTGTAGTATACTATATCCCCATGTGGGATGTTTTCCTCATGAACCTTGTTCTTGTGAATAAATGAATGAATTGTAACCATTTACCAGTTATTAGACCAAATACTTATGAGCCAGAATTTTGTAGAGCAGTAGGACTTTTACAACCGAACCTGTGTTCGGCTGCATGTTCATGGATTTCGATAATGAAGTAATGTTTATTGAAGTGGAAAGAGACCTGATTTATACTTATATGTCTTCATTGCCAAACCATGTATTTTTGGAAACACGATCACATTTTCCTGAAAGATTGCTGTGTCCAGTTTTAATTTTCTGTGAGTGCAGTCATGGTGAAAGAATACTTTATAATCATGTACAGAATTGCAGAATAATGGTCCGACAGAGACAGGCAGTACGATAGCGTACATCCTTTAAGACATTCAAAAGCTTCGATGGCATGGACCCCCAAGAACTATGGCATGGTATGGATGGGAATGGGTGTTGAGACATCAACGTCATCCTGAATTTAATGGTCTCAACGTCCTTTTCAAAAAAGGAAATGTGCAATCAGAATGTGTTCCCTGTCATTGTCCATTGACAGTCGAACACATTCTATTAGATTGTACTGATTTAATGACATCACATGGCGATTTTATAGTGTACCATCTCTGAGAGTAGTATTTTACACAATTACTTTTCACCAGATTCTCTTGTTTCTCAAAGAAATCAACCTTTTTGATAAGTTTCAAATCTTTTCTCTTCATCTCTTTTTTCAAAAAGTTGTCTATCACTGGGTTTATTTACACAGTATTCGTTCAACTTTTGGTATCATTATTCACTACAGTCCTCACTATTTATTTAAATGTTAAGATCATGTTCAGTGTTTATGTTTTTCTCAAAAATTTTATTTTATGAAAGAATTATTTTACTCTATATCACTTTTTATCGCCACGATATAGCCTTGGGTGGTAATGTGGTGCTAGGCACTAATAAATAAATCAATACCGTTGATGCAACATGATGTTATTTTACTCACAACTGGCGGAAAATTGACTGAAAGCAAAAACTGTGAAACTATGCCAACCTCAAACCATAAAATATCATCGTCGAATTGCAGTGTCCGTCTTGGTTTGAAATAAATGTGCTCTGAGAACTAAACCAGAATGTTACCACCATACTGCTTCCTATTACATCCAAAAGGATTTTGAAATCCAGGAATGCAAATATTTGAGGAAACAAAGGACTCTTCGCAGTGAGTTTCAGTAAGACAAACACTATCATATTCATCAAGCATATATTTTAAATATTCAATTTGAAGACTTTTAAGTCTTCAGATCTATGTATTATAATGAAATATATTGATTGCCGACAGTGAGATATCACCAGTACTATTAGAGGGCCCAGGATTCAGTGCTATATCACAACACAGAATGATTAAAAGATTTGCAACAAGAGCAGTACCTTGAGTAATGATGGCACTACTTACAACTTGAGTAAGTAATGCCATTCATTAAACCCACTGTTAATTTGACATAAAGAGGAAACATGTTTGAAGGTTAAAATTTATTTTGCATTGTTACATTTCCGTTATATACGTTTCTCTGTGGTGATATCTTTGTCATCCCTGTATTAGGTCTCGTCTGAAAAATTAAAGAAAACAAATTACAATTGGCAACACAAATATGAAAAATGATTTCTTCACTCACTTTAAACACATCCATGAAGGTTTTCAATAAGAATTATGCAGCATGATGCGACATAACCTAAAACAGGAATTTTGAATACGAGTTCTTGGGCTCAAAATATATTTTTTTCATTAAGACATATGGTATTTGTATAAACCGTTGGTCACAAACAGAAATTGTTGCTGAAAAAAGTCATGAAATGAATCTTTTCCGGACATAACTAATGGGAAAGACTTGCAAAAACATTTCTTGAATAAGTAAGAATTTCCATTTTGTACCTCAAATACACAGCTTGTTAATAAAGATTTTGTGAATGGTGCTGTCCGAATAGAGTATCCAAACAAGATGACCATGGAAATACTGTCCATGGACAAAATACTCATGGAAATAATGTGCAAGCACATAATTTCCATGACATAATGTTCATGGACACTTTGTGGAGCCAAAAAAATAATGCCCAATTATTTTTAATGTAAATGTATTATTTGTAACTTTACCTTAAAAAATTACCCAAATCAGCCTTAATTCTATGAGGTAATTGACAAAAAAGCAAAATTATCCCTAGACACATTCCAATATTTCAGGTAGACAATTTTCTCACAAAGTTAAATTGTCGAACCCAAAAAATAATGCCTGATTGTTTTAATGTAAATGTAACATGAGATTTAAAGCAATTCCATCCTGTTTGCTAGATGTCAAGGAATTCTGTCAAATATGACTTACTTGTTTAACTTTATAATTACAGTAAGACGAAAAATGACTTCTGAAAATTTCGATATTTTGGGCATCATTGCACACATACTCAAATGAATTTAATAATAAGAATTATTCAATTTTTAGCTAAAAAGAAAGTTATACACACCATCGAATATTTATCAAAATTTTGATATTTATACATGGAGATGTTAAACAAAAAACAATCGTAGTCTCTTATTCGAAATGCTATGAATGATTAACATTAGATTTATGGATATTATGTCCATGTTTATTATTTTATTTCCTTTTTAACAACTTTTTTCCAAACTTGTCAACCAAACCATACCATGCAACACCTCAGTGAAACGAACTCTACAAGTGCACAGCAACGAGGGGCTCTTTGATATAGCTTAGCTGAAATTTGTCTCAACAGCACAATATGAAAATTACGTGGGCGGATGCTGACGATTTGTTAGGTGAAGGGTCAACTAAATTCGATTTCCTCCAAGGTTCACCAATACTCAACCTGTGGACAAAGTTCATAAATCAATATTAAACAGGGAGAATTTATTGTCGTCCCTTCATCGCACGTAAACATTAATCATAGATCAAATTTCAGCATAAGAATCAGTAATTGGTTACGACGTCCTCGAATCACATTCAGAAAGTCACAACGTCATTGCACGTAATGACATTAGACGTGTTATATCTTTGGGGATATAATAGTCAGAAATACGTGGCATTCCTCAGATTATCTTCTGTTAAATCCAATCTTGTACGTAGCAAGGAAGTTGTCTTGTTGGGTAAGGCGTTATTTTTTCTTTGTATGAGTCCACTGAGGTCCATGATGCCGTGTACTAAGGCGTGCTGGACGTCGATGGTACACAAGTCTTCAACAGCTGTGACACTGCTTGAGCAGAGCTTGGACAGAGTTAGAATGTTGAGGAGCTGACTGTTGCTCATCGATGCTCAGTGGTTCTCTCCAAGTTCTCCGACTTCCTATAACCCGTAAACCTGTCACAGTGACGATTAGCCCTTGTGCATAAGTATGTGACCTTAAACACCAATAAATAAATAATAACTTAAATAGTTTTCTCCATCGCTGTTTGTATTTGAGGTGCTATTGAAGTTTTCAGTTATACTCACAGCTGTGGTTTCTTTGAACATTTATCTGGGGCTCAAAAGAAGTGTTAAAGGCTAAAAAGCCTCATAAATATGATTGATCAATTTCTCGACTGAAATTTCTATAAACATTGGGTCTTGGCACCCAACAATAAGTTACAGTCTCATGGCCAGTTTTTATCATGTTCCGAGAAATCACGGAACGCTTCACTGAATTAAGGCAGTGGAATATTTTCACGTAGCGTCGCAAGATAAGTGGGACGAAATTCTATCCTCACAGTACTGTCGGTGAATCACTTTTCCACACACTTTATTTAAAGTGAGTATTTCCAGAAACATGAAAACATGACTGTCGTCATGAAAAGGCTGCAACTCAAATATTGCGGAAGGCCCACGACGGATAAGGATCGTCAGGTTAACAATTTTTCGTGTATAAATATTATTATCCTGAGAGAATACACGTGTGATATTTATTTAAAAAATTATACTCTTCATTGTGAACTAACATCTATCTGTCTACTGAGGTGACACATAAGCAGGATGGAGAGAATATAAACGTCATTTTGCCAGGCCATTTTGTGCGATTTTAAATTGCAAATGCGATACAAAGCATTCCCATCACCAGCGTTGTATTTCAAGGTTGATCGAGGATCATGTTCACTCCACCCAGTTGATTTCGGTTGATTTTAACCCAACTGATTTTAGATGTATACCGTGCTTCCATTCTAAACATATTATGAAAGGGGTTAAACCTTTGCCTAACCAACTGACCGCATCTGCGCGCGTAATTTACAAATTGAGCAGTTGAGAAAACAAAACCACATCATATGCTCCCCTCAGTTTTTCGAAAAAAACAATTCAAATATCCATTATTTTGATACACTGCACCTTGGGTAAAGAGTTAATGCATAGGCAGGTTTCAATATCACAGTGTTATGAAAGTGAGGTTGTGTACAATCAGCCGAACATACTAACCTCATCATTTAATTCATGCTTCAAATCGAGATGCATTAAAAGTGTCGGAAGTCCATATTTGGACCTCAGTGCGTGTTATTACTACTCACTCGATGAAATAAATTACCAGTTAAAGAGAAAGTATTTTCCACCAATTTATTATTCGGTCACAAACTGTTTCATAATTCCCCCATAGGCGCGTTCTTGATCTTCTCAACTATAATATTGATCATTTCCCCTCAAGTCATTCTTCATCCATTTTGTCACTCATGTTTTCATCCCATTTTCAATTAGTTTTTCTAGGAGTCTTGTTGTTTTTGTCAAATATTTTGGGCATTCGAAAATGAAATATTCCAGGGTCACGGTTTCTCCTAAGATGCACATTTGGGACGCTCTTTCGTCACCTTTCCTGACCACCCCCCCCCCCCACCCCCTTAACTCGAGTGACTTGAATCTCACTTTGAACAACACTGACTCCCAAAATGAGGAAAGTACTCCACAACGGCCATTTCAAGAACTCAGTTTCTATTGTAAACCTCGAGCACCCTTCCCTAAATAAAACTAACCCTCTGCTTCAGTCCCCTTTCGCGATCTTCAGTCTCTACCGAAGAGTAATTCTACATTAGCTCCCTTGCCTGCTTTATCCATCATGTCTGAATACTGAAGTTCCATACATAGTTACACCATCTTCAGGTAGTATAATTTTTCCATATCTATTCCATCTTTAACCGGCATCCAACTGAGTTCCCATCTGAGCTCTTCCAGTGAGGCTGCGTTAATTCATTCAGTAACACGTAAATTCACCCCATTTACTCATATTCTCCAGTTTCACACAATATTATATTCCTACGCTCCAGTTTTGAACATTACGCCACGTCCGCTTGCGAGCAACACAGTGCAAACGACATATTAAACTTTTGATTGCCATCCATTCCATTTGCAAGGTTATAAATGGCAATCATTTCCATTAAAATATGTTGCTTTAAAGAACCGTTTTTACTTTGATACAGTGGTGTGTCAATATAAAAAAAATATCCAATGAGTAGGATTAAAAATATAACCCAAGATATAAACACCTTTTGCCAGTGAAGGAAATCTTTTTGCGTGCCCTCGGGTTTTTTGCGTGTCTAGTTTCAGTCGCTTTCGACGTCGCCGGTATCTCGTACACTCCGTTCTCGGAGACTTAACCCTTTACCCTCAATAAAATTAAATTTACTATGTCTGATCAGTCGGGGGGGGGGGGGGCGAATCGGGCTGTTAATCATTCTTGTTGAGCATCAAGAAACCACAATGCCTCCCAAATTATGTTATAGTTATATTATCTACAATAATATTATTTCAGTTTTGCATACAAAAGTATGTGTTCTCACGAGGGAAATGGTTTGAATTGTTCCCCCCCCCCCCTCCCTGTATGGGCCGATTGGGCAAGAGGTTTTGCCTGATGTCCAGGCAGAACGTGCTCAATCAGCTCATACTGGGGAAGAGGGGCTTGAAAAAAAATGAGCATAGGTTCACCCTCCCCTCCAGTTCGAAATGCTTCCTACATACCTAGCTTTCCAGCAGTACAGGTCGGTTATATTGGTACTGATGTGTAGATGACATTGATACAGAATATATGTATATAGTGTGTAAAAAATAATGTTTTTATCGAGTGAGTATGATCAATTATTTAACCCACAAGCCTTGTCCCGTGGACGAAGTAATTGATGCTATGCGTGGAATAAAAAAAAATATTTTTACAAAATATATAATTATTCTATTGATCCCATAAAATTTTTCTATCGTCTGCGGATCCCAAGAGTTGACATTTGCGATACAAATCTTCATTGTAATGGACGAACTGCGTCGCAATATATTTAAGGCAGCGTCTGACGTTCGTGTTCCAGTCAATTGCAACAATAATATCTACTTTTTCATGGTTTTATTTTCGATTTATCTCTCTTGATTACTACCAGATAAACGGCTAATTAAGGTCATTCTGCTAGCCTAACACACATCTATGAATCTAAGCAGAGATTAAAATACTTTTATCAAAGTGAAATGGAAATAATAAGATAAACACTTATTTGTTTCGCCCAATGTTTGCTTTTGCGATGTGAAACGATGTGGGGTTAGGTTTTTTCACTGATGGCAAAAATAATAATCTAACTTTGAATAAGCCCCAGGAAGCCATTTGTTTAATACAATAATGCAATGTAATGCAATAATGCAATAATAATAATAATAATAATAATAATAATAATAATAATAATAATAATAATGCAATGTTAACGTCTATAATCCATCGCAGTGCTCTCTGACTTATAATAGATATTGTGAATAATAATAATAATAAGAATAATAATAATAATAATAATAATAATAATAATAATAATAATAATGCAATGTTAACGTCTATAATCCATCGCAGTGCTCTCTGACTTATAATAGATATTGTGCCTCCAACAAGAAAAAAAGTGCTGAATGTCAAGGAAAATGGAAGTTCAAAAACATCACAACTTGTCCATTAAATCATGCATCCGCAGTAAGCATTTGTCATGGACGTCATGAATTGATGCTGAGCTATAAAGCAAAATTTATCTGAGACTTGTTATCCAAATCAACGACTACTAGTCATGGGATAAATATAGAAATAATTCGATTCCCTCCTGTTGAATCTCTTGTTTGCACATTTGTTCCTTGGAAAATCGGTTATCACTGGATGCATTCTGTAGACCTCAATGTCACTGCAGCGAGATCACACTTCTCGATGAGATTTTTTTTAAAGTTGTGAATTACCCACATTTGAAAGAGACGTCGTCAGTAGTATGTCATGGGCTGGACGTCCTACATTTGGGGAGGGAATGGGGATGGTGAAGCGACGTCATAACTCGTGGCGTAGTGGCCCCACATTGTGTTGTCATGGTAGCCCACATGAGCGGCCATCTAGTGGCGTCATACCATAGTGATACGTGGTGTCAGTGCGCATGCACAGCACGTGTTGTTAGGGTAATACGTGTTTCCGTCGTCCAGTTTGTTTACTGGAAGCCACATCTTGGTTTCTATTGCAGGACGTGGTTGCTATTTGGCCCAAACCCTCTAATAGGAAAGGGGTATGTTCTGAGTTCGGAGGGTGTGTTCGTTTGAACAGGTGTAAATATAATTACCACAAACAAACAACCGACTATACTTCCAAATCACCAAAAATACTTTATTTGGTACGGATTTTCCCATTTTGAGCCTTTAAGAGTAGCACTATACTACTTTACTATAAGGCGCGTGCCTTTGTATAAGAGTATTTTTCTGGTTTGGATTCCTGCAGACTCCTCGTTTTTCTGCATCTCCTGGCCTTCATATAGCTTATTCTCTGTATTCTTGACCTATCCTGTCTATGTTATGACTTCCCTGATCTCCTTAGAAAAAATTCGGACTTCCCTAGATGTGTTTATGTGCTAGTGTACATTGTGTCACATAGTGTGCACATCAGAGGTAGCACACAGGCACATGCTGGATGTGTCGATATGTGCTCGTTTGCTTATGTACAGTGTGCGCACATCACTTAGGCACATACGGGTATGTGAGAATACCTGGCATGGTAATGTATCATTTGAGGATACTTTTTTTGAGGATCCCTTTAGAGGATACTTTTTGGGGGTACCTTTTGTAGAATATCTATCTGAAGGTAGTTATGGCTTCTAATCCTATGCAGCACCTGGCTTCTGAACCTGGCTTCTGTATCATTCTCATACCCTTCATATATCTAAGGCAATTGCTTGTCCATAATCACCACCATCTGTCCTATGGTCAGCCGGTATTGCATTCACCTTTAGTATGGTGTTCTACCAGCCTTGCAGTCTTGTACCTTTACAACAAGTACCATTACTATTGGCTACTACTATCACTAATCTGTCCTGTACAGGAGTGTTTCACCATTACTGACTTGTAGCACTACAACAAGCTTAGTAGCTACCCCCCCCCCCCCCCACAATTCTGCCTTGACATCTGCCCTTGGCCAAATCTTTAATAGGCTCAATCAAATCACCCTATTCGCCTTAGCCTGTATCAGTCTATACAACACCTAGACCTAATGCAATATAGGGTTTCCTGCATATACGAAATTGTATGCTGATATCGTACCGAGATGTGCTTATGTGTTAGAAGACATTGTTTGTGTGCATGTGCACAAAGTGACACATTGTGCCTTAGCTCAAAGGCGTATGCAGGTATTTGACGATGCTTATGACACGGTTATGTATCATTTTGAGGATACCTGTGAGGATATCTTTTGCATGATACTTATTTAAACTATCACTGCTGACTTTCCCATAGTCACCGCTAGCTTTCGAGTGACCCAACACTATTCTAGTGACCCACTACTGTAGTCTTCTAGCACCCCTACGGCTTTGTATAATTACTATTGACTACAGCACTTCTTCATACTTCCTAGCTATACCTGACCCTGTCTCGACTCTGTCCTCGGTCAGGTCTTTAACAGTTGCAACCAGATTTCTCCATTCATCTAAACCCGCAATGATCTTTACATTACCTTCACCGACATGTAGTGCACGTTTGGATACCTTACCTATAAGAAATTGTTTGTTGATCGTGTCGAGATGTGCTTATGTGTTAGTATACATTGTGTCACATGCAGCACACTGACACACGCTGGATGTGCCGATATGTGTTTTTGTGGTTATGCACAATGTGTGCAAAACGTTTGCAGCACATAGGCACATGCGATGAAAAAGGTATCCCAGAAGGATAGTCGGATACTAGAAAGGAATTCCATAGAACGTAGGACTGGTGTTTGGTGGAATGTGCTTATGTGTTAATGCACAACTCGCCTTATAGCACTATGTGCTACTCTTATAACTCCAAAATGGGGAAATTCGTACCAAAGAAAGTATCTTGGGGTGTTTCTTGGTGATTTGGAAGAATTGTCATGTTGCTTGTGGTAATTAGATTTACTACTATTCAATCGAACACACCCTCCGAACATACCCATTTCTTATCAGAGGGTTTTGGGTCACATAGCAACCACGTCCTACAATAGAAACCAAGAAGGTGGCCTCCATTATACTACTGTGGTCTCTCGCGGGATTAATTTTCTTTTAAAACAATCTCCTTCTTTAAATTTCAGTTTTATGGCCACCCACACAACTGAATGTTACGACAACGAAGCAAGTGATTTGCAGCATCGGTAATCACTCAGTTAGCAGTCACTACAGAAAAGAATGCAGGTCTGCCAAGTTTATTATCACATTTCAAACTAACGAATGTTCCCTCTTTCCCTTGCCAAAACGGACCATATGGAAGGGTAACATTCGTTGGCTGATGAGAATTGCACTCCAGGACTCAACATCTCCCAAATGGCGACTGTTCGAGCACTGATGAAGATCTGATCTGACGCGCAATTTGTTTTCCATTTCAGAACGTATTGATCGGTTTTATGTTTCGACTTCTTTAGTAGAAAATTGGGAATGGGAGAGAAAAACTTACTGATACGTTATTTTTTGTGTCAAACTGCTTGACTTTCGGAATAGAACGCATCCGTTTGTTTAATCCCAAATTTCAAGCGCTTATAGTGAATTCAGGAAGCCAAACGGCTAATTATTTCTCTGAACATATTAAACATATGCAGCATGTAAAAAGTCAAGACCTAAACACCTTTTGAACAAAATCATATTTGTCGCTCTATCAGTAATGCTCTTTTGCGACTTTAGGAATAAGTAATGTTCGACAGTCCGACTATCATTAATGCTCTTTTGCCTTTACTGGTAATTATTACCCTGGAATCAGCTCTGCTTTGTGAAGGATTGTCTGAATAAGTTACAAAATCATACATTGCTACTGTCATTCTAAGAGTTTGCTTTTGCACGTGCCGTACACGCCATGCAAGCACGAGTCGAATTATTCACTTCTATACAATACAAAAATAAAAATAATAAGAGGACTTACCCGCTCAGTCTGAAAAAAAGGAAGAAAAGCTTTATTGACACTATTCAAAATCTAACTTCACACAAGCCACAAAATTCAAATAACCTGAAACTTAGGTGAGTATGTGGACTGTACGTTAACTCAAATCTTGCATTATTTCACGTTACAAGATTATCAGTATAGACTATAAATAACAAAATGGATAGTCGTAATTAGCAGAGGGCAACATTTACGGCATGTACAGAAAGTTTAAAAGGGTAGAAAGAAGAGGGTATGGATATGGTTAATTCATTAGTAGTTTAGAGTTTTAGGTTTATAAATTCAGCAATGCTTTAACCCTTTGAACCCAAGCGGCCGCTTTTCCTGACAGGAACATGATACATCATAACGTCATTAAATAGGATGACCGTTCAGTAAATGCGTGGGGTAGACCAATAAATATTTTCAACGTGCAGCCCCAAGGCTGACGTTGAAAATATTGATTATTCTACCCCAAATAATGAATATGGACTCTTCTAATTTCTGCCATTGAACTGGCATGGAAGATACCACCAGAGTTCAAAGGGTTAACCCCGTGTTATCTACAGTGAGAAGTGGAAGCAGAAAATATTTGATTTTTTTCTCCGAATGAGTGGGGATCTCATCATTAGTGTTTCACACTAAAGCAATGTATTACTGGACCGGAAGTTGACTACTATATTCTAGGGCCAAAGTCTCGATTATGACTACGTCATCACTCGAATGATTTGTTAAAGGACAAATCAAGGACACAGAGAGTATGTGAACTCTTTATCTAACACAATTACAAGACGCCATTTGCAAACACAGCTGAATGAGCAGAATATTCTGGTTTTAACTCCAAAAGCTCGTTCCAATGATGGGGTATCAGCTAGGTTTTATAGTCAAAAATAAAAGAACAGAAAATCAGAATGGTGATTTTGTGAACAGCACTGGCCGGATGTGACCATTATGTCTGATAAAGGGTTAAAAGGGTAAGGCTGAGGAACAGACTTCTGTACAGTTAAACAGACAAGACACTCAGTAATTATTTACTTTGCATAAAAGTACAAATACAACCAGATGGTTTTAAAATAGAATTTCTGGAAATCATCCTACCAAGCATGGCCAACGCCGAATGCAACGACTACTAGGAGAAAGTGTCTGTCGCCTTCTAACGTACTAAGTCCCTCAATAAAGAATAACCAGCCGTTCATTTTAGTGTAATATGTCAGAAATAGGCTAAACGTTGAAGTGGCGTAATAACGTTAAACTGGCGCCAAATCGAAGAACAAAAAAGAGCTATTTCTCAATGTTTGGAGATCTACAATAATAAAATTAGACATTACAGACACAAAATTACGAAAGGCTGAGTCTAAAATTATGGGCCTGAAAATAAAAGGTATAGAAAGAAACGTACAATTGGCATCGCTGGCATCGGGTGTGTAAATTTGAGCGCATAATTTCAAATAAGTAGAAAACAGAGAATGGAGTTTTATAGAGGTATTGTTCATAAGTATGGAGCTACATGAATCAGAAGACTGTTTTGAATGAAAAATGTTAAAAATAGACTAACTTTGAAGACATGTAAAACGTCGGTAACCTCACCATGAGGGAATGTTTATTACTATTGATACACGTTGACATGCGATTTCGGTGGCACCAATTTCACATTATATGGTTTTTGATTCTAACAACGATAAGGTCGTATAGATGAATTTGACACCGAATATAATTGTGTCAATTTTACTATGTTCCAAAATTTCACTGCAGATGGAGAGCTAAAAACGCTGTACTTCTCCTGTTTCGAACTCTTTTGAGTAGCAACCAAAACGTGGAAATAGAATACCGGAAGTTATGTGATAAATTAGTTCGACTTTCAATCAAATGATATTTTCGTACAAATACAGTTACGACGATTACCATGGAGTGCCCGGATGATGATGGTGATGTTGGTATGTCGGGCTCTTCATTTATCCAAAATTAACTGTATTAATGGCAGTAAAAATGGGTTTGGAGGTACTACATTTGATATAGTCGTAATATAGGATGTTATAGACACAGCTCAAGTGCTTGGACTGTTTAATTCTATGTGTTTAGTTGTTAACTTTGTTGAATGAATCCAGCCTGGTGAGTTTTGTTGGATAAAAATGGCGGACGGTATAAACTATAACGACTGTCTTAATGTGAGATGGACTGGGTTGCCGGCTGTTACTTCTTAGAGTTTGCTTATCGTGGAAGGTATAGAAGGTATATTGATAATGATAATGATGAATCGGAGTATCAACTGCAGTTGTTGGAAGCAAGAAGTTCTCCTGATTGGTACATTTCAAGTGTTTTTAGTCAACGCGGCAGTTGCATAGCTGATGAACACAGCCACGTTGAGTACACCCCACATACAAATCGTATCACAGAGTTGAGTAATAGTACGGAAAGTAATTTTGAGAAAAGCTAAACAGAGTATTTATAATGTTAGAGGAGATGAACAGAAAATTGAACAGCATTGAAGAAACAAAACATGACTTAAACCAAGTAAATTCTCGACTTAATAAAACTGATGTGAATTTGCATTTTGTTGACAAAAGGGTTACCAGTTTGGAGAGTAACACGGCAGAGACTGCACGAGATTTGTGTGAGCTGAAACAGTTCAGGGATAATATTGACAGTTGTATAAATACTGTAGTAAAGGATCATAAAAACATGATGGAACAATTAACCCAACTGAATGTCAACAATAAAAGATTAACCGAGGAGGTGGTTGACACACAAATGCGTTCCATGAGAGACAATCTCATATTTTCTGGCATTGCAGAATCGGAAACAAGAGACCGAACAACGGAAATGGTACTGGTTGACTTTCTGTCGGAAAAGATGGAAATAGAAGAAAAATTGAATTTTGAAAGAGTCCACAGGTTAGGCAAAGGTGATAAATATAAGAAACGGCCAATAATTGCAAAATTTTCTTTTTATAAGGATAAGGAGTATGTTAAAAACAGAACTTATAAGTTGAAAGGGTCCAAATATTATGTTCAAGCGCATGAGCACTCACACCATGCATCACTATGCAGATGACGTAACAAGATGTCCGCTCACGCGGGTTACCATGACAATACAACATGGCGCCACCAGGTCATGTGCCATGACGTCACTTCCGCCCCCTCCCCGGGTCCCCCTGAATTGGGACGATCTCCACATCTCCTACTACTTAGATCAGTGACAAGCAGTAAAACCGTTTAGCTATTACTTCATCACACTGCATGTTTCGCATATTTCGCTCCCATAGTGTCTAGTGCAATATCCGTTGATGTGGAGCAATCACTTGTTTAGACTATTGAGTGCAAGACTGCAAAATGCAGAATTTTTCAGTTACATTGAACTTTTACTATCAACTTTTAATAGCCGTTCCCCGACACCGTCATTGGCAAGTAGTCGCCTGTGTGCTAGAATGTCCTATGTCCCCTATGGGACATAGGACATTCTAGCACTCAGGCAACGAAGTGTCTATATCCACCACTGTTCACTGCTGGTCTATAATACGGCTGTGAGTTGAGAAAGTAACCCTTCACCCAACTTAACGGCCAAAAGCGGGAAGCTTTATTAACAAAAATAACGATTCAATTTTAATTATTTTTTCAATCTTTGTCTGCAAAACATTGCTAATGCCACCCTCATTGGAACGTTCTCGTTCCAGTGAGGGGTTATAAACTATGTTTTTGACGCAAAAAATGAAACAAAATTAGTTATTCAAGAATTGTGTTTGCAAGTGCCGTTAGACTTTCGTGTTAGGTAAAGGATTAACGAATTTGACAACCGTGTCCACGATTGTTCAAGACTGAAAGTGTTTCGACGAACACGGAATTTTTATTTATAAGCAGGGCCGAAGAGGCTTCCGGAAATATCGTTTCGTCATTTCTAGAATTAAGCACATAACAACGAATATTTTGCTGATAAGCATTTGTCGCACGTGACAAATAATGTTTTTCTTTACTCGATTGTGACAAAAATAAGGTGCCCACTGTAGGTGGACAGGCGAACATTTCGAGGCCTGCGGCTTTGGCAAAGGCGACGCTCAACGGCAAATGTGCCTGCCCCCCCCCCCCCCCTTTCTACAAACCAATACATTGCAAATCAGATTTAACGGTTCCCCTTGCTAACGCTATACAGCGTGCCATCCCGATAGCCGTGATAATGTGTTATTGTTGGCCCACCACGCGAGTGAATACCGGGAAGTCGAGCAATACTAAAAATGAATAATAGAAATCGGTAACCAATACCTGGGTTATAAATCTTCTTCTGTGGATATGAACTTAGCTAATCTTGATACTACACCGGTGACGTGTACAGACTTCATTTTATTGTTGGTTACGCGGTTTGTGGGTGGTCCTGTGTGGCATACGTGGTTTCGGTTGCTCCCATATTGGACGAGAGCGTAGCTTAAGTTCAGTGTGGACGCAACTGACGCCACGTGTCCAAACTTGGGTCACCGGAGGTTTGCGTGTCCACGTGACAGCTTCAAACTAACGAAATGCATAGATTTTAGTATCATGCGGGGGATATGATATACTTAGTTATGTTTAAAGTGACCTCTAACACATAATCATTGTACAATTACTATCTGGATGATTTTCAGTTAAGTAACTATATTCGGTGCGCTGATGGGGGGGGGGGGGTTGCCTCCTGCTCGTGGTGGTGGTTTTCCATCCACTCAATATTTACCATCTCTTAAACCATGCAGGGGTGCTGGCAAAGTTAGCGCTTTATGGACCGCCGGTATCAACCCAGTTGTCCACCGACTGACGGTTTACCTGGCCCCTTTGTACTGTGCAGGTCTACTTAAAAAGATAGATTAGATTATTGTGGTATGGTGCCCATGTCCTGCCATCTTGCGATCGTGGTCATAACTCAAAATACTCAAACAGGGAATGGCATCGCCGTTCTTCGTTGGCACAGGTAACCATCTACCAATAGTCCAAACTATTCTGCAAACTGGCTAACGCACTCAATGCATTCTTTTCCCCAAAACTCAATTTATACATTCTATAACCTTCGAATCTTAGTAGCATGTAATTTGTATCTGTAACCTCATGTTACGTGAACTTTAATGCATATTCTTTATTGGTGGAGACAGCTTACATAAGCTCTAGCTTGCTGCTGAATCCAATTTCCATACTTCGCAATCTTTTCACCATCTAATTTTGTAACATGCTTGTATGAAGTATCTTGAAATAAAATACTGTTACTACTAAATGTGGTGGGATGGGTGGGATGAGGGGAGGGGGCTCGCCCACAACTCCACTTTTCCCGAAAATGTATACACTGATGCCGGAAATCCCTAAAACGGATTCATATACTCTCACCTTAATATCTTTGGGTTCGTATTAATTCAAACAATATTTTATTTCCGAATTTTATAATCTCAACAATATAACATAATTACAGATGATGTATATAGAACAAAGACGGAAAGTGGATCCAGAAGCAAGCAAATGTTTTTGTCAGCTGCCTCCATGGTATTTTCACAAATTGTTTGTACATCAGCAAGGCGAGTATACAGTTAAAACTAGAAGTCCTGTCATGAAATGCGCACAAATGGCACGTCGATCTGTGCGTTAATCTACGCGTTATGACCAGAGTAAGGCTATCAAATTCTGTACATATGGCCCGTGCACAAGCAATGTGTCAGCCAATGGTCCACCGGGTAACCCGGAGGTCCCTTGGCAGAAATATTGCTTGTGTTTGCTATGAGTAACCAGGAGAACCTGCCGTGCTTTGGATGCCATTCGATATGGCAATTGTGCGCAATTCCTACGCGCAATTAAGCCGAGATAAGCGAACAGTTCGTGACAGGACTTCTAGTTTTAACTGTAGTTGTTTTACACAAAATGAGATGAAATATGCCTGTATTCGGGAATAATAAAAATAAGAGGAAAATGCTGAAGAAGAAAAGACTGCTTTATAGTTGTAATTGTATTTATATTTGGACCATGCGGGTTGTTAGCAAGATGAGATTGGGGTTGTTCCTTTAGAGACGGACAAGTGGTGTAAGGACTAACAGCAAACGGTATGAGTAAAAGGTATAAGTTTGCTCTCTATTAACAGGGCAGTGTATTGGCTTCCGATTACTCGATTGGGCTTAATATAGTTGACATTGATTCGCTGTGATATGACTGAGCAAGGGAAATATTTAAAGAGAAGTGAGGCATTTTATAAAAAAAAAAAACCCATAAAATCCCTGTATGGGCGACTTGACGGGCAGAATCACAAGTCAGGTAAACAAGTCATCCCGAACCCATTGCCCGTGGGTGCAATGAGCTCGTGATACGTTGCCCGCCCAACCCGTAACTCCACCGATCTAGGCCATATAATGACACAACACAAATACAAGATCATGTTCGCCCAACAGTTCACTTTTGTGTTGCCCATTTACTGAGGAGTCCCGCGGATGTGCTACAAGAGAAGTAAGATGCACAAACAACAACAGGAGATTAGCATCCACATTCTCAATTTAATTTTCGACAGGAGAGAATTAAAATTAAATTAAATTTGGGTTCACTTGTCTATAGTAACTGTTATTCCTCCAGGTTCTGGGAATTTAAGCCGTCAAAAAATACTCCAATTGCCATGGAAGGTTATTTTGTCTCCAGCGAAGACCCTTAATCTTTACCAACGATACGCACTCTTAAACGAACACGAGGTGAAATGGAATGGGAGGCAATTTTTTCCTGTACCCCACTTCATTTTGCCTGGCGACGATTCTTGCGGTGTCAGCGTATACAATTCAGCTGTATTTGTGGAAAAACGAACTTTCAGAAACATGTTCAAATTATGAAATCCGTAACTAATTTTGATTTTGAACGATTCGGTTATTCTAAAAAAAAAACACATTTTATAAATGCTATGTGATGAAGGTTCTTGTCACATAGTTATGACGTCACACCTTTGTTTAAAATAAATGATATATTTCGTAGAGTTGATAAGAGCATATGGTGTCTTCAACAAATACCACCCAAGCTTTGCAACACCTGGGCGATAAAAGATATCTTTCGAGAACAAATGCAAAGAATTGGGACAGCTCTGATAAACAAAAACCCGTAAAAACATTTCAGTGATCTGTATTAAAGCTGTTCCCCGACAGGCCCTTATTCCGACCAAGAACATGATACATAATAATTCCATTAAATCTGATAGTTGCTAAACGCGTCTGTGGCGTAGACCAATCGATATTTGCCTTGGGGCTGCACGTTGAAAATATTAATTAATCTACCCTTAAATAATGAATATGGACTCTTCCCTTTTCTGCCATTGAACTGACATGGATGATTGGATGATGCCACTAGAGTTCAAAGGGTAAAAAGTATCTGAACCTATTCACGCACAATTTGGAACTTCCACACGTGGTGATACGATACAACGGTTCGCACATAAAATAAAACTAAATGTACGATAAAAATGATGTTTTCCGTATGACTATAGCTAGATTTTGCCGACTTAAAGAAAGAAATTATTGAAAAGAATGAGAATGAAATGTCAAATTAAGTTAATTTTGTAGCGGTCGAGGTATAAAGGCCATTTACCAACCCGCCTGGTTGGTCCGGATCTCAGTCTCGTGGTAAATCGGTCGCTTTGTGTGCTGGAGGTCGACGGTTCGAACCCCGACTCCCGCACTTATCTCTCCTCCTGTTACATTTGGGGGCTCGTTCGATCCTCAGCAGTAGATGGCACTGCGGGTGTTTCGACCGCTCTGAGCGAGGAACCTGGGTGAGATTCACATGTGGTGAATCTCAAAAGAAGGGGAGAGTAGTGTAGCGGTCGAGGTATAAAGGCCATTTACCAACCAGCCTGGTTGGTCCGGATCTCTTAGTCTCGTGGTAAATCGGTCGCTTCCCCGACTCCCGCACTTATCTCTCCTCCTGTTACAATTTAATCAAGACTTGATAATGAGTCTTTCTTGCTGATTGTGTGTCTTGTGTTTGTTTCTAAGAAAACAACTCTGTGACAAGTCGTTTACACCATATCAGCTCGTGATATTGAACATACAATCGCTCGGGCTAACACCCTCGTGATTTAATATTCAATATCACTTGCTTTCTAGGTGTAACCTATACTTTTCAGATCTTTTACTATGAATAATGTAATTGCCTTAAATGTAAATACTATTGATAATTACGGTTATGCGATGCTACAAAAAAAATATACAGAAAAGTAATATTTCTAAAAAAACTGAATTCACATCCGTTTCGTGACAACACAAGAAATGTTTTCATTATTCATATTCACTGTTGATATTTTGAAGTCAGATCAGGGGTGGAACCAGGATGGGTACTAACCCCCCCCCCCCCCCCACATCGGGAAAGATTAGCCCCACCCCAGTGGAAATCGGCCAAATTCGTCGGGGAGATAAAATGATGCGGATAATAAAATGATATTTCAGGAGAACAATTCGTGGCCAAATGTGGCTCAGATATCCAAGAACAAAGTTTGGAAATCAGAATTTTTCAAACGCAGCGATAGGGCTGCGTGGGGATATGTTCCCAAAACTCTCGGCTTTGTTTTCGCTGTCTGTTTGTTTACATTTAGGTCAAGGTCATCGGGGCCGGAAAAGCGTCCATATCCAATGTTGACTAAAATCATATAATGAGAAAGATCGCCTTAATACTACACAATATATTATTATATCGAGACAGCACAGTTGCCATATTAATTGCAAGGTATCAATATTGTTTTTCGCTGAATATGCGCATTTTTTCGCTGAATATGCGCATTTCCCTCCGTCATGGAACCAATCTTCAATAAAACAAAAATGCAGACAGTGTTGTCCCTTTCTCAAAAGTAGCCCTGTCACTGCATCGTAAAGTGTTTTGAATGCCTAGCTTTGTTCTTGGGTATCTGAAGAACATTTGGTCACGAGTTGTTCTCCGGGAATATTATTTTATTATCAGTTGTGGTACGAACACGGTAGCAGACTTCTAATGGTGCCTTCAGTCAACTACTTTGTGAGTCGATGGCATACATTTTTTGTGTTCAACACATCACACCTTAATTTTGGTGTACAATATGTGAATATTTTATTTGAAATATTTTATTTCAATTTTTGGAAAATCAGAGGTTGGAATTTCAAAGTAAACAAATTTCCCTTACTCACTGTATGTGGAGAGTGGATTGTTACTCAGTGACCCACGGAGTGGAGTTATCACCCAAAGTATCACTTTCAAATTTTGTACACATGGATAAAAAACACAAACAATGTTTCAGCCAATGGACCTCCGGGTTTAGCCCGGAGGTCCACTGGCTAAAACTTTGCTTCTGCTTGTTATGCTTTGCAATAAATTTGCAATTATTTCTTGGGTCGAATCTCCACTCCACGGATGATTTAGTTTAAACAATGTTTATTGAAGGAATATGGTATATGTTACAGAATTGAATACCAGTAGAGTGACAGTGATGGTGCGACAGCTCAAAATATAACATATATTAACAGTAATCAGATTGCCGAATGATGGAGGGATTTGACAGGAAGCTTGTAGCTTATGTGAGTCATCTCCCCGAGTCATACATACAGTTACTCAAAAAGGTGGTATGGACCATATGGATTCACACATGGACTCACACATCGCCGTCTGGAGGCCAGGACCAGTGGTCACCATGTCGATTTGGTTTTGGGGTAAGTCATCGTCCCCCGACCCGAAATCAAGTCAGGCCTTCTCACCCCCGCACACACAGTGAGGGTCCACCAGAAATCCCAAGAATGTGAGCGAATGATTGTGGTACCATTCACATATCACCCAACGACATGAATCCCAACATACGCTTGTAGCTGCACGTGCACAGATCCGACGCCCGGACTGGACACAAGACTGAAGAACGACTGTTGGCAATTCTGATCGTAGAAAAATGGCGCATACGTGGCCCAGACCGCCAGAGAGCGATGCGTGACATTGTTTAACCCTTTACCCAACGAATCGCCCGCATCCGCCCGCGTAATATGCAAATTCAGCAGTTGAAAAAATATTATTTTTCAAAAAATTTCAACAAAACCATATCATGTGACCCCTCGTTGGAACGAGCTCGTCGAGCTCGTTCCAACGAGGGGTCACATGATATGGTTTTGTTGAAATTTTTTGAAAAAGTTTAAAAAATGATATTTAAAATAATAAATTTTGATATCGTCTGCGTTGGGTAAAGGGTTAAACCTGGCATGTAAATGACAATTTGATGTGAAAAGAAAATATAAAAGGGGAGTTCAGAAATTAAAAAAAAATACAATAAGAAACCAGCTTGAAAACATGAATGCGCTGCCTTCATTTTCAAAAGATAGTAAGCAGTGTATGCACGTTTAATAAGGATAAACACTGTAACAACCTTGATATAGCCATGGCGGTGCTGACGTCTGAATAAGGTGAAGAAATCCAAGTTATAAGGGGAAATATGGGTAACTTCAACCGGCTGGTCACGTATGGAGATCATACAAGGTAATGGAAGCGCCCACTTGATAAGATGAACTCGTGCACCACTTCCAAAACAAGATGGTTCTTCTGATTATTCAAGAATTCAGATGACTTAGTGACAACACACTCTTCACGTACTGTATATAGCACCTTAAGGTGTGTGTTTCAATATTCACCCGATGTTACTTATGCGTTATTGCCTCGAGACGATCTTACATTGGTAAAATTATTCTAATTCATGTGCTTTGGGGCTGACGGAGAACTATCGGTTGACGAAACTACGATTTTCACGAATAGTGTTTCCAAGTCGATAGCAAGAAAAGCGAGGAAAACATTGCACAGAAACTGAAATCATTTTTATCTACATGACACCAGGGGTAGCGTAAGCTCGATAAAAGTGGAGGGGCACAAATTTACAATGTTACCATAGTTCGTCCCCGGGTGAGAAAGGTTAGAATCGCATATCGGTAAATGTACCATGACTCGCTACAGTGCCTCGTTTAAATGAAGATGCCGCTGTGTGGCCACTGTCTTGTCCGTTTCTTTTACTTCAACCATCTTCCAACCCGAAGGCTAGCCTTCGGGTTGGAAGATAGTTGAGGTAGAAGAAACTGACCGGAACGATCAAAAGGGGCATTATTTAGCGAAATATTGTTTGGATTTGAAATAATGTTACAGGAATGCCTATGTAATGACTCTATTGCACGCGCTCATTTTAACTCATTGTGTAACTACGAAACATATCTGTGGAAAAAAGTGGAGGGGCACGTGCCACCTGTGCCCCTAGCTCCGCCGCCTCTGCGTGACACCCATCGACAATTATACACAAACACTACAATTATAGCTTTCACTTGCAGTCTCATGGACCATCGTCCTGTTTTTGTGATAAACTGTAATTCAGTTAGAAATTCCCTTTATAATATTACAAGCAAAGATTTCCCCCAAAAATAAAAAAATGTATCATTATACCAACTGTTGAATAAAGAAATGTTATCTAACTCTTTTGTGTTACCTAACTGCGTGCAAGTTATTCCAAAAACTGAAACTTTTTTTATTCACCATCGCCATCCATATCTGTCCATAATGCTAAGTATTCAAATACAGCATCAGAGCATGTTTGGATGAAGCACGATCAACAATTCCGCTCTAGACAATGCGATAAAACAATGTGCATGTACTGGTGACAAATCTGTCCCACGTGTCACAACCTCAGCTCATGCTGAAATTGATGTCTTTAGTTTAAACATTATTTATTTGCAAGTTGCATTATAATACAATAGAACATAGAATACATATTTGTGGATTCAACAGAAAGCTAAAAGCTTATGTTAAGCTGTCACCACACTATTAACATATTTCACATTATTGGCAAATGTGACGGCGATTTACAGTCAAGTTGGTTACAAAACAAAACAACAAAGAAACAGAATTAAAGGTGATCAATAAGAAGAAAATGAAGAAGGGTATGAATGAAGTAGGAGTAACAAGAAATATTGTAAACGAGAGACAAAAGAAGCGTCAGAGCTTTGTTAATTCAGAGAGTAATTTTCTTCCGATTAAATATGTTCGTTTGATTGATTCGGACTGCTCACACCTGGTATCCACGCCGACCTGTCTAGGGTTTGATGCCTGAAAGTGATAGAGAATTTTGTGCTATGCAGATTTCCTGATTTTATTTGAAACGCTCCGTTTTCAGAATGTTTGACAGGACAGTATTAAATATATTTCTGTTATTGAAGTGATCATAAAACTCCAATCCATACAGGAGAATATCACTATCTATGAAGCACGCTAGGGGTCCAACAGTTCCATTCCTTATTATGCTAAACATTGGACATTCTAACAAGAAATGGTCTGTAGTTTCACGCTCTCCACATACACATAAATGATAAAGAAAAAAATAACCAAGTGGTTCACATTGAGGTAGTCGTTCAAATTACTACAAATTGATGTGTTTAGAAATCTGATGAGTGAATAGTACTCTCGTTCCACAATCAGTGACACTTTTACATTGACACTTGTTTTCATCTTAAGGCGCCATATAAGTATGGGAAATTTGCTCACTTTAAACTCAACATAAACAAAACTCAAAGAATCACCTTCACCCGTAGGTTCAAAAACCGCGATCTTGATTTGACACTAAAAGATGAGGTCCTCCCAGAATGCACCCAGGCTAAATAACTCGGTATTACCCTTGACTCGAAATTGACCACCACGAAGCAGACTAACAACATCGCCAATATAGGTATCACAGAACTAAATATTTCCCCTTAGGCCACCATTATATTGTTCATGCGAAAAAAAATATGAACACAAAAATTTAATTTTGGAATTCAAATATCTTTGTCAAGTATAGCTCTTCAGACAACTTTTTCTGACCCCAAAACAGGGGGTCATGTAACACACAAGAGAGAAAGAAAAAATTACACGAAGGGAAGTAGCGGCCACGTACACATTTTTTCAGGGAATTCCCCAAAAAACCACACAAAAAGTAAATTGTATTTTTGAGGTCCCAAAGTTATCAAATCACCCTCGTTTTTGTCAGGAATATTCATCAATAATGCAAGATGTCAATAAAATGTTTATTGAAACAATATATTTTCCCCAGGCTGTTTATTTTCAGAGATTGCATCATTTCAAGGCGGGTAACTCTAATTCAAATATTTAGTTCAGCGATACCTATAGCGACCCGACGAATTAATCTGCTAAAAATGCTCCGAGGAACATTATGGGGGCCAACGAAGCTATTCTACTAAAATTATATAAAGCATTAGTTCGCCCCGTACTGGAATACGGGGCCATTGTACTCAGCGAAACGCACAAAAACAACCTCTGTAAACTTCAAAAGGTCCAATCGCGCGCTCAGAATTGCCATCCGTGTCCCCGCGATACCCCAACAAAATTTCTCTACGAATGAGCCAACATCCCACCACATGGTAGTAAAGGAAGAATACCAACAAGCACGAAATAAAGTAAATAAGATTAAAGACGATAATCGGAGAGTGCGAAATAGCAGTCTTATTGGGACGATAAGAATGAAAGGGGGGTTCGAGTTCGAACGTATTTTGGAAATGGGTGAATAAGCGTAACAAAGGAAGTAACCCACACAGTATGAAAGTAGACGGCAGAGTTACAGGCGATCAAGATCAAATCGCACCAGAACTAGTCAGGCACTGGTAAAAGGTAAACGATAAGCGATGGGGCATGTGAAACCCACCGGAGTGTCCGAACCAGGTCGAGGAAAATCTATCGAGCTTCGTGTGCAGCGAAATTAAAACGGCGGAGGTGCGAAAGGTGATCTCACAATTAAGGAATGGAAAAGCCGGAGGGGTGGACGAAATTCCCCACGAGTTTATATCAAAAAAAGGGGAGAGGAACTTTGGGAAAGCCTAATTGCCCTATTCAACTTAGCCATTGAAAAACAAGAGGTCGCAAAAGAGTGAAGAGAAAGCAAAGTGACATTTATTCACAAAGACATTTTGGATAATTATCGGGATCTCTGTCAGTAGCAACATTGGAAAGGTTTTCTGTAAAGTCCTGTATGGAAGATTAGAGGAGGTGATTGAGTAGAAGGGCTTTTCGGAGAGATTCTGAATGGCTTCAGGAAGGGAAGGAGAGTCACTGACCATCTTTTCACGCTATCCCAGGTGATAGAATCTGCGAAAAGCAAAAAAGAAAAAGATGTTTACGGTCTTTTTGGATGTTATAAAGGCATGCGATAGAGTGTGGAGGGAGGGTATGTGGCGAAAGCTTGATGCTCTAGGCTTGGGAGGCGAGTTTGTTGGAATCTTTATAAAGATTTACAGAGTGAACTTCGCCTGGGTAACATAACAACAAAACGTGTGCTTATGGAGATAGGCCTAAAGCTGGGGTGTATCCTTTCGCCAATTTTATTTGCATTGTACATCAAAGGTTTAGGAGATGAACTCCTGCAAAGCGACGAGGGGTAGCAGTTGGGGACTTGAAGATCCCAGAGCTATTTTTGCAGACGATATGTTGTTAGTGTCAGAAAGCGAAGAGGGGCTAGCGAAAATGCTGGTAATAGTTGGGAAATATGGAAGCAAATGGCGACTCGAACCTTAATGAAAGCAAGAGCAAAGTTATACACGTGGGCCGTAAAGTGGACCCCACTCGAAGGTGGAGAGTGCGGGAGTTCTGTATTCCGGAAGATAGCAAACCTCTTAATGTAGGAGAGACAGGTGACTACGAGTATCTGGGGGATAAATATAAACATTTCAGAAAGAGGCATCTATCGAATCCACACAAATAAATTGATTTTGAAGCGGAGATGAATCCTTAAACAAATAAAACTTATAAGGAGAAACAGTTTCAATAAGGTTTTCGTAGGGAAAACCTTTTGGGAAATGGTGGGTTGCCAAGTATAACATATGGTACGGAAGTGGTACCCCTAAACCAGACGGCTGTAAAGAGCTTGGAAATCCTGCAGAACGATGCAGGCCGATGGATAACTGGGTCAAGTAATGCCGCAGCACAAGAATCAATCAGGGGTGAGCTTGGGTGGATGAGAAACAAGGGCAGGATAGACTTATTGGAACTCAGTTATCTTAATTATTTGGTAAATCTTCCAGACAGCCGATGGTGTGAAGTAATGTTCCAGAGAATTGTCAACTCAAATATCAAGACAGGGTGGATGGTCCAAGTGAGGGAGCTAATACAGAATTACTCATTGGAGATCTCGGACCTAGACGTTAGGGCAAAGCAAGGTAAAAAAATCGTCAGAGAAAGGGTAATGGAGGATGGCAACCTTAATTGACGAGAGGGGTCAAATGAAAGAGGTCTTTGGATGGCCTGCGTGATAAAGAGAAGCCTTGTTTTGAAGAGTACCTTGACGGCAGCTTTCGGGGGGGGGGGGACTGTTGATCAAGTTGAGGTCGCGGTCCCTGGAGCTGAGGGGAAAAGTTGGGAAAAACAGTGAAAAGGAGTGCCATAAGTGTAATTTGGGCGTGGTGGAGACTCTGAAACACTTTCTTCTAGATTGCCCAAAGTACCAGTCTAAAAGAATATGATTCACAGGGAGTATAATGGGGAAGTGGGATGGGAGAATGAAGGACATGTGGCTAGAGAGACTCAAAGGAGAGGGTTAATATGCTAATCGGAGAGATTGGGAAGAATTGGCAAGGGCTGTCATCAAGCAGTTCGTCCCCGAGTGTTGGGAGGAGAGAAGAAGCGTGGAAATAGGGAGGCAGTTGGGAGTACATGGGTAACCAAGGTTTTATCACCCGAGAACCGCGACAAATCAGCGGCCGGCCAAAGAGTTATTATTATGAAGACCGCTTAGCCACTCTAGCTGCAAAAAGCCGGGGCCGCTTTAATGAAAGCAAACTAATATCCGAACTAAACGACATCTGTGCTAGTCGACAAAAATCTAAAAACACAAAAGAATAAAATCCGACCCAAAGCCGATCAATAAAAAGCCTTTTCCATAACTGATTTGTTTGGACGCCAACGCGAGTGGGTTTTTCAATTTCAACTGAACAAAAATCCAATAAATTCTAAGAAATTACTTACGGTGGAATAAACAGTAATGCACTTCGGTGGGCCTAATAGAAATTATGGGCAACCTTTGCCATTAACATGAAGCCGATGGTGAGACGGAAGCAGCAAACACCCTCGGGTGTGGCACAGAAGGATTGTAGACTGTTATCCCCTCATCAACAAGGGACCCTGTGGGCCCGTCGGTGACCCCAATCAGATCAGGCAGAAATACGGCACATGCCATACCTAGGTATAGTGACTAGGCTGCCTCCCAAAAGAGCCAAATGACCAATACACATTTTTTCCGTTTTTGGTTTCTTTTCCTTTTTTCTGTTCCCCAATAACCGCTATGGGACTATTTTCACCGCTATGTATATTCAGTAACCGCTAACGCCCGTGTCGAGGTGATTTTTGAGAGGAACTGCCCGGCACCATCTCCAAGTATACTCGCCCAAAAAAGAAAGTGTGCATTGCAGAAATTGATCATACTCCAAAAAAATAATTCCGTAGGTGTAAAGAGTGTTAACCTGTTCATGAATAAGTTATATTGAACACAAAAACAGCTTTTCCCGTTAAAATTGCATTAACGTTAAATGAAGTGCTGCACGTTTGTGAAAAGGCATGTTTTACACGTGGAGAGTCTGAAAATTCATGCAGCAGTGTGAATCCTTGGGTATTTAAACACTAAAGTAAGGCCTTCCTATCGTTCACATTCAAACTTGCGCTGCTGTTAAAACGACTCCACATTAGCATGCCATGATTGACAATGAATCAACGTCTCCTTGCCCTGGGTATGATTAGAGCTGGCAGAACACACAGAGAGGTGCCCAGCATTTGAACTGCCACCGTAACACTGTAGACAGGCTAGTCCATCGACATGCACAACATGATGACGTTCGAGACCGACCCCGCTCCGGGAGACCCCGAGTCACCACCCCTGCACAAGATCGGTATATCCGTGTCGTCCATCTCCGGAAGCGGCAACAAACGGCAACTACGACAGCCAGGAACATCCCTAACCTGAGACGGATACATCCTCAAACAGTAATCAACTGGCTGAGAGAATACGGCTTACGTCCTCGAAGACCTGCAATTCGTCCGATTTTGACGTTACGTCATCGTCGTGCTCGACTGCAGTGGTGTAGACAACATCTCAGGCATCCCTTACACTGGTGGCGACGTGTTTTATTCACAGATGAATGTCGTTTCCATCGTTCATCATCAGATGGCCGCCAGAGAGTGTACAGACGTCGAAACGAACGCAGATCCATGTGTCGTGGAGCGAAACCGTTATAGGGGAGGGTCTCTCATGGTGTGGGGTGGCATCACTGCCCGTAACAGAACTGAGCTGGTCATTATTGATGGCAATCTCAATGCAGCCAGATATCGTGATGAAGTGCTTACACCTGTTGTTGTCCCATTTCTGCAACGCCACAGCCCCGGCGTCATTCTACAGCAGGACAACTCTCGACCACACGCAGCTCGTGTTGTTCAACAGTATCTGCAGCAACAACAAGTGGATGTTCTTCCCTGGCCCACAAATTCGCCCGATATCTCACCCATTGAGCACGTATGGGACGAAATGAAACGTCAGCTACGTCGGCTTCCCCATGCACCATCAACGCTTGTGGAACTCCAAAGACAGCTTATCAGAATATGGAACAACATCCCACAACACTTCCATGCTAACTTGTTCGCTTCCGTGAGGCGTAGATGCACAGCAGTAGTCGATGCAGATGGAGGTCATACCAGATATTGAGTGTGTGACTTTTTGTGTTTGACCCTTAGTGTCTTTGACTCACCATGGCACCAAGAGTATTCGTCGTAGCGTAATGAAATTTCTCGAGTTGATCACAAATTGATTCATCTGTGATTGAATAAAATTTCCATGAATGAAAATGATATATATTATTTTTTAGTGTTATTTTTTAGCATGCACACTTTCTTTTTTGGGAGAGTATATATTGTTAGTGGTGGTTTTCTAATATTTTTTTTCAAGAACTTCAAGCTTATTGAACGAAAGGGGTGATGGTGGCTACACTTTGGGGTTAAGATCTCCATTCGAAAAAAAACTTGGAAAACTACCCCACCCGTCCACACAGAATAAACAAAGCAGAATGCTTCAATGTTGGCTACAGGCATATCGCGAATTGGAGAAAATATTCACGCAGACATCTCGTCTTATATAATCGAGATATAACGAATTCCGCATATTAGTGGATCCAGTGTATATAGTATAATATATTTAGCTTGACCAATGAGATTGAAGATATTAAATTGTAGCTACAATTCAAGAATTTGTATCTGTAATTAGCTAAACTGCAGGTACAATTTAGTAAATTGTAGGTGCAATGTAGCTGAACTGATGGTAGAAATTTTAAACTGCAGATACAATTTAGCTGAAATGCAGGTACAATTGACTAAATTGCAGCTGCAATTTGATAAGAAAAATTTACGTGGCACTAATGCACTGTATGGAAACCACTACGGGCGGTTACTGTTTAGACTCCTCCGGTTGACACACACAGACAAGAACGGGCGCAAGGGGTGGGGCTGTTTGTTGAAATGATCATTTTCGAAACATATGCCAGCAAACTTTTACAAAACTGCTCTATGTGTATTTGTAGGTGCTCAATCCACCGCCACGCTCTGTGAGCTAAGATCAAATAGCTTATTTTATCTCTAAAAATCAATTTTTGTCTACCTCGAGATTGGAAAACATGCCTTTTCTGCAGATCGTTGTCGTTTTCGACTGTAAGGGTGGATTTTTCAGCGCTATGGCTGTTTAGTTGCCAACTTCAACCATTCCTCCTTTCAAATTTGGTCTAATAGAACGACTGCGTCGACCACCCCCCTCTATTTTTTTCACTTTCCCGCGACAAGGACATGTGCATGATGTACGTGTTTAGTTGACCTTATAAAGAACATGTGTACAGTTGATCTGTATATCACTACAATCACATGAGATACTGAAATTGAGCACCGAAGCCAAAATGAGCTCCAAACGTCTTCATTATATCTCTCTGTCTCTATCTCCAGAGGCGCCGAATGCAGCAAAAAGGTGTGTGAGTTTGAGTAGGAGAGGGAGTAAAGAATGCGATCTTCTTAGAGATTGCAAATCTGTTTTTTTTTCAGAAATGGACAACAAATTTGTTCGATATACCTGCACGTGCCCCTAAGTTACTTTTGATGACGTCAGGGTGTTTTGGTGGGGGAGAAAAATTATCCCTGATGGGGGTGGGTGTGAGATGCGGAAATCTCACTCTCGGGATAAGATATTTCGTCCAGACCTCGGCAAGTCTAGTGTCTGTCCTAAATATCTTGCCCTCGGGTGAGATTTCTCCATCTCACACCCTCACCCATCGCTGATTATTATTATCCCTGGTGGGTTTGGGTGTGAGATGTAAGATGAGGTGTAATTTACTCCTCTGTATCATACTCCAACTCTGTGACCAAAACTTCGAGTGCTCTTGTCAAACAAATAACCTAATGTAATCACATATCAGGAATTAGTATTATCCCTGATGGGTGAGGGTGTGAGATGGGAAAATCTCACCCGAAAGTGAGATCCCCCATCTCACACCCACCCCATCAGAGATAATTTATTTCCCCCACCAAAACACCCTGATTTCATCAAAAGAAATTCAGGGGCACGTGCAGCCACATCGAATAATTTTGGTGTCCATTTCTGGAAAAAAACTGATTTCCGTATCGGAAAGAGAACACAATATTTTTGAATATTCCACAGGTGTATACCACGAACTTAAATCCCAACGCTGACAAGACAGGGGTTAAGAATTTGTAGAGAAATGAACATTGAAACATTCCGATGACGTCATGTTATGAATTCTGAAATGTTTCCCCATAACTTTTCGACGGACATTTCGTGCAACTCTCCACTTATAACGACGTTCACCCAAATATTCATATAAATGAGTCAAGTATCCTTAGGTTTTAGCTGTCTGTGTTTTTGTGTCTATTTTCTTCGTCATACGTTCGTCTGCTAATATTTCCGAAACATGTCTGTTTACAGAAGAGTGTGCGATGATCGAATAGTCCGGCGCTCATTAAATATGCTTATACGCCGGTCACGTGGGTCATATGAGGTAGCTATCTATCTCACATGGTCTTCTCACATGAGACACAGATATCTTGCAGTTGGGGGACGTCTTTCCATGTGGACAATGGGTCTGGGGGAGATGACGATATCACGTAGTAACGGAAAACAAGACTGTCAAAATTAAAGTAGGCCTATATCATGAATCTGTCATATCTGTGAAAAACTCTTTTCTTGTGGGGATAACTATACTTAAAAACGTTGCCCAGCATTGTGAATGTTATCATTTTAGTGACCAAGTTCCGCTCCACAACTTCCCAAGCATTTCTTAAAATGGGCCTTTAAATGGTATACCATACACTCTCTTCAACGGCGAATATTCATTAACTTAGTTATCTAATTCATAACACTAATTACACTTTCCAAATCCACTAAAAACATACAACACTATCTAGAAATAAATCTGGATGTGGGTGATGTAATTTATTGTCTAAAGCAATTGTATAAGGCAAGGCTTCAGTCTGAAAACTTGCATGAAAAAATGCCGAAGCCAGTCATTTTCAGCCACCCAGCAGCCCCAAAGACTGAATTTTCCCAGGACCCCACACTTCCTTACCCCTGGAGCATATCACATCCTGTTTCCAAAATATGAAAACATGAGGTGCGCATCCGAGACCGAGATGCAGGCGTCGAGTTGTGGTAGCAATCTGAGAGTGTTGTATGGCTATAACCCTGTTATCAATCATGCCGGTTCTCAACCTCGAAATTAGAAAACATGCTTTTTCTGCAGATCGTTGTCGTTTCCGACAGTGGGGGGGGGGGGGGGGGGGGGGGGGGATTTGTCAGCTATGGCTGTTTAGTTGTCAACTTCAACCATTCCTCCTTTCAAATGTTATCTAATAGAACGACTGCGTGGGGAGCGCGGTGACTCAGTAGGTAGAGGTGCAGGCTGAAAGCCGAGAGGTCCTCGGTTCGAATCCCAGCAGCGGCAACCGCGTTGTGTCCTTGGGCAAGACATTTCATCTCCATTGCCCGCGTGGGGGCACGATGACGCCGTGTACTAAGACGTACTGCACGTCGATGGTACGCATGTCTTCAACCAATCTAACCCTGACTGTGCTACAGAGCGGAGTTACGATGTTGGGGAGCTGGCAGCTGCTCGTCGTTGCTTGGTGGTTCTCTCCGGGTACTCCGGCTTCCTCCACCCGTCAAACTGTCACGGTCATGATTAGCCATTGTGCATAAATATGTGACCTTAAAACATCAATAAATAAATGAACGACTGCGTCGACCATCCCCTCTATTTTTGTTACTTTTCTGCGACAAGTACATGTGCCTGATGTACGTGTTTAGTTGACCTTATAAACAACGTGTGTACGGTTGATCTGTATATCACTACAATCACCTGAGATACTGAAATTGAGCACCCAAGTCAAAATGGGCTTGAAACGTCTTCAGTATATCTCTCTGTCTCTACCGCCAGAGGCGCCGAATGCAGTAAAAGGGTGTGTGAGTTTGAGTAGGAGAGGGGGTAAAGAATGCGATCTTCTTAGAGATTGCAAATCAGTTTGTTTTTTTTCAAAAATGGAACACCAATTTGTTCAATATACCTGCACGTGCCCCTAAGTTACTTCAACGGCGAATATTCTTTAACTTAGTTATCTATTCATAACACTAATTACATTTTCCAAATCCACTAAAAACATACAACACTATCTAGAAATAAATCTGGATGTGGGTGATGTAATTTATTGTCTAAACTATTGTCTAAGGCAAGGCTTCAACCTGAAAACTTGCCTGAAAACTTGTCGAAACCAGTCATTTTCAGCCACCCAGCAGCCTCAAAGACTGAATTTTTCCATGACCCCACACTTCCCTACCGCTGGAGCATATCACCTCCTGTTTCCAAAATATAGGAAGATGTGAGGTGCGCACTCGAGACCGAGATGCAGGCGTCGAATTGTGGTAGCAAGCGGAGAGTGTTGTATGTCTATAACCCGGTTATCGATCATGCCGGTTGTCGGGGGGCGCGGTGGCTCAGTAGGTAGAAATGCAGGCTGCAAGCCGAGAGGTCCTCGGTTCGAATCCCACCTGCGGCAACCGCGTTGTGTCCTTGGGTAAGACACTTCACCCCATTGCCTACGTGGGGGAACGGTGACGTTGTATACTAAGGCGTACTGCACGTCGATGGTGCACCTGTCTTCAACCAATGCTAACCCTGCGTGTGTGGTGTTCGTATGTTGGGGAGCTGACAGTTGCTCGCCGTTGCTCGGTGGTTCTCTCCGGGTACTCCGGTTTCCTCCACCCGTAAAACTGTCGCGGTCATGATTAGCCATTGTGCAGAAATATGTGACCTTAAAGAAACAATAAATAAATAATAAATGCCGGTTGTCAAATCGGAAAACATTTGTTCATGTTATTGCGCTAACGAGTTCGAAATTCGTAAAAATTGATCTAATTAAGATCCATAACTCTGTAACCAAAAACAATGGGCCACGACCGTTTTCGAGCTTGCTTGAGATATTACTGCGCATGGCCTGTGTAACAAATATTAGTCAAATCGGAGAACATTTGTTCAATTTATTGCGCTATTATACGAGTTCAGAATTCGTAAAATTGACTAATTAAGGCCCATAACGACGTAACAAAAATCGGGCAGCACCAGTTTTCGAGCTTGCTGGAGATATTATTGCAAACAACCTGTATGGCAAATATTAGTCAAATTGAGAACGTTTGTTGAAGTTATTGCGCTAACAGTGTAAGGACGTCCGCCCAGACGCACCTCGACAGTCGCCGAACCATAGGTCTCGGTTGTTAACAAAACTCGACCCCCCAAAATTATATGTTTCCGTCTCATTTTTTACATGTCTGGTAACAACTCACATTTGTAAACGTAGGTAATTTTTGAAACCACTTTTTCTCATAATTCCTCTGGAAATTTACCACTATGTATCAGAATCCAACTCTGTGACCCAAACTTCAAGTGCTCTTGTCCAACAAATATCTGATAATAGAAATGCATCTCCAACTTACATGGTATTAGTTTCAGCAGATGCCCTTTGTTTAGAATTTTACACCTGTGCAATAGGTGCGACACTGTAGAGTAGAACGTCAGGGTTTCATGAAACGTCATCACCACACAGGGCTCGTCAGCCGTCATCACGATACATACCCTTCCACATGCCAAAATTGTAAGGCCCGTTATTCTTCGCTTACTGGACACCGGTAAAGTTGCCACGGACCAACTGAGCGCAATGAGAACATAAAAGTGTAGTCAGTGAGTTGCTAGTTGCAGTGAGAGACAAACAAAACGATCAAATACGAGGGAAACACCAGAATCAGGAAAAATTCTGGTATACTGATTGTAATCTCAGTTTTAGGTAGCGCTCGAGTTTGGCCATAAATAAGAAATTGAAATCGCATCCCACGTCTCAATTGGATTAACAGAAACCTAGTCGTCTGTATAATGAGCGTTATTGGGCTGGAAGTCGGGTAACATCGATCAGTCTTGCTAATTCAAAGTTTATTTTTTGAAATTCCTGGAAGGAGGGGGGGGGGTGACCATCCCCTACTAGGCGGTGGCGAATAGAGGACGACCTGATCAGTTGGGCAGGTTTTCTGGTTTTAAATTAAGTAAATGAGCTGGCTTGCTGCAGAATGTATAAATACGCAGCCCCGGACCAAAATGGTCAATCCTGCTAATACCATCTTGCAGGCATATTATTCTCCCGTGAGGTGCGTTCCGAAGGCGCTGGAGGAAGGAATCCTGAAGTTGAGAACAGACTGGGCCCCGGCTAGGGCAAATTTCCAGGATGGAGATCGGGTCGTAAACACAGCTTTGTTCCTGGCCTCTATCATGGAGGTACCTGTTCAATATACTGCTTTGGCCCCCAACTTCGCGAGTAGACGGATGGTCGGATGTCCCTTTCTGGCCAATCTGGAGCCCCCAACCCCCCAAAAATCAGGTGTCACGACGGGAGGCATTGGTGGTCATTCATTCAGTCATTTCTTTTAATCACATATCATTATTGCCATTGTGTACTTTTTTAAGTACATTGTTTTTAGCAAATACTTGGTTTTGCTGCGATGTCCGTTTGCTTACAAGTGGCAACTTTAATTACAGGGTTTTGTACAGTGATTGGCTGAATGACCGGCATCTGAAGACATGGCACTCCCACACACGGGTCAACCGGTCTGTGGTATGCTTCGGCATCACCACTGCACTGGCCGAGTATACTGCTCCATATCAAGTATGTGGGAATATTGGCAGCCTGGTGAGTTCATTGCATATCAGTAACTCTACCCCTTGTTGGACTCCAAAAAACTTAAACGCGGCAGAGATTTATTTTCAAATGGTTCTGATTCTGACTCAGATCAAAAGATTTTAACTATTCAGAATAATTGGCCAAAATTTGTGATAATACATGCAGCTGACTCAAGTAAAAAGACAACTGATATAAACCCTTTTGCCTTAGGAAAAGCTATTAAAGGAATTGCTGGCACTGTTGACAATGTTAAAAAGCTGAGAACTGGTCCAATACTCATAGAAAGTAAAAGGGAGGCCAAAGCAATTAATCTACAGAATACAGGAAAACTAGCAGATATGGAGGTAAATGCTTTTCCGCGTAAAACACTTAATAACATAACAGTAGGGGTGTAATTAGAACAAGGGAATTAGCAGGAATTGACATACTTGAAATACAGAAAGAACTTGAACCACGTAACAGCAGTGAAAAATATCGAAATTAAAAAAGTGGATCAGTCATCAAAACAAATACTTATATTTAATGCCATGGGCAAAACAACTGCAAGGGTAAAACAGTATTCTATAAATGCGCCAACAACACCGAGATGAGTCATGTACCAATGCCATTAAATGCGTAAACTGTCAGGGCAATCACATGTCATCATCCAAAAGATTGCCCTGCCTGGAAAAAAGAAAAAACTATACAAAGAATAAAATGCGAAAAGCAAGGAAGTTTTAAAGAGGCCAGAGATATCGGGACATCGATGTCTGGTATGAATATTTCATCACCTTCATTTGCTGCAAAACTATCACAAAATGAATCAACTCACTCAGTAAAATGCCAGACTCAGTTCACATGTCTCAAAGGAACAATCTCATCTTTAGTAACAGTATTTACAATACAAGAAACAGAAATTCAGATTAATCTAACAAATTCAGCAGCCCAAACAATTGAGAAAATACCAAATACTGGACAAACATAAGAACAAGCAACAGAAGTACCTAAATCACAACGCCAAAAAGAACAAAACTCTAAATCAGAAAAGACGAATCAACCAAACAAACCGAAACCAGATCCATAACCCAGACCCCATCAAAATCTGAGTCAAAATCAAAAACTCCAACAAGAACGTCCCAACAAGAAAAAAGAAAAACAGAAGCAAGAATCGGATAGGATACCTAAACGCCGTCAAAGTGTTGTTACGGGCAACATGTTTGAGGCATTGAGGAAATGTCAGTTGATGAGTGTATCGATGACACCTTCTCAACCAAAATATGCCTGAGTTCCTCTCATGGAAATTCCTCATGTAAAACATCACCGAAAAGGAACACTGGGGCAATTTCGCCCATACGTCCACCTTCTAAATACACCCAAACAAAACCTCATACAGTGGAATTGTCGAGGTTTTAAAGCAAAGTTTAATGACTTGGGATTTTAAGCCAAAAATATGAACCTGCTGCTTTTTGCCTGCAGGAAACTCTTTTAAAGAAACCCGAGGCTCAGGATCATTCCACTTTTAAGCATTATACTTCGTATAATGCCTGGGCAGACGATAATGATCTGCATATTCGTGGAACGCCTGTCTTAGTTAGGAACGACATTATTCACAGTTCTGTATCATTACAAACAAATTTACAGGCTGTGGTGGTACGCCTAACTTCAGACAAAACAGTCACACTTTGTTCGATTTATGTTTCACCAAGTAAAGCCCCATAACTGAATGATCTTGAGCTACTGGTCCGACAGCTCCCAACTTATACATTTTGTTAGGTGATTTTAACGCACATAGCCCCCTTTGGAGTAATTCCTGCAGTCAAGAAGATGTAAAATGTGAAACTGTAGAGGAGTGCATTACAAAATATGACTTGTGTTTGTCCTTCAGGGAAACGAATCTCATGTGATGTAAACTTTCCAAATGTTACTACTGCCTACTTTGTATGCAGCAAACATTCAATGAAATGTTTTGTACCTCTCATACCCCACCCCTCAGGAAATTGAACCTAATATGATGTAAGCTTTCATAATATTACTACCGTCTACTTTGTATACAGGAAAAAAATTCTGAAATATTTTGTACGACCGCAGCCCCCCCCCCCCCCCCCCCCCCCCCCCCCCCGTAGGGAAATGAATCTCAAGTGATGTAAACATTCCAAACGTTACTGCTGTCTACTTTGTATACATCAAATATTGTATGAAATATTCTGTACCACCCCAGCCCTCCTCAGAGAAATGAATCCCATGTCATGTTTAACCTTGGATAATGTCACTACTGTCGACTGTGTATACAGAAAACATTTTATAAAATATTTTGTACCACTCGACCCCAGCCATCCCCCCCCCCCCCCCCCTTCATGGAAATGAATTTCATGTGATGTAAAATCTCCCACAGTTATTACCATTAACTTTGTATATAATAAATATTTTATGAAGTAATTTATATCACCCCCACCCCCAGGCCCAGTGAATGAAAACTTGTGTGTGTAAATGTTACCTAGTTCAGCACTGACTACCTGTGTAGAGCAAACGTTTGTGGAATTTTGGTACCACCCTTGACCCATCCTCAGTGAAAGAAATGTCATACGACTTAAACATTACCAGTGGTCACTGCTAACTAATCTATATACAGCATTAGTTTCATGAAATGTTTTGAACCTTGAGTCACTACTGACTATTTTGTGGAAACAAACGGAAAATTCGGACGAGTTTCATAAATATTATATGAGAGAAACACTCATTTCATATTCTATTTATCATATGACACGCACAAATTAGCCACTTAGTATGACTTTTTAACCCATCACCTAACTTGAGTTGCAGACGGCACTTGGAAAAACATTCTCGAACAACTAAAAATTTTCATTTTTTGCTTCCAAAACATAGGTTATGACCCCCCTCATGGGAACGAGCGCGACAGGCTAGTTCCAATGAGAGGTCATAACCTATGTTTTGGAAGCAAAAAGTGAAAATATAAAAACAATGAATGGCGTTTTTCCTGTATTGTGCGAGACGGTTTTGCCGTTACGTCAGGTAAAAGATTAATACAAAATAACCCACACTAAATAGGACAGATACCGTAAATTCTCCCTACTGAAATTATGCAAATGTGACCCAGTTGCATTTTGTTTAGCCAATCAAATTGTCCAGTTTTGAAATTGACCAATGAAAGCTCCCAACTCTAATTATGCAAATTATGAAAATATGGCCCAGTTGTATTTTGTTCAGCCAAGCAAATTGTCTAGTTTTGAAAATGACCAATGAAATTGACGGAAGGCTTTATTTATCACTGATTAATATGAAAACAAAATATAAAATATTTTAAAGTGAACGAAACGGACGAGTCATATGATAAAGGTCACTACTGACTATTTTCTACAAAGCAACCGTAAACTTTGCCGAGGTCAGTAATGATTTTTTTTGTACACAACAAAAGTTTTATAATTTGTTTTTGTTCCACCCCAACTGACGTTTTTTTGTTTTGTAAATAGTTTGTACCATCTCAGCTCCATCCTCAGTCTCAGTCAAATAAAATAAAAGTCTTCATTTGATATAAACTTTTCCTTGTATCACTACTGTCTTCTTCGTGTACATCAAAACTTTATGAAATATTTGGTACCACCCCGCCCCCCTCCCCACACTTTTTGGGAAACGTATTTCACGTTATGTAAACATTCCTAATGTTACTACTGTTTAATTTGTATACAGCAAAAACTTTATGAAATATTTTGTACTACCCCAGCACCCCCTCCTCTCATGGAATTGAATCCCATGTGATGTAAGCTTTTCTAATGTTACTACTGTGTATTTTGTATATAGCAAAAAAATTATGAAATATTGTGTACAACCTCAGTCCCCCACCCCCGTCCCATGGAAATGATTCCCATGTGATGTAAACTTTTACCAATGTCACTGCTATCTACCTTGTACACAACAAAAAATTTTGAAATATTTTGCACCACCCCCCTCCCTCTTCAATGAATTGATTCTGATGTGATGTAAACTTTCCTAATGTTATTGCTGTCTACATTGTATACAGCAAAACCTCTATGAAATATTTTGCATTGCCCTACCCCCCCCCCCCCACCCTCCCCCTCACGGAATTTGAAGCTCATGTGATGTAAACCTTTCCTAAAGTCAATAGTCAACCTCATATTCAGCACAAAATTTAGGAAATATTTTGTACCACACCAGCCCTCCCTGAATCTCATGTGATGTAAAGTTTCCTAATGTAACTGTTGTCTACCTTGAATTAAGCAAAGATTTTATGAAATATTACTGTACCACTCCCCCCCCCCACCCCCCTTTGCCCTCTTTCCGGGTAATGAATCTCATGTGATGTAAACTTTCCTAATGTTACTACTGTCTGCGTTTTGTACACGGCAAAGACTTTTTGAAGAGTTTTGTACGCCCCCAACCTATGCCAAGAGTCTCTACTGACTATTTTGTAAAAAGCAAACGTCTTATGAAATATTTTGTACTACCCCCAACACCACCAAATGTAAACCTTTCCAAGTGTCACTACTGCTTTCATGTTTTTGTGGGTTCTTTTCTGTATACAGCAAAAGTCTTAAAAATTGTTTTGTACCACCCCCGCCCCCATCCTCAGTGAAAGAAATAGCATGTGTTGCAAACTTTGTTAATTTTAGGACTGACTGTTTTGTGTAAAGCAAACGTTTGTGGAATATCTTGAACCACACTTGCCCCATCTTCAGTGTTATAAATATCTTCCCTACCCATATAAGTTGGTCATATGAAACAGCTCCGTGAATTAAGTTCTCAAAAACAAGCAAAAAACATCCTTTGAATGAAATTCATCGCCTCACTTTCTAGAGACCTCTGGAATAACTTTAGTTACATTTCTTACGCTTGAGTGGCATAAAATGTCGCATCGCAACTTTTAGAGTAAAACACCACATAGATTTATAACAAAAAAAGCTCAGCAAAAGAATAAGGACAGTTCATGAACAACATGGAAATGTTCACGACCTCTTTCAGTTGTCAACACGCGGACCTCGTTCTTCCAGTACTTACGGTAAATGTCAATAGTTAACTGAATGACAAACATTCTTTCAAACATAAAAAGAAAAAACAGGGGATATACTACGATTGCCTTGTTTCATTTAGCGGCCCACTAATCGTCTAACCATTCTCTCTGTTTGCCCGTCAAACATATAAAGTGAGTTAGTTGTCCATACCAAAGGTCCGTTTGTGCCCAACATTGGTTCTTGAAATATATGGGGGTTGTCCCTTTAGCTTACCAATCCAATGAACGGGATCGACGGTATCTAGAGCGAGATATAAAAAATGAAGGGTGTGGTACACTGGACGCGGTGCGAGCATTGCAGCGGGTCTGAGAGGGGCAATATTTATTTGCCTTCGCAATTTGGACACAGATTGTTGATTGTGGATTGTTTTTTGTGGTTCCGTGCAGCAGTGGAGCGGGAGAGAGGGGTGGATGCACTGGTAGGTGTGTAAAATGGGGCGTAATTGTCTGTCTGGTAGTCCGCCGTGTCCGCACACTTCCTCCGCTTTGCTTTTTTTCTAGTTCAGCGACAAGAGAGCCAGCGCTGATGTTACTTCCGTCACGTTGTTCGCATCGCGTCCGGTTTGCATGAGCCTTAAGCAGCTGTGATGCGAGCAGATAGTTTGATCCAGTCACACCGACCCACACCCGACCCCGACCCCTCCCCCCTCACGCATCTCGTTGTGACTTAGTGATAGGGTTCCGGATCTCAATTGTTGGGGTTTTTTTTATTCTTTGACTAAAACTCATTTCATCCTTATCAGCGGAAGACCAAATGAATAATCCCACCGAGAAAATCCTGCACAATACTCCCAACTTCATTAATTTAATTGCTCGTTTTGTATTTATGTTCTTTTTTACAAGATTTAATTTGAATTTGCATGAAAGCATGGTAACTGGTTATGTCTTCGAATATCGATTCCCACAAATCATTTGTTATGTGTTGAGACTTCTTGGAGAATGGTACAATTTAAAAGAAAATAACCCAAATGGATACCACAGCAGGTGAGATAAATCTTGGCGAACTCAAGACAAATAAAAAATATGACTTTACAAGCAGAACATATGGAGCATGCAACTGCTACTTGCCGTCGGAAGTCTCACAAAAGTTATCCGATTCGCGAAAGGGCATATCCTTGCTAGGACTTAATTGTCGAGCTTAAATTCGAACTGGGATAGTTTTAAAAATTTATTATGTGATATGCAAGATAATGAAAATGCGTTTGATATTATTGCCATTTCCGGAATTTTCACAATTAGAGAAACGCACGCACTTCCTGGCTACCACCCCTTTGAATATAAAACACGACCCGATAATGATAATGGTGGGGGGGGGGGGGGGGTAGGTTTATTTATTAAAGACACCTTGGAGTATCAACCCGGACCCGAATTATCTATCTTTATTCCGCACGTAATTGAAACACTATTCATAAAGATTAATCCTAACAAAAAAATCTCGTACGTTGTTGGAGTTTATATACCGACCTAATACAGCTCCCAGGGCCGACATCAATGAATTCATAGAACAGATTGAAGCCATAATGACAAACTTGAATGAATCCCATACCAAGGCTTTTTTAATAGGTGACTTCAATATTGATTTACTCAATTCGGAAACGCACCCCAAAACTGCGGAGTTTGCAGATAAGGTGTTCGAACGTGGTCATCTTCCAGTGATTACTAAACCTACCAGTGGTACTCAGAACTCAGTAACCCTAACTGATCACATTCACACTCATTCAAAGGTAAATTTCGATTGTGGCATTATAATTACAGACGTATCTGATCACTTTGCGACATTCTATGTAGAACAATCTCAAAAAGATCAACTTGGGTCCAACAATACCAGGAGACCCGTTCGGATTTTATGTGACAGAAATATTACAGAGTTTAAGGAAACTTTGAATAATCTTTCGTTTGACGCAGTGTATGGTTGTCTCTCTGCGGATCAAGGGTATAAAAAATTGTTGGATGAGTATTTACAAGTATTTGAACAGACCTTCCCGCTCATATTCCCTACACGAAAAACAAAATATATCAAAAGAGATCTCTGGATGACAAGTGGCTTACTTAAGTTATCAATGACTAAAAAAACACCCCTAGCTAAAAAAAACTATCGCATCCAACTATCTCCAACATAGATAAATATAAAGTTTATTGTAAAATATTCAATCAACTAAAGAGGAAAAGCAAAAGTATTTATTGCAGAACAATACTTGCAGAAAATAAAATAATATGAAGCACACGTGGGCTATTCTGAAGGATACACTAAAATTGCCCAGAACTTCACAAAATCTACCCGAGAGGATGATCTATAAAAAATAATACACTATCCACTCCAGGTAAAATTGCAGAATCACTTAACAATTACTTTTCTGAAGTAGGCTCAAACATTGCTAACGGGGTAAAACCAGCTGAAGGCATAGATCCACTTGATTACACGGACCAAAAGAATCAGAAAAGTTTTTTCTTAACAGAAACATCCCCAGTTGAAATATTATCCATTTGCTCAAAACGTTCTAACAAAAACTGCGTTGACTTTTCTAATATATCCATGAAATTAATGAAAAAAACTGTTGACGAAACAGCACACGTATTGTCATATATCAGAAATTTAAGCTTCAAACAAGGTATTGTAACCTCTAAAATGAAAATAGTTGTACCCATTTACAAAAGTGGAGCCCAAGAAAACATTGAAAACTATAGGCCAATAAGTATTCAACCATCATTCTAAAAAATTATGGAAAAACTTTTGTATAAACGACTGTCATCATATCTAACTAGGTTCGACATCCTTCATAAAAATCAAATCAATTTGGCTTCAGAGAAAACCACTCTACAACACACCCTTTACTGCATTTATTAGACCACATTGCTGAAAATAACGATAGAAAGACAAGAGATTCTAATGTAGACATATTTATTGACCTAGCGTTCGACACTATAACTCATGACACATTACTTCACAAACTTGATCACTATGGTATTAGGGGAATAACCAAAGAACGGTTCAAAAGTTACTTAACAGGAAGACAACAATACATCGAAATCGAGGGAAGGAAATCCGACATGTGTAATTCAATGGTGGTGTTCCTCAGGGGTCCATTTTATGGCCTATACTCTTTCTCATTTACGTGAATGATATGCCAAATGCTACGGCTTTAAACTTACTCTCATTTGCAGATGATACAACACTTCATACATCCGGTCATAAGATGAAGGAAGTTGAGAAAAAGGTGAACTCTGAGCTGGCAAAAATTTATCACTGGTGCTGTTGCAACAAACTGGCAATAAATATCACAAAAAGTAAATTTATGTTATTTCACCCAAAAAACAACGACCTCAAATGGAATAATCTCAAAGTTTTATTAGATGACAAACCCCTAACGCGCGTAGGCAACGGTATGTCAGAAAAATATTTAAAGTTTCTAGGTATCGTTATACATGAAAATCTCATGTTCAAATATCACACATCAATGATATGTCGAAAATTGTCAAACACAATATATATGATCAATAAGGTGAAGAGAATACTACCAAAAAATTGTTTAAAAACAATACATTTCTCACTTTTCCAGTCATCTATCCTATGGGCTGCAAGTTTGGGGGCATGCCGACCATGGAAATGCTATTTTCAAACAACAGAAACAAGTTATGAGAATTATATCAAACAAAAGCTACAGGAGTCACACAGAACCCATCTTCCAAAATGAGAAGATACTGAAACTTCAGGACCAGTATAGACTGCAAGCGGCATCGTTCGTATTTGACTGGAAGAGCAGAAACCTACCCGAATCATTTAAAACATTATTTGACGACACAGCTGCAATGAATACCCAACAAGCTGGAAACCTGAACACATCTACTCCAAGAACGGAGTTTTCCTCTGTCCTTCCAAAACATTCTTTCCCAACCATCTGGGATTCATTGGATCAGACATTCAGAAATCTCAAATTTAAAAGCTGCTTTAAAACAGAATTAATACAAAGTTACTTATCAAGTTATTCTAATGTTATAAAATGTAAGAACCAATTTTGTCCAGACTGTAGACAGGTTGAAAAACCCCGTACAATATGAGAGTCCCTCTCGTCATTCTGCATTCTCCTCAACGCACTTGTAGTTGGTAATAATACAACTAGCTCCCTCTGATTAAATCTTACTGCATATAGGAATAGAAGTTTTGTAGTTCACCACCCGCTTAGGCTGGGAAACATGCAATGGAACAAACCGACCAAGCAACATTACAAATTGAGCCCCAATCCCCTTTCTAATAATCGATAACCAGACAACATATCCCAGTCAGAACTAACAATAGCAGTACCTCTCTACCAGTAGTCTCAACCACTGAAATAAATGATATTTATACATGTGGGTATTTACCTATTTACACACATATATACTTAGAACCCAAGCAGATTTTGCTACACTGTGCTTTTCATGTGACACCTGTGTAGCCATTTCATGTCGCCTTTCAGTGTCAAATCTGAAAATAATTTACTTTAGGTGCCGCAGGAAGACGGACAATCTTGTCCATGTCGCCCCTGTACAATATGTCTAATGCATATGTTATTATTGTATTTAACTTGTATGTAAGAAAATTGTACAAATAAAATATCTATCTATCTCTCTATGATGGTTCAGACACTTATCTGCACACCGCATCTGGTATACATCAATCGATCTTTCAGTTGCTTGCCCTTCTATTTTCCTAGAAGATGACTTGTGTGGGAGGTGACCACTTTCCAATAGTATTGGAAAGTGTTGTTCCGGCGGGCGATGGCAGAGCGCCTCAGTGGAACTTTAAAAAGGCTGACTGGGACACTTTCTCATCGCTTTGTTCTGAACGACTCACACAGGAGAAATTTCAGGATAGTGCTGACCAGATTGAACATTTTACTATAGAGTTGATTGACATTACAAGCCAAGTCATTCCTAAAACCTCGGCAAATCCAAAACGTTTCACTAAACCATAGTTTGGTGATGAATGTAAGCAGGCTATAAAGGATCGCAAGAAAACTGAACGGGAATTCACAAATAATTTAGATAAACTACGTATACATCGGGCAAAAACAAGACGACTTATAAAACAAAAAAAAAGAAAAGTTCTTGGGAAGCTTATGTTTCAAAGCTGAACCAAAACACCCCCATCAACAAAAATTGGAGAATGATTAGAAAAATTAAAGGTAAAGAAATCAAGTCAACTATACAATATCTGAAGGATAAGAACTTCAGACAAATTGGCCTCTACATTTTCCAAACATTCGTCGTCTGAAAACTGTAATCCGGAATTTCTCAACATTAAAAAACAACATGAAAAACAGAAGATCAAATTTACCTCCAATAACTTAGAGGATTACATCGAAGCTTTCTCTATGGCAGAGTTAAATAAGTCTTTACATAGAGCAAAGGATACTGCCACTGAACCCGATGAAATACATTATAAAATTTTAAAACATCTGCCGCAATCATCACTTGAACTTTTATTATCAATTTTCAATGACATATGGGTGACTGGCCAGTTTCTACCTTCCTGGCGTAAAGTAACAATAATTCCCATTCCAAAGCCTTATAAAGCCTTACAACAACCCAAGTAATTACATGTCTATCGCTTTAACAAGTTGTCTGTGTAAAAAAAGGATGATCAGTGATCGACTGGTCTGGTTTCTGGAATCGAACAATCTACTTGCGAATGTTCAGTGTGGTTTCAGAAACCATAGAAGTACTGTGGATCACTTGGTTAGACTAGAAACGTTTATAAGAAATGCCTTTGCCAGAAAAGAACATGTGGTCGCAAATTCCTTTGACCTGGAAAAGGCATATGATACAACGTGGACGTATGGGATTTTAAAAGATCTTTTTAACATGGGGTTGAGGGGAAGTATGCCTCTTTTTATTGAAATTTTTTTAAAGGACCGCCAATTTCAGGTTCGTGTTGGGTCAACGTTATCTGATCCTCACGAACAGGTATCGGGGGTTCCTCAGGGTAGTATTTTATCCGTTACCCTGTTTTCAATTAAGATCAACAGTATCATCGACGCAGTTGAGAATATGGTAGATTCTTCATTGTTTGTTGATACGCAAACCTCAGCTGTGTTTAAACAGAATCCAGAAATGGGCAACAGAAAACGGCTTCAAATTTTCAAAGACGAAAACTAATTGTGTTCATTTCTGTAAGCGTCGGAAGCATCATCTTGATCCGGAATTGAAAATAGATCGGAGTCGAATTAAAGTTGTTAAAGAAGTGCAATTCTTAGGTTTGTTGTTCGACAACAAACTAAATTTCACTTCTCACATAAAACAACTAAAGGTAAAATGTAAAAGGTCACTGAACCCTTTGAGGGTAATTGGTAGTACAGATTGGGGTGCTGACCAAAAAACATTACTCCGTCTGTATAGATCACTTGTTCGATCAAAATTAGATTACGGTTGTATAGTTTGCGGTTCTAGAAGGAAGACATATCTCAAACCACTTGATGTAATTCATAATAGTGGTATTAGATTAGTCTAGGGGCTTTTCGAATATCACCAATAGATTTGATGCTTCTCTTGAGAAGCGCAAAATTAAATTGTCTCTCCAGTATGTATCTAAACTTTTGGCTATCCATCAAATCCTGTTCATAACTGTGTTTCAGACCCTCAATATGTTGAACTTTTTAACCGACACCAGAAACATATTCCTCCATTGAGAATTAGAATTAAACCCCACATGGAGTCTGTCAAAATTTATTCTGATTCTATAAAAGAAAACCGTAAATCACATATTCCTCATTGGCATCTTAAAAAACTTACAGTTATTTTAGACCTTGCTTCTACCAAAATATCTGATACAAATTCTTTGCAGTTTAAACAAAAATATGCCGAAATAAAGTCCAAGTATTGTACATATACCAGGATCTATACATATGGATCTAAAGATGGTGACAAAGTATCATCAGCTGCTATTAGTGGTGATCATATCACCTCAATCAGAATACCGAATCAGAGTTCTATTTTCACAGCTGAAGTTAAAGCTGTACAACTCGCGGTTGAACACATCTAGAATGTACAGGGAAAGAAGTCGATTATTTTTTCCCGACTCTCTTTCCTCTTTACTTGCTTTACTCAACCCCTAGTTGAAGAACCCTCTCATTTTGGAGCTTCGTGAGAAGTTAACAACTCTCATGTCTGGACAGTATTATGTCGTGTTTGGCTAGTTACCCGGACAGGTAGGTATCGCTGGTAACACCAGAGCAGACAGTGCAGCAAAACAGGCTTTAACCAAGGCCCTCACTGATTTTAACATCCCTTTCAGCGACTTCAAGCCATATATCAGTAACTACATCAAATTTGTATGGCAGGCGAATTGGGATGGGGGCGACAAATAACAAGCTCCATCGCTTTCGACCAACTATTTCAGATCACAACACGTCTAGTAACTTTGGTAGAAAGGATCTTGCAGTTTTGACGCGATGTCATATTGGTCATACACGACTAACACATTCCTCTTCGCTGGAGGGTATTGTGCGACCAGAATGTGTTCCCTGCCAGCAGGTGTTTTTAGAAAATTTTAAAATTGTTTTCATTATTTTAAACTAGAGTCGTCAAGACTTAAACTCACCAGGTTGATTTATGAGATATTCATATTTCTTGTTTAGTCACTCATCATTACTATTGTTCATACCACATTGTCTTTGTCATTTTTATTGTAGTTGTTTTATGTTTTTTACTCATCTTTTTATTTCGTTACTGCCATGTTTTCTTTTTAACGTTTTCTCGCCACGATATAGCCTTAGCTGCTAATGTGGCGTAAAGCACCAATAAATAAATAAATTTTTGAAGTTCGTTTTATACAATGTTCTTTTATATCTATATACGCTATATTTTAGGTAACGCAGTCAACAGAAAGAATGGTGTTTACAACGCGATCCAACAGTTGTTAAACCAGCGCGGCGCTTATCCTTCATTCTGTTCAAGTGAAAGGAAATTACACTTCTGGTATGTCCAGTGGTGATATCGACCACTACCACTTGGTTCTAGTCTTTTTAACATTTTCGCAAGTCCCGCATGTATATGTATTATCAATAAATATGCCCAGTGGTCAGCCCGATGCTTGGTTTAACTGAATCTGTTTTTTAAAGTCACAACACGTATGTTCGATAGAGTATTTATATCTGAGAAACCCACCTGTGGCAACCGTGTTCTGTCCTTGTGCAAGACACCGCACTCTCATTGCCCATGTGGGGGCACGGTGGCGCTGTGTACTAATGCGTACTGCACGTCAGTGATGCACTTGTCTTCAACCAATGCTAACCCTACTTGTGTGGAGGTGTTATGTTAAGGAGCCCGACAGTGACTCGTCGGTTCTCTCTGGGTACTCCGGCTTCCTTCACCCGTAAAACTGTACACGAAGTGCCCATGGCTGCCGAAAGCGTCGTTAAACCTCAAAAAATTTACAAATAATTAAATCTAAGAAAAGCATAGGCGACCTCCAACCCTAACCTTCTCCAGCTAAACCGTACACTTTAAAAACATTTTACATTCGATCAACCGTACAGAGTTAATTTTCTAAACACCGCACACCGAGCACATCTACTTGTCGCAGAAAAGTAATGAAAAGAGAGGGGATGGTCGACGCACTCGTTCTATTAGATAAAATGTGAAAGGAGGAATGGTTGAAGTGGCAACTGAACAAATCCTCCCCTGCTGTCGAAAACGACAACGATCTGCAGAAAAAGCGTCTTTTCTAATTTCGTAGTAGACAAAAATTGACCTTTTAGAGATAAAATAAGCTATTTGAGCTTAGCTCGCAGAGCGTGGAAGTGGATTGCACATCTACAAATGCACATGGGATAGCTTTGTGAAAGTTTGATAACATATGTGTCGAAAGTGATCAATAAAACAAACCTCCCCCTGCGCCCGATCTTGTCAGTGTCCTTCAACCGGAAGAGTCTAAACAAAATCGCCCGTAGTGGATTCCATACAGTGTAATAAGTCGCCATACATGACAAACCAGACAATGATCCGAGTTACGCAAAAAGCCTTTTAAAAACAGATAAAAATAGCACTCGACTCAAACGTCATCTTTAAAATAGTTGCAGGTTTCAGACAAAAAGATTTAACACAGTAATAATTAATATGTTTTTTGTCTCACAAATCGTGTGTTTCTCAAAAGAAAATATATAGCTCGAAGCGAGTGCTGTCATTGCAGTGACCCAATAATTGCCGTGATGACATTACTAGTGAAAACCTCCTAAAGCAATATCGCCCGATCTTAATTCACACAGAGATAGAGGCATGGAAAGGCTTGGGCAGCGAGGCGAAATTTGAACGCATTAGAGGGGGGAACACTAAAGTGTTTGGGATTTTTAGGGATTGGGTCACAGATTAATAGCATTGGCAGGAGAATAGTAATATTCAGTTCGCGGTTTGTTTGGGATTTTTTTTTCTTTGTTGTTGATGTGAATGTTTTTTGGATTTTGTTTTGTTTGTATTTTTCTTCATTCCAATACGTTATTGGTTATGATTATGAGGATGTAACATTAATTATTTCAGCACAAAACGTGCACCCTTTCGTGCCAATTTGTAAATTAAATTGATGCCTCAAAGCAATATATGCATACTGCTTTCTGTATCACAAAATGATGCGAATAATGTTTCTTCATCATCCAGCCTTCAATTAATACACCCCCCCCCCCCCCCCCCCACCCCAATAAATGTTTCTTCAGTAGCTGAATCGACAAAACATGCAATTGGTCGAAACGTGTTGACTTGGCGCGTAACTGACTAAAATTGTCAGTGGTCGAAATGGCTTACATCCGATATGTGCGTATCATTGCAAAACAGAAGACAAAAAAAAAACGAATCAGATGCCTTTGTAACTTAAATAATCCATAAACGACTTCTCAAACCGAGTTAACGACGGCGTGTATTTAGGAAGTACCAAGAAAACTTATTTCTGTTCCCGTAACACAGTGGAGCACCGCGGTGAAGGCAAATGGAATATGACCAACGGTATTCAATATCACGGGGGTGCGGTGGCGTCGCGGTAACCGGTTCTCGTCAGATCACCGAAGTTACTCAACGTCGAGCGCGGTTAGTAGTTGGATGGGTGACCATTTCAGCGACTGATTCACGCTCCCGCGTTGTGACCTTGGGCAAGCGCTTAACCCCGATTGCCTACATGGGGGCACGATGACGCTGTGTACTAAGGCGTACTGCACGTCGATGGTGCGCATGTCTTCAACCAATCTAACCCTGCCTATGCCGCAGTGCAGAGTTTAGAGTTACGATGTTGGAGAGCTGACAGCTGCTCATCGTTACTCGGTGGTTCTCTCCGGGTACTCCGGCTTCCTCCACCCGTAAAACTGTTACCGACATAATATGCCCCTGGCTGTTAAAGTGTAGTTAAACCCTAATAAATACATAAATAAATAATTCAATATCACCTACCAAAACAATTAGGTCAGACTTTCCAGTCGGATTGTTTTCATGTCACTGTGGCAAAAAACGCAGACGGCACAAAAGCATATATATGTATTACGGATTGTTTTCTGTGTATAGGTTAAAGACAATGCACATAAATGAAAATAAAGCAAAATAAAATAAAGGGGAATTACAAAATATTCGTATCGGATTTTGCAGATGTCCATTTTATCTTCCGTAAATTAAATCTTACTGAGCATTGAATTCCCCGTGAAATCTGCCAAGAATTGTCCCAGATATTACGCTCGCATTCGCGTTAAATGCTAATAAAAAGTGCTCAGCATCCTCATATGGAAATCCACATCTGCATGTCGGACCATCAGTTAAAAACTGTCGAACTTTCTTCAGTGAAAAATCTGTCCTTTTTTCTCACCTGCATAGTGGTACCTGGGAAAGACTTCATCTGCACGAGCTCACTTCTTTTTAAATGCATGTATTTAAGAGCTATTCGACGGCTCGACGTTTTGGCTATTCCAAATTTTACAGCTGACGGGAGGACTGTGTTCGCAAGACGTGAAGTATTGCATTTGATGTCACGCAACAAATGTGATGACCTCAGATGATATGTGGTAATTTCAGAAATGGGTCGTGGTACGAGTAATCTTACATAATCAGGTACGTTGGTGAACATAATTCTGTAAAGAGTCACGAGTTTGTGTCGTTTTCTACGTTCTTTCAAGATAATAAATCCTGACTCTTCACAGATGAGTTGTTTACTTGTGACCCTTGATTCACCTATAATTGTACGTAGTGCGTCGAAATGGAGATTTCCAAGAAGTGTAGCATTTTGATTAGTGCAGTTATCATATATAACATCAACGTAATCAAACAAAGGGAGACTAAAATATCGATATAGTGTTTCAAGAGCTGATCTAGATGGCCTGTATTTCAAACATCTGAGACAGTTAATCATCGTAAATGTTCAATGTGCAAATTCCAAGAACCTGTCTCACAAAATATAAGACCGAGGTGTTTGTGCCATTTCATTTCTTGCACTTGTTGATCAAGCAAGTATATTGGAGGGTGGGGCATTGGTCTTGTTTTACACGAGATCTTCAGGCTTTCGACTTTTTGGGGATTGAACTGAACTTGCCAGGAGTCTGACCATTCAGCAATTTGTTTAGGTCTTCATTGATTATTCCTCGAATGTGAGACATAGCGTTGTATCGTCGACGTTATATGGCTTCCAAACCATTCAAGCATGTCACCTCTTATTCCTGCGGCATTCAGTTTATATAATAATCCATTATGCCAAACTCTATCAAATACCTTACCTGGGGGTGCGGGAGGGGGTCGGTCTCTACTCTTACCTCGTCTGAAATTTCACGATTTACTTTTACCTTTATTTTCCGATTCTACAGGAAGGAGGACAGTATCCTAAAGATATTGGTGGATAGTCTACATCGTATTCCGTTGTGCCATGCAGAGTCAAAGGTTTTTTACGTCTAGAAAGAGGGCGCTCTCAGTTTATACCATGATAACCCATTCTACTATATATGAAAAGCCTATGATATAAATTTTAGCTTTACACACCAACTGTGATGAATATGCCAGCAATGGGATTTCAATAGTAAAAAATTACACCTACAGTAGAACTACATCCCCGTTGACCTTTGGTGACGTCGACCTGAATGTAAACTTGTCTAAATTTATCGCACGTCGCCTCGCGAGGAGTGAAATGGAAGTGGCAATTATTTATTACGTTTTTAAATGGGTTTACCTCATAACATGCAAATTAACAAAACATGCATTGTCTCATGTTATTAAAGCATGCATAACACGAAATAGTATGTTATTATGTTATTAAAACGAAAAAGGCTCAGCTTCTTTTTTGTTATTTCGTGTCGGTGATAAACTTGACAGCGGAAGTACCGCCCCCCGATGCTCGTGTAAACAAAAACAGATTCGCTCGTATGTACGTCTGGTGCTCAGTAAAATCGAGTAAAAATAATAGCGACTTTTAATAATCTGACGATCATGGTATAAATAAAATATACCCAATGTAGCTTGGTGTACCAAATGTTCACCACTCGTCGAAGGCTCGCGGTTAACACCACTTCACCACTGTGTATATTCTACATTTCTACATTTCTCTTCTACTGAGGGCGGTGTGCATGCAATCTGTTTTGCAGAATATATGCTCCATCGCTCCCCTCCGGTTTGGATAGGCAGTTGCCTTTTATTGAAAAAGTTTATTTCTTTGAGATGGCCATGGAGTCTGTTGGCGAGTACCCGTTCAGAAACCTCCCCAATGTAGCTTAGTAGGCTGATAGGCTGGTCGGTAGTTGAACGAGGTTGTTAAGGTCCTAATCCGGTTTTGGGATCATGCCCCCATGGCTACTTTCCAGCACTTAGGAAAAGTAGCCATGAGTGGAGAATCTGTTTAGGAAGTAGGTTTGTCTTTCCACGAAGAAATTGGGGCATTGTTTTAGGATTCTGCAGGTAATTTCGTCCGCCCCGGGTGGGACGATGTTTTGCACTTCCTTATTACGTTAATTACTTCATCATAAGTAATTGGGCCGACCAGTATGTGATCGCTCCTTCCGGTTGTCTGTTAAAAATTATTTTAAACAATATTTTATTCAAGGCATGCTATATATTACTAAATTGAGCACCTGAAAAGTGACAGTGCAAGTACAGCAGCTCACAATAACATATATTACCAATAAATAGATTGCTAAATAGTGGAAGGGTTTGCCAAGAAGTTTGCAGCTTATGTAAGTCATCGCCCTGAGTCATTCATAAATTTATTCAAGAAGGCTATAAAACAGTAGGTGGACTCATATATCGCCCTCTGGAGGCCAGGGCCAGGGGTCGATCACCATGTTGGTTTAATTTTGAGGTCAGCCATCGTCCACGGCCGATTCCAAGCCAGGACGTCGCACCCCTACACATAGAGTAAGGGTCCGAAGAATGTGAGAAAATGATTGACGGATCATTCACATATCAGCCTAGAAACACCGTACCATAAATACGCTAGTAACTACACGTGCAAAGATGCGACGCCTGGACTCGGAACAAAACTGAGGAGACGGCTGTTGGCTATTCTGATGGTAGAAGATGAAGCATAGGGAACCCAGACCGCCAGACGACATGTGATATTGTTTAAACCCTGCAAGTAAATGGAAGAGGTTATGGAAAGAGAATATAAACTGAGGAGTTTGGAAGTAAAGAAATACAATGGGAAGTCAGCTTGAAGACATGAAGCGTTGACTTCACATTAAAAAATACTTATAGGTAAGCAGCATATTATGCAAGTTTAATATGGATAAGGATCGACACAGCCTTGATACAGCCTTGATGGTGCTGCGCTTTAATAGGGTGGAGAAGGAGGTTAAATTGTAAGGGAGAAAATGGGTAACTTCGTCCTGTTGTACACGTTTGGTAATCGCACAAGGTAAGTTGGTGCGCTGCAGTCACTGGGAACGCCCATTTGATAAGATAAACTCATGCACCATATCAAAAACAAGCTGATTCTCCTGATTATTCCGAGCCAAAACCAAGTGCCGATACTTCAAGAGTAAATTGGGGTAGATTGATAGTATTATTATGACCATTTGAGATGATTGGGCAACGTAAGAAAACTGCTCTGGTGTCTCGCAATAAATCAAAGACTTTCTACAACTGAAAGTTTCCGCTGTATTGATCCTTGCGGTTGCGATCTGTATTTGTTTCAAGCTGGACGGCTTTGACTGTTGAACAATTATCCCAGACAGCATCAGCGTATTCAAGTACAGGCCTAACGAAGGCAAAGTATATTTTTTCTACAAGATCAAGATTGAATTTCTGCTTACTCAGTAGGTCTAAGCGAGGTCAGGCTTTAGAGCAGATATGGTCAATGTGGTCGTTCCATGTGCATGTGTTTTTTAATATGACTCCTGAATATTTATGAGTAATGACTTCGGACATCCGTGTATCACCTAAAAATAACAGTGGGTGGACATTGGGGTTTGGTTTTACGTGATATAAGCATACTCTCTGTTTTGCTGGAATTAAACTCAACCAATCATGTCTTGGGCCCAGTGTTCTATTGTGGCAAGGTCATGATTGATTGAGCTCGAAGCTTGCTCTGGATTCTCTACTATTAGATATAGGGAAGTATCATCTGCAAAGGAGCGTATGCTAATGAGTAAGTCTTCGGTTATGTCATTAATATATATAAGGAACAATAATGGCCCAAGTGTCGACCCTTATGGAACACCAGCATTAATGGGTCTCCATGATGATGCGTCCGATCCTGTCACAACTCGTTGCGACCTATCCGAAAGGTACGATTTCAAAACAACAGTGGTTCACTTGAGACACCAGTTTTCCTCAGCTCGTGAATAAGACCAACATGCCATACCTTGTCGATGGCCTTACTGACATGACAGAAGACCACCCTTACTTCTTTGCTTTCAACAAGTGCTCGGCTGAATTCATCGTATATGTCAGTCAGCTGGAGGACAGTTGAATCACCAGGTGTTTTACAATTTGGTCCGATATAGATGGCACGATTATCAGTTATAAATTTGCCGATTTTCAGTTTGAACTGGTTATCAAATATTACCCCTTCGTGGGGACGATGTGTCTCCTTTCCCTTGTCGCCAAGAGCCATGCACCTAATTCTCCCTGCGGATGGGTTTGCTGGTACCTTTTAATTTGCTTTGCTCGGTTAGGCGTTTGAATGTGTCCCATAATTTTGGGGGTGCTGGAAACGTTCGAGGGTTTCTGTAGCCTTTTGACACCTTTTTTCATTGCACCATGAAGACTGTTATACTCGGTTTTTAATTTGCTTTTTCTGGCGCTCTCCGTTTTTTTTTTTTTTTGGTAAACTATGAGAAGCGTGTTCTTTGCAATGGTCCTTTTCCATGGGTGCTCTTAATTATTTCGCTTAGGTTATGACAGGCCGTTTCATTTTCATCCGCGTATGTTGGATTGTTGTTGACTAGCTTAGCTTCAACGATTTCTCTGAAAAGGTCCCTTTTTATTTCGGAGAGTGTGTTTGTTTTATTTCGGCGTCGAGATGATCAGTAACAATGGTTTTAGACTTTGTTTAAGGTACGACACAGGGCGATCTGGCCTTCTTATATTATAAACGTTAATTGAAAACCACTTTGATAGTTTCAACCACAATTCACAAATGCTGATTACATGGCAGTCGGAATCATCGAAGTAGGTTGACATTGCGTTATTTCGGTTAACGCTTCTTGAGCTCCAGTAGGGGAGTTTGCTTTTATCCATTGTGGTTTCAAGAGAGTTTTAATTACTTTGCAATTCGGGCTGCTCAGTGTGGCTGTGGTGCATGCCCCAGTGACATGCTCCCCTCCACACTTTATACAAGTCATCAAGTCGCTGCTATCATCAAGTAACTGCGGTTCTTACATTTGAGCTTAAGCTTTCCCAGTTAAGTACTCCACAAGACTGAATGACACAACTGTGACACTTTTGCGGTGCCTCATAGTTTATTTTGCCAATCGCATACGTCGCAAAAGCACGAGCTTTCTGCCTATATATCCATTTCGCGTAAGCCGGCTAGACTCTCACTTGACCCATCCCACCACCGCCCACCCACCCACCCACTTCCATCCCAATCCCCATAGACAACGCACAGTTACATGTATAGCAACCACGTACCACCATAAAAACCGAGATAACGGTCTTTTGTAAACAAAATGGACGACTGAAACACGCGTCATCCTAACATCACGCGCACGGATGCGCACTACCACCACGTATCATCATGATGATGACCTCACAACATGTCCGCTTGCCTGGGTACCTTGACAGCATCACATAATGCCATTGGGTCACGTGTCCATGATGTCATATATGAAATCAGGTCAAAGAGACACGATCTCCACAGCTCCAGCTACTGGATGTCAAATATTGGAAATGTCGACACCACGCATTGAGTATTGTACTGTAAACCCCCCCCCCCCCCCCTCGTAAACTCCCATTGGATTGGATACATCCGCTCTATTAGAGAACTTTCAATCGCATAGAGGCCACATGCCGCCATAGAAACCAAGATGCCGGCTTCCAGTAAACGAGGCGGACGATGGAAAGACGTCACCCTAACACCACGTGCTTCGCATGCGCACTGATAGCAGGTATCACCATGGTGCTGATGTCCCGTCATGGCTGCTCACGTGGGCAACCATGACGACCCCCACATGGTACGACATATGAGATCCGACATGAGATCCTGATAAAGAGACACGATCCCCTACTACGCCCACACTCAGAATTCCCTCTTTTTCGTTTTTATATACCCTTTATATACCTATTGTGCCTAATATTGTTCAATTAAATAAAAGCAGCACCTGGTTTTTATAGATTAGCGTTATAGGTTAGAAAAATGGACATGCTGCAAATTCAAATATCTCAATTTCATTTGAAGGGGACTGTTATCTAACTTATTTTTAATACTCAGAATGGGGCGTTCACTTAAGCTGCTGGTTGCAAATTGCAAAATTACAATCATAATTGATTGGGCGGTAAGTTGCAAGTCAAAAACGAATTTGTTTCAGGCAAATATTTTTGAATGTGTTTGCTGCAAAGTCATCTCCGCAAGAGTTTGTCGAGTTGTAGGCTTTTTTGAACCGAGGTAAATGTTTTGAAGTGACAAGGTTTTGAAGGGATAGCTGGAAACTGACGGCGTATTGCACGTATGCCGTGGGCTCATTTTACACTCCAGCTCGCCCCATCAAATATTAGCTACGGCGGAAACGGAAGGTATCTGGGGTCGAATGCCACACATACGTTATAATGTCATACCCCCCCCCCCCCCTCCACACACACGTACAGATACACACACACCCGCACACTTTTGATGAATGAAAAATTACCCATGGATGTTTTCCAATCAATTAGGAATTATTATTTTCATTTAAACTTTTGTTGAAAAGAAATAATTAATTGGCATTGCAGTCTGTAAACCCAAAGTACAAATACTCTTTCCAGTATATACTAATAGGCATTGTTCCAATAAACTTTGAATTGTATGCTCCCATTTTATGCCTGTCGACTGCTTTCGACTGTCACTGATAAGTTCGCGTTAGTGTATAAATCAAGTATTTGTCACAAGATATGAATGTTACAGAAACTTACTTCCACTATGGTGGTGGTGGTGCCCATGGTGAGCTGCAAAACAAAATACCAAGACATTTTAGAATGCAAACAAGTATTTAAAAAAATGCAGATTATTTCAATGGTCAACTGATCTGATGAGTCGTATTCCATCGTGTTGAGGAAAACAGACAAGCCAGATCAAATTAATTGCCGTCGACATCGTGTTTGATCTGGAGCAAATACTGTAAAAAATTTATCATTGTATTTTCTGGAATTGTATTTTCTACCCACTAATATAACTGACTAAAATGAATCATTAGCATTTTAAAAGATATGGCAATTGGCCAGTTGGCAAATTGCCAGATCTTTGAAAATGCTAATGGTTCATTTTAACCCATTTAAAGTGATAACTATAAAATAGAAAATACTATTCTAGAAAATGCAATTGTAAAAGTATCATAGTATTGGCCCCTGGTTTTGTTATAGAGACGAAATGTGACAAGCCAGATCGATTGCTTATTGTAATAATTTATTCATCCTATGTCAGACCATAGTTAAAAAAATAATTCCACACCTAAAACTTCAACAAAAAGAAATTATGCGAAATTTAAACAAAAAAGAAAATATGCAGTGCGTTTCCCAGAGTATTCAAAGGCACTCGACTTTTTGTTTCGCGTTGTAAACTTGTCGCATTTGTTGAGAATCGTTTATTTGTAGTACCCCATAACCCCAGCCCCACCTCTAAGATGGCAGCGTGGGAGACACTGTTCTATATGCGGACAATATGTGCCCGAGCAATCCAGTTATGAGGAGATTTGTTGATGGACCTGGAAACCGTTACTAATTCTCAGTTCCTTATTCGATGTTCGTTATCAACCGATTTTATCAGTTGATAACGAATGTCAAATAAGGAACTGGGAATAAGTAACTGGAGTCACGTCCGAGATCTGTTGATAGACATAATATGGATATGGAAAAGATGTAATTCTTGTTTTCCGGTGAGCCAGAATTAATGTGCTAAGTACAGAAGTCTTGAGATATTCGTGGCACGTATATAATGTACTTGAATTATCATTTCAAATTAATATAAGTTTGGATTTCAAGTGATTGAATTTTCAAGTCACCAGATAATCGTATGGTATCTCACGAAGGTCAGCTTTACATCTCTCTCTCTCTGTACTGGAATCAACGCCTCTGTCGTAGCTTTAATGAAAGCTGTCAAAAATCAGTATATTTGCTTTTTTGCACAACGAGAAATGTCATTTTTCATAAAAATAAATAGGTTTTGTTGCAGTTCATTGATGATGAGTGGTTACAATATTTGGAGTGCTGACCAGCCTCTAAAAGCAGATAGAAAAAGTCCGACTGGATATTCGGAACATAAGTTCCCACTTTTGTTCTCTTACCATTTTTTAAGTTGAGCTCAAATCGCCCACACAACGCCTTGTACGCTGTTAAAAAAGTAGGGGATATTTGATAAAAGTGAGATATATGAAGAAATATATTAAAATTTTCATGAAAAGGACAGTTGAGGCAGTGCACTGTGACATCTGGTGAATGATTTCAGCGATAGTTGGGTGTCTGACAAGCGCATATTCTACGCACTAAGCTGTAGGAGACACGGACGGTCAGTCAGAGAATTTTCCACATTCAGTCCAAGACCTCAATACCTTGTAAATCCTCCTCGGTTTGCGAGACAAGCGCGGATCCGACGTGGCATACTCCTCACCAAACGTCCAATATTAGCTTGACTGATGTCATTCCATTCTTCCTGCTGGGCAGCGGCGAGTTGCTGGACATTGGTAGGGGGCTGTTGGCGTTGTCGTAGGTGCCTGCCAAGCATATCCTAGACGTGCTCGATTAGTGAAAGGTCTAGACTTTGTACTGGCCAAGGCAATGTATTGATGTTCTGCTCCTGGAGGAACTCTGTAATGATACGGGCCCTGTGTGCTCTTGCATTATCATCTTGGAAAATGAATTGACGGACGTAACGTCGCGCAAAATGGCACCATATGAGCTGCTAACATGTTGTCACGATAATGCTGCCATGTGACACGTCTTTGGGTGACATGTAATGCTGTCCTGCTTGTCGCGGTTATGCCTCCCCACAGCATAGCCGATCCACCACCAAAACGATCGTGCTGCCTAACGGTTACGTCATAGTATCGTTCTCATTCAGCCGCCACCACTCTCTGTTTCGCCTGTCGTGGAAGTCGAGAATGAATCGCGATTCATCGGAAAACATGACGTTGCTCCACCGACGATTGTCCCAGCGCTGTCGTGCTCCACACCAATTACGCCTTGCTCCAACGTGACGTTCAGTCAAACGCGGAATTATTGGAGATCGTCGAGCGTACAAATTCAGGCTGTGTAGGCGATTTCGGATGGTCTGACCACTGACTCGCACATCTCTTGCTCAGTGCAGCTGCTGTCCAATTTTTGAGCACTTTGATGGCGGTTACGTAATGCTGTGGTTTGGATGAAACGATTCTGTTTAGCAGTTGTCGCCCTTGGACGACCTGATCGACGTCTGTCATTAACATTGCCTATCTGGTGGTAGCGTGACCACAACCTGCTAATCATTGATTGAGTAATGTTGAGAATTTGAGCCACTGCAGTCTGTCTGTTGCCAGCTTCCAACATGCCAACGGCACGTAAACGTTCGTCACGTGTCAGTGTTCGCATACCTCAAAAGTAACGTTTCGACCAGAAACTATTGATGAACGAGTTTATACCAAGAAAAGAACGATGGGACCTCCGAGAAAGCCCGTCCAGCACACATGACAATTTCAAAACGTATCCCACAGACATTAACGCGGCGCTCGTGCGAAAAACCTACACGAAGTTTCGTGTGCCGGTGAGATTCACGATTCACACTAAACTTGGTAACATATTGATGTGTCCAATCACGCGTTTCCAATACCATTTTCCAAAAATATCAACATCAGTTTGCATATCCCCTACTTTTTTAATAGTATATTGTAATAGAGATACACACGAGTTTTGCTTCACGTGGCCCTTGACTTAAAACTTTCATCTTCAAACTGGAACCTGCTAAAGGCCAACACAAAAGGTCAATTCCTTCAACAATGACAGTTATCCCTAGGTATACACACTGATATCGAAATAACAAAGGTTCAACCTACAACTGTTTCCAATAATGCTACTAAGATTTAACCAATTCAGTCTTATTTGACAGAACTCAGAGTTCTGTCAAACAAGACTGAATTGATTAAATTCTTAGTTGTATTATGGGAAAAATCTGCTGCTAAACCTTTTAGAATTTTTACGTCTCTTGTTGACGGTTAATGTATTCAAATGGACAGGCAAATAAATCACAGTCATGTTTGCCATTTCCTTCGGGTTCAACCAAAGGATTTTTTTAACTTCGGTGTTGACCATCTTGATGCCAAGGTCATGCTCTTCATTGATCTGCTAAAAGCCAAGATATGTGGTTAAATTGCTTCAATTTCAATTGTCAAAACAATCAATTGTAAAACCATTCACATCACATGGATGGGCAGAGAAATCGGGGTGGGGGAGGTCTAGCAATTTAAACGTCACCCTCAGACGTTTACCGCCGGCAGTGGCCTAAATGATGCGAAGGTTATGTGTTATGCCAAAAATAATAATTCGAATTTAATTGGCTCAAAAGATACAGTCCGGACACAGAGACGGACTGACCCAAAAGATTTGTCTTGGTTTCCAGTGACCTCGAACTCAGACTTACGGCCCGAACCTTCAACTTAAATTTCCCAATCGCAAGTGTCATGGTAAAAGTAAAAGCCAAAGGGCAATCTGTTCAAAAGCCAAATTTAATTTTGTTCATCTGTGGTTTGCAATTGTAATCCAAACTTTGTAATATCGAAGACTGCTTTTAAAAACAAAATTAAATAATTGGTTTACAAATTATAAGCCTGTCAGAGAAGTATCACTACAAAAATATATTTTATTTTATTTCCAACGCCTGCGGCTTGGAATTACGACCTATATCCTCGAATGCTACTCGCAACGTCAAGGTTGGGTATTAAGCACAACATCGCTGTCGTATAGTACAGCCACCGTGAAATAGTCACTTTCCACAGTTGGCACTATTTCCACGGACGCAATAATATTACCAAACATTAATTTTAGGAATAATCATCAAAAATTTAATTAATGAAGCACATGGTACAATCCGGTGCTTCATTAATTAAAATTTTGCTGATGATGATTTGTATTACCTGGTAAAACGCATGCATGGACATCACTGTCCACGCGTGGATTACGACCGGGTCCACGACGACTGTACTGTATTGGAGCCATTTCAAAAGTTATAATTTGATACAGAGACGAACCATAAGACTAAACTGCTCACTCCAAACGGTCCGTCAAAGCAGTTGGTTATGATTTCCCCCTGAGCACTGAAAACTGTTATGATGTCTGACATGCGTTAGAAGGGACGGACTGGACCAACTAATTTTACCAGAAAATGCACCAAATGGGCCACAGGACAGGAGAAAAGTTTGATTTTTTGAACTGAAAAAAACGCTGCCTCCCAGCATCTGAGCGGGGAATGGCAATCCACAAGGAGAGCATTTCGATGGCATTTTTGTGTCATCTTCGTAGCTCAATTGACAAAATGATTACAAAAAGGGGGGCCCGAATTCCACAGGCCGACCATACATATAGTTTAGACCAGTGTGAGAAACTATTGATTTTTCGAACTGAAAGAATGGTGTTTTCTTGCTTCCGGGCTATACATGGCAGGCGAGATTGCTCGTATATCGAAATGCCCCCTTTGTGGACTGCCAATGTCTATATAATAGGATCCATTTCGCTTTTTGTTCTTTTTTCACAAAATTTCATGCTCCAACGGGTGTTGGACTGCTCCAATTCTGGGGGTCTCAGTTCCCACGATGGAGGGGGGGGGGGGGGGGGGCATCACCGGGAATTCTCCAGGTAGATCATAAGGCCAGTCCGCCTTTGTCATGACAACCGACAATCATGATTGTGACAAAGATAGTTTTACCCTCGCCGTATGTCGCTGCTATATCCGATCAGCTCTTTTCACAAAACTCGCCTTTCAGATTTTATTATATCTCCCAAAATATTATGATCCCTCATTAGAGTGAGCTCGTCAAGCGCGTTCCATTGGCGGGACACAATCTATGTTTTGGGAGTTGAACTTGAAAATGTTTAGTCCTTTACTTATTATTGGAACTGTGGTGGCTCAGTAGTTAGAGCATTGGACGAAATGCCGATGGTTCGATTCTGACCAGCAGTAACTGCGTCGTGTGCCAGGGCAAGACACTTAATCTGGATTGCTTGCTTGGGGGTACGATTGCGCTGTGTACTAACTGTATGCACGTCGATGGTGCACATGCTTTCAACTGCTGCTAACTATACTTGTGCAGAATTAGCACCTACATTAAGGAGTGAATGACAGTTGCTCGCCTCGACTTGGTGGTTCTTTCCTGGGTACTCCGACTTCCTTGACCCTTAAAACTGTCCGACACGATGTGACCCTGGCTGTTGAAACTGTCATTAAACTCAAACAAATAAACAGACAATTCAAGAAATTAAATGAACAATTTGAGAGTACTGAATGAACAATTTTAAACATCAATTATAAGAGTTAAACCCTTTGAACAACATGAATAACAGACGACAGTTGCAAAAAAATATTTTGCGAATAACGAAAAATTTTTAATTCTATGCCTCAAAATTATAGCTCATGGCGCCATCTTCATTTGAACGAGCTGAGGGAGTTCGTTCTGATGTGGGATCATAAGCTATGTTGTTGATGTATAAACTGGAAAGGTATTAAAATTGTAAAGGCTGTTGTTGTGCATAATGCTGGCTGGTTATATGGGTGGCGTTACATGCAGGTAAAGGCTTTATACAACGCAACACGGATGATTTTGTTCCTCAAAAATTATCAAATATTTTAGGACACAGAGCTGAAGCAACGTGTTATAAATTTAAGCTATCCAGATAACAATCGCTTTACTCCAGTAGACATTCTCTTCAGATATACTATTTTATCGTGTGACTTCTCCATTTTCTCGCCTTATTATTTTTTCATATTTTCAATAAATATTATTTAGTGCTTCATAACACCTACAGATGTTTTTAATGGCCAGTTTCAAAAGAACCCTTCTTGATTGTTATCACCGAAAAGATCTGTGTCAAATTAATGTGCGTGTAAATAGAACTAATTTAAAACTTCAACAAAGCCACGATGCCTGATTTTATTTGTTATAAACATTCACTAAAATCTCAAAGATAAGAAATGCATTAATACTTGAAAATTAGTATTTATAACGCCGAATTGTTTCGAAACTGCCATCTTGAATTTTATTCTATGCAAAGTCACAGGTCGCGGGGTGTAAACAAAGCGATCTCCATGCTCGTCGCATTGAGCTCTTTGTCAGACAAGTCAACTAGTTTTGTGAAATATCACCGATGTCACCATTCGAATTAACTGAAGGGGCAACCCATGACGACTTTAAACGATGAGATTTCGCAGGTTTGAAGACTTTTCTGCGGAGGCCAGGACTTGTTTTGTGAGTGGCAACAAGGAAACAATCATTGCACGGAGTTTCTCGGCTTGGGAAATTCCCGGAAGTTGTCGAAACAGTGTCCACAGCCTCAGAGCCATGGCATAGAGTACATTCAAACACCATTTAAGTCGATAGAAACTCAATTCGAAATAATGAATTTTATTTATTTATTTATTGGTGTTTAAGGTCACATACTTATGCACAATGGCTAATCGTGACCGTGACAGTTTTACGGGTGGAGGAAGCCGGAGAACCCGGAGAAAACCACCGAGCATGGACGAGCAACTGTCAGCTCCTCAACATTCTAACTCTGTTCAAGCTCCGCTCAAGCAGGGTTACAGCGGTTGAAGACATGTGCACCATCGACGTGCAGTACGCCTTAGTACATGGCGTCGTCGTGCCCCACGAAGGCAACCGGGATAAAGCGCCTTGCCCAAGGACAGACGGGGATCGAACTCGGGACCTCTAGCATAGAAATATTGAAAGATCTCATACAATATTGCCATTACCTTAAACAAATTGTCATCTTGACCAAATGTTTTTTTTAATTCGCACTAATTAACGTAATGGGGTCCAGAGCACTGCATCCGCTCTCTTCTCCCATTGCATTCAACCTGTTTTCTTGAAATGTTTACACCTCGCGACCTGTGACCTTGCATAGATTAAGGTTCTATATAAGCAAGAGAAATTTGTTTACTTTGAAATGCCCACTTCTGATATTCCACAAATTCAAAATAAATATACACAAATTATACATCAAAATGAAGGTTTGGGAGGAAAATAATACCAAAAGCATATGCAATCAACTCACATAGTTGATAGCAGTCGGCAGTGTTTCCTGGAAGTCTGCTACCCTATTCGTACCGGAACTGATAATTAAATAATATTTCCGGAGAACAACTTATGCATAAATGTATGTTGCACCAGGTAATAAAAATCATAATCAGCCAATTTTTTTAATTAATGACGTACTTGGTTATACCCGGTGCTTCAATAATTAAATTTTTGATGATTATTCCTCTGATTGGTGTTGGAATCTAATATCATTGCGTCCGTGGAAATATTGCCCACTTGTCGAAAGTGACGAGTCCACGGTGGCCGGACTGAACAATCGGATTGAATATTTTAGTTGGGTCCAAACAGCAAACCTAGATGGGTTCGTTTGCTCTATCAAATGAATTATTCCATCTGATTAAAATTACCATAAAAGTTCATTTTTTTTAATCAACGCAAGAAATGTTTTTCAATTGAGACTTGATTTAAAAGAATCTTTGATGACACTGTAATTACTATTGGACAAGTTGTTTACTAAAAATTTTGAATGAAGACTTACTACAACTGTAGTTTAATGATTACGCCGCGCCGTTCCATTTCTTGTATTAATATATAAATGTTTTCAGGGGGAATTAAATACTTATTGATTGATATATCTATAACTGGGGCAGAAACAATACATGTATGTGGATATTTTTCGAGCAACGAAGTATTACATTACAGCAGTGATATTTTGCGCGTAAACTCCACGAAAAGTGATCAAACAAATAAACGCAGAACAGCGTCTTGTTCCATTCAGATTTTGACTGGTGGTCAGAGAGCTTGAGATATGTGATGCTTTTCAAATATAAATAACTTCTTCTTCGTCAATAATAGCTGATGTGCCGACACAGGTCAAGATAATTTTTTTTTATAACTCGTAAATGTATTGCTTGAAGTAGGGATGACTTTCTTCGCACAACTGTTGACAAAATTAAAGGCATGTCCAGTTGAACTATGAAACTGTAAATCGGACCACGTGGACAACGAAATCGATGTAAATTGGATGTGCATTGAGTATGTGGTGTGGTGTGTGTGTGTGATGAACGTGTGTGATGGCATGAGTGTGTGGAGCTGATGAGTATGTGTGGTCGGGTATGTGTGTATGCGTTGGCTGCTGGGTAGGTAGGAGAGTGAGGACTTATCCAACACAACAGGCGATTGCTGCAATTGTATTTTGAAACACACAACAGACATCTGGTTTTTTAATCATTTCTTTTTCAGCTCTTTCAGTTGTTTATTGTAACATTATTACCCAAACTATGGTGAAAGGTTGAAATAAACAAGTACAATCGACGTGGACTGGTCGTAATACACGCGTGGGCGGTGATATCCACGCATGCGCTACCAGGTAATAAAAATCATCATCAGTAAAATTTAAATAAATGAATCTCCGGATAGAACCCGTTGCTTCATTATTTAAATTGTTGATGATTATTCTTATAATTAGTGTTTTGAATCTTATATTATTGCGTCCGTGGAAATATTGCCCAACCGTGAAAAGTGACCAGTCCACGGCGGCCGTGCTGTACTTCCTGTAGTGAATTAGAATCGCCCATTAAAAGATGGGTTGTTGTTCATATCTGAACAACGCTACACTTATACTACTGAGTTTAAAAATAAATATTTTTTTTTACACGCCTGTTCTTTGAAATCCCCATCTACAACAACTCTAAACCGTGCGGAAAATAAAAATCTGTTCCGCAAATGTGTGGAACGGAAATCGTTGACGGACTATTTTATAAAGAAGCGAAATTTCTCTGGAATTTTCTACAAATCGTGTACCGCAATTACAATTTCAATCCCTAGCGATAGCTAAAAGTCGTCCTTCTGAATTCGAATGTGTTCTATGTGCCAGTAGGCACATAGAACACATTGGAACTCAGAGGACGAAACAGTAACACAGGTTCCCCTCGCAAGTTTGGTTGGCGACAAAATGTGTTCTTTTTGTTGATAATTATCAAATGAATTGTTGAGTGTTATTCTAATAATTGTTTTATCGACACGAAGGCGTGTAATATACACAGAACGACACACGTGTGTGAATGGGTTAATCGATATGGCACTTGTGCCATCGCGGAAGGATAAAACTCGAGGCCTGTGGGCTCTCGTTCTATCCTTCCGAGCTGGCACTCGTGCCATATCGATTAACCCATTCACGCACGCGTGTCGTTCTGTGTATATACGAATCACCTCAAACTGGTTTCTTGGCGTGTCTGAGACTATAGGTGGATTTATCTGCTCTAGCGACAAGCATTGAAGAAAACATGTTATAGAAGGTGCGTGTTTAAGTAGGTGTTCATTGCTGAGTGTGTTAACTGGTAGAGTGCTGGAAGCCCATATTTGGGCTTTGTTCAGAAGTGCAGGTACCAAGACTTAAAGGCTTCATATTCTGTAGATATGCATCACATTATCTTTTAAGAGAAATTATTTAATGTGTAAGGCTTTCCCTTGTTATAATTTAGGGGAGAGTGCCTATAGGCACTCTCCCCTAAATTATAACAAGGCAATGACATGTGAACAAAGTTTGATTGCCAAAAATAATTTAGCACTCTACCAGTTAAGAATATTACGTATCATTAGTGCAGTCATATTGTGCATTTGTTTTCCACTAAGATGATAATCAACTACTCTAAATTAAATATTATAAGAAATGGAATAAATTATTTGTTGCCTTTTCGGAATATGGATGCGGAATGAGATGCGATAGGTTGTATGTAAGGCTACGCGAGGGATCAGTTTTTTGTTTTGTGGTTCTGTACATGTGCACTGTTCTGTTTGGATGAGTGGCCGTGAATAAACATTTCTGAAATCACATTCTAATTTTGCTTTTAAAAATGGGTGGAATAAAGATCTTTATTTTGAAATCAATGAATAGCTTTTATTCGAAACTAGATGAATGATCGTCTTGTGAAACGGAAAATTGAAAATGAACTTTGAGACATGCAGTCGGAAACTTGGCCCTATAGTCAGTGTACATGTTCAGAGTATGTGTGGAAAATGAGAAGGAAAATAGTTGAGTTGTTTTGAACATTTTCCCATAAAATAAAACAAACACGCTCGCACTGGATTTATTTATTTATTTATTTATTTATTTATTTATTTATTTATTTATTTTTTTATTTATTTATTTATTTATTTATTTATTGAAGATCAATGACACTTTCGACCGCCAGGATCACCTCGTGTCGGACAGTTTTTCGCGTGCAGGAAGCCGGAGTACCCGGACAGAATCACCCAGCAGCGGTGAGCAGCAGTCAGACTCCCAGCATACTAACTCCGCACAAGTAGGGTTAACAATGGTTGAATGCAAGTGCACCATTGACGTACGGTACGCCTTATTACACAGCGCTACCGTGCGCCCGCGTTAGGGATCGGAATTAAGGGTATTGCCAAAGGGCATTGCACAAAAAGACACAACGCGGTTTCTACTGGTCAGGATCGAATCGTGGACCTTTCGGTTTGATTTCCAATGCTCTAACCATTGAGCTGTCGCGCTTCCGAATTTTGTAATACAGATACGACCTTGTTAGCAAGCTATTGGACCGCAGGTGTAATTCCTTTAGGAATTCGACGCCGTTATGGGCTATTTGTTTACTCACTTTTCGTGGACTTTGCGCCCTCACAACCATTGATGTAATTTGATGTCCTTTGTCCTCACAAAAATATGCAGTTATTATCCCCTTCTCCTGTTGTAGCTATTCCAATCAACAAGTATTTAAACCACCTTGCAGAAACCGCAATATTAACATAGTTAGTGGAACTGAAACTGTTGTTGTGACGAGTCTCTATTCACAAGTGTTTAATAACGAAACATCCAATTGGTATATTTTGCATTGCTTTCAAGAATATAAAGTTATGGTATTATTTAGATTCAATCAACTAGAATATTTCAGTTGGTCGTCCAATTGAAATATTCCAGAAGAGTGAATCTAAACATTAGCGATGGAGAATTTAAAGTCCCAGACTGGTTCTGGGCCTTCACATCGCCGATTTCTTCATTGAGATGATGCTTGAACATAATAACTTAAGATGAGAGAAAAAAACACGTGTTTTCAGATAATCAACGAGATTTGTATTATTTCAATATGGCAACAAGAGAGCTTTCCTACTTTTTTAAAAAAAAGGCTTCAAAGAAATAAAAACATGGATTAGTTCATCGAGCTTGTACCCACTTCTAGAAAGAATGTAAAAATCTAAAAACTGTGTTAGTTGTTCTCTTTACTATTAATTATCTCACTGGATGAGTTACTGATTCGTCAGGTAGAAAGGCGGTTTTATTATTTAGACAGAACTGACAATAAAAATAAAGATTGTCAAGTGAACATAGGAATTTTAAATTAGCAGTTGATTAAAGGACCCACACACGTGCTTTTGTTTGTCAGAGACGTGAGAATATTAATCAAGCTAGCATACTGATTAAACAGACTATTCTAGAGATGAGTGTGTAACACGGCTAGTAATCTAAATGACTCGTGTCAAAATGTCATGCAAAAAGATAGTTTCGGGAAATTCCTATCACGAAATATACACCTGGAATTTAATTAAGCACACTCTGAAATGTTTCATGACAGTGAAGTTGCTGTTACTGATTATGTTTTAATGATTGCTATGTCTTGCAGTACATTTCATCTAGTGAAACATGATGTTTCTGGTTGATAACGTACCCGAAACACATCTCCTCGTCCAGTTGAAGCATGCTTACCACGATTGTCACACAAAACACTATCATCCACATGCAATATCTGGGTATAAAACAAAAAAGTTTGTCACTTCTTTTATCAATAAATGTTGACATGGCAAGAAGGAGACTGTCAGAGACACTGAGATAGCAAATCATTTGCATTCATGCAACAGGCGTGTCATTCAAAGCTATTGGAATGCAACTTGGCTATAGTCATTCTGGCATCAGCGGACTTGTCCGAAAACATCAACAAACCAACGATGTTAAGGAACGACCAAGGCCTGGACAACCCCAAAAAACCTCTACTTGGAAGACCGGAGTCTGGAATGCCTCGTTAGGCGTGAACACTTTGCTGTCCGAAATCGTCTCAAAGCACTGAGTATGAGGTCCCGAAGGGTCATCAAGCGTCCAGCTTTGTCCGATCAGCATTAAAGACGACTTTTGGAGTGGTGTATGGCACAACAACAGTGGAATGTTAGGACGTGGAGGAGAGTCCACTGGTCAAACGAGAGTAGGTTCCTGCTTCACGTCACAGATGGTCGCATGAGAGTGTGCAGGTATAGAAATCATACTGCTTACGTGCCCTGGAACATCAGAAATATTGTCCTTTATGGTAGGTGATCAGTAATGATCTGGGGATGCCTCTCTCATGGTTGTAAACTTGATATGGTGACTGTACGTGGGAACATCAATGGTCATCAGTAAATCCGGGACATCCTCAATTCGACTGTCGTGCCTCATTTTGACAACCACCCGTTGGCTACCCGCCCTGTATACATGGACGACAATGCAAGGCCACATCGTTCCCATGCTGTGAGAGCGTTCCTGCAGAACAACGCAATAACAACACTACCCTGACCTGCAACGAGCCCCGATTTGAACCCCTTAGAACACATCGGGGGCTTTCTTGGAGGTCGTGTGCAATCGCCTGTACAGAATTTGGTTGATTTGGAAGCTGCATTGCATGAGGAGTGACAGCTGTTGCCTCTGAACCATATTAGAATGGTTCACTGGTAGCATTAAGAGGAGGGTTCAGTCTGTCATCCAGGCACGTGATGGATATACTCACTACTGACGTCAGGCACTGCTATTTTGTTCAGAAGATCACAGGGTTCATTTTTGTCTGTAATTATCGGCATTGTTTCATCGTGGACCGTTCCAGCGCCATACTTGTCGAGAGAACATTTCTCCATCAATAACATTAGTGACAGACATGTGTAATTAGCGCCATTAAAATACTGCATATTTTCATCATTGTGTTGTCTTTCATTTGTCAATAGACCATTCTTTCCGCAAACAATCACTTTTGGCCATCTGAAAGATAGCATGAATGTAATGACAATTTCTATTAACACCACTGCGAAAAAAAGCAGGAGGCGCTTAAATTCCGGGTTTATATATTACCTGTGCTATCCTGTTAAGGTGTCTCGCTCTTAGAACTACCTTGTCTAACAGCAAACTCTAGCTTGACATAGTAGCGGGGGAGGAATTCGCTAGAATTGTGCACTTGGTGATACCTTCCTGAAATTTGGCATGATGTAAGGGTAGGCATCAGAGATTTCAAAATCGATCGGCTACAAGTTGGCACCATCCTCTAGCCACCACTAGCAGCGAAATCCAAAATGGCCGCCAAGCGGATCGAAAAAAAGCTATTTTCGCCGATCGCACAACTGAAGCTCCAAACCTAACACCATACATGTGCTGTAATTGATGTGAATGATGGAGTGAAGCCCTTGGAACAAGTTGGGGGGGAAGATTAATGGATAATGGGATCAGAATTTCCGTCGATGTGTGCGTCTGTGTGTCTGACTGTCAGTATGATCGTCCGTCCGTAGATAAATTAGTGTTGAATGTTTCTCGGGAATGCAATGGTCAAATGAACATGGTATGAGAGATTCCTGTCAACACATGAACAAGGGTACTCGATAGTATGCAGCAGTGGGGATACTTGGACATTTGATAATCCAATTAAAGTGACAGTCTATTCTCAACTTCCGGCATTTTCGATAGATTTATTTTCTAAGAAAATAAAACTATCAAATTTCTAGAGGAGTTCTGGTTCAATCTCAACACCATAGCGACACGTCTGCCAGCAAGGGCAGTGCTGGAATGAACTCGGGATGCATTAGTTCCCGTTGTTAATTATACAATGTTATCTTGCCAGTATAGAACATTGGCAAAATGGGACTAGAAGGGGTGAGTGTATGTTTGCAGTCATTCGAGGTACAGGAATATTTTTTGACTACAAGTAGTATTCTTCATTTTCGGCCAGTTAAGATGTGGTGTGTTCCAAGTCAGGATTAATGTTGCCGACACTTAATGCCCATCCCTCATGGTATGCTACTTTACCAGGGATATAGAGATATAGCCACCACTGGGAGCCAAAACATGACCTTTGATGTCGATGAGTGGTCGAAATGTTTTAGCGAATAACTTATCGAAATATGATCCGGTATGGCAATTTGATACCTTACGTTAGATTTATTAGATCAACTCAGGTATGGATTCATTGAGACATGAGTGCGCTACAAGATGAAGGATTTCCAAGTTGATTTGCTATGGAGTAGGAACTGACTAGTCACGTGTGGCCTATGGCCAGAGAAAGACAAGGATACCATAGATGAACACACGGGTGAACGAAGGTATCAACTGTTGTACAGAGGCAAAATAGTTGGGGATATTGTATCATGCTATGCATGAATTAACACCGTCTTGTGCAGTAAATAACAGACTATTTTCCGAAATCTAAAACTGTATTCCTATACCCCGGACAATGTAGCAAGCCACATGGGATGAACATTTGTTAGCAAAATCAACTCAACTAGAAACATGACATGTGTTAACTGGCCGAAAATGGAAAAAAAAATACCAGAATAGGAGATGACTGGTCCTAACATGACAGTATACTACTCAATATTGTTACAACAGCCACCTTCACACTTACACAAAGGTGTGCACCTTAATCCAGCTTTCAAGCATTTGCAATTGCCCTTGCAGGCCTTGGCACAACTACAGTGGAGCATCAGTGCACATGCAGCACTTGCGTCTCCTAGGTGAGTCCAAAATGGGACCAGAATATTGAGACGTGGATTCCACTCCCATCCGTACTGTGATGGGTCTGGCACACATAAGTGTTTCTGCAGAGCACGATGCCAAATGAAAGATGACACAAGAATTACCCTTTTTACATGTTGATACAGAGCTGCTTTGGTGGGCGGGATGTTTTCCATAGACTTAAGGCCATGTGTGAACATATGCCGTCTCGCATCATTGACACGTGTACTGACACAACTGTTACTGTACATCTGTATGGTGAGTTTTTCGATATGCTGCATATGAGGGGAATCCTCTGAAAAGACTTGCGGATTCTCAGTCAATTCTATCATCATTTCAGTTGATGCGGGAAAATTCATCCATGCATTCCATCCTGTCTTCTTCCCAATGCCGAGCATGCTGGATGTTACATCACAACCTGTGAAGGCGTGGAAGAAAGTCAGGGCCTTACAGTAATCAGGTCCAAGTTGTGAAGCTATCTCATGAATTGGCATATCTTTATATGCCTTTCCAATTCCAAACCCAATCCACAGCTCACTGAGTCCAAGGTCACGGAATGTTGCGAAATGGTGCAAAGACAGAATGACGACATCAGAATCAACCGTGCGAAGAAAAGCTATTTTGTGACCTTGTGAGACTGCATGGTTGAGATGAAGCATCATGCGCGTGTCTGCTTCCTCGTGGTTCGATGGAGATATGTCACATAAGCTAACATCCTTATTGCATAGTACATATTCTCCTGATGTCGTTAACAACTGGTACTCGGATGTTGATGTTAATTTCAGCAGTTCAGCAGACAGGAACTTGAAAAATTCGTCTTTATTCTCACTAACTTTCAAGAATGCCTGCCAATTCTTCCCTTTAGGTAAAGGGACGTTCTCGGACACCCGTATCAACCTAACTGCTGTCTCACCGAGGCGTTTTGCTCGCGTCTGATTCTTCAAACTGCCTTCGGGGTAACAGTCATAGATCGCATCAACCCTTGTGGTGTTCGTGTTAATCAGAGATTCGATGTATGGCAATAATTGCAATCGAGCATATTCTCCAAACAGATCCGCTTTCTGTGGTTTGATTACATGGACTACAGCAGGCATATCCAAGATGACAACTGAAGCTTGTCTAGCTGCTGAATTCTTCCCTTGTGCAGGAATAGCTGGTAAACAATTGAGAATTTGAGATTTTGTCCCACTCCGTAGCTTACCTCTATCGGATAATGCTGGCGGATCACGTGCATTCTCGTGCATGAAAAACTCATCCATGTTTGAATCAGGCCGGGCTTGCAGTGAAACGAACATCTGGGTAACTATTGCGGCAGTTGCTTTACTTGACATGAGTTTGTCTCGGCCTTTGTCCAGGTTGGCTGGGGGTGGGTTAAGGAAGGTATATATATTTGCCTTGGGAATAACATCATTCAGGGGTACGGTGCATTCCACAAGCCTTTCCTTCAAGAAAGTGGAATATAAATGCTTGCCCCTTTCGGGTAATGACCGTAAACTCTTACTAACTTCGGGGTCCATATATTCACCAGTATCTAATGTCACCAGCTGACCACTAGTTTCATCATAAGGGTTGATAATGAGTCCCTGATTCACCAGATCGAGGAGAGATTTCAATTGATTCAGAAATTTTTTCTGCTCTGATACCGAACTTTCCGGGTGTTCCGTGTTATCTGATGATGTTGTGTGGAAACTTGCATATTCATACTCATCTATAACACGCAGAACTTCTGACCTTGAAAGCTCAATAACGACTTTCTCTTCAGCCTGGCCATAGAGACCTTTTGGACCACTGTCTTCTTTGAGTAGTTGGATACTATGTTCTTGGCTCTGATCTAAACCCATCATACTGAACTTCCTCTCACTACGCTGGACCACAAAATGGCCTTCCATGAATTTGTTGTGGATTGAAGGATGCCGCCTGGGTAGCTGAGACATGTCTCTCAGAAATACGGGGACCCACCGACAATAATTTGTATGTCCTAGGGCAAAAAAGTAACTGCACAACTCATCGATAGAACACAGTGTACCAGGCCAGTTACCGATTCGTTGGTTCCGAACGAATTGACAGCTTGTCAAGAGAAAGTTCCGAACGATTTCACCCCAATAGCGCGCAGTTGGAGATTGTGAAAGAATCCTCTGTTCCCACATTTCAAATGACTCATGGGGCCCAGTCTGCTGACAGTAAATCTCATAAGCATTCTTTCTGAGGATCTCAAGCCAAGCTAGAGTGAGAAGATATGCCTGTCGCGTCCTCTTGACATGTTTCCCACCAAGTAGGGATGATGCTACACCGGGTGTGAATATCTTTGCGAGGTGAAACATTCGCTCCCAACCAGAACCACCCATAAGCTTACCACCAGCTTCTTGGGTGCACATTTCAAGATGCAGGAATCCAATCCTACACACCATTCGATCCTCACCTATCTCCTCTGGGAACAGCCATTGACATTTTTTCTGCCTGGCATACAACGGACAGTCACCTTCAATGACAGGTATCTGGCCGGGGTTTACGAAAGCAGTAGCTTCCCTGACCACATACATAGCATGCTTCTGCATACTGAGTGAGTCCGCTTTCTGCTCACTGAAAACAGGGAATACCCCAATAACTGCACGAGGTTTGACATTGTCTTGATCTTCATGTTTTGAAAAGAAGCCTGAAAAGGTCACAGGGACTTCATCAAGCTGCCAGCTGCCATCAACCTTCCCTTTATTGCTGATCTGTGACACATGAGACAACCAGTCATTCTCTCCCACGTTCAAATCTGCATATTCATTGGGCCGTACATTACATTCATCTGGAGATTCAAGCCTGATGTCCCCACCAAAGTCTTCAACGAAAGGAACAAATGCATAGTCGTCTGGGAGTTCAATTTGTGTGTCTTCTGGAACATCTAAACTCAGTGGTGGGGGATCAGTACCCACATTGTCCCTGCTCAGTTGACCAATGAGTGTGATGGACGTACCATGCATATCAGATCTACCAGATACATCAATGTTATCAGTGGTTCCTATCGAGAAAACATTACGTTTGCAGTTAGCTGGGACTACAACACCTTCGTTCTTGAACCGCAGTGAAACAGCTCTCGCGAAACTCCTGCGAACATCCATTACGCGATCATAAGAGACAGAGAGTCCCATTTGATGAAAATCTCTGATAAGATTTTTCATACGATCATGGGCATGCAACTTCAAACCCACATAAAGAGGCATTGGAGTTTCTCTGTCACGTCTCTGGTGAACATTTTGTGCATGTTCGGAGCGTTTCGCTGAATTGCTGATCAACATCTGTGAAATAGTACAAGCCACTCGAGTCTTGGCATTAACAGTCTCATCATCGCCTAAGTTCTGTATACTACATGTGCCCTCAAGTAGAACTCTAAGAAGAGTCAGGAGTGAGTTGGGTACAGGCTCGCTCAAGCAATAAGATGAAAATGATCCCGTGAAAGGAGCTTGAGATATGAGTATGTGTTTACGCAGAAGAAGACCCACATCAACTATCTTTTTTGCCTCTTCCTCAGACACTATACGAGTTGAAGATTCGGACAACAAGGAGCCAACTCGAAACCTACTTGAAATAAACACATCTCTACCCTGTGTGAAGGCGTCCCAGCCATCGCCCAATTTCTGCAACAAATGTTCTTTGAATCGAGTGGAATGTATTTCTTCACTAAGCCAATCAGAACCGACTTGCTTCAACCTCCGACTGTACAGATTCTTGAGATCGACAAGCTTCATCGCGGAATCGTTGTGTTCAACAAATGTTATGAGCTCTGCCATAACGAGAGGGTCATAGGGCAGGCCTGACGCGGAATGTTCGGCGTTCTTCGACTTTTTAGATTTAGCCGCTCGTGCTTCATTGGCAAGCTTACAATAACAGGTTTTGTGATAGTAAAGATCACTAGCAGCGGAATCAAATGCTGCATTGACCCGAGAAAAAACAACCCAGTTCTCGGCTTCCTTTGCCATAATTTTGAGTTTATTGTTATCAGACATTGATCTGCAAATAGGCTCACTGCTGTCACCTTCGCGTTTGTGACAATAAACACACTGGGGCAGTTTCCTGTCACAGCCAGATTCAAAACTTGTCCGTGTTCTTTTAGGACTCAGCGTGGAGCAGGATGCCACTGCCTCATTTCGCTCTCGCTTGTGTAGCACGCGCTGTACGATGTGAGTCCGAATACTGTCACGGCATGTCTTATGATATATTGCCTTATTCGTCAACAGTGACATCGACATACACTCATCACTCTCTCTCATCAAACAATCAATGGTCAAATTATATGGAAGCTCAACGCCATTATCTAGGAAGCGCGTTATGTCTTCCTCAATAGCTTTATAGGCGTCATGAAAACGAGATTCTCTATACGGACGCATCAATTTCTTGGAACTGTCTTGCTGGCAAAAGCAACAACGTTCCCAGTCAGTACTAGTCCGTACACGAAGAGGATTCTCACTCATTCTGTGAATGATTTTTGTGAACAATCGCGTTCTCGAATTAATTTCGACAGACAAATCAGAATTGCTTGCGGAATTACGCCAAACAAGAGATTGTATGGCAAAGAGACTGCTTCATAAAGAGCGTTGTTTCTCCGGGATCAGCGTCATTCAGGTTTGCCTGAATGACGCTGATCCCGGAGAAACAACGCTCTTTTCAAGTTCCAAGAAATTGATGCGTCCGTATAGAGAATCTCGTTTTATTCTACATCATCTCCCACGTCTGTTTCCAACACGTGCGTGGATCAGAGTTCACTTTCGCGCCCTTACAATCGGATGTATAGTCGGTAGACCGTCGAAAAGGAGGTTCCCTTCAGCCGCTGGCGGCCATTTTGGATTGTGCCGCTACTGGTCGCCACCGGTCGGTGTCAACTTGTAGCCGATCGTTTTTGAGAACCTCATAGCCTACACTAACAGTGTGCCAAATTTCAAGAAGGTATCACCAAGTGCACAATTCACCTGTATGTGACGAATTCCTCCCCCGCTATAGATCACTCAAGTGAGGGCGAGTAACTGCAAACAAGTGTTTAATGCTCCCTTTGGTCGGATCTATTGGGTAAAAAGGGTAAGTTCACGGACGAGTCTATTGGTTCGAATATGATTGGGTCCTCTCACACAGGATAGAGAGATGGAAATTAGAATTTTGTCCCTTACCTTATAAGTCATCACACACACAAACCTTTGACGTACAACACGTTGTTTCTGCCCGTTTCAGTTGCACGGGTAGTTTATATGCTCTATTGTTGTTGACTCCATGTATATTGCCCCTGGAATTTTTACTTTTCATAGGTCACGAGAAACGGATCGGAGCTGCACGAGTGTACACTGAAATTTGACGATTCTATATTGACGCCTCTACTGTCGCGGCCGAATTTACAAGAGTGTGGCATTGAAAAGCATAAAGTTTCATATCGTTCTTTTTGAGAGATTATAATTATTGACCGTGTAACATATCGCCGCTGGATGAATTATATGACTATCAAACATTAATGCTAATAAATCGTTGTCTTCTATTATATATTTAGCAATCTTGTGTTTTTGTTTGTTTGCTTGCTTGACGAAGCTTGGTACCTGGGGGTAGTTCAGCCCATTTGGCTGATCAGCTGGCCCAAGCGGCGTGATCTTGACCTTGAAACCTATATGACCTTTCGAGTTTATATGTAAAAACAAACAAACAAACAAAAACATATTATTCATCCAACCGTGATATGTTACACGACCAATAATTAAAATCTCTCACCAATTGGCCCCTATAACCATATCAGAAATTACTCTATTGTCGCATCTAGTTCCTGTGATATAATGCAAAAATATGGCAATGGTAGTACGGACGGACAGACAGACAGACGGAGGCCAAGATTGCGAGTAGGAATAGGTATATTCCTATGTAGCTTTGAATGGGATGATTCGGGTATTCAACCAGAAACCCCAAATTACTTGACGCTCCAATAGAATATTATGTTTTTTGTTAGGCTTTATCTGACTGGTTAATGTTTTCATTCTTAAATCTCATTGGTTAATTTTCAAATCGTAACTACGATTTACTAAATCGTAACTACAATTTCATAAACCGTAACCACGATTTAGTAAATCGTAACTACAATTTAATAAACCGTAGCTACAGTTTAATAAACCACAACTACAATTTAGTACGTAGTAACTACAATTTACTAAACGGTAACTACGATGTAGTAAATCGTAGCTACAATTTATTAAATGGCAACAACGATTTAGTAAATCGTAATTACAATTTAATAAATCGTAACTACAATGTTAATAAACCGGAACTACAGTTTAATAAACCGTAACTACGATTTAGTAAATCGTAACTACAATTTAAAAAATAATTATAGTTGACGTCGCAAAGCTGTCGTACGTATCAGTCTCAATGGCGGTGTTCTGGAATATCCATATTACACTCAGTATTTACACTGGTATCACAATAGTATGATTTTGTCTTAATCTTGCAAACAGAATGTAACAAGAGCAACGCAAATCGTGGCATTGCTAAGGTCAGTGTAAAGTTTAGTTTTGGCAATATGGGTTCCAGACGATTATCGAAAGGATAAGAAATTTCCAAAAGGAACCCTCCATTACCCACCCTAACACACCAAGAGATAAAAATGATCGGTGATGGCCTTTTTGTGTTTATTTAAGGAAATTAAAATCAAGATGGCCGACATGACCAACTCGATATGGCTGTCGTGGAATTCGGACAAGTATCGAACGGTATCTTCCAGTAACCATCCTTAACATTTCACCAAGATATGACACTAATCAGTGTAGGAATTCTTGAGTTAATGAATGCAACCAATATCAAGATGGTCACTGAGGCGGCCATATTGGATATTCATCCGCACAGTTATCGAAAGGAACCTTTCATTTTCCACCCCAACACAATATGAAGAGATAATGAAGGAGTTTTTGAGTTCATTGACTGAAATCAAAAGTTTATGGACGGACGGACAGCCAGACAGACGGCCGGACGGACACACAGGTGGACCGTTAAGTTGGTTTTTTTTGTAACTGTGGCACTCCCAACCCCTAACCACCTGAGAGAACAATACCCGATACTTGGACAGTGAAAATATTTTTGTTGGGCCAAACCTCCTACCTCTTCAGGTTGTTTGAAAAAGTGAGATAGAAATATTTCGGATTGCCTTAATTTCTGATTGATACGGTTCTGCTTAATATCGTAAAAAACGAACTAGCCTGTGGACCAAGTGTGTGAATATTAGTCGACCAATGATATTAACATACTATGTAAGAAATCCGAAGCAAAAGGGTAGATGATGGCTACACACACGTACGCAATAGCAGTTGCACAATAAGAATCAAGAAGTGCTTTATATGTGTTTTACTTACCGTTTCCGTCTTTATCTGAAATATACGAAAAGAAATGGTGATATAAAGGCTATTCTGGTGGTATTCACGCCATCTGTTACTGAAGACAAGCGCTGTAAAAATGGGGCACGAAAGGGTCCCCCAAATCCCCAAGTCCTGAATTCAATTATTGGAAGGCGGTGCTAACTTATGGGGCTCAAGTCTGATATAACATACATGTACCACAGTAGTGTTAATTGACGTCCCATCGGGTCTGAAAATGCCCACAAATAGTGCCAGGGGGGCGTATTTTGTTTTGTCTCCGACTGAGGTTACCAGACCTGAGGCCTCAATGCGCCCCTTAATCTGGATTTTTTTTTGTCGAGCCTTTTGACGACAGACCCTACATTCAGTCCCGCTAGACCAATTAACGGTCTCATCTAGTGTCATTGGTCTGAAAAATACTTATGACATTCGGCAGGGACCTACCATATTTTGTCGAGTTGTGAAAATGTCCGGTCTGGCATATGGGTGCGTGAGCGTAAACAAATGGTTTCTGTGCAATGACTTTAGTTATATGTAATACCAATCGATTAAACTTAGAGGGTTGGTGCCCGTGTGGATCGGCAAGAAACTTATCGATTTTCAGGTTCTTTGTCTAAATGTCAAGGTCAGAAAAACTAAAAAATTACATTTTTTGTTTCCGAGCGATAAAATTAATTTATCAAATTATTTTCATATGAAAAGAGAACAATACTATGGAATTTGGGATCGATGGTCGTAAGATGGACAGTTACGGGCCGTTATTACAAATTCAAATTTGCCGAAGACTGTATTTCAAGCAATAACTTGATATTATTTTTACATGTGTTATATGTTACATATTCACCAAATTCACAGAACAAGTAACAAAAAAAGAGTAAGAACTCTTTCGATGTTTGTGTTTACAATTGTTAAGTCGAAGGTCAAGAAACGGTTACTATAAACAGAACTTCCTAAAAAGGGGTTTCCGGGTAGTAACTTTAGTAACTTTAGTTCAGTATAAGCACACCAAACCTATCGATTATGAGATTTTTCGTCTAAAGGTCAAGGGTTGGGATTACTGTAAATTACAGTTTACTTTCCGCGCGATAACCTTAGATTAATTTATCGTTTCTGAACCAAACCTACAGTACAGCACCGCCGCCATGGACTCGTCACATTCATCGGAGGGCAATATTTCCACTGACGTAATAGTATTAGATTTCAAACAATAATTATAGGAATAATCATCAAAATAAAATAAATGGAACATTTCCTTTGATGTTCTGTCGGTCTGTAACTAGTACCCGAGTTTTTGTGATTTATGTATAGAACCTTCAGCAGCTTGGCTGCTTCATGTTTCATACATACATCATAAAACGCAGGTTCTATAGATCAAAAGCAATATCACAAGAAATATTTTGGTATTGTTATAGCAGACGATACTTGCCAAAACACTTTTTGAGTAACTAAATAAATTATTATGGCCTCATAAACATTGATAAGACTGAACTCTGATGGAATGTACGGTTCTACCGGAAGAAACTGAAATTCCATTTCTCACTTTAGAAGGTGGAATAGACATTTAAATTTTGCAATCTCAGCTTCCACTGGTATGAACTTAAGGGTCATGTTCAGCAGATTGTTAACACTTTCGTCCCCAAAATGTTTTCTCCCAAACCACAACTTACGGTAAAAATTTAACATATATGGTTGCTGTGTTTTTATAAATAAACATTATTGAAACCATTTTCAAGTCCCAAAGAAAGCATGTCAAACTTCTTCGAAAGTATTTGAATATACACATATCGATTTTCACGAAGGTAAGCCTCCACCCATGTAGCCAAAAACAGGTATAACAAAAATATTATTACTTTCGTTTGAAAATTGATGGACAAGCCTGTGAACTTGTTTTTCTTTTAGTTTTCTTAAGTCATAAAGTAAAGCCATTTTTGTGTAAAAAATGGATACGTAAGTTTTGCCTTTATGCTACAGGTTTTGTATGGAAGAAACGTAAAGAGATAAATGCCTTCAAGTATTTTATTATCAGTTGATGATACTTCCTGTTGTACTCGTGTAAATTCTACTGCCACAAAAAAGGCTAGTTTTGAAAATGGGAAATATTTGTTTCCAAACTGACTATTACTACAATACCTAAGGAATATTGTAATAAATAATTATATTCTAAAAATGTTTGTGCCTCTATATGTGTATATTGCTTACAGGCAAATAATCCATTATCGGATTTTATGTACTGAAATTAAGTGAGTAGGTGCGAAAGTGTAAACTCGTCTACTTCTTAGAAAGAATTACAGCCGTGGACTGGTCACTTTCCATAGGTTGGCAATATTTCCGCCGACGCAATAATATTAGAGACTAAACACTAATTATAGGAATGATCATCAAGCTTTTAATTAATGAAGCGCGGGGTACAACCACTCCACGGCGACTATACAGTGAATATTGGCATAATTTTGGGTAGAGAAGAACCATGTTCATTTAGGAGTCTGTATCACTGACAATTATACCACTGAACTGCTGGAACTCCACTACAAAATATCGCAAATCAATCTGTCTCAGACCCGCCAAGGTGACGTAAAGTCAATCAATGCGGTGACTCCTCTTAATTGATGATGTTTGATGACGTGAAAGCTGTTACGCTGGGACTGTAGGAACAGTGTAATAGCTATCACTTCATAAAACGTTATGGTGTTTAACTAGCATGAAAACTTGCAACACCTGATAGATTTTTCAATGTAGGCATATGCTTTCTGTCAACAATAACTAAACTACGTTGTAAATATTCAATTTCTATTGCCTTGAAAAATATGCTCTTCACGAATATATTCATTTTTTGCAGATATCAAAGTATATTCTTTGAAAAGCGATCGGTCATTGCGAGGCGGCGGAAAATTGAAATCTATTGTTGTTGAGCATTGTCTATTTATGTTCAGGTACCGGATGATGTATTCTGTCGATATTCATGGATGTCGGTCGATGGTCAGGGACACTGTTATTTAAAGTGGCACTTTCTAGTTTCCGGACGATCCCATTTGTTCTCTTTATTACACATGAAGCAAACCTTTATAAAATATTGGTATGCGGAGAGAGTAAAGAACCTTATTGGTTTTGAAGTATATTACTACATGACGGCATGCCCACGGGATTTACTACAAAAAGAACATTATCGAAAACTGGTTTCTGAAAAATAACTGTTTCTATATGACATATGGATACCTACTTTACAGATTTGGTTCGCCATGAATTGGACAAAAAGCAACTGATTTTAATGTCTGCAGCCAGGAAGTCGTGGCGACAAGGCTGTCTGAAAACTACTCGGCAATCACATTTTATACCACGATTGCTGTGCGTATTCAGTGTTGCGCAATACAACACAGACACTGTGTAATATGATAGATCCACAGAGAGTGGAATCTTAATTAAGCGCAAGAACGTCGTGTAAGAACACTTTTGATTGGACGTTACCAGTAAAAGTGATGTCATGACGTGAATGAAATGCTTGGATACAAAACAGTGTCAAGCAAAGGGCAAGGCACTTCCACCCGAATGCCCATATTGGGGCTCACTGGTGCTGTGTACTAAGGCCCACTACACGTCGATGGCGCACTTGTCTTCAATCAATGCTATCTCTGCTTGTGCGGAGTTACTACGTTGGGGAGCCTGATACTTGTTTATCGTTGCTCCGTGGTTCTTTCCGGATACTCCGGCTTCCTCCTCCCATAAAACTGTCCGAGACGAGGTGATCTTGGCTGTCGAAATGTCGTTAAACACCAATAAACAAATAGTGTCAAGCAAGAAAGTTATCAGACCGTCGTAGGTGATATTTTTGTTTAGAAATAGCAGCTTCATCCACTATATTCAAACTTTAACTGGTTTAGAGCTTGAAACCATTATCTTTCAGAAAAATGAGGGTTCAAGAGAAAAAGCAAAATTTTTCCTTGCGCTTGAAACATATCTAGTTAAATGCAAATATTATTTTCTTTATATAAATGTGTTTCGTTACAAATTATTGGAGAGTGCCTGGGGGTAATTTCCAGTAACTTGTAATAAAATAAATTTTGAATATCAACTTCAGACCACCAAAAATAAACCAGCCCTCAACCAGTTAATATCGTGGAATAAATACAGAACGCAACTCGGATAGAGTGTGGAGACGGGACTCAACGACACTTGATGGATTTTTTCCAGTATTTCACGCGCGCCGTTGGAGCTCGTGAAATACAGAAAAACGCATCTCTTCAATTAGCGCTTATCTTTAAAGTGTTTTTTTTTCTATCCGAAATTATCGACTACTATTTCGAGACTGTTCGACATGAATTTAAAACTATCTATGTAACATATTCGTCTCTTGATATCGACTGCTGGCATTTCAACTTCTATTTCTTTCTTCTTCATGTCCACGACTATCCATTTCGCCAAAGAAATGTATTGTTCCTTCCTCTTCGCGATGCAGTTTATATATCCTTCGCGTACATCACCGAAGATTCTTCACGAACAGATAACTGTCGTTAACCCGACAGACTGTGAAATATCACCGGAAAGAACTTAGCATCTTGATATTTTAAAAATAGAATATACCCATAGTAGCTTGGTGTACCAAACGTTCACCACGAATGCTGAACATTTAGTACACCAAGCTACTTTGGGTATATTTTATTTATACCATGATCGTCAGATTATTTAGAGTCGCTATTATTTTTTCTCGATTTTACTGACCACCAGACGTACATGCGAGCGAATCTGTTTTTGTTTTCACCATCATCGGTGGGCAGTACTTCCGCTGTCCATTTTATCGCCGAAATGAAATGAAAAAAAGAAACTGAGACTTTTTCGTTTGAAAAAACATAATAACATACTATTTCGAGTTATGCATGCTTTATTAACATGAGACAATGCATGTTTGTTATTTCTTGGCATCGTATGAGTTAAACCCATTTAAAAACGTAATAAATAATTGCCACTTCCATTTCACTCTTCGCGAGGCGACGTGCGATAAATTTAGACACGTTTGCATTCAGGTCGACGTTACCAAAGGTCAACAGGGATGTAGTTCTACTGCAGGTGTAATTTTTTACTATTGAAATCCCATTGCAGTCTGTTCATCATGGTTGGTGCGTAAAGCTAAAATTTATGTCATAGGCTTTTCATATATAGTAGAATACGTAATCATGGTATAAACTGCAATTACTGTGTGCGGCACCTCAAGATTTACACGTATAGTGATCGTGATTTCTTACTTTCTTGTTTCAGTGAACGGTAGTCTACAGATGTGCCATTCGGAGGCTCTCTTATAGTCTTTCATTTGCTCGTCTGTGATGATCATCTTCTCGGGAGTTTTAAATTGCTCGTATATTTTTTTGCTTTGAGATTCCAAATCTGCCACGAATTTTTTGAGCCACATCGTCATCATCCGACTGTTTCATGTAGGTGTACGGACCCGAAGAAGATCGAACGAAGAAAGAAAATGTTCATGTACAAACAATAACCAGACGGTGTGTGCTTCTATTTTTTTGGTGCAACTCTGACATTTTCACCGTGAAACATTCGAAATTGGCAAACACCACAAAAGGCACTCTCAGTCTTCTGTTGTGATTTATGAATTTAATGTAAGTGTTAGGTTTGAGCATGTCGACGGCAACGCATCGATTTGAGTTGAAATACTCCTCGTGATGTTCCAGCCATTTTTTGCTATGGAAGGAATTCAAACAGTTGAAGCTGAAAATTGTCTCTCCATGACATTTAGTAGTCTGTGCTGACGGAAGTCGACTCAGGCTCTTGATTCAACAATAATGTTGATTATCATCTTCCGAAATTAATAATAAATTAATGTTTTTTTTTCGCATTTTTTTGTGAATTTATCCTTATTCTTGTCTATTGAGCCCATTGGGTTCTAGTGTTTGAAGTAGATGAAGAGATGTATATATAAGAAATGAAGAGATGTTTATATCGAAATATATTAAAGAATCCAATGGGCTTAATAGACAAGAATGGTTCCAAATATTCTCATTCATAAACTTGCTAATGAGGCAGGGGTGTATGTATAAATTAGTGTGAAGGGTAATTACACCCAAAGGCGCGTTGGTATTGAACATCGCGTGTATGTGTTATGAGATTATGATCGTTGTGTATATGTGGGTGCGTACATCATGCGTATGGGGGGGGGGGGGGGGATTGGAAGGGGGTGCATGGACACCCCAGCATACAATTGTCAGTGTAGACAGGTCAGTGGTGGGGGAGGACATATATATGCTGCAAAAGTTGGTGGGGACAAGACATTTGGTTGGTGGGGGGGGGGGGGGGGGGGGGGCTTTATTACTACGCAAGGAAGGTATAAAAAGATTATGTTTTTTTTCAGTAGCGGTACTGATGTCTGATTCACGTGGATTGGGGATTGGGGCGGGGATATGGAGGCGCGCTTTTGAATGATTGAATGATTCGGGTCAAGGAAAGGTTGGATGTGTGAATACGGTATACGAACTAACTTGCCTCTGCCTGTCACCGGGACGAGGTTTTAGCAATAGTGTGTAATTCATATTTGCTTGTTGAGTAATAATGCTGAATATATCTTTACTTGTTGCCACCCAAGGAAGATATTATACGGTAGTTTTTGTATAATTTACACTTGAATACAAAGACCAAAGTGAAGCCAGGAACATATCTTCACTTGTTGCCACCCAAGGAAGATATGATACGGTTATTTTGCGCGTAATAGACTCGGATACGGGGAATAAACGATATGACTGTGAAAAAAACAATTGTGAAAAAAAACAGAAAAAAAAAGTAATTGTAAAAGAGAAAAAAAAACAAATATGTTTTATTTTTCTTCATTTCGTAAATAAATGTTTTTATACCATGATTACCTATTCTACTATATATGAAAAGCCTATGACATAAATTTTAGCTTTACACACAACCGTGATAACACGCCAGCAATGGGATTTAAATAGTAAAACTTTATACCTACAGTAGAACAGCATCCCCGTTGACCTTTGGTGACGTCGACCTGAATACAAATTTGTCTAAATTTATTCGCACGTCGCCTTGCGAAGAGTGAAATGGAAGTGACAATTATTTATTACGTTTTTAAATGGGTTTACCTCATAAGATGCCCAAAATTAACAAACATGCATTGTCTCATGTTAATAAAGCATGCATAACCCGTAATAGTATGTTATTAAAACGGAAAAAGGCTCAGTTTCTGTTTTTCATTTCGTTTCGGCGATAAAATTGACAGCGGAAGTACCGCCCACCGATGCTCGTGTAAACAAAAAGAGATTCGCTCGCATGTACGTCTGTTGCTCAGTAAAATCGAGAAAAAAATAATAGCGACTCTTAATAATCTGACGATCATGGTATAAATAAAATATACCCAAAGTAGCTTGGTGTACCAAATGTTCACCACTCGTGGTGAACATTTGGTACACCAACCTACTATGGGTATATTCTATATATAATATATCAATCTTCTTTCTTATTTTTTTTTTTTTTTTTTTTTATTTTCTCTTTCACAAGATTTGAGTCGGTTATTCTCTATCCAGTAATAAATACAAAATACTACCTCGATCTTCGGTTGTTAGATGGCTCGTCCTCAATCGAAAATGCGAACATTCAAATTCAGCAGTACTCTGTTCTTCTATGCACAAGACCGTCTTCATCCAAATTCTTATCAAATTGCGCTTGCTGGCCATATTTAATACCGACATGAAACACATGATGATCGCGTCTTCGTATTCCATGTCTTGGCAGTCATGACCGTAGTCCAGTTCAAACTTGCAACCGGAACATCTTTCCTTCAACGATCTGGGAATGTTTTCTTTCACGAGATGGGCAAACGTTTTGTAACACACATATTGGAGAAATTCGTGACGCACTTCTCCTTTTCGTTTTTTTTTTCATTTCATTTATGAATCTATCCATTTTTTTTATTTTTAAAAAAATATATTATTTTTTATTTTATATTTATTTTTTATTTTATTTTTGTTTCCTTCAACTTAATAATACATAGAAAAAAAACCTCAACATACTATACATTATATATATTTCCCACGTCACAGGAATCAGCTGGTTCGGGCTCACGGTTGAAAAATTGTCTCGTTCAAGAGATCTGTCGAATCGACAACATCAATTGAAGACACTACAAAAACAGACAGAACCACGATCGATCGAATGTGAGGGGAAATAACTCTCTCATCCGAGAGATCTCTAGACCTTGCGAGCCATAAAAGCACTGTAAAACGCAGGAAGAAAATTACCCATTTTTGCAATTTGTGATGATTTCTAGTGTTCCATATTCGAGATATAACCGTCAAATCGACGACATACGCCGATGAGACACTTGAGAAAACCGACAAAAATTACAAGTTTTGACATTTTGTGTCGCGATGTGTAATTTTTCATCAGAGAAATCGATGAATTTGAGCGAGGAAACACTTAAAAATCCGAGTGAAAAAAACATGGTTTGGCTCTGTCGTCAACTTCATCTCGGATTCGCGGTATCTGGTCGGAATGAGTTCAGTAAAGAGATAAAAACGTCGGCCAAACCGGATTCTAAATCGGAAGAAATTTATAATGTGTAGCCAAGAGAATGCGAATGTTAGATCGGTCCTTTCAGAGTCTAAAATGATTAAATACCTACCTATGCACATGCATTTGCTGTCTTGACAATCCGGTGTCATACCAGCTAGGTGATGGAGGCATGCGCAATCGGCGTCGTTTCCACACTGATGTTGTGCACAGGCGATGACTGCAATTTTAAAAAAAATGATAAGACAGATTATCAAAATGGAGCTTCCAAACAGTGTTTATCTTGTAAAAAATAAAATTCAACATCGCCACGACTGCTTCTTCGAAGGTACGATGGTGCTGTGAGTGAAACAATTGGTTCAAGAATGGAATGCAAGATAAATACACGCGTCTCGGTTGAACAAAAGCTCCGAGCCGCAAACCTCAGACTATGTTACCGTCAATTCATCACAATAACATACAATGTTGTAAATCTGTAATTTGTATTGACGCAAGAAATGTGCGCATTGTCAACATATTCATTTTTCACAGACATCAAAGTATATTCTTTAAAAAAAACTAATTTTTTATACTACTCAACAGGCAAATGCCTGAAGTTTGTTGAATGGTGCGCACATTGATAATACAAGATCCCCGGCATTTCGAAATTTCAATTTTTATATGAAATTCCCATACTCTCAACATTAAATATATTGACAGGCTTAGGATATAGAGGAGAGCTAACGTTCCCTGTAAATCTCTTCCAATGACCACAATTGTCAGTAATGTAACAGTTTTTCTCATTTTAGAATTTGAACATTATGTATTACTTCCAATTGAAGCCTTTCTGTCAAACAAAGACAACTGGTCATGAACAAACTCCTATTCCAAAATGAGACATAATATGAATTTGATGTAACGATGTATTGTGTTAAAATTATAATAAAAATGCTATTATATAGTTCACTTTGAATGGTGGTCTCATTGCAGTAAACATTCGTGTCTATTCCGCTAAAGGGTTGACCATGAGATGGCAAACTGTCAAGGATCTGAATTGATAAAAAAACATATCCCACTTTGTTGCATAGATAACAAGCTTTTATTTGGTTGGGTGAGAGGTGCGGTGTAACTTGCAATCCACAGTAGCTTTTGTACACCGTGGTTGACCACGGTGTAAAAACAAGAATACACAATAGCAGGCGAGATGTCTAAAAAGTAACCAGTTTTAATTATTAATTCATACCTTCTGCTCGGTTATGTTAGAACAAAAACAAAAATACAGGCAGTTTAATATTGCAACAAAATATTATAAATATGGATGTCATTGGAACTGGCTCATTGAGCCAGTTCCAATGACATCCACATTTATCTAGTTTTATTAAGAAACATACAAAGTACATATTTTCAGTTTTTGCCCACAATGTAGGCTAAAGTATTAAGCACACCAACCTTCTTGGAAATAAATCCATTACCCTTGTGTTTTCCAGAGTGTATGGGAGGTTACACCGGTCTGGGAACTCATACACCCTTTGGCTTCGCCTCTGGGTGTATGAGCTCCCAGACCGGTGTAAATTCTCATACATCGTGGAAAACACAAGGATAACTAATAGTATCACGTAATCTTTACATCTTTTGACGAAATCTACAAAAGATGATCAGAACTACATTTAACAGAAATTTAATAAAGGATAAGAAACTAAAACTTGTTCAACAACCTCTGAAGGTGGAATAATGGTTTTATAAACGCTATATTAAATAATCTTGCGCCCCCACCCGAGTAATTTACAATTGAGAAGTTGAAGAAAAAAAGCACTTCACAAAATTTGAACAAAATCATAACATGCCACCCTCATTTGAACGAGGTCGTGGAGTTCGTCCAAATGAGAGGGTCATGTGATACGGTGTTGTTAAATGTTTTTGCAAATGATTAGACGTTCGTTAAATGGTTAATTTGATGGCCTGTTTAATCTGGCCCTTGAGTGGCGATTTTTGTTATCCGGTTTTTGTTCATATCAAAAGGGCATCTTTCGGCCCTCCTCACTCAGACAAAGAGCAGGTGCAACTTCCCTGCTTCCGGTACCCTGGTTTTATAAACAGATCAACAACAACAATAAAATTTGTGGGCGTATTGCAGGAGGGAGGGGGCGGAAAAAATTGCACGAACATAGGTGGTTTTGGTCAAGTGCCCACAAAATGCTCGAAATCAATTAATCCGTTTTTCTTTCCCTTTTCACTGTTATGGCATCTTTTGGGTCCCAAACTGTAATCAAATGTCACAAATTGATCAAAAACGCCTATTTATAAGCATTATTAACAAAACTAACCCCCTTAATATGCAAATATTGGAGAATTCCATCCCAAACTGTCTTATGGATGGGGGTGTGTTCCCAATTTTGAGCGGGAAAAAAATTGCCCGACAATTTCATCCTAAAGTAAAAAAAAAATATCCATTCACAACATAATTCATTCATATCAAGATTTTTTTCAATTGAACATTCTTTAAAATAAAGCATAGTATTTGTAATATTGTCCAACGAGTCATAATAGTTAGGTGGGAATGATTTTTCAAAATGAAAAAATTGAAAATATTAATTTTTATTTCAACAAAAACAAAAAAGTCTGATTTAACAAAAACAGAAAACTCTTTGTGGTCGCTATCCTGGTATGCAGATGCGATAACAGAAACAAAAACACAAGGTTTGCCCTTCTTGTACCAGAACAAAAACAAGTTCCCCTTTACTCAACCAATATTTGCAACATCTGCACGGTAACAGTATAAGCAACAGTAAACTAATTATGGGCACAACAGGCACAGTGCTCACATATGCCTCCATATGCCATGATTTTCAAAAACTTGACTGTTCGAAGTATATATCACTGCATATCAGAGATAAAATTAGGAAAAGCTTATTTAAATTTGGTTTAAAATCAAAGGTTTCTGCGAAAAAGAATAATTGAGTTTCATTTGCAAGGTGAACACCAAGAAACTGGATTTGTATGAAAATTAAGCTACTCATTTAGTTTGTCTCAGTTATGTGATCTGGTTTGATTGGAGGTTTTATATCGCTGTCAACAACTATGGTTATATGATGCCTATATCACAACGTTGTTGGTTCCCAAGATGAAGGTAGAATTATTCAAACAGATCCACTGGTTGGCCTAAAGAATCCATCAACCACTGGAGGAATTAACACGAGTTCATCCACACAGACACATCAATATAACGATAAAACAAATTCCTTAGAATTTGCTACATTAATATAGTATTAAAATGTCAGCATGAACAGCCATGCCATCGCTTCTGTGCGTTAGCAACTTGGCTACCAAATGTGGACCTATTATACCCGGGTCCACATGGGGTTCCAGCTTTACAGTAATGTTGCTTTGTTAACCGACGTGAATCTGGTAAGTTCTGAAAAATGCATCTAACAGAGTAAATGGAAACTTGTTTGGACATATAAAAATATGCATTGAATCAATGTGCATTGCGCGTTTCGAGTTGGTGTTCGAGTGCCAAAGTTTTGTATGTAAAATGTATGAGAAGGTGGTGGGGTCTTCAAAATGTCATGGACAAAATGCAGGAAAGGATGGGTGGGTAAAAAAAATTAAAAATTTTCACCTATGTTCGCGTTTCCCCTCTCCCCCCCCCCCCCCCCCTAACTCTGCATAAAAGTGTACGCCAAAACATTTTTTTCTTCTGACAATAATCTGGCACAGTTCTCAAATAAAATAATTGTCTTAAATTTAATTAGGAAATTTCAAAACAATTTTGCGCTCCACAAAATACTAAAAATCAAAAGTAGAATTTTTTTTCAGAATTTAGGTACTTCATCCCCACCACCACTCCATCACACATCTAGAAACGAAAAAAGAAGTGGACATTTTTCGAGTGTCCATGAACTGTTGTTAGGGGTAACTTTTTCATTCCACTCACAGATCTCTATACAACTGGATTGATGTAACGTTAGTAAGAAACGTCGCAACTCAATCTTTCAACCACTCACCCCTCAGATGGCGTCAAATTAATCAACGTGATTACTTCCCCTTATCGATCACGTTTGGAGACGTGAAAGCTGTTACATTGTGACTATAGTCACAATGTAACAGCTTTCACTTCATCAAACATCATGGTTTTTAATTAGAACGGAAACTTTTCAGTCTCAGCACTTGTCTTTCACCAAGAACTAAAATATGTTGTAAACGTGTAATTTGTATTGCCACGAGAAATGTGCACATCTGCAAATTGTATTCTTTCAAAAGCGATTCCGAGACATCCAAAATTGAGCAGCAACATCCGTCCTCTAAAGTGGGGGCGGTTCCGGCACCTTTCTTTCTGTGAACAATGAGCGTCCTAGCAATCAAGTTGTATAGATATTACTTAGATAACAAGATAAATAGACTCTCCTTTGGGAAGCTGCCGCAAAAACTCTTAAATCATTCTAGCCAGATATTGTTATTGTCATATCGCCGTAAGCTAAATTGAAAGGGATGGGCTTACTTTTAAAACTAAACCACGATAATTTAAAATCATGAAGCACACTCTTTTCGATTTGAGTGAGTTGGCCACCGACCCCATACCCCTGCTATTTCAGTTTTGCAATACTTGTAAGTCAAATGGTGCCACGTTAAACTTACCAATCAGAGACAGAATGACTAACGCGATCTTCATTGTGTTTTTGATAATCCACGAATGATTATCTGCAAGCGAGCAAGACAAATATTATACCTCCCACAGCGTCTTATCTGCAAAACACCCCGCAGTTTCCCAGAGTAAATAAATGAGACCACCATACTGACAAAGACACAATCTTTGATAACAGAAGTCACGATTGCAAAAGTTCGTGATCAGCGTTTTGAAAATAAAGTGCCTGTGGCTGTTTTATCAGAATGCGGACAACGCCTCTGAGAAATGAAAATTTACCATTATTTCGTATCCATGAAAGAAATTCCGATCTAATGTTTGTAGAGCAGTCGTTTAGGGATTCTTCTTCGGAATCCCGCGTTGTGTCCATGGGCAAGGCACTTAACCCCGATTGCCCACATAGGGGCACGATCACGCCGTGTATTAACCCTTTACCTAACATGAAAAGCAGACGACACTTGCAAAACAATTCTTGGATAACTATTTTTTTATATTTGTCGCCAAAACATAGGTTATGACCCCCTCATTGGAACGAGCTCGACGAGCTCGTTCCAATGAGGGGTCATAACCTATGTTTTTGAGACAAAAATAAAAAACAATGAAAATTTATTGGCGATTTTTTAGAATAGCGCTGGTCGGTTTTGGTCGTTACGTTGGGTAAAGGGTTAAGGCGTACTGCGCGTCAATGGTGCGCTTGTCTTCATCCAATCTAACTCTGCCTGTGCTGCAGTGCGGAGTTAATCCGGAGGATCTGGTTTGGTTGGTGGTTTTACAGGGAGCGCGGTGGCTCAGTAGGTAGAGGTGCAGGCTGCAAGCCGAGAGGTCCTCGGTTCGATTCCCACCTGCGGCAACCGCGTTGTGTCCTTGGGCAAGACACTTCATCTCCATTGCCCGTGTGGGGGCACGATGACGCCGTGTACTAAGGCGTACTGCACGTCGATGGTACGCATGTCTTCAACCAATCTAACCCTGCACTGTGCTACAGTGCAGTGCGGAGTTACGATGTTGGGGAGCTGGCAGCTGCTCGTCGTTGCTCGGTGGTTTTCTCCGGGTCCTCCGGCTTCCTCCACCAGTAAAACTGTCACCGACATGACCTTGGCTGTTAAAGTGCCGTTAAACCCTAATAAATAAATAAATAAATAAATAAATAAATAAATAAGGGATTCTTCACTACCCTGTTGCACATTTAGTTTGACTCCCAATAATTGACCTTATTCATATATAGGCTTTAATTTAGTCCTTACAAGAATGCTTCGCAAGCTTTTATCTTCCTTATATGTGTAAGCGATGACAGGTCGAAGATTTAAAGGTTCTTTTAATTTAGAGTTGGCTAAATTGAGTTACTCTTTTACTGGGTTTTTTTTTTCTTCTTTTTTTTTTTTGCTCTTTCAACATGCATTCTATTAAATGTTAACGCGAAAAGAATGATGGACTCCTTTCGCATTCTCCCTGTGATGTGTTTATACCAAATGTTCTGAGAGTTTGATGCGTATTGATCCAAAACTTCTCGTTTTTTAGCTCACCTGGCCCAGAGGGATGTGTGAGCTATTGCCATCACTTGGTGTCCGTCGTCCAGCGCCCGTCGTCAGTAAACTTTTCACAATTTCATCTTCTTCTCTGGAACGGCGAAGCCAATGTGAACCAAACTTGGCAGGAATGGTCTATTGGAGGTCCTCTACAAACAATTCTCACATTGTTCCCGTCGGATGAACAATATGGCCGCCAGAGGCATTCTTTGTTTCTGATAGGTGGATTTTCAAAAATCTTCTCTATTCTACAAGGACAAATGTTTTGAAACTTCACATAATTGATGACACCCTCCACCAACGATCCTCATGTAATGTTGATCTGGTTGCAAACATGGTCGCAATTGCTGATTATAGTGACCATAGCAACTCTATGAGAAATCACATTTTCATCTTCCGTTCTGCCAGGTGAGCGATTACAGGCACTTTGGAGCATCTTGTTCTAAATTCACCTGTTTCTTCTAATGCATCATTCATCAGTGGTCAGATAGATTTCAAACTCGCCCAAAGAATGGTCAGGAAGCTTAAAATGTTGTGCTGCTGTGGCGTCAACATTATGTTTTATCTCCTGTTTGTGTCGATTGGCACGCATTTAAATTGTCCTTCGAAATACACACACAGGCCCGTGTCAATCTTCTTCTGAGGTCAACCACAACACTTTCGCCGTACTGAAGCCAACGCGTTCAACACTTTCATGTTGCTGCGAAAAGGAAAGGACGATGGACCAAGTAACCATGAAAACTTCATCAAATAAGCTAGATTCCGGTCTTCAGCTATCATGTTTGGCATCGTGTGTGGTCTAGTGGTTTAGGTATTGGGCTCCTATTGCCAGGGGGGATTGCCGTTGATTCGATTCTCGGTGGGGGGTCAGAAACCAACATTCTATATTCCTCCAAAACATAATTGTGTCCTTCGCCATACACTCTTTTTCTTTTTTTTTTCTTTTTTTTGGACTTCGAATATGGAGAATTTACCCCAAAACTGGGGACGTTTGGTTCAACAGTACTAGATTACTTTCCTCAGGCATCAATGACACACGTATATACGTCGTGAACTGGGTTGTTAGAATTTATTCATGTGTAATATAAGAAGATTCCAGATTTCACCTGTTTTTATCAAAAAATGACACTTTCCTCCAAAATTGAACCCCCCTCCCCCATCCCAATTAATGGGTCATCCTTGTATGGTGTTGAGAACACTGATGCACGCCTATTGCGAAAGAAAGTTTTGTTTTGCAATTAGTTTGATGTTAAGGGTATTTTTTGGCTAGATCTTCTGGACTGTATACAAGAGACCTGATGATAGAAGAAGCTTCCGAAACTACTTTTATTACACAGCTGTTCTATGAAATCCCCTATCAACAGCAACATTAAACTATACGAAAAATGAAAATACGTTCCCCACACATGTGTTGAGGGCAAATCGTTAGTAGACGATTGATCACTCGACACTAAACCGATTGCGAAATAACTAAACAAAATGTCTAAAATTGAAGGATATGGCGAGTTTAATGTGTACGAAAATAGCGAAGAAAAAATAGAGTCGATATATGAAGGGAATAATGAACATCCAGAAGAAGAAGAGTATGAATATACAAATTTGGTTGGCGATAAAATGTGTTCTTTTTGTTGATATATATGGGGCGGGGGCGGGGTTGATTTAACGTATTTTTTTAGGTTTTAACGTCACGTCAACTTTTGGGGTCTTTATGGACATTTTCATTAACCCTTTACCCAACGCAGACAATATCAAAATTTATTATTTTAAATATCATTTTTTCAAATTTTTCAAAAAAATTCAACAAAACCATATCATGTGACCCCTCGTTGGAACGAGCTCGTTCCAACGAGGGGTCACATGATATGGTTTTGTTGACATTTTTTGAAAAATAATATTTTTTCAACTGGTGAATTTGCATATTACGCGGGCGGATGCGGGCGATTCGTTAGGTAAAGGGTTAAAAAAGCTGATTTTCTAACACGCACAGCTTTCTATATTAATAATGCACATACCTATTAAATTTCAAACTCTTTAACTTTGATGATGTTTATATTAGATACAGTTAAAATACAATCATTTTTTTTAGCCGACGAAAAATTAGGCAGTGACTGCCGTTGCGGTGACGGCAGGACATCAGCTTCGAGAAAATTAAAGTTTCTACGAAATTTTAGTATGTATAGTGTTCGAAAAATAAGATAGCTGTTTTTGAATTTTTCTATTTACTGTCATTTTCGACCTTTTAACGCCACTCTGTGTTTGTACACTCCTCCTTCTTGTGAATCCCGAACCCCTACAATGACAGAGATACACCTAAAATGTTGCACATGCCCCTAAAGGAAAGGTGAAATCCGTGCATCCTTGCATTTCTATCCAGATTATTGGGTTTTTTAACCCTACGCCATAATAACTATCTCTTTAACGTCATTTTATTATTTTTCTTTTTCCCTCCCTTCTTGGAAACACCCCAACCCCAAGAACCGATACATATACACCTATAATATTTTATATACACCTAAATACATAGTTAAATTCGCGCACTGCATCTTTTTATTCACATTGTCAAAAGACATTTAACTCTATGGCGTAATACCCACCGATATAATGTCACCTTCTGGTGTTAGATCCCTTCCCTAAATGTGAAAACCCCATACAACCGATTCAGCTACACTATACTACTTCACATGAACATAAGGGAATGCGTAAGGTCGAGCACTGGGCATTTTTATTCGGCTTGCAGAGAAATATTTAACGCTAGACCATAATACCCATCAATTTAATGTCATGTTATGCTTTAAGAGCTCTCCATTTTTGTGAACACCACAACTTCAAGAGCCGATACAAATATACTAATAATATTTTACATACACCTAAAGGAATAGGTAAAGTCGAGCATAGTGCATTTGTATTTAGACTGTCGAAAAATCTTTAACGCTAGGCCGTAATGCCCACCGAGAGCCTCAAAATGAGAAAATAAAATTTCACTGAAGCAAGTTGAAATTATAGGACCATTCAGAACTTCTCGACAACAAAGTTGAAAAAATGTTCAAAATCTGACGTCGGGTACCTTTATCGTTTTTTCTGTTTATATTCTCTTCTCATCTCCTCTTTTAACATTGGCTTTCGGAACCGACGGAATGCTACTATAACTGGGACATTCGTTGGTCCACTTTCAAAAATAGCCAACAGGCAAAAAACTTTATACGACAATATAAATTCCATTCTTAATGCACGACACTGCGCCTGAAAAATCAGAACGCAGTCTCAAATCAGGAAAATAGAAGCCGGTAGCAATACAGAACTGCTCGTGCTTCTTTCAATGTGGGGTCATAAGTAATGTTTTTGAACCAAAAATAAGTGAAATTGATTGTTATATTAGAAAAAAAATGTGTATGTAATTGACAGTGTATCTTAACAGTACTTTTTTGTCTTTGTAGATCACCCAACCCACCATCATTCCAATTCTTAGGTAAGTTTTCAGATTATACTAACTGCTTTACTCTTAAAAAAAAACTTTACCCCGTGTTCCGAGAGATGTTCTCATTTGGACCCGTTATCAAACTATCGCTTAAAATAAATCGGTGGCACAGGTAGTTTTTTGTTTGTTGTTGACAGTCGATTGTAGCGAACAACTCCATATTAAGACAGATGTCCATCCTCTTAATTGAGAAAAATGTCGAACTGTGGGGGCATAAAATGTAATTTCCTAAACTCTCACTGACAATTGATAGTTAATTGCTTCTGGTGTAATTAAGGCATCGTATTAGGGAGATATTCGCAGAACTAAAACATTTCCACAAAATTTGTCATCATGGATGAAGTCCACAATGCAGGTCTGTGTCTAAGCAATGACTGTAAAATCCAGGGGTATAACTATGGGTGTTGTTGGGGGAGGTGGGACACCCTCAATAAATTTTGCTGTCGGGACATTTTCGTCAGTATTGAAATCTAAGATGTTAGTAATCGTGTACTTTTTAAATAAATTAGATTTGATATCTGGACTTGTGATCACACGGGTCGTTGCGGTAATGCGTTGCGGTAACCGGTTCACGTCAGATCACCGAAGTTAAGCAATGTCGAACTCGGTTAGTCTTTGGATGGGTGACAGTCTGAGCGATCGATTCGGAACCCCGCGTTGTGTCCTTGGGCAAGGCACTTACCTCGATTGTCCACATGGGAGCACGATGACGGCGTGTACTAAGACGCACTGCACGTCGATGCTGCGCAGGTCTTCAACCAATCTAACCCTACCTGTGCTGAAGTACAGAGTTACTATGTTGGGGAGCTGGCAGCTGCTCGTTGTTGTTCGGTGGTTCTCTTCGGGCACTTCGGCTTCCTCCACCCGTAAAACTGTCACCGACACATGAACTTGGCTGTTAAAGTGTCGTTAAACCTTAATAAATAAATAAATAACTACTGATCATACACACAGACGGGCATAGAAATTGGGCTGTTGGAGGCCCGACACGACCAATTAGGAGTAGCTCTTTAGTACAGGTTGCGTCATGACTACTACATATATCTTTTTTATTTATTCACTACAAAATTTCCAAGAAATCTTGATTTTTTTAAATTTAATTCCGATGACCAATATTCCAACTACATCATCAAGGCCTGCCTTCACTGAAGGCATGCCTCGACGATGTAGTTGGAATATTTGATTCGTCAGGACTTGAGGCATCACATGCAGAGGGGGCAAATCAGGTTTACCCCCTCCATTCCCCCCCCCCCCCCACCACTCCCCATCCGTGATGCCTCTGGTGAGGTGAAATGCCCCGTGTCTTACATCGGTCGAGGTGGCCCTCCCCCTTCTGTGGAGCTTCTCTGGCCCACACCAACCACATGAAGTGGGGTATCGTTCACTCCATGTAGTTACCGCGCCTATTCGTCTCAATTGGTTAGGTACGGTAAAGTTTCACAGTCACTGAAGTTACGCATGGACCATACAATTTATATTAACGGAGGACACGTCACATGGACTGAATTGCAATTTGCTACTTTGAATATTTTTAATTTATACCAATCTGCGAAGGGAAGAGCAGAGGAATCACTGGTTAGTGCACTGGGCTTGAGATCGAAAGGTCGACAGCGGTTCGATCCTGACCCTCGTTATCTGCGTTGAGCCAATTGGCAAGTCACTTTGCCTATGTGGTCGCTCGGTAATAAGACTAAGTTCACGACGACTTTACACATGTGTTCAACAGATGCTAAACCTTCTAATGTCATTTGGTACAAACAATGAACGTGGGGGACCCTGTAGTCGTCTCTCGATAACTTTTTTTTTCAATCAGTTCTCCCTTTTCCACCAGACTCTCTGTAATCACATTGATTTAATATTGGGTGTGAAGGAATAACCAGTCACAGCATCTTCAGCAATAACCTCTATTGCTATCGTTTGATCTTATTTCTATGGAAGCGTATTGGTGCCAATGTAGTGTAATGTTTTCGGAAACTTATCTCCTAATTAGGAGTTAAGTATCACCTAATTAGGAGATATTATCTCCTAATTAGTACTTATTGTCACCTAATTAGGAGATAAGTATCACCTAATTAGAAGATATTATCTCCTAATTAGGACTTATTATCACCTAATTAGGAGATAGTATCACCTAATTAGGACTTAAGTATCGCCTAATTAGGAGATATTATTTCCTAATTAGGACTTATTATCACCTTATTAGGAGATAAGTATCACCTAATTAGGTGATAGTATCACCTAATTAGGAGACCGTATCACCTAATTAGGAGATATTATCTCTTAATTAGGACTTATTATCACCTAATTAGGAGATAAGTATCACCTAATTAGGAGATATTATCTCCTAATTAGGACTGATTATCTCCTAATTGGGACTTATTACCACCTAATTAGGAGATAAGTATCACCTAATTAGGAGATATTATAGCATGCGGCGATTTTACGATGTTCAGCTGGAAGAATGTAGTCGTGAGTTCCATACACCCCTGGGCATAAATACATCACAACAGGTTTGCCAAATGCACCGTGTCAGTTCTTCGACGGTCAGATCCGATGTGAATTCCAAAGTGCAGAAATGGTGTCTAGTTCTTTCTGAAATGAGGACACAATTAATGATCATTAAGTTGTTCACTGGTCTTGTTGGTGGGTGGGGGTGGCCGCATAACCGTATGTACCGGCAAAGCCGTTGTGCCACGCCCCCCCCCCCCGATATCTTCACACGCGAGAGAAGATATCCTATGATATCCCCCTTCCGGGGAGACGATATCCTGGAATATCTCCCCCCCCCCCCCCCGGATATCACAAAAAAAGAAAATCCACACATTTTATATTATCTGATTATGAAGTGAGAAGAAAAATATTATTCTTTTCAAACCTGGATATATTGCCCCACCCAGTAGCCGACCTGTGAAAAAAAATCATCTCAATATTTTCTCAACTATTCTGGTTCATATCGTCATGTAATGGCATGAAAAACGCTTTTTCAGATAAGAAATATTAATACTGAGTCGGGGTTGGTTAGATTGGGAGGGGAGGGGAGGGGTGGCAAGATGTCCAGGCCTGGACATTCCCCCCCCCCCCCATTACCCCCAAAAGATTTTTTCAATCACTTGACATTATTTGATAACGATATGGCGAGAAAAATGTGTTGGGCGCAAAAATTGGTTTCCGATATAAACACTGAGTTACGGTTGGTTGGAAAGTGGAGGTGGGGAAGATATCCAGGCCTGGATATCTTCCCCCACCATGACACAAATATTTTTGATGAAATGGCGAGCAAAATGTTTTGGGCAGAAAAAATGGTTTAAGATATAAACACTGAGTTAGGGTTGGTTGGAATGAGGAATGTTGGGGGGTGGGGGTGGCGCGAGGAGGGTTCCAGGCCTGGATCCCCCCGCCCCCGCTCCCAACCGTGACAATAACGATTTTTTTTTCACAGATTTTACATTATTTGATAATGAAATGGCGAGAAAAATGGTTTTTTGCAGAAATCTTTTTTTTCTCAGTTCCAACCTGGATATCTTGCCCCCACCCAGTAGCCTGATTTGTAACAGAGTACTAAATTATTTTTAGTCGTCAAACTTTGTTCACCTGTTTTTGCCTCGCTACAATTTATAAATTGTAACAAGACAAAACTTTATAGACTTAATAAATTTACTTCAAATATAACAGAAAGTACATCCACAGAATATGAAGCTATTACCACTGATTTGACATTATTTGATTTCGTAAAGGTGGGGAGGGAAGGGGGAGATGTCTAGGCCTGGATATCTTCCACCCCCAATCCAACCAACCCTGACTCGGTGTGTTTATATCTGAAAAAATGTCTTTCACGCAATTGCATCACAATGTGAACCGGAATAGTTGAGAAAATATTGAGATGATTTTTTTGTCACAGGTCGGCAACTGGGTGGGGGCAAGGTATCCAAATAAAATCTGCAAAAAAAAACATTTTTATCGCCATTTCATCAGCAAATAATTCCAAATCAATCACGATAATTTTGTCATGGGTGGCGAGCGGGGGGTATCCGGGGGGGGGGGGCTATCAGGGAGGGGGGTCCTGATACACGGGTATTGTAATTTTGTCAGCCATTTCGGACAGATGGCCATGTGTGCTTCATATGGTGTGATGCATCTTGTATCCGAGCAGGACATAAACAAATCAAGATCAATGAGCAGCTCTCCTAGAATGATCAATCTACTTTGGGTTAGCGTCGATTTTAAGACAGAGACGGTGAAGGAGGAGAGATGAAATGCAGATATCCGAATACAAGACGTGCGACGGCGCTTGTGCCTGATAGTGCTTCACCGTGCATGGTCCTGAAAAAAGTTGACCTGGTGCGTTGCAAACCGTGCGTCTCGGAAAGTCCACTTTTGTAGCGTTTTGACCCACTATTAAACACGCTTTCCCCAAAATTGTGCAATAAGTCACTGGCATCAGTATATGAAATTTTCAATACTTATCTCCTAATTAGGTGATAATAAGTGCTAATTAGGAGATAATATCTCCTAATTAGACGATACTTAAGTCCTAATTAGGTGATACTTTCTCCTAATTAGGTGATACTATCACCTAATTAGGTGATACTTATCTCCTAATTAGGTGATAATAAGTCCTAATTAGGAGATAATATCTCCTAATTAGATGATACTTAAGTCCTAATTGGGTGATTTCTATCTCCTAATTAGGTGATACCTATCTCCTACTTAGGTGATAATAAGTCCTAATTAGGAGATAATATCTCCTAATTAGGTGATAATAAGTCCTGATTAGGAGATAATATCTCCTAATTGTGTGATACGTAAGTCCTGATTAGATGATACTATCTCCTAATTAGGTGATACTATCACCTAATTAGGTGATACATATCTCCTAATTTGATGATAATAAGTCCTAATTAGGAGATAATATCTCCTAATCAGGTGATACTTAAGTCCTAATTAGGAGATAGGTTCCCGAAAACATTACACTCCATTGGCACCAATACGTTTCCATATATTTCAGTCTAGTAACTAATATAAAAAGTTTAGGTGGCCTCATTGGTGGAGTATTCCCGGAGTGTAATTTGTCATGGGACTACTGTATCGTTGATTCGTTGAACAGGATGATGCCATGCAAATATCTGAGCACAGACGCAAAAGGCTCAGGGGATATCAAGACCTCGCGACGTGTTCGATACTGATACGTGTTCGACCGCCCTCGCCAAGTGAACTGAATGTGATTGAGCCTTGGCTTGATCCACCTTGAAATACAAGCACACGCTGATGATGTGAATGCTTTGCATCGCATTTGAAATTTAAAATCTCACAAAATGGCCTGGAAAAAATAACTTTTATCACACACCTATTAATGTAAAACACGAGATTCCCACTGTTCTGCCTGTGCGATAAAAATAAAATTGTATCGGGCATGTGGTAAATCAAAACACGTTCGGTTTCGTTTCCAACGAAAACAGAGAAGGAACCCGTCTAAATAAATTACGTCAGCGATTTATCGAATGCACCGGAGTCGAGATCGCTTGGGAGTTCCAAGTTCCTCAATTAGATTTCTTTACCCGGGATATGTAAACAATCAGATTCGAGACAAAAATTGACAAAATAACATTCTGACGGCTTGTTCCTTGACAAATACTTTCCACAACCGGTCATATGCTGGTGGAGTGTTCTGAACGTATTAGCTATTTAAACATTTTATATTGTGTTATTCCCCACAGTTTAGTAAATATTTGAAGTTCGATCATCGTGACCGTGACACAGAACGGTGTCAATTGGTTTCGACCAATTGATTTCCGTAAAAATTGAAAAGCAAATTAGGCTTGGTACCATCCTCCTCCTCCCCCCCCCCCCCCCCCCCGCCAACTAACAGTGGTGCCTTGTTGGAAAAGGAGGAAACGCAGAAATTATTGAGCTGAAAAGTACTTTTGGTTCGTTTTTCGTGTAGACTGGATGTTACATGGGGGGTATGTGATAAACACAGTACCACACATACGTTTGGATGGGTTAAGAATTATCGCACTCGATTGCTTAAACAATCAGACTCGAGTCAAAAATGACAAAATAAAAATAACATTCTGACGGCTTGTTCCTTGACAAATACTTTCCTTTACTGGTAATATAATGACGGAGTGTTCTGAACGTATTAGCTATTTAATATGATGGTCCAAAGCAATCGAGTGCGATAATTCTTAACCCATTGAAACTTATGTGCGGTTCTGTATATTTATATTCTGCCCATCCTGCTTGTTTGTAACCTCACGCGAACAAATACATCTTAGTAAACAGCGATTTAAACAAATATCAGACGTGTGTTCGTTCAGGATTCTTCAGGTAATAATATTTATACATGAAAAATTGCTAACGCGACGATACGTATTCGTTGTGGGTCTTCTGTGGTATTTGAGGTGCAGTGTTATCACAATGACAGTCATGTTTTGGTGTTTCTGGAAATTCTCACTCGCCGCTTTAAATAAAGTGCGTGGAAACACTATTGCCATAATACTGACCGGCGATTCACCGGCATTTCCACTGCCTTCCTTAAGTGAAGCGTTACGCGATTTCTAGGAACACGATAAAAACTGGCCATGAGATCTTAACTCATTATTTTATGCCAAGACCGATATTTATAGACATTTCAGTCGAGAAATTGATCAATCGTGTTTATTAGGATTTTAGCACCTTTTCACACTTATTGAGAGCCCTAGATAAATGTTAAAAGGAACCACACCTGTGAGAATTACTAAAAAAATTAGCACCTCAAATACAAATCGAAATCTGATTGAAGTTAAGATGTTGAAAAGTAACCAGGGTTGATGAAATGATCAAATGTATCAACAAAAAGTTAACAACCAAGAACAAAGATCTCGCAGTGTTCAGTTGTGGAAGTGTAAAGCTTCTTTTCCACCGATAATATGAATCGCTGATCTAGTTTCTTTAAAAAAACGACAGAACAACTTGCAGACTTTTGATGTCAACTGAGAAGAAAATGGCTGATTACCATCTTACAATAATCTTAAAATTCATCTAACATTGTAGTTTAGATCAGAAAGTTTTCATGGATTACGCATTGTTCTCGATGGACCTACAGTATGGTCGCCGTGGACTGGTCACTTTCCACGGGTGGGTAATATTTCCACGGACACAAAAATATTAAATGCCAAACACTAATTATTGGAATAATTATCAGAAAGTTCAATTAATGAAGCACCGGTTACAACCCGGTGCTTCAGTACTTAAAATTTTGTTAATGATTTTCATTTTCCGGTAAACGCATGCGTTGACATCACTGTCCTCGCGTGGATTACGACCACTCCACGACGGTTGTACTGTATAGGAAGGAAAAATATTACCTTTCACGACAAGACAATTTCCTTGCTATGTATGAGTTTGGATTTTACTGAAGATAATATCACGAATGCCACTTATTTCTACCTTTTATGTCCCAAAATATATAACACGTCTAATGCCATTACGTGCAATGACGTCCTGAACTTCTGTGTGTGATTCGAGGACTTCGCAATCAATTACCGATTCTTCCGCTGAAATTTGATCCCTGTTTAATGTTTACGTGCGACGAAAGGGCGGCAATAAATTCTCCCTGTTTGATATTGATTTACGAACTTTGTCCACAGGTTGAGCATTGGTAAATCTTGGAGGAAATCGAATTTAGTTAAATCTTTACCAAACAAATCGTCGGCATCCCACCGGGTAATTTTCATTCTGCGCTGTTCAACTAAACTTTTTCAGGGAGCCCCTCGTTGCAACGCGCTCGCAAAGTTAGTTTCAATGAGGTGTTCCATGATATGGTTTAGTTGACAATTTTTTGAAAAGTTTTTAAAAAATAAATAAAATAATAAATATAATATCCATTAACATAATGTTAATAATTCATATCATTTGGAATAAGAGACTTGGAGTTGTGTTTTTACCATCAATACATGTATAAATATTTAAATTTTTTATAAAGATTCTATGATGTGTATAACTTTCATTTTTTGTGAAAATTTAATAATTCTTATAATTATTATTTTTATTTAAGTTTGTGCACAATGATGTCAAAAAAATCGAAATTTCGGGAGGTCATTTTTCTTATTATAATTATAAATTTAAACAAGTTATTCTCATTTGACATAGGTCTTTGATTTCCAACAAACAAGATTGAATTGTTTTCAATTCGAAGTTACATTGTGAGAAAATTGCCTAGCTGAAATTTTGCAATTTTGTTAGGGATAATTTTGCTTTTTTGTCAATTCATAGAATGAAGGCTGATTTGGGTAACTTTTCAAGGTTCAGTTTCAAATAATACACTTCCATTAAAAATAACTGGACATTAATTTTTTGGCTCGACAAAGTATCCACGGACATTATGTCTATGGAAATTTTGTCCTTGCACATTATTTGCATGAGTATTTTGTCCATGGACAGTATTTGCATGATTATTTTGTCTGGATACTAAATGTGGACAGCACAATTCACAAAGTCGCTATTCATAAGTTGTGTTTCTGGGGAAGTAAATGAAAATTCTTACTTTTTCAAGAAATGATTTGCAAGTCTTTTCTATTAGTAATGCTAGGGAAAGAGTCAATTTACGGCCTTTTTCAGCGATAGTATCTGTTTATGACCGACGCTTTTTACAAATACCATATGCTTTAATGTGAAAAAATATTGTGAGGCCAAAACTCGAATTCAAAATTCCTGTTTTTGGTTATGTCGCATCATGTTGCAAAGTTCTTATTGAAAACCTTCGTGGATGTGCTTAACCCTCTGACCAAACACGAAAAACAGACGATACATGCAAACAAAATTCTCGAATAACTGAAGATTTTAATTTTTTGTCTCAAAAACATAGCTTATGACCCATCATTGGAACGAGCTCATCGAGCTGTTTCCAATGAGGGATAATAAGCTATGTTTTGGAGACAAAATATAAAAAAAATAATGAAAATTTAATGGTGATTTTTGTAAATAGTGCTGGCCGGTTTTGGCCGTTACGTTGGGTAAAGAATTAATGTGAGAAAAGAAATGAGTCCTCATACTTGTGCTGCCTATTGTAATTTTCTTCTTTAAATTTTCAGACGAGACCCAATACAGGAATGGCAAAGGTATCATCACAGAGAAACGTATATAACTTATATGTAACAGTGTGAAATAAATTTCTACCTTCAATCATGATTCGTCGTCAAATTAACACTTAGCTTATTGAATGGCGTTTGTAAAGCCCCAGTCCCACAGACAATGCGACCGCGATGCAACCTCGTGGAGACTGATTTCATTTGCGACAGACTGGCGATCGCTGAGACCGGTGGAACCACTTCTGCCCATATTTTGAACTGGGGTATGATCGCCGATCATTCAGCGATAGGTTTTGCACTTCGTCCCCTTAGTTTCAATGTGTTCTATGTGCCTAATGGCACATAGAACAATTGGAACTCAGGGATCGACTTGTCAGTGATTGATCGGCAAGTTATCGACAACTGTTCACCGCAGATACGACGAGAGGCTTGCAACTGGTTGAGATCGATCGGTGACTAGTCGGCGAATCTTTGGTGACTGGTTGCAACTGAACGGGGACTGGTCGGAGACTAGTTGTCGATCGATCACCGATCAAACCATATTGCATATAAAAAGGGCGCTTTTCAGAATCAAATCATTTGAAACAAAAACCATTGTCTCTATTGTATCTTCTACAATTTCTGGTTCCGGAGCTGGTTCCTTTGTTTTCCTGCCTTCCCGGACCATAGTGATGACTGGAAATAATTGAAATAATACAAAATCGTTGATGAGAACTCTGTGAATGCTTGTGACAAAATGATGCTGTAAGGCGCAGACAGGCTGGTCTTTTTATAGATATGTTGCAACCCCACCGGCGAATGATCGGCGCACGCTTGGAAACCATTTTGGAACCGATCGACAACCTGTCGCCGATGAAGCACTGGTCGATCAACGCCTCATCACCGATCATTCACAGAGAGGTTGCCTCTAGGTTGCAAAGAGTCAATATCCTTGTCTAGACGAAACTGATCGCCGCACAGTGGAAACCAATCTGCGGTTAAAACAACATCGATTGGAGATCTCTAGGAGACGAATGGAATGAAACCTCTGAGCATACTCAAAAGACTGGTTGCGACTGAATGGGGTTTGCGACCGCTTTGAAACCTTTTTGCGACCTTAGTGAACCCTTTCAGAGGACTCTGAAACCTCTTTGCGATTGTCAAATTTTTTGGTCGCCAACACGTTGCATGTCGGTCGCATTTTCTGTGTGACTGGGGCTTTACTCAACTTGTGGTCCAACCCGTAATTCCAAGTTACTTTCTTTTACTAATTTATACCGGGTAGATGAAAGTAGCGCTGCCATCACTCTAGGTACTGGTTTTGTTGCAAGTCTTTTAATCAAACTGTGTCGTGATATTGGACTGAATCCCGGTCCCTCTAATAGTATTGATGATATGTCACCGCCGGCAATCAATACATTTCATTATAATATATAGAGTATTCATATGATGAATGATCGTTTGTTTCCGTCTATTTGTTGAGTTATGATTTTAGGGTTCATAACTCAACAAATAGACAGAAAGAAACGATCATTCCTTATAATCAAACTTGAGGTGCAATAAATTTAAACACTCTCTACATTGCGGAGATAAAATAACAAAACAGGTCGCCTGATGCATCCTAGTGATAAACAGAATAGTTTTCTAAAATTCTGTTTGAAATAACGATACATTTCACCGAAACATGTTCTTGTGTCATTACAAACTTTATTGACCAATATATTGCGTACGTTAAAAGGAACATCATAGGCCACGCCCACACAAAACTTCAATCTCCTTTTCCACTTGACGGGAAGCTGCTGCCATTCAAAGTAACACTGAGTTAACGTTAATTATGATTTTGATCATTTCCTGAGAAATTGAAAACACAGTTTGTAAATGTGGAGTTCGATATAAACCCAGATGGCATGAAGATGAATAAACTTTGTTTAAGAAAGAGTTCATTCAAGCTATTTAGAAATTGGAAAGTTTGTTCTCGCGACTTTCGTTGTGGATTATGACCGGTCATTGTTTACATTTGATTTGATTTGGGTAAAACGATGAATGCAGACAATGATCTATTGCGTATAAACAAATTGAACATGGAATAAAAAGCGTGAAAAGGATTTCATTTGTAACCAGGCAGTACAGGGATGACTGAATTACCACAAGCGGGCTCCCACTTCTAAGCCCTCTTACCGCTGGTTAACCCACTCAGGTTCAGGTGTTCTTGAACTGTGTTTGCAATAGTAAATAAATCATTGAATTATAAATTAAAAAAAGGTAATAAGAATGTACTGATTTTATTTTCGTTTAAATACAAAAATAGTATGTCAGTGGCAGCACACATGAGCACTGGAGGTTGAAAAGTGACGAAGTTGAACTGAATGAACCAGAAGGGTAAAAATGGAACACACTAAACAACCCTAACATAAATGTATCACGTTATTAACCGTCACCCTTAAATGTCAAATTTATATGAACAGACATAATTGTTAGAAATCTCATTCTAAAAACAGAACCTACATACCGATATACGGGCAAACGAACGAACGGACGAACTCAACTAGAGTGATGTCACGCATGCAGCCCGACTGTCCCAGCAATGGCAATGCTTAGACACAAAATAGTCGGAGCCATTTTTTATTAACTGTTCACCTAACGAATCTGTCATATCTGCACTCGTGGTATACAAAATTTGCTATTCAAATTTTATTTTTTCATTTCTTTACTCCAAAACATACCTCATGACCTATTAACGGGACAAGCTTGCTGAGATTGTTCCAATAAGGACTAATAAGCCATGGTTAGAAGTAAAAAATGGAAAAATCTGATGTTTCAGAAAAATAATTTGTACTGTTGGCTTCAATTTGTGTTAGGTAAAGGATTAAAGATCCAGTACATAAAACAATGTTGGGATATAGGAGTCAATTTTCTTTTTTGCAAGTAATAACTCCCAATCTCTCTCTCTCTCTCTCTCCCTCTCTCTGTATGTGCGTGTGTGTGCGCGTGCGTGCGTGCGTGCGTGAGGGTGTGTGTGTGTTTGAGGTTAAAAATCGCACTGGCACAGACATTTCCTCCTGAAACGTTTTTTTCTTTTAATATGCCGCCGAAAAATTGTTTTCATTTACTGAACCCTGATGGGTTTCAAACATGACAAAAATTACATAAAATTGATTTATACTAAGTGAGGAGCTTAGGAACTGGTTGAACTGACTGGCAATAATTGATGTTATTCATTGATGGGCTCTAATTTAGTCCTTACAAGGATGTTACGCAAGCTTTTGTTTTTCTTATAGGCGATGACAGGTCGAAGATTCAAAGGTTCATTTAATTTAGCATTGGTTAAATTGAATTCATCTTTTAACATTTTTGCTATTTCGATATTGATTCTGTTGTATGTTAAAGTGAAAGGAATGATGGACCTCCTTTCGCATTCTCCCCCTGATATGTTCATACTAAATGGCCAGAGAGTTTGAAGCGTATTGATAAAAAAAGCTTCACATTTTTTTTCTAAATCATCCGTTTCTTCTAATGTATCTTCAATTGGTGGTTGTTCAATAGGATGGATTTCGAAATCGTCCAAAGAATGGCCAGGAAGGTTAAAATGTTGTGCTACTGGCGCATCAGCATTATGTTTTATATCCTCTTTGTGTCTAGTGGCACGTTCTCAACACACATGTTGTGTGCGTGTGTGTGCGGGGGGGGGGGGGGGCGTGATGGGGGTTGTGGTGGTGTGTAATAGTAGTCTATTTTTGTTCGTTTGCATTTAATAACTCCCAATCCTTCAAAATGCCATTTTGGAAAAACTGCCTAAACGACCGTTGGGGTGGGGGGGGGGGGGGCGATTGGGGGAGGGGGGTATGATGGAACCTATATTCAATCCTGTCCTGTATTACTAGCTGGAAAATACACATATCAACTTTGGTTGAAATCAAATAATCCAAACTGGAGTTATCGGTCGGAAACCAATTGTTTACAGACAGATGTATGGACCGATAGACCGACGGATAGACGGACGAAAGTCATGACTATAGCCCTGACTGTAAACAGTCAGGCTAAAAAGCATTTTGTACCAAAGAAAAAATATTCCTTAAATGGCCCTGGGTGAGGATGTGGTGGGGTGGGGTGGGGGGGGGGTGTTAGGGGAGTCAATTTTTGTTTCCGCATGTGGTCAGTCTAAATCCTTCAAAATGCATTTTGAGCAAAGAGAAAAAAAGTGCCTAACTGGCACCGATGGGGTGGGGGGAGGGGATGTTTGTCTGGGTTTTTAACCACAAACTTTAAGCAAAACTGTAAAAATACATTTTTGACGAAAGAAAAAAAAAGTGCCTAATTGGCCCCGGGGGGAGGGGGGTACGTGAGTTTAAAAAAAGTTCCGCACATAGTGACTGTAAATAAATAGTTCAAAATGCATATTGGAGGAAAGAGAAAAAAAATGCCTAATTGGCGGGGGCTGGGCAGGGCAATAACTTCAACAATTTTCATTGGATAATTGTGGTCATCAAACTTGACCTAGAGACATGTACTGAAAAGAACTGAAATCCGTTAACTTTTGTTTAATTTATGGCATAAAGAAAGTTCGGACAGACAGACGGACTGATGGACGGGCTGACAGATAGACGGACGCAGCGAGTTCTGTGCTATATCCCTCCCTTGTGGGAGGGGATAAAAAGTAACAAAGTATGTGGTAGAAGTCTAATTTGAAATTTAGAGAAACTAAGTTCGAAAAGCGTTGTGAAAAGGGTTAAATTAATGCCAATATTATTTGAAACCACTGTGTACAGCTTCAGTAGACCTTTCCCGAAATAAAAAAAAAAATGACGTTGTGACAGTGTTTGGAGAATGAAAGGTAGAACCTTGAAAAGCAGAACTTTAATCCGAAACTTTAAGCTGGGAATACCAAGTAAAATTGATTGGCAAAAAAGGGTTAAATATTTCCTAAAACCGATAAAAGAAATCACTGATCTAAATGGAATAATTAAGTAGTATTGACCATGCAAGAATTAGAGTAAGAAAGTATGTGGCAAAGTCTAATTTCAAATACAAAAAAGTAAGTCTGAAAACATGTTTAAAAGGGGTTAAAATCATGCCGATATTAATGAAAATCACTGTAGAAATGTTCAGTAGATAGTAGACATTGTCCTAAATAAGAAACTGTGAGATTCCACTAAACTGTTTGAAGAATTAAAGGTGTAATTTTACCCCCCCCCCCCCCCCCTCCAAAAAAGAAACAAAAAAAAAAAAAACTTTAACCAAAAACTTTAACCTGGAAGTTGTAAGTTAAATTGTCATACAAAAAAAGGGTTAAATATTTCCCAAAATAACATGAAACATAAATAAAAAAAGCATAATGAGAATGATACAATCAATAGTAATACTAATTTAAAAGTAAAAAAAAAAAACAAAAAAACTTTAAGGTTGACTAAAACACTTCAACCACAAACTTTAACCAAAACTCCAAATGTTAACAGACGGACAGACGAAAGTCATGACTAAACAAGGCAAAAACCCCACTTGAACCTTCAGTAAGAAATTTTAACCACAAACTTTAACCAAAACTCTAAATGTTAACAGACGGACAGACGGACGGACAGACAGACGGACGAAAGTCATGACTATAGCTCTCACTGTAAACAGTCGTGCAAAAAATGCTAAGACTGATGCTTGAAAGGATGATAGCACGTGCGAACGACAAAACCGCAAATGAAAAATGCTACATTTTAATTAACCAAAACCTTTGAAAGGGACTTTCTATATTGCCGAGAAATTCATTATCTACTCAGACCAAAGGCAGAAAATATGGACAAAGGTTGGGCCTAATTAAAGATTTTGTTCTCATCAGGAAATCACACCAACCACCGGAAGGGGCGACTTTTAGAAGTTCTCCGAGAGAGAGAGAGAGAGAGAGAGAGAGAGAGAGAGAGAGAGAGAGAGAGAGAGAGAGAGAGAGAGAGAGAGCAGTCAAGCGAACCTGTAGGTTCTTAGACCACAACCTAAATGATTTAAACAATCGCGGCAGCTCTTTTAATATAAAGCCCAACCAATGAGGTGGCTAACAAAAATTACAGGACCGCACAACAGAACACTTCATACAAACCAGGCTTCCATCGATCCTGTAAAAACAACAGGCCAATCGAAATCTGGATTGCAGAAAGTGAACGGTTGAACTGTCAAAATGGTGGAGAGTTTGATTACAAATGAATCGGCGAAGCTAACTTTCTTTGCAATGATAAAATCTGCGGCAAATAAATAAACCATTCACTCCTAAAATATACTGTAGAGTGAAGAGAAATACTAGTTTATATATCCAAAAAGGATTTAATATAGCCCATAGAGTGAATTGTTTAACTGAATACCGAAAACATAGGTTCATCCAAATCAACTCCGTCACATTCCTCCCTCCTTAAAAACAAAATCACTATTTTGTTTTAAAAACAAAAACAAAAACAGTCTATTTCCAATGAGTACACGGGTGTCTTGGATACGCTCCCATCTTCCAAAACCACAATCCTTACATCTCTAGAATCTACTTCTTCTCGCAAAAGATCATGGTGGACAGCTGGTTCCATCTATCTTTTTCTGGCTGCTTCATCCCTCTCCTCTCTCTTCACTTTTGGCTGTGGATCCCTGAATTAACTGTTTTCCCTCTCTTCACTCTTTGCCTCTTCCACCAACTGACTGGCTAACTCTTTTGATTTCTTGTGTGAGGAAATTAGGTGACGTCTAATCTCACAACGTTTAATGTCCACCACACTACAACTTTCAATTGGACACACCCACAACTTCACGGTTTCTTTATGAAACCTTACGAAGTGACAACGAAAGGCGGTCAAAGAATTAAAGTGGTGGTCACCACAACCTTCCACAGAGCAACTCATTCCCTCATCTGGCCACTCCAATAAATCATCATCCAGGGATGCCATTTCTCCAGCCTTAACAATAATATCCAAAATATCCATAACTGGAATTTAAAAATTAGGATTTCAAAAACCAATTGATGAAAAATCTTCTGTGCTCCAATTAAGAAAAAAAACGGAGAAGGCAAGGCCGGACCATTGATTCTTGTGTGCTACCTTCTTTGCATACTCGTGTTTCCTCCTACAAACAATCACTTCCCCATAACAGAAAAACTGGGGTGCTGAATCGGATTCCTTTGCATCCTTGTTTTAGCTTTCCTGAACCAACCAAGTGTCTCAGCTTTAGGTTTTCTATCTCGCATAATCAATTTGAGACGATAATAATTACAATCTACGGAATTGCAATAAGCAATTACTCTCACCGATTTTATCTTCTATAATCATGAAAGATTTAATTTATAGTGCTACTTTGAAGTTTAGATAATTTTCAAAAACATATCAACTACGGAGTTGTTAAAGAACTACTCTCATTGACTTTATCCAATAAATCCAATTATATCATAGAGAAAAAAATTACTTTGGACCACACAAAAACGAGCACAGTTAGATTTCTTCCATCATATTTTTAGGTTCACTTTTAACGGATGGTTTTTGACTCTCAGGCACATCATCTCAGGAGTTGCAAAACATAAATGCAACTACACATGTGGATCATCGTGTCTATCAAGAACACTTCCATCCAATTTTCAAAAGTCCAATTATCAAACAAACAAAAAATATACCTTTATCAGAAAAGAATGTAAATTTACAATGGGCAGTTTGTGTGCTTTCCAGTGCATTCCTTCTTTTTTTAAATTCAAAAACAAAAGGTTTTATACAATATTTACAATTTCTGCCTTTTAGGGTGAGTAGATGACTCGTTTCTTAACCTGCCAACCAGAGCTAGTTCTCTGAATTTCTGGAGTTACACGGATTATGGAATCATTCACCGAATAATCTGCTGATGTACTGGGACTAATATCATCTTCATCTGATGAAGTTACATCACTTTCAATTTCTGGGTTTAGCTCCCAATTTTTGGGAGGTAATATTCCGGTGTAAGACTTTATTTGGTCCACATGAATAACTATCAGTCTATTCTGAGGATTTCTTTGCAATTCATAAGTAACATCAGTGGCGAATGAATGGTTTTCACGCGCCGAAGGCGCGCAGTTACGTTGTGGGACATGCCCCTTTCGACCCTCACTTACTGTATACTATTTGGTGGCTGCATGTCATGGCGTGTTAAAGGAGGAAAGGGGTTCTCGTACTCGCCAGGTGTCCAAGGATGGATGATCAGTGGTGCTGGGATGGCTCTGTGTAGGTCGTTGGCTGAACCCTTGGGTGAGGACCAGAGCGAGAGGGAGTCCTTTCACAAAGGTTCTACCTCTCTCCGAGGGTGCTGTAGTGTTTCCCCGGCAAGTATAGTCTGTCACTTCGAAGTTGATTCGTGGAGCGATGGTGGTGGGCCATCATTGGCAAGTAAAGTCTGCCTCAGGATGTTTAATCAAGTTCCGGATGTTCAGTTTAATGTGTTTTGGAAGACGACAACAACGGCCCCTTTCGGAGACCACCCATAGGAAGACCCGAACTTCTCTGGTTCGGGAGCAGGCCTACATTGGAACCTATTTGGATGGGCCAAAATGCGCTCTACAGACGCTTACGAAAAGGGGCAGAGGCGGGGCGCAGGACTAACGCTCGCCTCCCTTGAAGTGGGTGACCACTTCCAGGAATGGAGCGGAGGATGTTCAGAGTCCATAGCGGTTACTGTGTTCCATATCGGTTATAGTTTCCACAGCGGGTATTGGGGTGCTAGCGATCAAAAAGAAAGCATCTTGGTGTACCTGAAAAGAAAAAGGCACAATTAGTTGATTTTCAAGATAGACGAAAATATGTGATTACATTTTGGATGGTTGTCGATCACAGGGAGCAGCTAGTACAATTCTTTTCTTCAGTTTATGAGTTCCCGGACTGATTTTTACAGCTAAGAATTGGAGGCAGGGGGGCAGGTCGTTACCGAAGTACCCACGCTGGGGGTGTTTCCCGCCTTTACCTCCTCCTGATTTAGTTGAGTCGGTGAAGACAGCTCTTCCTGGTAGAAGATCACGGCTGAGCCGTTGCCACTGCCTGTATTTTCACCTTCTCTTTCACAGTATTTGTTTATTTTTAGAGTTTAGAGATTGAATGTACGTTTTTTAGTTAAGTCGGTGAAGACAGCTCTTCCTGGTAGAAGATCACGGCTGAGCCGTTATTACTGCCTGTATGGTCACCTTCTCTTTCCCAGTATTTCTTAATTGTTAAACATTACATTTAAGTGTTTTTGGCCGAATCGGCGAAGACAGCTCTTCCTGGTAGAAGATCACGGCTGAGTCGCTATTACTGTCTGTATGTTCACCTTCTCTTTCCCAGTATTCATTTCATTTTTAGAGATTAAATTTTATTTTTTTAGTTGCGTCGGTGAAGACAGCTCTTCCCGGTAGAAGATCACGACTGAGCCGTTGTTACTGCCTGTATGTTCATCTCCTCTTTCCAGTATTTGTTAATTATTAAACATTAAATTATAGAGATTTTAGTTGAGTCGGCGAAGACAGGTCTTCCTGGCAGAGGGTCACGGCTATCCCGTTTTTAATCACCTTTGTTAGGAGTCTTCTGATCGGAATAGGGGCAGGGGCAGGCCTTAACAAGGGAGCCACACCTAGGGGTGCCCTAACCTCTGCAGTCTGGTGCCTAATAACACCGTTGTTACATTAAATTTGGGCGTTTTGGGGTTTTTGTCGGCTTTCGCAAATTACCTGTAGTTCGGATATAAGTTGGCTGTCGGCTAACCTGTCGTGATTATTCACGGCTAAGGAGGCCAGGTATGGTTGGGATTTTGGCTTTGTCGTGGAGTGTTTTGATAGGTGTATCCCAGGGAGCACGGAGGGCGACCCCGAGTGCATGATTTTGGACCTTCTGGAGTTTCCCCATATTTGGTTGATTTAGGTCTATTAGGATGATAGCCCCATACTCGAGTACAGGGCGCATAAAGGCTTTGTATAGTTTAAGTAGAATAGTCTGGTTGGCTCCCCATGATGTACCCTTTAGTATTTTTAGTAAATTAATACGTCTGGTCGCTTTGCTGGCAATATCGTTGGTGTGTTTATTGAAAGATAGGTTTTGGTCGATGGTAATGCCAAGGAATTTCGCCTCTGTGCATTTAGGGAAGATTTTGATCCCGTAGTTTTAGGTCAAAGCCACGGTTATTTTTCTTACGGGTAACGTGATTCTTTGGGTTTTACTGGCGTTCAGCTTGATTTGGCACACCATTGTTCTAGGTTGTCGAGAGCGCGTTGAAGGGGTTTTTGAAGTAGATTGGCTGTATTATTAGAGTCCCAGAGACCCTTATCGTCTGCAAATTGTGAGATTTGAACGCGATCCTTGGCAATTTTGCGGTCATTGACGTAAATGATGTATAGGAGGGGGCTGAAGACGGATCCTTGGGGTGCCTGCTTCCAGGGGGACGCTGTCGAACATTTCGTTGTTTTCTCTGATTTTTATTACGCGATCGTTAAGGAAGGAAGAGAATAATCTAAGCAGTTTCATGGGGAGTTTCATTTTAGAAAGTTTGAGGCGCATTCCGTTGTGCCAAAAGGAATCGAACGCTTTTTCGACGTCTAATAGGACTGCCGCGCCTATTTGCTGGTTATTGGTCGCGTTTTTCATTAGATTGCCTACGCGGTAGACATGCCCACTGCCTTCTTTACGGTTTCTATAGGCTCTTTGCCATTTGTTAAAAAAGTCAGTTTCATCGAGGTGCCCTCTCAGTCGATTGGTGAGGATTCTTTCGAATACCTTACCAATGCAACTGAGAAGGCTGATTGGGCGGTAGCTGACCGGATCAGAAAGGTCTTTGTCTAGTTTCGGTATCATGACACCAATCGCTGTTCTCCAGCATTTTGGTAAGTAGCCATGGGCGAGGCATGCATTGAATAAGTTGTTGGGTTTGTCAATTAGGGAATTTGGGCTCTGTTTCAGAAATTTTTTGCAACTGACTTCATCCTCGACGGGAGATGAAGAATTTTTGCATTTTTTATGATATTGATGATTTCATCATTAGTGATGGGGGTGACGAGGTCGTCGTTATCCCCTTCTTCTGGGTCGGTATCAAATTTAGGGTCACGGTAGATATCCGGATGTTCGTTGATGAAGTCATCAATGGCGTTTGTCAGGGCATAGGTATGGACGAAGGGTTTTTCTAAGGAGGTGGTGAAAGTGTCAGCTTTGTCTTTGTCGGTACGCGTGAAGGAGCCATCTTCCTTTTTAAGGGGTTTGGCTGCTGCTTTGTTGCCTTTATTTTTTGTACCAGTAAATGTTTTGAAAGAGTTCCAGAATTTTCTGACCTCATTTAGATTGGCTGTTGCCTTTTCCCAATTGGCCTGTTTTTTCAGTTTGGAGGGCATTCTTAACCTCGCCATGAAGACGGTTATGTTTTTTGAGGTCAGCTTTTGTGAGGGGGTCTGTTTCGGATTTTAGAGCGCGAAGAGCTTTCCGTTTGGTTTTGATTAATGGAAGTGTGTCGCCCGAGATGGTACTTCTCCAGGAGTTGATGATTTTTTCTATGCCCTCGCATTCGGCTTCGAGTTCAGTTGCATTTGATGGGGAGCTGTTGAGGAGTTTGACATCGATGATGTCGCGGTAGAGGTTCCAGTTAATTTTTCTAAAAATCCTGCGGAGGATGGGGGTATCTCAGGGGGGCATTGCCTATTTTGATTGAGGCATGGGCCGGTAGTTGGTCGCTTCCTAGGTCATCTTGGCCGACCCAGTGGTCGTCGATTTGATTTATGAGAGAATCGCTAGTAATTATTAAATCAAGGATTTCGGATGGCAGTAGCGGGTTGCTGCTGATGTTAGTCGCGGAGTTGTCATTCATAACCACGTGTAGGTTATGCTTTTTGGTGATTTCGAGTGGGGCTTCTCCGTTTGGGCCGGTTTTTTGACAGCCAAAGTATGTGTGTTTGGCATTGAAATCACCGAGGAAGATACAGTGTTTGTATTTCCAAATAAAAAATTCAAAGACTGTGTCTGAGACAATCTTGCTTCGGTCATTGTAATAACAAACAATCGCGATGCTTTTATTGTCGGCTGTGATTTCGGTTGCAATCACCTCGGCATCGAGCTGTTCAGTCTTAATGGTTTTACTTTTGATGTTCTGCTTTATTAGAAGAGCAACACCCCCGCCTTTTGTGAGCTGCCGGTCTCTTCTAATAACATTGAATCCACTGAATGAGATGTTTTTGTCTCCCTTTAGCCCAACTTTTGCAAATATAGAGTATGTCTCTATTTTCGAAATATCGGCTTATTTGGACTTTTTTAATGTTATCGCTTCTAGCGTTCCACACGGCTATTTGTAATTTATTCATGATGGGGGTTGAAACCTGGTCGCTGTGTTTGGCTATAAACTCGCAGTGATATTAGTTTAAGTTAATTGCGGCTTTGACTGGAGATTCTTAGATTTGTGTTTTGAATAACCGAGACGCCGATCGGCTGACGTCTTGGCATATGTCACTTAGATTGGTGTTAACATGTTTCTGGAGTACTGAGTAGAGAGCTCCTGCAACTAGGGAGCATACAGTATGGGGGAAGAAGCGTTATCAGGCTTGATTAAGTTTAGGTTCTTAAGTTCTATGTTCGTTTTAACCTTTTTGTAGTGAGGGCGCCCGCGATAATTGCTTGGGTGATCCCCTTTGCAGTTAAGGCATGAGGGGGCATCCAATCGGCATGACATGGTGAGGTGGTTACCTCCACATTTCATGCAGGTTAGATTGCCTCTGCATTTGCTCGCGATGTGCCCGAACTTTTGGCATTTGTGGCAATGTATTGGAGAAGGGAAAGTTCTATATTCCTCCGCTGCGTGCCACCTGCCATTTAAGTTAATTTCATTAGCAATAATCTTAATTTTTGTTTCCCGGTCTGGGCACGTGACTTTAAGTTTCCAGATCACTTTACCAGTGGCTTTGGAGTGAAATCTCTCCCATGTGCATTTGTCTAGACCTTGACTGATAAGCCCTGTAGGGGTGTCGGGTGTACCCTGGTTATGACGACTGTAAATTTTGTTGAGTTGTTGCTGTTTGTTGTGGGTCTCTAGGAGGGGCGGCGGCTTTGCCCCTCCTTTCTGTAGCTATCGGCTAGATTATTAATATTGTTTAGCTGGCTGATACTGCTTGAAACGACTATGTTCCATGCTTTATCCAAGAGGGGGGTTGGCCTAGATTGAGGCGGTATGGTGTCGCTAGCTGGTTGCTGCTTATAAGAGAAAGGCTCAGGTGAGGCAATGGGCGAGGAGAGACAGTTCTTCACTTTCTTGACTTGTCTATCAGTTGTGTGAGAAAAGCCCGGATCGTCCATAACCTCCTCTGAGTCTATCTCCAGATCTAGGGAGTTCTTCCTTTTGCATTGGCTCTTGTTAAGAGTAGGAGTATAACAGGGTTTCTGTGCAGAGGAGACTCCCCCAGTCCTATCGATGACGGGCCCTCTGCTAGGTATTACTTGGGGAGTTTCAGTTAACTTACTAAGAGTTTTATCAGGGATGAAACTCTTAGTGATCAAAGGATCAGCTGGGTCGTTATTTGTGTTATTACCAGCTGCCTCAGCATAGGTCTTTGACCTAAGACTGGAGACCGGTGCCACAGCTGGTTGTATGACAGATGTGCTATCGCCAGGGAAGCTAGGACCTCTGTTGCCCTCTCGGCGTTTGTTTCCCCAGTTTGTGAAAGGCCTTCCGAGGAAGCTAGGTCCTCTGTCAGGCTCATAGCAATAGCTTTATTGTCTGGAGCATGAAAAGAGTGGATTTCTGCCACCACTTGGATCTCCCTAGCAGGTGACCCAGGAGATAATGGAGATGGCAGAGTGAAAGAATTCCTGACCATATCGGCGATTGTAGCATCTTTTGTCTTGATTATTTCTTTCAACTCAGCAATTTGTGCTGTTAGGTACTCCAACTGCCTTGCAGTTCCCTCTGGTTCCTTTTTTCCTGTCTCTCCGATCCCGAACTTTTACTGTGACTACCTACACTACCCACCCTAACCTTGTTTCCTGGTGACTCTCTTCTTGCTGCTCTTTCTCTCTCCCTTCTCGCTCTCCTATCTTCTTTCTTCGCTTCTCTTTTCTTACTCTGAATATTCATTGTTGAAGCTGAAGTTCTCATAAACTGCGACATTCTCCTTGTGTTTTCTTTGGTTAAGACAAGACAAAAACAGACAGTGGGTTTTGTGTTAAACTCTTTTTGTTCAGAAATATGATACAAATCACTTTTCCTGACTAGTGTCTGTCTGTAACAGCAGTGATTTTCCTAATCACTTTATATGGACCTATCCAACCCATACCTAACTTAACATTAAAAGAAGGTGGGTGCCATCTCCAAACAAATTCATTGGGAACAAAAGTCCTAGGTTTTAATCCCCTGTCATAGTATTTCTTTTGTTTTTCGGCTGCTTTCTTGAGATGTTTGAGTACATGCTCATACGTGTCATACAGGACACTTTGGAGCCATTCTACATATTCTATGCGACAAAGATAGGTAGGTGAACAGAGAGGGTTTCCTAATAATAAATCCAATGGGCACGAAATTTCTCGTCCAAACATGATCAAATTCGGTGAACAACCACTACTTTCCTGAATAGTTGAACGGTAAGCCATAAGAATAAAAGGCAAATTTTCATCCCAATTATTTCTATTCTCATTAGCATATATTGCTAACATCTGTTGTAAGGTACGATTGTATCTTTCAACTAGTCCATCTGACTATGGCCTATATGGGGTAGTTCTTTTCGATACCTAACTGTTTGCATAGAACGCCAAATAACTCAGATTCGGACCTCTCTTCCCTGGTCTGAATGAAGTTGTTTCGGCACCCCAAATCTACAAATGAATTCATTTACTATTTAGTTAGTTTAAACAATATTTTTATGCAGAATTGAACATGATATAATACATACAAGAGATTGAATGTACGTTTTTTAGTTAAGTCGGTGAAGACAGCTCTTCCTGGTAGAAGATCACGGCTGAGCCGTTATTACTGCCTGTATGGTCACCTTCTCTTTCCCAGTATTTCTTAATTGTTAAACATTACATTTAAGTGTTTTTGGCCGAATCGGCGAAGACAGCTCTTCCTGGTAGAAGATCACGGCTGAGTCGCTATTACTGTCTGTATGTTCACCTTCTCTTTCCCAGTATTCATTTCATTTTTAGAGATTAAATTTTAATTTTTTTGGTTGCGTCGGTGAAGACAGCTCTTCCCGGTAGAAGATCACGACTGAGCCGTTGTTACTGCCTGTATGTTCATCTCCTCTTTCCAGTATTTGTTAATTATTAAACATTAAATTATAGAGATTTTAGTTGAGTCGGCGAAGACAGGTCTTCCTGGCAGAGGGTCACGGCTATCCCGTTTTTAATCACCTTTGTTAGGAGTCTTCTGATCGGAATAGGGGCAGGGGCAGGCCTTAACAAGGGAGCCACACCTAGGGGTGCCCTAACCTCTGCAGTCTGGTGCCTAATAACACCGTTGTTACATTAAATTTGGGCGTTTTGGGGTTTTTGTCGGCTTTCGCAAATTACCTGTAGTTCGGATATAAGTTGGCTGTCGGCTAACCTGTCGTGATTATTCGCGGCTAAGGAGGCCAGGTATGGTTGGGATTTTGGCTTTGTCGTGGAGTGTTTTGATAGGTGTATCCCAGGGAGCACGGAGGGCGACCCCGAGTGCATGATTTTGGACCTTCTGGAGTTTCCCCATATTTGGTTGATTTAGGTCTATTAGGATGATAGCCCCATACTCGAGTACAGGGCGCATAAAGGCTTTGTATAGTTTAAGTAGAATAGTCTGGTTGGCTCCCCATGATGTACCCTTTAGTATTTTTAGTAAATTAATACGTCTGGTCGCTTTGCTGGCAATATCGTTGGTGTGTTTATTGAAAGATAGGTTTTGGTCGATGGTAATGCCAAGGAATTTCGCCTCTGTGCATTTAGGGAAGATTTTGATCCCGTAGTTTTAGGTCAAAGCCACGGTTATTTTTCTTACGGGTAACGTGATTCTTTGGGTTTTACTGGCGTTCAGCTTGATTTGGCACACCATTGTTCTAGGTTGTCGAGAGCGCGTTGAAGGGGTTTTTGAAGTAGATTGGCTGTATTATTAGAGTCCCAGAGACCCTTATCGTCTGCAAATTGTGAGATTTGAACGCGATCCTTGGCAATTTTGCGGTCATTGACGTAAATGATGTATAGGAGGGGGCTGAAGACGGATCCTTGGGGTGCCTGCTTCCAGGGGGACGCTGTCGAACATTTCGTTGTTTTCTCTGATTTTTATTACGCGATCGTTAAGGAAGGAAGAGAATAATCTAAGCAGTTTCATGGGGAGTTTCATTTTAGAAAGTTTGAGGCGCATTCCGTTGTGCCAAAAGGAATCGAACGCTTTTTCGACGTCTAATAGGACTGCCGCGCCTATTTGCTGGTTATTGGTCGCGTTTTTCATTAGATTGCCTACGCGGTAGACATGCCCACTGCCTTCTTTACGGTTTCTATAGGCTCTTTGCCATTTGTTAAAAAAGTCAGTTTCATCGAGGTGCCCTCTCAGTCGATTGGTGAGGATTCTTTCGAATACCTTACCAATGCAACTGAGAAGGCTGATTGGGCGGTAGCTGACCGGATCAGAAAGGTCTTTGTCTAGTTTCGGTATCATGACACCAATCGCTGTTCTCCAGCATTTTGGTAAGTAGCCATGGGCGAGGCATGCATTGAATAAGTTGTTGGGTTTGTCAATTAGGGAATTTGGGCTCTGTTTCAGAAATTTTTTGCAACTGACTTCATCCTCGACGGGAGATGAAGAATTTTTGCATTTTTTATGATATTGATGATTTCATCATTAGTGATGGGGGTGACGAGGTCGTCGTTATCCCCTTCTTCTGGGTCGGTATCAAATTTAGGGTCACGGTAGATATCCGGATGTTCGTTGATGAAGTCATCAATGGCGTTTGTCAGGGCATAGGTATGGACGAAGGGTTTTTCTAAGGAGGTGGTGAAAGTGTCAGCTTTGTCTTTGTCGGTACGCGTGAAGGAGCCATCTTCCTTTTTAAGGGGTTTGGCTGCTGCTTTGTTGCCTTTATTTTTTGTACCAGTAAATGTTTTGAAAGAGTTCCAGAATTTTCTGACCTCATTTAGATTGGCTGTTGCCTTTTCCCAATTGGCCTGTTTTTTCAGTTTGGAGGGCATTCTTAACCTCGCCATGAAGACGGTTATGTTTTTTGAGGTCAGCTTTTGTGAGGGGGTCTGTTTCGGATTTTAGAGCGCGAAGAGCTTTCCGTTTGGTTTTGATTAATGGAAGTGTGTCGCCCGAGATGGTACTTCTCCAGGAGTTGATGATTTTTCTATGCCCTCGCATTCGGCTTCGAGTTCAGTTGCATTTGATGGGGAGCTGTTGAGGAGTTTGACATCGATGATGTCGCGGTAGAGGTTCCAGTTAATTTTTCTAAAAATCCTGCGGAGGATGGGGGTATCTCAGGGGGGCATTGCCTATTTTGATTGAGGCATGGGCCGGTAGTTGGTCGCTTCCTGGGTCATCTTGGCCGACCCAGTGGTCGTCGATTTGATTTATGAGAGAATCGCTAGTAATTATTAAATCAAGGATTTCGGATGGCAGTAGCGGGTTGCTGCTGATGTTAGTCGCGGAGTTGTCATTCATAACCACGTGTAGGTTATGCTTTTCGCACGAAATTTCTCGTCCAAACATGATCAAATTCGGTGAACAACCACTACTTTCCTGAATAGTTGAACGGTAAGCCATAAGAATAAAAGGCAAATTTTCATCCCAATTATTTCTATTCTCATTAGCATATATTGCTAACATCTGTTGTAAGGTACGATTGTATCTTTCAACTAGTCCATCTGACTATGGCCTATATGGGGTAGTTCTTTTCGATACCTAACTGTTTGCATAGAACGCCAAATAACTCAGATTCGGACCTCTCTTCCCTGGTCTGAATGAAGTTGTTTCGGCACCCCAAATCTACAAATGAATTCATTTACTATTTAGTTAGTTTAAACAATATTTTTATTCAGAATTGAACATGATATAATACATACAAGAGATTGATAATGTTACATTAACAGTACAGAATTTATAATAGAATGTATGCATTACAGCAAAACATGTAGAAATAGCTGACAATATCAAAGGAGAAGATTCGGCAGAAAGCACTTGGCTTACAGAAGCCGTTTCCTGGAACATTTCAAAAATAGCAAAGTATATAGGTGGTTGCTAAAACTGAGTAAAATATTGTTTGAACTCATCGTCGTTGTTGAATAGGAAGAGAAAAGTGAGTGAACTTGTGAAAAAAGAGGAAAAAAGAAGAAACAATAAGAAAAACACGAGAAAAAAAAACAAAAAAAGTTAAAAAAACAAAAAAAGAAGAAAAAAAAACAAAACAAACAAAACAATCCAGAATTGAAAAACAAACAAACTAATGGAAAAAAAGACTCAGAATAACCTGCAGATGAAACCAACTTGAAAGCAGTATTACATACCAGGAGCGATCACACAAGTGCAGTCTATGACTCTATTAATGAACAGTACCATCGTTGCTAACAGACAAGAGTCCGCCCCTGAACTGTCCTCACCACTCCTCCAGATCAGAGGAGTTAAAAATTAGTTTCAACAGGATACTGTTGGCGCGGAGAAACAGTCCAGAGGCGGACTCCGGGCAGTCCGCGGTATACTTCCACAGGAAGGCTAATGTCCAAGATGCTTATTGTGATGTATTTACTGATGCATATACACCTGTCGATATTCCAGGATGGAATAAATTTACATGTATACTGCAACTCAGTGAAAGCGCCCACTTTGTATGATATATTCCTGCACGACTCTGAACACAAGAGAGTTGTCAGTGATGTTCAGCCCCATACAGGAGCATAGAAAGATCAAAAGCGAACGGCAGTGTATTAATTGTTAGATTACGTACATCTGTATAGTTTGAACAGTACAGAAGAAAGTGTTCAGTTGTTTCTATGCCACCACACTGACACTGAGGTGAAGTCGAGAGGTGGTTATCATCCAAATGGGCGTTAACACCGCTACAGTGCAGACGCAACCTACAATGATAAATTTGAGCTGCTCGGGATTTTGTCCCGGCATAGAATGTGGGCGGACGTTGATTCCTGCCATTTAGGAACCGTCTGAAATTTATGATGGAACAATTTTCCCTAACAGAGAGGGGCAACACATTCCACTGTTTGGTAACATCTGGGAGAAACGAAGACTGGTACAAACTAGTATGATAAAACGGAACTCGGTGGGTTTTATTTGATCGAGTATTGTGGTGAAGACTGATGGACGAAGTAACTGGTGGCACCTTTTTGAAAGGTATGGAGGAACAAGATTATGATACATTTTGAAGAATTGAAATAGTTTGTGCTTTCGGCGTTTCCGAGTAGAGTAAGCTTTTACTGGCACTAGTTGTAGCATCGATACCTATTCTCGCTGCAGCTGCTTGAATTTTTTTCTGGATTAGCAGCCTGCGTACTTGAACAATTGTCCCAAACACAGTCTGCGACTTCCAGGAGAGGCCTAATAAATGCGAAGTATATCTTTTCTAAGACTTTGCGGTCAAGAGTGAACTTGTGAGCATGTCCATACCAGTCCACGCCTTAGCGCAAATATGATCAATATGCTCGTTTCAAGTACAGGATTTATTTAGGGTCACACCCAAATGCTTGTGAGTAGTTACTTCGGTAATTCGAGTTCCACTTAGATATAAAGGTGGGTGCGTAGGAGCATTGATCTTACGCGAAATTAACATAGTCTCTGTTTTTAGAGCATTAAACTCAGTATTTATTTATTTATTTATTGATGTTCAAGCTCACATATTTATGCACAATGGCTAATCGTGACCGTGACAGTTTTACGGGTGGAGGAAGCCGGAGTACCCGGAGAGAACCACCGAGCAACGACGAGCAGCTGCCAGCTCCCCAACATCGTAACTCCGCACTGCAGCACAGGCAGGGTTAGATTGGTTGAAGACATGCGTACCATCGACGTGCAGTACGCCTTAGTACACGGCGTCATCGTGCCCCCACATGGGCAATGAGGGTGAAGTGTCTTGCCCAAGGACACAACGCGGTTGCCGCAGGTGGGATTCGAACCGAGGACCTCTCGGCTTGCAGCCTGCACCTCTACCAACTGAGCCGATTAAACTCAGTCAACCATGATTTGGCCCAATGTTCTGTCGTGGCCAAATCATGGTTGATTAATGCTGCAGCTTGGTCGGGATTCTCTACAATGAGATAAAGAGATGTATCGTCAGCAAACAGCCGAACACTACTCTGTAAATTTTCGGTAATGTCGTTGATGTATATTAAAATAACAGCGGACCTAGAATGGATCCTTGTGGAACTCCGGAAGTTACTGGTCTCCAAGTAGATGCCTCGGAGGCTATTAGAACCCGTTGATACCTATTCGAAAGGTAAGACTTCAGAAAGGAAAGCAAGTCATCTGTTATTCCTATCCTTTCAAGCTTGTGGATAAGACCAATGTGCCAAACCTTGCCAAATGCCTTACTCGCGTCGCAAAAAAACAACCCTAACTTCCTTTCCTTCGTCAAGTGCATGGCAGAATTCATCGTAGATGTCTGTCAGTTGTAAGACCGTTGAATCACCTGGGGTAAATCCAGATTGGAATTGGCTAAGGATATTATTATCGCAAATGAAACGCCATAACCGTTTGAACACACATTTTTCGAATAGTTTCCCAACACAACTTATCAGCGATATCGGGCGATAATTGGTAACTAAGTTGGGGGGATTCTTTTTTTAAAACTGGCGTCACGTTGGCTTTTTTCCCATAAGGCTGGGAAATAGTTGTTACTCAGAAGTATGTTAAAATGATCGTAAGTGGTTCGAACAGAGAGCGACCACATTCCCTTTAGTTGTCGGGGACTTACACGGTCGGGACCGGATGCTTTCGATGCCTTGATACTCTTGATTGCTTCAAATACCCCACTACTGCGTAATATTATTAGAAACTAGGGTATCTAGGCATAAAACATCAAATAGGCTTTCCTAGTTTAAATTATTGTACGCCGTGTTAAGCACCCCGTAATTCCCTTCTGCATACAACCATATGCGTCTCTTAAATTTCTGAGATCGGTGTTTTGTGAACTGAACCTCGATAGAGATCGGACAGTGATAGCGAGTCATGTCAGGTATAACTGGCTCAAGAACTTCTCATCCTACAACTTCGACAATACTACTGACAGCAAAAAGATCGTGGAATGTAGCAGATGATTCGGTGAGGCACGTTGGTCCAATCACTAGCTGTCTAAGGTTACAGTTGTTACAAACTTCGTGGAAATGACCCCTTGGCGAGCCCATTTGATTTTCATTGAAGTCACCAGTAATAACTAGGTCAGGGATCAAGGTATCTTTCGCTCTATCAGTTGAGGCTGTAATATAATCCCAAGCATCTTGGGAACTATTGGGCGGGCGGTAAAATACCCTGAGCAATAGGGACTTATGATGCTTCGTGAACACTTCGACCCATAGACATTCGATGCCATTCACCTCAAGATCGCTTCTCCGACGAAACCACAAGCCTTTCTTTACATAGACAGCAACGCCACCTCTTCTTGACATTCGATCAAACCGTATGGATTCCTGAAATCCATGAATCATGATGTCAGACGTCAAATCAGTACTTTGTAGACAGGTCTCCGTGAGAGCTAAACATCATGAGATAGGGTATTTTCAGTGGACAAAGAGTCCGGTCCCGGGTTTGATTCTATGTCTCCTGGCATAAGCAGAATCATCTCCCCGACCAAGGTCAAAAGGCTACAGAATACCAAATAGGAAAGCAGCTTGGACAGACGGTGTCAGTAGGATCTTATTACTGTTGTGAACAAATTGGGGTTTTTGGACTTTCGCACAATTATCAAGTTTTGTCTGATAACATGAGATAACTTGTTTTGACAGGAGATGAAACAATGCTGTCATGACAGTGAAGCTTTTCAATAAGTTGATACCGATATAGCGCACTTATACATATGTCAGGATATTCAAGGACTGTTGCTTTTGTAATTTATGTTTTAGTCCACAAACATTACCTACAGTATAATAATAACAATAATAACACTTTGGCCAGCCGCTGATTTGTCGCGGTTCTCGGACGAGAAGGCCTTGGTTACCCCTGTACTCCCAACTGCCTCCCTATTCCCACGCTTCTCCTCTCCTCCCAAGTTCTCAACACTCGGAGACGAACTGCTTGATGACATTCCTTGCCCCATTCTTCCCAATCTCTCCGATTAGCATATTAACCCTCTCCTTTGAGTCTCCCCCTAACCACATGTCCTTCATTCTCCCATCCAACTTCCCCAATATACTCCCAGTGAATCTTATTCTGTTGGACTGGTACTTTGGGCATTCTAGAAGAAAGTGTTCCAAGATCTCCCCCATGCCCAAATTACACATCTGGCACTCCTCACCTCTGAATGCTTCCAGCGCTGCGGCATTACTCGACCCCGTTATCCATCGGCCTGCATCGTTCTGCAGGATTTCCAAGCTCTTTACGGGATTCTGGTTTAGGGGTACCACTTCCGTACCGTATGTTATACTTGGCAGACCCACCATTTCCCAAATGGTTTTCCCCACGAAAACCTTATTGAAACTGTTTCTCCCTATAAGTTTCATTTGGTTAAGGATTCGCTTCCCCTTCAGAATCAATTTATTTGTGTGGTTTCGGTAGATGCCTCTTCCTGTAATGTTTATATTTACCCCCAAATACTCGTAATCACCTGTCTCTCCTACAAGTTTGCTGCTACCTTCCGGAATACAAATTCACCCACTCTCCACCTTCGAGTGGGGTCCACTTTGCGGCCCACAGGTATAACTTTGCTCTTGCTTTCATTAAGTTCGAGTCTCCATTTGCTCCCATATTTCCCAACAATTCCCAGCATTTTCGTTGGCCCCTCTTAGCTTTTTTGACACTAGCACCATATCGTCTGCAAAAACTAGCCCTGGGATCTTCAAGTCCCCAACTGCTACCCCCGTCGTCGCTATGCAGGAGTTCATCTCCTAAACATTTGATGTACAATGCAAACAGAATTGGCGAAAGGATACACCCCTGTTTTAGGCCTATCTCCATAGGCACACGTTTTGTTGTAATGTTTCCCAGGCTAAGTTCACTCTGCAGGTCTTTATATAATGCTTCCATAATTCCAACAAACTCGCCCCCTAAGCCCAGAGCCTCCAGCTTGCGCCACATACCCTCCCTCCATGCTCTATCGTATGCCTTTTTGACATCCAAAAAGGCCATAAACATCTTTTTCTTTTTTGCTTTCGCGGATTCTATCATTTTTGGATAGCGTGAAAAGATGATCAGTAACTCTCCTTCCCTTCCTGGAGCCATTCTAGATTTCTCCCCAAAAACCCTTCTCTTCAATCACCTCCTCTAGTCTCCCATACAGGACTTTACAGAAAACTTTTCCAATATTGCTACTGACAGAGATCCCTCGATAGTTATCCAAAACGTCTTTTCCCCCCTTTTTGTGAATAAATGTCACTTTGCTTTCTCTCCACTCCTTTGGGACCTCTTGATTTTCCATGGCTAGATTGAATAGGGCAGTTAGGCTTTCCACGAATTCCTCTCACCCTTTTTTGATAAACTCGTTAGGAATTCATCCACGCCTCCCGCTTTTCCATCCCTTAATTTTGAGATCACCTTTCGCACCTCCACCGTTTTAATTTCGCTGCACACGAAGTTCGATAGGTTTTCCTCGACTCGATTCGGACACTCAGGTGGGCTCCCCATGCCCCACCGCTTATCGTTTACCTTTTCCCAGTGCTTGACTAGTTCTGATTCGACTTGATCTTGCTCGCCTGTAACTCTGCCATCTACTTTAATACTCTGTGGGTTACTTCCTTCCTTTGTTACGTTTATTCACCCATTTCCAAAATACGTTCGAACTCGACCCCCCCCCCCCCCCCCCCCCCCCCTGTCGTTCTTATCGTCCTAACAAAACTGCTATATCGCACTCTCCGATTATCGTTTTTAATCTTATTTACTTCATTTCGTGCTTGTTGGTATTCTTCCTTTGCTACTGTGGCCTCGTTGCTTTCCGCCCCATTAAGTCCCCTACTTCTTCTGTATGCAGCACATTCAGCTTTTCTACCCTTTATGACCCTTTTCAGTTCTTCATTCACTCTGTACCCAAGTTCCAGTGTTGGCACTCTGATCTTTCCTACACTTTCCTTCCCTGCCTCTACTAGGCTCGCAACTATGGCGTCGACCATTTTCTGGACACTGCCCCCCTTGGGTACGGTAGCAAGCTTTGGTTTCAGTTTTTCATTGAACTTCGCCCAGTCAGCATCCTTTTTGAGTCCCCAAATCTCCTTAAAGCTTCCTTTGCTTTTTACTTGGTTCTTGGCCCTGATCGTCACTGTAATCAGGTTGTGATCACTATCCACCTCCATTTTACCCTCATCATCCACTTCTACCCCTATCACCTCCTTCCATAAATTAATATCTGTGAGAATGTAGTCGATTATTGATTTTCTGTCGTTCCTCTCCCAGTTCCATTCCCCCTTACACCTCGCGTCCCTGTTCAGAATCTTCAGGCCGAGCTCGTTTGTGAAGTTCAACAGCTTTCTTCCATTCATGTTGACTTTCTTGTCCCCCACCCTCTATGCCTTCTTCATTATTACCTATGTGTCCATTAAAGTCACCCATCAGAATGATACCGAGCCCCTTGTTTTTGTAGTTCTGTGATATTGGACCTCAGTGTTGGGAATATCGAGTCATTCCACTCGGGTTTGCTTCCCTCCACCGCACAGTACACAGTCCCAAGGGCAATACTTTTGTTTCTCAGATGGATCCTTACCCATCCAATTCCTTTCGATACCTCAGCCGAAATGCCGACATCTTCCAGGTCTGTGATCAGCGACGGTTTTAAATCCTCTTTAATGTACATGCCTACCCCTCCCCCTTTTTTCTGGCCTTCCGTTCGCCCTACACCTATCCACACGCACCCCCTTACTTGATCTACCCGTTCCTCGTGTCTTACCGGCGTTTCGCTTAAGCCCATGACGTCAAACTCCTCTGCCTCGATCAATGCAGCAATTTCACTTACTTTCCGGTGGAGACCCTGGATGTTGCTGTAACCCACTTTCAGGGCATCAAGATTCATTGGCTTCCGCCTACTGGTCCATTATTATCTAGTCCCTGGATGTTTGTATATCCTATTTTGTGTACCTGTGCTTTCCTTGGAATGCTATTCCTATTGAAGTGAATTTTTGGTCCCTTTTCCTTATCCCCCTTATCCCATTTTTTACAACTATGGTCCATAACACATTTCCTGTGTTCATTCTCCCCTTCTCTGTTCCCCCTCCCCTCTCTATACCAAAAAAGGCTCCACCACCTGCAACATATTTCTTCCTAAAACCTCTGTATCCCTTGGGTTAAGATGGAGACCATTCCTTCCATATAGGCCCCTTCTGCCCCAAAATGATCCCCAATTGTCTACAAAAGGTATCCCAAGTTCCTTACAATACTCCCCCAATTCCTCGTTGACCCCAATGATCCGCGAATTACGCTCGCCCCCATCACCTAGTACTGGGAGAAGCACCGAAACCACTACCTGTGCATTCTTGGCATGCAGTTGAGTTATTAAGTCCTTATAAGTCTCAATAAGCTGAACTGATTTCCTCTCCCTGATGTTGTTGGTCCCCACGTGTACAACAACCATTGGGTCTGGGCCTTACCCCTTTACTAATCGACCCACTCTGTCCCTTAGGTCCTCCACCCTAGCTCCCGGAAAACACAAATTGGTCCTGTTGACACTGTCGGGCCCACACACCACCCTATCTAACCCCCGCACTATACTACTCCCTGCAACCACCAACTGCCTCTTTCCTGTCCTACTACCCCTGTTACCACCTCTATTCCCACTGGACCGGCTCGCAGTCTTGCACTCCGCCACACTAGCCTCCATGCCTACCTCCACCTCTTCAGACCCCACCTGCTCCTCAGAATTCTCGAAACTATCTAACACAATGAATCTATTTTGGACACTGCACTCCACTTTTTGCCCACTCCCACTACAAGCCTCCTTGTCCTCGTTTACCACCTTCCTAACCTTCCCTCTGACTCCTGCCCTGACAAACGCCACATGGCCCTCGCTATCCCCCTCGCTATCCGATTCTAAACGAATACGTCTTTTGCACCCCCCCCCCCCCGACTCACACTACTAGTCTCTACTTCTCCCCTACCCTCAACCCGACGCACCTTCCTATTCCCAAAAGACAAACTTCCACGTCAAAAGTCCGCTTCCTGCTACCCACCACCTTCCATCCCCCATCGAATGCTACCCTAACTGGGGTAACACCAGACTTTCCTGCTTTCCCCTCACCTCCTTCACCTCTTCCTCTAGATTTACATAGGCCTCTAACAGCTGCATTAACTCTACGCAGCTCACGCCCATCCACATACACCATATCACAGTGCTTACACACTTCAGACCACTGGTCGTCCGTTGGTATCTCACTAGCCCCCCACCCCCACCCCCACCACCCACCCCCCCCTCCCCCTGTGCTGGCTTCGACCACTGCCCCCATCTGTACACCTTTACTAACCGTCTCAACGCTGCTGGTTTGAACCGCTCGCGTCAAGAAACACTTACCATCCATAGCAGCCATAGCCAAAATTGGAATGAGAAAAAACCGGTCGAAATCGTAAACAAACAAAACACCGCGCTAAGATAGGGAACACGCTACTTATATCCGATATAAAACTAAACTAAACACTAATATAACTATCTTTTTATTAAAAATCACATCTATACAACACTAAAACAATATATATATCTACAGTAACACCTGGAAGAAAAGTATGGATAATTGAGCTAACTTTTGACAACTGAAATGAAAATACTCCCTGTTGGTTCCGAGATGGACACCCTCTTGAATGTACCAATTCGGGCACTGTACGAGTCAAGGCTACACATCATGTGGTCGGTGAATGGTAAAATAAGCAGGGTGCCCGAGCGTCAGTAGCATTCAATAGCAGAAATGTTCTGTACTGGTAAGAGCTGAAATCAAGTTGGTCTTTGTGGGAAGATGGTTTCATAGTAAAGGAGACAGAAAAGCAAAAATCAAGCGAACAAATGGAAAATATGATACAATGTAAAATCGTAATGGAGTTTTTATCAAGTTATGATGGTACGAATTGCTTATATTAGTTTACAAAGTGGAACGCCATGGATCATTAGGTGGATCTTACAGTTAAATGAGTATGATTACCGGGCCTTCATAAAATTCTAGACGAGATCGGACGGAAAATGATAAGTGAGGGAATATGATATTCAAATCAGTCGGAATGGGACATTGTGCTACGTCGAGCCCCACAACCCCCCCCCCCCCCCCTCCCCCTGTCGCTCTCCGATGATAAGCAACGTTATTGGGACGTAGAACATCAATTAAGGGCTACGCTTGGCTGTACAAAATTCAAATTGCGGGCCACACTCGATTGCACCAAAAATATCGGGTTAATGTATCAATAGCAAGCTCAATGGAACATTAAAAGTTGAGAGAGAAGAAACAGCGAGGAAGCTTTTCTGTCACGAAGGCGAAAGAAGACGGGGAGGACAGCCTGTAAATTTGAAGTGGTACAAGACAAGTGGGATCAACCTCTATCGTACCATAAGGTTAATCCGTCTTGCAACAGATGAGATTTGCACGAACAGAAAAAAAGTTTAATTATAATAAAATTGAAGACTTAAAAGGTATATTTTGATGAATATAATATTGTTTGTCTTGCTGAAACTCACCTCGAAGAATCCTTTGCCTACTCAAATATTCGCATTCCTTCCCGGATTTCAAAATCCTATTTGATTTGACAGGAAGCATTATCATATGCTAGCCTGTGAATTATCGCCAAAAATCTAAAAGATATTTCTCGATATCTGTCGACTTGATAAATGTCGAGAAATATTCCTATGTAACTACCTAAATGACGTCACGCTACGCCACAGGACGTCGCCTTGAAGGAACGATCGGCTGATCTTTGTTATTGTTTTGAAAGGTCGAATTGGGCAGAATATTGCGCATTAAAATGTCCCGTAGCATATAATAAAAAAGAAATCTACTCTGTTTTAGTCAGTATCTGGAATTGTCTCATGAGTGTGGTCCCGGCGGAAGGTTTTTTTTCACGAGCACTTGTGGGAGAGAAAAGTAATATTTCCAGGTCCACACGATCAATTTTTCAGTAGCTTCCTAAATGACGTCACGCTTCGGCGCATGACGTCGCCTTGGAGGAACGATTTGGAGATCTTTGTTATTGTCTTGAAACTGTTTGCAGTCAAATTGGACTGAATATTGCGCAGTAAAATGCCCTGTAGCATACAATAAAAAGAAAATCTACGCTATTTCAGTGACTGTCGGGAATTCGCGCTCATGAAAAATAAAACGTTCAAGTTCACACGAATGAGATAATTCCCGATACTCACTAAAATAGCGTATGACGTAGATGAATTCCAGTCACCTCGACCCCAAGTCATTTCGGTCCTAGTCAAGCCGGCCCTAGTCATGTCGGCCCCAAAATACCCAGTCATTTCGGCCCCATTTTTTTTTTTTGGGGGGGTGGGGGAGTTGATTATTTTATTTTTTCACATGATATATCATTCTTTCACATTCACATTCCAATATGACGAAATGAAATGAAATGAAAGGTTTGAGCGCGCGCAGGGACGATGTGGGATTTACAAATCCCTTGCGACCCTGTTAACTTTATTTTATTTCTCTTGGATCAGACAGGCCTAGCTTTCCCATTGCCTCAAATGGAATCTGAGGGGGTATGCACGCGGTTAGAATTCCCGGCAGTTTACGTTGGAGTGTTAGATGGTCAATAATCAATCCCTCAACGCCATTAAGACTGTTAGAGAGTGGGCTCTATCCGGTTCTAGCTTGGCGATGGTAGAGGTTTGAGTCTCACCCTGGTGGCGAGCAAGAATGTAATGTTGTGCGATGGCAAGTTTAAGGGAAGAAGAGAAAAGAAAACCAAACAGCAACGCCGGTTTGGTAGCGGCCCCGGTATATGACCATAGCGGTTACAAAAAGGAGTGGAAAAAGTTCCAACAGTTTAGTTTTGAAAAACCGGGAGTCATCCATCAAGCCTTCTGGGAGATAGGATGCTGTATGTGATTATGAGGTATCTGGTTATCCGGGAATTCCAAATGACCTCATCCACCCCCCCCCCCCAAAAACCCCACCCTCTCACAGACACACACCCTCAAGCCCTTAAAAGGGCTGTTAAATCTTTCAATGTTTATTTATATAAAATGTACACTCGTCCCCAGCCAGACAAGCTTGTTTCAATCCTTGCCTAGTGTTTGGTGGTTTCTTGTGTATGTTGCAGAAATGTAGGTTGCACCAATTCCTCCTACGCTTTGTCTACCATTTCCATGCGTCTTCTTTATAAGAGTGTTGCAAGAAAATTTGAGAATGTTCAATTAGAAAAGTTATGGGTAGAGAGAAAGATAGGTATCCGCTATTGTATAGTGTGCCTGCTGTGTGATTGTTGCTATGGATGGGGTAAGGGGTGTGTTTCTTCGGAGCCCACTTCCCACACGCAGAGTTGCGAGGCAATCCTCACAGACTCAATCCTAAAGATCCCAATGAGTAGCGAGGCAATCCTCACTGACTCCACGCAGTTTAATTCTATTGAGTAATTTTAATTTACTGTGGATTATTTTATTTTTCTGTTAAGGGTTCGGTGTTCGTTCAGCTTCACCACTGATTCACTATCCTGGAGTATGTGGAGGGTTTCCAATATGACGAGATGAATGAATGAAAGGTTTTACCGCTCCGAAGGCGCGCAGGGACGATGTGGGATTTACAAATCCCTTGCGACCCGGTTAGCCTTATTTTATTTCACTTGGATCTTGCATCACATAGGCCTAGCTTTCCTATTGCCTCAAATGGGGTCTGAAGGGGTATGCACGCGGTTAGAATTCCCGGCAGTTTGCATTGGAGTGATAGATTGTCAAAGATCAATCCCTCAACTCCATTAAGACTATTAGAGAGTGGGCTCTATTCGGTTCCAATATGACATCCTCTGCGGCCGATTATATGAATGAATGAAAGGTTTTAGCGCGCCGAAGGCGCGCAGGGACGATGTGGGATTTACAAATACCTTGCGACCCGGTTAGCCTTATTTTATTTCACTGGATCTTGGATCACACAGGCCTAGCTTTCCTATTGCCTCAAATGGGGTTTGAAGGGGTATGCACGCGGTTAGAATTCCGGAAGTTTGCATTGGAGTGATAGATTGTCAAAGATCAATCCCTCAACGCCATTAAGATTATTAGAGAGTGGGCTCTATTCGGTTCCAGCTTGGCGATGGTAGAGGTTTGAGTCCCACCATGGTGGCGAGCCAGAATATAATGTTGTGCGATGGTAATTTTAAGGGAAGAAGAAAAAAGAGAACCAAACAGCAACGCCGGTTTGGTAGCGGCCCGGTATATGACCATAGCGGTTACAAAAAAGGAGTGGAGAAAGCTCCAACAGTTTAGTTTGAAAAAACCGGGAGTCATCCATCAAGCCTTCTGGGAGATAGGAGGCCGTATGTGATTGAGGTATCTGGTTATTCTTCGGGAATTCCAAATGACCTCCAACACCCCGCCCCCCACCCACAAAAAAGGGCTGTTTGCTGGCAAGATTGTTTCAATCCTTGCCTTGGTCTGTTTGGTTTTCTGCACATCTTTGCATGAGGATTGTTTCAATCCCTCATAGTTTGCCATTCAGTTTGGTCGTGTGTCTGATGAGATAGAGGACTAAGAGGAGGTAGAAAAGATAGAGAGCTGGAAATTAGAGCAATTCGGTTTTTAATGTACAACTGTTCCGTCCGTGACGACAAGTGACATGTGGATGGGGAAGCCAGCATTTTTTCCCCGAGATTTATATCTCAGGGAGGGGAGACCCGGCAGCAGGTGGAGATTTTCCTCGCTGTTTGCAACTCCCACTGGTAACAGAGGCAAGCTTTCGTGCGTATCGTGTCACCCGCAGCCAGTTCTAAATTTAGGCCACAGAATGCCTGGCTCACCCCATCACAATGATGTTATCTTTAACCCTTTCGATAGACACGCCCCAGATTATTTAGTTTTTATATTGAGGACACGATGCGCATTGAGTTCTATTATTAATTCGCTGTCTTGAAGTCTATTTAGAGTTTTGCTTTGAAGATCTTTTAAGCGCATTGCTATAGTGTCTATTTTTGCTATCTCGTGAAGTTGTTTTATCGATGTCCACGTGGGCTTGCGCAGAGCCACGCGCAAGGCATGATTTTGGACCCGTTGTAGTTTTTCAATGTTTGTTTTATTCAGGTCACTTGTTATTATGGCCCCATACTCTAGTACTGGGCGTATATATGATTTGTAAAGATTGAGGAGAATTTCTTTATTGGCTCCCCAATTTTTACCTCTAATCATTTTCAGGAAATTGATGCGTTTTGTGGCTTTGACAGTGACTGAGTTTATGCGATTGTTTAGATTGAGACTGCCATCCAGGTTGAATCCCAGAAACTTTGCCTCATTACTAGCTTCAAGTTTATGATCGTAAAGCTTAAGCTCAATATTAGGGACAGGCTTTTTCCTTTGTTTTTTATAGAATGTGATTCTTTGTGTTTTCGTGGCATTTAGCTTGATGCGCCACAGAGCGCACCAGTGTTGCAGGTCGCGGATGGTATCCTGTAGGCGGTTTTGTATTATGTTTCCAGACTTACTGGCCGTCCACATTCCTTTGTCGTCTGAGAATTGAGATAGTTCAACATGGTTCTTCCCTAGTTTGTCAATGTCATTCACATATATTATAAATAGAAGAGGGCTGAGGACCGAACCCTGTGGAGTGCCCGCTTCGAGCTTTACCTCGGCTGACATTTCGCGGTTGACCATCACTTTGATTTTTCGATCTGATAAAAATGATGATATGATCCTTAGAATTTTAGTAAGTAGCCCCATTTTAGCTAGTTAGTATCTCATGCCATTGTGCCAGACAGAGTCGAACGCTTTTTCTACGTCGAGTAATAGCGCGGTTCCTATTTCATTTTGACTGAACGCCATTTTCATATAATCTACCAGTCTATAAACATGCTCGATTCCCTCTCTTTGGTTTCTGCATGCCCTTTGCCACTTATTGAAAAAGCTGATTGATTCGAGATGGCTGCGGAGTCTAGTCGTGAGAATCCGTTCGAAAATTTTTCCAATACAGCTGAGTAGGCTGATTGGGCGGTAATTAGCTGGGTTGCTCAAATCCTTGTCGGGTTTGGGTATCATGACTCCTGTGGCTACTTTCCAACATTTTGGGAAGTATCCACTAGAGAGGCAGCAGTTTAGGAGGTTAGTGAGTCTACCGAAAAAAGTATTGGGACATTGTTTCAGGATTTTGTATGAGACCTCGTCCCCTCCTGGGGAAGAAGAAGACTTACATTTTTTAATTGTGTTAGCCACTTCTTCTTGGCTTATCGCTTCCGTGAGTTCATTGCCATCCCCGTCCTCGGGCGTTTGGCTGAAGTTGGCATTGTTAAACGTTGTCTTGTTGTCTTGAACAAATTTGATTACTTTTTCTTTGAATTCGTCATCAAACCTATCGCCCTCATGTGGACGATGATATTTCTTCAGCAGCTCAGCAAAGGCGCTAGCCTTCGCCTTGTCATCCAGGGCCATAGTTCCATCGCTGATCTTTAGAGCCTTACTGTTGGCGTCTTTATGTTTTTGTCCAGTAAGGGTTTTAAAAGTATCCCAAAACTTTTTAGTCTCCCTGAGTCCATTTAGATATTCCGTTGCTTATTCCCATCTCACGCGATTGTCGTTTGCTATTACTTTTTTAACTTCGCCGTGGAGTCGATTATACACGGCTTTAAATTCGACCTTTTTAGTTGGAAGTTTTTCTGATTTGTATGCACGGAAGGCCTTTCTTTTTTGTTTTATTATTTGGAGTGTGGTTTCAGTTATTCTGTTGGCCCGCGGTTTAACTGTCTGTTTGGGACAAATCTCATCAAGAGTGTTGTTAATGACTTCACTGAGATTGGTACATGCTTGCTCGAGCTCGCAGGTATTCATTGGGTCGTTTTTGTTTATTTTAAGCTGAATTATTTTTCTGAAGAGGTCCCAGTCAACTTTGGATAGATTCCCCCTCCTCATTGCGGGGTATCTTGCGGATCCGCTGCAACCGTGTAATGTAGCATGAACAGGCAGACAAAAAAGTGGTTAGAAGACAGAAGACAGGAGAATAAGAAGAAGATTAAAAAAAAAAATAAACCGTACAAAAACAATAGTCTGTCTCTTTCACACAGACTAATTACCCCCAGCCAGGATAACTGGCTGCGTTCCATATAGTCCAGGCACATTAGACATAAAAATGAGAAAGTAAGGAAAAAAATCGGAGAAAGCTGATTTTTTTATATGTTTCCGGGACACACATTGCGGATAAAGTGTGAAAAGTCCCCGCGAATCCGAGTTGAGCTTTTTTAGTTATAGCGTTTTTTTGATGAAAAAAAATTTTTTTAAAAAAATTCGACCCAGCTCCATATTTCTCATTCTTATTCGCCTTAGTAGGGTGAGAATCATAAATATCGTGCTGAATTATATTGAGAATACATATCCCCAACAGAAAATGCCAACTTTGTGCCAATCCTCACACTCAATGGTGAAATATTCACGAAAATGTACAAAATTACGAAAAAAAATTTATTGTTTTCATACACACAACGGTACACAACGTCCATTAAATCAAATCTACGACTACTTTGGGAGTTAAATTATATATAAAAAATTGCAGAAAAGCAGTGGCTTTATAATGATATATAACAATAGTCATTTATTCCATAATGAACTGGTGAAACGTGTGAAATATTAACCATACCCCCTAAACTCAAATTCAAACGGCATCGACTTTTCTCATTCAAATACCGTATTATAGCATCATTGTTTCAATTTCCATGTTCGATTAAATCACATAATGTGGTGTTCGCCTACACTCAAGATGCATTGGCATGTAATGTGTGCACGCCCTTGATGTGTACTCATAAACACATTTTTTTTCAAAAGTTTTCGTTAGACTCGGCGGCTTCCATATGATTATGTCATATTTAGGGGCAATTGGTTCGATCATGGCTGGTAGCGGCTTGGATGAACTTTGGGGGACTGTTTATGCTGGTGGGTCAATCCATCATTTGATCAGTGGTCATGCATATTCAAGAGCAGTTCGTGCCCATTTGCTAACACAAATTGCCATTACAAAACTTGTGTTTGAAGAAAGCCGAACTCTAGATAACATAGACTGCACAGATTTCAATGAAATATTCTGTGGACTTGCCAGAGGTGACTGTACAACAGCTGACGCTGTCAATCAAGAAAGTGTCAACCATCTACTGTCAAAATTACACGAACTGCTCCAGAATGCGTCCGTAGGACGCACAGGAAAGCTTTGGGTACAATACTACGAGCAAATAGGTCTTCTCCAGTTGTTCTTGAGAGCAGAGCGCACAGGCGACTGGGAACTCCACACATATTGTGTTCGCAATATGATTCCAGTATTTCACGCAGGTGGTCATTTTGCATACGCAAAAAGTTCTCATCTCTATTTGCAGCAGATGAATGAGCTAACAGAAATAATGCAACAGGATGATTTGAAGTTGTTCACTGAGAAAGGTTACTTTACCATAAGGCGCTCAGATAAATTCTGGGACGGGATATATTCTGATCAGACCATAGAGCAGTGTTTAATGAGAATGTTCAAGCTCCCTGGTGGTCTCACACATGGCAGGGGAATAACCGATAGCACTGTTGCGAAATGGGTACATGGACTACCTCTTTGCCTTCCGATATGTAATGCTCTCGAAAATTTTGTTCATGTTCACACTGGTCATGGCGAACAACATCGGGATCTCCGTCAAAGTTCACAATTGACTGATGCCAATGATATCACCAAATTATTGAACTGGCTCAGAGTGCATTCCCCCTTTCAGAATAGAGATCCACTACAATTAGTCTCTATAGCGACCGGGCTTGTGGCCGACGAAACTGTGAACTGTGACCAAGTTCGCAAAATTGGTGAATGTTGCGTATCGAATGTTGTAAGCAAAACGTTCAACAGCATCAAACTACGACGTGTTGACACTGTGAAGTCTTTCGCATCGATGGCAAATAGCATCAAAGTCCGTGGAAGTAAGGTAGTGATTGACCCCACAATTCTGTTCAACCGCATCACATGTGTTATTCAGTCACAAGCAGAGATGGAAGAGTATCTCAAATATGAACTCGCCCCGAAACCACCAGCATTGTTTGATTCTGCTGGAATGAGGAAGACACAGAAAAGCACGCTCGGTAAGATCCTCAAAACATACGGTTCCGAGCAAACTAAAATCCCAGAACATTCTCTGTTTGTTGTAGATGGCGGATTTTTATTGAGGGCAGTTGTATGGCCTAAACAGTCGTCATATAAGGACATATGTACATCATATTCCAATTATCTAGTGAGACATTTTGGGGCGAACGTCGAGGTTGTTTTTGATGGTTATGCTTGTACAATGTCGACAAAGGGCATGGAACAAGCCCGTAGATCTAAAGACAGGTATTCCATTGATATCAATATCTCACCCGAGTTACCAGCCACCACACCCCAATCCGATTTCCTTGCAAATGCCAAGAACAAAACCCAACTGATCGATCTTCTAATGCAGGAGCTATCTGCTATCAATATTCAGTCCAAGCAGGCCGAGGCTGATGCTGATGTACTGATAGCCGAAACTGCACTTGACATCGCTCAAGATGACAACAATGTTGTCGTTGTGGGAACAGACACAGACTTGTCAGTCACTCTTACCTCTCGAGTTCAACCGGGATGTAATATTCACATGATGTATTCCATTACCCCAAACTTACTAGTTTGAGTTAGTGAAATAGCAACCAAAATGGGTGACCATAGAAGCAACCTCCTTGTAGCACATTCTATAAGTGGTTGTGACACTACTTCTGCACTCTTTCGAGTTGGTAAGAAGAAAGTATTCAGTACAATTGTCTCCGATGTTACTAGCGACTCACAACAGTATGTCAACACAATTTTGGCGGATGACAGTACACCAAGTGCAGTAGCCGCTGCCGGGGAACAACTTCTCCTGATCTTATACGGGAGTAAAACTGTTTCCTCTCTCGACCAATATAGATATGTCACTTACAAGCGTTATGTAGCAAAATCTAAACTGAATAAACCCATCGACCTAGCCTCACTCCCACCAAGCAGCGATGCTGCACAACAACATGTCTACAGATGTTATCTCCAGGTCCAACAATGGCTGGGCATTTCGCTTCCTCCGACGGATTGGGGGTGGTCGCTAGACAATGGACTTCTTGTACCGACTGCAGCCACAAAGCCATGTGCCCCCGATAACCTACTGAATCTGATCAGTTGTGGTTGCAAGAGTGCTTGTACAAAAAGGTGTGGGTGTAAGAAGGCAGGACACTCTTGCTCAGGTTTGTGTAATTGCAGTTCGGATTCTTGTAACAACCACAGAAACACTGTCCTGTCGGAAATTTCTGAGTTCGATGAATAATATGTATATAGGTCATGTCATTTCTGTATATAGCGTTGATAATAGTCAATGTAACTTAATCCATGTTGATTGATTTGTACATTCTGTAAATATTATTTATTGATTTTTGTACATTCTGTAAATATTATTTATTGATCTAATGCTGCCAGACACAGACGTGTATGTTCGGTCCCAAGCCCGAAAATAGTTGAGTTCTCATGCTGACGAATTTTATGCCAAAAGGGGAACTCGGCCAGAAGCAGAGGGGGTCTTCCATAATGTCTATTTTGTAAGCAATGATAAAAGTCTTCAAATGGTGGTGGATTTTTTATCGTCTGTCCAACTAACATCCCGTTCTGTACTACGATCCTTTGGGCAAATCCGTTAGGAAAATCGTCATTTTTTGCGTAAATCCGATACTTTTGTGTGAATTTTCAATAATTTTTCGCAGAAATTGTCACAGAATGCACATTTTCCTCTAGGTAAATGTATATTAGACATTATGTAGCTCGAAATACGCGTAAACAAAAAATACAGTTGGATCAATTCGAGGTTACAAAGTTCGTGCGATTTTTTTTGATTTTTTTCAAACGCGTTTTCGAAAAAAGGCTGTAGAAAAAAAAGCTGTGAGATGTGACATGTACTCGACATTCCCTGAAAAAATCAGCTTTCTCCGATTTTTTTCCCTAGTGAAACCTAATGTTCTTGGGCTAATAGTAGAAGAAGCCACCAACCAACACCGCTGCAGCTTCCTCGCTGATGCGGTTGAAACTCAATTAGGTAAAAATTCAGCTAAAATCCCCAAATCGCAGCGACAGAAAAAATCACCAAACCAAAATCGATCGAAAAGGAAACTCTCCAATGAGTTCCGTGAAAATGATGAAACCGTGGACGTCGAAGACGAAAATGGTTTCTGTACGACTACTGATCGGCATGTCAAGAAGACAAAAACTAGCAAGCAAAATTCACTGACCACCGCTACTGAAAAGGACTCGTTGGTTACACCGAGAAATGGGGGCTCTATTAATGCAACAGAGCCTACATCACCGGGAATAGTGAATGCGACTGCTAGCCCAACCGATAGCACGACGTACGCCGACAAAGTAAAAGCCAAAACGCCCCCTAAGGTGACCAACAAGACACAGAGTCATCCGCAACCAAACCCCTGTGTCGTAACCACACGCGTCCACCCCAAAACGGAAAACAGTTTATTGATAAAGCCTTTCCAGGATGCTCGTGGGAGAGACTAATCTCCAAAGCCACGGGCAACCATACTTGGAAGATAAAAGTAAAATGCCCTAATAGAGCAACGAAATTAAATCTGATAAGCAAAGGGGTAATTATCAACGGCAAAAATACGAAACCGAGGAATATCGTGTTCTTCCGCAACCTGTTCAGTGTCACAAGTGTCAGAAATTTGGGCACTTGTCACACAAATGCAACGGGGAGCAACGATGTATGAAATGCGGTGACAAACACATCGCGAAGGCATGTAGTGCTACAACTCTGAAATGCCCCAATTGCGGTGGTGAACACTCCAGCAACTTCCGAGGTGTATCGATTTCAAAAAAGTTAAAACAAACATCCAGCTTAAAGCTCTAAATGTAAGTAATGTCGAAAACTCATCCTCCCCTTATTCCACGTGTACTCTAATGGCTGGCTCTATTTTCAGCATTACGAAGAAACACATGGACACCAGTCTTTCGGACGTTTGCAAAGAGATTAGTAAAACAGCCTCTAAGTTATATAAAACTCAAATATCCCACACGCTATTAGAAGCGGCTGTCAACAAAAGTCCAGTGGAACGCTCGAAGCGTTAATCAGAAAAACTTGCACATGTCACATTATTTAAAAAATATGGACGTAATTGGAATTAGCAAAACATGGCTGAAACCAAACAAAAATTTCTCGTTATGTGGTTTTGATGGGGGCGCAGTGGCTCAGTTGGTAGAGGTACAGGCTGCAAGCCGAGAGGTCCTCGGTTCGAATCCCACCTGCGGCAACCGCGTTGTGTCCTTGGGCAAGACACTTCACCCCGATTGCCTATATGGGGGGCACGATGACGCTGTGTACATAGGCGTACTGCACGTCGATGGTGCGCATGTCTTCAACCAATCTAACCCTGCCTGTGCTGCGGTGCAGAGTTCAGAGTTACGATGTTGGAGAGCTGACAGCTGCTCGCCGTTGCTCGGTGGTTCTCTCCGGGTACTCCGGCTTCCTCCACCCGTAAAACTGTCACGGTCACGATTAGCCATTGTGCATAAGTATGTGACCTTAAACACCAATAAATAATAAATAAATAATAATGTGGTTTTGATATTATTAGAAGAGATCGCCGCATCCAAAAAGGTGGCGGTGTCGCTCTACTAATAAGGCAGGAGATTAAATACAAAACAATAACATGCGACCACCTCATTGCTGAAGTGATTGCAGCTGAAATTGAACTTGACCACAAACATGTGGCCATCATATCATATTATAACAAGCCGCAAGCAACAGTAGACTGTAAAGTATTTGAATTCTTTACCAAAAAAGTACAAACACTGTATATTCTTGGGTGATTTCAATTCCAAACACCAGGTATTCGGTTGTCATAACACTGAGCCTAATGGTGACGCCCTTTTCAACATCATTGAAGAACTCAATCTATTCGTGGTAAATAACGATCGAGACGTAACATACATGAGCAACAACCCACTCCATCAATCAGATATCCTAGTCTTGATTATCACCAGCAAATCACAAACTAGCCAAATGCAAGACATATTTGTAGGGGAGGATGAGCTAGGCAGTGATCACCTGCCGGTTCACGCCGCTTTGAAATATAATACTGGTCCCACAAGGTATCCTCCCGGGAATAGGAGGAACCTCTCAAAAATTGACAGGAATCTCTTCAGAAACATTATCGAAGTACAAATAAAGGTAATTAACCTCTTAAATGCTCATGAACTAGAAAAAGCCTGCACCCATCTTAACGAGGTTATCAACAGTACACTAGATGAAATTTGTCGAAAGCAAACCGTAAAGACGCGGATAAACAGAATAACCCAAACAACTCTGCAAATAATCAAACAAAAAAGAAAAGTTTTGCGAGCTTTCCAACCAGAGAATGATCAAATGAAAAGAGCAGAACTTAAAACCGCGTATAATCGCCTACATGGAGAAGTTAAAGAGGCCGTAGCTAACGACAATCGCGTGAGATGGGAAAAGCAACAGAAAACCTAAATGGGCTGAGAGAACCTAAGAGGTTCTGGGATACATTTAAAACTCTTACTGGCCAAAAGAGCAAAAGTGCCAATAATAATGTGCTGAAGACTAGCGACGGAACTATGGCCATGGACGACAGGCCAAAGCGATTTTGCCGGACTTCTAATGAAAGCGCATCGTCCACAAGAGGGGAACAGGTATGACAATGATTTTAAGGTAAAAGTAAATAAATTTGTCCAAGATAACAAACCAATTTCCAATGAACCGAACTTCGACCAAAGGCATGAAGACAGGGACGACCTTGAATTAACCGAACCATTAAGCGTAGAAGAGATCATGGGTATAATCAGAAAATGCAAATCATCTTCGTCCCCAGGAGAAGACGAAGTCTCTTACAAAATAATGAAACAGTGCCCCAACATCTTCTACTGTAGACTTACCAAACTCCTAAACTGCTGTCTCTCCTGTGAGTACTTCCCAAAATGCTGGAAAGTGGCCACAGGAGTAACGATACCAAAACCAGACAAAGACCTTACCAACCCTTCTAACTACCGCTCAATCAGCTTGCTTAGCTGTGCTGGAAAAATATTTGAGCGGACTCTCACTACGAGACTTCGCAGCAATCTCGAATCAATCAACTTTTTCAACAAATGGCAAAGAGCGTATAGGAGTCAGAAAGAGGGAATCGAACACGTATATAGACTTGTCAATTGTATGAAAACAGCATTTAGTCAATACGAAATCGGAACAGCGCCTTTCTTGGATGTAGAAAAAGCGTTCAACTCGGTATGGCACAGTGTCCTGAGATATAAACTAGCGAAAATGGGATTACCCACTAAAATTCTGAGGATCATATCACCATTTCTAACTGAACGAAAAATCAAGGTGAGGGTTAATCCCGAGGTGTCAGAGGAAGTAATACTCGAAGCGGGAACACCACAAGGATCGGTTCTTTTCATAATATATGTGAATGACATTGAAAAAGTAGGGAAAAACTGTGTTGAACTATCGCAGTTCTCAGACGACAAAGGCATTTGGATGGCCAGCAAGTCCCGAAAGATAATTAAAAATCGTCTACAGGATACCATTTGCGATCTTGAAAGCTGGTGCTCCCTGTGGCGCATCAAACTCAATGCCGCCAATACTCAAAAAGTTACGTTCTTCAAGAAGCAAAGGAAAAAAACAGTCCCCAGTATCGATCTCCAGCTATACGATCAAAAATTAGAAGCAAGCAAAGGGGCAATTTTTGGGGGATTTATCCTAGATAACAATCTCAGTCTAAACAGTCATGTAAACTCCATTACGATTAGAGCTACTAAACGTATCAATTTTTCTGAAGATGATCAGAGGTAGAAATTGGGGAGCAAACAAAGATGTGCTTCCCAGGCTCTACAAAACATTTATACGTCCAGTACTAGAATACGGTGCCATAATAACAAGTGACCTGAGCAAAACGAACATTCAGAAGCTACAGAAGGTTCAAAATTATGCCATGCGTGTGACACTATGCAAACCCAAAGGGACACCGATAAAGGAACTTCACGAGCTAGCAAAAATTGAAACTATTGAAACGCGATTAAAAGACCTACAAAACAAAACCCTCAACAGACTCCAAGATAGTGAGTTAATGGTTGAGATGAACGAACACCGATCTCTTAACAGAAAAACAAAACACGTTTCCAGAAAATAAAAAAAAAAATTATACAATATAACTAAATTGCGTGGAGTCAGTGGGGATTGCCTCGCTACTCAATGAGAACTTTAGGATAGAGTCTGTGAGGACTGCCTCGCAACTCTGCTGAAGCGCGATTGAAATGCGTTTAATAAGACCTATATAACAAAACCCCCCACATACTCCAGGATAGTGAACCAATGGTGAAACTGAACGAACACCGAACCCTTAAAAGAAAAACAAAATAAGCCACAGTAAATTAAAATTACTCAATAGAATTAAACTGCATGGAATCAGTGAGGACTGCCTCGCTACTCATTGAGATCCTTAGAATTGAGTCTGTGAGAACTGCCTCGCAACTCTGCGTGTGGGGAGTGGGCTCCGAAGAAACCCACCCCTCACCCTATCCATAGCAACAATCACACAACAGTCACAATATACAATAGCGGATACCTATCTTTCTCTCTACCTATAACTTTTCTAATTGAACATTTTCAAATTTTCTTGCAACACTCGTATCATGGAAATGGTAGACGAAGCGGAGGAGGAATTTTGCAACCTACCTTTCTGTTAACATACACACGAAACCACCAAACACCAGGCAATGATTAAAACAAGCTTGTCTGGCTGGGGACGAGTGTACACTTTATATAAATAAACATTTGAATAAAGATTTAACCGCCCTTTTAAGGGCTTTCCGGTGGGTGTCTGTGAGAGGGTGTGTGTGTGGTTTTTTGTTGTTTTTTTTTTGTTCTTTTTTTTGTTCTTTTTTTTCCCCTCCAATCACCCCGTCAACTGTTCCCCCTGAAGGCAAACCAGATGGCCAATACCCAGCATCCACACTCCCTTATACTGATGGATGACTCCCAGCTTTCAAAAACACATATTGGTGGATTTTTTCCTTTTTGTAGCCTTTAAGGATAAAATGCTGGGGCTGCTCCCAAACCAACTACTGTTTGGGTTTCTTTTTCTTTTTCTAAAATAACCACCAAACTGCAGTTTCAGTATTACCATAAATTTGCCCACTTCTCATAGCAAACACGGAGCAGAGCTCTTGTAATTATGCAAATTCCTAGCCATTTGCCAGTTTGAGGTCCTCGGGGATCTCAACCCACTGTCCTACTGCCAGTCGCACACTCAAACTTCAGATTATTGGCTCTCGCCCCCGACTCTCGTGGATTTATAAGCAAATAAAGCTATAAAGCAAATAAAGTTGTTAGGGTCGCAAGGGATTTCAATCCCACATTGTCCCTGTGCGCCTTCGGCGCGAAGAAACTTTTCATTCATCACGTCTTGCATATTGTTCTCTCTACCACTTCTCTGCACTCTTGTGTAATTTTGTAAGTGTTTCTCTTTAACTCTATCTATTTTCTGCCTGCTTTTCTCTGTTAAAACTAAATATACTTTAACTAAACATTTTACCAGCAATTTGCTGATAACTTAGACAATAACTGATAACTAAACAGAGTGTAATGGCAACTAACTCCACCACTGAACCCACTTCGGGAGTGGATTAACATCGATGTTGTCTGGTTTTCAAAAAGAAATAGCCAGATTGAAAGACACTATTGAGGGTTTGCGCTCGGATCTTAGGGCTCAAAAAGAACAGTTCGAGAAAGAAAAATTGGAGTTAATAAAAGCGTCGGAGGAATCAAAAAGGGAAAATAAGTCGGCATCTGGAAAAAAAGGGAAAAAGTAGACATAAATCAGGTTTGGGTTCGTCCTCCAGCAACGGAAGCTCTAAACAAAAGGGCCAGAGTGTGGAGTCCAACACGTTGGGTCCTAAAACGAACACTGTTACGGATATCGCTAGTGCTTCTAAAACAGTTGATACAACTCAGCAGATTTCAAAACCTAATCCTAGCAAGGGGATGGTGGGCAAAACTAATCCTTCACCTGGTTCGCCTTTTATAAATAATACCACTGAGATGGGAGGACCTATGCACGCCATCTCGTTGGAGGTACCACCAAATCAGGGCTCGGAACTCGTTACCGCCAGTCAAGATAACTGCTTGCGTATGCTTATAGAGCAAGAGGCAACTACTGTTCCCACCTGTGATGTGGTTAATCAGATTACGCCGCAACCGAAAAGGAAATTGGATACAGACTTCTTAGGAAATTAAACCCAAACAAGGCATGTGGACCGGATTCCATCTAAAACCACATACTCAAAGAGACGATCCAGGAGTCAGCCCCAATTCTGGCAAATATATTCCAGCAATCGCTAGACACAGGACAGCTACCAGAGGACTGGACAAAAGCTTACATCACCCCAGTCTTCAAAAAAGGGGACCGACATGCAAGTGAAAACTACAAACCTGTTTCCCTGACCTGTGTCTGCTGCAAACTCCTGGAACACATCATCTGCCGTCATATACTAAACCATCTGGAATCACACAAGATCCTAACAAACGCACAAGACGGATTCCGTAGAGGACACTCCTGTGAATCCCATCTCCTGGTAACAACACATGACCTACAACTACACGACAAAAATGTGCAGATAGACATGGCAATCCTTGACTTCAGTAAGACCTTTGATCTGTACCGCATCAAAAATTGCTGAAAAAACTAAACCACTATGGCATCAGAGGTAACATCCTCGTTTGGATCCAAGAATTTCTCAGCCACTGAACCCAAGAAGTAGTCGTGGAAGGAGAGCACTCTGACTGTGTCCCTGTTGATTCAGGCGTTCCACAAGGAACTGTACTGGGCCCTCTACTGTTCCTCCTACACATTAATGATCTACCAGACAACGTGAGTAGGTAATAAATGAGAATACAAACACACCTGTACATGTACGTGTGCACGTACATCGATGTACACCTCCATAGGATTTAGTGTTAAAATCGTGTACCTGTACACGATTTGAACGTTTTTTAGGGTGATTTAGAATCCGCTTTGCGGATTCAAACATCACTGAATTGTATCCTAGAGTGAAAAAAACGCCTGTAGTTTTACGTACACGTACATGTACCGTTTTGATTGAAATCGGCAAATGGATTTCTCCCATAGGATTCAGTCTTAAATTGCAAGCAAAAAAACGTTTTGTCGTTTCTAAATCATCATCTTGCCGATTCTAATAATCCGCGTCTGTACACGATTTTAACACTGAAACCCTATGGAGGCGTACACAGAATCCATTTGCGGATTTTAGGTTGGAAATCGACTCGTGTACGGTATACGGAAAAGAGGTGATTTTGAATCCGCAAACCCACTGTCACGTTTCCTGAAGTAAACTAACACATGTTATCGTTATGACTGAATGAGGTTTTTGTTCAAAAGAGTAGACTATAAAATATGAGCGTCAGTTTTAAAAAAGGAGTTGCGTGAATGAAAAGCATCCGTTCAAAAGAGTTGACTATAAAATATGATCTGTAAAAGAGACATTCGTGTTTTGCGTTAATGTAACGAAGAGAAATTGAGTTTTAGGCATCCGTTCAAAAGAGTCAACTATAAATATGATCTGTAAAATAGACATTCGTGTTTTGCGTTGATGTAACGAAGAGAAATTGAGTTTTAGGCTTCCGTTCAAAAGAGTCAACTATAAAATATGATCGGTAAAAAAATAGACATTCGTGTCTTGTTTCGATGTGACGAAAGGAGATTGAGTTTAGAGACAATTAGAGAAAAGAATCAATGGTTTTGTCACTATTAATTCTTGTGAAGTAATCTTAATAAACACTTAATGGAATGTTTGAATGAAAACATGTTGCTTTATGTTTTTGTTGTGGCGTGAATGAAGTTTTTTTCGTTTTAATGGATCATTTTAATAATGTTATAATAAAACGTATTTTCCACTCAATTAGGTTTTGAGTGGTAAAATTTTTAATATATTCACGATAACGATCAGAGAGATTTGAAATGAATGAATGAGTGAATGAATGAATTCCTTTAACGTTAAAATTAGAAAAAAAACAGTTTTCTTTTGTGCGCTGGAATGTTTCAACTGTCATCAAAGGGTACTCTCTTAATTCGACACTGAGTGAATGGTTTTTTGATATGTGAATGGAATTCCTTTGACAAACGTAAATAACTCTCAAAATGCATTAAATCAGAAACCGGTTTGTCATGTACTGCTTAAAACGTATTTTAAACTTTCCCAATTCAATCAACACTGAGTTGAGATGTGAATATTTTTAGTTTATTATATTAAAGACGGAAAGATTTTTATTAACTTAAAACATAAAAATATAATTAAACATTTAATTTTGAAAATAATAAAACAATTAAAAACGAAAAATGTTTTTACAGATGGATTCTAGGCGCCGAGATCGAATTTTAGGGGAGTATGAACGTGCTAAGAAGGGCATTCAGTCAGCTGACAGAAGCAGACATCTTGGTGAGATGGAACTCAAACGCGAAGCCACAAAAATATTTAAACCCGTGACGGAGGGTCAAGAGCGAAGCAGGAAGGAGACAGTCGAAGAATTGAGACCCATAAAAGAGAGTTCTTTGAGAATGGGTTCGTTGCCCGTTAGTTTTGGAAATCGTCATTCCGTTCAATCTACACTGGATTACGTTCCCACGGGAATTCAAACAGAGAGCGAGACCAACACCGATACAGCTTCGACTGTCACCACTGGTAGCGTCGCATCGTCTGATGATGGCAGTAAGAGAGATCTGTTGTATGGATTTTATAAGGATTCGGAGGGGAGAACTTTTGTCGGTGACACAGAAATAGAAATTGGCGATGATGAATTGATCGTTGGTTCGAACAAATACGAATTGACTGATGGACTGCGGAGATTGCTCCTTTACGACAATCCTAGCGATTACACGGAACAGGATTTCGACAATTACGGCGACATTCTGGTTCAGACACATGCCATGAAGAGAAATAACGATGCCAGAGAGACGAGACCCAAAGCCAACAGAGGTTACAAGTGGACGAAAGTGGTGAAACCCATATGGGATATGGGATATGAACAAGAAGTTCATCGAATCGGTGACTGGCAAAGGGGTGAAAACCACTTTTCTTCCGAGCGATTCTGATGCTCTGTCTCAGAGATTGAGTTTGTTGATGGTGAGCAGACGGGCTGGTAACACAGGATTAGATAATCAGATAGTTACTATATCTGACGAATTGTTAAGACAGAAGGTTTTGAATAAAAACCATTATAAAAGGCTGATGAACGAATTGAAGGATTGATGTGTATATAATAAGTAGAGAGAAACAAACAAATAAAAATAAAACAGTAAATTTTTACACTAGAATAATAAAAGTATTTAAACAACAAAACGATTTAACAGTGAAAAAACAAAATATATTATAAAAATAAAATATGTTGGTGATAAAGAACAGGGGATACGTCAGAACTTACGTTCAAGGCAGTTCTGGCATCGTCGATTTTATAATGCGAGCGTTCACGAGCGATGCGGGTAGAAAACTCGCATCGACTGCATTTGAGGTCAGTAAGAAGACGGCTTTGGATGCTGGTAAGAAAGCCGCTTCCGAAGCCAGTGGTAGGATATCTTCTGTGGCTGGCAAGAGGGCAGCCGACGCATTGATCAACAAGTTGATCAGTCCGCCGGCGAAGTGAGCTGCGTTAGAGCGAACGCCAAAAAGTTGGAAAGATTTTAAGGATGCTGTGGTATCCATACAAGATTTAGCCAAAATGATGAGTGCATCTGGATTGAAGAGAACTCGCAACGGTGTGATATAAATAAATGATAATATTAAACAACTAAGTTTGAAAAAACATAAAAATTGTGTTTGAAAAGAATCTAAAATAACAAACAAAAAAAATAAAACAAAAGATGAACATTAAAGATATGTCTTGGAACGACGCCGCGACCAAGAGGTCGAATAACGAGTTCTTTCCCAAAAGCATAAGAGGCTTGATAGTGGGAAAATCGAATTGTGGAAAGACCAATCTGTTGATGAATCTGTTGTCCCAACCCGACTGGTTGGATTACGACAGATTGTTCGTGTTTAGCAAGAGCGTGTTTCAACCTGAATACAGATTGCTTCGAGAGTGCATGGATCGTAGATTGCCCAAGGACATCATAGCCAGAATCTTTGACAGTAGGGAGGAATTCGACAAGAGTGAAGCTCCACTTTCGACCATTTTGGACGGTGCGGCGATGGAGCTGATGAAGAGAAATGCATCTTCGAACGTCGAGTGTCGATTTTATGAGAACGCTAGCGACGTTCCGGATCCTAGAGAACTGAAATCGGAAGATAAGAATCTCATGATTTTCGACGATCTGCTTTTGGAGAGACAGAACCGATGCGAATCGTATTACGTTAGGGGTCGACACAGCAACGTGGACTGTTTCTACCTGTCGCAGAATTATTTTCGATTGCCCAGACAGACGATAAGGGAGAACGCTAATTTTCTATGTCTCTTTCGCCAAGATCTCAAGAATCTCAATCACATCTACGGCGATCACGTCGCAAACGACATGAGCGCGGTGGAATTCAGGAGATTCGTCATGATCGATTTGACAAGCGAATTTAATAGCGGAAAATATCGGTGTGGATTCGACAAGTTTTATGTTTCTGATGATAATAAGATAGAGCGTGAAAATAAAATTTAGAAAATAATAAATCTTCAAATAATTAGTTTTGAATAAAAAAAAATAAATAAATTAAATATAATGTTCGAACATGGAGAATTGTTAGAACGGATAGCCGAGAATACGGCTGCAAAACAATCCATTCAAATCGTGGTGAGTGGCGATTCGACTCGATTCGCTACGAAATTCGAACCTTCCATCGAACTGAATAGAGAGAAAAGATATGAGATGGCGTTGGTGAATCTGGAGTCTTATTATTCCTTTCCCAACGTCACCGAAAAGAATAACTCGTTCAAGTATTCCGACGGAGTGGAATGGTTGGAGATTCGAATTCCCAAAGGGAGTTACGACATAGACGATTTGAACAATTACATTCAGACGCGAATGAAGACGGATGGAAAGGGAAGCAACAAGATCAGACTCACTCCCAATCCTAATACCTTACAGACGATGTTGGATTTGGAAGATAATTTTCGAGTGGATTTCAACACGGACAATTCTATAGGCAAGATGTTGGGATTCGATCGAAAGATGTATCGAGGCCACGCTGCATCTGAAAATGCGGTTGACATTCTCACAGTCAATAGCATTCTGGTGAACGTGGATGTGATTGCTGGAAGCTACGTGTTGCCGGGTTATAAGATCGTGGAGCGACCTCGAAATTTAGTTTATCTACCAGTGATTTTAGACACGTTGTATAGTCTCAAAACCACGTTGATGGATCAAAATGGTGAACTGTTAGATCTTCGCGGAGAGAGGGTGACGATACGATTTCACATAAGAGAAATATAAAAGCAAAAAAAAAAAAAAAATATTGTGTATATGTATAGATAACAAAAATAAAATAAACACAATATTAATTTTACAAAATTATTTTAATATAAATAATTATTATTAAACAAGAAACAATTGACGTAAATATATTTTAAAAAACAGAATTATGACAGAATACGTGGTTAAAAACGTGAACATATCCGCAGGACAGAAGAAGAAACTTAAGAGAGCTTTAACAACTCGAGGTGAGGCGGTGAGATTCAAATTCACTCACGAAAGATCTGACGAGAGGCGGTCAGGATTTGATCGCCTGGACCAGAAGTCAAAGCAAAAGGATGGAGAAAGCGATTCGCGATGGAAGAGGGTTGACAGTGAGATTGAGTCCCGCTCAATTGAGATACAATTTGAGAATGAAAGGTGGTTTCCTACCGCTATTGGCAGGAATCGCCGCAAAAGCATTACCCTTCGCCGCAAAGGCACTACCCTTTCTCGGAAAGACTCTCAGCATGGAAGCTCTCACGGGACTCACGAGTTCGGCAGTTGAGAAGTTAATGGGTGGCAGCGGACTGTTTTTGAAGAAGGGAGGAGCCGTGTGTCGCGTCCATGTAGACGACAGTGGTAAAGGATTGTATTTAGACCCCGTTAGAGGTGGCAACTCTTTGAGAGGAAACGGTCTCTATCTGAAGAGTGGACAGAACATTGAGCGACTCGGCAAGGGTTTGTTGCTCGGTGAGAATTCGCCGTTTAAGAATATACCGATTTTGAATATGTTATTATAATATAAAATTATATAATTATATAAAATATAAATCATAGAAAGTATAAAATAATATATTTAAAATGGATAAAAAGGTGGAGAAACAATTAGACGATAATGGTGAATATCGCGAGACAGAGTGCGAAAAAAAAAAAAAAGATGTGGAAAAATGGTTAGATGTTAATGATGGATATCTAAAGAAAGAACTGATGAAAGAGTTAGATACACAGCGGGATAGACAGTTGGAAATGAAAAGAATGAGATGCTTTCCACCATCACCACTACCTTCTGAAGAGAATGGTAATGATGCGAGTGTTACCAAGAGATGCACAACATTCGTTCATAATTATGATTCGGATAAACAAATGTGTTGTTATAAAAACGTATCATATTACAAAAAAAAGAAAAGAATCGACGCTGAAATTTAAGAAAAAAGGAAACGTTATTATAATATATGATAATAGTGAAGAAGGAAAACAAAAACAAACAAAAAAAAGTAATGAGATCTAAAGATGATCTCATTACTTTTTTTTCATTTTTCTTCGCTAAAAATCAATCTCTCTATTGTTTATATTTCCAAGCTCGTTATTAGCATGTTGACACTCGTGTTTTCAAGATGATCTCATCACGTTTTTTTCCTTCTTCTTCACCAAAAAATCAATCTCTCTATTGTTTATATTTCCAAGTCCGTTATTAGCATGTTGACACTCGTGTATTCTCCTTTTTCGAAAATGTGTTGAATGTTTATCTTTACTCTTTTGAGTTTTTTTACATCGGTGAACTCGCTCTCACCACCCGATTTCTCCACGAGTTCTCCTGAGATTTTTGGATATATGTAATTTCCATAGAACAACGTCAAATCGTCCTTGTCGAATTCTTTATCTTTAGTGATGACGATTTTCTGCAAATCGCTTTGATAGTCGTAAAACAAATCGAGCATGGCTTCATCCAATTTCAAAGTCATCTTATATCTGTCGTATTTATGCTCTAAGTCCTTCATCTCGATCTCGTTCAATTTGATGGGATCATGTCGTAATCTATAGATTTTATGACCGAATTTCTTATTCGTTTCGACTCGTTTCAATTTCAATTTGCATCTTTTAGGTGTTGCTGTCATGATCGATTATTTGGGTTTTTTTTGTTTTATGAATTCTTACAAATAATGTATATTTTAAATTTTGTATTTTAATAATTTGTTTAAAAAAGTTTTGGTTTTTTTACTCTTTATATATATATATATATAAAAAAAAGAAGTTTTTTTAATTTTCTTTAATGTGAAATTTTTTTTGTAAAAAGTAATGAGATCACCTTTAGATCTCATTACTTTTTTTCCTTCTTCTTCACTAAAAATCAATCTCTCTATTGTTTATATTTCCAAGTCCGTTATTAGCATGTTGACATGCGTCATTTTTTCACTTACGAAAATGTCTTGTATGTTTATCTTTACTCTTTTAAGTTTTTTTAATCGGTGAACGCGCTCTCACCACCCGATTTCTCCACGAGTTCGAGTGAGATTATTGGATATATGTAATTTCCAAAGAACAACAACAAATCATCCTTGTCGAATTTTCTGTCTTCGGCGACGATGATATTATTCACCAGATCGCTTTGGTACTCGTAAAACAAATTGAGCATGGCTTCATTCAATTTCAAACACATCTGATATTTGTTGTAGTAGCGCTCTAAGCCCTTTGTCTCAACCTCGTTCAATTCGATGGGATCGTGTTGTTGTAATGTATAGATTTTAAAACCTAATTTCGGACTCGTTTCAATTTCAATTCGCATCTTTTAGGTGTTGCTGTCATGATCGATTATTTGGGGGTTTTTTGTTTTATGAATTCTTGCAAATAATGTATATTTTAATTTTTGTATTTTAATAATTTGTTTAAAAAAAAAGTTTTGGTGTTTTATGCTCTTTATATATATAAAAAAAAAAGTTTTTTAATTTTAATTTTCTTTAATGTGAAAATTTTTTTGTAAAAAGTAATGAGATCACCTTTAGATCTCATTACTTTTTTTCCGTCTTCTTCGCTGAAATCAATCTCTCTATTGTTTATATTTCCAAGTCCGTTATTAGCATGGTGACATGCGTTATTTTTCTTTTTATAAAAATCTCTTGAATTTTCATCTTTACTCTTTTGAGTTTTTCTACATCGGTGAACACGCTCTCACCACCCGATTTATCCACGAGTTCGAGTGAGATCATTGGAAATATTTTTTTTCCATAGAACATCGTCAAATCGTTCTCGTATGGGGGTTTTCTGTATTTGGTGATGCTATTATTCAGCAGATCGCTTTGGTTTTCACAAAACAAATCGAGCATGGCTTCATCCAATTTCAAACACATCATATATCTGTTGTTGCAGCGCTCTAAGTCTATCATCTTAACCTCGTTCAATTCGATGGGATCGTGTTCTAATGTATAGATATAAATATCTGTATCCGTATATATTTCAACTTGTTTCAATTCGCATCTTTTAGGTGTTGTTGTCATGATCGATTATTTGGTTTTTATGAATTCTTGCAAATAATGTATATTTTAAATTTTGTATTTAAATAATAATTTGTTAAAAAAGTTTCTCTTTATATATAAATAAAGTTAAATTTTAACATCCTTTTTTTTTTTTTTTTTCGTATTAATTCAATTTTTTTTTCACGAGTTTTTAGAACGTGCAAGACTTCGACCGTTTAAAAATTGGCCTTCACATCTTGCAGTTATCATCATCTATTGAGAAGGAATTGGGTGACATGAACATGCATCTGCTTTACGGAAATTTGTTTTGAACCTCGTGCGAGACTTCGCGTAAAAGTCGTAAGAGTTCTATTTGTCTTGAACCTTCTTCTTTTTTAATAGTTTGAACGACATTGTCGATTAATTTTTGTTCGCTAATAGTATTATGATTCGATTTTCTATCGCAAATCGTATCGTTTTCTTTCAAAACGCGTAAATATAAATTACGATTTTTTTCTTATTGGTTTTTTGGAGAATAACGATTTATTAAACAACGTCAATGTTTATGTCAAGATTCCGTCGTGGATGTTGTCGTCATGATCGATTATTTGGGGTTTTTTTTTGTTTTACGAATTCTTGCAAATAATGTATATTTTAATTTTTTGTATTTAAATAATTTGTTTAAAAAGTTTTGTTTTTTTTCTCTTTATATATATAAAAGATAAATTTTAACATCCTTTTTCTTGTATTAATTCAATTCTTTTGACGTTAAGGAACATAAAAAAATTGATTAATTTCATCAAAAAAATTTTTTTTTCACATTAAAGAAAAACAAAACTTTTTAAACAAATTATTTAAATACAAATTCGAAAAAATATATTCTTACAAAATGAAGGAAACAGATAAAAAAAAAATTGGAAAATTTAAATGAGAAAACCGTACCTCAGTTAAACGAGATTTGTAAACTATTAAAAATTTCACATTTCAGAAATCATAGAACTAAATCAAAAAAAATTGATGTCATACAGAAACATTTGTGAAACGATAGAAAGGCAAACGAAATGCCGATAGCAACGACGTCAAAAAATGCATCAGTTGTGAAAAATGAGAAGAAGAAGAAAAAGATAGTAAAAGGAATCAAAATGCCAACGTTGAAAAAAACTGAAAACGTTTCGATTGTGAAAAATAAGAAGACAACTAAATGAAAAGCCGTTGAAGAAGAACTTCAAGTTTCCAAAGAAAAGAAAAGAAAAACTAAAACGAAAACGAGTGATGCACTTCAGATTCTAGGCAAACGAGATATATCGAGCGAAATTCAATGAGCAATAGATGAAGGGAAAGGAAAAGAATATCTAGCGTGACTCGCCGCGGAACTATTTCAATCAAAGTCCGTAGAATGGGAGAGTGCAATCAAAGGCATTTTTAAAACTTTCGATGTGGTTCCCTCGTTGAAGAAAATCAATCCGAAATTGTTCATGGAACGGGTGAAGAAAAAAGTATTGGATTTGTTTCGCAAATACATGAACGTGGGACTAAAAATTAAGATGATACTCCATTGCGTGATGAATAAAATCGACGTGAAGTCCGGCGAGAGCATCGTGAAAAATGCATATTTCAGATCTAACGTCGAACCCGTATTTCGAGGTTCAGATTTATCAGACGTTTTCGAAAAGATGAAAGACAAGATGTTGACGTCTCTCGCGAATTATCAACATGAAGGTAGTAATTAGATGTTTGATGAGGTGTTGAAACTCGAAATTCACATAACTAAAAACGATTTGTTGAAAGGGTCTTCCTACGTGAAATTACCGTATTTCCTAGCTAAAAAACATGCCATGGTCAACGTGAAAAATAAAGATGATCAGTGTTTTAAATGGGCAGTCACCTCCATTTTATACACTGTCAAAACGAACCCCAATAGAGTTTCTCATTACGAGGAGACTTCTAAAAATATCGATTGAACCGATGTGACTTTTTCCACGCAGTTAAAACACATCGAACATTTTGAGGCTCAAAACCCCACTCTAGCGGTGAACATCTTGGGATACGACGACGAAAAATGAACAATCTATCCTCTCAGACAGACTTCGTATTTCGAAAGAGAAAAGACGATTATTTTATTATTGATTTTGAATCGTGACAATCGCCATTATTGTTGGGTTAAATATCCTAGACGATTACTGTCAAGACAAAATAATAAACATAAAGGAAAGATATCTTTATGTTGCAACTGCATGAACGCGTTTCACAGCAAAAAATCGTTAGCGAAACATCAGGAATATTACAATGAAAATCAAGGTGTCGCCGTTGAAATGCCCAAACCCAACACCATCGTGAAGTTTGAAAATCATAATAGAAGGTTAAAAGTACCATTCATCGTGTACGCCGATTTCGAATGTTTCACCACGAAAATGAGTTCCTGTCAACCCAACGCTCTTCAAAGTTATGTCGAAAGATATCAAAAACACATACCTTCGGGCTATTGCATTTACGTGAAATGCGCTTTCGACTTGCAACACGACATGGGTCCCTTCACCTACACAAAACAGTATGAAGACGACGACGTGGCCCAAAGGTTCGTGGAAGAGTTAGAATCGAAAATTCAAATGTTATACGACAAATTCAAAACTCCAGCGAAAATGATCATCATGTGAGAGCAGCAGGATGAAAAGAACAGAGCCACCAAATGTCACATATGCAGACAATCGTTCGACGAGAATTTGGAGGAAAATAGGAAGGTCAGAGACCACGATCATTACACGGGTCTGTATCGCGGTCCGGCTCACAGCAAGTGTAATTTAAAATATCTAGATGCCGCTTTCTATCCGGTGATGTTTCACAATCTCTCAGGTTACGACAGTCATCTGTTCATGAAAAATCTCGCCACCTCACACGAAGAATTAAATTGCATCGCGAACAGTGAAGAAAGACACATTTCCTTCTCGAAATGGAAGCTCATGGAGAAGAAAAGAGTAATCAACAGAAATACGTTGGAAGAAAAAATGAAATCCATTCGTAGAGGCATACGTTTCATCGACAGTTTTAAATTCATGTCGACCGCTCTGGAAAAATTAGTCTATAACATGAGCAAGGATAAATTTAAAATCATGAGCGAACATTTCGGAGAACGAGTAGACGTCATGTTGAGGAAAGGAGTCTATCCTTACGATTACATGTGCGATCTAAAGAGATTCGAAGACACCACACTACCTTCGAAAGAAGATTTTTATTCAAAATTATACGAATCCGACATTTCCGACGAGAATTATGAACACGCCAAAAACGTGTGGAAATCATTCGATATGAAAACCATGAGAGATTATCACGATCTCTATCTGAAGACCGACGTTCTGCTCTTGGCAGATGTGTTCGAAAATTTTCGAGACGTCTGTTGTCGAAATTACGATCTGGATCCCGCTTGGTATTTCACCGCACCCGGTCTGGCGTGGGACGCTCTGTTGAAGACCACCGAAGTCCAATTGTAATTATGATCCGACGTGAACATGTTGCTCATGTTCGAAAGGGCTGCGAGAGGTGGCGTCTCCATGATCTCTCACAGATATTCTGAAGCTAACAATCCCTATATGAAAGAAGGTTTCGATTCGAAACGATCGATTAAATACATACAGTATTGGGACGCTAATAATCTGTACGGTTGGGCTATGAGTCATCCTTTACGGATTGGAAATTTCGAATGGGTGACGGAACCAGAAGAGATGCAAAAATGGAGAGACTATCCTTGCATTTTAGAAGTTGATTTGAACTATCTGGAAGAATTACACGATCCACACAATGATTATCTGCTGGCTCCCGAACGAATGGAACCAAACGAAGGAGACGAGGAAAAACGCATTCCCAATTTATTTAACAAACGTAACTACTTCGTCTACAGCGAGAATTTGAAACAGTACGGTGATTACGGGATGAAATTAGTCAACATACATCACATCATTCGATTCGATGAAGTGCCTTGGATGAAAAATACATCGATCTCAACACTAATCTCAGAATTCAAGCCGAGAACGATTTCGAAAAAATTTCTTCAAACTCATGAACAACTGCGTGTATGGTAAATCGATGGAAAACATCAGGAAGAGAACCGACGTTCGACTCGTCACGTCTGAGAAAAGAGCTAAAAAATTAGTGGCGAAACCCAATTTCAAACACCGAACCATATTCGATGAAAATCTAGTGGCTGTTCACATGCAAAAGACGCACCTGAAGTTCGACAAACTGTATTATCTCAGACCGATCATCTTAGATATCAGCAAGCGATTGATGTACGAGTTTCACTACGATTACGTCAAACGAAAATTTGGTGATAAAGCCAAACTACTGTTCACCGACACAGACAGTTTAGTTTATGAGATAGAGACGAAAGATGTCTACCGAGATATATCTCAGGACGTGGCCGAGTGGTTTGACATGAGCAACTATCCCGTCAATCACCCATCCAACATTCAATCGAATGACAACAAGAAGGTGTTGGGTAAATTTAAGGACGAGAGCGGCGGTAAACAAATCATCGAATTCGTGGGCTTGAGACCCAAACTGTATGCTTATCATCTAGAAGATGATGAAGAGATCAAGAAGTGCAAAGGAGTTAAAGCGTGTGTGGTGAAGAAAAACATCTCTTTCCAAGAGTATAAAGATTGTCTGTTAGGAAGTGGTCCGGTGTATAAGACTATGAAATCGATTCGAAGTGAAAATCATGACTTGTATACTGAAATAGTCAACAAGATTTCGCTGACGGCCGACGATGATAAGAGATTCATATTAGACGATATAATAACCACTTTGGCACTCGGACATTGGACTGTGGATCTAATTAGAGACGATATGAATGTGGATGATTGGATTCCAGATATGATTGTGGATGATAAGATTCCAGATATGATTGTGGATGATAGGATTCCAGAAAATCAAGAGGAATTAGATGGATTCAAAATTATAGAAATCGATAGAGACATCGAGAGAGTTAGTTTAGAAAGAAAAAGAAAAAAATAATAAAAAAAAATAACGTCATTTTTAGTGAATTAAAATAAAATAAAAAAAAATAAATATATATATATATATACGCATTTATGAATAAGAAAATAAAGATATCCGTAGAAGGTGTCGTCTTACCTAACGAACCCCTATCCAACATCGATCTGTTGAATGCGGCAAAAGATTTGAAAATCAAAAATTTTCTAGGTGTGTTTTCCAGAGATGCCTTGCCGAAGAGAAGACCTCAACAATCAGAATGCGGAATTTTAAATCTAGACGATTCATGGGGTGAAGCCACTCACTGGGTGGCGTGGATCAAGAACGGCAAGAAGAAAAATTATTATTTCGACAGCTACGGAATCTCACCGCCAAAAGAAATAAAGAACTATTTCAACAAATCGATGGTTCGTTACAACACGGAACAAGTGCAATCACCAGATCAAGTGTTTTGCGGTCACCTGTGTCTCTACATTCTCAAGAGATGGTCTGAAGGAGATCGGCTTCAAGACATTCTCAATGATTTACATTAGAGAGAGATTTTTTTTAATAGTATATATAAAGATAAAAAAATTATTTTAAAAAATTTTAATCGAATAAAAACGAAAAATAAAAATAACATAGTTCATTTTTAATAAACTGCGTTTTGAATATACTTTTTCTAAAAACAAAAAATCACACAACAACATGCCAGTCGATAAATTTGGTAGAAGTGACGACGAAAAAGTCAACCTTAGAAAGAAGAGGAAGACGTTTGAAGTCGACGATGGTTATGACTTTGCCAACTTGGATGAACGTTACGTTTGGAGATATGAACCTCGAAAAGAACCTTTGAATATGAACGATAAGAAGCTCTACAATCTTCCCGAGCCGATAGATCTCGCAGATGCTGCGACTAAAAATACGTTGATAGGGGGAATGCCGATTTCGAACGAATCATGCTAGAGAATTACGTGGATAAAACCATGGCCGACGATCTCGATCTGAAATCCAAACGTTTGGTGAACGTCGCGAATCCCATAGATCCCACTGATGCCGCGACCAAGAAATACGCAGACGACTCTCACGCGAGATTCAGCGAACATCTGAGAAATAGATACGTTCAGAAAACGATGCACTCAGAATTATAACAAGATAACGAACGTGGCCACTCCCACGAATCCCAAAGGACGTGGCGACCAAACACTACGTAGATCTGGAACAGAGAAAGTCTGACAGACGAGAAATGAAATCAGATCTGAATGCGGGATTCAACAAGATATTGAATCTGTCGAAGATCGACGACACGGATGCGGACTCAACTGCGGTCAACAAGGGCTACGTGGATTCTGCCATGATACGATCACAAGAATACCTCGAATCGCAAGTGGACGATCTCTACCTGAACAAACAATCTGGCGGAACCATGGAGGGTGGTATCGACATGAACGGTAAGAATTTATTCGGACTCAGTCACGATCCCGAATTCGATTCCAGCATGGTCAGCAGAAAGTATGCGGACGACAACTCGGTCTGGAGAAAGGGTGACATCATGGAAGGTAAACTAGACATGGGTGGACACATGCTCACGAATCTACCGGATCCCGTGAACATGACGGATGCCTGCACCCTGATTTCGGTGGTGGAGAAAGTCAAATATGCTAGACAATTGATCACTGTATGGGCCGAAGAGGCCGGCACCTTAGATGAGGGAAAAGCTGAGTTGTCTTTCGGAAATGGAGGTAGCGGATCGAAACATGGTCAGGTGGGATATCCCATGCTGCTGGGAGGTGAAATCCTTCGAATGAGTCTGGCTTCCTCGGATTTGAATAACAGAGCGGTCGTTAATCTCATGGTGAATGGTGTAGAGAGCGATAAGAGATACAGCGTCGAAAAGACTGAGAATCAACACGCGAATGTTAGCACGTTCGGCACGCCTCTCAAAGTGAATGCCGGAGACAGGATTAATTTCGTTACGAAAACCAATAATCCCGAAGCCAGCACTTCCATGGTGAGTCTACAGATCGAATTAGTTCCTTTGAACAAACAGTGAATGCGTGGAAAATAATGAATTAAAAAAAAACAATGTGTGATTATTAAAAACAAAAAAACACAAAGTAATGAGATTTAGAAAGATGTTCAATCTCTCTAGATCACATTACTTTATTTTTTTTTTTGTTTTTTTTTGTTTTTTAATAATTACTCATTACTTTTTATTTTTTTATTTTTTTTTTATTTTTTTTCACACTCGTCTCTCATCGAATGATCGACATCTTATTTCCATCCGATTCAAATTGTAATTCTCTGTCCGATAGGACCAGGGCAAAGGCTTTGGTTTTTCTCGACACGTTCCTATCGAATTGCATCTTGATCTGAATGTCTAAGACGCTTTTCTTGAGTCGTTCACTCTGTTTACTGACGTCAAATATGAACATGGAATACATCGACTTGTATTCACTGGGAGATATGTTAGGGTTGCTCATCAATTCGTCTAGACTGTGATACTTCTTTCTAAAATCAGCAGCGTCGCCGTACAGTCTGCAGAAATCGTTCTTGTCGAATGACACGTTGTAATCGATTGCTGGATATCTGTGGCGTTCAGAAACACTTGCATGTTTCTCAAACTGCAGTGATCGAACAGCGATGCATTCTTTACCTGAGACCCGTCCCTATCGGTCTGAAACGCAACCACGATGAAACGCGGTCTCTCAGAAGCAGATTTCACCATCAATCTCCAATCGAAGTGATTCATGGAGGGAGGAATGCTAGCCGTGTCGCACTGTCTCATTGTGTAGAGTTATCTTACCTGCATTGGTCACAGTGAGTCTCACTATTGCGTCGTCGTCTCCTTTTCGAATCAACATCAGATTGTGTTTGAATCCGTACATGATCTTGTTGTAATCGTCCACAAATCTGAAGATGTGTTTCAAAGGTATCCTGAACAAAAACGTTCCTTTAGGTCTGGACGTCTTGACGACGTAGTTAAATGTCGTGGCGGCGCCAGCGCTAGCAGGGCCGACGGTGTCTTTCACCCACAACTGATTCAGTCCTCTGGATTTCGAAAAATCATCAGGATACGTCAAGAGTCCGAACATCGTGGTGGCCTGACCGGGATGAAACACAGATTCTATCTCTTGTCCTGATAGCATGCATTTTATATTACTGAATAGATGCATGATGCCATTATTGGCTAGAGTAACCGTGTCGTCGTCAGCGTAGTCGCTCCCATCTTCCTTGGTGAGTCGTCCCTCCACCACTATGTAACTCTCGCTAGGATGTATGAATAGATCTTGAGTTTCGACGTTGATTCTTATCTCTCCCGCATTGTTCAAACTCGTTACAGTTACCGGTTCATATTCGTGAACCTCATATTCTTGAATACTTTCATCTTTCACTATGCTTTGTGCTATATCTAGTATATTTGTCATTTTAAAGGATTTTTAGGTTTTTTTTGTTTATTAATTAACTTGCTTTCTTTATCTACAAATAGTTTTTAATTATTTTTTTATTATTATTTTTCTCTCTTATATATATGTGTGTAAAACAAAGAAAATGTTAAAGAAAGTAAATAAAAAAAAAAATTGTTTTCTTTATCAAAACTTTGTCTTCTGTAATTGTTGTTCGTAAAACTTTCTGATGATCTCTTCTCCATCCAAAGCTTCGATTTCGTAAGTCACCGGATCGGTGTGAAATATTTTGATTATCACGAAGATTTCCGAGGTCCATCGAGGAGTATAACCCTTTTCGAAGTGCTTCTTATAAGTGTAGATTCTCACTTGATCACCGACCGCAAATTTCGGCGTTCTAGACTTCTTCCTGATCTTAGATCTCTCAGGATATAGATTCGTGTAGACCCGTTTTTCGTTTCGAGGATCGCTCGCTTCCGCGGGAGTCATCTTGATCGATCTGTGTCGCGTGTTGTTGTAATCTTTGACCAGACCGTTCAGAGCGTATATGTATTTCTTGGTCGAATTCGCCGTGAAGTATCTGTGCATCTTTTCCTTCATCGTTTGATTCCAACATTCCACCATGCTGGCTTTCTCTTCGTTTTCGATCGAGTAGAGGTCGACCAATTGATGAATGTGCTTGTTGTAGAATTCCTTTCCCTTATCCACCCACAATTTACTCAGTTTTCGAGAAGACGAGTCGAACACGCTCTTCAGAGCCTCGGCGACGCAAGGTCCCGATTTCTTCTTCAAAGCTCTGATCCAATTGTATTTGGAAAACACGTCGATGACCGTCAATAGATATTTGATGCCCTCGTTCCACCTCGAAAGCGATCTCATGTCGACCAAGTCAGCAGACCAAATATCATCCAAACCCTTCACGAACACCCTTCTCTTTCGAAATTTACGCACTATGGGTTTGTGTAACTCCTCGGCCAATTCGCTTGTCAATAATCATTTCTTCTTCTTCTTTTCAGATGCGCTTTTTTTTATGAACGCCCCATCCGAATCGACGTTTCGCACCGATCAGATTGCCGACCAGCGAACATTCTATCTTCTCTCTCCTGGTCGGATTCGATATGCCTCTCAATTTCCCCAACATGTCTTGGTGTCGGGATGTTCGGCGTAGCACAGATCGTGATCATACGTGGCCGCGTCAACCCTATTCACAGGTTTGCTCCAAGATTTGGGTGTCAGATCGGCGTTGAGTCTCTTGTTCAATTTCGTTCCGGGTCCCGTGAAACTGTGTCCAGGCAGATGCATTTCGAAAGGTAGATTATTGATCATTTTATTCACGATGCCTTTACCTTTGCTCGCGTTCTTTTTTTTGACGAATCGAGTCTTGACAGAACCACACACATCACAAATTCTGCGAAGCATCTGTCTGTCGTTTTTAGTCCGTACTTCTCGAGAATTACTCATCTTGGTAACTCTCTTACACTTTACGCAATACATTTTTTTTAAGAGTTATTTAAATTAATTTTTTATTTTATATATAAATTTAATAATTAATTAATTCTGTTCTTATTATATATATATATATTTTTTTTTTTTTCAATCGCTGCTCTTGAGTTCTATCATCTTACTGAATTCCTCCCTGGCCTCTTTCCTCCCCTTTTCCACGAGAGAATCCTTCATCTCTTCCTTGATGATCTGACGAGTCTTGATTCTCACGGCTTCTTTCATGACATCGTATTTCGTTTTCTCGCTCAATATCGCGAAGTATTCTCCGTCCGATATCCTACCGTCTTTCAACGCCATAGAGATCATTTCGGATATCATGTCGATCTTGGAGTCAGCCAAGATGAGAATCTTGTCATGTTTCCTCGCCTTCAGATATAATTTCCTACTCAAAAAGTTTCCGAGCGTGCTAAACAATCCGGCGGCGAGAGCCACTCCTTCTACGGTCAACACGATCGGAATGCCGACCGCAGTCGACAACAATCTGATGCCGGCCGTGTGTAAACCCATGGAAATCGTGATGAGTGTCGTGTCGATTGCGTTGACGAATTTCATGAAATGCGAATACTTCTTCTTGAGGGAATGATGAGAATCTCTCTCTCGAGTTAGATACTCTTGGATTCTACTGATTTGATCGATGCGATACCTCTCTCCTCTTTCCTTTTCTTCTAGCGATGGTGCCGTCGGCAAAACGCTGATCGGATTCTCATCCTCGTCGTCATCTAACGTCGGATACAATTTATTTCTGGTTCTCATTTTTTTGTTTTTTTTTCTTTCTAATATTAGATAAAAAATTTATGTGTGTATTTATTTTATTTTCTATTCTCCCTTATTTTATATCAATGAGAAACTTAGACGTATGCTTCATTGAACAATAATTTCATGACGCATCCCTTATCTCCTAAAGTCAGACTTTTACGCGCCAATTTCAGTTCTTCCGAAACTGTGGCTTGCTTCGATCCTTACAGAAGAGTAATCTCTTCCAAAACGCGATCACTTCATCGATTTGAACGCGTTCGAACGCCGGTTCGAAATACTTGATGACTATATCTTCCCTTTCCATCCACAGACACGAATGATTCTCGTGATCGAAGTCTAGGTGATCCCGACATCCGACGCATTGTTCTAACAACAGACGACCTAGTTGTTCATTCATGCAGAATGCGTAGGCTCTCATCAGCATTTTTAAAAGAAACCTTACTCTAATAGTCTGAGAATCGCTCATGATTTACGTATTATTTTTTTTATTATCTATTCGATTTGATATATTTATTTTTTAAATAACTATTTATTTATATATATTTTTTCTCTCCTAATATATCAATCAAAAATGTGACAGTGGGTTTGCGGATTCAAAATCACCTCTTTTCCATATACCATACACGAGTCGATTTCCAATCTAAAATCCGCAAATGGATTCCGTGTACGCCTCCATAGGGTTTCAGTGTTAAAATCGTGTACAGACGCGGATTATTAGAATCGGCAAGATGATGATTTAGAAACGACAAAACGTTTTTTTGCTCGCAATTTAAGACTGAATCCTATGGGAGAAATCCATTTGCCGATTTCAATCAAAACGGTACATGTACGTGTACGTAAAACTACAGGCGTTTTTTTCACTCTAGGATACAATTCAGTGATGTTTGAATCCGCAAAGCGGATTCTAAATCACCCTAAAAAACGTTCAAATCGTGTACAGGTACACGATTTTAACACTAAATCCTATGGAGGTGTACATCGATGTACGTGTACACGTACACATACATGTACAGGTGTGTTTGTATTCTCATTTATTACCTACTAACGTGACATCACAGGTACAACTGTTTGCTGATGATTGCCTCCTCTATCGAGCAATCAATTCCATCAAAGATCAAGAGCTGTTACAACAAGACCTGACCAACCTCCAATCTTGGGCAAACACGTGTGGTTTGCGGCTTAACGTCAAGAAATGTTACATCTTGAATTGAAGTCATCGCGGAAAAAAACCCACTCATCCACTTCTATGACATCCAAGGTCACATCCTCCAAGAAGTAGACTTACCCCCCCCCCCCCCCCCCCCCCATACCTCGGCTTGACCTTCTCAAACAGCTTAAAATGGGACACCCACATAAACAAGACAAATGCAAAAGCAAATAACACACTCGACTTCATCAAAAGAAATCTGAAACATGACCCAAAACCCCTAAAAGAAACAGCATTCAAGTCACTGGTTCGCTCGAAATTGGAATACGGATGCACAGTGTTGGACCCCTATCTTCAAAAAGACATCCAGAAATTAGAGATGACTCAACGACGAGCTGCGCGTTTTGTCTGCAATGGCTATCGTAGAGACAGCAGCGTAAGTGAAATGCTCCACTCACTTGGTTGTCCATAGCATCAAGAGCGTCGGAAAAATAAACGCATCCAGACACTCGGCAACATCATCTGTGGACGTGATGCCATTCCAAAAGATCCATATATTAAGAAGGACCATTTCGTACAAGAAGTAATAACAATATGAAACTGGCGGTATACAGAACACACACTGAGGAATTCAAGAACTCTTTCTTCCCACGCACGATCGTGTATTGGAACGTCAGTACCCAGACCGCCATTGACACACTTTGTGTCAAGGTTGCAGAGCGTAACTAACTACCACCATCCTTCCAACCTGTGTTATACATGTAATACGCGACTACGCGGTCTACACAGTAAAAATATTCAGATTCAGACCCTGGAAAAAATGGAATTAATAAAAGCTTCGACGGAATCAAAAAAGGAAAATAAGTCGGCATCTGGAAAAAAGGGAAAAGGAAGAAATAATTCAGGTTTGGGTTCGTGCCCCAGCAACGGAAACTCTAAAGAAAAGGGCAAGGGTGTGGAGTCCAACTCGATGAGCCCTAAAACGAACACAGTTACGGATATCGCTAGTGTTTCTAAACCAGTTGATACAACTCAGCAGTTTTCGAAAACTAATCCTAGCAAGGGGATGGTGGGCAAAACTAATCCGACACCTGTTTCGCCCTTCATAGATAATACCGCTGAGATGGGGAGACCTGTGCACGCCATCTCTTTGGAGGTACCACCAAATCAGGGCTTGGAACTCGTTACCACCAGTCAAGACAACTGGTTGCGTTCGCTCATAGAGCAAGAGGCAACTACTGTTCCCACCTGTGATGTGGTCAATCAGATTACGCCGCGCCCGAAAAGGAAATTGGATACAGACTTCCAGGAAAATGGTGAGTCCCTGGAAATAGAAACGGTGGCTAAGAAAAACCCGGAAAGCGTCGACAGACACCGATAACCCGGGTGTTGTTGTCGTTGAGACCTCGGACACCATGGATCTTACAGTAATAACAACCAGTGCGGAGATCCATAATGATGGGAAATCGGCGGACAGTAACGCAACGGAAACGATACCGGCGACGCCAAAATACAATAAAGATTTATTTTCATTAAATCATCGCCAGAAATGATGCTCAACACAGACTTGATTAGACCGAATGTTGGTTGACATTACCATTAGAAATGAAAGATTCACTACCGCTGTAGTTTCCATGACTATGCCGCGTAGTTCCACTCTAACTGTATTATTGTCTTGGTGTTTTCAATGTGAACTAAATCCTAACTGATGGAATATCTTTAACCTTACTTTACTTTACTTTATTTGCAGCACAAGCATAGTTTAGTTTAGTTTAGTTTAATAGTTTAATGCGTTTCACCATAATGGCAGTTGCACAATACAAACATAACAAATAAGAAGAATTAGTGGTGTACATGTATAATATAAAATACTAATGACTTTAACAAGGTGATCTCACTTACAGAAGAATGACCAGATCATGTTAGAAATAATATTAATTGATTTACTATCACAGTTTTTCAATATATAATAGTATCTGGAAGAGGTCAGCGCCTCGGCTGATGTATCTAAAGAAATTGGATGGGTAAGGATCAGTCTGAGAAACAAAAGTATTGCCATTGGGGTTGTGTACTGTGCGGTGGAGGGAAGCAAACCCGAGTGGAATGACTCGATATACTCAACACTAAGGGCCAATATCATAGAGCCACAAAACAAGGGGCTCGGTATAATTCTGATGGGTGACATTAATGGCCACATAGGTGACAAGGAAGAAGGCATAGGGGGTGGGGACAAGAAAGTCAACAGGAATGGGAGGAAGCTGTTGAACTTCACAAACGAGCTCGGTCTGAAGATTCTGAACAGGGACGCGACGTGTAAGGGGAAATGGACATGGGAGAGGAACGTCAGAAAATCAATAATCGACTACGTGCTCACAGATATTAATTTATGGATAGAGGTGATAGGGGTAGAAGTGGATGATGATGGTAAAATGGAGGTGAATAGTGGTCACAACTTGATTACAGTGACGATCAGGGCCAAAAATCTTATAAAAAGCAAAGGAAGCTTTAAGGAGATTTGGGGGCTCAAAAAAGATGCTGACTGGACGAAGTTCAATGAAAAACTGAAACCAAAGCTTGCAACCGTACCCAAGGGGGGCAGTGTCCAGAAGATGGCGGACGCCACGGTTTCGAGCCTAGTGGAGGCAGGGATGGAAAGTGTAGGAAAGATCAGGGTGCCAACACGGGAACTTGGGTACAGAGTGAATGAAGAACTGAAAAGGGCCATAAAGGGAAGAAAAGCTGAATGTGCTGCATACAGGAGAAGTAGAAAACTTAAGGGGGCGGAAAGCAATGAGGCCACAGTAGCAAAGGAAGAATACCAACAAGCACGAAATAAAGTAAATAAGATTAAAGACGATAATCGGAGAGTGCGAAATAGCAGTCTTATTAGGACGATAAGAACGACAGGGGGTCGAGTTCGAACGTATTTTGGAAATGGGTGAATAAACGTAATAAAGGAAGTAACCCACAGAGTATTAAAGTAGATGGCAGAGTTACAGACGAGCAAGATCAAGTCGCATCAGAACTTGTCAAGCACTGGGAAAAGGTAAACGATAACGGGGAGCCCACCTGAGTGTCCGAATCGGGTCGATGAAAACCTATCGAACTTCGTGTGCAGCGAAATTAAAACAGTGGAGGTGCGAAATGTGATCTCAAAATTAAGGGATGGAAATGCGGGAGGAGTGGATGAAATTCCAAACGAGTTTATCAAAAAAGGGGGAGAGGAACTTGTGGAAAGCCTAACTGCCCTATTCAATCTAGCCATAGAAAATCAAGAGGTCCCGAATGAGTGGAGAGAAAGCAATGTGACATTTATTCACAAAAAGGGGGAAAAAGACGTTTTGGATAACTATCGAGGGATCTCTGTCAGCAGCAACATTGGAATAGTTTTCTGTAAAGTCCTGCATTGGAGACTAGAGGAGGTGATTGAAGAGAAGGGTTTTTTGGGGAGAAATCCAGAATGGATTCAGGAAAGGAAGGCGAGTTACTGACCATCTTTTCAGGCTATCCCAAATGATAGAATCCGCGAAAGCAAAAAGGAACAAGAGGCCCCAGGGGGCTCACCTGACATGGTAGCCTAAATATCAACCCAGAGAATTGATTTCCACAAGTTGCATCTGCTCCTCCTAAGAAAAGCTGAAAGCAAATATCCAAATATTCTGACCAGTGGATCTAAAAAAAAGATTTTTAAAGAATATTCCTCATACTGAACTAAGTCATAATTCGGGCTCCCACGGGGAGCCAATATATGAACCCAGGGACTTGGCTTTAACAAACCTGAATCTCACACCCCTAAGGATTCCGCACACCAAATATCAAAACATTCCGACTGCTGGATCTGAAGAAGAAGATTTTTAAAGAACATTCCTCATTTTGAACCAAGTTACAATTCGAGCTCCCACAATCAGCCCAAATATGGACCTAGGGACATGGCTTGAACAAACTTGAATCTTACCCCCCTAAGGATGCTGCATAAAAAATATCAAAAGCATTCATCTGCTGGATCTGAAGATTTTTAAAGAAAATTCCTCATTTTGAACTAAGTTGTCATTCAGGCTCCCATAGTGAGCCCAAATATGAACCAAGGGACTTGGCTTGAACAAACTTGAATCTCAGCCCCCTAAGGTTGCTCCATGCCAAATATCAAAACATTCCAACTGATGAATCTGAAGAAGAAGATTTTTAAAGAAAAATTCCTCATATTGACTAAGTTATAATTTGGGCTCCCACAGGGAGCCCAAATATGGACCCATGGACTTGGCTTTAACACACTTGAATCCCCCCCTCCCCCCCCCCCCCCCCAAGGATGCTACTCACCACATATCAAACCATTCCGACTGCTGGATCTGAAGAAGAAGATTTTTTAAGAAAATTCCTCATTTCGAGCAAAGTTACAATTCAAGCTCCCACATTGAGCCCAAATATGGACCTAGGGACATGGCTTGAACAAACTTGAATCTCACCCCCCTAAGGATGCTGCATACCAAATATCACAAGATTCTGCCTGCTGGATCTTGAGAAGAAGATTTTCAAAGAAATTTGCCTGAAATGCACTAAGTTCGAATTTATGCTTCTATAGTGAGCCCAAATATGAATTCAGGTGGCCGATTTGAACAAACTGGAATCAGATCCACCCCACAATGTTGCATACCAAATATCAAAAGATTCTGCCTGCAGGATCTGGAGAAGAAGATTTTTGAAGAAATTTGCCTGAAATGCACTAAGTTTGAATTCGAGCTTCTATAGTGAGCCCAAATATGAATCTAGGGAGCCGATTTGAACAAAATAGAATCAGATCCACCCCACAATGTTGCATACCAAATATCAAAAGATTCTGTCTGCTGGATCTGGAGAAGAAGATTTTCAAAGAAATTTGCCTGAAATGCACTAAGTTCAAATTTGGGCTCCTATACTGAGCCCAAATATAAACCCAAGGGGCCGATTTGAACAAACTTGAATCAGATCCACCCCACAATGTTGCATACCCAATATCAAAAGATTCTGCCTGCTGGATCTTGAGAAGATGATTTTCAAAGAAATTTCCCTGAAATGCACTCCGTTCAAATTTGGGCTCCTATACTGAGCCCAAATATAAACCCAAGGGGCCGATTTGAACAAACTTGAATCAGATCCACCCCACAATGTTGCATACCAAATATCAAAAGATTCTGCCTGCTGGATCTGGAGAAGAAGATTTTCAAAGAAATTTGCCTGAAATGCAGTAAGTTCAAATTTGGGCTCCTATACTGAGCCCAAATATAAACCCAGGGGGCCGATTTGAACAAACTTGAATCAGATCCACCCCACAATGTTGCATACCAAATATCAAAAGATTCTGCCTGCTGGATCTGGAGAAGAAGACTTTTTAAGAAATTTGCCTGAAATGCACTAAGTTCGAAATCGGGCTCCTATACTGAGCCCAAATATGAACCCAGGGGCCGATTTGAACAAACTTGAATCAGATCCACCCTCCAATGTTGCATACCAAATATCAAAAGATTCTGCCTGCTGGATCTGGAGAAGAAGATTTTTTAATGTTTTTCCCATTGCCTACAGTGTTAAAAAGTGCTGACTCAGCACTTTTTCAATGTCCCGAAACTGTACCCTATGATAAAACCGATGGCAATTTTTTTTACCAATTCTTTCTGTTGGTCCCAAGGAAGCTTCATACCAAATAAAAATTCTCTGTGCCGTGCAGTTTTGGAGATATGGGCGTTTTAATTTTTTTCTATTTTTAGCTCCTGCGGTTCCCATGGGGCTACGGGAAAAAACAAATCAGCATAAATTAGGTACTTATGACCCAATAAACCCTCACATAAAATTTGGTTCAAATCAGCCTCTCGGTTTGGAAAATAGAAATTTTGGGCGGGGCCAAAAATTTTGCCCCTCCCATAACGACGCCAAGTATAGCCCCACAAACTTCTCTTGAACAAATCTGAGTCTACACCTCAAAAGGAAGCTGCACACCAAATATCAAGTCTCTGCTACTGCTGGTTCATGAGAAGAAGATTTTTTAAGATTTCAGCACAGTTTTTGGGTGTGGCCCTACCCACGGGCGGGGCAACTTGATTTGAACAAAATCAAATTGCGATGTCATAAAAAACTATTGTCTCAAATATCAATTAAATTGGTTCAGCGGTTTGGGAGGAGAAGACGCAAACACCATGTTCACGGACGACGGACGACGGACGACGAACGCCGGACGACGGACGACGGACGGTGAGTGATCACTATAGTTCTCCTGACTGAAAGTCAGGTGAGCTAAAAGGCTGTTTATGGCCTTTTTGGATGTCAAAAAGACAAACGATAGAGTATGGAGGGAGGGTATGTGACGCAAGCTGGAGGCTCTGGGCTTAGGAGGCGAGTTTGTTGGAATTATGAAAGCATTATATAAAGACGTACAGAGTGAACTTAGCCTGGGAAACATTACAAAAAAACGAGTGCCTATGGAGATAGGCCTAAAACAGGGGTGTATCCTTTCGCCAATCCTGTTTGCATTGTATATCAAAGATTTAGGAGATGAACTCCTGCATAGCGAGGAGGGGGTAGCAGTTGGGGACTTGAAGATCCCAGGGCTATTTTTTGCAGACGATATGGTGCTAGTGTCAGAAAGCGAAGAGGGGCTAACTAAAATGCTGGGAATTGTTGGGAAATATGGGAGCAAATGCAGACTCGAACTTAATGAAAGCAAGAGCAAACTTATACCTGTGGGCCGCAAAGTAGACCCTACTCGCGGGTGAAGAGTGGGTGAGTTCTGCATTCCGGAAGTTTGCAGCAAACTTCTCAGTGTAGGAGAGACAGGTGATTACGAGTATTTGGGGGTGAATATAAATATTACAGGAAGAGGCATCTACCGAAACCACACAAATAAATTGATTCTGAAGGGGAAGCGAATCCTTTACCAAATGAAACTTATAGGGAGAAACAGTTTCACGACTTAGTATCTCGTGGGAACGAGATAATTATCTCGTGCGCACGACTTATTATCTCGTTCGCACGACTTAGTATCTCGTGGGAACGAGATAATTATCTCGTGCGCACGACTTATTATCTCGTTCACACGACTTAGTATCTCGTGCGCACGAGATAAAAAAAATATTTCCTAGGTCCTAAACCAGCCACCGTACGTTAATTGATGTTCACGGGAAAATACCTCCAAGTAACTCCTTTTTTCAATGATAAATTTATAGAATAAATCTTCAGCTGCGGTGTACATATTTCTCGATCAAGGGACTGAATACAATCTTCACAAGATTGAAACAAATGTTTTTTTAAAACATATTCTGACATGTCTTATGTAAAAAAGTGTTTTGCAGATCATACGATAATCTTGCTTGCGTAGTGATCTAATTATTTCAAGCATTCGCCAAAGAACAATTTTGTTATAATCCATTGTTTATAGAGAACTATTTTACTAAAGAATTTATACACAGTAAATGCTCTTATGATTTAATCAACCCTAGTTAAACTGTGACACCCTGGATGATTTAATTTTATAAAACTTTGTCGACCGAAAAATATGCGAATCCATTTGGTACTACTATGGAAGTTCAGCAATTATTCAGTCCTTAGGCATACTACTTGGTAAATCTGCCCGACGGACGATGGTCCAAATTAATGTTCCAGAATATTTGGAATTCAAACACAAAGACGGGGAGGATAGACCAATGAGGTAGTCTATTTATTTATTTATTTATTTATTTATTTATTTATTTATTTATTTATTTATTTATTTATTGGGGGGTTAACGACACTTTCGACAGCCAGGGTCACCTCGTGTCGGACAGTTTTACAGGTGGAGGAAGCTGGAGTATCCGGAGAGAACCTCCAATCAACGGCGAGCAACTGTCAGACTCCCCAACGCACTAACTCTTCACAAGCAGGGTTAGCATTGGCTGAAGACAAGTGCACCATTGACGTGCAGTACGCCTTAGTACACAACACCACCGCGCCCCCACGTCGACAATTGGAATTAACCCTATCAACACTGACACCCTGGAAGGTATCATTTCAGTCAAAACTGTCAACGGCGAAATGGGCGAAACCAGTCTGGTTTGTTGGGAGGATCAGTAAAAATTTAACCCAACTGCTCTGTCGAGCTGCTGGATTAAATTATTACCGAGCCTCGCTTCAGATGTTTTGCTCTTTACATCGTCTGCTCGTCCACTACCAATTTTTTCTTCACGCAAACATTTATTATGCGTAACGGGTTGAAAAAGGGTTTAGTGTCTTGCCCAAGGATACAACGCGGTTTCCGGACCTGCATCTCTACCTACTGAGCCACCGCGCTCCCGAGGTAGTCAATATAGAACTATGCAATGGAGATATCTGATTTAGAAGTGACCGCAAACCAGGGTATAAAAATCGACAAAGAAAGGGTCATGGTCGATTGTAACCCGAATTGGCGAGAGGGGGGGGGGGGTCAAAGCAAGTAGGTCTTTGGATGGCCTGCAAAATAAAGAAAAAGCAGATTTTGAAGAGTACCTTGATGGCACATTGGGGGAGGGGGTACTGTTGTTTAAGACGAGGGCGCAGTCGCTGAAGCTTAGGTGGAAAAGTAGGAACAACAGTGAAAAGGAGTGTCAAATGTGTCATTTAGTTTAGTGGAGACCCTAGAACACTTTCTATTAGAATGTCCAAAATACCAGTCTAACAGAATAAGATTCACCGGGCGTATAATGGGGAAGTGTGATGGGAGAATAAAGGACATGTGGTTAGTGGATGACGCAAAGGAGAGGGTTAGTATGCTTATCGGAGAGATGGGGAAGAATAGTGTAGGGGATGTCATCAAACAGTTCGTCTCAGAGAGTTGGGAGGAGAGTAGATCCGTGGAGATAGGGAGGTATTTGGGAGCACAGGGCAAATACAATCCTTCTCACCTGAGAACCGCGGCAAATCAGCGGTCGGCTAATTACTACTAGGCTGTAACAAAATATACTATTAAAAAAAAGTAGGGGATATCCAAATTCATGTTGATATTTTCAGAAAAAGTTCTTGGATACGCGCGTGATTGGACACATGAATATGTTACCAAGTTTAATGTGGATCATGAATGTCACCACCTCACGAAAAATTCGTGCAGGTTTTTCTCACGAGCGCCGTGTTAATGTCTGTGGGGTACGTTTTGAAATTTCCATTTGTACTGGACGGGCTTTTTCGAAGGTCTCGTCGTTGTTTTCTTGGTATAAACTCGTTCATCAATAGTTTCTGGGCGAAACGTAACTTTTGAGGTAGGCAAAGACTGACAGGTGACGAACGTTTACGTGCCGTTGGCATGTTGGAAGCTGGCAACAGACAGACTGCAGTGACTCAAATTCAAAACGTTACTCAATCGGTGATTAGAAGGTTGAGATCACGCTACCGTCAGAAGGCAATATTGATGACAGACGGCAATCAGGTCATCCAATGGCGACAACAGATAACCAGGATCGTTTCATCCGAATCACAACGTTACGAAACCGCCATCAAAGTGCCTCAGAAATTGGACAGCAGGTGTACCGAGCGACAGATGTGCGAGTCAGTGGTCAGACTATCCGAAATCGCCTACACAGCTGGAATTTGTACGCTCGACGACCTCGAATAATTCCACGTTTGACTGAATGTCACATCGCAACAAGGCTTAATTCGTATGGAGCACGACTGCGATGGAACAAAAGTCGGTGGAGCAACTTCATGTTTTCCGATGAATCGAGGTTCACTCTCGATTTCCACTACAGGCGAAACAGAGTGTGGAGGCGGCGGATCGAACGATACCATGACGTAACCGTTAGACAGCACGATCGTTTTGGTGATGGATCGGTTTTGGTGTTGGGAGGCATAACCATGACAAGCAGAACAGTATCAGATGTCATCCAAGGGCGTGCCACAGGGCACTATTACCGTGACAACATGTCAGCAGCTCATATGATGCCATTTGCGCGACGTCACAACCGTCGATTTATTTTTCAAGATGACAATGCAAGAGTACGCAGGGCCCGTGTCGCTGCAGAGTTCCTACAGGAACAGAACATCACTACACTCCCTTGACCAGCACTAAGTCCAGAACTTTCACCAAACGATCACGTCTGGGATATGCTTGGCAGGCGCCTGCAACAACGCCAACAGCCAACTACCATTGTCCGGGAACTCGCCTCCACACTCCAGGAAGAATGAAATAACATCAATCAAGCTGATATTGGACGGTTGGTGGGGAGTATACCACGTCGGATCCACACTTGTCTCGCGAACCGAGGAGGATTTACAAGGTATTGAGATCTTGGACTGAATGTGGTAAATTCTCTGACCGACCGTCCATTCTTCTACAGCTCAGTGAGTGGAATGTGTGCTTGTCAGACACCCAACTATCGTTGAAATCTTTGAACCAGATGTCACAGTGCAATGCCTCAAATGTCTTTTTATGAAAATATAAATATATTTCTTCATATATCTCACTTTTATCAAATATCCCCTCCTTTTTTGAATAGTATATTTGGGCTCAATACAGAAGCGCGGATTTTAACTTTGTGCAATATGAGAAAATTTCTTTAAAAATCTTCTTTTTCAGATCCACCAATCAGAATCCTTTCATATTTCGTATACAGCGTCTCTTGAGTGATCAGATTCAAGTTTGTTCAAACTGAGAACCAGGGTTAATATTTAGGTTCCCAATTGGATACCGAATTTTAACTTGGTGCAAAATGAGGTAATTTCCGTAAAACTCATCTTCGGATTCACAGGCAGAATCCTTTCATATTTGGTATACAACATCTCGGGGGGAGGGGGGGGGGGGGTAGATTCAAGTTTGTTCAAATTGGGTCCCTGGGTTCATATTTTGGCTCCCTATGGTAGCCCAAATTTTAACTTAGTGCAATATAAGGAAATTTCTTTAAAAATCTTCTTCAGATCCACCGGATAGAATCCTTTCATATTTTGTATACAGCATCTCTAGTTCACTATTCAGAACAGAATTCTGGGATTCAATGCGTGCTAAAAATAGAAACTTAATTCCAAGTCAATTTTATAAGGAGCCATGTTTATTAAGTACCCTCAAGAGGTGTGTAACTATGATTAATCCACATAGGATGTATATCAAAGGGGCTCCGCAGAGGAGCTCCACTTTGGACATTATGATTAACTGAAGGAAAGGCATAATGCTCGGACTATTTTAGTCACTACTGAGGGGCTCATGGATTGACGATGGATCCTATGGATGTTGATTTCTTAATGTATATTCATTCTTGGCCTCGGTTTATATCGGGTTCTGTTCAAGGTGAGAGCTTCAGGCTCCGTAGGGCCTCTTGTTTATCATCAGGTCCTGTATAGGGTGGGTGGGGTATCTGGGGGTCGTTGGGCGAACGGTTCGGCGAGGGCTGGTAGATCCTCGGGCAGTGGGTCGGGCAGGCAGGCGGGTTGGAAGGCAGGCAGTCACGATAAAAATCGCGATGCCATCTCCATGTGTTCAAGTGCGTCCGTGTGCCAATCCATTCGAACGACGTTTTATAGACATATTGGGACGGCGTACAATCAGCCTTGCGAATCTATAATATTAAACCTTCGGTCTTCCGCTGATTTGTCGCGGTCCTCTAACGAGGAGGCCTACATTAACCCAGTGCGCCGCCGGGGTATTCCTACCCCACTTTCCCTCATAATCTCCCAGCATTCATTCAAAAACTGTTTCACAATTCCCCCATTGGCCCCTTCCCCAACTATAAAATTTACCCTTGTCCTCATCCAATTATCCTTCATGTTTCCATCGTATTTTTCCATTAGTTTCACAAGGAGCCTTGTTCTTCTTGGCAAATATTTGGGGCATTCTATAATGAAATGTTCCAGGGTCTCCGTTACACCGAAGTTACACATTTGGCACACTATTTCATCGCTTTTCCCGATTCTCCCCCTCAGCTCCAGTGACTTGGATCTCACTTTGAACAACAATGACCCCCAAACGATCCGTCCAGGTACTCCTCAAAAGCTGGCGCATCCTTTTTTATAAAACCCGTCTAAACAACTCTTGGTCCAAATTCCAGCTCGGCAGTTTCTAATACAATCATCAAGCACCCTATCTCTTATAAAGCTCCTCCCCCGCTGCAGTTTCCCCTCTAGATCTTCAGTCTTTATAGAGTAGCTCTCCATCCCGTCTGAATGTTAATCAGATGAAAAATTCATTCCGGTTCACTAAGCATTTTCTTTGACAAACGTAAGGCGCTCAAAGAAAACGAACCAACCAGCCGCAGTTCCAAATAGATATTATACGGCACTGGTAGCAAGGCGGTCTTCTTTCTCGCTCGGATTGCGATACGGCTGCGACACATTTACACCTGTGGGTCAGTGTTACATGAAAAAACAAGCATCTCTTAACTTGCTTATATCGTCATGAAAATCGACTTCCGACAAAGTTATCTGTTTTCGAATTATTAGATGAGCGAGGAAGATCCAACTAAGTATCAAATGATTGTTGAGGAAACACCCGTGACATCAGTAGAAAATAAAACAAGAAAATTATAGTAATGCTATGCAAAAAAGGGAGATGGGGAAAATGGCAGTGATTCTCCACTCCACTGTGTAGATACAAATCTGGCTTCGTGTATATTTCAGTGGACTGAAGATGAGTTTATTTCGTGTCATTAACCTCGTTTTATCTTATTATTACCAAATACTTGTGGGACACAACAGCAGTAGTAGGACAGGGTCTGGACGTCCCCTATTTGGGGGACCCCGGCTGGGGGACCCCGGAAGTGACGTCATACTGCAATGTATTATGGGTATCACGTGGTTGTCATGGTAATCCATGTGGGCGGCCATGTTGTGACGTAATTTTTATGATGATGGGTGATGTGAGTGCGCATGCCCAGCTCGTGTTGTTAGGGTGATACGTGTTTCCGTCGTCCATTTTGTATCAAGGGGGCCGCCATCTTTGTTTCTATGGTGGCACGTGGTTGCAATGTGACCCAAAGGCTTATTATAGGGCTAAGAGGTCTGTAACAGGCATGTTCGATTGACTGGGAGTATGTTCTGGAACGACTTCCCCGTATAATTACCCAAATGAGCCCGAGAATGGCCGTAAATCACCGGAAAGTATTTTGTTTAACCGAAATGGACGTGTTTAGAGTAGCACGTAGTGCTATAGATTTTTAAAAAGTCGTGTTCGATTGAAAGGGAGTATTTATGGCTCTACATAATTACCCAAATACACTCGACAATCCCTTCAAATCACCAAAATCCACCCCAAAACTACCGAAATGGATTTGGTAAAGCCTCAGTTTGTTTTATGAAGGCTCGAATTTTGTTATTCCGGGTCAAAATCCTCGTTTTACCTCTGTTTCGTGTCTATCAGCACACGCAGCACATCAGCAAATGCAAAATGTGCCAATATGTGCCTGTGTGCAAGTGCACAATGTGCGCACAAAACATGCAGCACATGCGCACATACGGGTATTTGAGGACTAGTGGGGACCAGTGTTTGAGGATCAGTGCTTGGGAATCAGTGTTTAGGGGGGACTATTAGGGACCAGGCTTTGAGGACTAATGGGTACCAATGTTTGGGGACCAGTGTCAGAAATATTGTCTAACCACCGTCTCTTATCTCAGTACTAAAGTTTCTGCTACCAACTGTGTTACCGTTTGCAAACAAGATCTTGGCTTATTCCTCCGCTCCTCTAAATCTACCCCAAACTACCGTGAGATGTGATTGTACACAATGTGCAAATAGCACATGTAGCACATGCAAAATGTGCCAATATTTGCCTGTGTGCAAGTGCACAATGTGCGCACAAAACATGCAGCACATACGCACATACGAGTATTCGAGGACCAGTGTTTGGGGCCCAGTGTTTGGGGAACTAGTGATTACCAGGCTTTGGGGACCAGTGGGACCAATGTTTGGGGACCTGTGATGTATGTTGGGGGGGGGGGGGGACTAGTAAACAAATAACATTGGCTCCTAGCTCCTGTGTGGCTCCTATACAGCTACTGCACAGGTAGCCTTTCCAACAGCTTACATCTTGGGAATGCCTTTATAAGAATCCCTTTTGGAAAACACCTGTGGCTATAGAATCCCTTTTTGGTCGCATGTGCCTATGTGCTAGGGCACATTGTGTCACAATGTGCCCTAGCACATTGACACATGCTTTATGTGCCAATATGTGCTTATGGGAAAAGGCACAATGTGCCCTAGCACATAGGCACATATGGGTATTTGAGGATACCTATGGCCTGGTATTGTATTATTTGAGGATACCTTTATAGGATACCTTCTGGAGAACCACTTTTTTGTCATATGTGCTTATGTGAAAAGGCACAATGTGACACAATGTGCCTTTTCACATGAGCACATATCGGCACATAAAGCATGTGCTTATGTGATAGGGCACATTGTGACACAATGTGCCCTAGCACATAGGCACATACGTCCAAAAAGGGATTCTATAGCCACAGGTGTTTTCCAAAAGGGATTCTTAAAAAGGCATTCCCAAGATGTAAGCTGTTGGAAAGACTACCTGTGCAGGAGCTGTATAGGAGCCACACAGAAGCTAGGAGCCAATGTTATTTGTTTACTAGTCCCCCCCCCCCCCAACATACATCACAGGTCCCCAAACACTGGTCCCACTAGTCCCAAAGCCTGGTAATCATTAGTTCCCCAAACACTGGACCCCAAACACTGGTCCTCGAATACTCGTATGTGCGTATATGCTGCATGTTTTGTGCGCACATTGTGCACTTGCACACAGGCACATATTGGCACATTTTGCATGTGCTACATGTGCTATTTGAACATTGTGTACAATCACATCTCACGGTAGTTTGGGGTGGATTTAGAGGAGCGGAGGAATAAGCCAGGATCTTGTTTGCAAACGGTAACACAGTTGTTAGCAGAAACTTTAGTACTGAGTTAAGAGACGGTGGTTAGACATTATTTCTGACACTGGTCCCCAAACATTGGTACCCATTAGTCCTCAAAGCCTGGTCCCCAATAGTCCCCCTAAACACTGATCCCCAAGCACTGGTCCTCAAACACTGGTCCTCAAATACCCGTATGTGCGCATGTGCTGCATGTTTTGTGCGCACATTGTGCACTTGCACACAGGCACATATTGGCACATTTGTGCTGATGTGCTGCGTGTGTTGATAGACACGAAACAGATGTAAAAGGAGGATTTTGACCCGGAATAACAAAATTCGAGCCTTCATAAAACAAAATGAGGCCTTACCAAGTCCATTTCGGTAGTTTTGGAGTTGATTTTGGTGATTTGGAGGGATTGTCGGGTTTATTTGGGTAATTATGTAGAGCCATAAATACTCCCTTTCAATCGAACACGACTTTTTAAAAATCTATAGCACCACGTGCTACTCTAAACACGTCCATTTCGGTTAAACAAAATACTTTCCGGTGATTTACGGCCATTCTCGGGCTCATTTGGGTAATTATACAGGGAAGTCGTTCCAGGAAATACTCCCAGTCAATCGAACATACCTGTTACAGACCTCTTAGCCCTATAAGAAGCCTTTGGGTCACATGGCAACCACGTGCCACCATAGAAACAACAAAGATGGCGGACCCCTTCATACAAAATGGACGACGGAAACACGTATCACCCTAACAACACGAGCGGCGCATGCGCACTCACATCACCCATCACCATGACAATTACGTCACAAAATGGCCGCCCACATGGGTTACCATGACAACCACGTGATACCCATAATACATTGCGGTATGACGTCACTTGCGGGGTCCCCCAAATAGGGGACGTCCAGACCCTGTCCTACTACTAACAGCGCTAGTATGAAAACATAAACACGAAGAAATTCCTTTTGGTAAGATTTAAACACCAGAACAGATGTACCGGTTATGTTCCTATTTTTGTTCTTCTAATGAAAAATACCGTAATGCTTCAAAGATTTAAGGCATACCCAGAATTGCGTTTGCTTTGATACATATCACAGAAAGAGATATGAATGATAAAATTCTGTATTTAAATTAAAAAGAGCCAGGCCAGTTTGCCGCGTGGTTTATTTGGTTTCTATGTCGCTCATGGTACTATATATAAAATTTAGTAGAAATCGAGTAAATATTTAGTTCATTGCAATGGAAATGGGGTGGAGATAAAATGAAGTTGTTGCACTGTTAGTTTTTTTTCTGCTCCACTCACAGTCCTAACTTTGAAATAGCAGAAAAATCCACCATTAATTAAGCTATCATGTAAGGGAGCAGGCGATTGCTACGGATCAACGTGATTTGAGTATCGAGAGGTTTGTCCAGTCACTGAATAAGTTGTGAGCATAAATAAAAAAATCATTTCAATTAAACCCGAGGGTAGACCCAATGGCCCAGTGCGTTGATCTCCCAGAGCATTTTGTGCTCAGATACCAAATTTAGTTAAAATAGGCCCAGTAGTTTGCCCCTTGCAAGGGAGTCGCACCGGTTGTGCTGTGGGTGTGACGTGACACGGTCATTGTCCCAACAGATCGAATTCCCGAACCAATATGGTTTCATACACCAAGTATGGATGAAATCGGCCCAGTAGTTTGCCAGTTGCTATGACATCGGGTCGATTGCTATTGGAGTTATGCAACATGGCCAATAACCCAATAGGTTGAATTCGTAGTGTATTGTGGTTCCACATAACAAATCGGGTAAAATCGGTGTAGTAGTCTGCCCGTTGCTAGGGAGTCTCTTTGGTTATTATGGCACGCGACATGATTAATGGCCCAATGGGTCGACCTCCCAAAGAATTATGGGCTCAGATACCAAATTTGGTTAAAATAGGCCCAGTAGTTTGCCCGTTGCTAGGGAGTCGCGCCGGTTGTTATGGGTGTTACGTGACATACATTGGGAAGTCGACCCTGTTCTGGTGTTTAAATCTTACCAAAAGGAATTTCTTCGTGTTTATGTTTTCATACCAGCGCTGTTGTGTCCCACAAGTACATGGTAATAATAAGATAATAACGAGGTTAATGACACGAAATAAACTCATCTTCAGACCACTGAAATATACACGAAGCCACATTTGTATCAACACGGTGGAGTGGAGAATCTCTGCCATTTTCCCATCGCCCTTTTTTGCATAGCATTACTATAATTTTCTTGTTTTATTTTCTACTGATGTCATGGGTGTTTCCTCAACAATCACTTGATACTTAGTTGGATCTTCCTCGCTCATCCAATAATTTGAAAACAGATAACTTTGTCGAAAATCGACTTTCATGACGATAAAAGATGCTCCTTTTTTCATGTAACACTGACCCATAGGTGTAAATGTGTCGCAACCGTATCGCAATCCGAGCGAAAAAGAAGACCGCCTTGCTACCAGTGCCGTATGATATCTATTTGGCACTACGGCTGGTTGGTTCGTTTTCTTTGATTTGTCAAAGAAAATGCTTAATGAACCGGAAAGAATTTTTCATCTGATTAACATTCAGACGGGATGGAGAGCTACTCTATAAAGACTGAAGATTTAGAGGGGGAACTGCAGCGGGGGAGGAGCTTTATAAGGGATAGGGTGCTTGATGATTGTATTAGAAACTGGCGAGCTGGAATTTGGACCAAGAGTTGTTTAGACGGGTTATATAAAAAGGATGCGCCAGCTTTTGAGGAGTACCTGGACGGATCGTTTGGGGGTCATTGTTGTTCAAAGTGAGATCCAAGTCACTGGAGCTGAGGAGGAGAAACGGGAAAGGCGAGGAAATATTGTGCCAAATGTGTGACTTCGGTGTAACGGAGACTCTGGAACATTTCATTATAGAATGCCCCAAATATTTGCCAAGAAGAACAAGGCTCTTTGGGAAACTAATGGAAAAAATAGGATGGAAACATGAAAGATAATTGGATGAGGACAAGGGTAAATTTTATAGTTGGGGAAGGGGTTTTTTGAGTTTTTGAATGAATGCTGGGAGATTATGAGGGAAAGTGGGGTAGGAATACCCCGGCGGGGCACTGGGTTAATGTAGGCCTCCTCGTTAGAGGACCGCGACAAATCAGCGGAAGGCCGAAGATTTATTATTTTAGATTCGCAAGGCTGTTTGTACGACGTCCCAATATGCCTACAAAACGTCATTCGAATGGGTTGGCACATGGATGCACTTGAACACATGGAGATGGCATCCCGATTTTCATCGTGACTGCCTGCCTTCCAACCCGCCTGCCTGCCCGACCCACTGCCCGAGTATCTACCAGCCCTCGCCGAACCGTTCGCCCAACGAACCACAGATACCCCACCCACTTACCCGCCCACCCTATACAGCAGACCTGATGATAAACAAGAGGCCCAACGGAGCCTGAAGCACTTACCTTGAACAGAACCCGATATAAACCGAGGCCACTACATTAAGAAATCAATCTCCATAGGATCCATTGTCAATCCATGAACCCTCAGTAGTGACTAAAATAGTCCGAGCATTATGCCTCTCCTTCAGTTAATCATAATGTTCAAAGTGGAGCTCCTCTACGGAGCCCCTTTGATATACGACCTATGTGGATTAATCATAGTTACACACCTCTCGAAGTTACTTAATAAACATGGCTCCTTATAAAATTGACTTGGAACTAAGTTTCTATTTTTAACACGCATCGAATCCCAGAATTCTGTTCTGAATAGTGAACAAGAGATGTTGTATACCAAATATGAAAGGATTCTATCTGGTGGATCTGAAGAAGATTTTTAAATAAATTTCCTTATATTGCACTAAGTTAAAATTTGGGCTACCATAGGGAGCCAACATATGAACCTAGAGACCCAATTTGAAGAAACTTGAATCTGACCCCCCCCCCCCCCCCCCCCCACCCCCCCCGAGATGCTGTATACCAAATATGAAAGAATTCTGCCTGTGAATCCGAAGATGATTTTTAAGGACATTATCTCATTTTGCAAGAAGTTAAAATTCTTTATCCAATTGGGAACCTAAATATTAACCCTGGTTCTCAGTTTGAACAAACTTGAATCTGATCACTCAAGAGATGCTGTATACGAAATATGAAAGGATTCTGATTGGTGGATCTGAAAAAGAAGATTTTTAAAGTAATTTTCTCATATTGCACTAAGTTAAAATCGCGCTCCTCTATTGAGCCCAAATATACTATTCAAAAAAGGAGGGGATATTTGATAAAAGTGAGATACATGAAGAAATATATTTATATTTTCATAAAAAGACAGTTGAGGCATTACACTGTGCCATCTGGTTCAAAGATTTCAACGACAGTTGGGTGTCTGACAAGCACACATTCCACTCACTGAGCTGTAGAAGAATAGACGGTCGGTCAGAGAATTTACCACATACAGTCCAAGACCTCAATACCTTGTAAATCCTCCTCGGTTCGCGAGACAAGTGTGGATCCGACGTGGTATACTCCTCACCAACCGTCCAATATCAGCTTGACTGATGTTATTTCATTATTCCTGGAGTGCAGAGGCGAGTTCCTGGACAATGGTAGTTGGCTGTTGGCGTTGTCGCAGGCGCCTGCCAAGCATATCCCAGACGTGATCGTTTGGTGAAAGTTCTGGACTTAGTGCTGGTCAAGGCTGTGTACTCTTGCATTGTCATCTTGAAAAATGAACCGACGGTTGTGACGTCGCGCAAATGGCATCACATGAGCTGCTAACATGTTGTCGCGGTAGTACTGCCCTGTGACACGCCCTTGGATGACATCTAATACTGTTCTTCTTGTCATGGTTATGCCTCCCAACACCAAAACCGATCCACCACCAAAACGATCGTGCTGTCTAACGGTTACGTGATGGTATCGTTCGTTCCGCCGCCTCCACACTCTGTTTCGCCTGTAGTGGAAATCGAGAGTGAACTTCGATTCATCGGAAAACATGAAGTTGCTCCACCGACTATCGTTCCTTCGCAGTCGTGCTCCATACCAATTACGCGTTGTTGCGATTTGACATTCAGTCACACATGGAATTATTCGAGGTCGTCGAGCGTACAAATTCCAGCCGTGTAGGGGATTTCGGATAGTCTGACCACTGACGCGCACATCTGTCGCTCGGTGCAGCTGCTGTCCACTTTTTGAGGCACTTTGATGGCGGTTAATAGTATATTTTTGTTACAGCCTAGTAGTAATTAGCCGGCCGCTGATTTGCCGCGGTTCTCAGGTGAGAATGATTTTATTTGCCCTGTACTCCCAAATGCCTCCCTATCTCCACGGCTCTACTCTCCTCCCAACTCTCCGAGACGAACTGTTTGATGTCCTCCCCAACACTATTCTCCCGCATCTCTCCGATAAGCATACCAACCCTCTCCTTTGCGTCATCCACTAACCACATGTCCTTTATTCTCCCATCACACTTCCCCATTATACGCCCGGTGAATCTTATTCTGTTAGACTGGTATTTTGGGCATTCTAATAGAAAGTGTTCTAGGGTCTCCACTACGCCTAAATTACACATTTGACACTCCTTTTCACTGTTGTTCCTACTTTTCCACCTAAGCTCCAGCGACTGCGCCCTCATCTTGAACAACAGTACCCCCTCCCCCAATGTGCCATCAAGGTACTCTTCAAAATCTGGCTTTTCTTTATTATGCAGGCCACCCAAAGACCTACTTGCTTTGACCCCCCTCTCGCCAATTCGGGTTACAATCAACCATGTCTCTTTCTTTGATGATTTTTATATCCTGGGTTGCGGTCACTTCTAAGTCAGATATCTCCCATAGTTCAATATTGACTACCTCGGGAGCGCGGTGGCTCAGTAGGTAGAGATGCAGGTCCGGAAACCGCGTTGTGTCCTTGGGCAAGACACTTAACCCTCTTTCAACCCGGTGCGCATAAATGTTTGCGTGAAGAAAAAATTGGTAGTGGACGAGCAGACGATGTAAAGAGCAAAAAATCTGAAGCGAGGCTCGGCAATAATTTAATCCAGCAGCTCGACAGAGCTGTTGGATTAAATTTTTACTGATCCTCCCAACCAACCAGACTGGTTTCGCCCATTTCGCCGTTGACGGTTTTGACTGAAATGATACCTTCCAGGGTGTCAGTGTTGATAGGGTTAATTCCAGTTGTCCACGTGGGGACACGGTGGTGTTGTGTACTAAGGCGTACTGCACGTCAATGGTGCACTTGTCTCCAGCCAATGCCAACCCTGCTTGTGAAGAGTTAGTGCGTTGGGGAGTCTGACAGTTGCTCGCTGTTGATTGGAGGTTCTCTCCGGATACTCCAGCTTCCTCCACCTGTAAAACTGTCCGACACGAGGTGACCCTGGCTGTCGAAAGTGTCGTTAACTCTGCCCCAATAAATAAATAAATAAATAAATAAATAAATAAATAAATAAATAAATAAATAGACTACCTCATTGGTCTATCCACCCCGTCTTTGTGTTTGGAACAAGTATTTGGACCATCGTCCGTCGGGCAGATTTACCAAGTAGTATGCCCAAGGACTGAATAATTGCTGAACTTCCATAGTAGTACCAAATGGATTCGCATATTATTCGGTCGACAAAGTTTTATAAAATTAAATCATCCAGGGTGTCACAGTTTAACTAGGGTTAATTAAATCATAAGAGTATTTACTGTGTATAAATTCTTTAATAAAATAGCTCCCTATAAACAATGGATTATAACAAAATTGTTCTTTGGCGAATGCTTGAAATAATTAGGATCACTACGCAAGCAAGATTATCGTATGATCTGCAAAACACTTTTTTACATAAGACATGTCAGAATATGTTTTAAAAAAACATTTGTTTCAATCTTGTGAAGATTGTATTCAGTCCCTTGATCGAGAAATATGTACACCGCGGCTGAAGATTTATTCTATAAATTTATCATTGAAAGAAGGAGTTACTTGGAGGTATTTTCCTGAACATCAGTTAATCACGTGGCAATGAAAAGCTATACTTAGTATCTCGTGCGAACGAGATAATTATCTCGTGCGCACGACTTATTATCTCGTTCGCACGACTTAGTATCTCGTGGGAACGAGATAATTATCTCGTGCGCACGACTTATTATCTCGTTCGCACGACTTAGTATCTCGTGGGAACGAGATAATTATCTCGTGCGCACGACTTATTATCTCGTGTGCACGACTTAGTATCTCGTTCGCACGACTTAGTATCTCGTGCGCACGAGATAATTATCTCGTTCCCACGAGATACTAAGTCGTGCGAACGAGATAAAAAAAATATTTCCTAGGTCCTAAACCAGCCACGTGGCAATGAAAAGCTATACTTAGTATCTCGTGCGAACGAGATAATTATCTCATGTGCACGAGATAATTATCTCGTGCGCACGACTTATTATCTCGTTCGTACGACTTAGTATCTCGTGGGAACGAGATAATTATCTCATGCTCACGACTTATTATCTCGTTCGCACGACTTAGTATCTCGTGGGAACGAGATAATTATCTCGTGTGCACGACTTATTATCTCGTTCGCACGACTTAGTATCTCGTGGGAACGAGATAATTATCTCGTGTGCACGACATATTATCTCGTTCGCACGACTTAGTATCTCGTGCGCACGAGATAAAAAAAATATTTCCTAGGTCCTAAACCAGCCACCGTACAATAAGGTTTTCGTGGGGGAAAACCATTTGGGAAATGGTGGGTCTGCCAAGTATCACATACGGTACGGAAGTGGTACCCCTAAACCAGACGGCCGTAAAGAGCTTGGAAATCCTGCAGAACGATGCAGGCCGATGGATAACGGGGTCGAGTAATGCCGCAGCGCTAGAAGCAATCAGGGGTGAGCTTGGGTGGATGAGGATCAAGGACAGGATAGACCTGTTGAAACTCGGTTATCTTAATTATTTGGTAAATCTCCCAGACAGCCGATTGTGTAAAGTAATGTTCCTGAGAATTTTCAACTCAAATATAAAGACGGGGTGGATGGTCCAAGTGAGGGAGCTAGTAGAGAACTACTCATTGGAGATCTCGGACCTGGACGCTGGGGCCAACCAGGGTAAAAAATCGTCAGAGAAAGGGTCATGGAGGATTGTAACCGTAATTGGCGAGAGGGGGTCAAATCAAAGAGGTCTTTGGGTAGCCTGCGTATTAAAGAGAAGCCAGGCTTTGAAGAGTACCTTGATGGCACCTTTGGGGGGTCACTGCTGTTCAAGATGAGGTCGCGATCCCTGGAGCTGAGAGGAAAAATTGGGAAGGACAGTGAAAGGGAGTGCGAAATGTGTAATTTGGGCATGGTGGAAACCCTGGAACACTTTCTTCTAGAATGCCTGAAGTACCAGTCTAAAAGAATAAGATTCACTGGGAGTATAATGGGGAAGTGGGATGGAAGAATGAAGGACATATGGTTAGGGGAGACTCAAAGGAGAGGGTTAATATGCTAATCGGAGAGATTGGGAAGAATGGAGCAAGGGATGTCATCAAGCAGTTCGTCTACGAGTTTTGAGAGGAGAGGAGAAGCATGGGAATAGGGAGGCAGTTGGGAGTACAGGGGTAACCAAGGCCTTCTCGTCCCCGAACCGCGACAAATCAGCGGCTGGCCAAAGTGTTATTATTATTATTATTTCTCCGAATCATTTAATTGTTCAAATTCTTTGTTTTCTTTTATAATTTCTTCGAACCCCATTTCCCTAATTTCGACATATGCCTCACAATACATAACTCTCTATTTCACCGGTATCGCACACTTGGCATGTCCTATCATTTAGGTGCATTGGGGGTTGTTTATGCCCACCCTTTTCTATTGCTAAATTATGGTTATTAACCCTATGTTTAGTAAACAGTTCACAGGCCTGTCGAGATCTGATGATTTTTAGATAAGGTTGAAGCTAATTGATACATTCTTAACTTATTACTGCCTATCATTTTGTCATCATTAAACATATCTTTAATAAATCTTTCTCTATGCTGAGATTCTAGTACATCTTTCGGGCATTTTCCACTACTATTGTTTAACGTATTAGCATCGGAAACTTTGATATTGTAACGAGATAACTGATTTATCCACGTTTTCAGAAGTTTACATTTGAGTGACTCCTTGAATGAGTTGGAGAGTATGTTATCGCCAGCAATTTTGGCTAATTTATCGACATATTTATGGAGATGTGAGACAGCATCGTTCAAAATAGGATATCTACCCAACCCTCCTTGTCTTGTGTGATTAGATGCTTTTCTATTCAACATTAATATTTGTTTACAACATTTAAAGTGGACTTCTTCACAGGCTGTAGTGTCAGCAAAAGGAGTATTTAGGCCTGGGGACCATATCTTGTGATCATATAATAACATAGGCTTAATTAATTTATCAAAAAGTTTATATTTCACATCAAGAGTTAAGCCAAGTGACTTTCTGAGAAAATTTGTAAGGAAAACATTGCTTTCGATCCTTTTGTACTTAAATTCTCTTGAACTTGTTTTGTGTTTCCATTGTATGTGAATTCAAGACATAAGTATTTATATTGATCCACGATATCTAATTTCACTGTTCCAATACAAAACTTAGGATCTTTTCTATCTTTTCTATTTTTGAACATCGTGCATTTTGTTTTATTAATATTGATCTAAATTTGTTTTTATCCACATAATGTTCTAACTTCTGAACACATTTACTCAATCCAGCTGGAGACTGATAATATTACCAAGTCATCGGCAAAAAGTAGGTGATTGAGTCGTTCTCCATTCACAATAACTGGTGAACAGGATTCATCAAATATGTCATCAATAAAAAATTTGAAAAGAGTGGGGGATATAGAACATCCTTGTCTAACACCCGCAGTTGAGAGTAAAGGTGGTCTCAATCCAACAGAAGTATTTATATAATAGTAACTGGACTCATAAAGAGAGCTAAGAATTTTGAGGACTTTCACACCAATGACTTCATTTTCTCAAAATGTAACGAACAATCCACCGAATCAAATGCTTTCTTGAAATCAACAAAAGCCACGTATATTAACGACCAATCTACCGAATCAAATGCTTTCTTAAAATCAACAAAAGCCACGTATATTGGTTTCTTCTCTTCTTTATATTTATTTGCCAATGTGCGCAAAATGAATAATATAATAATAACACTTTGGCCGGCCGCTGATTTGTCGCGGTTCTCGTATGAGAAGGCCTTGGTTACCCGCGTTCTACCAACTGCCTCCCTATTCCTACGCTTATTCTCTCCCCCCAACAATCGGAGACGAACTGCTTAATGACATCCCTTGCCCCATTCTTCCCAACCTCTCCGATTAGCATATTAACTCTCTCCTTTGAGTCGCCCCCTAACCACATGTCTTTCATTCTCCCATCCCACTTCCCATTATACTCCCCGTGAATCTTGTTCTTTTAGACTGGTATTTTGGGCATTCTAGAAGAAAGTGTTCCAGGGTCTCCACCACGCCCAAGTTACGCATCTGGCACTCCTTTTCACTGTTTTCCCCAATTTTTCCCCTCAGCTCCAGGAATCGCGACCTCAGCTTGAACAACATTGACCCCCAAAGGTGCCATCAAGGTACTCTTCAAAACCAGGCTTCTCTTTATCACGCAGGCCACCTAAAGATCTCTTTGATTTGATCCTCTCTCGCCAATTACGGTTACAATCCTCCATGACCCTTTCTCTGACGATCTTTTTACCCTGGTTTGCCCCAACGTCAAGGTCCGAGATCTCCAATGAGTAGTTTTCTACTAGCTCCCTCACTTGGACCATCTACCCCGTCTTGATATTTGAGTTGAAAGTTCCCAGGAACATTACTTTACACCATCGGCTATTGGGGAGATTTACTAAATAATTAAGATAACCGAGTTTCAATAGGTCTATCCTGTCCTTGATCCTCATCCACCCAAGCTCACCCCTGATTGCTTCTAGCACTACGGCATTACTCGACCCTGTTATCCATCGGCCTGCATCGTTCTGCAGGATTTCCAAGCTCTTAACAGCCGTCTGGTTTAGGGGTACAACTTCAGTACAGTATGTTATACTTGGTAGACCCACCATTTCCCAAATGGATTTCCCCACGAAAACCTTATTGAAACTGTTTCTCCCTATAAGTTTTATTTGGTTAAGGATTCGCTTCCCCTTCAGAATCAATTTAATTGTGTGGTTTCGGTAGATGCCTCTTCCTGTGATGTTTATATTTACCCCAGGCACTCATAGTCACTAGTCTCTCCTACACTAAGAAGTCTGCTGCTACCTTCCGGAATGCAGAACTCCCCCACTCTCCACCTTCGAGTGGGGTCTACTTTGCGGCCCACAGGTATAACTTTGCTCTTGCCTTCATTAAGTTCGAGTCTCCATTTGCTCCCATGTTTCCCAACAATTCCCAGCATTTTTACTAGCCCCTCTTCGCTTCCTGACACTAGCACCATATCGTCTGCAAAAAATAGCCCTGGGATCTTCAAGTCACCAACTGCAACCCCCTCGTCGCTATGCAGGAGCTCATCTCCTAAACCTTTGATGTACAATGCAAAAAGAATTGGCGAAAGGATACACCCCTGTTTTAGGCCTATCTCCACTTCACCAGCAGTGGTATATTTGGGATCATTGTACCACTTAAAACCACTAAGTAGGATTCCCAAAATTTGCATTCGCACTCATCTGGGGAGAAGCCCTTGCAATTGTAATAATACAACAATAGCTACTGAAATTATGCATACCAACAATCGAGCTCTAATTTCCCCATGAATTGAATTCATCTAAATCGTTCAAAGAATGCAGACCTTATCGAGAACAATTACCCACAATGTAAGTAGTTGGATTAACCAGATCCTGGTAGCCTCGCCAATTTGTAACAGGGTGGGGTGAACGACTCCCCAGGTGCTAGAACCTTGGCCAAAATCCAGTTGTTATATTTTATCCATGGTTCGCTAGTTGACCCAGATCCTCACGAATCTGAAGAACAACAGGGAGATTTCGGCCAGGGTTCTAGCCCCTGGGGAGTCATTCACCCCACCCCACAGGCACTCGACGTATTATCGGAGTTTATCAATTTTAATAAAATATATATTATATTATCAATACTAAAAAAAAGTAAAGGTATGACACTTCCCAGATCGAAATTTTCAACAATCTCTCAAATAGCGAATACCTCATCGATCTCGCTCAAATAAACGACAAAATGTTGTGTAATTCACGGAGCCACTCAGATTTCGAGCCCAAGATTGACGAAATTTGACCTTTATTCGCATTTATTTCACTTTTTATCGACTGAAACGATCGAGACGTCTATCCACGACCATTCAATTCCGGTACACAAGCAAATTTAAGCTATGAATTCAACGCCGCGCGTTCATTGGTCAATTTAAAATTCAACACATTATTTTTCACTCTAAGTATAACTCCAAGTCAACAATGAAAACGTGCTCATTTTATACTGAAGTTCATTCGAAGATGTCGCTTTCAGAAATTGCAATTGCTGCTGAAAAAGGCCACAATATTATAATAACCGGACAGGCTGGAATGGGAAAACATTTTACCTGAATAAGATCAACATTGGACTGACACATATGAACAAAAACGTTTACACACTGTCACTGGGTACAACAGGTATGGCATTGGCAAGCACAAATTTGCCTCGCGGTTCAATGACTGTTCACAGATTTTTTGTTTTGGCGGACGACAGATTTTCTGACGCATATTTAATACAGAAAATCAAGTTTGATGACAATTATCATGATGTAAAAGAGAGGATGTTGTCCACAGATGTGATTATTATCGACGAAGTATCTATGCTTTCCCTGAAAGTATTTCGACAAATAGACACACTTTGTAAGGAGACAAGAGGGAATCACCGAAATGCTTTTTGAGGTATTCAGATGATTTTATTTGGAGATTTCTAACAGCTGCGACCGGTACCCAATGTGAATTTTAATGACCCAGGAGACATCATCATATCTGCAGAAGAACTTAGATTTCATGTGTTTAAGCTGACCACTGTGCATCGACAATCTGAAGGAAAATGAACAATTCAATTTGAAACATCCTGCAAAGGGTTTATTGAATATAATCTAAACCCCGAAGGAATGGATTTTCTCAAAGAACCTAAGTCTCGACATTTTATGAGTAGAAAGAACAAAACACCTAAATTTCAGCTAATGGGCCCCTTCCCTTGTATCTATCAAGAGGTCTGCAGAGAGCACAGGCACTCGACGTATTATCAGATTTAATCAATTTTAATTTTATTAAAATTGATAAACTGTGATAAAACGTCGAGTGCCTGTGGCAGAGAGCAGACTGAAAATTTGATTCAGTTTGCAATTTTGGCAATAAATGTAAGATGCGCTGTCACTGATAAACAGTCAAATGCGCGTAAACAATGTGGGATGTAAATGTTTTGTATGTATGTGTGTGTGGTGGGGGTGCGGTGGCTCAGTAGGTAGAGGTGCTGGCCGCAAGCCGAGAGGTCTTCGTTTCGAATCCCACCTGCGGAAATCGCGTTGTGTCCTTGGGCAAGGCACTTCACCCCCATTGCCCATGTGGGGCACGGTGACGCTGTGTAGTAAGGCGTACTGCACCTCGATGGTGCACCTGTATTCAACCAATGCTAACCCTGCTTGGTTCATTCCCACTAGACCAATTCCCTTTAGACTAATTCCCCTTAGACCAACTCATGCGTTCTACTTTTAAAATAATTCTGTATCAATAATTTGATATACTTATAAATATTTATAAATGTATTCATTGTTATTGATATTCAAGCCTGAAAATAAGCAGCCTGTCAGTTGTAGAATGGGGTCCCCAGAGGGGGAATTTGCTGATGCTATTCCATACAGTGGATCAGTTTATCTTCTGGGTACCTCTTTCTGTTTATGTTTGAGACCTTAATTCAGATTGAGGTTCACAGAGGGTAAATTTAGTGATGCTACCCTGCTGTGCAGGGTAGCATCACCAAATTCACCCTCTGGAAACCTTATTTTCAGACGATAGTCTGCTTATTTTCTGGCTTGTTGATACATGTATTTTATAAACTGAAATGTGAAAAACCAATATTTTTTTGTTATGCGTATAAATATTTTTTTTATCAAATAAAGTGCTTATCAGTAAATAAATGTTTTCTTAATTATCCTTAATCAACCCTTAATCAATAACAGTATGTAGTTGGTCTGAGGGGAATTGGTCTTTTGGGAATTGGCCTAAAGGGAAATGGTCTAGTGGGAAGACACCCCCTGCTTGTGTGGAGTTAGTTTTTTGGGGAACTGACAGTTGCTCGGTGGTTCTCTCCGGGTACTCCGGCTTCCTCCACCCGTAAAACTGTTGAGGTCAAGATTAGCCATTGTGCAGAAATATGTGACCTTAAACACCAATAAATAAATAATAAATAAATATATGTGTGTGTGGTGGAAATTGGGGGGAGGTGTAGTATTTCCACCCGGTCCCACTAACTAATTATTGCTCTTCAAAAAAGACCAAGCAACTTTTCAGCTTATTAACCACAAGAAAATTTCCATTACATTTTTCCCTTGTTTATAATTCCAATCCTTGACAGCCTTTCCTGGGAAGCTCTTGAAGAGAGCTTCCAAAGAAATGATGTCATGGTTCAAATAATATTTGTAATAAGGAAAAAATGAGATCAAAATTTTTAATGTGGTTATCTATCCAGCATCTTATTTCCAGTTTTTCTGTATCAAAATGTTCAGTTTACATGCTGTATAACAAAAGAAAAATCAAAAGTTTCATACTCATCCAATAATTTGTATATGGGAGGGGGATATACCAGCGGAGAGTTTTGCTGTGTGGGGATTGAATCTTTTTAATCTGTAGTCCTAACCTATCCATACCTAAAATCCTTTCTTGGAAAGCTTTACACAAATATTACAAGTTGTTCATATTAATTTGAATGAAAACACTGTTTAAAGTGTTCAGTTCATTTTTCCAGCTGCTATAATTTGTGATTATATGATTCCATGGACATTTTTTCCAAGACTTGTATGTTCATGAACATTTTCTGGCTACCACTTAAAATAATTAATTATAAGCTATTGTGAATGATCTCTCTTTCTCTTAAATACCAGATTATGACACTAAATCTTGATAAAAAAAGAGCTTTCTAAGACTAACTGTCAGGGAACGGTGGTATTAATGAAGAGGAACCATATCAGAAAGATATTTCATACAAGGAATTCCACGTTTGCATTTGCAACTAGTTTTGTAAGTTGCTGTACATGTAGAGTGGAGTCCTTTGAGTCTGGTGTGGAATGAAATGTCTTTGGATTAATTGTCATTGGTGTGAATAGATTACATAAGCATTATAATTACTGGTGTCGGCCTATATTTCAGATTTCTTCAAAGTTTGAACAGTTTTTACCAAAATGTGTTTGTTTCTTGGGCCCCTCCCAATCAATGGTGCTTGTAGAATACAGTCAGAAAAACATGAAATAATAAAATTGACTTAAAAATGCAACATGTGCTATTCATCATTCAAACTTTAATATATTTTCAGTTTTTGTTTCATAAAACAGTTCTTATTGTCCCTCTTTAGAAGGAGCTCATCAAGTTCTTTCCAATATTGGTCATAAGCACTGATTTGAAAGCAAATAATGGAATTCTTCATTTATTCGGGAAAAGTGTGGAAAGGGTTATCCCTCTCTCTCTTGAAAATGGTACTGGCAGCACTCTATAAACTTTACATTTCTGTCAAAAGTCCACTTGAAAAAGGGGAGGGGGCTGGAGGGGGACGGAAAAAACGTCTCACAGCACCAAAAATTCTATAAACCAAAAAATCCTCATGACAAATTGACAAAATATCAGTTTATTTATTTGTGTTAGAAGTAAATTGTAGGGTGAAAATATCTCCTGGGTTTTTCTCTCTTTAGTGATAATAATTAATTCCAACCTTCACATCATTTTTGGGGTAACTCTCGGAAAGAGTTTCCCAAGAAATGATGTGAAATGTAGAAATAATCTCATGCTGCAACCAGCTGTTTCCAATTTCCCTTTTATAATTTCTGAAAAAAGTATGTCAGGGTTTTTTGCCTTGAGTTTTTTGTTCACATTGTTGTTGCTTTGGAGACTTTTGGCATGCAAACCTCATTCCTTAAACACCGTAAAATGGCCCATGCAACTGCCCACCCCTTTCAAATATGTCAATCACACTACCAGCAAAAGAAGCCTTAGTTTAGCACGATATTGCTCATAAATAATTGTTTTGTTGCAATTTATTAGAAAGTGACTGTCGGTGCTCTCCAATAAATTGTAACAAAATATTTTCATATTAATAAATTTTTCTTCTGCTGAGACAGAAACAAATTTGTGCAAACATTATAAAGCCACAAAAGAGGCCTTCAGTACTTTTCAGTAGAGCCCTGATAGTGGCTTCTTGCACTCAATAAGTCAACTGGCTGAGTGCTGGAAGCCACTAAATCATGGCCTTACTGAAAAGTGCTGAAAGACACTATAGTGGCTTTGCAATCCCTGTAAGGTGTCGCTATTTTTCGGAAAAAATAGAAAGTGTATTCGAATGAAATATTTTATTTTCCATTATTGGACAGTGCCAATGGACACTCTCCAATAAATGAAAAGAAACTATTTGAAATAATAAATATTTACAGAAAAAACAACATAATTGTTCGAGTGAACTTTTTCAGAGAAAAAAAATGTCTTGTCTCAAAACATCATTTGAAATTGAAAAACACAGCACTGGACCAATTAAATAATTTTATCATGTGCAGGGGATAAAAAATTAAATTTAATCAAGTTTCATTATATCAGTCTAGACAAAATTTATCTATCTAAGTTTTTCTCTTGGTTTTTACTTTATTTTCAGAGGCATTTATAAAAACAATACATGAACTTAGGGTCAGATTTGTAAAGAGACTGAAGATTTACTTGTGAAGTTAAAAAGGCCATTGTCACCTGAATACCCCCCCCCCCCCCCAACCCCCCACACCCATCATTGCTTGTGATTTCAGCATCACCATGAATATCCAGGCACTTTGGAAAGGTGACCCGTCATAGAATAAGCCTTGGTACCCTAATTTCCTCTCTCTGGGCCCACTTTCATGAGGATCTTTGGGCCTCCCCAGGGAAATTTATTTTCCAATATGTCAAAGAATGCAGTTTGCTTAATTCTTGGGCAAGGGTAAAGTGTCCACCATCAATTGCTATTTGGCACAGATAACCACAGGCCATAATTATGTCCCGAGATAACATACCTTTGGAAAAAGATGCCCCCCCCCCCCCCCCCCCGCCAACTAGATCCATCACTCTAACATGCACATACAGTATCAGCTGAAATAAGTTGCAGGATAACTACAAGTAACTTTTGATCCCATTATCCTGTGTTGATAATTCCAGTCCTTGATCTAATTGCAAGAGAATTATGTCAAATAATACAATAATCAACAAAGGAAAAATGTTACTAAAATTCTGTTGTGATTATCCGGCATTATGATCTGCCCACTTGGTTCTGGTTTCTGATAATCTCTCTCCAAGAGTTTTAGAAATATCAGTGCCTGTGTTTGGGGTGGGAAGGGTGAAGGAGAACACTCCTCGCCCCACCCCCCCCCACCCCCCACTCCCTCCAAAGTTTCACTTTCCATGTAAACTACATTTATTTATGGTGATAGTAACTATGTCAATAGAAACTAAGTGAATTTCTGATTCTGTCTATTGGATTCGATTAAGGATTTTTTGTAGTTTGCATGTGGATGACACGCGACCATGCCCTCCCCTACCCTCCCATTCCCACAACACCCAAATTAAAATATCAAAAGCATGACTAGTAATGTTAATTTTAAATAACTGCATATGTTATGTTACCATGACATCATTATTATGGGTTTTGACATTGTTTTTAGATCGAATAAAATATTTTGATTGAAGTCATTTTGTTGTGTCGTCTTGTGTTGTATTGAGTGAAACAAAAACAGACTTTTGAATTTCCCGCAGTTGTGGCTATAAGTAGACGACCAATGAACGCGCGGCGTTGCATTCATTGCTTCAATTTGCTTGTGTACCGGAATTGAATGGTCGTGGATAGACGTCTCCGTCGTTTCAGTCGATAAAAAGTGAAATAAATGCGAATAAAGGTCAAATTTCGTCAATCTTGGGCTCGAAATCTGAGTGGCTCCACGAATTACACGACATTTTGTCGTTTATTTGAGCGAGATCGATGAGGTATTCGCTATTTGAGAGATTGTTGAAAATTTCGATCTGGGAAGTGTCATACCTTTACTTTTTTTTAGTATTGATAATATAATATATATTTTATTAAAATTGATAAACTCCGATAATACGTCGAGTGCCTGTGCCCCACCCCTGTTGCAGATAAACTCATTAGGAATTTCGTCCGCCCCTCCCGCTTTTCCATTCCTTAATTTTTAGATCATCCTTCGCACCTCCACAGTTTTGATTTCGCTGCTCACGAAGTTCGATAGATTTTCCTCGACTCGATTCGGACACTCTGGTGGCTTCCCCATGCCCCATCGCTTATCGTTTACCTTCTCCCAGTGCTTGACTAGTTCTAATGCGATTTGATCTCGCTCTTCTGTAACTTTGCCATCTACTTTAATACTCTGTGGGTTATTCCCTTTGTTACGTTTGTTCACCCATTTCCAAAATACGTTCGAACTCGACCCCCCCCCCCCCACCCCTGCCGTTCTTATCGCCCTAATAAGACTGCTATTTCGCACTCTCCGGTTGTCGTCTTTAATCTTCAATGTTTACTTTATTTCGTGCTTGTTGGTATTCTTCCTTTGCTACCATGGTCTCATTTCTTTCCACCTCCTTAAGTTTTCTACTTCTCCTGTATGCAGCACATTTAGCTTTTCTAACCTTTATGGCCCTTTTCAGTTCTTCGTTCACTTTGTACCCAAGTTCCCGTGTTGGCACCCTAATCTTTCCTACACTTTCCTTCCCCGCCTCCACTAGGCTCGCAACTATAGCGTCGGCCATCTTCTGGACACTGCCCCCCCCCCCCCCCCCCCTTGTGTATGGTTGCAAGCTTTGGTTTCAGTTTTTCTTCGAAATTCGCCCAGTCGGCATCCTTTTTGAGTTCCCAAAACTCCCTGAAGCTTCCTTTGCTTTTATCTAGGATTTTGGCCCTGATCGTCACTGTAATCAAGTTGTGATCACTATCCAACTCCATTTTGCCCTCATCATCCACTTCCACCCCTATCACCTCCCTCCATAAATTCATATCTGTGATAATGTAGTCAATTATTGATTTTCTGTCGTTTCTCTCCCAGGTCCATTTCCCCTTACATCTCACGTCCCTGTTCAGAATGTTCAGACCGAGCTCATTTGTGAAGTTCAACAGCTTCCTTCCATTCCTGTTGACTTTCTTGTCCCCACCCTCTATGCCTTCTTCCTTATCACCTATGTGTCCATTAAAGTCGCCCATCAGAATTATACCGACCCCCTGTTTTCTAGTTCAGTGATATTGGACCTTAGTGTTGAGTATATCGAGTCATTCCACTCAGGTTTACTTCCCTCCACCGCACCGTACACAATCCCAAGGGCAACACTTTTGTTTCTCAGTCTGATCTTTACCCATCCAATTTCTTTGACACCTCAGCTGGGGTGATGATATCTTCCAGATCTGTGATCAGCGACGGTTTTAACTCCGTGAATGCACTGTCAATTGTTCCATGAATCCCAATTGGTCATCGCTTATTAAATCGTTTGAGTTCTAAATACTCATTCAGCCTCACGTTTATTACTTTATTAAATAATTTTCTGAAACTGCTACTCGGCACAATCGGTCTGTAATTGTTAGGATCATGTTGATCACCTTTCTTATAGAGTTTTCATTATGAACTCACTCCAACATACAGGGTAATGACCTGATAATAATATTTGATTAAATAGCTTACAACATCACCTATAATAATTGTAACAATAAGTTTTATAGGATAGTAAATGGACTCATAAAGAGAGCTAAACATTTTGAGGACTTTCCCACCAATGACTTCATTTTCTCAAAAAGTAACGACATTTTCTCAAAAAGTAATCCTGACGTTTCAAAAATGAATAAGTTTTAATAGTTCATTCGGAATGTTATCTACAGTGGATGACTTTTTCTTTTTGAGCTGCCTTTCAGCATCTAATATTTCTCAAGCAGTTATGTGGTCATTGTTTAATTTGATATTTGGCTCCTTAATTGTCAGACTCAGATCTTTCCGGACAAAGTAATGTTTTAAAGAATTCTACAGTTTCAGCTGGATGTAAATAATTGGGCTCTTCTTTCTTAGCACGAAATGTGTTAATAATACTCCAGTATTCAGAAGGATTAGCTGTCTCCGTATTAGATAATTTATCAGAGATATTCATAAAATTCTCTATGCTTACGTTTTGTCTCCCGCTAAAAATGCTTTTTTATAGAGTGAAGTTTAATCAGTAATGTCTTATCATAAGGCCACTTCTTCATCTCATTTACAATATTTGTCATATCTTTTTTAACTGTTTACAGTGTCTATCAAACCAGTGACGTTTTCGTTTTTACCTAAAATTTATCACTTTTGATGAAGCTTATTAATAAACAATATGATTTCATTCGGGTGGCCTTTTCGGTTCCAATGGGATTCGCATAATACTCACTTAATCTGAACTCCATTAATCTTTTTTGAACATAAGGGTCATATAAGGTAGAAATGGCTTTATCTCCACTCTCTTTACACCATTTTGTAACTAAATTATGTTTGCGGTACGGGTATTTTGAAGCTTTCTACTTCGATTACCCTAAAATCGAAATGAACAGTCAGTTGACTGTGATCTGAAAATTCTGTCGGGGTTTTAACATAAAAATAGCTAACATCGGGTTGGTACCTCTTATTTATCAATACATAGTCAACAATACTAGCGCAATTGTAACTGTAGCTTGTATAATTTCCAAGCGAATCTCCAAATTTCCTGCCATTCAGTATTCTCATACCAGACGATTTACATATAGGTAATAATTGTGTGCGAAACGAATTACATTCCTTATCCAAACTTGCCCTATCGTTTCGCAATCAAATGTATAATTATCATGTAAAACTAAATGTAAATCGGCATCATTTGTAACATAATCAGGTCGACCACCTGTCTGTGTGTTAAAATCACCACCAATGATAATCAACTGATCTAATTCTAAATTCACCAGGTCTCGCTCTAGTAACTGAATACTGATTCTCTAGTACTTTATTATTTCTCCAATGAGAAGAATTAAATGGAGGAATGTATGTATATGGAAATGAAAACAATATTGTTTTTTAGACTAAACACCTCTCCATTAAATTCAGACCGCAGCGTTGTTCCATTCAGTCTTTCAACAGATTTGAGATATTTCGTATATTTCGAAAGACAATAAAAAGCTATTGTAACACTTACCAAATTCAATAACTCACCACATGAATTATAATTTAAGTATGATTTATTTACAGATGATCTATTTACAATGAAAGACTGTCTTCAACTGAGAACCCCCAACTCTCTCGCTCCTTCCTCACTTCTTATTTTTCACCTGCCGACCCATTTCCTTCTTTGTTCTAGAACGGAACCTGTACTTTATCTATTATTGCATTTGTCACTGTTCTAATAGCCTCAACCCAAATCTGTCACCTTCAACTCGCATTCCTCTCCATACAACAATCTACAATGTTACATCATCCCCACCCATTTAAGACATGTCTCTGTGTCATTCTGCTACACACACCACTACAGAGAAAAAGTATAGAGTTAATTGTTAATACTCATCAGTTTCATAATCTTGCAAATATACAGGAGGACGCCGTATGCATTGCAGATGAGGGTTTCGACATTCCAATGCTTGACTATTTGCTGAAAGTTCAGCATTTCCAGTCCTTACTGTTGTCGTTTCCTCCATAGACACTCCACCACTGCATTCATTACTAACTGCGGAGCAATCACCAGTTTTGTCATCTTCATCGCTAACTGTGGAATCATCACCGTTTTCATCATTATCATCATCTTCATTGCTATCATCATCTTCCAACATACTATTAGACTCATTCTCAGGAGCTGCAAACTGCTGCTCCCCATCAATACTTTTTTTTAAATCATAAATCTTCGCTGACCCATTGTTTCCAGGGGCTGCTGCTCCAAACAAGCATCCCTTTTCTTGGCTCTAGCATCTTGTTGCTGTACTTGCTCTCTGGCTGTATTTTGTGTACCACTTTTCTGAATACTATTGTCAGGATCTGCCAACTGCTGCTCCACAAGAAAGTCTCTGTCTTTAGATTCTATCTGTGGGTACAACTTCAATCAATTCACATGAACAATTTTTGATTTTCCATTGCTCTTTTTAATTCTGTAATCTACATCTGAAACACTTTCCATTATTGTGTAAGGTTCTGCTCTCTAACATCTTCCCACTGTGACAGCAGGTGTATAAAGCATAACCTTGTCACCAGTTTTAAACATCTGCCCTAGAAGATATTTGTCATAATAGTCTTTTTGTCTTTTTTGTTCTGTACCTAAATTTTCTCTAACTTCAGAAAATGCTGCATTTAGTTTTTCCTTCAGCTGTGAGGCATAGTGTGTTTTCATTTCTGACTGACTTTGCCTTTCCTTGAACACCACATCAATCGGTAATCTTAACTCATGTCCAAATATGGGAAATGCTGGGGTACACCTTGAAGACTCATTCATGCTACTTCGGTATGCTAGCATCAAAAATGGCAATTGCTCATTCCAATCAGTCTTATCTGAATTCACGTTTGCTGAGCACACTTAACTGGTAGAGTGCTAAATTATTTTTGATCATCAGAATTTGTTCACGTCTTTACTTTGTTACAATTTATGGGAGAGTGCCAAGAAGAGGCACTCTCCCATAAATTGTAACAAGGCAAATCCTAACAGACTAAATAATTTCACTTCAAAGGTAAACCGAAGCACATCCACTGAATATGAGGCTTTTAAGCGATGGTACCTGTACTTCAAAGTAAAGCCCAAAAATGGGCTTCCAGCACTCTACCAGTTAAAAGAGTACGATTGAAGCGTTTAACTTGACCATCACATTGTGGATGAAAAGCAGTTGTTCGTTGCTTCTTTGAATTAAACAGTTTACTGACTTCTGCAAATAATTTAGATTCAAACTCTAGTCCTTGATCGGTCAAAATAGAGTAAGGAGCAGCAAATCTACAAATAAAATCTTCGACCAGTCTTGTTGTTACTGTCTTTGCTGTGTGATTTCTTAATGCGTATGATTCGGTCCATTTTGTAAAGTAATCAGAAATTACTAGGATGTATTTGTTACCACGTTTAGTTTTAGGAAGTGGACCTAAAATATTTAAAGCTATCTTCTCAAATGGTTCACCAGCTTTAATCAAAATCATAGGTGCTCTTTTACATTTGCTTAGGTTATGTGTAGATGCACATTTGATACATTCTTTGCATAATAACTCATCTTCAGACCAGCCACACCAGTAATATCTTTCCTGCACTGCACTTTTCATCTTTTTCATCCCCAAATGCCCACCACCAATTCCTTGGTGCAATTCAAATAATATCCGATACCGGATTGATTCTGGGACAATTATTTGAAACCTTCCTTTTTTATCTAATACTTTCCGATGCAAGATTCCTTCTGTGATTACCAAATTGTTCCACTGTCCCAGTAACCATTTCACTGCTCGTGATTCCCCTTCTTGCACAACAGGTTTATCTATTCAATCATTTTTCATTTCTAGAATTGTCGTAATCTCATTCAGCTGACACTCTGTCCAGTCTGAGGCACAAAGCTGATCATTCGACAGAACATTTTTCCCCCCAAAATATCTGGGCTCACATCATTGTTTAGTTTATCAGAGTCAGGCCTCCGTGACAAGGCATCTGCATAAATGTGATTTTTTCATTCTCTATGAAAAATTTTCATTTCATATTCTGCTAAATATGCTTACCAGCGTGCAATTTGCTCTGGAGGGTCTAAGTTCCAGAACCATGATAATGCTTTATGATCTGTTCAAACTTCAAATGGTTGACCTAACAAATAATGCCAATATTGTTTAACAAAAGTTACCACTGATAGCAATTCCTTCTTAGTGGCAGAATAATTCTTCTCACTTTTAGTAAGTGACCTACTCCCATATGGCAATACTTTCAACTCACCATGCTGCTCATGAGAGAGCACAGCACCTATTGCCTGATTGGAGGCATCCGTGTTCAGTACAAACTTACCCTTACTTGAAAGATATGCTAATATGGGTGAACTCACCAGTGCTAGCTTTAAGGATTTGAATGCCATTTCACATTGTGGAGACCAATTAAATGTTTGCTTCCCCATAAACTTGTGAAGTGGAGTACAAATCTCTGCAAAATGATGTTTGAAACGACAGTAGTAACTAGCAAGGCCAACAAAAGATCTTAATTCATGACTGTTTTGTGGATGTGGTCAGTCCTTAATCATTATTATTTTATCAGGATCTGTCTGTACCCCACTCTCGGAAATAATATGACCTAAACACTTGACACTTTTCTCTGCAAAGCAGCATTTTTTTGGTTTTAATTTTAATCCACTTAATCGAAATCGTTGAAAAACTACTTCTAGTCTTTTTAAATGTTCCTCAAATGTGAAGCTAAATACAATTACGTCGTCCAAATAAATCAACTTTTAAATCGCAGTCCCCATAAAACAGATTCCATCAATCTCTGAAAAGTCGAGGGTGCTCCTGTTAATCTGAACGCCATAACATTAAATTCATGTAACCCAAATGGTGAACAGAAAACAGTCCTTTCTTTGTCATCTTCTTCCAATTCAACTTGCCAATATCCACTACAGTGGTCTAACAGAGAAATAACGAGCACCAGACAAGGTATCTCAAGTATCATCAATTCTAGGTATTGGATAGGCATCTTTTTTTGTTCAGTCATTTGCCCTTCTAAAATCGACGCAGAATCGTGTTGTGTTGTCCTTTTTCTTTATCAAGACAATTGGTGAAGACCATGGGCTTTGGGAAGGTCGAATAACGTTTTGTTGTAACATGTCATCAATCAAGGTTTTAACTTTTAGTCCCCGATGCTAAGGAATTCATCGAGGTCTTTGTCGAATTAGAGCCACATTTCCTATTTTGATTTTATGTTTGATAATGTTGGTTCAACCAAGGTCATCTTGGCCAATAGAAAATATATCTTGATAACTGCTGATAAGCTGTAATATTGTTTTATTTTCTACATCTGTTAATTCGGTTTGCGCACCAAACATTTTTCCAAAACTTGAGACAAGTTGTTGAGCCCAACTATTTAAATTTTCTATCTCTGGAGCTGCTACCTGCTGCTTCAACAGACAGCTATCTTGTTCCATGGATTCTGGTACCTTTTTATCTGCAGTTTGCAACTTTCCAGGAGCTGCTAGCTGCTGCTCCACAGAGAGATAAGACAAATCTACGGCTTCATCAATATCATCAAAATGACCAACTGTGGTGTTCTGAAACAATTTGAAATCACAAGGTGTTGCGTTAAATAGTTGCAATACAGTTTTGGCTGCCTGATGTTAAAACACGAGCTGCTAATACTCCCTGATTACTAAATTTGGGAGAGGGTTCAAAAATGTAAGTTTTCTTTTAAAATTCCCCGATGCTTTCTTCTCACAATAGCAGACACCAACATCTCGTGACCAGCTGGAATCTGTACCGTTTCTTTCAGTGCTACTCTACATACTGTTGAACTTAAACAATTAGTTTTTAAACAGCAAATTCTGTCACCTAATGTCATTGTAAATTTTGTAAAGTCCAGTACCACACTGTTTCATTTAAGAAAATCCATTCCTAATAAACATGGCTGGGCCAAGTCCTTGACTATTAACACTTTTTGCCAACATTTAATTCCATTAATTACTATTTCTAATTCAATACTGCCATAAATGTTGATTGGTTCTCCATTAGCTGACATGACTATCTGATTAAATTAAGACACAGCTCAATTGCTCAGTATTTGAAAGCTCTTTGAATACTTCATAATTTAACAACGTAAAGACAGATACAGTATCGACCAAAAGCTCTAAACTTGTTCCATTTATAAAACCTATACAGTATAAAGACACGCCTGACTCTGTTTTTGCAATTTAACTTTGCCCTTTACCACCTGGGTCTTCTGGCTGTATCACCGAAGTTCGACCCACAACTCCGGCTACCATTCATTTCCCAAACTGGAATTCTTTTTACAATTGGGCTTAATATGACCCCACTCACCAAAATGGTAGCAAACTTTATTTTTGGAACAGTGATGTCTGACATTGTCCTCCTTCCCACACTCATAGCACACTATTTTGCCTGAATTTTGTTGACCTTCGTATCTATTTCTAGCAGTTCCAGCTTCCTTATTATCTTTCAATAATGTCAAAATTTCTTTCATCATAATGGTTACCTCACTCTCCTCTTGTACCAATGCTTCCAACGGTGTATGCTGAATATGTAGTGCATTTTGTGACGACTGAGAATTAGACTTATTATCCCCTCTAACATCTGTTTCAATTGACTGCCATTCCATCGTTGTGCGAACAGCGTCATCTAGTGTTTCAGGTAATTTATGTCTCAATTTTAATGCCATTTCAACATTATCCAAGGCTCTGATAAACTGATCATGAGTCATGACTAACTCATCGCGAAGTTCTGCACCAATATCTTTGTAAGCCTTCCTAGCTAATGTGCGAATTCTGTTTCCTAATTCTAATAAAGTGTCCCCAGGTTGTTTTGTTGTTGATAAAAATCGAGATTTATATAATTGAGGTTCGCAAGTGCTGCAAAATCGTTTTTCTAAAATTTTGCAAAGTTCATTCCAATCAGACTTCATATCATCATTTAAATCTTGATATACTTTATATGTCGAACCTTTTAATCTAATGCCAAGAAATTTACACTTCAAACTTTTATCCCAACCATTAATGTCTGCACATGCATTGAAATTACAAAGCCAGTCTTCCCATTCATCACCTTCTTCCACCCTAAAAATATCAGGCATTACGATGGGTTTTTTTACAATATTTGAAGCCTCCTCTCATTCAGCCATTATTAACATATGAAATTCCAAATGTTAATGTTTACACAGGTACCAATTAAACTTACACAATGTTCTCTAAGTTCTGAGAAATCCTAATTATTTCGTTTACGTTTAAAATCCCATTTAGGCGTACCAGGTTGAGTATCCATACAACTGTGGTGTGTGTCACTATTGTCTTTCTGCACCTCTAAGTTCTGAGGGGGGCGCAGTGGCTCAGTTGGTAGAGGTGCAGGCTGCAAGCCGAGAGGTCCTCGGTTCGAATCCCACCTGTGGCAACCGCGTTGTATCCTTGGGCAAGACACTTCACCCCGATTGCCTACATGGGGGCACGATGACGCTGTGTACTGAGGCGTACTGCACGTCGATGGTGCGCATGTCTTCAACCAATCTAACCCTGCCTGTGCTGCGGTGCAGAGTTCAGAGTTACGATGTTGGAGAGCTGACAGCTGCTTGTCGTTGCTCGGTGGTTCTCTCCGGGTACTCCGGCTTCCTCCACCCGTAAAACTGTCACGGTCACGATTAGCCATTGTGCATAAGTATGTGACCTTAAACACCAATAAATCAATAAATCAAGTTCTGAGAAATCCTAATTATTTCGTTTACGTTTAAAATCCCATTTAGGCGTACCAGGTTGAGTGTCCATACAACTGTGGTATGTGTCACTATTGTCTTTCTGCACCTTTAATGATTTTAACTTGTACTCATGAACAAATTTTACTTCACATGAAATTGCTTTTAAAATTTCTTGATACCATTTTTGTTTCAATGTTGAAGTTGCATGTAAGCCATCATAAAGTTCCTTAAAACAATTTCTAACTACTTTTCTTTTACCTTTTCTCCTACGTCGAATTGATACTTTTGTTACAGAGTTACGCCAGGAAATGGTGCAACATCCATTAATTAAACCAGTTTGCTTCCTTTAGTTTTCCAATTTGAGAGCTGCATTTAATGAATTTAAACTATCATCTAATTTGTCTCGATATCTTTCCAATTGCTCTGTAGATATTTGTGAATGGTGCCCACTTTTTATGTTACATTTTTGGAATGACAATGTAGGTATGGTAATAAATCCAACAACTGCTCTCGGACAACAATGCTTGATTTTTCTTTTAAATTGTTTTAGCTTATGTAATACTTGGTGATAACTTATATCTGAATTAAATTTTAAATCTTTGCCATGATCACGTCTTGAAGTTTCGTAAAATTATTGATACCACATGCAATTTTGATGATGATAGTGTCATTAGTTTTTCGTATTTTCTTAACAGTACTTAAAGTGTCTTCAATTAATTCACTAATCAATGCACCACGCTTAATAACCAGAAAGAATTTAAATTCTGGATAGTCAAAATTTTGAAAACCCCATATTCTCGAATCTGCAACAAGTACAAATATTGGCTGTTTATCTGACATGAAGATGGTTTTGTACACACTTTGCAAAACAAAAGAAAAATATATATAATACTGAATTCTTAGAATAACTTGATGAGACTCCAGAAAAAGTTTGAAAAACGGTTTCCAACGAAGGAATATTACTACACCAGATTTTACCTGGGCTAAATCCCCATTAATCTTTTTAATTCAATGCCATCGGCTCGCTACCACCTCCGCACCAATGCAACACTTACCAAATTCAATAACTCACCACATGATTTATAATTTAACTATGATTTATTTACAGATGATCTATTTACAATGAAAGACTGTCTTCAACTGAGAACCCCCAACTCTCTCGCTCCTTCCTCACTTCTTGTTTTTGACCTGCCGACCCATTTCCTTCTTTGTTCTAGAACAGAACCTGTACTTTATCTATTATTGCATTTGTCACTGTTCTAATAGCCTCAACCCAAATCTGTCACCTTCAACTCGCATTCCTCTCCATACAACAATCTACAATGTTACACTATTCCTCCTCTAGCATTCTTCTCTTTATCACAGTAGTGATAACCAGGTAAATATGACTGGCCCTCACAATGCCACGTTTCTGTGATAGTAATGAAATCGCTAATCCCCAGGTCATTTCGCCCCACAGGCCGAGGTGGGTGGTTTCGTCCCCAAATCAGACAAATAGAGAGTATTTTGATGGTATGTTGTTGACTAAAAAAACCTAAATATGCTATTACACTTACACTATGTAGTATCAGGCGAATTCGGACCTTGGGGTATTCAGACCTTGGAAGATTTGGGCCCATAGGATTCAGACCTTGGAGGATTCGGACCCAGACTTTGGAGAACTCGGACCCTGATCCAAATGTATTGCAGAGTGGTCAGCATGTAAAGGTCAAAATCCACCCCCAGGCAATATTTCCATGCATGCGTTAACTGTGAATCTCCGACATAAAAAGATGGAATCGCCATAAACTATTCAATAAATAAAGCACCAGGTATGATCTTGAAAACTACTGATTATTGATTGAGAATTGTTGGTAACATTGCCCACGTGTGGATTTTCACCATTCCACAGCGACTGTACTGTAGGTTGCCTGAGTAATAAGAAAGACGAAGACCTCTTCTGAATGAACTGAATGAGTGAATGAATTAATTAATAAAAGTTTCAAGTTGATGGCTGTCAAAACAAACTTAAATTCAATCAAGAACAGTTATGATTATTCATCGCGATGATCTTGTTTACTAATCACTTGAGTGTTTGTTTAAATAGATGTGATTAAACGTTTTATGGAAGCTGAAGCCAATGAAGTGTAAGGTTCCATTTTCTAATTATTTTTCTTTTTGTTGTATGTATTTTATATAACGAAGAGCAAGTCAGCCAGGGGTGTGAATCCTCCAAGGTTCGAGTCCGCCTGTATTCAAACTGTGCACATTGTTATTTTGCATTGTTACATCTCCATTGTTAACTATCAATGTATGCTTGTAACATTCGTGTGTAATGAGTAAGTATTGTTCATACCATAACTGCTTAAAAAAACAATTATTCATATATTATATTTAAATATATAGTCTGCAATTTATTACATGATGCAATTAGAATATTTACCTTTTTCAATAATCAAGAACAAAACTGTCTACTATTTGTTGATTGCCGAGTTTGTTGATGATTACTTGATCCACTGATGCACACACTGCAGAGTTTGTTGATTATTTGATCTACTAATGCACACACACATCACAGTTGATTATAATAATGACATGATGGGATAGTCGGAAAAGATATTTTGTGGATGGTGTTTACACTGCATCAAAATTGTTGATTAATTGTAATCATGACCACTTTATGCAAGTTTGATTCATTCAAGTCAATGCGAGCAATAAAAAAATTCTTTTTTTTTCTTTTGCACTTTTGTATTAATAATAATACATTCATCTAATGCAACATATAGCTGAATTCAATTTCCGGCCGTTGTTAAATTGTTTTTAAGTTGGTAAGTGTGTTGTGTCCATATTAGTTATATGCATTTTAATGTCAATTGACGGTTAAATGTACTTTAAAATCATAAAAAAAATAAATAAAATCATCATTGTTTCGCCCCCATATCTGGGTCGATTTGTCCCAATATGGGGGGCAAAACTACCCAGGGCAAAATGACCTGGGGTGAATGTGAATTGGGACAAACGGTAACTTGGCGAAACGACCATTGAAATATATGGGAGAATGTGCATAGGCACTCCCACAATAATTTTAATAAGGCTAATCCATGCATACTAAATAATTTCTCTTCGAAGACTTAAAAATTTTGAGATTGCAAAGCGAATCTCGAGAAATCATTCAACAAAGTATACAGCTCACGTTGTTTCAGTAACAAGATGGGATATGTATGGATCCATAAAAATGTTAGTAGGCCTCATTAATGAATGAGAAATAAACATGCTTGGGAATGATGTAATTTGTATGATAGCGTTAACCATTTCAATTAATAAACATTGACTACATGACCATGCACTAAAGCGAGAGTATTGTAGTTTCATAATTCTATCCCGTCCTTGGCTTATCAAATTTGGTTCAACTCAGCCCAGTGGATTTTGAGAAGTCGATTATGTAAAGTTCATGCTGGACGGGAAGATGACAGACAGAAGGTGATCGCTTAAGCTCACCATGACTTTCATTCAGGTGAGCTAAAAAAAATCAACCATTTTATTAATACATACAATTTCTGAACTTAACACTTGGTGCAAGAAATTGCGTTTTATACATTCACAGTGTGAGAAATTTGTTTTCTCGGACACTCTATTTAACGGCTGGCCACTGGGCTCTTCTCGGTACTGGCACTCTAGGCCTACTATTAAATGCACTCAAATTTGTGAGCATTCAGTGTTACCCCAAGGGTACACTGAATGAACACAAATGGAATGGAAACTAGACAATCAGGGTGCATGCGTACACTCAAACCGAGAAAACGTTTCTCGGGGGACACACTAAAAAGTGTAGCTGGAGCTGAGAATACGGTGTAGCTGAGAAATAAACATTCGTTTTCTCTCATTTCGATTTAGATTATTTTTGGTATATAGATCAGTGGTAGCCAAATGAAACAGGATAAAGTTAAATTGATTGTTTTGACAGTATATTTTGTGAAATATATGATAAAATATCTCTGAGAGACACTAAAAAGTGTAGCTGAATTGCCGAGCCAGTAAATTAACTCGCATGTGGACTGTGTTTTCACAGCAAAGGCAATTAACAATAAGACTGATGATTATGGTGACTGGTGATTATTCTTCATAACTATTCTGATATTCTGTTTTTTAAGTGTGCAAAGATATCTAAATGTTGTTGCTATTTATTTTGTATGTTTTCAGTATAGTATTTGTATGCATTCTATGTAAACACATCCTTTGCATCGATGGGATTTCTATCACTTGTTAGTTAATTAAGTCTCCTTATTTTTTATATAATTTATATCTGTCACCATTAATTTCTCTTTATTCATTGAAAAAGCTCCACTTGAGCTTTTTCAACAAATAAACGCAAAATTATATTTTTTATTAGATTTAATATAATTTAATACATTGCTAGATAAGTCTAACCTTATTTTTTATATATCTTGTCACCAATAATTTCCATGTTTGTTCATTGAAAAAGCCCCAATGCAGCTTTTTCAACAAATAAACACAAAATTATTACATTTTTTTATTATCAGATTTAATATTATTCAATAAAATGCTATTATCACATGTTCCTAACCATTCGGAAGCCACTTCCCATGCTGATAATACAAAAATAATGAACCAATGTGACATTCTTACCATTTCGAAATGTGACGTTTTGGTTGTGTGACGTTTTGACCAACACCCCGTTTATAGGCCAATACCAAGAAAAATAACCAATACGAACTCGACACTTATGTAAGGGTTCACAATCATAATGAAACTACATCTCTCGTGTGTAAATCTCATTACGCTTTTGATCCCAGGCAGGTTTCCTATTTAATATTTCCCTCGGTATCCAATTCAATTTGTGTGTGAGCGTTTGCAGGGATGGGGTGTATAAACTTTGTTCATGTCAAGGCTTCAAACGTAAATGTGTAGTGTAAGCTGATGGCAAATTGCATGAAATTACTATATACTGTTACTATATGTAGGCCTATAACCAAAATGTATCCATTTTTTTTAACTGCAATAAAAGATTTGACTTCAAATGTTTGTTGTTTCTTGGCAAATACCCCAAGCCAGCCAATTCATTCACCATTTGATATTTTCATTCACACAAAAGCCGACATAATTGTTAATCGCCTTTGCTGTGAAAACACAGTCAACATGCGAGTTAATTAACTGGCTCGGCGATCCAGCTACACTTTTTAGTGCCTCTCAGAGATATTTTATCGTATATATTTCACAAAATATATTGTCTAAAAATCAATTTAACTTTATCCTGTTTCATTTGGCTACCACTGATCTATATACCAAAGATGATCTGAACTGAACGACAAACAAGAGAGAAAATGAATGTTTATTTTTCAGCTACGCCGTATTCTCAGCTCGGGCTACACTTTTTAGTGTGTCTCTTTCTCGGAGGATCTCCCACCAGACCTCATTCTTTTCCGAAAATATGGAATGATTTAAACCCGGAATTACAACAATGCAGTGGGCCCTTGTTTAAAAAGTCAATAATTTATACAACTCTAAATTTGTATTCTTCCATCATTTCCTGTGCTAACCAGTCTTGCCCTGATTGTTTTGTTTAACATAAAAGGATCTCCTTTTTGAAACCCATTACTTCTTCTTTCAAATTATTATTTGTTAAACTGGTGTAACTTCAGCAAAAAATGACCCAGGTCTGTGCATGGTGGTGATTTTTCATTTTATTTTATATAGGCGTCCCAGCCCCACCCTCTCCCCTGAGGAGAAGATAAAAGAAAAAGGCCTTGATGTCAAGAAATCTTGTGTATGGGAGTAGCAGGAAGACAGCCTCTCCAGCTATGCCATTTCCATGCAGTATACACTTATTGTTATTTGTTACTTGTAAATTGTTATTGTACTTTTGTATGCTGCAAAATAAAGTTTCATTCATACGAGTATTGAGATGATCCCACTGGCCCTGTGTTTCGCTAATGATGCTATCTGACTGATAAATTCTCCTTTACAGCAACCAGTGACCTCCACACGAAACATAACACCCAACAAGATTATCATTAAGTATATACATGTATACATATATAATACACGTGTGTGAAGTGTGCATGTATACCTGGGCATATGTTTGTATATATACACTTATATATATATGGGTCCATGTATATATGTGTGTGTGCATGTGGAGGAATTAATGGCTCAAAAACAACTTATTTGCTATATTCACTCAATGTCTGTCTTATCCACTCAATGTCTGTATGTTTTTAAACACAAGTCCATTTTAAAATTATGTATGCACTGTACCGTGACCGCTTAAAGTAATAGCATATCATTAGTGTCTTATATATATACTACAGAAAAAATATTACAACTATATGAATTTATCAAGATCTAACCAGTTTTACTCCTCTTTTTGTTTTGTTATTTTAAATTTTTTTTGTGGAAAGCGACTGGAAATGGCCAAATGGGCCATGTCGCCTCCTGAAAATGCAATTAACTATCTGTATCCTATTGTATTCATTATACTTGTACATAACTGCAGGCTTCGAATAAAATTATGTTCTGTTCTGTATTAGGCCCAGAGTGCCATTATTGAGAATATCTAGACGGCCCAGGTCACAGTCCTTTGCTGCTAACATACCTTTTCCAGGGGGTGCGCTGTGACTCAGTGGTAGACTGTTAGACTTCTATGCTACAGGTCCAGAGTTGGATCCCCGTCCGGGACAACCCGCATTGTGTCCTTGAGCAAGGCACTTTATCCCGGTTGCCTTCATGGGGGCACGATGACGCCATGTTCTAAGGTGTACCGCACGTCAATGGTGCATGTCTTCAACCACTGTAACCCTGCTTGAGTCGAGCTTGAACAGAGAATGTTGAGGAGCTGACAGTTGCTGGTCGATGATCGATGGTTCTCTCTGGGTACTCCGTCTTCCTCCACCTGTAAAACTGTCATGGTCACAATTAGCCATTGTGCATAAGTATGTGACCTTAAACGCCAATAAATAAATAATACCTTTTCCATAAGATAATTTGCAAATTTGTATTGCCATAGAGCAGCGGACATGGATGTAATGGTATAAAAATAGTATTACAGTGGAGCCCACTTAATTGGATATCTCTCAACTGAATAACCCTGTTAATTTAATATAATTTCCCAACACAAAACCATATTGTTTGTTTGTTTGTTTGTTGGTGGTTAACGTCACATATTTATGCACCATGGCTAATCGTGACACAACATGGAGATGAAGTCAAGTTCAGTCAATCGTTGATCTACATGTTGCCCATTTTAGAGGACTTTCACCCCAAGCATTGGTGACTGGGTCCTATTTTACTAGTAAAGCGGAACTGGTTTACCACAGTAAACAAGTGCTGCATACTTCCCAGGGTTCCCACGGGGACACAAAACCATATACCATACCTCCAGTACAAATTTGACCTGTTAATTGAATATAGGGTACAGAGTAAACTCCTGTTAATCGAATAAAAAATTTGTAAACTGTTGAGAAATTACCCTGACTCGCCCTAGTTTTCATTTGTTTATATTGTATAGGTTTTGCCTAGCTATAAATGAGTTTCCAATTCTTGTTCCTGTCACACAAATAATTATTTGCACAACACAGAACACAAAGAGGGTGAAGTTGGGCAGCCTTGAATTAAGTGAATGAATATGGATATTTTTAAAGAAACTTATCACCTCTGGCAGTGTGTTCACTTCCTTGCTTGATACTGTTTTGTGTCATTGCACAGCATTTCATTCATGCCATATCTTCAGTATGATGCGTAACAACCAATCAGTTGCATTCTTACACTAGGCTGGATTTCATGCATGGTGTATCAAGCCCATTTCCAATATCTGTATTGTTTGGGGTAACTCTGAATACATGTACACACAACAATCATGGGTATGGGTACTTTTTTCAAAACTGGTGTGCCCAATTTAAAAATCCATAGGCACCTGAATGAGAAGTACAAATAATTTATTGACACTTTTACAAAAATACATGCATCATTTTTTTTTAAAACAAATACATTAAAATAGAAACAATAAAAATGTGTAAATTTTGGTTTAACGTTAACGCTGCTACAAGATCTATTTTGAGATGGCAAATATTAATTAACATACAGTAGTAATTAGCACAAGGATATGTGGTCAGAGAAATAAATGGAAAATTCCATTTAGCCAATTGCATCACATTACCATTCCGAGAAGCCATAAGATAGAAAAGGTAAAGGGGAAAGCCAACTTAAGAGGGCACCAGAAGAGAGGGTGAGAATGTTCACCTTGGATGAATATAGTTCTGAGACCCATAGAATCAGTGTCTCACTAAATTTCTCTTCATGAAGTTTATATCAAGAATTCAAAGTATAAAGTTCATACTTTGAGCGTCAGATGAAAATTTATTTATTTGTTTTAAGGTGACATATTTCTACACAATAACTAAGTGTGATGCAACATGGATAAAAAGACAATACCAGCAAATCATTTGCCCATTTTAGTGAACTTCCACCCCAGGCAATATTTCCAGGTCCTATTTTTTCTGTAAAACAGTTTGTTTACCACAGTAAACAAGCACTGCTTCACTTCCCATGGTTCCATCTTATGAACGTTGAGCTGAACCAAATACTGTTCAATGCAAGTGAAGAGCAAGGATTTGCCCACCCCTGTGATAAAGCGTAAGAGGGGAGCCCCACACTCCCCTCACCCCCCCCCCCCCTGCTAGCCTAGCCAGAAAATAAGCAGACTGTCATCTGAAAAATGAGGTACCCAGAGGGTGAATTCAGTGATGCTACCCTGCACAGCAGGGTAGCATCACTAAATTTACCCTCTGTGAACCTCAATCTGAATCAGGTTCTCAAAACTAAACAGAAAGAGGTACCCAGAGGATAAACTGACCCATTATATGGGATAGTATCATCAAATTCATCCTCTGGGGACCTCATTCTGCAAATGTCAGACTGCTTATTTTCAGGTCTGTATCCCTGTTTATAATACATTATTCACGAATGCTCATATTTCCATTAATTAATCAAATCAGTCTGTAAGATCATTTCTTAAAACACTCTCAATGACCTTCCAAGGAATGGTACATGAAAAATTGTTGTTATTACTGGATAAAGGAGATGTAGCGGATACATAATGAGCCACGATTTGATAAGCAATTTCTGAACCAAGTTCACTAAAATTTTTTGGCAATTTATCACATAATGATTTCAAAACAGGGAAGATTAATTCACTTCAGAGAAGGTTCATTACACACACCCCTCCACCCCCCCCCCCCCCCCCCCCCCTCCATCCACACTGCAAATATTATTTTCCCAATTAGGACATTTTCTTCAGGACTGGAGTTTGTGATCTCGATTCACTCTTGCTGGTCATCATCTACTTTATCATCAGACTGAATTTGATACTTGGACTAATGTTACACAGTCAAATGAAGGTTTGAAGCATCAGATTTGTGTTGTTGGGAGACAAGCTTCACCAATTTGGAGTACCAGTTTGCTCCATGTTAATTAAATAAGAAGCTGCATAATGACTACTTCGTGTACATTTTAGTTATCCGCAAATGAGAAAAGAAGTCTTGAGTTTTTTTTACTGAAATCCGACTGATTAGTATTCCAACTACATCATCAAGGCATGCCTTTGACGAAGGCATGCTTTGATAATGCAGTTTGAATATCTCACCAGTTGGGATTTGAGTCACTGCAGTTGAGACAAATCAGATTTACAACCCCACATAAAGTGGGTTATCTTCACGATGGTCATGTATATTCTACTTCTAAAACCAACACCATCACAATGTTATGATGTCTCATTGACTTTTGACATTAAGTGTTTGTTTGACATGTTGCAGGCCATATTTCTGTAAAGAGCTCTTTGATGCCGATTATGTTATTGAAACATTCCTATACGTGCCTATTTATTTATTTAGTTGTGTTTAAGGTCACTTTCCATATCTTTGGCTATATTTTGACCACAACACAGGTATGAAGTGAAGTTTTGTGATCATCAGTGATGTGAAGCAGGAACCCCTCTTGTCTGACCAAAGGAATCGCCTCTATGACCTGAGATTCCAATGTTATTGTGCCATACACAACTCCAAACATTGTTTTGATGCTGATCGGGCAGAGCTGGATGCTTGATGACCCTTCCGGATCTCACACCCGGTGCTTTGAGATGGTTTCGGTCAGTTCTTTTGCACAAACACCTGTTGAGGAGCCAAGTGCATTTCAAAACCCCACCTGAAGCAAAGGGTTCATGCCTAACGAGGCGTGCCAGACTCTGATCTTCCCAAGCAAAGGTCTTTCAGGGTGGTCCAGGCCTTGGTCGGTCCTTAATGTCGTTCATTGGTTTGTTGATGTTTTCGGACAAGTCTACTGATGACAGAATGACTATAGCCAAGTTGCCCTCCAATAGCTTTGAATGACATGTCTATTACATGCATGCCAACAATTTGCCATCTTAGTGCCTCTGACAGTCTCCTCCTTGCCATATCAACATTTACTGATAAAGCAAGTGACAAATTTTCTTGTTTTATACCCTGATACTGCATGTGGATGATAGTGTTTTTTGTGACATGCTTCACATGGACAAGGGATGTGTTTGGGGTACGCTATTAACCTGAAAACTTATGTTTCACGGGATGAAATTTACAGCAAGATATAACAATCATTAACCCTTTGATACTTTTGTACATCTTATGACGTACGAAATCAAACATCGGTCATTTGTTTTGTCATTATTTTTCAATTTTTTTAAAGTTTTATCCTCAATTCCTATTTTCTCCTGAATAGTGACAATCGTTGAGCAAACTGTTATCGCAGCTTAAAATACTAATACAATCCTGCTGTCAAGACTTCTTAACTGGTTGAGTGCTAGAAGCCACTATCAGGGCTTTCAAAACTAGAGGGGGTATCAGTACCCCGTGGCTCACCAACAGGTGGCCAATGTAAACGGGTGGCTGGAGTAAAAAAAAAAGTTCAAAACTTGCACACAAAAGTCCAAAATTAAAGAAAATAAGCAGCTAAAGGGTTAAATAATATAATAATAACCCTTAAGAAGCATGGAGATATGCTGAAAGGTAAATCTCCACTTGGGAGAAAGGAAAAAAAACCCATCAAAACCTGCACGCAAACATCAAAATAAGTCTAAAATTTGATTCAAAGGGTTAAAATTAAGACAAAATACCCTGGAAAAGAGTTAAATGTTATAGTGAACCACCATAGCAATATGCAGAAACTCTACACTTGGAAGAAAGGGAAAAAAAAAACCCCATGAAAACCTGCACGCAAACGTCAAAATAAGTCTAAAAATCTATTCAAAGGGTTAACATTTTTTTAAAAATGCACTGGAAAGATATCAATGTTATAATAACCACCACTGCAATATGCAGTGAGGTCAACCTCACTTGAAATTGTTTTTTTTTATCACAACCTGTACATAAAAGTAAGAAACTGTAAGCCTAAGTCCAAAAGCTGTACATAAAAGTCCAAAATTGAAGTAATTCAGCAGGAAAAGGGTTAAATAATACAAACATAGCCCTAAGATGCATGTTTACATACAATAGAAAGCATGGACATATGCTGCAAGGTAAATCTCCACTTGGAAGAAAGGAAAAAAAAACATCAAAACCTGCACGCAAACATCAAAATAAGTCTAAAATTTGATTCAAAGGGTTAAAATTAAGACAAAATACCCTGGAAAAGAGTTAAATGTTATAGTGAACCACCATAGCAATATGCAGAAACTCTACACTTGGAAGAAAGGAAAAAAAAAAAACCCATGAAAACCTGCACACAAACGTCAAAATAAGTCTAAAAATCTATTCAAAGGGTTAACATTTTTTTAAAAATGCACTGGAAAGATATCAATGTTATAATAACCACCACTGCAATATGCAGTGAGGTCAACCTCACTTGAAATTGTTTTTTTTTATCACAACCTATACATAAAAGTAAGAAACTGTAAGCCTAAGTCCAAAAGCTGTACATAAAAGTCCAAAATTGAAGTAATTCAGCAGGAAAAGGGTTAAATAATACAAACATAGCCCTAAGATGCATGTTTACATACAATAGAAAGCATGGACATATGCTGCAAGGTAAATCTCCACTTGGAAGAAAGGAAAAAAAAAACATCAAAACCTGCACGCAAACATCAAAATAAGTCTAAAATTTGATTCAAAGGGTTAAAATTAAGACAAAATACCCTGGAAAAGAGTTAAATGTTATAGTGAACCACCATAGCAATATGCAGAAACTCTACACTTGGAAGAAAGGGAAAAAGAAAAAAAACCCATGAAAACCTGCACGCAAACGTCAAAATAAGTCTAAAAATCTATTCAAGGGGTTAAAAAATTTTTAAAAATGCACTGGAAAGATATCAATGTTATAATAACCACCACTGCAATATGCAGTGAGGTCAACCTCACTTGAAATTGTTTTTTTTTTATCACAACCTGTACATAAAAGTAAGAAGCTGTAAGCCTAAGTCCGAAAGCTGTACATAAAAGTCCAAAATTGAAGTAATTCAGCAGGAAAAGGGTTAAATAATACAAACATAGCCCTAAGATGCATGTTTACATACAATAGAAAGCATGGACATATGCTGCAAGGTAAATCTCCACTTGAAAGAAAGGAAAAAAAACCCATCAAAACCTGCACGCAAACATCAAAATAAGTCTAAAATTTGATTCAAAGGGTTAAAATTACGACAAAATACCCTGGAAAAGAGTTAAATGTTATAGTGAACCACTATAGCAATATGCTGAAACTAAAAAAAAATTTGAAAAGCCAAAAAATCAAAACCTGTACACAAAAGTTCAAAATATTTGGGCACTCTCCAATGGTTTGTAATAAAACAAGTTTTCAATAACAAATTCAGACCACCAAAAATAATCTAACCCTCATCCAGATAATCACTAATGTGAAAAATATCTTGTTTTTTGTACTTTCCGATGTTTGACATTGCATTTTGAAAAATATTGAAGAAACTGAATTCTCAGTGACGTTTGAACGTCACTATAAATTAAAGTCTTAAAAAGTTAAAGCATAATAATCAGTAACAGTAACTTCCCTGTCATGAAACATTTCAAGTGGTGCTAAATTAAGTTCCAGGTGTATATAATAATTTTCATTTGATTCAAAAACTCGGCCTTCTAAACTTGTTTCAGCAGGCAACATGGGTTTTTCAGTTGCAGCCCGATACTTTAGAATTCCCTAACAGGTAGTATAAAATCCAAAAACATATACAGTAGGGTCGCCATGGACTGGTCGTAATCCACACGCAAACAGTGATATCCATGCATGCATTTACTAGGTAATAAAAATCAACAGCAAAATTTGAATTAATGAAGCACCGGATTGTACCCGGTGCTTCATTAATTAAATTTTTGATGATTATTCCTCTAATCAGTGTTTGGAATCGGATATTATTTTGTCCGTTGAAATATTGCCCTCCCGTGAAAAGAGACAAGTCCACGACAGTCTTGCTGTATTAACACATTAAAAAGGGATTGAAAACTCATTTTTTCGCAAAGCATTTCATCAGTATTCAGTAAAGAGCAGCTTAATATCATACTACTACATGTACTAATGTCTAGCCATCAGCCAAAGATCACCCTAAGGTTTAGCATTTAAATAAAATTTTTATGTCATTCAAGAAATTTGAAATTGCAATCCCCTCACCACCACCCCCTGCTTCCCCCCCCCCCCCACTTCTCTTCTTCGCCATACATTTTGGGTTACTTCCTTTACACTCCCACTCATGAATTTATCGAGCCACTATTTTTTATTTATTTTGACCTTTATTTAAATTCATGTATTTCACATATTTTTTAATTTCCGAGCATCTTTTATACCTTTAGTTTTGAAATTTTGGAAGTGTAATCCCCATTACAAACCTTATATTACCATGATCACGGGGTAATAGTTGAATATAAGCAATCTGGGTATCTCTCTACTACAGAATGGTGACCAACAGGCCAGCAGGAAGTAGTGTTTGGTATTGTTATTGCTATCGTGTTAATAGCAAATATTGTACCAATATAGAGGAATATCAGCCCCAAATTTATGATACAGATAACAAGCTTGAAATTTCAATATCACTCTGCTCTTGATTCCAACAGATACTTTCATCATTTTGTCAGCTTACTTCTCACAATTACTGTCAATAAGATATTACATTTAAAAATAAGACTAATCTTTTTTGGCAATGTTACAGTACAATAAATATTTGGAATGAATTTATAATCATTAAAGTTATGAACTAAAAATTAAAATGGACTGTCAAATCCTTAACTGGTTGAGTGCTAGAAGCCACTATCATAGCTCTATTGAAAAGTGCTGGAAGCCACTTTAGTGGCTTTACACTGCATGCATTAGCTTGATGTTCGCTCAGCAGAACTCAGGCTGCACAGTGAAAATATTAATTAATCTACCCCAAACAATAAATATGGACTCTTCTAACTGCATCTATTGATCCGACATGGAAGACACCAGCAGGGTTCAAAGGGTTATTTATTTATTGGTGTTTAAGGTCACATACTTATGCACAATGGCTAATCATGACCGTGACAGTTTTATGGGTGGAGGAAGCTGGAGTACCAGGTGAGAACCATCGTGCTACGAGGAGCAGCTGCCAGCTCCCCAACATCATAACTCTGCACTGCAGCACAGGCAGGGTTAGACTAATTGAAGACATGCGCATCATCGACGCACAGTATGCCTTAGTACACATTGTCATCGTGCCCCCATTTGGACAATCAGGGTTAAGTGCCTTGCCCAAGGACACAACACGGGAGTCCGAATCGATCGCTCAGACAGTCACCCATCCGAGGATTAACCGTGCTCAACGTTGCTTAACTTAGGTGATCTGATGAGAACAGGTTACCGCAATGCCACCATGCCCCCAAGGTTCAAAGGGTTAATTTAAAAAATCTCTACTCACTGGTATAAGTGCATCGTGGCCAGTTTACAATTTTCTGATCAAGAAAGAGACGACTTTTGAGACCACAGTACGTTTAATAAAGAATATTTGGGAAACGTGCAAGTATACTGGTACTCTCTTAATTGAATAACCACCTTACGAATGAAAATTATTCAATTAACAGGAGTATTCAATTAAGAGGATTTTGATAATTTTCCTACATTCTTGTTAAAATGAGCATTTATTCTATTAAATGTTGTTTGACAGAGTTCACTGGATGTACTGAGGTAAAAAATATCTATGAATGTGGGAAATTCAGTGGGGTGTCAGTAATTCTGACAGATTACAAGATTTCTTATTCAATTAACATAAGTTTAATTTATAACCCATATGCAATTAACAGGTCTAATTTGTAATGAAGGTATGGTAAATGGCTTGGTGTTTGGAAATTATAGTCTTTAACAGGGGATTTAATTAAGGGATACATAATTACATGGACTCCACTGTATTAGATATTTTCTACAAGTCAACAGAAGTAGTGCAAAAATTTAATTCTTTTTTTTTTAGAAGCAATTATCGAAATGTTCCACTTTGTTTCATTTTCAGACTTGAAATAAACATTACAGTAAAACTTACAAGGCATTGCTATCTATTGACATCAATACACTTTATTATATCTACATTTCAGACAGAATACGAGTAAAAACTACTTAGGATCGTGAACGAATCTCCATTGAATTCGGGCCAACATCAATTTTTGTTACTTCAAAGAGAAGGTGTGGGGGATCATGTGCCACTTAATTTCAACTTTATACAATGGAATTTCATTTTAACTGGTTGAGGACTATGCACTGACGGAAAATATAGTCAAATTTGATACATAGACCAGATGTAGTGAAATTTGAAACACAGCTACCTCAGTTTTCTGTCTGAAGAGCCTTTGGTTAAAATTCGGTCAACCATGACTACATGTTATACTGCTTGCATTGAACAGATTTTTTGACAAAACGTGTATCCATGGCACTCCCACTCGCTATTGGCTCGAAAACCATACCAAATCAAAGTTTTGAACAGTACACATCGACTGCACAACATTTCATTTCAACTCAATTGAAAAGCAAACTGCTGCAAATGTCCGAAGTTGATAGGGGTTGGGCTATTGCTCAAATTATGCAGGGTCAATCACACCGCCTCGTGGCCCTGCAATTTGGGGTCCATGAGTCAATGCTAGATCTTTTAGTTGGCCATCTCAGAGCCACAGACAGATTAGCCAACTGTCCCAGGAGAAAACTGCATGTTACATCGCCACATGAAGATTGAGGCATACGTCTCTCATACCTACGAAACGGTTTCAGACGGAGAGGGAGATGCCGAGTCTGGTTGTAGGCACTCATGGTTGCCGAATGTGTCCAAGAACAGTTTAGAATGAGTTGTGGGAGTTTAATTTTCGGCCACCATGTCTCTTTGTTGGACTGCAAATTACACCAGGCAACGTCAACGTCGGTTGCAATTGTAATGATATTATGAATGTAGTGCCATTCCCAGTGTTTGTAGAAAACAACTTATCTGACACAAATATCATCGAGTATCCTATTACTCTATTATAGCACTGATACATCTGGCAGTAGAACAGTATTAATCATGTAGTTGAAAAGTAGACATGTATTTTAGAGTAGTGAATTTAAATATATATATATATAAAATATAATATGGAATTCTCATTAAGTAATTATGATGAACATCATAACATAACATGTTGTGAGAACATTTCGGTATGGAACAACTGAAGCAACCACCTGAGATGGACTTTTCTACCAAAGGCAATATTTCGGAGAGATGGAAAAGGTGGAAACAGACCATGAACTTGTAGACTGATGTTGCCATGTCAAAGAAGTCTGAAAAGGAAAAATGTAAGGCGATTCTTTACATCATTGGGCAGGAAGGCCGAGATATATACAATACTATGGATATACGGGACGAAGACAAAGATAAATTGGAACCATTAATGCAGAAATTTGAAAAATACTGCATTCCCAAGAAGAGTATCACGATGGAAAGACACAAATTCAACACTAGAATACAGGGTAAAACAGAACCCATTGACCAGTTTGTCACAGACTTGAGAAATATGTCTAAAAACTGTGAATTTGGTGACATTAAAGATGAACTGATACGAGATAGAATTGTGTGTGGGACAAATTCAGAGCGAGTAAAACAGAGGCTCCTCAGAGAAGATGATTTAACCCTGAATAAGGCAATATCAGTATGTCGCGCGGAAGAGGAATCTAAAAGGCAGATACAAATAATCAATGACGATCAGAGTACTTCTGCGATACATGCACTGAAAAAGAAATATTACGCAAAAACTTCAATGGGGAGAGCTGTGAAACCTAAGTTTCCACCCAAGACTACAAGTCCTCAGAAATTCAACTGTAGAAAATGTGGAACTTTACATGAATTTAGAAATTGCCCAGCACACGGAAAAACCTGCCACAAATATAAGGGACAAAACCATTTTGCCAAGTGTTGTAGAACAAAGCCACGTAAAAACATTCACAATGTGGAAGACAATTCAGAAAGTGATTCTGATGACATATTCATTGGCGCTGTGGATAAACAAACCCGTAAAACGGAAGTTAAAGACAATGAATGTCACTGCACTGTTAGTTTGAAGAATACGCCAGTCACGTTCAAAATTGACACAGGTTCTCAAGCCAATATCATTTCAAAGGACGTTTACGATAAAGTACGAGGAGACAACTCAAAGCTCAAAAAGACAAGTACACGGTTAACCAGCTACACTGGAAATACACTGAAAGTACTTGGAAAAGCTAAGCTTAACTGTATGGGAAAAGATTTAGACTTCTACGTAACAAAATCAAAACAGCCATCACTACTGGGATTCCGAGCGTCGCAGGACCTTGGACTGATACAAGTTGTTTTATCGGTGAAAATGTGCGATTTAAATACGTTAATTAGAGAACATCCCAAAGTATTCAACGGTCTTGGTTGTCTGAACAAGCCAAACAAAATAGAAATTGATGAGAAAATTCGACCTGTCGTAAATCCACCAAGAAAAATACACGTAACCTTAAGAAGCAGACTCAAAAAAAGTTTGAAGGAAATGGAACACAAAGGGGTAATCCGAAAAGTAGATGAACCCACAGATTGGGTGAGCTCACTGGTTGTCGTGGAAAAACCAAACAAGAAGTTACGAATCTGTCTAGACCCCAGGCATCTAAACGAAGCAATAGAAAGAGAACACTTCCAATTACCTACAATAGATGAAATTACTAGCAGAATGTCAGGAGCAAAAATATTCTCTAAGCTCAATGCAAACCATGGCTATTGGCAGCTGAAACTGAGCTCAGAAAGTCAGCTTCTCACAACTTTCAACACACCATTTGGAAGATACTGTTATCAAAGAACCCCTTTTGTTATCAAAAGTGCTCAAGAGGTTTTCCAGAAAAGAATATCTCAGCTTTTTGATGATATTGAAGGTGTTGAGACTGACATTGATGACATTTTGGTGTGGGGTAGAACACAGGAAGAACACGACAAGCGGCTAAATCAACTTTTGAAACGCTGTGAAGACATAGGGCTCACGCTAAATAAAGAAAAATGTGCAATCGGTGCAACTACCATAACATACTTGGGACATATATTAACAGCCAAAGGCATACAACCGGACAAAGAAAAAGTGAAAGCAATTACGGAGATGCCTTCGCCAACTGATAAGAATGGTGTCCAAAGGCTCTTGGGCACTGTCAATTTTTTATCTAAGTTTATTCCGGACATGTCAGAAATAACAGAACCTATCGGAAGTCTTTTGAGAAAAAATGTAGAATTTGTATGGGAAGCCGAACAGGAAAACGCCTTCTCCAAAATAAAAGAAGTTCTGACAAAAGATCCGTTATTGAAATATTTTGACGTCAGTAAACAAATAACTGTTAGTTGTGACGCCAGTAAATCTGGACTCAGTGCAGTGTTACTGCAAGACAGTCGGCCTGTAGCGTATGCCTCAAGATCAATGATAGATGCTGAGACAAGATATGCACAAATAGAAAAAGAACTGTTAGCTGTTTTGTTTGCTTTAGAACGTTTCAATCAGTACACATATGGCAAAAATGTAACTGTCGAAACTGACCACAAACCATTAGAGTCAATAATCAAGAAACCGCTGACAAACGCACTACCCAGACTTCAACGAATGCTCTTGCGCTAACAGAAGTACAACTTCATACTTAAGTATAAGCCAGGATCACAAATGTACATTGCAGACATGCTGTTAAGGGCATTTCTCAATGAAAGTGATAACGGTAATTTGCACTCTGAACTGGACTGTCAAATACATCTTGTTGTGAGTAATTTGCCTATATCAGACAGCAAACTCAGTGAAATTGCAAATGCTACAAAACAAGACTCTGACATGAAATCTTTAATTGAAGTTATTCGACACGGATGGCAGGAAAACAAAGCAAATGCACCCATGGCGACCCGGGAGTTCTGGTCTCATCTTGATGAACTTTCAGAAATTGATGGAATAGTCTTGAAAGGGGAACACGTTATTATTCCACACTCACTTCGAAAGGAAATGCTAGTTAAACTTCACGAGGGACATATGGGAACAGAAAAAAACAAAGCAATTAGCAAGGGATATAATGTTTTGGCCGAACATGAACTCTCAGATTCATGACTATGTGTCGAAATGTGACACTTGTTTGGAAAACCGTAGATTGAATCAAAAAGAAACTATGATTTCTTCCACTATTTCGGACCAACCATGGCAAGTAGTTGGTACAGATTTATTTATGTGGAATGGACGTAACTATCTATTAGTGGTGGACTATCAGTCGAAATACTTTGAAATAGCGAAGTTAGAAAACACCAAAGCCACCACAGTTATTCTGCACATGAAGTTAAAAAATTTATAGTAATTTATATATTTTTTATACTTACCAATGACCCAGACATAGCTGGTGCTAACTCTTAAAATATAGGGCCAAACACAAATTTTGCCCCCCAATCCCCAAAATTTGCATCTAAAACTAAAGAAAACATGTCCTGAAAGGCCCTCCACACTTCGCCCCTACTGCGCATGCGCAGTGTCAAGGACGTTCCGAAATTGGCGCCATTAATCATTCTAATAACCAGTGCCTGGTAAGCGCTATGTACTCAGCGGGGAGGCAAGAGTTCCCAACTCCTGGGAGGGCCATCCCTGTCTGGGTCATTGGTAAGTATAAAAAATATATAAATTACTATAAATTTTTTAACATTTTTATACTGTACCAATGACCCAGACATAGCTGAATAGTAAAAAGGCTGGAGGGCCAAGGACATAGAGCAAAATGGAATACGCTCAATAAAATAAAATAGAGTCATCCCCTGTAGGGAAAAAGAAGTAATAGGCCTTACATGTATCTTTCTTATTTATGATAAATTAGAAAGATACAACACCTTCCAAAATTGAGCTTCATACATCCATGTACTCTATTAATATCCAATATAATCCTTATACTAATAATTTTTAAAGTAAGCCAATAAATAAAGTAAGTCTAGAGAATAGAGACTCTTATACTCCTAAAAGTGTCTGAGGATTGCATAATCATGTCCGTTGACATATGCAATATTCAAAAGCTATACTTTAAAAACTAAGACTTGAATGAATTTTAAAAACCTAAACTTCTCACTAAACAACCATCCCAATAACAGCTCAGAATTACTAACTCCGGAGGAGGTATCCCCTTGTTTTCATAGTAAAACAGGTGACCCAAGGGAACACCCTCCCCCCCCCCCCTTTTTCTTGCCCTGGGTCAAATAGCCCAGAGCGAAGAGGGCAGCCGAACGGAGACACTGCCGAAACAGACAGCCTACCTAGCTATAGTAGCAACTGTTAAGTGAATGACATTCTGAGCAGTAGATAATAGACCTAACAATAGAGGCCTCCAGAAATGGACTCGATATTTCTGAGATAAAATTCATGAATGTGGATGGCTGAGCGCAATGAGCGGCCTTCAAAAATCTATAATAGCGACACTATTAATGTAAGCCCAAGAAGTAGAAGAACTCTTACTTCATGAGCCGAAATCTTAAGCACAACTGCTAAGTCAATGATATACCATAAGCAGTACCGATAGTTAATAGAATCCATTAACAATAAAATGGAGCGTAACGTCCTTCTACTAGACATCAAAGACAGAAGAAGCTTACGCCCTTTGTAATAAACAGATATCTGTTTATAAATACATAAACTGTACCAGGAAAGAGTAAAGGCCTATGCCCATACGAAGACGGAAGGACCTTAAAATAATAGGTTCCGGATAATAGGAGCCTAACTCTTATGCAACAATCCAACCTAAATAGTAACGGAAGTATTGATTCCGAAACTATGAAAGTGAAAATCATCCGTCGATAGTGCATGAAACTCACTGACTCTACAGTAAAAGAGAAACCAACAGAATTACTGTCTAAAAGGTCAGAATTTGAAAACTACTGTTTCCAGAGGCTCAAATGATTACTTAGCTAAATAAGAACCGAAGTTAAAATCCGTATAGGAATTTAATCTAAAGATTCTAAGTCTATTTATCAAAAAGTTACTGACTTAGATAAAGAGACAAAAGACTCAATTGTAAACTATCGTAGAGTGCATAGGTATGAGGTAACATAAACCTATAACCTAAATAATAACAGGCTGCAGTAGATCTTGTGAAACAAGTATACTAAAAAATAGCAATGAGTAGTATGGAGGGATCAACAATATGAACATAATGATCCCTACACCACGACGGAAGAGCCTCCACTTTAGCCGCATAGAATAGCGAAGAAGAGGATCTCCTATAGTAAGAAATCGCGTCCAAAGCTCGTCCAGTACAGTGCTTACAATGCAATACGGACCACACAACGGAATACATGAAGGTTGCGACCTTGCTGGTTGTGATAAAGATGACACAATTTACCCAGTGAAAAAGATCCTCACATAGAGGAAGATTTCACGTTAAGACCCACAGTAGACAAGAGAGTAAATTACTCATGATCTCTGTGAAGATAGAGATGCTATCAACAGAAATGTATTGTGGTTGTTTATCTTAGCAATACCTGCTAAAACAACAGCGCCGGAGGATACGCGTATCCTATCATTCCGTCCTATAGATCAATAGAGCGTTAACAATATTAGCTCAGAGATCTGGACAAGCCAACACATACGTCTGCAATTGATTAGCAAGCTGTGTCATAAATAAATCATCATTGGGCGCTCCCATAGATAGCAAATCTGATTGAATACTTGTTTGTTGAGAGTCCATTCTGACAGCAACAAGCGACCCGTAAGAGAACGGGAGTCCGATAAAACAATTAGACGACCCGGAATATGACGGACCAAAACTGAACTTGGTGTACTATAACCAACAGACGGATTCTTTCCATTAAATTGAATAACGGAAACGAAAGAGTGCCTCCCTGGTTCCGGAGATACGCCACTACTGTCGAATTAAAGGACAGGAATTTGGGCATGCGTTTCTGAATAATGTTCATGCAATGACATAAAGCAAGCCTAAAAAACATTATTCCGCGGAAGTTAAACTGATTGCTAAAAGACTGCAGAACCCAAAGACCCTGGCACTTCGAATCCGTAGGGATCAGAATTATATCCCAATCTGTTTGACTGGCAACCGTCATAACAGCCACACTCGGGTCCGGCAACTGCGGCGGCACTCTCTGAGTCAACCACCGAATGTTTGCCCCAGTCTGAATCTCTTGTAACACTAGATAGACAAGAGAACGAATAAATCGAGCAATTCATGGATTGCCGAAAAGTTGCCGTCGAAGAGAAGCTCCTCCGAGAACGAAGCGACTCTGAGAGAGTTCTTAACCTTACTATCCACGCGTGTGGATGTAGCTAGGGCTGCATCACGTCTAACTAACTCCAATCAGCCACTGAAGGGCGGAGTTATACGTGAACAAACTACTGCCCTCAAAAGAAATTACATTGAGAATAATATCCCGTAAATCTTTTCTTGAAGACGTAATGATAACGCCTCAGTAAGGCGGATTACGTATAATAAAGCGTCTAAGTTAAGTCTACTATACATAATGTCGTTCCCAACATTGAAATTGGAAAAGACATAAACGGCGAAAAAGAATATATGCAGTCTTTAATCACACCGTCTAGACGCATATGAACTCTCGGTATGCCCTGCTCTGCCAAAATAAACTATTTGTATAAATGATAAAATGGCAGAAATGAGCAACGCGGACAAGAAACTAAACTATCATGCTTAGTAGCAGGCTTGTATATATATATATATATATAGCGTCGAAAAATAAAACACATGTTGTAATGACAATATTGGACTGCGTCGGTAAGTCAGGGACAATGTCCTTGAACCGATCGAAAAATCCGAGTCCAATGACGCTATAAGTCTCTTATCCAAGATCGCAGCAATGAAGTCCGAAATAATAATCACTGGAAGATAATGCCAGAAGATATGAAAGGCATCTTCCGCTACTACTAAAGGGAAAACTCGAAATCTTTCGAATCCCTTTCGCCATCCTGTCGGACCCTATAAAGCGTTCGGTCGTCCGTAACTGATGCAACCGCGGACCGCACCGACCCAGCGCCGTCGGATAATTCCTGATTCGACCGAGAAACTGTCAATTGCTGGGATGCTGCGAAACAACTGTGCTAACTCGGATAGCACGTCCGTCACTGAGGCCTGAGGAGAAGCGGTCTTACGATGCATTGCCGCTGGAAGCTCCGTGATCGTTACCCCGTGCATACTTCCAATATGCGAGCGAACGGAGTGTATAGGCCTCGTGTCCCTTGGCTACCGGATGGCGCGACCTATTCGCCGTGGAATCACTGAATGCCGAAACTGATCGGATACTCGAGGTCACGTAGCCAATGTGCGGTCGTGTGCCCTGCTGTGAGGATGAGGAAGCATTAAAGACAGTCTCTCGGACTGTCAATATAACGGAGCGTCCCGACCAACGGACATATGCTCCGAATGTAAAATATCTGAACCACAACATGCGGTCCCCTATGTTGTTGGGCGAGAGAGGGACCTCTCTCGCTCACAGCCCGGACGGACCTGGACAAGCCAGGAACCGGACTAACAGGCTTCCTCCGATCTGTCCTCAATCTGCCGTCACTGGGTGAGTACTAAAGTAATTAAAGTGCTCGCATCACCCAAATCTCCTTCCTAGACCGCAACAGACGAACCCGGCAGCCGAACCATTCGATGAATGTACGCTACACCGGGTGAGCTAGCGAATGTCACTCCGTAGACGATAGACATATTCCATGAGCACTTATTGCCGCTAACTCTTCATTAACTATGACGACAGAGGCACACTTTTGAAAGACATCTCCATAACTCTTCGAACAAGAAACCAGAAATGCTTGGATAGCAAGCATAAAATAATAATATATATAGCGTCGTTCAATAATTCGAAAGTTTGTGTGACATTATTGGACTATGTCGGAACTGAGGGACGATGTCCCTGAACCGAACCAAAAATTTCTAAGTCCACCGATGCTATCAGTTTCTTATCCGGCATCGCAGCATTCTGGTCCGACGAAAGAAGCTGTAGAAGACCAAGTCAGATGACATACACAACAGCATATGTTGTTCCGAAAGGGAAAGCTCGAAATCCTCCGAATCCCTTTCGGTATCCCGTCGGACCGGATGAAACTTCGGACGTCCGTACCCGCTTCCACGGGGCGTCCCGACCCAGCATCGTCGGATAAAATATATGCGACAGATTCAGTTGATGCTGGGATGCTGCGATAAACTGTGCTATTAAGGAAAGCACGTCCGTTCCCGAGGCCTGTGCAGTAGCGGTCTTACGATGCATTGCCGCCGGAAGCTCCGTGTACGTTGACTCCCGCACACTTCCTATGCGAACGTCCGGAGTCTGCAGGCCTCGTGTCCCTGGCTATCGGATGGAGTGACCTGGTCGCCGAAGAATCCTTGATCGGCGAAGCTGGTAATATATCGGCGGTCACGCAGCCAAGGTGCGGTCGTGTGCGCTGACGAGAAGAGGAAGCCTTAGCAGTCTCAGCGGACTGCCTATACAACGGAGCGTCCCGAGCGACGGACGTATGCTCCGCTTGCGACACAATTTGTACCACAACATCTGGGGCCAGATGTTGTTGAACGAGAGAGGGGCCTCTCTCGCTTGCCGTCCGGATGGACCGGAACGAGCTATGAACCGGACTAAAAGGCTTCCTGCGTTCTCCCTCCGATCCGCCGTCACTGGGTGTGCATTAAGTTAATTTATAGTGCTCGCATCACCCCAAAATTCCTTCTAGACCGCAACGGACGAACCCGGCTGCCGAACCATTCGGTGAATGGACGCTACACCGGGCGAGCTAGCGGACGTCAAAGGCCGTCGAACCTACTAGGGTCCTCTTAGGCAATTGGCGTATTTACATGAGCACTTTTCCGCTAGCCCTTCATTAATTGTGACGACGGAGGCACACTGTTGGAAGACATCACAGATACATCACCCTAATCTTGATCGTCTGAAATAGAAATTGATAAAGTAGAGTGACCCTGCGGGGAAAGGACCGAAGTGTCCAAATCCCCAACAACCTACCGTGACATACGCTTCCCATATTGTCATCGAAATCATACGATACAGAACAGGAGTTAATGCGAGTACACTGACCACATATAGAATGATAATAAAGTCAGAGGAAGACTTCCTCTTAAAACAATTGATCAATATCCTTTCAATGTGAAAAGAAAACAAGTCCTGGTACTCGCACTAACCCCTGGCAATCAAAATACATAATAATAATATGATCCATTAATATAGAAAAAATAATTGAAATCAAAATATTTTGAAAAAATATTTTTTCAGAACAGTTTTTGAAAAGTAACGTTGAGCCCCAATGGATCCCAAGCCTAAGTGTGGACAAAAAATTTTTAAAATATTTTAAACAATTTATTCAACACTTACGAACAATAATAATGTATCTAGTTATGATTAAAATAACATAAAGATATTGTTTTTTAGAAATCCCCCCCTCACACAGAGGGCTGTTGTAAATGTAAACAATGAGTGTAAAAACACTAAAATAAGACTCCAGGCACCCAGGCCCGAAATCAGTTACCAAAAATACACTATCTGATGCAAAACAGAGACTTCCAGGGAAGAAACTGCAGAACATCAGATGGTAGATGCAGAACACAACGCCTAACCACCCGTAGGTGAAGACGTAAACATGGGGAAAGAACAGAATTCATTCTGTTATTCAGCTAAAACTCCCAAGAAATTTTAGTAATAATAATTACAGAAACTATGCCAAAAGCATGGGAGAATAGCAAGGGGGAACTTAAAGGATAGGGAGAGAGGAAAACACTTAAAAAAACAGTGTAACTAAATAATCAGAATGACAACAAAATGGCTGCTGCCTTGAAAATAGGTAACTTAACATAATTTCATTAAAAAATTTTAAGTTACAGCCCTGATAATATTCTGTCACACATTCTTTTCCTCTCCTCCTTCTCTATCCTCCTTAGAATCACCATTTCACTAATATTTATATGTCTGGCATCATTTAAACTGAGATTTAAAAGCACAAAGATCAGTCAGATGTTAACTGATGAAGGGCCAAACTTAGAATGATTAATGGCGCCAATTTCGGAACGTCCTTGACACTGCGCATGCGCAGTAGGGGCGAAGTGTGGAGGGCCTTTCAGGACATGTTTTCTTTAGTTTTAGATGCAAATTTTGGGGATTGGGGGGCAAAATTTGTGTTTGGCCCTATATTTTAAGATTTAGCACCAGCTATGTCTGGGTCATTGGTACAGTATAAAAATGTCTATTTTTGCAAGACATGGAATTCCAATTGAAGTGAGGTCAGACAATGGACCGCAATATTCATGTGAAGAATTTAGAAAGTTTTCAATTGACTGGTGTTTTAAACACACAACATCAAGCCCTTACCATCCCAGTCAAACGGAATGGCTGAAAGAACTGTACAAACTGTGAAGAACATTTATTGGTATTTTGAACTATCGAAACACCCCAGTACCTAATCTTGGTTCACCTGCACAACTCTTAATGAACCGTCGTCTTAGATCAAGATTACCGCAAACACAACAACTTTTACAATCGAAGGTAATACCACGGGAATCAAGGTGAAATTGGCAAACAATCAGAATAATCAAAAGTTATACTACGACAATTCGAGCAAGGACTTGAATGCGTTAAACAAAGAAGACTCAGTTCGTTTACAAAATAACAACAAGTGGGAACGTGGCGTGTTAATTGAAACAGAAGACACACCGCGTTCATATCGCGTCCAAACAGACAGCGGAACATATCGTAGAAACAGAAAATACATAATTCAAACACCGGAAAGGTTAACAGAGATTACAACAGAGGCCGGTGATAATAGTGTAAGAGAACACCAGCACAGAGACAATGTAAGTAAAGCTGGTGATAATAGTGTAAGAGAACACCAGCACAGAGACAATGTAAGTAACACTTTACACACTAATACCCAAAAAAAACTGTGTACAACCGTACGTTACCCGTAGTGGTAGACGTGTTAATAAACCGAAAAGGGCTGATGAATACATATGACTGTAAGTAGTGCAAATATCAAGACTTAATAGACATTGACATACTAGCCGGATGTATTTTTTGACTCCTGTAACAAATAGTTTCAACAGAAACTTTTAGAGCTCTTATCAGATAATAACATTTCACAAAGTCCCACAACTGGTGAAATTTGAAGAAAGTAATGTTTTGATTTCCAGCAATGAACAGTTGACATATATTATTCTGAATGAAACTGAGTCACTTTGAACTGTGCATATGTTATCCGATCTCTATTACAAAATCCAGAGAGTATTACAAATTCCAGAGACTGAACTTCTTCAAGATATTGACCATTCTTCTGCCGAGGCATTCTATTTTTTTCGAGGCATACATCAGAACCAAAAACATTTTAGAAGGGGGTTGTAATGATATTATGAATGCAGTGCCATTCCCAGTGTTTGTAGAAAAAAACTTATCTGACACAAATATCATCGAGTATCCTATTACTCTATTATAGCACTGATACATCTGGCAGTAGAACAGTATTAATCGTGTAGTTGAAAAGTAGACATGTATTTTAGTGTAGTGAATTTAAATATATATATATATATAAAATATAATATGGAATTCTCATTAAGTAATTATGATGAACATCATAACATAACAGCAATGGCTGTGGGCACATGCACTAAATCGGTTTCACTTGGTCCACTGGAGATGCATGTTATTCACTGCAGAGTGTCGGTTCGCACTTTACAGGTCAGATGGACGACAACGTTGCTCTCGACCTTGAGGTGAGCGATATTCTGACGTGTGTGCATTAACATCGCTTAGCTCACGCAGGCCCTTCTTCAGGAGTGGGATAACATCCCACAAAGGACAATAAACAACTTGCTGGGGTCAACGGTAAGGGGAGTTAAAGCAGTGACAGAAGCCTGGAGTCGACACACCTGCTATTGATTTTTATCAGGAAATGGCATTGGGTACCCACATTTGAACTTTATCCATGCAAACGGCGTCTGTGTAAAGACAATAAAACTCATCAAAATTTAATCAGTAATGAAGAAAAAACATCACAATCCACACAATGAAATAATCACCCAAAACACATTTAAAATATTTACCACAGAAAAAAAACTTGCCTTTCAGTTTTCTGCTAGTATATTATTTTTGGTGGACTGAAGTTGTTCATCCAAATTTGTTTTATTACAAATTATTGAAGAGTGCCCACAGGCACTCTTCAATAATTTGAATTAAAACAAATTTATATAAGCAAATTATTATTTGTGTTTGACTAAATATGAAACATGAGCAAGGAAAATGGTGACTTATGCTCTGGTACCCTCATGTTTTTGAAAGCCCTGATAGTGGCTTCTAACACTCGGCATGTTGACATATTCCAACACTTGGTCAGTTTGAAGATGATAATATTGAATATATTATATCAAGTGAATATGAATGTGATGTTGAATAAATTTGAGTATTCCTGTAGGTGTATCCAAGATACTGAAGAAGAATCTCACGCAGTTTCAAACTTTCAGACCAAAGAGCCGAAAAATAGGTCCCAAACAAATGATTGAAAAGAAAAGGTAAAACTTGCATATTGGAGCAAAAGTCAACAATTCAACATGTATATTATGAAACAATTTCATTGTTCAGGTGAAAATTTGGAGGTGACAGGCAAGAAAAACTTCCCATATCACAAGTGCAGGTAGAAATTCTTAACATTTCGTGTCGGTGTAGTATGACTTCGCTGTCTGATTCTTATGAATCGGTTGGGGCAGGGTCAAGCCATGAGAAGCACCCTGCAGCCATGCTGGCATCTGTTCTGTGAGGGTGATTTTTCATTTGAGGGGGAACCCTGTCCATTAAATTATGATAAAACCACTAATAATAACCAGTAATCATACCCAGGTGCCTATCCAGCAAAAGAGAACATAAGACACAAAATCTCTTGTATATATTTCATGAGTAAGAACAAAAATTGAGATGATCAAAAATATAGTTATTATACATACACAACAGAATCAGTCAGAATCACATAAATAAGTAAAAAAGATGCATAAAAAATAAAATCATTCATTAAAATTTACGCCCAAATCTTGTTTTATTCCTTGAACAATTGAACATGTATATTATGAAACAATTTCTGTGTCCTGTTCAGAGGGAGATCAGAAATATGAAAAAAAACACCCACAAGTGGGTACAGTTCGAATCCAGTTTAATAATTGGAGACATTGCATCAACAATCCCACCAAAACTAAACAAGAGCTATTCCAATAACAAATTGGTTCTTTTCTTGTAAGTCTCATTATGCAAGAAGAAAACAATTTATTACTTTCCAAAGTGTGATTTACTGGGATTTCCGGGTTTGATTATGATAACTTCACAAGTGAATTATGCAATCAACAATTGGGTCATGTATCCAAAACAAAGACGCTTTGCGCAAAGTAGGTGTAATGGGGACTTCATTGTTTTGTTTTTTTAACCCTTTACCTAACATGAAAAATAAAAAGCAGACCACACTTGCAAAAAAAATTCTTGAATAACTATTATTTTCATTTTTTGTCTCAAAAACATGGGTTATGACCCCTCATTGGAATGAGCTTGTTCCATTGAGGGGTCATAACCTGTTTTAGAGACAAATGAAAATGTAAATGACACTGTAGCTCAACTTATCAAGACATGTTCATGTATAGTATGTGACACAGCAATGACAAACACCTAGGTAATGACCTGACAACAAAGGTACATATAAAGTATTGTAACGGTCTGTACATAAATACTGGCCGTAGCCTGTAACAAATGTATAGGTAAAGTATTGTAAAGGTGGGTGACAGTCAGATACTAAACTAGAAAAGAAATCTTTATGAGTCCCAGAGTGGGTCTGACTGAACCCCAAAATATTTGTTGTCGTAGCGCAGTGATAACAAAGGCACCCCAAAACACACTCATTCCTGTCCCAAGGTGAAAACAAAGGTACCCAAGAAGTTTCGTGAAGATCAGTTCATAAATACGAGCTGTATAGAAGTTGTGACAAAAAACTGATTGGACCTAATTTCAGTACAAAATGGCCACTGGCAGCCATCTTGAATTTTTGACCGCACTCAGAAACACTCATTCTCGTCCCAAGGTGATAACAAAGGTACCCAAGAAGTTTCGTGAAGATCGGTTGAGAAATACAGCCTCTAGCCCGAGCCGTATTGACATGTGCACTTACAGTGTATAAGTAGCACTAAATAAATCAAAATTCATCTAATTTGCATAATTTCTGCACGAGAAAAAAATCTGTACTATATGTGATGTATTCCATGTTACTAAACATTCATACAAAAATTTATTCAAATCAGAACTTTCATACAGAAGTTCTGTACAAAAGACTGATTGCACTAATTTTGGTACAAAATGGCTGCTGGTGGCCATCTTGAATTTCAGACCACATCCACAAACACTCGTTTTCATCCCACGGTGATAACAAAGGTACCCAAGAAGTTTCGTAAAGTTCGGTTCATAAATACGGCCTCTAGCCTGAGCCGTATAGAAGTTGTGTACAAAAAACTGATTAGACCTAATTTTGGTACAAAATGGCCACTGGCAGCCATCTTGAATTTTGGACCGCATCCAGAAACACTCGTTCTCGTCCCAAGGTGATAACAAAGGTACCCAAGACGTTTCGTGAAGATCGGTTGATAAATACAGCCTCTAGCCCGAGCCGTATTGACATGTGTACTTACTGTGTGAAAGTAACACTGAAAAAATCAAAGTTCATCTAATTTGCATAATTTCTGCACGAGAAAAAAACCTGTATTATATGTGATGTATCCCATGGTACTAAACATTCATACAAAAAATTATTCAAATCAGAGCTTTCATGTGGAAGATCTGCGCAAAAATCTGATTGCCCCTAATTTTGAACAAAATAGCTGCCAGCGGCCATCATGAATTTTGGACCAGACCCCAAACCACTCGTTCTTGTCCCATGGTGATAACAAAGGTACCCAAGAAGTTTCGTAAAGATCGGTTCATAAATGCGGCCTCTAGCCCGAGCCGTATTGGCATTTGCACTGACAGTGCTGAAAGTAACACTAAATAAATGAAAGTTAGTCTAATTTGCATAATTTAAGCACAAGAAAAAAATCTGTATGATATGTGATGTATATCTCATGGTACTAAACATTCATACAAAAAATTATTCAAATCAGAGCTTTCATATGGAAGTTCTGTACAAAAAACAGATTTCTGCATCGTCGGTACAAAATGGCGGCTGGCAGCCATCTTGAATTTTGGACCGCACCCAAAAACACTCGTTCTTGTCCCACAGTCATAACAAAGGTACCCAAGAAGTTTCGTAAAGATCGGTTCATAAATACGGCCTCTAGCCCAAGCCGTATCCAATTGTTGATGTACAGACAGACGGACAAACGGCCAGACGGACGACGGGCCATGACAAAAGCTCAAATTTGGCTTCGCCAAAGTTGAGCTAAAAATGAAAAAATTAATGAAAATTAATTGGCGATTATTTAGAATAGTGTTGGCCGGTTTTGGCCATTATGTTAGGTAAAGGGTTAAATAATATAATTATCGTTAATAATGAAAAGTAATAAACAGAGTAATCGCTTGACTGGACTGGTTACGTGAAATAATTCAATCGAGACGAGAGACTATATTGTAAAACACGCGTGTGTATTCGTGCACTCGTGTTTGTACAACGTCCCTCACCTCTCATGAATTATTTCACGTAACCAGTCCAGTCAAGCGATTACTCTCTATATATTTTGCAGTGTAAGCCTCAAAATATTTCTCAGTGCCTCATATACACACCAATGAGTTTTTGAAATTTCATGCAGCAATCAGAAAAACCATAACAAATGCTGGAGCAGACAAAGTTGCATTGGAGTTTAGATGTTGCCAAAAGAACCAAGGGTCACAAAATGACTTTGAATGTGGGGGAAGCTATGCGCTGAAATGCAAGCAGGGCTTCTGGGACTGTCTCCTTGAAAATCATGTAAAAATTTTAGATCCGAATGATCTGGGGGATTTTTGGGCATCAGTAGATTACTGTCACTGGGTTTGAGTCATAAGTTCACTAATATCTTAATATCACAAAAATCACACAATGGAGTTATATTGTGTAACTTGATACACTTCTGAGATGGTCACTTCTCCCAAATCGTGAAAATGACTTGTTTATTCAGTAATTTGTTGATGAAATAATGCTGATGTTGACTTAAGTTGAGAGTTGTGATCACGTTGAATGAACATGAAGGATTGTAACAAGAAAAAAATAAATATGGAAATATAACGTCGCAAAAATACACAAATTTCTAGCACACAACCTTTGTTCTCTTTGGAGATGGAAACGAATGCAAAGCAGGTAAATTGTCAAATTTTATTTGATATAATGGAGATGAAAGATGAAGCATTCAATGCTGATCAACTGGTCAGTACATATGTAAGCAATGTTGATAAACAAAGCCAGTTTAAACGGCCATATCGAGTACCTGAGGTAAGATGGCGCTATGCTAAAATGATCTAGTGATACTTCTGCATGAGCATGGAAATGCTAGGCCAGAGTGTAAAAACTGTACCTGGGTTTAGCAAAATGCGAGTAGTATATTTGGGTTACCACTCACATTTTGCTAAACTAAAAGAGTTAGTATTTGTGTGCCTTCATTTTTCAAAATCAAAGGTCTGTACAACATCTATAATTCAGCAATATTTAATCTGTCAAATCATGATTTTTGATTTGATGATTAAAAAATGATTTAACACTCATTGGTGAGAAAGTCTAATTTCATGTTTGTATGATTGGAATAAAAATTTTAAACATATAAAATATATAGATTAAGATATACATGCTGCCTACTACCCCGGAAAAAACCTATTAATTTATTTCAAAGCAAATGCCCAAAATTTTATTGGTCGTTTCCCATTTATGATTACTCGACTGTTTTTGTGTCAATGCCAATTCAGGGTATCCCCACAATTTCTGGCACTGAAAGTGAATTCCAGAACTTTAAACCATGAAGGTTTAATTTCAACTTTCAAATGCAAAAAGCAGGTGCCCCCCCCCCCCCCCCCCCCCCCCCCCCCCCCCACAATAAGCAGTTTCTGGGTGAACATACATTCTAAGTACCTTAGCAGTATTTTTTTGGGCATGTCTTGGTTTCCTATATAGGCAGCCAAGACTTGCCTAGAAACAACTCCCAAGGTACAGGATAAACACTTAAAAGTGTGATGCTTTCCGAAATTAAGGAGTGGGGAAATGGGTGCCCAACCCATATCGGTTAACATGGCATCACTGAAGGAGGGCCAAGAAGGGGGTGTTCCTCATTGGGTATAGGGGCAGGTCTGCCACCTCCAGGAAAACTTTTAAATTTGGGACTTAAAACTCATATTCTCTTGAATTTTCTGCAATGAATTTAATTACCATTAAAACCAGAAATTAAGATGATTCACCCTCTCCCCAAGTTCAGCTGTCTTCACACTGCTGAACTACCTCTCTTTATTTTTTTCAGATTGAGATAGGTTGAGAAGGTGGGAACAGTCGCTCTGGTGAGACAAGATTGAGTAACAAACCCAAAACAAATGTGCGGTCAACTTACCAAATAGGTCACTTTTGTTTTGTTGTTCTGTCTTTTGATATCTGACTTTATACTATCGTATGGCAAGTGACTAGCTTACACCCAGCAAAAGACGGATTTAGTGCACCTGGCAAGACAAATAAGTGTTTGCTGTGTATATTCGTCAAGCATAAAAGCATACCAGGTTTTGAAAATGAGGGGGAAGGGGATTTGCTCCTCAAAAAAAAGTAGGGGAATGGCATTTCCCCAAGAAGGCATCACTGCTTAGAAAGTATAGGAAAATACACACAAATTGCCAGGCCATTATGGGTTAAGGACCTTTGGGTTTAATTCAAGGATTTCAGATAGCTGTATTGGGATCAAATTCAAGAACTTACAAGGACCTTCCAAAAAAGGAAAATATTTTTCAAACTGACCTTGCAGTGAAATCATTTTAAAGTAGAACAAGTCAACCAATTACATTTTGTTCAAGAGACCTGATTGAGCTTGTCAAACCCAGATATACTACTCACATTTTGCTAAGGATCTCCCCCTATTCATAACCTCAACAGTTGTTTCTAGGCAAGTATCAACTGATTAAATAGAAATTAAAATTTTATACCAAATTTTGTTTCTCAGTATACTTATCAAACTGACTCCAGAACCTTTCCCCATAATTAATTTAACACTGGAATGAGCAATTTCTAATGTTCTCCAAGGAGACAAAACACATTTGAAAAATAAAGTGAATAGCAGCTAAATAGACAAGGCATTTTAATAATGAGCTACAAACCTATATTATTTTCCCCTAGCTACATAGATGAGATGCAAGAGCCACCACCATCCCTCCGATGTTAAATTCTACATACCAGGAATATGTGAGAGAAAACCTTGTCTTACAGATTGAAGAGAAGTAAACATAAAAGCTGAAGACAAAGCAGGTTACAGTAAAGCAATGGAAGCCTAAGACTGAGAACAGAAATTTCTGTTAGCACTTATAGGTACTGCTGAAAAAGGTCACAAGACTGTCCAAGAAAGAAAATCTTTTAACCTTACCAACAGGAGACTGTGAAATAATACACAGGAGTGAATGTATGAATATATATAATGCATTAACATCCTCCCCCCCCCCCCCCCCCCACATCTTCCTCAAGTAAAAACCAGCAGCTTGAATTAAGGAAGAACATGAGGGTGACCCACATCAAAGGAAGATGTCAATTTAGTATTAAATTGTAATCCAAAATACCACAGACAAAAAGTAACTATATTACGACAAGAAGAAAAGCTAACCCAGTCTTCTGGAGGCAAAATTTAACTATGTTGAAAGCCGTAATATCTGTCTAAAAAACTGCTAAAATAAGATCACTTGAGAAAGAACCGAGTTATAATAAAAGATCTGTATTGACTCCAAATCAGCTAGAACTGAAATAAAACAGCTGAAATTAATGTTCCATATTTTTAAATTTATGTATAAAATTGGGCCATAACACTTTCAGGCAAAAATCAGTGATGCGAAAAGACCCCAGATGAGAACCTGATAGTGAAAATGTCACATGAAGAAAGGGAAGGCAAAGAAGTCAACAAACAAGCAAGACTGGCACTTTCTGTCTGGAACCAGCCACATTTCAGCTGAATGAAAGGTAAGTGCATTATCAGCAAATGTGGAGATAAACTGGCTTCTCCAAAAGAGTTATAATCTAAGCAATAGACACAACTCTATAATAGAACAGCACTTCCAAAAAACAAAATAGAATTACGAGATATAACTGACCAAAAACACATCAAAATAGACGTAAAAATGGACTAATAAAGGTGTCATGTGACAATAAATAAACATTATCATGGAAGATAGTGCCCAAAATAGCCTAAAATTGGTGAAAACAAACCCCATAAAGAAAAGGCTATGTATCCACAGGGAAAAACAAAAGTTTTCCACTCGTAGAAATGAGTCAGGAAATTAATGATTGATGGTAAGCATGGAAGAACAAATGCATCAACTCAGAAGTAGTTCTAATGGATCTGACGATTCTCTGTATAGAACGAAGGCAATTATGTGGAGAAAATTGGAAGCTCCAGTAAAAAAGAGTATGTTTGGTCAGCCTACCTTAGGTGAGCTGCCCTGGAGAATAAAGAAAGCAAAAGGTCTTGTAAATTTCCCAATGGAGAGAGAAAGCTAACTTGGTGTAAACCGAGAACCCAAAAAGAACTGAGAATATTATCCTTTAGTGTGAAGGACTTGAACTGAGATCTGATGCATGATGTGTTCCATACAAAGGCCAATGAGTTCCTGGAAGAGAATCAAATACAACTAGAAACTGTTTTAGCACACTAAAACATATGTCTCTCCTTCCTTTCTATTTAATGCACCGCATATTATATATACATGAATAATATTGACAATCATGCTAAACATCTAAGGTCCAGGTCAAAAGACAAAAAAGTTCTGGTCCGGACGAAGTTTCCCTTAAAAAAGCACATAAATCTGACCTTCAGGTCAAAGGTCAAGGTCACAGAAATGTTCACTATGGTACGCGACACACCGGCTCATGGTGATACATCCACATGCCAAATATCTATGGTCTAGGTCAAAAGACAAAAAAAGTTATGCCCCAGACAAAGTTTCCCTTAAAAAGCACATAAATCTAACCTTCAGGTCAAAGGTCAAGGCCACATGAAGGTGACTATGGTACGCGACACACCGGCTCATGGTGATACATCCACATGCCAAATATCTAAGGTCTAGGTCAAAAGACAAAAAAGTTATGCCCCGGACAAAGTTGTATGAGAAGAAGAAGAAGAAGGAGGAGAAGAAGAACAACAACAACAATATGCACTAAAACAACATGTCTCCCTTCTGGGAAGGGGAGACATAATTCCCCCAGAGACTGAATCGGTAAATAATAAGTGACATTCTCTGGAAAATGGATGATTTGCTTGCATCTGGGGACATTGTTTAGATATGCCAAAAAGTGTACTGATGATGCACAGGGTGATAAGTTGATGCTTGATTCATCAGCCAAGTGAATAGTCAAAGAACTGGATTTTAACTGAACGGTATCACTTTGAACTGAAAAAATGATGCCTTGGGAAGCTAAATGAAGATACTTTTGAAAAACTGAATGAATAAGAATATGGAAGATTCATCCTTGAGATCTGTGCTTGTAGGAAAAATTGGTTCTTGTGAAAAGAGCTCTGCATTGACCTGAAAATTCCATGCTGAACTTAAAGGCTCAGATAGAAAGATTCTGGTAACACAGATCGAAATACATCTTGAGTTGACAGTTTTTATTCGGCATAAAAAAAGAGTTGACTGTAAAACTCTGGAGGCTCATTTGATTATCCACCAATTGCAGAGAGAATTATCTATGCACATCAGAGATGCTCTCAGAAGTCTGTTAAGATTTTTGTTGCACTAGTTACAGAAGTAGAGTAACATCGTTCTTCATAAGAGTTGAGTTTAAAACTCTTTGTGGGATGTCGTCTAGATACACTGAGAAGATGTTTCTGATGGATGCACCTGGAGATAAGCTATCACCTGATTCATCAGCTGGGATAATGCCCAAGAAGCGAGATTTAGATAGAAAAACATTGCTTAGAACTGATAGCCAGTGCCTCAGAATGAGAACCAGAGATAATTCTGAGAATGTGGATGAATCGGAATATGGAGGTATTCATCTTTGAGATCCATTCTTGCAGCAGATTCTCTTGAAATGAGCTTTGAACTTAACTGGAAGTTTCCATGCTGAACTTGGGTGCATTGATGGAAAGATTCAGATAACTCAGATCACTAGTTGGCTTGAGTTGGTCGTTCTTCTGGTAGAAAGTTTCTCATGAATACAGTTCCAAAGTTAACTGAAAGTTTCCATGTGGAACTTGGGTGCACTGATGGAAAGAATCGGATAACTCAGATTAATAATTGGTCCGAGTTGACCGTTCTTCTTCAGCACAAGAGTCGATTGTCAAACCCTGGTGGCTCAATGATAAGATCGACCTCAATCGCTTCATACTCTAGTAGCATCACTACCAAGGATAGTAGCTCGAGCTAGATCAGCAGGAATAGTAGTAGGGATCGAATTGTGTGTAAACATCCAAGAATAGAGACAAATGAGCAATCTGCCCCCTAATGGAAGTGGTGGGAGGTGACAAACTTCACTGTTAGCCCTGTAGAGAACCCAGCTTTACCTCTTTAAATATAGGATTTCAGATCTCTATGAGGAGGAGCTAGAGGCCTACTAACAGCAGAGGCACTGCCACAACTGGAGTGTGTCCCAAACATGAAGAATTGCAGTTATTCAAATCTAAATAACTGGTAGAGTACTGTAAATTCATATTTGGGCTTTATTTTGAATGCAGGTATCATAACTAATTCTCCATTTATTGTAGATGTATTTCATATCATCTTTGAAGTGATATTATTTAGTTGTTACAAATTTGCCTTGTTACAATTTATGGGAGAGTGGCAGAGACCATAAATATTGAAATTTTCTAAGTTGAAAAAAGCAGAAAAAGGCCCCTAATTCTAGATAAAAAAAACCTGACAAAACCTATTACTTGTGAATATCCTTTCCCCCATGGTGGTCTATCAGCACACCAAAGATCATTTAAATCCAACATGCACTGACTGAGATATGAAGGTCCACAGATGGACAGACAGGCAGACCCAGTTTCTATATCCCCTACAAACTTCGTTTTGGTGGGAGATAACAAGACAAATACATGTGAATAAATTTTGATGACCCAAAATAATTTAGCACTCTACCAGTTAATAACTGGTTGTGCAAAAACTTGAGGATCTCTCAGCAACCTGGATTTGACCATCAAATAAAGATTGGCCTGAAAGGGAAGCTGCACACAACTATGTTTGCTGAGTGTCCGGAAGAGATGTATTAGTATCTTATACCAAACCTCTCCTGAAAAGTTCCAGATTCACTGGGTCTGCAGAGGCCTGTTGGAGTACTGATCACATTCAACAAAGAACAAGAGGCATGTGAATATGACTGCAGCATCATCAAGAACAACACAAAGAGCCTTGCAGCTTTGGCTGCATTTAATCATAAGAAAGAGACAAAATTTGAATAGTCTCTCTTAAAAAAGAAATTACTGTTTCCAGATAAAAATTGGAATGGAAGTTTCTTGGGCACAGAAAGCTTAAGCACAGAACACTCATGGTCAAGTGCTAAAGAATCAGATGAATGAGCTCTCCCAAACGGTCATATGTCTCCTAACTTTTGTTAGAAAACCTGTATCTTTTCATCCAAAAAAGGAAGACTGAAGTGCCTTGGTTTGCAGATGATTACATAAGATCACAAACGCATGATCGATAGAAGAAAACTGCAGAGATCCAGAGAGAGGACGGATGAAAGGACAGAGCTGCTCTTCTCTCACCCATAGATAAGCACAGACCAGATTAAATTTCTAAAAACATTATTTTGTAGATGTGGCTACCTTAAAGAAATAATAATAAAAAATGGATCTCAGTTTACAAATTTTCTGCAAACTCGTGAATAAAGCATTGCAAATCAGCTTTATATCATCCTGAGGCTAATGGGGAAGTTGATCGCTGGAATCATGTTCTCTAAGAATGACTACAGGCTGTGCAAAATGACATCCAATCTTGAAAAGAAGGAGCAGCAGCAGCTGACATACTTCTTTCTTATCATAAAACAATTCTGAGAACCCCTGGAAAATCACCAGCTAAATTGCTACTGGGTCAAGAAAAGAGAACAAAGTTAACTGTTTTTCCCAATAAAACAAAAAATAGATACTACAGTTAAACAAAAAGTGCAAAAAACAGCAAAATAACAGGAAAAGGTACAAAGATCAGAGATTTGGTGCTAAAAATTTGAAACTTCACACAGGTGACTACATTTGTGTAAAATTGCCAAAGCATGTACAAAAAGGCTGTTCAAGTTTTGGGAAATACTAAAGTATTATGGATCAGAAAGGCAAAAATACTTTTCAACCACATGATGGTGCCATATGGAGTGGGTCAAGATTAAACAGAGTGCACAGAGGAAGTCATAGGAGTACTGATGCAAACAGTAGTGGTACTTTATAAGTTACTGACCACATGGTTAATAACTCTGAAATTCAATCAAAGGAACCCCAACCTGAATCTACACTGAGACACTGTGTTAGACCCCATACTACACACCCCAAAGACTTAATGTCTATATCATGTACTAGGTTGCAGAATTAAAATGTTACACATAAATACCTAAGGGTATTCGAAATTTTTCAATTTCAATTAACAGAGATTTACAAATGCATAATATTTTTCTTTGTTGGTGGGGAAAAATGCTTTTTGCTGTATACTGATGTTTTTTGCCGATAAGAGAGAAATAGTGCTCTTGTTGGTGTAATTAAAGAAACAATTTCTCATGAACGGAAATGTGGTATTGAATTACAAGTGGCACTAAAGCTCTTAGTGCATTATACTCAAGTTAGGTACTTGTCTACGAGTGGAAACAACCCAAATATTGTTTTCATGATGTACATGCTTTCTGTTCTACATTGTATATTACTTCTACAACAAACATGAATAAATACATTATCAACTTTCATTCAACTCCTTTAGTAACTACAGATACAACAAAAGTGTATTAAATTAACAAGTAAACTTTTGTATTGAAGATATGGTAAATGGTTTGGTGTTTGGAAGTAATAAGCAAATAATAAGGTTATTCAATAAAAAAAAATAGCCAATCAAGTGGACTCCACTGTATTGTCAATAATATAATAATATCTGAAATCGCACACTGAGATCCATCAAGTGATGCAAAGAGCCTTGCATTTTGAGTGATAAAAAAAGGAGAAAGATTTCATGCAAGGGGATGGCGGTAAAAATAGAAAAGAATTTTCTCCGGAGACTGTTCTGTTAAGCTATTTCTTCTCAGACTTTGTATCTAATTTATTTGAAATCCACATGTATTGCAGATAAATAAACATGCTTGAGACTTAACTGACAAGAACTTAGAGATAAAATTCTTTGCTGACTGATATTATCATTGCTGTTTGAAGGTGTTATACTCATTACTTGAAATGTTGCCAAAAAAGCAAAAGATCATGTCTAATAAATACAGCTTTGTATACAGAATAGAAATGATAAATATAAAATTCCTAGAGGTAAATAAAAGGAACCTATTGTCTAGACTTTTCATCCTTGAACATGAGCCAATCTTATGGAATGCTGTTCTTCATCTCTTTTCATAATCGTCTCCGCACACTCTGAAACAAACCAACACTTGGTTCTTGCCTGCAAGACAGAAGATGGTAAAACATTGAACATTTAAAAAATTGGAAGTTTTGAAGAAAAAAAGTGCTTGAAACAGAATCTGTGCAAGCTGTTTGCCAAATTGTCAATGGGCAAATGGTGACCAAAACTAATATCTTGAATGGATATTTCGAAAATGAAAATTTTTTTCTGGCTTATAAATAAACTGAATTCAATTTCTCATTGATTGCTGAAACATCTGCGTAAATGTACAAGTTTTGATGCAGAGTGTAAACAATCATTTGGAAAACCTCCTATAGCTCCACTTTTGACTATTTTTGACCAAACATTGAGAAATGGTTAACAATGTGAACAGGGTTGCCTTAATTTTCTGATTTATTTTTTTTATGACAATCAAGTCGACACTCGTGGTTGCTTGCAGATATTTCAATTACAAATTTTTTGAAGAACTGTCCATCCAATGTATGAAGGATTACATTTCCTGATCCAATCTGGACCAAAAGATTGCACCCACTGATCTCTGTTCAACTGGATTGTCAGAATGCTCACTGGCCATAAACAGAAAAGTGTCACAGCTTCTGCCATCTTGATGAGGGACATTTGTTTCCATAAATAGACAATGCGCAGGAAAAACTCTTTCTGTCAGTTGTGTTTGATTAATCGATGCCTTACAATCACCGACCGCTATTTAACTGGTAGAGTGCTAAATTATTTTTAGCCATCACAACTTCAACACAGATCTTTGCCTTGTTACAATTTATGGGACAGTGCCTATTGGCATTCTCCCATAAATTGTAACAAGGCAAACTCTCACAGACTAAATAATATCACTTCAAAGATAATACAAAGCACATCCACTGAATGGTGAGCCTTCAAGCTGTGATACCGGCACTTCAGAATAAAGCCCAAATATGGGCTTCCAGCACTCTACCAGTTAAAGAAGATAGATTGACATCAGAGAAAAACAAAAATGTTTATGATTTATACATTTTTTCTGACAATGAAAATTTAATATTCACCGCATATTTCATTTATTATTCATAAAAACACAAGTGCTAATATTGAAAAGTTGATACCATGTTACTGGTTTTCATGCTTGGCTATTTGGTAAACTTGCTAGCATTTGAAGACGTGAAAGATGTTATGCTGTGACTGCGGTCACAGCATAACAGCTTTAATATCATTACATGCTGCCGATTGGTGGAGTGGCATGTGGCAATCAGACTTGGATGCCATTTAACAGAGGCAGCTTTGGGATGACAGACTGAGTTACACTTTTCACCAATGTTCTAGCAATCTAGCTATATAGAGTTCAGGAGTTGCACCTGTCTTATCAATTGTTCTAGTTACCCACAACAACCATTGACAATTTTCATTACATTCTCTTACTTTTGAAACTGAATACAATAAAATTTCTGGAGTTTACGACCTAACAGTTCACATGGTCATGGAAAATTCTTGAATGTCTTGAAAATAGGTTTGGTTTCTTCAAAGCATCACTTTAACCAGTTGTTTGTGCCATACATTTAAACACCTGTAATGCGTAGGGGCTTTCTTTGATGTCAAGAATTTTTTTAATCAATGGTGGTTGATGTTTTTAACTGGCTGAATGCTTGTGGGCAATCTGTGGGACGTATTTTAAGTGCAGGTACTGCACCTTAAAAGCTTCATGATCTGCAGATGTACATTGTATTATCTTGGAAGTGAAAGTATTTAGTCTCTTGCTAATTTATTGGTGTTTAAAATCACTTCAATTGTCTATGGCAATACCATGATTGCAACTTAGGTACCTGGTATGAAGTCAAGATTAGCCAATCATCTATACCTTTTCAGTCAACTTTAGGGGGCTTACGTCCCTGACGTTGGCACACTTTCCAGGGTTCCACAAGGGAACTGGTCAGTATGAATTTGTTTGTTATAATGTATGGAAGGGCCAAAAAGCATTATCCGATTCATGTAACAAGGCAAAGACATGTGATGAACAAATTCTGACCAAAAAAGGATGAATAGTATGCAAGAAAATATGAATAAAGTACAGTTTATTTCAAAATGAAGGACAGACAGAGGGGCAAATCAGCTACTACATACTCCGGTGAAACATTTTTGACTTTTTTGTTTTGCATAAATCCAATATAGCATAAATTCCAGTACAGCTGAGTTTGGAACACCAAAACCAAGTGAACTCCCCTCCAAAAGATCCATTTAGGTACATCAACATATAAAACAAGCTATTAATTGAAAATAGAATATGCTTCCATTTTTGGAATTCACTTAAAAAAAAAAAAATTCTACAATCCAGTACAAGTATTTCCATTAGTTTCTTGAATCCTGCACCCTATGAAACATCTAACCAACTAACCTTGTGCATTTTTGCAGACTTAGTCAGTGTATATTTTCATCAAGAGTGTGATATGGCAGCCTATCAACTAATCCTGTGCAATGCCTATGGTTGGTCAGTGTACGTTGGCTTACCAACTAACTCTGTACAATACATGAGGTTAGTCACAGTTTTTTCTGGTTATAATTAAGATCATCTCTATTATGCAACTTGACCCTGTGTATTGAACAGCCTTAGAGAGTGTACATTTTATATAGCTTGTGATACGGCAGTTACAAATTTTTATAACCAGAAAGTTTGACTTGCATTTACATGTAGAGTTAGTGCCACTTTCTGAATTCTACAATAAATCTTCATTATTAATCGACTACCTTACCTGGTGCACTGTACAGCCTTAGAATAAATCTCATCTGTAGCAACCCTTTACCCAACATAATAGCTAAAACCTGCTAGTAATATTCTCAAAACTCCAATTAAACTCAGCTGATGACCCCTAATTGAAATAGATTACAGAAAGATTTTTTTACTGAATTCCAAAAGTGAAAAAATATTCTATTTTCAATTAATAGCATGTTATAAGCTGTGTGAAGTTTCTTTGCTCAATATTTCTTTCCTTTTTTGTCTTGTTCTTTGCAAGTGCAATACCAAATATTTAGCTTATACAAAAGAAGGTATGCTGGAAGCATTATTGGGTACTGCAATTTGCCGGTTAGCTTTAGTGGTTCCGACAGGCTGATTATTTTTTGTTTTTTATCTCCTTCATATGTTCAAGGATCCTTACTCCAAATATCTGTGTGGTCTCATCTATATCCTGGATGTTGCACAGATTGCAGATTAAAAGATGAATGACATTCTAGCTTTGGGAAATATGTAAGCCCTTTGACTTATACCTTTTGTTGGTCCTGCTGCTCTAAAACCACCATGTTTTAGATAATATGGAGCAGATTTCACAGTTGGTAATGTTGAAAGCTGTTAAGGGGTTGGTGGAGTATGCTGTGCCCACTGACCTGTGATCAGAGTTGGGGGTCTGTTCTGGAAGACGTTTCTTTAGAAACAGGAGGTGGTGCTCCAATTTTGAAAGTTTACACCACATTCTGCTTACTTTAAGGTAAGTCTTGTCGTGTTTTTACAAGATTTTTAATTTCTTGCGGTCTGAGTTATCATCATCTCTGCTTTTGTACTGGTCAATCGATCACCTGGCTTCGGTGTTAACACAACACAGAAACTTTACTAGAAATCCTAGGCACCTTTTAAATGAACTCTTGATCGACCTCACTGGATGAGAGACCTATTCTCAACAATATCAAGGGAGATAGCTGATGGTATCCGGTATATGCGTTCAACATAGCAAAGCTTGGATGTTATTCTTCTGTTCTATACACCTAGAACTTGATAAAGCACTCCCTGAAATGTTTCATGACAGTGAATTTGCTGTTACTGATTATTATGTTTTAATGATTCCTATGTCTTGCAGTACATTTCATCCAGTGAAACATGATGTTTCTGGTTGATAGCATACCCCAAACACATCCCCTCGTCCACATGCTTCCCACGAATGTCACAAAAAACACTATCACCCACATGCAATAAACTATAATTGGTTATAAAACAAGAAAATTTGTCACTTCTTTTATCAATAAATGTTGATATGCCAAGGAGGAAACTGTCAGAGGCACTAAGATGGCAAATCGTTGGCATCCATGTAACAGGCATGTCATTCAAAGCTATTAGAAGGCAACTTGGCTAATAGTCATTCTGTCATCAGCAGACTTGTCCGAAAACATCAACAAATCAAAGATGTCAAGGACCGACCAAGGCCTGGACAACCCTAAAAGACCTCTCCTCGGGAAGATCTGAGTCTGGCATGCCTCATTAGGCATGAGCCCTTTGCTTCAAGCGGGGTTTTGAAAAGCCTTTGGCTCACAAGCAGGTGTTTGTGTAACAGAACTGTCCAAAACCGTCTCAAAGCACTGAGAATGAGATCCAGAAGGGTCATCAAGCATCCAGCTGTCAGATCAGCATCAAAGACGATGTTTGGAGTGGTGTATGGCACAACAACATTGGAATCTCAGGACATGGAGGAGAGTCCATAGGTCAGACGAGAGTAGGTAGCCCATTTTTTGTAACCGGCTAACCCTCGAGCATAATCAGATTTCAATCGGATATCCGTTAATTTCAACTGCTGGTATTATTGTATTGTCTACGATGCAAAATCAGTAAAGAATGGCGAGAAAACAGTTCAAAACACTGTCACCTGACTTCTGCCAAAAGTAAACAAACAAAAACCATCGTTCCAATGGAAATTTAAATTTTACAGGCTTGCTCTACAGTGGGAGACCCTAACTCGGAAAATATACTCTCTATTTTGATCTTTCCCAAGCTATTTGGGAAAGAACGTGGTGCAAAAGCACCAAGAAAAAATAAGCCCAAACTGGGTCGAGCGCCACAAGCGCACACCCAGTAGGGAACGCTCTTCTCTTAGTACAAATCCACGGCTTCCGGAAAACCAGTGTGCAGGCAGTAACTAATGAATCATTCTTCTGAATCTGCCAACACTGTCATTATGTGATCAGTGGGGAGGAAGGATTCTTACCCAAAAAAGAAGTCGGGAGGGCCTCCATGTAAACAATTGTGGTAGGTATAATAAGAAAGGAAATTTACTATAAAATTTAAATTTCTTATCAACCTACCTTACAATTGTTTACTACAGGCTGAATAGACAATAGGATGGAAGGAATCACATAACCAACCCCCACATAACCCAATAGCACTGGAACCGTGGACAGAGGTCCCAAGGCCTAACAAACCATAGCATCACAATCTTTAGTAAAAGACAATGAGAGATGAGGCGTATGGTTCTGTGCGATGCACAGACAGAAAGGGAAGTAACAGCACAGAGCTGGACTGACCTTGTAAGAAGCCTAATGGCTAGGGTAGACAACAGCCTGAGCAGAAGAAAGAGGGCCCATAGTAAAAAGGTCCTCTGACTGCTCCTGCAACTGACAGATAGGTGGAGAAAGTAGCATTTCTCCAGCAGGCTGCCTGAATAACATCCGACAACATGACGGAGTTAGTATAAGCCCAAGAGGTAGACAATGCATGCACCTCATGGGCAGAAATACGATTGGTAATACAATCGTCAGTCGCTACATGAGCATAAGCCGCGTGAATAGCAACACAAATCCATTGAGAAATGGACTGAGAAGAGATCTTCTGTCGACCTGGAATAAGAGACAGAAAAAAAAATTGTTTCCTGCCTTTCCTCATGAACTGCGTCCGATTGAGATAAATGCGAATTACACGAACCGGACAGTAGTGCTGTGTGGTATACCAAATTTTCGGTACGGTTTTGGTATTATAGTGGTACTGAAAACCATACCGAAACCAAATCAAAATACCGCTTATTTCAGAATTTATATTTTTCTGAGAAATTGACTCAAGAAAGTCAACTCATCAAGGTGGATCGTAAATCTAAAAGCCTATGGGCTGCATATTTTGATCAAATTGATCAGAAAATGCACAAATGTGAACTGTTTAAGTGACGGGTAAGCAGCAGGTGCTGCGAATTTGCGAAAGAAACCAGAGGCTCAAGTGAGCCTAAAACGCTCACCTGGCTCAAATTGTCAAAAGAGATGAGTGTATCAGTAAGTGATCAGCAGCAAGAGCAATTTTTTGATTTGCTATGACACAACCAAAGGCAACTTTTTTGGCCATTCATTTCTGCTGGTTCTAGGAAAGCTTCCTAGCAAGCTCTGTCCCTGTGAAGTATTAAAAAACAACAAATGAATGAAATTTTTGTTTTGTTTTCAACAACAACTGTGGTTCTCCCTAGCCAGCCCCCCCCTCCTCCCTCCCTCCCCCCTCCTCCCCCCCCCCCCCCCCCCCCCCCCCCCGCCAAAAAAACAAAAACAAACAAGTTTTGTAAATCGTTTATACCCATGTTGCCCATTTTGGAGGACTTCCACCCCAAGCATTGGAAACTGGGTCCTATTTTACCAGTGTAACGAAACTTGTTTACCACAGTAAACAAGCACTGCTGCACTTCCCGGAGTTCCCACGGGGGAGTAAAAGTGTATGTTAACCCTAATAATTTTGGATACTAAATATAGTTTTTTAGTGTTCTGTGATTTGAGAATAAATGGGGAATGGGAAGGCTATGGGTATTGAATTTGTTTCTGTTTTTTTGTTCCTGGGGTTCCCACCGGGCACAAAAATGCTTTCTGAACAAACTTGAATCACACCTCCCTAAGAATGATATACACCAACTATCAAAAGATTCTGACTGCTGGATCTGAACAAAGAGATTTTTAAAGAATATTCCTCATATTGAACAAAGTTACAATTTGTGTTAACCCTAATAATTTTGGATACTAAATATAATTTTTTAGTGTTCTGTGATTTGAGAATAAATGGGGAATGCAAAGGCTATGGGTATTTGAATTTGTTTCTATTTTTTGCTCCTGGGGTTCCCATTGGGCACAAAACTAGAGGGGGGTATCAGTACCCCGTGGCTCACCAACAGGTGGCCAATGTAAAGGGGTGGCTGGAGTAAAAAAAAAAGTTCAAAACCTGCACACAAAAGTCCAAAATTAAAGAAAATAAGCAGCTAAAGGGTTAAATAATATAATAATACCCCCTAAGAAACATGCTAACATAAAATAGAAACCATAGCAATATGCTACAAGGTAAGTCTCCACTTTGAAAAAAAGAAAGACAAACCTCAAAACCTGCACATAAAAGTAAAAAAAAAAAAAGTATCACATTTGTTTCAATGGGTTAAAATTGAAAAAAATACATTGATAAGTAACCACCATGGCAATATGCCAGTAAGGTGAAACCCTACCTGAAAAATATCCTCTTGGAAGAAAAAAACGAAAAACCTCAAAACCTGCACATAAAAGTCAAAAAAGTATCACATTTGTTTCAAAGGGTTAAAATTTAGAAAAAAAACCCTGAAAATGTTACAATAACCAGCGTGGCAATATGCCAGTGAGGTAAAACTCCACTTAAATGAAAGTGTCAATGACACTGTAGCTCAACTTGTCAAGACAAAGACATGTACATTTATAGTATGTGACACAGCAATGACAAACATCTAGGTAATGACCTGATAACAAAGGTACATATAAAGTATTGTAACGGTCTGTACATAAATACTGACCGTTGCCTGTAACAAATGTATAGGTAAAGTATTGTAAAGGTGGGTGACAGTTAGATGCTAAACTAGAAAAAAATCTTTGAGTCCCAGAGTGGGTCTGACTGAACCCCAAAATATTTGTTCTCATAGCACAGTGATAACAAAGGCACTTCAAAACACACTCATTCCTGTCCCAAGATGAAAAAAAAGGTACCCAAGAAGTTTCGTGAAGATCAGTTCACAAATATGAGCTGTGTAGAAGTTGTGACAAAAGACTGATTGGACCTAATTTCGGTACAAAATGGCCACTGGCAGCCATCTTGAATTCTGGACTGCACCCAGAAACACTCGTTTTCGTCCCAAGGAGATAACAAAGGTACCCAAGAAGTTTTGTGAAGATCGGTTCATAAATACAGCCTCTAGCCCGAGCCGTATTGACATGTGCAATTACAGTGTATAAGTAGCACTGAATAAATCAAAGTTCATCTAATTTGCATAATTTCTGCACGAGAAAAAAACCCGTACTATATGTGATGTATTCCATGTTACTAAACATTCTTACAAAAATATATTCAAATCAGAACTTTCATAAAGAAGTTCTGCACAAAAGACTGATTGCACTAATTTTGGTACAAAATTGCTGCTGGTGGCCATCTTGAATTTTGGACCACACCCAAAAACACCCGTTCTCATCCCACGTTGATAGCAAAGGTACCCAAGAAGTTTCGTAAAGATCGGTTCATAAATACGGCCTCTAGCCTGAGCCGTATATAGAAGTTGTGTACAAAAAGCTGATTAGACCTAATTTTGGTACAAAATGGCCACTGGCAGCCATCTTGAATTTTGGACCGCACCCAGAAACACTAGTCCTCGTCCCAAGGTGATAACAAAGGTACCCAAGACGTTTCGTGAAGATCGGTTCATAAATACAGACTCTAGCCCGAGCCGTATTGACATGTGTACTTACTGTGTGTAAGTAGCACTGAAAAAAATCAAAGTTCATCTAATTTGCATAATTTCTGCACGAGAAAAAAACCCGTATTATATGTGATGTATCCCATGGTACTAAACATTCACACAAAAAATTATTCAAATCAGCGCTTTCGTATGGAAGTTCTGTGCAAAAATCTGATTGCACCAAATTTTGTACAAAATGGCTGCCATCGGCCATCTTGAATTTCGGACCGGACCCCAAAACACTCGTTCTCGTCCCACGGTGATAACAAAGGTACCCAAGGAATTTCGTAAAGATCGGTTCATAAATACGGCCTCTAGCCCGAGCCATATTGGCATTTGCACTTACAGTGCTGAAAGTAACACCAAAAAACATCAAAGTTAGTCTAATTTGCATAATTTACGCACGAGAAAAAAACCCGTATTATATGTGATGTATCCCATGGTACTAAACATTCATACAAAAAATTATTCAAATCATAGCTTTCATATGGAAGTTCTGTACAAAAAACAGATTTCTGCATCGTCGGTACAAAATGGCGGCTGGCAGCCATCTTGAATTTCGGACCAAACCCAAAAACACTCGTTCTCGTCCCACGGTCATAATAAAGGTACCCAAGAAGTTTTGTAAAGATTGGTTCATAAATACGACCTCTAGCCCGAGCCGTAGCCAATTGTTGACGTACGGACAGATGGACAGACGGACGGACGGACAGACGGACGACGGGCCATGACAATAGCTCAAATTTGACTTCGTCAAAGTTGAGCTAAAAAAATATCAAAACCTGCACACAAAAGTACAAAACCTGCACACAAAAGTCCAAAATTAAAGTAAATAAGCAGCTAAAGGGTTAAATAATATAAAAATAGCCCAAGAAGCATCCTAACATAAAATAGGAACCATGGCAATATGCTATAAGGTAAGTCGCCACTTGGAAGAGAAGAAAGACAAACCTCAAAACCTGCACATAAAAGTAAAAAAAAACATCAAAACCTGCACACAAACGTCAAAATAAGTCCAAAATTTGATTCAAAGGGTTAAAATTAAGACAAAATACCCTGGAAAAGAGTTAAATGTTATCGTGAACCCTCATAGCAATATGCAAAGAAGAAAAATTTTTTTTAAAAAGCACAAAAATCCAAACCTGTAAACAAAAGAAGTCCAAAATTGAAGTAATTAAGCAGGAAAAGGGTTAAAGAATACAACGTGTAGCCCTAAGATGCATGTTTACATACAATAGAAAGTATGGACATATGCTACAAGGTAAATCTACACTTGGAAGAAAGGAAAAAAAAAAACATGAAAACCTGCACGCAAACGTCAAAATAAGTCTAAAAATCTATTCAAATAGACATCATCAAAAACTATACCGTACTGACTCGTGTCGAAGCCCAGGGGGTGCTTGCAGTGGATAAATTGCAAAGTGGGGGGTAGGGGGGGGGGGGCTTCGGGACAAGTAATAATGCTTGCAAGTCGCATTGGTGTGCGTCGGAATTGGGGGTCCTCCTAAATACCAGAACCCACCAGAACCGCACAGGACCCCCTAGAACCGCACAGAACCCTCCCCCCCCCCCCCCTCTAAATTACATTTGCGCAGTGCTTTACGAAATATGTTTATTTTATGTAGTAATCCTTACAGGAAAGAAGAATAGAAGTAAATTCATTCTTATAGTCGACTTTGTCTTGGCGGGTCTGGGGGGTTCTGGTATTTAGTATTTTTCTCCTAAATACCAGAACCGCACAGAATTCCCAAGAACCACCCTCTAAATGACATTTGCACGCTGCTCTCGGGGAAAATATTCCATTTTCAGTTTCTTTTAACATTCAATAGGAAACTGAAATTTAATTTATTCACCAATTCATACCTGTGTCGGCATTTGCTTGGCGCTTGGCAGATCGCAATCGGGCTATTCCTGTGACTGACCCACAGAAATCTCATTGTCAATTTATTTCTGAATTAAGTCCAAAACTTAAAAAAAAAACTATTTTTTATTTGTCTCAAGACTGGCACATGGTACATACAAAAATATATAATATTATACAAAATAACAGGAAAAAAGAAGCCCGCACAAATACAAACACAACTTGCAAGAAATCTGTGCATTTAAATATAAACACAACATGCCCTTAAGTGATCACCTCACCAAGCAAAATGTTGATTGCAAGTTGATTGCAAGTTGATTGCAATTTGCAACTTGCGATCAACATTTTGCTTGATGAGGTGGTCATGTAATGGTGCTTCGATTTACCCAATACTGCCCAATAAGTCCGATCACCCAATTACTACCCAATTACACCAAATTATTATCAAAAACGTCAAAGGAAATGCCCTTGGCCAGAAAAGGGGTCAAAATTAGTTTCATTTAATTTGATTGTATTTAATATTCACTTTTTGAGCGACTTTCATGTGTGTGCCCCAAATATCATGATATCCCAGGGTATTTCTGATATACCATGGTGTTTAAGTACAATACCACGCTATCTTTTAATTGGTTGAGTGCTAGAAATTTACAGAATGAGTTCAGTGAATTAGGTCTGGTCCGAGTCTTCAGCGAGATCCAGACCTAATTTACTGGATGCATTTCGTATTCTATAAACTATTAACAAGTTGAAGATTTTCGTTACTTGAGCAATGATGTTGGCTCGAGTTTGTTGAGCCAAATCAATCAGTGAATGCAAAATTCCAAGTTAACTCCCTTGACTAAATTTTAAATGTTCAGCTGAAATGAGAGCAAATTTGAGAATAAATCATGTTTTAGTTTTCCACAGAACTCTAAAACAGTGTGGAAATGGAATCTTTTCTTCGAAAACAATGTGTAAATGTAACTTAGAGGAGGTTCTTTGGGGAAAATTTGAGAGGTTCGGGGGGGGGGGGAGGGGAGAGGGGGGTAATATAATTTAGAGGGGAGTTCTGGGTAGTTCTGTGCGGTTCTGGGGGGTTCTGTGCAGTTCTGGTGGGTTCTGGTATTTAGGAGAACCGGGAATTGGCGATAAGCCTATATAAGACAAGTATGTATCCACTGGGTATGTTACGTTTCTTTGGAAACTGCCCACCAATTTTCTAGAAGTTGCTTTAAAAATTCTCATAATTATCTTGTACATACGTTTCATTTTCAGATTTCGGGTTTTAATCCTCAATTTAATGAATAAAACAAACAGAAAACCATGCGGTGTTGTTTTCATTTTTTTGTACAGGTTACTCTCGAAGCCAGAAATGGACGTAAGTATCTCAATCAACACTGCAAACCACCCCCTTGAAAACAGACACACATAGTCTATTTATAAACAGCTGTCTTTTTAAATATGTACATTTATTATGAATAAAACAAAATACAGCTTCACACAAAATCCATAAGAAAAATCATAATATGAAGACCAGAAAAAATTTACACAGTGGAATACGAATAACAAAATAGTTGCGTCCCTTGTCAACATTAAACAAATTGATTTTACACTGAAAGTCATAACTTTCACATGTTGCAGAGCATGATGAAATGATAAATGAGCATGTTTTATTAAACCAATAAGTCATAAATGATATTCCTGGTTATATTACTATATAATTCTCAAATACCAGAGATGTAATTATTTTTTATTTTTAATTACCACTTTCTGATTAATTTCTGAACACCCGTTTTTACAGTGAGTTGTGCACGCTCGAAATTGGCAGTGTTCTTTCACAATGAGTTGTGCACTGCTCGAAAGTGGCAGTGTTCAATCAGTATCTTTCTGATGATGTTCAACCACTGTGAAAACTATATGTTGTGGACGTGTTTCAGACAACTATTGACATCAGCGTGCACACTCATTTGAAACAAGTGACAGCTTCCAAAAAACGAGGTCGACATGTCAATTTTGCTTGGGATATATAATTTTTTAATAAAGACTTATTACACTGAATACAGACATAATGCATTACACAAAAGACGAATTTAACAATACAAAAACCTCAACTCCAAAAATATACATAATACAGTATTACAGTTCTATTTGGTAAGTACAGTGTTACAACTTAATCCACAGCTACCTAATATTTCTTTTGTTCTCTGTCATGAAAACAAGCCCTATAAAAACACACCAAGTAAGGTTTTGATGAGAACAGCTCAGTAAAACAGTACCAATATCTGGATATTGGGACGGTTTTGAAACAGTCCCAATAACTAGATATTTGTACGATTGTCACGGTACTGTAATCATAACCATTCAAAAGTAAAGATGCTGTAAAGAAGGTGTGAAAAGCTTTCTAACACATGAATTATCGACAAGCTTTTCTCGACAGAGCTACTGAATTGAGTGTGCATCATGTCCAAATTATAATGTACTTTTTAATTTTTTGTTGCTTTTAATAACCAACAGCCCTGGTAACCTAAAAAGGGCTCCTGTGGAAACCTCGGAAGTGAAGCAGTGCTTGTTTGCTGTGGTAAACAAGTTCAGTTTTACTGGTAAAATAGGACCTGGTCACCAGTGCCCGGGTAGAAGTCCCCTAAAATGGGCAGCATGGGTGTAAACGATTGGCTAAACTTGACTTTACACCTTTTTTTGCGGTCACAATTAGCCATAGCTGCAGAAAAGTGACCTTAAACACCAGTAAATAAATAAATAACCTAAAAAAAAACACCCTTTTTCAAATATTAAAACGGCAATCAGGCACCACCACCCGCCAACCCTGAGGGAAAGTGAACCTCTTCTTCAGATAAAAAAAAAGAATTATTCTTCCAAATTCTTTAAAAATGAACGATTATTAAATTTATCTGCCGCACTTTCGATGAGGGATTGAATAAGTGTTCCACCCTTGAGCTGAGACATTATATTAGCGGTGAGAACAAATTACATCATGATGTGAGTTCACTTCGAAGCCACAGATCTGTTCACAATATCTGAACTCCTAATGCATGTCATAACTTCAATAGACTTTCTAGCAAGCAAACAATGGGTTATGCCCATTTTGTTTTTCGGGGGTAGAGCAAGCACAAAGTGTTTTAAAATGTGGTTTTACTCGTGTCAAACTTTCTAAAATATAATTTTTTTGACTTTTGTTAACATTGAGGGGCTGTGGATTAAATCACATATATCACTATTTTGTGTACTATATGGGTAAATAATTGTACAGTAGTGCAGGTGTCCTCCAATATTTGGACTCGCTTTGCCTCGTCCAAATATCTCCGGGCACCTGCACAACTGTACAATTATTTACCCATATAGTACACAAAATAGTGATATATCTATTACAAATCAACTGTTTTTCCATCTGAATCTTGATGCCTGTAAATTTGACGTCTTGTCTCAAACAACTTTCATCCAATTTGAAACTTGGGGGGTGGGCTTTGACTCGAGTAGGGCACCCTGGTTCACAAATCTGAAAAAGCGGGGGGTGGCTTTAATCACGAATATGGGCTTCGACACGGGTCAGTACGGTATGAACAATCGTAAAATAATTAAGTAACCTTACAGGGGGGGGGGGCGGAGGGGGGGTACTAAAATTTACAAGACAGGACGTCCTATTTTTGATTCAGCTCCTTTTTACACCCACCCACCCCTACATGCAAATTTTCTACTACCGTTCTCAGACGGCCACCCCCCACTCTCCCATTAAAATCCCAAATAAACTTATAAACTTAGTAGGCACAGCTGTCTTCAGGGGGGTTTCATATTGTTCTTAAACTGGTACCACCAATTTTAACCTCTGTGGGCTGCTGTGGGCCCCAATCTACAAATGACAAGCAAGCCAGAGCAGGTGTACATATACGGGAACAAATTTTCATTTGAATTGTTCTGTCAGTATTCTCAGGTGTTTGCTACTTTCCTCTTCTATCCATACAAATTCTATTAATAAATAAATAACTTGGGTTGAATTTAGTGCATCAGAGAGAATTTACCCAAAATATTGTCAGCACATTTTTCTACATTTCGAATAGGACACCCACCCCCTACTAACATGTGACGTTTTCCAAGATTAAGTCCAAAATTCTCACATATAAAGCCTCCTGATGTTGTATTTATGTAAAGAGTGTGATGTACAACATCAAACATCATCTTTAAGGTTTGAAACACAAATGATGGTATATATTAGCTGATATATTGATATATTTTTTAAAAAATTCAAAAAATTGCACAAGTTGGAAATGCACATTTTTGGCACACTCAAGAGACCCACCCACCCCCACGTCACGTCTTGCAAATTTTTGGTGCCCCACCCACCCCCCCCCCACCCCCCCCCCCCCCCCGAACCTTATACTGATGATACTGAGCTTAAAGAAAAAAATCCATTGTAAATGGAAACTGAGAAAAGTAATTATAAAGTTCCATTGAACGTTACTTCACCATTCTCAATTCAACTGGACACAGTCATCCACTTTATTTTGCGTATTTTAGGATGTCTGACTGTGGTGGTGGTGACCAGGTAGGGGGGGGGGGGGGATAAACGTGCAGGTTTGGTAAGAAACATCGGCCCGATCTTGTGTCACTGATAAATTCATTATTGTGTTTCACTGGGATGCATTTGACACAATGGCTCATTCACAGGTAGGGCCTATTGTACTCTTGGGTAATGAATCATCAGTTGAAGTTGAAGAAGGGTGCGAATTGTCTAATTGTGTGTACGAGTTGACAGTATTCCGAGTTGACATGTATGCTTGCCTTGGGTATGTCTGTCTCAACACAACCCAAGCGGCGAAAACCGTTTAGTCGCGAGATTGCCAAAAATGCACTTAGTCATCGGCACGTTTAAAACTGACAGATTTTGAGAAACAGAAAGAAATAATCCAGTATGGACAAACTGAGCAGCCAGGCTGATGAAACCATGAATGTTTTGTTTTCCGATGCATGTCGAAAATTAGAAGGACCTTGTCTAATTTAAGCAAGCACGAAGTTAAAAACTGCTACAGAAATGACAAAAGTGTCGCATGCATTTCGTACCAGTGCTGAATATTGTTTTTCTCAAAAAATTGGGAATTTGTTGGGATATCAATAGGAATCAGGTGAAAACGGCATCAACCGGTTGAAAATGAACCTACTAACTGTCAGATACAACACTTGAATAGGTTTTTGTTACTTTAGGTACAGGGACGTTTCGGCCCGGGACGTTATGGCCTCCATATAATGAGGGAGCCGGGAGGTGTCGGGTCGGGTCAGTAATATAAGTTTTGGGGTTAGTATGGCCTTTGGGTCCAACGCTCTCGATCCCTGTGCTGTACTCTGAAGTGCCAAATAATAGTGATGCTGAAAAATAGTGATGGCAGGGATTTTTCTTGGTGTAATGGGTCCTACTAATTGCAGACCAAAACCGTCCAAAAGTGCTAATTACCGACCAAAAATCAATAAGTACCGACCAAAAACATAAATGAGCACCAACCAAAAATATAAGTTTTTTTTAGAATCTCGTAGGTTTTAATCAGTGATTTGTGGGTGATTAAAAATAGAGGAAGCGGCCGACCTCCAGCTGGAGAGAATTTTCAGGGAAGATGCCATCGTGGGGATAAGGTGAGTCGGTGTTGTCTCTGTAAAACGGGGTTATTGTGGTTGAAACTCACATTGAGTGAAAATTGGAGTGGTTTTTGTTTAGGGTGGGGGGGGGAGGGGGGGGTTGAAAGTCACTGTGAGAAGGTGCTCGTGTATTTATTTGTGGATAAAATGAATGCATGGTATGGTGTATGGGTTTCAAATCTCACTGTGGGGGGGGGGGGGGGGGGGGGCAAAGCAAGCCTCAAAATAAGCAGCCTGCCATGGTAACTGTCAGGCTCAACTTGCATGTTTGACAGGCACCAATTCACTTGAGCCTGACATAATGACCAGTACAATTTTTAGAACTGAGAGCTACCCATGTTCTTTTCAAAGTTGTCAAACTGGCACACTGAATCTTTCATAAGACGTTTTTAAAAAAAAAAATAAATCTAGGTTCGATTCAAATGATGATAATAATCAAAAGAGTGTTCTTTGGGTGGAAATTGGGGGTTGGACGTCCACGTATGGACAATTAATACTACACTGATATGAGCAATATGAAACATTAAATAATCAGTGATGTCTGGATTTGGATTTTTACATTTTTTAACGATAATTAAAACAGAAGGAAACAATAAAAAAATTTTACCAAACCTAACGGCCAAAACCGGCCAGTGCTATATACGAAAATCGCCATTCATTTTTTTAAAATTTTTTACTTTTTTGCTTCCAAATCATAGCTTATGACCCCTCATTGGAACGAGCACATTGTGCTCGTTCCAATGATGGGTCATAAGCTATTTTGCGGGAGCAAAAAAGAAAATTGTTAGTTATACGAGAAATTTTTTACAAGTGCCGTCTGCTGCTAGCATCAGGTATACTGTTAAGACATCAATTCATGAATACCTTTGTAAACTATTGCAATTACAACACCACAGCATCACAAAATAACATGTAACTCGTAATCAAATAATTCAAATTTCATGACAGGCTTAAACTTGAAAATGACAGGCACAATCTTTTTGGTATCTGTCAGGGTGACAGGCTGGAAATTATTTTGAGGCTTGGGGCAAAGCGCCAAACATGCCACCCAGGCAAAATAAACCACTAGTGTAGGCTATATATAATGAACAAATACACAACCTCAGTTCTGCAAAAAGGCAAACAAATCCAACCCTGAATTCATTTTACCCACAATTAAACATATGTAACCCTCTAACCAGACACAGTGAGTTTGTAAACCCCTACACAAAACTGTACATTCATTTTACCCACAAATAAATTCATGAATGCCCGCTCTCCCAGTGAATTTCAAATCACCCCCCCCCCCCCCCCCCCCAAAAAAAAACACCCCATTTTTTACTCGAAGCGAGTTTCAACGTCACCCCACCCCGGTTATATTACCCAGGGATATGACACCACAATAACTCCATTTTCCAGAGACAACCCCGACTTATGAATAATGCCTCACCTCATCCCCTATGATACTCACTTCCCTGAAAATTATCTGCAACTGGAGGTCGGCCACTACCTCTCTTTTTAACCACCCACAAATCACTGGTTTAAAACCTTCAAGATTCTAAAAAATCTTCCTTTTTTTGGTCATACTCATTTATTTTTTTTGGTTGGTACTTACTGTCTTTTGGTCGGTATTTTGGTCGGTAATTAGAACTTTTGGTCGGTTTTGGATGGTTTTGGATGGCTTTGGACTGTTTTGGTAAGTAATTAGTAGGACCGGGTGTATTGTGAATGCGGCCAGGGGCCCATGCAATTGGGAAAATAGCCAAAACCAGCCAAATTATTATTGGACCAAATTGGGAATCCTGTTGACTCTGCAGGGTTTAGAAAAGTACACATTTCTTCTATACAGGCACATTAAAAATAAAAAAGTTGTTTTTTTTATTTTAAATTATGGTTTAATAGTTGCTCTATCAGCATAAGGCCTAACTTTGCTGTAAATGTTCATAAATGTTGTGAACAAATTGATATTGGGTACCAATTGGGAATTTAATGTTCGAAATTGGGAAAAATAATGCCAAAATCTCATTGGGAATGGGGCCTATATTCGGCCCCTATCGTCACCCAGAAAAATCCCTGGATGGCTTGCATTTTCACCAAAAATAAATAATAGTGATGGCGTTTTCACTTTTTGTCTCATTACCAAATAAAAGAGATGGTCGGAATTTTTCTCCAAAATTAATCAATAATAGTGCCAACACTATTATTCAGCACATTAGAGTACTATATGATCGGCAAACGATTTACTTGCCGGTCTTAGTCTATCTCGCCTCGTGAGAACAATATGGCATATCCTGAAGCTTTGTGTCAATATTTGACAGAAAGAGGGATAACTGTAAGAGAAAGAAATTGGCAGCCATGTTTGGTATTTTTAAACATTATGAAAGAAAAAGTGATAAAAAATTCCAACCATGCAGAAATGCTACAGAGGGGAGGGAGGCAAGCTGGCCCCAATATCTAGGCCTCTTTTTCAAATGTGTTAGAATGCTGTTCCATTTCAGGGTACACTTGTGTGTGCCATAATTTTAATTTTAATTACCATTAACAATTTAATAATAGTTAAAAGACCTGATCTGAGAAACTGCTGCATTACAATTATTTAGTGCTATTGAAACTAGTGTTATTTTAAATTGCTATTAATTTATCCATTAAAACTAATGTTAATTTTAATAGCCATTAATTTTATCCATTAAACTGGTCTTATTTTTAATGGCTGTTAATTTTATCCAATAAAACTAGTGATAACTTTAACAGCTATTAATTTTAGCCATTAAACATGTTCCTTTTAATGGAAATTAATGACCATCAAATGTTTTATGTCATTAAAAGATACTTAAAAAAAGTTTTACAGGGGGCCATTAAATAACAATTAATGGCTGTTAAATATTAATGAAATTATGACAATTAAAATGGTATTTAATGGTTATTAAAGAAGTGGAGAACCCTTAAAATGTTTAACACTTATTTAATGGCATTGGCCATTAATTTCTTGAAAATTAATACCACTTAACTATGTCCCTTTTCATGGAATTTAATGGGTGCACTTAATGAGGTTTTAAAGGGATTTTAATGGGATTTTTTTAATTGGATTTTAACAACCTTTTAATACCCTGAGCCTGCAGTAGTGAATGTTTATGAAAGAATTATGAAATAAGTCAAGAATTGTGATAATTGGGAATAGGTTAATTTCTGTTCCCTGTATGCTATGTTTTTAATAAAAATAATATGAGGAGTACACGGTGCAAAAGAGCTGAGGGGTGGGTTAATATGACCTCACAGTTAATGTATGTGGCCTTCACAGTTAACGTATGTCAATGAAAGTTACCAAGTTACAGTGAAAATATTTCAAAATGAGCCATCCTATCAAGTTACACCGAAATCCCTTCATAAATATGGCCTGCAGACTGTGCTAAATGTTTTCGGGCTTCAGGCCTGTGTAGCCATGATGGTAGACAGATTGCAACTAAAAGGGAACGTCCTCATCTTGACATTATACTGGGTCATTCTACTAAGCTACAATGAAATCCCTTCACAAATACGACCTGTAGTCTGAACTAAAGTTTTTTGGATTTTGGACTAGGGAAGCCATCATGGTTGAATGATCGTGACCAAAAGTGGGCGTTGTCATCTGGGCATAATCTGGAGTGATCCTACGAAGTTACAATGAAACCCCTTCAAATATATGACCTGTACACTGTGCTCAAGGTTTTGGGGCTTCGGGCCCCTGAAGCAATCACAGTTGACCAAACACGACCAAAAGGGGATGTAATCATCTAGGCATTATATGGAGTCAACCTAACAAGTTACAATGAAATCCTTCCATAAATATGACCTATAGACCATGCTAAAGGTTTTTGGGCCTGGGCAGCCATCAAGACTAAATGATTGCGACCAAAAGGGGATGTTCTCATCTAGACATTATTTGAAATCATCCTACCAAGTTACATTGAAATCCCTTCATAAATATGACCTCTGGACTGTGATTACGGTTTTCAGGCTTCGGGCCCCTGTAGCCATCACAGTTGCCCAATTGCGTCCAAAATGAGTTGTTTTCATCTAGACATTATATGAAGTCAACCTACCAAGTTTCAATGAAATCCCTTCATAAATATGACCTGTAGACTGTGCTATAGGTTTTCAGGCTTTGGGCTCAGGCAGCCATCATGGTTGAATGAACACAACCAAAAGGGGACATTCGCATCTGGGCATCATCTGGAGTGATCCTACGAAGTTACAATGAAATCCCTTCATAAATATGACCTGTAGACAGTGCTCAAGGTTTTTGGGCTTCAGGCCCCTGTAGCAGTCATAGTTGACCAATCATGACCAAAAGGCGATGTCGTGATCTAGGCATTATATGGCGTCAACCTAACAAGTTACAAAGAATTCCTTACATAAATATGACTTATAGAGTATGCTAAAGGTTTTTTGGCTCGGGCAGCCATCAAGGCTGAATGATCGCGACCAAAAGGGGACGTTCTCATCTAGACATTATTTGGAGTCATCCTACCAAGGTACAATGAAATCCCTTCATAAATATGACCTGTAGACCGTGCTAAAGGTTTTCGGGCTTAGGGCTCCTGTAGCCATCACACTTGCCCAATCGTGTCCAAAAGGGGCTGTTCTCATCTAGACATTATATGAAGTTAACCTACCAAGTTACAATGAAATCCCTTCATAAATATGGCCTGAAGACTGTGCTAAAGGTTTTCGGGCTCGGGCAGCCATCATGGTTGAATGATCGCAACCAAAAGGGGAATTCTCATCTGGGCATCATCTGGAGTGATCCTACGAAGTTACAATGAAATCCCTTCATAAATATGACCTGTAGACTGTGCTCAATATTTTCGGGCTTCGGGCGTCTGCAGCCATCACAGTTGACCAATCTCGATCAAAAGGGGAGGTCATCATCTAGGCATTATATGGAGTGAACCTAACAAGTTACAATGAAATCCTTCCATAAATACAACCAAAAGACTATGCTAAAGGTTTTTGGGGTCGGGCAGCCATCAAGGCTGAATGATTGCGACCAAAAGGGGACATTCTCATCTAGACATTATTTGGAGTCATCCAATCAAGCTACAATGAAATGCCTTCATAATTATGGCCTGTAGACTTTTCTAAATGTTTTCGGGCTTCGGGCCCCTGTTGTAGTCACAGTTGCCCAAAAGGGGCTGTTCTCATCTGGACATTATATGAAGTCAACCTACCAGGTTACAATAAAATTCCTTTATAAATATGACCTGTAGACTGTGCTAAAGGTTTTCAGGCTTCGGGCTCGGGCAGCTATCATGGTTGAATGATCGCAACCAAAAAGGGACATTCTCATCTGGGCATCATGTGGAGTGATCCTACAAAGTTACAATAAAATCCATTCATAAATATGACCTGTAGACTGTGCTCAAGGTTTTCAGGCTTCGGGCACCTTAGCCGTCACAGTTGACCAATCACGACCAAAAGAGGATGTCATCATCTAGGCATTATATGGAGTCAATCTAATAAGTTACAATGAAATCCTTCCATAAATATGATCTTTTGACTATGCTAAAGGTGTTTGGGCTCGGGCAGCCATCAAGGCTGAATGACCGCGATCAAAATGGGACGTTCTCATCCAGACATTATTTCGAGTCATCCTACCAAGTTACAATGAAATCCCTTCATAAATATGACCTGTAGACTGTGCTAAAGGTTTTCGGGCCCCTGTAGCCATCACAGTTGCCCAATCACGTCCAAAAGGGGACTTTCTCATCTAGACATTATATGAAGTCAACCTACCAGGTTACAATAAAATTCCTTCATAAATATGACCTGTAGACTGGGCTAAAGGTTTTCGGGCTTTCGGTTCGGGCAGCTATCACGGTTGAATGATCGCAACCAAAAAGGGACATTCTCATCTGGGCATCATGTGGAGTGATCCCACAAAATTACAATGAAATCCCTTCATAAATATGACCTGTAGACTGTGCTCAAGGTTTTCAGGCTTTGGGCACCTGTAGCCATCACAGTTGACCAATCACAACCAAAAGAGGATGTCATCATCTAGGCATTATATGGAGTCAACCTAACAAGTTACAATGAAATCTTCCATAAATATGACCTTTTGACTATGCTAAAGGTTTTTGGGCTCGGGCAGCCATCAAGGCTGAATGATCGCGATCAAAATGGGACGTTCTCATCCAGACATTATTTCGAGTCATCCTACCAAGTTACAATGAAATCCGTTCATAAATATGACCTGTAGACTGTGCTAAAGGTTTTCGGGCCTCTGTAGCCATCACAGTTGCCCAATCACGTCCAAAAGGGGACTTTCTCATGTAGACATTATATGAAGTCAACCTATCAAGTTACAATGAAATCCCTCCATAAATATGACCAGTCGACTATGCTGACTAAAAGGTTTTCAGGTTTTGGGCTCGGGCAGTCGTCACGGTTGACAGATCACGCCCAAATTAGGAAATTCTCATCTACACATCATACGGAGTCATCCTACCAAGTTACAATGAAATCCCTCCATATCAAACATGACGGAGACTGTGTTAAAAGTTTTTGGGTTTCGGGCTTGGGCAGCCATCACGGTTGACAGATCATGCCCAAAAGGGGACGTTCTCATCTAGGCATTATACAGAGGCATCCTACCAAGTTACAATGGAATCCCTTAATAAATACGACCTGCAGACTGTGCTAATGGTTTTTGGGTTTTGGGCTTGGGCAGCCATACCAGTTGACTGATCACAACCAAAAGGGGACGTTCTCATGTAGACATGACCTAAAACCTGCATATGAAATTTCGTGATGATCAGTCAAGAACTACGGGGTGTAGCCTGTACTTGAAGGTTGAATAAAAAACTTTAACCACAAACTTTAACCAAAACTCCAAATGTCAACTAAACAGGGAAAAAAAACAAAAAAACACTAGAATCTTCAGTAAAAGACTTTAACCACAAACTTTAACAAAACTCTAAATGTTAACAGATGGACAGACGGATAAACGGACAAAAGTCATGACTATAGCCCTCACTGTAAACAGTTGGGCTAAAAATCACCCAGTTGTCCTGGTGGATCTGGAAAAGGAGATTTTCAAAGTAATTTTCCCATATTGCACAAAGTTAAAATTTAGGTTGCCATAGGGAGCTCAAATATGAACCCAGTGACTAGATTTAATTAAAATTGAATCTGAACATCCTAAGGGTAGTGCATATCAAAACATTCAGACTGGTAGATCTGATGAAGAGGATTTTTAAAGAAAATTCCTCGTATTGCACTAAGTTCCAGATTCTTATTGCGAGTCCAAATATGACCTACGGGACTTGATTTGAACAAACTTGAATCTCACCCCACTTCGAGTGCTATACACACAATATCAAAAGCTTCTGTCTGATGAATTTGAAGAAGGAGATCTTTAAAGACTATTCCTTATATTACACAGAGTTAAAATTCATGCGCCAACAGGGAGCCAAAAAAATGACTCCAGGTATTTGATATGCACAAGCTTCAAGCTGACACCCTAAAGATGCAGTATACCAAAGAGATTTTGACTGGAAGATCTGAAGAAGAAGATTTTTAAATATATTTCCTCATAGCACACAAAGTTAAAATTCAGATTCCCATAGGAAGCCCAAATATTAACCCAGGGACTAGTATAATTAAAATTGAATCTGAACATCCTAAGGGTAGTGCATATCAAAACATTCAGACTGGTAGATCTGATAAAGAGGATTTTTAAAGAATATTCCTCGTATTGCACTAAGTTCCAAGTTCTCATTGCGAGTCCAAATATGACCTTAGGGACTTGATTTGAATAAACTTGAATCTCACCCCACTTCGAGTGCTATACACACAGTATCAAAAGCTTCTGTCTGATGAATCTGAAGAAGGAGATCTTTAAAGACTGTTCCTCATATTATACAGAGTTAAAATTCATGCTCCAACAGGGAGCCAAAAAATGACTCCAGGGATTTGATTTGGACAAGCTTCAAGCTGACACCCTAAAGATGCAGTATACCAAAGAGACTTTGACTGGACGATCCGAGGAAGATTTTTAAATATATTTCCTCATAGCACACAAAGTTAAAATTCAGATTCCCATAGGGAGCCCAAATATTAACCTAGGGATTTGAATTGAATAAACATGAATCTGAACTTCCTTAGGATGTTGCATATCAAATATCAAAAGATTCTGACAAGCAGCCCTGAAGAAAAAGATTTTTAAGTAATATACCTCCTATTGCACTATGTTACGGCTCAAGTTCCCATAGGGAGCCCAAATATGACCCCAAGGACTTGATTTGAACAAACTTGAATCTGACCCTCCCAAGGATGCCCTATACCAATCATCAAAAGATTCTAACACATAAATCCAAGGAAGATTTTGAAAACAATTTTGTCATACTGGACGGAGTTAAAATTTGGGAGCACAAATATGAACCTCACTTGAATCTCACCCCCTCTTATGACTCCAGGGACTTGATTTGAACAAACTTCAAGCTGACCCCTCTCCTCCTCCCCACCCCCCCCCCCCCCCCCATATATATTTAAATATACATTTCCTCATATTTAGTTAAACTTTGGGTTCCCATAGGGTGCCAAAATATGAACCCAGGGACCTTTATCGAATAAACCTGAATCAGACCCCTGAGCTAAAAATTATGTGGGCGATTTATTTATTAGTGTTTAAGATCACATATTTCTGCACAATGGCTAATCTTGACCACAACATGGAAATAAAGTAATAAAGTAAAGTTTAGTCAATCGTTTATACCCATGTTGCACATTTTAGAGGACTTCCAAACCAAATATTGGTGACTGGATCCTATTTTACGAGTAAAACAGAGCTTGTTTACCCCAGTAAACAAGCACTGCTTCACTTCCCAGGGTTCTTATTGGGGTTATGTGGGCAAATGTGGCCGATTCATTAGGTGAAGGGATAAGTGGCTCCACAGAAGGAACCTGGATGTGGAAATTTGGGGTTTTTGCTGGAGGTACATACCCCACCGAACAGCTGTAATCAGGCGTTGATATAAGAAACAAGAAGTTACTCATGCACGCATAATTCCATTTTCTGGTGAGTGCCTTGCCACACACCTGATGATTTCTTTGAAAACGAAATATGACTAATATTTATATCACTGTAAACTGACTACGTGGGAAGCTGAACGACTACTGGAAAAAAGATTTTCATGGACTGTTGTTTACCAAAAGAAAAACATAATCTATTTTCAGGCAGATGCCAAGCTGTCAAGTGGCAGTCAGGAGTTTTATGTCAATTTTTTACACTTACCAATGGCCCAGACTAGCTGGTGCTTAACTCAAAGTTAATAAGGGATAAACACAAATTTTGAACCCCCCCAATCCCCAAAATTTGCTTGCAAAACTGAAAATTAAAATTCCTATCTAGCCCTCCATACATTTACTCTCCATGCATGCGCAGACGTCAGGAAGTGACCAGAATTGGCACCAACATCATTCTTTGCAGAAGAGAGTACTACATAAAAATTCAGCGGGGAGGTATGAGTGCCCAGTCATGGGACAGCCATCTTCGTCTGGGCCATTGGTAAGTATAAAAATATACAAATTACTATGAATTTCTAATATTTTTACACTGTAAACCAATGACCCAGACTAGCTGAATCGTAAAAAGGTGGAGGGCCTAGGACTTCAGAATTAGTAGCTCAACATAGTTCAAATCCTGTAATCCAAGGTGAAAGGAAATTAAAATTATTAGGAATTACATGTATGTCTCTCTATACAGTCATAGAGAAGACATATCATACAAAAGCATCCAAATTCAAGTAATTCCGTATTCTTAGCATGAAGACTATGCTAATTGGATGTAACAAGTTCCCTATTTTTAAGGTTAGCCCGGACCAAGCTCCAAAAATTAGGATGGCGTATTTAAGAATTAGAGAATATCCCCCACAAACATACGCCATATACAATAAAACTCCAGCTGAATGCAGGATATAATTACGGACAAAACAGCTTCCCTCATAGTTACATATCTATCAAGCCAAAGGAGAGGTAAACACCCCTCCCCCTTTTCTTTTGAAGGAATCTTCAAAAAGAAAGAGGGGATCGCTCTGGAATCAGTAAAAGCTGTACCAAAAAACAATATAAATATTCATCGAACAGACACTCCGGTATTAATTTATTATTAATAAATGGTGCTTAATGCCACTTCAGAGGTTAAGGCTATAGCGAAGATCCCAGTAATTAATATTGCCCGCTATATAACGTACATCGGAGACGGCATATGCAGATAGGTCGAAAACCGGTGCTATATTATATAACATACACATGTCCAATCGAACCACAATGAATGATCTCTGGAGAGTAAACACACTTCCGAGGTAACCCACAGGTGGCCCCATTCAGGTGTACAATAAATTCCAGTAACAACACTCCCCGACGTGTACTATCCGAAATCTATGACACTATAAACGTACGAATATACAAATTGAGGACCGACATTAATAGAAACCTGGATCTAGAAATGGAAGTAGGTATGATTAACAGGCTCCGACACAGACCGCCCCCGAAATAATTCCTAATTTCTAAGTTCCATAACATACAATAAGCGTCAGCCTTATAATTATTATGCGCGTGAGCATTAACATCCCGCATGTAATCATCTGAATACCAGTTAACTGGTTATGCAGCCTCCGAGGTACCCAAAGACTAGCAATTTAAATCAAATATGCGCTCATATATGACATATACACGAATAATCACAGGAAATCAACCAACTAAAAAGTGGATGTGCCCATGAGGTCGCCAAAGAACACGACCCAGCCGCCAATCGAGAAGTGAAGAAATGCACGTATGTATTTATCCCTTTACCCAACGAATTGGCTGCATCCGTCCGCGTAATATGCAAATTCAGCAGTTGAGCTTGTTCCAATGAGGGGTCACATAATATGGTTATGTTGAAATTTTTTTTTAAATTTAAAAAAATGATATTTAAAATAATAAATTTTGATATCGTCTGCGTTGGGTAAAGGGTTAAACTCATACAAGGCTTGCGGGAAGAAAACTACATCTAGCCCGGAAATCACCTCTAAACACATTGGCGGGGTTGCAGGGGATTCGAAGTTATATCGAACCCTCCTCACCCGCATTACTTAATCGTTCTTGTGTTAGTCATAAAATAATATAGGAACAGCAATGGTTCCCTCATGTCTAACCGACTCCATTATGCCACTATGGGCAGATAAGGACGTGAAGAACAAAAACTTCCCCTGATAAAGAAGGTCCTCTCGTGGAGGAAGCTTCCGGGGAATATCCCTTAACAGACACTAGAGAAGACTGATCCAAGGTTTCTGTGACAACAGAGGTGCTACTAGTAGGATTCACAACAAGACTGTTTGATCTTAAACATAATCTTCTGAATCAAATGAATTGGAGGATATGCGTATCCTAAATTCCATCCCCATGAGATCGGCAGAGTGTCTTCTGCATACACTCAATGGTCTGGGCATGGCGACACAAACAACGGTAACAGAATGTTCCGGTGCATCTCAAACGGATCTATCATAGGGCGATCCCTCTGGTAGCAAATCTGTCCAAACACTCACTTGTTGAGCGTCCACTCCAATTGCAACAGGCGACCTTTCCGAGAGAGCGAGTTTGCTAGTATGTTCAGACGACCCGGTATATGACGGACAGAAAGATGAACATGATGATTCATGACGTATTAGGAAAATCTTCTCCATTAGTTGGCATAACGGAAATGAAAGGGTGCCGCCCAGGTTCCCGATGTACGCTACTACTGTCGAGTTGTCCAACCAAATTGAACATGGATGTCCATTATTATGTGAATCCAATGTTGTAGCGTTAGCTATAATTAACATCATCTCGTTGATGTTTATGTGTTTCTCCTGGAACTGCGGGTCCCAAAGACCGACACTTCAAGATTGCAAGACTTAGGGTCACACCCCAACCCGTCTGACCTGCATCCGTCATAATCATGAAAGCCGGATCCGGCAGTTGCAGCATAACTCCCTGAGTTAACCACTGAATATCTGTCCAATTTGAACCCTTGTTTTACTAGGTCCTTTAAAACAATACTGGTTCAAGTGAAAGTGTCTTCACACTCCAGTTCTGAGTAAGGAATACCTGGAGGGGACGTGCATGCAGGCAGCCCATCGGAATGAGATCCACAGCCACTCCGCACAGCTCCAACAGTCGCATGAATTCCCTCACTATTAATGCATCTGAGTGTAGACAAAAGCAAGCATAACAACTAACAAACCAGATTTTGTGAGTCTCAAAGCTCAATCCCAAGTGAATAGATGACTTGTACGGAGCAAGGTCCGACTTTTTCTTGTTTACTATGAAACCGAGACGTCGGAGTAATAGAAGCAGACTCTAAACATTGTTCTGAAGAATAATTCTGTTGCCATATCCAGAAGGTCATCCAAGTAAGCCGATGTTACCACAGACAAATGAGCTTGTAAGTAAGACATTACCGAGTTCATTATTCAAGTGAAACGCCCAGGGGGCCAGATTCAGTCCAAAGCATATTGTTCCTCCCTTGTACGGCGAAAATGCCGGATGTACCAGGACATGAAAGTACTGATCCTTAGATCTAGGCTTGCCACATAGTCGATCACTCGAACGCTCGCTTTTACCAACTGAATGATTTCCATAAATAAACTTTTAGAGCCATGATAAACTTGTTATCCAGCTCAAGTCTATTACCGGTCAAAACGAGCCGTCTGGCTTTGGTACTAGGAACAGGTGACTGTAAAAATCTTGAGAATCCTGTTTCTCGATGACCTGTATTGCTTCCTTTGATAAGAGAGCTTATACCTCCGGTAGGAGAAACTCTCTTATGCAAGAATTTAATGGAAGAAACTTTGTTAGTGGAGTTTTACTCTCTATACTGATGACCTCCAGAGTAATTATAAGAGGGTTTCTTGTACCCTCTAGAGGAGTTTCCTTTCGACGATTTTTGTCTGGAATGCCCTCCTTTACTCTTGTCTGCAGAAGTGAGTCGTTGATACGCCAACTTCAAAAGCAGAGCACTAGACGCTTTCTTAGTAGCCTGTTCATAGACTAACGAAAACTAGTCGTCGAAAATAAAATGTCCAGAAACCGGAGCAACTCGGAGAGCGCTTTTCACCTTGTCATCTTATCAGTGATGACGACGCAAGGGCAGCATCATGTCTGATTAACTCCAGATTAGCCACTGTTAGGGCGGAGTTATATGTGGTATACATAATTGCCGTGGAAAGAACTCTAAGAGAGGTACGAATGTCCTCAAATTCCTTTCCCTTGAGACATTGCGCCATAGCTCTTGTAAGGTGATCTGTGTAAGACATAACGTCCAAATTCGCTTTATTTGAAGAAATTGCCGTCTCAATTGCATCTGAGCGAATAGTGAATGATACAGGTGAGGATACCTCTAGATCCCCAGCCTGCTCATCCAAACACAGAAGAACTCTCTGAACATCTTCCCTGACCGTTTTTAAATGAACGTGGTCCAAAAAACGGTATGTATACGGAAGATGAAGATAAGAAACCGCCTTCTTCCTCGCACTCAAGAGGATAAATACAGTGGCGTCTATATGGCCGAAGGCCTGCGACACCTGCATAAACTGAACCGGAAAAGAAAGGACTTCCTCCTTTGTCCGGATAAAGTCTGCGCCTAACGACGCCAGCGGTTTCTCTCTTGTCGCAGCATTCTGATTTGGCAGAACAAAATCAGGGTAGAATTGATGGTTGAAAGCCATCGCAACCATGTACTGTTCCGAAAGGGAAGGGTAATCCTCTTCCTTATCCCTTTCACCATCCGAGAGAATCAGTTGCGAATCTCGGCCCATTGCATCTGCGCGAACAGATGACTGGACCGACCCAGCACCGTCCGACAGCTCAGATTCTGAGTCTGAGGGAGGCTGCATCTGCACTTGCTGGGATGCTGCGATTAGTAATCTGCGACAGCAAGTCCGTCATCGAGGCGTGAGGAGCAAAGGATTTCCGTTCCTTTGTCGCATGCTGCTCCTGGGGCGGTGTGTCGGAAACGGATCCTTTCTCCGAACGTCCCGATGATCAAGGCCTCGTCTCCCTAGCTACCAGATGGTTCGACTTCATGGGCAAAGAGTGGTTTCTTCTTCATGCAGCAGGGTGGATATCCGAAGTTGGGTAGCTAGGATGTGGTTGTGTGTGCTTAAATAACGTAGCGGAGGAAGCCGTGACTGAAGCCGACCCCGGCTGCAGACTAGACGGAGTGTCCCAAGCGGCAGGCGGACATATGCTCCGTCTCGTGCAAGTTTCCAACCAGAAAACTTCATTTCAGGCTTGTGGAACGTAGCGGAAGAAGCCTTGACTGAAGCCGACCCCAGCTGCAGACTAAACAGAGCATCGCGAGGGTGGGGCCGACATATGCTTGGCTTGAGCAAGTTTTTCAAAACAACATCTGACCCCAGACGTTGCTATATTAGAGAGGGGTGCCTCTCCCGCTCGCGATCTATCAGGCCTCGCCGAGTACAAGAACTTGCAGACTTCCTCACTATTTCTGTTGGGTGAGCTATTTATATTATAGAGCTCGCTCTACCTAATCATACCTCTTAGACCGCAACAGACTTACCCAGCATCACGGCACCCCGGACAGAGTACCGCTTCACTGGTCGAGTTAGCTGCTTGCAAGAGATTAAACCTTTAACCAAAGGCCTTAAATCTTGCAATAATGAGCACTGCAGCTAGCTCTATATGCTCCACGGAGCACGACAACGGTAGCTCACTTGGATGGGTGTCAGAATATCATCACCATGTTCATGTTCCTCCGAAATAGAAACTGACAGAATGCATTAAAATGTGGAAAGAGGCTCTGATCATCAGAACCTCACCACCAACAACGTACCGTAACACCCGACTCCAACATCAGTCATCCCAGTGCAATACAAGACTGACAAAAATCTGCAGGAGTGTATCAACTAAAGTCGAGATCAGTCCTCCAAACTCCAAATATATATATATATAACTGAGATACATGAATGATAGCAATCATAATTAAATTCAAAATATTTTTTGTAAACAAATTTTTTTTTCGAAAAACGCCCAAGTTCCCAAAGGGAACATGAAGAGCCCCAAGGGCATCCCGATAGAGCCTAAATGTGGACAAAATCCAAAATCTTTTGAGCAACACTACCGTAATAATAATCCATGTATCCTACAGTATATTACAGTAATAGAATACAAAAAACTACCTAAAAAGAGGACGTTGATAATGTAAACAACGTCAATGTAAACAAGACATCAGGCACACAAAAAGGCCCAAAATCAAAACCAATTGAAATGCTACCAAATGCAAAGCTAGATTTTCATACAAAGAAAAAAACGATACATCGGATAGAAGATGCAAGACTAAACAGTCTAACACCCCTAGGGTGAGGACGTAACCCTGGGGAAGAAACAGAATAATATTCTGTAATAAATGTTAAACTCACAAGAAATTTAATAAAAAATAGCCAAAAAGCTTAAGAGTTTAACAGCAAGGGTTCATGGAAGGATGGGGAAGGAATACTTAACAAACAGTGGAATAATCATTTTTAACAAGAGATTCACTCGGAAGTGACTGTGCCCACCTACGTGGCAATGACCTTGATCTGTGACCTTGACCTCCATCAAACAAAAAAATTTGTAAAAAGTTTAATATTTGTACTTTGGTTCGTTTCTGAGTTATGGCTGAGACACGAATATTGATGATTTTCAGTGTCACCTTGAAATGTGACCTTTACCTTACGGACCTGGCTGTGGTGTGTGACACATCCACCCATTGTCCTTTATAATTGAGCAAAGTTAGATGATTGTAGCCCTAATAGTTTTGGAGTTATGCTTGAGACACGATTTGTGACCCTGAACATATGAAGGTCAATTGTGACCTTCACCTTGCAGATGCGGCAGAAACTATTATACACGACACACCTTCGGACTGTCCTCAACATTTGTAAAAAGTTTAACAATTGTACTATGATTCGTTTCTGAGTTATGGCTGAGACACGAATATTGACCGATTTTTAGTGTGACCTTGAAATGTGACCTTGACCTTGAAGGTACGAACCCGGCTATGGTGTGTGACACACCCTCCCATGATCCTTTATAATGGTGTGAAGTTGGATTACTGTGGCCCTAACAGTTTTTGAGTTATTGGCTCGGAGACACACACACACACACACACACACACACACACACACACACACACACACACACCATTGTTTGTCCTTTGTGTGGACTGACGGTTTCTACCTCGTTTTGCCAGTACAGTTCTGGAAAAACAGACAAGGTAAAGGGGTTTCTTTTGTCTTTTGTACCTCGGTAAGGCAAAACATGCAAACTCTTTTGTCTAGTTACCTCGTCAAGTTGGTAAGACAAACCCACACACACACACACACACACACACACACACAGTCTTGTCTACCCTACATACCGAGGTACCCCATTGTTTGTCCTTTGTGTGGACTAACGGTTTCTACCTCGTTTTGCCGGTACAGTTCTGGGAAAACAACCGAGGTAAAGGGTTTCTTTTGTCCTTTGTACCTCGGTAAGGCGAAACACGCAAACTCTTTTGTCTACTTACCTCATCAAGTTGGTAAGACAAACCCACACACACAGATGGACACACGCACAATTCAATCACTATATGCCACCCGATTCAAGTCGGGGGGGGGGATAAAAATGATCAGGCATATGTCCCGAAATTAGGAAACATAAAATAATTTTATAAATATTATAAAGTTACAGCCCTGAACGTCCAAAACCACTGTTGAACACTTCCTTCATCCAATAACAGCCTTGTATCCACCAATTCTTGCATTGATTTGTATCTGGCATCCCCAAAAAAAGAGATTTAAAAGCAGATGTCATTTCATTGTTGATGACTTTTAGGGCCAACCAAAGAATGATGTTGGCGCCAATTCCGGTCACTTCCTGATGTCTGCGCATGCGCGGAGAGTAAATGTATGAAGGGCCAGATACGACTTCTAATTTTCAGTTTTGCAAGCAAATTTTGGGGATTGGGGGGGTTCAAAATTTGTGTTTGGCCCTTAATAACTTTGAGTTAAGCAGCAGCTCGTCTGGGCCATTGGTTTACAGTCTAAAAATATGACATGCTGAATTACACGTTATTGGGACTGATTATTTTCAGTCAGATTCTCTCAATGCTGTTACAGTAACAGACAGTCAATGTTGTTACAGTAACAGTCAGTCTGAATGTCTGTAGTAGTAGTACATCATGATCACAACAATATTATTGATTAATTTTTGGAACTGCACCCCTTACCTCAGTTTTATCTGATGTCCTGATTTAGGACATCAGTGTGAACTGAATTGAGAGGTGATGTTTCAATCAATCCAGAAAAGGTCCTTGAAACTTTGTGTTTTGTCTCTGTTCATAAGTTTGTGTTATATGTACTCATTATATAACTTTTCTCTCAATGTTCATTAAATTGCTCGAATTGAGACAATTTAGGAGACAGGGCTTGATTTAATCTGAAAATTTTGAATAGCAATTTACTATTCACCCTGGAAAATTGATTAGCAGTTGATCCAAAAGCACTTGAAACTAATAAATCTTGAATAGCAAAATTCCGGGAGAGCTGATCGTTACTCGCCCAGAGCACCTATTTGCTCGCCTTCATTTTTCTTATGTCCAGGTCTGTGTAGTACATTTCAGAATTCCAAATTTTAAAAAAATGGTTAAGGAACATACAGATAGAGAGTACCACAATATCTCCCATATCTTGGTTTTGGACAGTAAAAATCAAGCTGAGAAAGACAGACTGTCTGCAGTGTAGTTACCTGGGTGTCGCAAGCCCATCACTACAAATTTCTAGGAGTGGTGGTAGGAAAATGTTCATAATAGTTACATTGAGGAATAATAGAAAATCACATAAAAAAAAATATTTGCAGAGACTTTGAGGGTAGCAACTTGGACAATTCCTGTGCCCAAGGGGGTATTTGAAATCAACATTTTCTACAAAAGGTGGAGATTTATTCTTTCAACCAGGTACATATCTGAAGATTGTTTGTTTTGTTTGTTTGTTGGTGGTTAACGTCACCTATTTATGCACCATGACTAATCGTGACACAACATGGAGATGAAGTCAAGTTTAGTCAATCGTTGATCTACATGTTGCCCATTTTAGAGGACTTTCACCCCAAGCATTGGTGACTGGGTCCTATTTTACTAGTAAAGCGGAACTGGTTACCACAGTAAACAAGTGCTGCTTACTTCCTGGGGTTCCCACGGGGAACATATCTGAAGATCCCTCCAGTTAAGATAGCACTAAAGTTATTCACATTTAATGGACCAGAGGCTAAAAAGAGCCTAAAATGCTTACCTGGATCAAGTTGTCCACAAGAAGTAAGGGTATTAGGGATGAGGGATCAGAGAGACAGGGGCAAAAAGGAAGTGTCACATTGTATATTTGTGCATACTGGACTGGCTGTCACCAAAACAGCTCTGAAAAATGATAAAATGGAAGTGTCAATGACGCTTTAACTTAACCTGACTGTGTGTAGTGTTTGATGTAAAGGATAATGTTCAATGTTTATGAAAAGATTATGAAATAAGACAAGAATTGTGATAATTGAGAATATGATAATTTCTGTTCCCTGTATGCTTTGTTTTCAATAAGAATAATTGGAGGTGTAGACTGTACTAAAGAATTGAGACCTGGGTTGATGTGCAAGGATCGAAATATTTTTTTATTCCAGTGCAGGTCAAATGTCCTGCCCAAAGTAGTTAGTTGGTACACGTCATTTTAATTTGGTGCAGGTCATTCAACATATTGCTCTATGCATTGTTTGTTTGTTTGTTGGTGGTTAACGTCACATATTTATGCACTATGGCTAATCGTGACACAACATGGAGATGAAGTCAAGTTTAGTCAATTGTTGATCAACATGTTGCCCAGTTTAGAGGACTTTCACCCCAAGCATTGGTGACTGGATCCTATTTTACTAGTAAAGCGGAACTGGTTTACCACAGTAAACAAGTGCTGCTTACTTTCCGGGGTTCCCACGGGGACTCTATGCATTGTAAATTGACATAATTATGGTGACTACTAAATGAGGAAATAACTTGTTAATTCACAATGGAATTTAAATTTATAGCGAATTACCTGTGTTTTTTAAACTCAGCTTCTAAAATTGAGCAGAATTTTGTGTCGGTCAAAATATCCTATGGATTTCAAAGTGTGTAGGTCAAAGTAAGTTTGGCATCAGTCATTGTCATTGTCCCACCACTTATTTCAAACCCTGTTGATGTGGCCCTAACAGTTAACAAATGTCAACCAAAGTTACCAAGTTACAGTAAAATCATTCCAAAAAGAGTCATCCTACCAAGTTACAATGAAATCCTTTCATAAAAACTTGTAGACTTTGCTAAAGGAATCTAGGTCATGTGATGGTTCGGCGGTCACAGATGATCGATCAACACCAAAATAGGAGAGTCTCATCTTGATATCACACCAAGCTTTCTTACCAAGTTACAATGAAATCCCTTTATAAAAACAACCTGTAAACAGTGCTAAAGGAATCTAGGTCAAGTGACTAGGCGGCGGTAACGGCTGACCAGTCATGACCAAAATACGACAGTCTCATCACTGAGCTCTGTCAAACAAGGTATATTTGGTTGAATATCAAACTGCATTATAAGAAATATTTGTTGCTGAAAACTTTGCCATTTTGACATAAGAGAGCAGAGGGTTAAGGCTAAATCATACTGAAAGTACGGACTGTACTTTGCAACACCATAACCAGCCCTTGAAATTGGCGACGGCAAATGGCAAAGCCGTCGCAAAATGCCGTCGTCAAACGGTTTTGCAATGGCACACAATTACCATGGTACAAGTTATGACAGGCCTGTGTAAAATCTGCGGTCGAGCGCTAATGAGTGAAGCAAGTCATGTGTTGTGTTGATTCATCCATCAAAAATGCATCCCCAAATTTGCATATTATGTTTTGTGTTGACAGTCATTTACCTTGGTTTGCGGAAAAATATACCTTGAATAAAAAATAAGCAGCTAATGTCAGTGTATGTATAAAGCGTGAATTGTGAATGAACACGGTGACCAAGATAAGAAAGTGCGATGTTGGTTATGTTGCGAAAACATGTCTTTTTTCAGCTGCAGCTGTGCACATGTCTGCATTGTGTTTCTGACATAGTGTCAAATTTACCCATTTTAATAAATAATATTCTTCCAATAACAGGTTAGTTTAAATGAAAACAAGTCATAAATTTAATAGTGATACAGTTCCGTCTCACCCGTTAGATGAAATATGTATGCGTAAATAAAGGGGGTTGACCTGCTGCATATTGCGTCGATTACGACGTGAAGTATGGAAGCCAACGCTGGACACCAGATTCAGTATTAATGATGACCCAAGTACAGGTAAGGCTAAAAGACCTAACTTGGCCTGCAGTTTCCCAATCACATGTGTAAATCTCTCTCACTCAGGCTCACTGTTGATCTGGCTGCAGGGGCACCAGGTTGACCAGTGGAAGCAGCTGACCCCCCCCCCCCTCCCCCCCCCCCCCCCACCACCTTCAGTTGATGGGGGCGAACGGGTGAAAGGATTGCTCTTTTCCAAATTATGCAAAAATGGTTTATTTGCAAGACTGAAAAAATACGAAATGCCTTTTCAATAGGTCTGCCCCCCCTCCCCTCCAAGTGCCTCTGTTTGGCTGTGCATTTAAATGCGCTGTGTAGCTACATGTACACAGTGGACATTGTCATTCACACCCAAAATTTGGGGGTATTTCTATTAACTACACAAGACCGCCTTCAGTTTTAAGGTAATATTAGTAAGGTTGGAAATTATGAATGGTCTTGGATTCATTCAGATTCTGGGCACTTTAATTTTTCAAAATGCTGCAGTGGGTATACCTCCCCCACCCCCTGCCCCCCACACACCTTGGGAGCGGGCATCATGCTCTCATGGTCATGAATACCTTTCCTACCTGGGCTGCATCTCTTGGGACATGCCTTTGGGAGATTTTAATTCTTGCCAATGCAACATCAAATGAAGAATCAACCTTGCTTCTCGCCAAGCTGACTGAATATATACTGCCCCACCCCACACACAGAAAAAATGTATGTAGGGCCTTAAGGCTTAATAATACTTCTAACTTGTCGACCATTTTACTGACATTGAACATAGAAAGGTCACACGGTGCAGTTAAAAATGAGCTCCCAGATTTGTTATCATATCTGCAATCATCACGACCAGCATTATGTACGTGATGTGTCGTCCCGGTTCATAGTTTCGTGAAGAACATGGATTTGAACTCCCAGGTCAAGCCAGTTGGGCTGTGTTTACAAAAAAAATAAAATGCTGGGGTAAAGAAAAAAACAGTTGAATCATGGGGACTTGGTGTCGGATATGAGACGGAGGATGATGATGAAACCGTGAAATCAATTTATTGCACTGTATGCAGAGAGGTGTGTGGACCGACCAAGGGACAGTCCATTTTTAACCTGCACAACAAAGGACGGGTTTTAGAAAAAAAACGACAGATGGGTTACCGGGACGAATACCATCAAAAAGTGCAATGTCGTCACGCATATTCAGTCCAACAGGCACAACACTGCATTGATGAGGAAACATTCGGCCAGTGTGGCTTGTGCATCTGGTGATGCCACGGACAGTACATTTATGACAGAGTTGCAAACTGGGGCTGTTAATACTAGTAGTTCAATGCAGACTAGTGAACTAACAATGAAAGCGTCCATTCAGAAGCTCAATAAACATCAGTACAGACAATTGGTCATGAAATTTCAAATAGCTCATTTCGTTGCTATCAATAACAAATCCTATAAAGATTACGAGAGGATTGGGAAATTTGAAAGAGACTATCATAATGTTGATTTGGGGATGGGTCACCTCACTGATAAAGCAGGAAAAGATATGGTGTCCACACTTGCCCAGTGCATCCGTGAACAAGAGGTTACTGCTCCTTTAAATAACAAACCCTGTTGCTACTACTCCATTCTTTATGATGGGTCCTCCAGTGCAAAAACATCAGGTGAGAAAGAATTATATGTTATTAAGATGTGCAAAAATGGGTCCCCCTGTTTCTACACAGTTGCTTTAGAGGAACCAGAAGCCACTAATGCCAAGGGGCTCAAAGTAGCATATGATCATTGTATTTCTAAGCTTAATTTTACATTCAACCCAATTGACCGACAAGCTGGTGTTGGTAGCAATGGCGCTGCTGTTAACCATTCCCTCTTTAAACTAATAAAGGAAGAGACAGGTACAACGCATCTTGTCATGGGCTGGTGTGCCAATCATAGAAGTGAACTCGCCATAAAAGACAGCTTCAGGCATTCACAAATTAATTCATCTTGCAACAAAGACCTTGAAAACTGTCACAAAATTTTTAAGAGGGCAAATCTACACTGGCGGCTGATGAAATGCCAAGCATCGTATGCGGGAAAGGTGTTGTACAAGTACAAACGTATGGGCAGTACATGTTGGGTTTCATTCCAAGTAGATGCAGCAGATACTTACCTCAGAAACCTGCTAATATTCCTCGGCTTTTGTCACCAACAGATCTCAAGTCCCTATAACAATTCTATGAAAGAATTTATTCCAAGACTAACTGGATATCTCAAAAATGCAATGAGACTTGATCGACTTCTTTTTATCGCGGCGCAGAAAGATGTCTTGGCATATCTAGCTCCATTCTCTCAGTCCTTGGAAAAAAGGGGACTTCTCATGCCCGAACCAATAACTGTAATAAAATCCTCAATTTCAACTCTCAAAGAATGTGTCTCAGAGAAAAAATCGGCTGTATTGTATGATCAAGATTATTTCCCCACTTTAGGAAATTCCCTTTTCAGAACACGTGTGTTGAGTGTGTATGCAATTTTATTGCCTGGCTGAAGTAACTATTAGCTAAAACGTTAAAAATATGCAACCATGGAACACTATTGTGGGAAATATTACAAAAGATGTTGAAAACATTAAAATGTAATTGTCAGAGATAAATATAATTAATTATGTGTGGTTTCGAACTTTCGATTGTCCGCTCAATTGAGCACCTCATCGTCACTTCCAAGTTCCTCATCCCAGGCACGTCTTCAGTCACTGAGGAAAAAATCAACAAATAAACAACACACATTAGGCCAAAAAAAAAAAATCAATTGATTCTCAGGCAATTTTTTTTTCAAATCAATGAGGGAGGGAGGATTTTATTTTTATTTTTTATTTTTATTTCTTCCAGATGGTGAGAAAGGATTGAGAGGCAAAAGTCACTTTCTGATATCTGTTTTTACCTGAAAAGCATGGAAAGTGCATATTGTAAAATGATATACAAATAAAACTCATTTTATTGAAAACTAAAACTGTTTTTCTTTATTTTCTGATATCACCACTTTTTGTATTTAGAAACAGAACTCTGACTTCACTTTTAAACTTTTACAAAGCAGAACTATTTTATGAATACTAGATATTATTGACCACCCTCGTATTATTTAGGTATCATTGTGAGTTATTTTGATTTTTAGTATGACCCATGGTGAGAGTGTTCATCTCTGTAACAGAAGGTATATTCTTTTTAAAAAAATATTTAAAGTGTTTAAAATAAATTTCAAGTTCATATTAGAAGCTGGGTCATTCATGGTTTCTGAATACCCTAACTGAGTTGAAAAGCGTAGTTAAAAAAGTTTTCGATATCCTTCGTAAATTAAGCGTTATTAACAATTTGAGTTAATTAATTTCTTTGGTAAATGACAAAACATTTCAGTTGTCTCCCTTTCCGGCTGCGCTGGGTAATAATACACTGTTCTGAAAACTGACAATTTCTGCCAACCATCTTTCACTGACACGTGCGATTGGTGCTTTGAAGGGCTGCCATTCTTATCCATCCAAATACCTGTGATTTCTATTGTAGCCTTATTACATTTAACCCCCTTCCAACAAACTTCACAAGTTTTCAAAGAAAAACATTCAATGCAAATTGCGGGGCGAATTTCAATGCAGCCAATTTTTCAGTGGACACAGAGCGTAACCGCAAGCAATTTCGATATGGACGAACTGTCTCCAATACATTTTTTTTGTTTTGAAACGGTGGTTAACTTTTAATAAATTCTAATTAACTCGATGCGTGTCTTGTGTGATTCGTTGTTTTGTCTGGTACTTTGTTTTTAAATAGCCATTTTGTGCTGGTTGCTATCAGTTGGGGCGAATTGTTCGAACGACTACGCCATTGCAATTCTTTTCAGAAATTTTAAATTGGGCTAGTTTAGGCTATTTTCATAGCCGTGTGACGGACTTTAACAGCAACCGTGTTTACTGTTTTTTGCGGAAGCGTGTGTTTTTAAAAAATAAAACATAAGAAAATACAGTAAACTGCCATGTCTCCCAAGGAAGTTTGGGAGGGCGACTTGAATTTCGCCCCCAATGTAAGCCAAGGCCAGAGGCTCTCACACTTAACACACGCCTGTGTATATTTACCTGTTTATTCGTTGGTTTTGGGCCTTAAAACCAATAGTCCCTTTTCAATTTCCCTGTTTCCTATTTTCTTGCAATGACGGTCCAAATAAAAAGGCCCAACGCGGGCCATTTTTTTCAACGCGGCGGTGCCTGAGAATCAATTCCTTTTTTTTTTTTGGCCTTACAGTATCAAATCTGATTTTTTTTATGTTGAGATCAACTTTAACGAACAACTGTAACAAAAATATGAATCTTATTTTTATTTTTTAAAAGAGAAAAACAAAAATAAAAACAAAGCATGTGATAACTGGGCCCCAGATAAGACAACTGTAATATCAAAATTTGAAACAAGCTGTTGAAAAAACGTGATTTTTGGGGACTCAAAAATAAAGTGAATTTTCGCCCCAAAAGCCACCAGAAGGCTCCATTTGATAGCACATTTCAAAATTTTTGATTAGGCTCGTGCCTTCGGCATCTCTTTCGCTTCCATAAATTAAAATGCCATCGTCAATCGATTTGCCGATGGCATTTTAATGCCGTCGTAAAAAGTATCGAAATTCAAGGGCTGCCACAACAACAAATTTATCAGTTATGCAGATAGTGGGAACTGTAAGTGATGAAATATAGATATTATAAGCCCATATAAAGTTGATAATATCTAAATTATAACACAATTATAGACCAGTATATAGACTACAATTACCAAAACAAGGAATCCAAGAATGCCCGAAAGTGAAAAATGTCTATGACCAAACAGGCAAAAGCCTATACACAATAGAGCAGGGCCCAATTTGAAGAGGTGCCCAAAGACTGGTGTCCTTGGGTGGACATTTCTTACATAAACAAATGGGCATAATGTTTGTAAAAAAAATTTGTTTAAAAAGCCAAAATATGCAAAAACGGCTGGGGAGAAGCAGAGGGGAAGGATACATTAAGCAGACATTAATAAAACAAAAATTTGTTGATGACTGGTGATCGTTCAGGGATTGACACAAAACATGGGTGACACAAGATTTAAATAATTAAATCAGTATTTTTTAAAAATTAAAATAATTAAATAATAATTTTAAAAGATTTAAATAATTGAATCATAATTTTTAATGCACAGCCCTGAACAAATCACAGTTTGCCTCCTTCCTGATCTGATGGTGATATATCTTCTATAGCCAGACTAACAAATTTCAGAGATGTGCGGAAACAAGAATGTTTCCACCAGGCCAAACAAAAGAATGCTTACTTGTGGGAAATGGAGACACTTTCTTGGCTCTGAAAATATGCAGATGCCATGTATGGATGACTATACATGGCTCTATTTTTTAACTGTTTTGTTTAATTTTTGGAGAGTGGGGGGGGGGGGGGGGGGGGGGCTCAAAATTAAGCATTTGGCCTGAACTCTCGTGAGTAGAGTGCCAGCATACCGGAGCCAGTGGTAATGGTGGATAAATATAAAGTCCAACCTTCCCGCTAACAATTATGCGAAGTTCTCTGAAAATGACAAAAAGTTTTTTGAAAAAAAAGTAAAAATAAAATGTTCACAACATACAGATGCCAGACAAAGAAAGAGTTGTGACTCAAGAACTGTGAATATTGACACAATATTTTGACCTAACTGTGACTCTGCCCAGTCCAGTCCATTCCAGTCCAGTCAAACACAGAACAACACATGGGTGCGAATGGGGTAATTGATGTGGCATGAGTGACAGCATGGAAGGATAAAACAAGGGGTCTGAGGTCTGTCTTTTTATCCTTCCACGATGGCACAAGTGCCATATCGATTAACCCAATCACATGCATGTCCCAGTCTGTGTTTATTACATGCCTTCACATCTATAAAAGCAATTATTAGAAGGACACTCAGGAATTCATTTTCCAACAGTTACTAACAACAAAAAGAACACATTTTATCACCAACCAAATTTGTGAGGAGAACCTGTGTTACTATTTTTAGCTACTGCTAGCGATTCAAGTTACAAGTGAAGTGAAATTTTGCTTTTACTTAAAACTTAAAAAATTTATAGTAATTTATATATTTTTTATACTTACCAATGACCCAGACTTAGCTGGTGCTAACTCTTAAATTCTAGGGCCAAACACAAATTTTGCCCCCCCTCCCCCAATCCCCAAAATTTGCATCAAAATCCAAAAAATATATGTCCTATGTGGTCCTCCATACTTTTATCCACTGAGCATGCTCAGTGTCAAGGAAGACTGAAATTGGAGCCAAATCCTCATTCTTACCACCAGTGCCTGGTAAGCGTTATGTAATCAGCGGGGAGGTATGAGTTCCAACTCATGGGAGGGCCATCCCCGTCTGGGTCATTGGTAAGTATAAAAAATATATAAATTACTATCAATTTTTTAACATTTTTATACTGTACCAATGACCCAGACTTTGCTGAATAGAAAAAAGGCTGGAGGGCCTAGGACATAAAGGAAAATCCAATAGGCTCAATTACATGTAAACAGAATTATCCCCTCAAGGAGAAGAGGAGAACAGGTTTTACATGTATCTTTCTTGTTTGTATCAAAAAAGAAAGATACAATACCATTCCGTAATTGAGCACAATAACAGCAATGATCTCTATTAACATCCAGTATAACCCATTATACTAATCTTTTTAAAGGAGAGCCAATAATTAAAGATAATCCAGAGAATGAGACTCTTTATACTCATTTAAAAGTTTCCGAGGATTGAATACTAGTGCTCGTATGACACGTGACATATACAAATGCTTCACACCGAGCTACACTTTCAAAAAATTACATAAATGAGATAGACATTAGCTTTACACTTTAAAACCATCCCGGCACCGACTCGGAATTACTGACTCCAGAGGAGGTATTGACTTGCTTTTCAATATAAAGCAGGTGATATAAGGGAAAACCATCCCCCCACCTCCCTTCCCCTTGCTCTGGGTCAAATACGTCAGAACGAAGAGGGTAGCAGGACAGAGTCACTACCGGAACAGAAAGCCTGCATAACTATAGTTGCAACTGTTTAGTGGACGACATTCTGAGCAACAGATAACGGACCTAAACAACGTAGGTCACCAGAAATGGACTCAAAATTTCTAAGATAAAAATTCATGAACATGGAAGACTGAGACCAATATGCAGCCTTCATCAGATCAGTAATAGCAATACTATTAGCATAAGCCCAAGATGTAGACAGCGCTCTTACTTCATGCGCCGAAACCTTAAGCACAGACTGTTGAGTTGAAGATAATGATAATTTTTCATAAGCAGTACGGATAGTTAATTGAATCCACCTTGCAATAGAATGGACTGTAATGTCCTTTCTATTGGGCAGCAGAGACAGAAAGAAATGCTTACGTCCCTTTCTGATAAACTCAGATCTATGTTTGTAAATGCACATGGCTCTAACAGGGAAGAGCAAAGGCCTATGACCGTCTGAAGATGGAAGAGCCTTAATAACAATAGGTTCAGGATACTTAGGAGCCTGATTCTTAGCCAAAAATCCAACATTAGTAGTTAAAGTAATAGTATTACCAACACTACGATAGTGAGAATCATCGACCGATAGTGCATGAAGCTCACTAACTCTTCTGGCAGAAGAGAAGGCTAAGAGAAAAGCTGTCTTATAAGATAAGAATTTGAAGTCCACTGTATCAAGTGGCTCAAATAGCACTTCTTTTAGCTTCAGAAGAACCCAAGCTAAATTCCACTTAGGAATTAACCTAAGGGTTCTAGGTCTATTTATCGAAAAGTTTTTCACTAACTTAAAAAGAGACATTAGATCCAATCTGTAACCTATCATGATGAGCATAGGTATCTGATAGCATAGACCTATAACCCTTAATGGTTATTGGCTGCAGTTTGATCCCGTTAAACAAGTAGACCAGAAAATTTGCAATATCTGGAATGGAAGGATCATAAATATCAATAGAATGATCCCTACACCACCTATAGAAAACCTTCCACATAGCAGCATAATTTAGCGAAGAGGAGGTCCTCCTACAGTTAAAAATTGCGTCCACTGCTCGTCCTGTAAAATGCTTGCCGTGCAAGAAGGACCGCACAACGGAAATACGTGAAGGTTGAGACCTTGCGGGTTGTGATGCAGTGTGCGCGATTTCCCCTGCGAAAGAAGGTCCTCCCGTGGAGGAAGCTTCTGCAGAATGTCCCAGAACAGACACCTGAGTAGATTTATCCATGGTCTCTGGGGTGACAGAGATGCTACTAACAGAATCTTGCAGTGAGATTGCTTGATTTTTAGCAATATCTGCTGAATAAACGGAGCTGGTGGACACGCGTATCCTATCATTCCGTCCCAAGAGAACGAGAGAGCGTCTACTGCAAACGCTCAAGGATCTGGGCATGGCGACACATATATGTCTGCAACTGATTGTTGAGATGCGTCGCAAATAAGTCTATCATTGGACTGATTGAATACTAGTTTGTTGAGAGTCCATTCTGACGGCAACATGAGACCTTTCCGAGAAAGGAAGTCTGCTAGAACGTTCAGACGACCCGGTATATGACGGACCGATAGAAGAACTTGATGCTCTAGGACAAACAGAAGGATCCTTTCCATTAAATTGAATAACGGAATGGAATGAGTGCCTCCCTGGTTCCGAATGTATGCTACTACTGTCAAATTATCGGACAGAATTTGAACATGCGAATTCTGAAGAATGTTCATTCACTGACGTAGCGCAAGCCATATTGACATCATCTCTTGATGTTTATGTACTTGTTTAGGAACTGCGGATCCCAAAGACCCTGGCACTTTGAATCCGCTGGGCTCAGAGTTGTGCCCCAACCTGTTTGACTCGCATCCGTCATTATCGTAAAACTCGGATCCGGCAGTTGCAGTGGTACTCCTTGAGTTATCCACTGGATATCTGCCTAAGTCTCAATCGCTTGTTTCACTTGATTCGACAAGACAATGTTCAATTCGAGCGAATGAGTCTTCACACTCCAATTCTGAGATAAAATATATGTGGAGTGGACGAGTGCGTAGCCGCTCCATCGGAATAAGATCCGCAGCAGGTCCGCACAAACCTGTCAGTCTCTTGAATTCTCTTGCTGTTACTACATCTGAGTGAAGACAAAAGTGAGCGCAACAACTGACTAATATCGCTCTGGTTTATGGCAGAAGAACGAGATTGTTGTACGTCTCTAAGCTCATTCCCACATGGGTGAATGATTTGGACGGCACTAGATCCGACTTCTATTCATTTACTATGAAAGCAAGTTGTCGGAGCAATTAAAGCAGACTCGGAACATCGTTCTGAAGCATTAACTTGCTGCCGTAACCCTGAAGAATGTCGTGCAAGTAGGCCGACGTTAACACAGACAAATGAGCTCGGAAATGAGTCATTACCGAGATCATTATTCGAGTGAAGGCCCAAGGTGCTAGGTTCAGACCAGAGCATCATTGCTCGGAACTTAAAACAACTCCTGGGACAGCGAAGCGAAGGTACTTTCTTAAACACCGGATGTACCATGACGTAAAAGTACGCATCCTTGAGCTCACAGCATAATTGTTCACTCAAGTTCTTGCTCTGACCGATCGGATGGTCTCCATATAAAAATTTGGAGCCACGATCAGCTTGTTTATCCAGCTCAGATCTATAACTGGACGAAATGAGCCGTCTGGTTTCGGAACCAGGAACAGGTGACTGCAAAAAACTGGGGATTCCTGGTTTTCTACGACGTCTGTAGTGTTCTTGTCCAGAAGAGATTGAACTTCTGATAGAAGTGAATCTCTCTTCTGAACGTTTAACAGAAGCTGAGACCAGTGTGGACTTCGAGTTAACGGAGGTTTTTCCTTGAAGGACAGTTTAGAACTTCGGAAATAACCCCTTTGAACCCATGGGTCGTCCGTAATTGACAACCAAATGGTTAAGAATCTTGACAGCCTTCCACGCACTGGAACGCAATAGAGGTTTAGACCATCACCGCCTGGCGCTGCGAGGACTGCGGAAGGAGAAACCACGTCCCCCACGACCCGCACCTCACCCAGTCAACCTAGGGGCATCTGACCGGATATCTTGGCCAGCATTACGACCCCTGTGTGAGTCGCTACTCTGACGGTCCCCGGAGTAAGACATAGAGGCTTTCTTAGATCCTCTATAGGAACTTCCTTTGGACGTATTCGCCCCCGAAGTACCTGCCTTACTCCTCCCTGCCGAGTCTGACTTTTTCAAAGCGGAATAAAAGCAGAGAATCCAAAGCTTTCTTAGTAATCTGATTATAGATTGTAGAAAGCTTAACATCAAAGAGAAGCTCTCCTGAGACCGGAGCGACTGGAAGAGAGTTTTTTCACCTTACTATCCACTCTAGTGGATGCAGCCAGGGCAGCATCACGTCTGACTAAATCCATATTGCCACTGAAAGGGTGGAGTTATACGTAGAATATGCTATGGCCCTCGAAAGAACTCTTAAGGAAGTTTGAACATCCTGGAATTCTTTCCCTTTGAGACGTAGTGATAACGCTCTGGTAAGGTGATCTGGGTGAGATAATGCGTCTAAATTAATTCTATTAGACGAGATTGTCGTCTCCAGTATACTGGAGTTAATAGACATTGACGCCAGCAATGACAATTCCAGGTCTTCAGCCTAGTTGTCCAAACGCAGAGGAACTCTCGGCACACCCTGCCCTGCCCTTTCAAATCTATGTCTAGCATTGATGAAAGGCAGCTGTATAATGCTAGGCGATAAGAAACCGGATTTGCCCGCCTCAGAGGCTAGCTTGAATATAGCGTCATTCAAAAGTTCAAATGTCTGTGACATTTCTGGATTGGGTCGGAAACTCAGGGACAGTGTCCCTAATCCGGCCGAAAAATTATGTGTCCAGTGACGCTTTCAGTTTCTTATCAGGTAACGCAGCATTTTTTTTTCCAGAGAAACAACTTCTAAAAGGTGATTCCGGATGAAATCTATGGCCACCTTAAGTTCGGAAAGGGAAAATTTCAGCTGTGCTGATTCCCTTTTACCATCACCCTGGACCACATAAGAATCTCGGTTGTCCCTTACTGACTCTGCAGGGAAACGAACCGACCCAGCTTGCTCAGACAGTTTCTTTACTGAAAAAGTTTCTGATAGCTGCTGGGATGCTGCGATGAATTGAGCTATCTCTGATAGCAAGTCCGTCACGGAGGCCTGTGGAGCCACGGTCTTACATAATTTAGCCGCTTCTGATATGCGAACGTCCCAACTGGAAAGGCCTCGTGTCCTTGGCTAGCGGATGGCGTGACCTGGTCGACGTGGACTCCCTGGTCAGTGAAGCAGGCTGAATATCTGCGGTCACATAGCCAAGGTGCGGTCGTGTGTGCTGACGTGAGTATGAGGAAGCCAATAGACAAGCCGCGTCGGACTGTCTATGCGACGGAGCGTCCCGAGCAGGAGGAGTGGACGTATGCTCCAACTAACGAACATTACATACAACATCTCGGCCCAGATGTTGTTGTAAAGAGAGAGGGGTCTCTCTCGCTCGCGGTCCGGATAGACCTGGACGAGCTAGCTACCGGACTAACTGGCTTCCTCCATTCCATCCTCCGATCCGTCGTCACCGGGTGTGCGTGATTCGAGATTATAGTGCTAACCCGGCATCACAAACATTTTGTGAATGATTGCTTCACCGGGGTAGCTAGCGGATGACAAGTGACCGTCGATCCTACGTGGGACCTCTTAGGCACTTCTTGCATTCCTTGAGCACTTTGCCGCTAGTTCATTATTGTGACGACGGAAGCACACTTTAGAAGACATCACGGAAACATCACCCTGTTCTTGTTCCTCTCAAAAAGAGGCTAAAAAAACTAGAGTGACCCTGTGGAGAGAGGACCGGCATGGACCTCTCACCGCTAACAATATATCGTGACACACGTCTCCACCGTTTGTCATCTGAATTGGCACACAATGAGCAAAAATTAGTGCGAGTACACAGACTACAACTGAAGCCATCACAGTTGACCAATCACAACCAAAAGAGGATGTCATCATCTAGGCATTATATGGAGTCAACCTAACAAGATACAATGAAATCCTTCCATAAATACAACCTATAGACTATGCTAAAGGTTTTCGGTTTTAGGGCTTGGGCAGCCACCAAGGCTGAATGATCGCGACCAAAAGTGCACATTCTCATCTATACATTATTTGGAGTCATCCTACCAGGTTACAATGAAATCCCTTCATAAAGATGACCTGTAGACCGTGCTAAAGGTTTTCAGGCTTCGGGGCCATGAAGCCATCACAGTTGCCCAATTGCGTCCAAAAGGCGGCAGTCTCATCTAGACATTATATGAAGTCAACCTACCAAGTTACAATGAAATCCCTTCATAAATATGACCTGTAGACTGTGCTAAAGGTTTTTGGGCTTTGGGCTTGGGCAGCCATCATGGTTGAATGATCGCAACCAAAAGGGGAATTCTCATCTGGGCATCATCTGGAGTGATCCTATGAAGTTACAATGAAATCCCTTCATAAATATGACCTGTAGACTGTGCTCAAGGTTTTTGGGCTTCGGGCACCTGTAGCCGTCACAGTTGACCAATTATGACCAAAAAGGGATGTCATCATCTAGGCATTATATGGAGTCAACCTAACAAGTTACAATGAAATCCTTCCATAAATACGGCTTATAGACTATGCTAAAGGTTTTTAGGCTTGGGCAGCCATCAAGGCTGAATGATCGCGACCAAAAGTGGACGTTCTCATCTAGTCATCCTACCAAGTTACAATGAAGAAATCCCTTCATAAATATGACATGTAGACTGTGCTAAAGGTTTTCAGGCTCCGGGCCCCTGTAGCCGTCACAGTTGCCCAATCACGTCCAAGACGTTCTCATCTAGACATTATATGAAGTCAACCTACCAGGTTACAATGAAATCCCTTCATAAATATGACCTGTAGACTGTGCTAAAGGTTTTCAGGCTTTGGGCTCGGGCAGCCATCATGGTTGAATGATCGCAACCAAAAGGGGACATTCTCATCTGGGCATCATCTGGAGTGATCCTACGAAGTTACAATGAAACCCCTTCATAAATATGACCTGAAGATTGTGCTCAAGGTTTTCGGGTTTTGGGCACAGTTGACCGATCACGACCAAAAGGAGATGTCATCATCTAGGCATTATATGGAGTCAACCTAACAAGTTACAATGAAATCCTTCCGTAAATACGACCTATAGACTATGCTAAAGGTTTTTGGGCTCGGGCAGCCATCAAAGCTGAATGATCGCGATCAAAAGGGGATGTTCTCATCTAGACATTATTTGGAGTCATCCTACCAAGTTACAATGAAATCCCTTCATAAATATGATCTGTACACTGTGCTAACGGTTTTCAGGTTTTGGGCTCGGGGAGTCATCACGGTGGACAGATCGCGACCAAATGGGGAAGTTCTCATCTAGACATCATACAGAGTCATCCTACCAAGTTACAATGAAATCCCTCCATATTAAATATGACCTGCAGGCTGTGCTAAAAGTTTTTGGGTTTCGGGCTTGGGCAGCCATCAGGGTTGACACATCACGACCAAAAGGAGACGTTCTCATCTAGGCATTATACAGAGGCACCCTACCAAGTTACAATGAAATCCCTTCATAAATACAACTTGTAGACGGAGCTAATGGTTTTCGGTTTTTGGGCTCGGGCAGCCATACTGGTTGACCGATCACGACCAAAAGGGGACGTTCTCATCTAGACATGACGACAAACCTGCATATGAAATTTTGTGACGATTAGACAAGAACTACGGGGTGTGGCCTGTGCTAAAGAAAAATGTGAACAGACTCCCAGACTAACAGACTTTGTCAAGTTAAGCTAAAAATGAAAGTGTCAATGACACTGTAGCTCAACTTGTCAAGACATGTACATGTACAGTATATGACACAGCAATGACAAACATCTAGGTAATGACCTGATAACAAAGGTACATATAAAGTATTGTAACGGCCTGTACATAAATACTGACCATAGCCTGTAACAAATGTATAGGTAAAGTATTGTAAAGGTGGGTGACAGTCAGATGCTAAACTAGAAAAGAAATCTTTGAGGCCCAGAGTGGGTCTGACTGAACCCCAAAATATTTGTTCTCATAGCACAGTGATAACAAAGGCACCCCAAAACACAATCATTCCTGTCCCAAGGTGAAAACAAAGGTACCCAAGAAGTTTCGTGAAGATCAGTTCATAAATACGAGCTGTATAGAAGTTGTGCCAAAAAACTGATTGGACCTAATTTTGGTACAAAATGGCCACTGGCAGCCATGTTGAATTTTGGATCGCACTCAGAAACACTCGTTCTCGTCCCAAGGTGATAACAAAGGTACCCAAGAAGTTTCGTGAAGATCGGTTGATAAATACAGCCTCTGACCCAAGACGTATTGACATGTGCACTTACAGTGTATAAGTAGCACTAAATAAATCAAAATTCATATAATTTGCATAATTTCTGCACGAGAAAAAAACCTGTACTGTATGTGATGTATTCCATTTTACTAAACATTCATACAAAAAATTATTCAAATCAGAACTTTCATACAGAAGTTCTGTACAAAAGACTGACTGCACTAATTTTGGTACAAAATGGCTGCTGGTGGCCATGTTGAATTTCGGTCCACACCCAAAAACACCTGTTCTCATCCCACGGTGATAACAAAGGTACCCAAGACGTTTCGTAAAGATCGGTTCATAAATATGGCCTCTAGCCTGAGCCATATAGAAGTTGTGTACAAAAAACTGATTAGACCTAATTTCGGTACAAAATGGCCACTGGCAGCCATCTTGTATTTTGGACCGCACTCAGAAACACTCATTCTTGTCCCAATGTGATAGCAGAGGTACCCAAGACGTTTCGTGAAGATCGGTTGATAAATACAGCCTCTAGCCTGAGCCGTATTGACATGTGTACTTACTGTGTGTAAGTTGCAATGAAAAAATCAAAGTTCATCTAATTTGAATAATTTCTGCACGAGAAAAAAACCCGTATTATATGTAATGTATCCCATGGTACTAAACATTCACACAACAAATTATTCAAATCAGAGCTTTCATGTGGAAGTTCCGCACAAAAATCTGATAGCCTCTAATTTTGAACAAAATGGCTGCCAGCGGCCATCTTGAATTTTGGACCGCACCCAAAAGCACCTCGTTCTCGTCCCATGGTGATACCAAAGGTACCCAAGAAGTTTCATAAAGATCGGTTCATAAATGCGGCCTCTAGCCCGAGCCGTATAGGCATTTGCACTGACAGTGCTGAAAGCAACACTAAATACATCAAAGTTAGTCTAATTTACATAATTTACGTACGAGAAAAAACCCGTATTATATGTGATGTATCCCATGGTACTAAACATTCATGCAAAAAATTATTCAAATCAGCGCTTTCATATGGAAGTTCTGTGCAAAAAACAGATTTCTGCATCGTCGGTACAAAATGGTGGCTGGCTGCCATCTTGAATTTCTGACCGAACACCAAAACATTCGTTCTCGTCCCACGGTCATAACAAAGGTACCCACGAAGTTTCGTAAAGATCGGTTCATAAACACGGTCTCTAGCCCGAGCCGTATTGAATTGTTGACAGACAGACAGACAGATGGCCAGACGGACGACTGGCCATGGCATAAGCTCAAATTTGGCTTCGCCAAAGTTGAGCTAATGATGACGACAGGAGTATGTCCCGAAATTGGGAAACATAAAATAATTTTATAATTATTATAAAGTTACAGTCCTGAACATCAAAAACCACCGTTGAACACTTCCAACATCCAATAACTGCCTTGGATCCACCAATTCTTGCATTGATTTGTGTCTGGCATCCTCAAAAAAGGAGATTTAAAAGCACAGATGTCAGTTCATTATTGCTGACTTTAGGGCCAAACAAAGAATGCTGTTGGCACCAGTTCCGGTCACTTCCTGACGACTGCGCATGCGCGGAGAGTAAAAGAATGGAGGACCAGATAGGACTTTCAATTTTTGGTTTTGCAAGCAAATTTTGGGGATTGGGGGGGGGGGGGGGGTTCAAATTTTGTGTTTGGCCCTTGATAACTTCTGAGTTTGCACCAGCTTGTCTGGGCCATTGGTTTATAGTATAAAAATATTTCGCTTTTATTTAAAAACAGTCCATCAACGATTTCCGTTCCACATATATGTGCGGAACAGATTTTCATTCTCCGCATGGTTTGGTGTTGCTGTAGATGGTGATTACATAGAACAGGCATGTAATAAAACTTATGTACTTACCAGTAAATGGACAATCAGTGTCATGCAAACAGGATACAATCCACTCACAGGATTCCTCACTATCTAATCTAGAAGATATAATGGAAAGAAATTCAACAAAAAGATAAAGTAATGCTTATTTTTTAACTGACTGATGCTCAAGGTCACCTTCAAAATCTATGGCTACAACATGATATCAACAAAGGTATGTGCATGAAGACTAGTTTAACCAATCATTTATACCTATGTGCCTACTTTAGAGGACTTCACCCTCAGGAGTTGGTTACAAGTTCCTATTTAACCAGTAAAGCAGGACTTGTTTAACCAGAGTAAACAAGTACCGGTACTCCTAGACGTCCTGGGATTCCCATGAGATGAAAGTAAAATTAGAACAGAATTCACTATATCTGGATGTTCATTTTCTAAAGCTACATTACAATGAAACAGACCTGTTGATTTGAGGCAAACAGCCATTTAGGTCGCGTGGAGGTTACCTAAAACGAAAAGTCGCGACATCGAGGCCGTAGTTGCGATGGGTGGTGCAATCTCACAAAATTCTAAGTTCATCAAGGGCCATAACTCCAAGAAAAATACTTGGAACAACACGTGCATTAAACAGTGGCTAGACATTAATAAGATACACTTACATGCCATATATAAAGTCATTCCATTAAGTATTTCAAAAGTTATTGAGTTTTGAAACTCGTTGGTTAAAGACAGACCGACATGAAACTCACTGGTCACAGACAGACCGACAGACCAACAGACCGACATTGCCACTTATAGAGCTGCTAGTCGCAGTTAAAAACACAGGAACTAAAAATGGGTCTCACCAAACTGTTGCCAGGTCACATGAAACCTTTGCCAAGTTGAATGAATGAATGGTGGAATGAGCTTGAACATCAACCAATCATCAGCTGCATAGGTGTTTGCATCAGCCTGAAGTATAGCTGCTCTGTTGGCCAACTATTGGCCAACAGAGCAGCTATACTTCAAGCAGCTGCAAACACCTATGCTCATGGTTTGTTGATGCTCATCATCATTTTAAACTGTTGATCATCTGAAGACGTAACATAGGTACAAAAACAGGAAATGACAATAATTCATGTCTCTGCCACAAATAGTGATTACAGATGCCATATTCTTCTGTAGCATGCTAGCCCATGCCAACATTAGACTATAACAGCAACTAATTTGTATCTGAATTGCTGCAACACAGCCTCATTACTGACCCTAAGGTTTCATCTCTATTCATCAGGATATAGCCTATAGGTGCAAGAACTTGACTGATACAACAGTTCATATATCAACATAGTTGAAATACATATATATTTAGGTTACCTAATGAGTTACTTGAATCAAGTACAGGGAAATGAATGATAAGTAACCAAAGCTCAGACCAGGTGAATGATAAATGGGTTATGCAAAATTTTGAAAACAGCAGGCCTGATGAAATTAAGTTACTTGATACTAGTGCACTTTTTGAATTGCTGTATGTGAGGTTACCGTAAATCACCTCCTAAATTGCTTCATACTGATCATTTCAACTGTTACTTATGCTTCAGAATACAGGGCTATTCAAGTACTGGTAGTGATTTCTATTGAAAGTCTTAGTGAAGAGGCAGCCAGGTCTTAACTGCTTGAGTGCTGGAAGCCCATATGTGAGCACTGCTGGTAAGTGCCAACACAAGAATTAAAGGGTTTTATAGTCTGTGAAAATTAGAAAAAAAAGCATGCGCAAGCATGGAAATAAGAGGTTTGTTTGTTTGTTGGTGGTTAATGTCACATATTTATGCACCATGGCTAATCGTGACACAACATGGAGATGAAGTCAAGTTTAGTCAATCGTTGATCAACATGTTGCCCATTTTAGAGGACTTTCACCCCAAGCATTGGTGACTGGGTCCTATTTTACTAGTAAAGCGGAACTGGTTTACCACAGTAAACAAGTGCTGCTTACTTCCCGGGGTTCCCACGGGGAGAAATAAGAGGTAAGAATAAAAGAGAAATAAAGTAATTTATACTTTAATTTATTTTTATTGAATGTTCAAACTCCTTCTTAAAACCCATATAATGCATAATGTATTAATCCAGTGGCATCGATATAGAAGGGGGACTGCCCCCACCCCCACCCCACCCATCCACCCACACAAATGTTTTGTCAGAATTTTTTTCTTGTAATGCATAATTTATTAATCCATTGGAATGTATACAGAAAGAGTGAACCCTATCACTCCCTAACCACCCCCCTCTCCTACGTCCCCCAACCACCTCCCACCACCCAAAGTTTTGTCTGAAAATTTACAGTTACATGAAAACTGCAAATAAGCTGGGGTACAAAACTGACTAAGATTCTCACATATACAAATATGTGTACCGGTAAATGAAATTTAAGGTGCATGTATGTAAAAAGAAATATAATTTTATAGTAAATTTCCTTTATTATTACAACTACCATCTTATTACACCTACCACAATTGTTGACAACAGGCTTGCACTTCAGTAGAAGTCCCGATATCGGAAGTATACTCTCTATTTTTGTTCTTTCCCAAGCAAAATAGGAGAGAAATTATGGAGCAAAAACACTTTGAAAAATAGGCCCAAACTGGGCCAAGTGCACCCAGCACACATCCAGTAAAGGACACACTTCTCTGTTCCAATACCATGGCCAGCGCGCAGTCGTATATAACCAAGGTGTCATTCTATTTGAATCCGCCAATATTGGAGTTTATGTGACTAGTGGGGAAGAAGGATTCTTACCCGAATAAGAAGACGGGAGGGCCTCCAGTAAATAATTGTGGTAGGTATAATAAGAAAGGAAATTACTATAAAATTTATATTTCTTATCGACCTGCTCACAATTCTTTACAACAGGCTGAATAGACAACTGGAGCAGGAATCACATATTTTTCAAAAACTAAGGCTTAAGTACTGTAATTATGGTCATAAATAACCCAAAACTACAATATGAAAGTCACCACTGGGTTCAAAGAAACTTACCAACACAAACTCTTACAGATCACACAAGAACAGGTATACTGAAAGGGCACAAATACAAGCAGGTCATAACCTGCTTATCATGCACCGGCCACATCGGCTATGGGCATCCAGAACGAAAGTTCTGAAACTTCCAATTGCGCACTCACCTGCACCCTCCAATCACACATGCAAACTAAACACACCTGTCAGCATTTCACTTGTTAAACTTGCAATGGTCAACTTTTGGAGAATAGTATATGAGGCAGGATCATCCATTCATTCTGATAAAAATCACATTGAATGAAACTGGTCATGCAAAACAAGTCTTATAAGTATAAGTGACAAGTCCTCGTGTACTCTTTTGAGCAGTTATTTAATTTATATCCTCTATTTGACTTGACTTGAAGTTATGGCAGCTACATCAATCTAGTTCAGTAATTGACCTCGTCTTAACTCAAGCATTGGGACCACCACCATAATTTTTTCAAACAACAATCAGGCTATGAGACAAAAACTTAGTATGGACACTGCTCCAACATTCATCAATGAAGCCAATGAGCCAGCATACTGTAATTTTAGCCTTATATTGTTGAAACTTTAACTCCAGCTCCTAATCCTGAAGAAATGCACTGAACAAAACTAGCACCAATAGGCCTACGAACAAGTATACCTAAAGCCCATAGCTTCTGCATGGACATTACAAAAGCCTGTCTACAAGATGTGCTAGTCCAAACTACACCCAAATCATGCAAGAACAGGTCCAAAATGAAATCACCACTACCCCTGCCCCACTTGGTGCACTTACCAATCCAATTCGAACAAACTGTATGATGAAAACATGTAGCTTCCTAATTATCTGCAATTCTTGTCAGAAACAATATGTTGGAGAAACAAAAAGATATTTCCACTTTCGAATCCCTGAATATACAGAGGACATTAACCATAAGCATGATAACCCTGTGGCCATACACTTAAACCAAAGCAATCACAATTTGACAAAGTTTGCTTACTGCACTATACAGATCCAAAACTCTGACCCTGAACAGCCTATCACAGTAGATCAATGTGGGAAAAGAGAAATCAATTGGATATTCACTCTCAGAACACTTCAAACATTAGGACCGAACAGAGAGGACTTTTAGTTTATTAATGCATAATAAATGTCATGCATGTCACATTACAGAAGCTTGAGATTTATTAAATAACATTCATAGCTGCAGACAAAGGACCAAGAGACCTTAGGTTGCCTGCTACCAAATCTAAGTTTCTCAGATAAAAATCAATTAAATATCAAAGGTTGAATCCAGTAAGAAGCCTTCATTATGTCTGATAAGGTAAGAGAATTTGCGTATGGCCAGGAGGAAGACAAAAGCTCTAACCCCTGGAGATGAAATCCTGTTCGCCAAAGTATCTGCATCAGATAAGCTGTTGTATAAGATATGGTTAGTAGATTGAGTCCATCTAGAAATGGAATGCAATGAAATATCTTTCCTGCCTGGTAGGAGAGAAATGTAACGACTCTTCCCTCCTTTCTGAATGAAACTTGGCCATCTTCCATTTAACATATACTCTTAGTGCTCTTACTGGATAAATTAAGGTGAAGAGTTATTAACAGGTGGTAAGGCATTTATGATAATAGGAGTACTCTAAGCTGCCTAATAATAGTGATGGCTGAATAATAGTGATACCCTACATTTTTGGTTAAAATTAATAATAGTGCTGGCATTTTCAGTTTACCTGGTGCATGGTGTTCTTGGCCAGGAAACCCACTGTTTAATAAGAGTAAGGGAATTATCCATGATACTTCGATACTGAGAATCCTGAATGGAGAAAGTGCAAAGTTCAACAACTCTCCTAGCTGTAGCAAAGGCAAGCAAGAAAACAGTCTTGAATGTAAGAAATATAAACTCCTCTGAATCCAAAAGTTCAAATGGAGAATCTTGGAGGAGGTTTAAAAGAATCCGAGCAAGATTTCATTTAGGAATTAGCCTTAATGACTTAGGTCTTCTAACGGAAAAATTCTTTAGTAATTTTGACAAGGATTGATCCAAACACACATTAATATGGCCTTCATGAACACAAGTATCTGACAACATCAAGCAGTATCTTTTGATGGTGATAGGTTGAAGATTCTTAACATCGAAAAGAAATACTGGGAAGTCTGCAATGTTATGAATAGTAGGATGCAAATAGTTAATTGACTTCAGGCAAAGAAAACTCTCCACTTCCCTGCATAATTCAGAGAAGAGGACAAGAGGCAGGAAGATTTATATCTTGCATGAATCAAGTAGTTATGACTGAATAATGCCACATACCAAATTTGGTTTAAATGGACCTATCGGTTCTGTAAATAGAAACTTTGGGCAGGAACAAAGATTTTATTCCTCCCAGAACTGAAAATATTGCTCGGGTTGCACCTCAAACTTTTCTTGAACAAACTTCAGTATACACCTCCAAAGGAAACTGGATACCACATATCAAATTACTCCATCTATCAGATCATAAGAAGAGTTTTTAAAAGTTTGAGGAAATTTTTTGCCATTGCCATCCCCATCCCCTCCTCATGACAGGCAACATATCAATTTTATCAAAACTGAATCTCCCTTGTCAGTCATCATTCACATGAAATTTTATTGGAACTGGTCCAGCAGTTTGGGAGGAGAAGGCTCAAACATCACCTTTGTGACAAAGAATAGTAGACGGTGAAGAATGATCCCTACAGCTAACCCCCTGACTTTCAGTGAGGTGAGCTCATGACAAACAATTTTACGTCTAATGAAATCCAGATGCCAGAAACAATATACAGCTTCATGTATCGTTGAAGGCAATCAAAAATCAAAGTCAAATTCAAAGTCGTTCCTCGAATCCAAGCCCCATAGAACCCCTGTCAAATCAGTGAAAATGAGAAATGTATCCCATGATTGGCTTGGATTGATTGGCACTTAGGTATCTGCAGATGGTTACATTGTAGAATGCAGTTGCTGTGGACTGGTCATAATGCACATGTGGGCAGTAATGTCCATCCATGCATTTACCAGATAGTAATGAAAGTGTCAATGACACTGCAGCTCAACTTGTTAAGACATGTATAGTATATGACAACTTGTTAAGACATGTATAGTATATGACACAGCAATGACAAACATCTAGGTAATGAACTGATAACAAAGGTACATATAAAGCATTGTAATTGTCTGTACATAAATACTGACCATAGCCTGTAACAAATGTATAGGTAAAGTATTGTAAAGGTGGGTGACAGTCTGATGCTAAACTTGAAAAGAAATCTTTATGAGTCCCAGAGTGGGTCTGACTGAACCCCAAAATATTTGTTCCCATAGCACAGTGATAACAAAGGCACCCCAAAACACACTCGTTCCTGTCCCAAGGTGAAAACAAAGGTACCCAAGAAGTTTCATGAAGATCAGTTCATAAATACGAGCTGTATAGAAGTTGTGACAAAAACTGATCGGGCCTAATTTCGGTACAAAATGGCCACTGGCAGCCATCTTGAATTTTGGACCGTATCCAGAAACACTCGTTCTCACCCCAAGGTGATAACAAAGGTACCCAAGAAGTTTCGTGAAGATCGGTTGATAAATACAGCCTCTAGCCCGAGCCGTATTGACATGTGCACTTACAGTGTATAAGTAGCACTGAATAAATCAAAGTTCATCTAATTTGCATAATTTCTGCACGAGAAAAAAACCTGTATTATATGTGATGTATTCCATGTTACTAAACATTCATACAAAAATTTATTCAAATCAGAACTTTCATACAGAAGTTCTGTACAAAAGACTAATAGCACTAATTTTGGTACAAAATGGCTGCTGGTAGCCATCTTGAATTTTGGACCACACCCAAAAACAATCAGTCTCATCCCACGGTGATAACAGAGGTACCCAAGAAGTTTCATAAAGATCGGTTCATAAATACGGCCTCTAGCCTGAGCCATATGGAAGTTGTGTACAAAAAACTGATTAGACCTATTTTCGGTACAAAATGGCCACTGGCAGCCATCTTGAATTTTGGACCGCACCCAGAAACACTCGGTCTCGGCCCAAGGTGAGAACAAAGGTACCCAAGACATTTCGTGAAGATCGGTTCATAAATACAGACTCCAGCCCGAGCCGTATTGACATGTGTACTTACTGTGTGTAAGTAGCAATGAAAAAATCAAAGTTCATCTAATTTGCATAATTTCTGCACGAGAAAAACCATTATATGTGATGTATCCCATGGTACTAAATATTCACACACAAAAATTATTCAAATCAGCACTTTCATACGTAAGTTCTGTGCAAAAATCTGATTGCACCTAATTTTGTACAAAATGACTGCCATCGGCCATCTTGAATTTCGGACTGGACCCCAAAACACTCGTTCTCGTCCCATGGTGATACCAAAGGTACCCAAGAAGTTTCATAAAGATCGGTTCATAAATACGGCCTCTAGCCCGATGCTGTATTGGCATTTGCTCTTACAGTGCTGAAAGTAACACTAAATACATCTAAGTTAGTCTAATCTGCATAATTTACGCACAAGAAAAAAACTTGTATTATATGTGATGTATCCCATGGTACTAAACATTCATACAAAAAATTATTCAAATCAGCGGTTTCATATGGAAGTTCTGCGCAAAAATCTGATTGCACCTAATTTTGTACAAAATGGCTGCCAGCGGCCAACTTGAATTTTGGATCGGACCTAAAAACACTTGTTCTCATTCCATGGTCATAACAAAGGTACCCAAGAAGTTTCGTAAAGATTGGTTTATAAATACGGCCTGTAGCCCGAGCCGTATTGAATTGTTGATGGACAGACAGACAGATGGACGACGGACGACTGGCCATGGCATAAGCTCAAATTTGGCTTTGCCAAAGTTGAGCTAAAAATCAGCAGTAGCAAAATTTTAATTAATTTTCATTAGGTCCTACAAAATAGATCTTCTGTTTCTCATGCCATTTTTCGGTAAAATTGCATGTGGGCAGGCAGTTTTTTATTTTATTTTTATTTTTATAATTATTTCTTTGCCATCAAAAGTTCATGTTCTTGGTTTGTTTTATGCCTCATAATCTACAGAATAGCATGAGGGGTGGTATATTTCGTCTCTTGTGCGCAAGATGGCTTTGCAATGCTAAAGCATTGCAAAGACAAGTAGCACTCAAGGGACAAAATTATCAATTTTATTAACTTGGGTAAAATATCAGACGTAAACAATTCAATTTTTATTTTTTTAAGTTTGCATTGGTTTTAAACAGAAAGTATGCGGTAGTGAAAAGGGGCCAGAATGGAGGGCCTGAGAAACAGATTTTCACCTTTTTCAGGCCTTGAATAAATTTTTTAAGATCATTCCTATTATTAGTTTTGGGAATCTAATATTATTGTGTCCGTGGAAATATTGCCCACCCAAGGAAAGTCAACTGTCCACGGCGGCTGTACTGTAGAGGTCACTGTTTGGGCTGGTTAAACAATACTTACTGAAACCTGACTTGAATCTGACCATTGTTGTCCTTGACTTCCATATCCTCCAATGTACCAAAAGAGGATACTAACTCCTTCAGCTCTCTAGTGTCTGCACCACTTGGTAAACCTTCTACCTGTATAACATGAGTACCAGACAAGTGCCAATTAAAATAAAGTTCACAGTCTGAAATATTACATGACCTCATACCACATTTATGACACCCTGATGATAGGTTATCACAGTCATTTTGCTTATCAATGATGTCTGTGGAGTCGCAGGAATTAGGTTCATAACCTGAGTTGCTATCACAATGATTTGGCACGGAAGAGATATTGGTATTAAAACCCAAAGAGTTTCCAAATGATAGGTTTTCATGTTGATTATGCATTGATATGTTGGAAATTTTATCCTTCTCTTCAGCATCTGAAAATTTTTCACCATTACATAGGTTTTTAGAAGACACAAAAGTATTTTCATGAGGTAATTTTTTATTGTGAATACTTCTGGGTTTATTAACTTTAGTTCTATCATATTTAGCAGGACCAAGAGATGGAAATTCTTCATTCAACCAACCATGATATACTGAATTCTTGGGTCTGACTAGTTTTAGAATTTTTTTGTGATGGACGGAATCTTTAACACCATTTGATGAAACAAAACCATCCTGAAAAGAAAAAAAAAATTAACAATAATTCAAGCTAGTGTCATTGCACAGGAAAATATATGAAAACAATGCAGTGAAGCCACGAAAAAATCAATAACACAGCTGCGATACAATTTTCAAGGTAAATATACAATCATTAATTATATTTTGATAAAAAAATTCAATGTAAAAATTATATTATTTATTTATTTATTGGAACTTAATTTTTTAGTAGTACTTAATGATACTTTCAAAAGCTACATCTCAGGCCCTGTCATGTTGACAGTTTTATAGGTGAAGGAAGCTGGAATAACTCGGGAGAACCACTTAACAACAGAGTGAGGTCCATTTACCAGGTAATGAAAATCATCATCCGCAATATTTTAATTAATGAAGCACCAAGTTGTACCCGGTGCTTCATTAATTAAATTTTTTGGGATTATTCCTATAATTAGTGTTTGGAATGTAATATTATTGCTTCTATGGAAATAGTGCACATCCGAGGAAAGTGACCAGTCCATGGTGGCTGCACTGTAGCACACTGCACCACAATGCTCCCTCTTGGGCAGTTGAGATTGATTATCTTGCCCAAGCATCATGACAAGGGTCAGGATCAAGCCTATGACCTTTTGATCTGAAGTACAGTTCTCTAACCAATGAGACACTGTGCCCATCTAAATTATAAAAAATGCTTCTATGTTTAAAATTATACATTGTTATCAATTTATTTATTAGGGTTTAGCAACACTTTCGAAAGCCAGTATTACCTTGTATCGAACAGTTTTACGGGTGGAGGAAGCCAGAGTACCCGGAGAGAACCAATGGTGAGCTACTGTTAAACTACCTAAGGTACTAATTTATTATTTATTTATTGTGTTTAAGGTCATATATTTTTGCACAATGGCTAATCATGACCACAACATGAGTATCACCTTAAGACAAGGGGTGAGCGTCAAAAAGCCATGTTGCCCATTTTAGAGAGGTTTTGCACCTCCCAAGCCTTGGTGACTGGGTCCTATTTTAACAGCAAAACAGTTTACCCCAACATATTAATTCCACTCAAGAAGGGGTTAGCATTGGTTGAAGGCAAGTGTACCATCGACGTGCAGTATAGTACAGAGCACCACCATGCTCCCACATGGGCAATTGGATTTAGGTTGCTTGCCCAATGACGCAATGCATGTTTGGAATGTGAAACTTTCTTAATGTCTTGAATGAGTTTGAAGACTGGTATGGTTCAGCAATACTAAGCACAGTTATGGCCCTTAATAAGTTGATTTTTGCCTGTTTTCAGCTTGTTTGCACAATAATATTTGGAAGGTGAGACTTTCTTAACAATGTCTTGAACAAGTTTGAATACCAGTGCCATTTGACCATACTGAACAGGGTTATGGCCCTCAGTTAATTTTGCCTGTTTTCAGCTTGTTAGTGTGATAACTTAAACAAGTATCAATGGATTTGATATTCTCATAATGACAAGCCTTACCAGTGCCACAAAACTCGCCCCTTATTCGGTGATGAGTAATCCTTGTTTTAAATTGCCATGATCAGGTGAAGTACATGTACCATAACAAAGTTCACACATCTGATCAGAAAAAAGTTCCTGAAACTGAGGTACTGACTATGGAAAAAAATCATGTTAATCGCAATATGTCCTTCGCGGTGATAAATTCAAAACATTTCAATCAAACTCAAACCTGCTGACATGTTCATTTCCATACTACAGGAGTTCTGTGAACTCTTCAGCGAGTTCCTGATAAGTTTGGTAACATCGATTGATGTTATTGATAGCTATGTGATTTCCCTATTTAAATTTTGAAGTTCACGGGGGTTCTTTTTCAAATTTCAAGCAAACAATCTTGTATAATACTTGCCAGTTTACATGCAATGTTAGAACCAATGGTATTTGAAGTATAAGAATATTACCATCTCAAAGGTAAATCATTACAATGCATTCTGTCACTCCTGCCCCTGGACTATATACCTTCGTATAGTGTAAAGTAGGTCTAATCTTTTTCGCCATCGATGGTTTTTCTTCATTCCACTTACCTCCTGTGGGTATCGATCCCCAGTACTGTGGTCGTAGAACATCTATCAAAGTCATTGACAGTCTCGTCAACAAGATCGCTACAAAGACCACGGCAGTTAGGCCTTAGATATAATGCACAGTCTTATCGATAGTTCTGTGAGTCACCAGGCCCATCTGTTACTGTTCAGTATAGTAGGTGTGTCGTCACTTGGCAGGCAAGAGTGGGAATTATGCAATACTTTATAGTGGACTGACGAGACTTCCTCTATTCATATTAACTTGCAATTATTTACTTCAAAGCAATAACTGGTGCTTTGCAAAGCGTAACTGCAAAATAATTCTTTTAAATCTATATTGCTGCATAGATATTTAAATTTTGTAGTAAATTTCCTTTCTTATTATTCCTACCGCAATTGTTTACAACAGACTTGCACTACAGTGGAAGTCCCTAACTTGGAAAAATACTCTCCATTTTCTTCTTTTCCAAGTGATTTGGGAAAGAAAAGTGGTGCAAATGCACCAAGAAAAAATAAGCCAAAACCAGGTACCGTGCGACCGGTGCATACCCAGTAGAGGACACTCTTCTCCTTGTACTAATCCACTGCTTCCGGAACAGTGTGCAGATGTATAACCAATGTGTCATTCTATTGAATCTGCAAACATTGGAGTTATGTGATTAGTGGGGAGGAAGGATTCTTACCCGAAAAAGAAGACGGGAGGGCCTCCACGTAAACAATTGCAGTAGGTATAACAAGAAAGGAAATTTACTATAAAATTTAAATTTCTTATCAACCTACCTTACAATTGTTTACAACAGGCTGAATAGACAACAGGAGGAGGGAATCACATAACCAACTCCCACATAACCCAACTGCGCTGGAACTGTGGACAGAAGAAGAGTTCCCTAGGCCTATAAAACCATAGCATCACAACCATTAGTAAATGACAATGGGAGATGATGCATATGTGACACACAGACAGAAAGGACAGTACCAAGAACGGGGCTGGAACTGACCATGCAAGAACCCTAATGGCTATGGTTGATGACAGCCAGAGCAGAAGAAAAGAGGGCCTAAAGAAAAAAGGTCCTCAGACTGCTCCTGCAACTGACGCAGATAGGTGGAGAAAGTAGAAGCATTTCTCCAGTGGGCTGCCTGCATAATATCCAACAACTGACAAGAGTTAGTATAAGCCCAGGAGGTAGACAATGCACACACCTCGTGGGCAGAAAAATGCTTGGTAATACAATCGTCAGTCGCTAGACAAGCATATGAAGCACAAATAGCAAGACAAATCCATCTAGAAATGTACTGAGGAGAGATCTTCTGTCGACCAGGGATAAGAGACAGAAATACATCTTTTCCTGTCTTTCCCAATGAATTGCATCCGGTTGAGGTAAATGTGAATTGCACGAACCGAACAGAGCAAAGGGCGATTACCCTCAGCAGAAGGAAGAGCCCTGATACAGATTGGAGGTTGAGTAGTTTCTGGCATCTGATTCTTGACCAGAAAGGAGCAATCAGTGGTATTAACACTGCTGGCGGGGCCCCTGAAAAAGGCCGGATCAACAGAGAGGGCGTGAAGCTCACTGACCCTTCTGGCTGATGGAAAAGCCATCGGAAAAGCAGTCTTGTCTGTGAGAAGATGCATATCCACCTGGGATAAAGGTTCGAATGGTGCTCCCCCCCCCCCCCCCCCCAGCAAAGCAGAACCCAAGAAAGATACCATCTGTTTTCACAAGAAACGCTCTTAAATAGGATTTCCATTTATTTTCTTATCAGTCCTTTGACTTTCAATTCTAGCCCCAGGGACAATGACATGGCACTCAGTGGAATGACTAAATGAGCTTACTCCAGTGATAAACCATGGGCCCTGTTCCGGAGGCAAGAACAGAAACGAATAATACCTGCACAGTGCGATCTTTGCGAACAGTGCAGGCCAGACACGGCTATTGTGCTAGGTAAGGGGCCAAAGTATTGCAGAAATTGCATTACAGAAATTGCTCAAAAATGTAATGGTCTAATCAGTGTACACCAGAGGGTTACAACGGGTCGCAAACAGATCGATGTGGGGTCGACCCCAGAGATCGTAAAGCGACTGGAACACTGCCTTGTGAAGCATCCACTTGGTGGAAATGAACCTGCCCCGTCCTGAGATCCTGAGCCTATTCATACATGGGAACCGAGTGTGTGCCACCCTGGTTCCAAATGTAAGTGACCACTGTCGAATTGTCGGACAACAGAAGGACCTGACGGTTCGAATGGTGGGGGATCCACTGCCGGAAACTCAGAAGCATAGCAAGAAGCTCCTTTTGGTTGATGTGAAAAGCTGCTTGATCCTGGTTACATATACTGTGAAGGGAAAGACACATGATCCAATGTCACGAACCATCAAAGATTGCTAGCATCAGCCATCAGAACACGAACAGACATGGGCAAGTCCAACATAACTCCCTGCATCATCCACTGAACATGAGGAATGAGATCCGTCACCAAACGGCTATCACATGCGACATCAGTCAGCTGAAGGCCCAAGGAGCCAGGTTGAGGCCGAAAGCCATGGCCTTGAACTGGTAAATTCGCCCCAGAAAAGTGAACCTGAGACACTTACCGCATGTCCGATGAATCGGAACGTGAAAGTAAGCGTCTCGCAAGTCAAAGCTGGAAGTGAAATCTCCCTGGTGAATGGAGCAACGAACCGACCTGACAGTCTCCCTGCTGAACTTGGGAGCAATGATAGGCTGGTTCAGGATTCTCAGATCGATAACCGTTCGGAGTCGGCCATCCTTCTTCGGCACCAAGAACAGGAGATAATAAAATTCCACTGAATCAATGTTCTTGATGACCTCGATCGCCCCCTTTGACAGGAGATTGTCTATCTCTGTGAACTTGGGTTGGAAAAGGCACTCTCGACAGAGTGGGGTGCCTCTGATATCTGCAGACTGGACCGAACATCTAACACCCAAGGATCGGATGTGATTGTGGACAAACGGTCTGCAAACTCGGATATCTCTCCTCCAACCTGGGACTATTCAAGGCGAGGCTATTCATTTCGAGCCCCAACGAGGCCCGTGAGAGGAGAAACCACTCCCTCTACTAGATGAAGTATCCTGAGAACTCCCTCTGGACTGCCGATGCTTACCCTTACCATGTAAGAGGAACAAGCGGAAGCAGGAGGATCAGACGTTGACTTCACAGAGGATGCAGAAGCATGTTTGTTAGGCTTGAAATGGCCCGGCCTCCAACAGCAGGCGGATCAAGCTGGCGAAGCAACAGCTGATCTTTGGAATGGCACAGGACGTCATCCCAGACCGTCACAAGGGAATCATGGAATCATGGAATAGTCGTGGACCCACTAAAGAAGTGGATCGAAGAGCAGCATCCTACCCTTCAGGAAGGGAATGGCTTGTGACCAACATAGCGTCCCGGCAAACTAATTCCAAATTAGCTGTGTTGCAGGAATGCGTGTGAGTAAGATATGAGCATCTTAAGAGATCACACACAAAGGAGCAGAGACGACATGATCCAAGAGGGAAAGCATGCCTAGCATCTCTCTCAATAAGTCCAACATGGACTCCAAAGTCGCCATAGGAATAAGGCCGTCTTGGCTTGGAGTCCTGATCCAAGACCGTCAAAGTCTTGCAGACCGACGGATTGGCGGAATGATAATGCACAGGGGGCAAAAAGGTATCAGCCTAGTGAAGAACTTCATAGCCTTGGAACTCAGCTTTGAGTCCAATGCTGCAAAAGCTTCGACCACTTGTACCAACTGGTGCGGTCAAAGGCACCCAGAAGCAGTTGCTCCATAGGCTGCAGGTGCACGACCGATGATCAATCGTGGCCTGGCTGAACCCTCCGGCTGGTCTGACGGTTTGAAGGAACTCAAACACAAAGTCAAGAGCCACCCCCATGTCAGAAGATTGATGGCTCTCAACATCAGGTATGTCTGACCCATCGCCTGAATCGGAAGACACATGGGCCATGTCAGGCATACCAGCCGATGGGAACACCAGAAGGATCAGAAAGGAGTGCCCTGCTTCCAATCCCGGGAGGCGGTGCCGCAGAGGGCGCCTGAAAGCCACCAGATGCCTTGCTGGAGGCAATGGGAAGGCTCTTGGAAAGAACCTGCGGCCTCCCTAAGATCACAACCCGTATCTGCCAGTTCGATGTGGGAACAACCCGGCAAAACTGCTTCTCATCTGACCCTGCAAACAAGCGAAGGGTCACGATCCACTAGAACACCCAATGCAGGGCGACGGGTGGTAGCCGAAACATCTGAATACAGATGCTTATATGGGTATGAAATACCCTGAGGATCTGAAGTGCAGGAACTCAGGAGAGTCGCCATGGACCTTGGAGGGACAGAAGGTCCAGGCTGCACAAAAATGTGAGAGTCCGGAAAAACTGGCCGAAGGACCAGAGTGCGTGGACGGAAGCGCAACAGAGTCCATAGTGACCCCACCATGGAGATCTGAATCCAAATCAAAACCTGCTGGGCCTGACTGCTGAGAGACCACAGCAGAGGGATCGGCCGGCAACCACTTCCGACTCTGTGAAGTTGAAACCAGGGAAAGTTGAGCCCGAAATCCCACATCCAAGAAGCAAACATCCCTGCTGACCCCTGCAGGGATAAGTCGAGGCTGGCTAAAATGAGACCGATGACAGAGTAGCAGCAGGAGCGGATACATCAGTAGCTGTTGACAAATGCGGAAAAGTAGAGAGAGCAACTGAGCTCGGCTCCAAAAGAGGAGTCACAACCCTAGTGACAGTCTCAGATGATGACTGGAGGAAGACATTAGTCCTGGAACCTGGCATCTCTTCGCCAGAAAGTCAGCAGCTACCGCGATATCCACACCATAAAAAGACTGCAAAAGCCCCAGGAGGGCATATAACTCTCTCCAGAGAGATATGAATTGGGAGGCCCTGAACGACTGCATTCCTCTTCCCACAGGCACGGGAGGGAAATGTCACATGACCAAACTACGCAATAGACGGAAGCCCAAAATGTGGACGACCACCCAACCACAGGGTCTTTCAATAGAACACCCAAATAAAGTGGAGCATGAATAATGGGAAACTTCAACATGCTAAGACAACAAAAATGGCCCTCAAAATATCATCCTAGGCACATCTGGTGAGAGCAATGTAGATGGGAAGGTGAACCCAAAGAAAAAATGAAAGTGTCAATGACACTGTAGCTCAACTTGTCAAGACAAAGACATGTACATGTATAGTATGTGACACAGCAATGACAAACATCTAGGTAATGACCTGATAACAAAGGTACAAATAAAGTATTGTAACGGTCTGTACATAAATACAGACCGTTGCCTGTAACAAATGTATAGGTAAAGTATTGTAAAGGTGGGTGACAGTCAGATGCTAAACTAGAAAAGAAATCTTAGTCCCAGAGTGGGTCTGACTGAACCCCAAAATATTTGTTCTCATAGCACAGTGATAACAAAGGCACCCCAAAACACACTCGTTCCTGTCCCAAGGTGAAAACAAAGGTACCCAAGAAGTTTTGTGAAGATCAGTTCATAAATACAAGCTGTATAGAACTTGTGACAAAAAACTGATTGGACCTAATTTTGGTACAAAATGGCCACTGGCAGCCATCTTGAATTTTGGACCGTACCCAGAAACACTCATTCTCGTCCCAAGGTGATAACAAAGGTGCCCAAGAAGTTTTGTGAAGATCGGTTCATAAATACAGCCTCTGCCCTGAGCCATATTGACATGTGTGCTTACATTATGTAAGTAGCACTGAATAAATCAAAGTTCATCTAATTTGCATAATTTCTGCATGAAAAAAAAAACCTTACAATATGTGATGTATTCCATGTTACTAAACATTCATACAAAAATTTATTCAAATCAGAACTTTCATACAGAAGTTCTGTACAAAAGACTGACTGCACTAATTTTGGTACAAAATGGCTGCTGGTGGCCATCTTGAATTTCGGACCACATCCAAAAACACTCGCTCTCATCCCACGGTGATAACAAAGGTACCCAAGAAGTTTCGTAAAGATTGGTTCATAAATATGGCCTCTAATCTGAGCTGTATAGAAGTTGTGTACAAAAAACTGATTAGACCTAATTTCGGTACAAAATGGCCACTGGCAGCCATCTTGAATTTTAGACCGCACCCAGAAACACTCGTTCTCATCCCAAGGTGATAACAAAGGTACCCAAGACATTTCGTGAAGATCAGTTCATAAATACAGACTCTAGTCTGAGCCGTATTGACATATGTACTTACTGTAAGTCGCACTGAAAAAATCAAAGTTCATCTAATTTGCATAATTTCTGCACGAGAAAAAAAAACGTATTATATGTGATGCATCCCATGGTAATAAACATTCACACACAAAATTATTCAAATCAGCGCTTTCATATGGAAGTTCTGTGCAAAAATCTGATTGCACCTAATTTTGTACAAAATGGCTGCCATCGGCCATCTTGAATTTCGGACCAGACCCCAAAACACTTGTTCTCGTCCCACGGTGATACCAAAGGTACCCAAGAAGTTTCATAAAGATCGGTTCATAAATACGGCCTCTAGCCCGAGCCGTATTGGCATTTGCACTTACAGTAATGAAAGTAACACCAAAAAACATCAAAATTAGTCTAATTTGCACAATTTACGCACGAGAAAAAAACCTGTATTATATGTGATGTATCCCATGGTACTAAACATTCATACAAAAAATTATTCAAATCAGAGCTTTCATATGGAAGTTCTATACAAAAAACAAATTTCTGCATCGTCGGTACAAAATGGCGGCTGGCAGCCATCTTGAATTTCGGACCGCACCCAAAAACACTCGTTCTCGTCCCACGGTCATAACAAAGGTACCCAAGAAATTTTGTAAAGATCGGTTCATAAATACGGCCTCTAGCCCGAGCCGTATCCAATTGTTGACGTACGGCCAGACGGACGATGGGCCATGACAAAAGCTCAAATTTGGCTTCGCCAAAGTTGAGCTAATAAATCTGGACACCCCCAGCTACCAGACTAAGGTAGCAGGAAACAAAGGCCCGACGGGAAGAGAAAAGTACCCCAACAGCCAAAAGGGAACTGGCAGAAATTTACCCACAAAGGTCCCCAGCTGACACCTAACTCCGTTAAAAGGGTTAGCATTAATGAACAAAAGACCGAAACAGCACAGTATGCGAAAATCGCAAGCGAAATCGGTATAGAGATTTATCACGAAAAACACAGTGAATAATCGAGAGAATATATAAAAACACAGCCCTGTATATCTGGATAATGAAGAAGCAGCTATGAATCCACATATCAGAACAGGAAACATTGTTAACATCGAGTCAAAAGGTATCAGTGTTGAAGAGCGGAACGATCCGCATCCTGTAAGATGGCTGAAAAAAAATAGGACACGTTGGTTATACATCTGCGCACTGGTTTCGGAAGCCATGGATTAGTACAAGGAGAAGAGTGTCCCCTACTGGGTGTGTGCCGGTTGCACTCGACCCAGTTTTGGCTTATTTTTTCTTGGTGCTTTTGCACCACTTTTCTTTCCCAAATAGCTTGGGAAAGAAGAAAATAGACAGTATTTTTCCAAGTTAGGGACTTTCACAGTAGTGCAAGCCTGTTGTAAACAATTGTCAGGTTGGTTAATAAGAAATTCCAATTCATTTTGTAGTTATTGAGGGTGGAAAAACATGGAAATTTTGACTGAAAAAAAAGAAAATTTCCGTTAAATTTCTGCATACAGTCGGGTTAATACCTACAGTTGTTATTGAAATATGAAAATCAAGAGTAATGAGAAGTTAAAGCACCACAATCTGCACAAAAGCTGACTTTAACGCAAATTCTTACAACACCTAAACGCTAATTCTTACAAGTTTTGGCAGAAAATCAGCCTCAAATTCCTCAAATATGCATGTAATGAGGGTTAAACATTACTGCAATGGAGTTCAGTAACCCAAGTGTAGAATATTAATCGCTTGGAAAGACACATAGAAACACAACTCACCTAAACACAAAGTTTACAAAGTTTTACAACTTAAAATTTACTAAGTCCGAGAAAAACATGAAAATTTTGAGTGAAAAAAAAGAAAATTTTCGTTAAATTTCTGCATACAGTAGGGTTTATACCTACAGTTGTTATTGAAATATGAAAATCAACAGTAATGAAAAGTTAAACCAGCACAATCTGCACAAAAGCTGACTTTAACACAAATTCTTACAACACCTAAACGCAAATTCTTACAACAACTTTTGGCAGAAAATTTTAGCTGAAATTTGGAAAAAAGTCGTAGTTTCAGGGTTAAATACTGTTCTAATAGTTCCCTACAACCTACATATGCAATATCAAAGGCCTGAGCCCACTGATGTTTGAGAAATTCACCTTAACATTAAATCTTACAATATTGGACACGCCGGACGCCGACGCCCGAGGTTATCACAATAGCTCACCACATCTTACAGATGTAGGTGAGCTAAAAACCATTATTAGAAGGACACACACTCAACAATTCATTTGATAACTATCAACAAATAAAACCCACATTTTATCGCCAACCAAATTTGCAAGAGGAACCTGTGTTATTATTTCGTCCCTGGATTTCCAATGTGTCTTATGTGCCTACTGGCGCATAGAACACATTGGAACTCAGGGGACGATTTTTAGCTATCTCTAGCAATTCAAATTGTAATTGCGGTGAACGATTTGCAGAAAATTCTCATGAAATTTTGCTTCTATTTAAAAATAGTCCCTTGTAGATTTCCGTTCCGCACATATGTGCAGAACTGATTTTCATTTTCCACATAGTTTAGTGTTGCTATAGATGGGGATTTCATAGAACAGGCATGTAACAAGAGTCCCCAGGGGGCCTGAGGGCGCTCACCTGACATGGTAGCCTAAATATCAACTCAGAGAATTGATCTCAACAAGTTGCATCTGCTCCTCCTAAGAAAAGCTTATACCAAATATCCAAAGATTCTGACCCGTGGATCTAAAAAAAAAAATGATTTTTAAAGAATATTCCTCATATTGAACTAAGTTATAATTCGGGCTCCCAAATATGAACCCAAATATGGACCTAGGGACATGGCTTGAACAAAATTGAATCTCACCTCCCCATCCATTCGTCTGTCTGTCCATCTGACTTTATTTGTCCGTTTGGAGACATAACTCTATAATGCTTTGGTGGAATTCCATGAAACTTCACACTGGGGCAAAGATCAATGGAAGGTCCATTGCACGACAACACCATGCTCGAGTGACAAAGGGCAAAGTCACAGAAATATGAAAACTTAATTCTTTCACAGACTGTATTTGTCCGTCCAGAACCATAATTCTATAATGCTTGGGTGGATTTCCATGAAGCTTCACATAAGTGTAAAGACCAATGGAAGGACTGCTGCACAGCAGCATCATGCACAAGTGACAAAGTCAAGTTCATAGGAATATGAAAACCTAATTTTCTCAAAGAATAAGGTTTTCATCCCGAACTACTGACACTGCAACATTAAATAAATTTTTGGTATGAAGGTGTAGCAACATAACATATACAGGCAAAATAATATCCATGGGCAACACCATGCTTGAGTGAGAAGGTCAAAGTCACAGGACTTTGAAAATTTTATTCTCTCAGGCAGTTGAGTTTTTCAGAACTACTGAGACACTGCAATTTCAAATAATTGTTTGGTATGAAGGTGCAGCAACATAACATATACAGACATCACCATGCCTGAAAACTTAATTTTCTCACAGAATTGGGTTTCCAATCCAGAACTACTCATCCTGTCATTCATTTTGCAACTACGGGAAACCTAAAATTACTGATTTCTCAATATAGAAATCACTACTTCTTATATCTACTTCACACATTATGGAGCTTTGAGTGGGCAGTTGTAACTGATTAAGAAACAGTTTTGTGCATTTGTGTGTGTCTGACCAAATACACATCAGCTCAGCAGACAAGTCTCATGTGATGTAATCAAGTCAAGTTTTTAAAACATGCTTGAAAGTTAATATTGGTATTATTACGTCAGTTACCTAAAGATGTACTTCAGTATTTCTCAAAAAGATATCAAACATCATCTTAGAAGTGTGCTGCCATAATTTCATGCAATACAGGACCGGGGGCATACTTATTATATGGTCACAGGATGATATGTTGAGCACCAATAGAACATTTAATTTGCTGAAAAACATTAATAGCCACACACAGAGAATGAGTGACCTGCATAAACTTCCCAGAGTCAGGTTAGTTAGACCTGCAAATAAGTTGAATCCTCTTTAAATGACAAACATCCTTAACCCTTCCCCTTCAAAGAAGATTTCTCCACCCTTTATTATTTCTTGAGTGCAATGTCAAATTTACTCATGGCTGCTTCTCAGCAGCCATGACTTAATTTGACAATAAACTCAAAAACTAATATTCATTGATATGTTTTGAACATATTTCAAGTTTTAATTGTTTTTACAAAAGATAAGGGAAAAATATTTATTTGGCTGACAAAGTTGTTGTCTGCTTACACACTTCCATCATGTACATGTGCAATCACTGTGTGCAGGGTTTCACTGTTTAAAAGGTTAATCTGTATCAGTTAACCCTTCATCCAAGAATTTTTTTTTTTTTAAATAAACTAAATTCCACTGAAGGGAAAAAAATTTTATCTCTATTTTCCATTAAAACTATTCAGACATTGTTGTCAAAAGAATTTTCACATTACAGTACAAGTCGAAATAAGTTGTAACCTAACTGCAAAACACCGATCGCCAGCGATCATACAATCGTCCCCCATGGTAGGTGGATTACAGTGAAATATATTGTTATTTCCTCAATAAAACCCAAACAAATATGGATATCAAAGGAACAACTCAAAAAACTAGTCCCAATATTACGCATATTTCTGTGGTTTTACTGGAAGCATCCAAATACCTGTAAAAAAGTTAAGTAAGGCTAACTTGCATAATTTAAGCACAAGACAAAAAACCCTGCATAATATGTTATTTATCTTATGTCCCTTCCCTTCAAATCTGAAAATTTGAAACAAAAGCCTGAAAGCATCTCCGAGATACAGGTGGTAACAGTACACAACATAATACGCAGAAAAATATTACCCGAAAAATGGTTAAGTTAGGCTAATTTGCATAATTTATGCACAAGAAAAAAACATGTATGATATGTTATTTATCTTATGCTGCAAGACCTCCATACCAAAAGGTATTGAAATCGAAAATGTCATTCATAAGTTCTTATCGTATAACGAATTACAGGCAATTTCCAACAAAAATGGCTGCCAGTCGAACATCTTGAATTTTTTTCGGAAAAAAATTAACATGCATCAATTTTTCCTAATGCCCCATCAAATCTGAAAATTTGAAACAAAAGCATCGCGGCATCTCTGAGATACACATGGTAACAGTACACAATATAATACCCACAAAAATGTCTCCCGAAAAAAAGAGTAACTGAGACTAATTTGCATAATTTATGTACAAGAAAAAAACCTGTATGATATGTTATTTATCTTATGCTGCTAGACCTCCATACCAAAAAGTACTGAAATCGGAAATATCGTTCAGAAGTTCTGAGCGTATAATGAATTACATGCAATTTCCAACAAAAATGGCCACCAGTCAGCCATCTTGAATTTTTTTCAGAAAAAAATTGAAGTGCATCAATTTTTCCTAATGCCCCATCAAATCTGAAAATTTGAAACAAAAGTGTCAAAGCATCTCTGAGATACAGGTGGTAACAGGACAATGGAGATGGACAGACGGATGGATGGATGTTCTTACACATTCATACTTGTGGGGTTTTTCCCATGTTAAACCCTAACCCCACAAGGTCAAAAAATTACCCCCACAGTGCAAACTAGAGGGCTGCCACATCCACGGGGCAGCTGATCCCCCCCGAAAAAAGTGTGGTCATCATAAGATTTTCTAAGTTGAAAAGGGGCATAACTCTGGTAAAATTAATCAGGACAAACCCATTTTCGAACTTGACCCGTATTTTGATATGTTTGCACCACATATCAAGTTTGGTTACAATCAAACTATCTTGAGGGAAGTTACCATCTGGAAACCAAAAATCATAAGATTTTCTAAATTAAAAAGGGGCATAACTCTGGTAATATTAATCAGGATGAACCCGGATTCGAACTTGACCTGTATTTTTATATGTTTAAGCCACATATCAAGTTTGGTTACAATCAAACTATTTCAAGGGAAGTTATCATCTGGAAACGAAATGTAAACGGACGGACGGACGGACGGACAAAAAAAACCCGTGACGACTATATCCCCCCAAATTTTTTTTCGGGGGGATAAAAATAACCCCACAAGTGGCCACTGTATTAACCCAACCCCACAACTACCACTGACCCTAAATTGTAAACCCCACAATGTACCTCTGCTAAGCCTGGACAGACAGACAGACAGACAGACAGACAGACAGACAGACAGACAGACAGACAGACAGACAGCAGGGACCGACCTGGGCATGCGCCAGTGCATATTTGGTTCTGAAACATCAGGACTTGGCTCTTAAATCTCAGAGATAGGCTTCTCAGTTGGCGCGTAACTTCTCGGATCATATAATCGAGAGAGACACTCTTACATGTATTATATATATGATTATCATTTATCATTGTTGTAGAGTGCTTAAGTTAATACTTCAAGTCTTAATTACCAAGCATTAATCTTCACTGTGGTTTCTGATCAAGTCTTGGCTGCCTATATAGGCAGCCAAGACTTGATCAGAAACCACAGTGAAGATTAATGTTTGCTATAGTGTACTAAATGAAAATGATGAGAGCTATTACATACTTGCAGTGTGTGTAAAGAAACAGCAGTGTGACTCCGTAAATTGAAATCTGGCGCATGAATTGAAAAAATAGGCTCCGAGGCTGGAGCGTATTTTAAATAGTCCTGATCGGTCCCTGAGACAGGCAGACAGACACACAGACAGACGAATGGAGAGACAGATGGACAGACGGAGTACAATCCAATAGTCCCCTATGAGAGCTTTCCAGAAGATGTCAGTTTCTGGTCTTATCAGTATAGGAAGAAGTACTATATGCCAATTCAAGTGATATCCATATATGTGTAGTTCTGTTGAAAAAGTTCCAACATATTAGTGGCTGAATTGACCTTATGGAAATAAGGTCAATACTGCTTTTGGCTGCTATGTTCAGATGTATTTATAAAATTTGAAACCTTATTGACTATAGTGAGCACCAAATTCAACACATAGCTTTTCATTCCAGTATTACAGGCCATTTGGCCATAGTTTGGGAGCATCCATGGCCGGACTGTCACAGTCAGTTTTGTTCTGCAGTCACTGTCAGTTTTGTTCTATCCTAAATTGTCTCATTTGTTATAACAATCCTAAAACAGCATGTGTATGTTCAATAAATCAAGGCGCAGAAGCAGAAAAATAAAAATTTTCTCCCAAATTGAATTTCTACTAGACCTACTGCACCAAAACAATGTACCTTGCTCTTTAATAATCTGTTTTCTAGAAAAATAGTAGTTTGAGAGTTTTTTCTTCAAATCCAAAAGAGAAACCCCAAATTTCTTGAATCTTGAAGTATAGAGTTTCTAGGGAGACAATCAACATTTTCCATTCCAATTGAATGGATGCTTCCCCCACATACTTTCTACACTTTCAAGGAATAAAATTATGAAGCAAAAAATATTCAGGCAGGGATGAGATATTGTGACCTGTATATCTATCCAGCTACTCAATAGTTCAAGACATGAAACTTTTCTTGGCTCAGACTCCTTTTGTTCAACTGGAACATGAAAAATATGGATGATACTCTCTTCAAAATAGTGGTTGGACCAGTGAAAAAAAAAATTCAGACTTCCTGTGTCAGGTGAGAAGGAGGATAATCTGGTCAGGGTACATGTATCTTCCCTCCAACTGAACATTTTTCTTTTTTCCCAAACTTCTGCAAATGAATTTTTAAAATGGAAAATATGGATTGAGCAAAAAAAATTATGACTTGTAGTGACATGGAGAGGGAGGGGGTGAACCTGGTTAGGTTATCTCCACACCACCCGAGAATTTCTTTTCTTTTTTCACAAATCTTGAAGATGGAAATATGGATGAAATTCTTTTCAAAATAGTGGTTTGAGCACACAAATAAAATTATGAATCCCAGTTCAGTGTAGGTGGGTGGAAGGTAACCTGGTCAATATATTTTCTCCCACTGTGCTCATCCCCCCCCCCCTCCCACCCCACCTGAAAAAGGTTGGATTTTTTCACACCTTATGCATATGAATATTGAAAATGGAAAATATGAATGAAATTATCTTCAAAATGGTGGTTTGAGCCCATATTTTTTTACTCCAGTGTCAGGTGGGGGGGGGGGGGGGGGGGATATGAACTGGCAAGGTATCCCTCCCCCTCCCCACCACCTGAAAATCTCTCTTTTTTGCTAATATCACAATTTTGAAAATAATGTCATCCATATTTTCCATGTTCCAGACTGAAATGCACATGCTGAACAAACAGGATTTGGGCCAAGAAATAAAATTTCATCATGTAAACTGTCAAGAGGTGGGACGATATACAGATCACAATTCCCTGCCTGAATTTTTTTTTCCACACAATTTCAGGATTTGTACCTTGAAAGTATAAATCATGTGGGTGAATCGTCCATTCAAATTAAAGGAAAAATGTTGTCTTCCTAGAAATATTTAAAGGCAATTTTTTTTGTGAACCTCTAGCCTCTCTGAAGTTTTTAAATGTGCTCTAATTAGTGGGTTTTTTGGGGGGGGGTTTTAATATATAAAAAGTTCTCTGATCATACGGAAAAGTAAAAAAAATCACAAACTGTTATACCAGACATACATATGTGCTCAGAATACTCACACATCTGTCTTGTGAAAACCAAATTAACTGTAGAATCATCCTATCTAACCCATTCAGATTACATGGCAATGCTATCTTTCAGTTTCAGTGACTTCCAGCAGTTTAATCATCAACCTATCCATCCATCTTTTGGACAGGCACATTTCTGTGTTTGCATTAAATAATCAAGACATACATTTGAATAAACTGATTGTTTCGAGAAATATTCCAGGAACAATTCCTGTTTGGTATTTTTTCTTACTTTTACTTCCGAGTGAAAATCAGAATCGACAGATATAATAAGAACCAATCCAGATTTAAAATTGCAAACAGTCCATAATGATTCTTTGAACATTTTGGTGACACCAAAATGGCCGATGAAAATTTTTGGCCGCTCGACTCACTTCTAACCACTGGTCAGCCCGCCCTCAACATGAGCTGGCCCAACCTGAAAACTGGGCCAGCCTGCCTTCAACCTTGGACTGGTCTACCCCAATACCTGACAACTGGGCAGACTTTCAAGTCTTCATCCTTGGGCTATTCTACCCCACGTCTTGACAACTGGACAGATTTTGAATTGCATCCAGACATATTTTAGGTTGAAAGCATCCCCATTCCACGGTACACCAGACCAAAAATGGAACAGACACCAGACCAAAAATGGAACAGGAGTACCCAGAACCCAAATCAGTATGTTGCTAGCTTCCCCTGTTTGGCCTAGTAGTGGCAAATTGCTCTGTCAGGTTGCCCCTTATACCAATCTAATCACATTTACAAACAAAACATCAGCTTTGGACTATTTAAAAGTTTTTTGGGAGGGGAACTGGCCCCAGAAAAGCTTGTTCCAATGTGGGGTTACATGATATGTTTTTTTTTTTAAATTGTTTCAAAAATTTGAAAAAACAGTAATTAAAATAACAAATTCTGATATTGCGTGCAATGACAGGGCTTATATTTCAATGAGAATCCAAGAATCTATTCATGCAATGATTCACGTAACAAAAGCAGCAAGAATCCATGTACCATCTTGGTGCACCTCTGCTAGGATTCGCGTGAAAACAACTGAGTCTATTTAACCCTTTACCTAACACAACGGCAACAAATAACCAACACAAGGCTACAATGACATGAAAAATTCAGACATTTTGTTCACTAGAAAACTGACATGTCAGCAAGGGCCTCGCTGGGGAATATACTATGACAGAAAACATACAATGAAAGAAAAGATCAAGAAAACTTGGGGTTGAGCAAAGCAAGTAAAGAGGAAAGAGAGTCGGAAAAAATAATTTCTTTTCCTGTACATTCTCAATGTGTTCTACTGCAAGTTGTAAGGCTTTAACTTCAGCTGTGAAAATAGAACTCTGGTTCAGTATTCTGATAGAGGTGATGTGATCACCAGTAACAGCAGCTGATGATACTTTGTGACCATCTTTAGATCCATCTGTATAGATCCTTCTGTATAGATCCTTGTATATGTACTATACTAGGACTTTATTTCGGCATATTTTTGTTTAAACTGCAAAGAATTTATATCCGATATTTTGGTAGAAGCATGGTCTAAAATAACTGTAGGTTTTTTTAAGATGCCAAGGAGGAATATGTTATTTACAGTTTTCTTTTATAGAATCAGAATCAAGTTTGGCAGACTCCATGTAGGGTTTAATTCTAATTCCCAATGGAGGAATATATTTCTGGTGTCAGTTAAAAAATTCAATATTTTGAGGGTCTGAAACACAGTAATAAGCAGGATTCGATGGATTAGCCTAAAGTTTAGACATATACTGTAGGGACAATTTAATTCTATGCTTCTCAAGAGAAGGTCCCTCTGCTTCAACAAGCATCGAATCTATTGGTGATATTCGAAAAGCCCCTAGACTATTTAATTCTGCGCTTCCCAAGAGAAGGCTCCTCTGCTTCAACAAGCATCGAATCTATTGGTGATGTTCAAAAAAGCCCCTAGACTAATTCTAATGCCACTATTATGAATTTCATCTAGTGATTTGAGATATGACTTCCTTGCAGAACCATAAACTATACAACCATAATCTAATTTTGATCGAACAAGAGATCTCTACAGATGGAGTAATGTTTTTTGGTCAGCACCCTAATCAGTGCTACCAACAACTTTCAGGAGGTTCAGTGCTCTCTTACATTTAACTTTTAGTTGTTTTATGTGAGAAGTGAAATTCAGTTTGTTGTCAAACAACAAACTTAAGAATTTCACTTTCTTGACAACTTTAATTGGACTCCCGTCAATTTTTAACTCCAGATCGAGGTGATGTTTCCGAAGGTTACAAAAATGAACACAATTTGTTTTTGTCTTTGAAAATGTAAAACCATTCTCTGTGGCCCATTTTTTAATCCTATTTAAACACAGCTGAAGTTTGCACTCTATTGCATTCATGATTTTGCTGCTATAGCAGATTAAAAAGTCATTGACATACAATGAAGAATCTACCATATTCTCAATTGCATTGATGAATACTATTAATTTTTAGCGAAAAAGGGTAACTGATAAAATACTACACTGAGAAACCCCCAATTCTTGTTCGTAAGGAACAGATAACGTTGACCCAACATGAACTTGAAATTGGCGGTCCTTTAAAAAGTTTTCAATAAAATGAGTCATAGGCCCTCTCAACTCCATGTTAAAAAGATCTTTTAAAATCCCATATGTGCACATAGTATCATAAACCTTTTCTAGATCAAAGAATATGACGACCACATGGTTCTTTTCTGGCAAAGGCATTGTGAATGAACATTTCTAATCTTACCAAATGATCCACAGTACTTCTCTGGCTTCTGAAACCACACTGAACATTCGCAAGTAGATTGTTCGATTCCAGAAACCAGAAAAGTCGATCATTGATCATCCTCTCCATGGTTTTACACAGACAACGTGTTAAGGTGATAGACATTTAATTACTTGGGTTGCTGTGATCTTTATCAGGCTTTGGAATGGGAATTATTGTTGCTTTACACCAGGAAGGGGGAAACTGTCCAGTCACCCATATATCGTTAAAAATTGACAATAAAAGTTCTAGTGAAGTTTGAGGCAGTTGTTTTAAAAGTTTGTAGTGTATTTCATCGGAACCAGTGGCAGTATGCTTTGCTCTATGCAAAGAGTTACTCAACTCTTCGATAGAGAAAGGTTCATTGTAATCCTCTAAATTATTGGAGGTAAATTTAATCTTTTGTTTCTCTTGTTGTTTTTTAATTTTGATGAATTCTGGATTACAATTTTCAGACGACGAATGTTTAGAAAATGTGGAAGTCAGTTTGTTTGAAATTTCTGTTTTGGATGTAATTAGTGTGTTGCTGTCTTGCAGGTCTTGTACAGTTGATTTTGTTTCTTTTCCTTAAACCTTTTTAATCGTTTTCCAAATTTTAGTGATGGAGGTATTTTAACTAATTTAATTTTCTTTTCTTTTTTTTTCTTTTCTTCCGATCTACAAACTTTCATGGAAGGTGCTGATTTACATGTTCTTTACCGTTCTGATCACAGTCCAGTTGGCATAAAGTTTTCTTTTATAGATCATAAAAGAGGAAAGGGATTCTGGAAATTCAATAATAGCCTTTTGAATGACCCTGATTATGTTACCTTGGTTAAAAACACAATAGCAGAAACTGTACTTCAATATTCGAATAATAATAATAATAATAATTTTACAATAAATTATCAACTATTTTGGGTGACACTAAAACTAATGATACGTGGTAAAACGATATCATACTGTTCCTACAAAAAGAGTAAAACCGAACGAGCAGAGGCAAGAATTACAAATGAATTAAAGGAATTGAATATTAAATTAGACAACGGTGAATTGAATGCTACTCGTGATATCGAAATCCTCGAGAACAATCTCCGAGAAATTAGAGACAAAAAGATAAGTGGTATGATTTTAAGAGCGAAAGCAAGATGGAAAGTAGAAGGTGAAAAACCCACAAAATATTTCTGCAACCCCAAGAAAAGACATTTCACTGCAAAAATTATTGCAAAACTTATTAAATCAGACGGATCTGAGACAAGAGACTTGAAAGAAATAATATTTGAACAAAGAAAATTCTATAAAGAACTTTACTCAACTAAGCTTTCCCTCTCAAATATACATAAAGAAAGTGAACAATCTTTTTTCGATGAAGAAAACCCATTCTTAAATTTCCTTGCGAAAGACGAAAGCAGGCCTGGCCATTTGAGGGGAGCTATTGCTCTGGCTCTCCTAAAGGCAAATTGAGGAGAGCCATGATTGCTCTCCTTAAACTGTAATGGCTCTCCTCAATTTTCATATTAATAACCTTGTATAATTGATATTAGTGTAGAATAGCTCCCCTGAAACAGATTTAGGAGGGCCATAGTGGCTCCCCTGGATTTTTCAAAAGGCCAGGCCTGCGAAAGTATGGTACTGGAAGGCCAACTAAAAAGTAACGAATGTCTACACGCCCTACAATTAGTGAAAAATAATAAAAGCCCTGGGTCTGATGGCTTCACTGCAGAATTTTATAAATTCTTCCGGAGAGATATTGGCACATTCTTGATAAATTCACTGAACTACGGGTATACTTTTGGGGAACTCTCTACAACTCAGCGCAGTGGAATTATCACTTGTATTCCCAAACCTAATAAAGCAAAAGTATATATTAAAACTTGGAGACCAATATCACTGATAAATGTGGATGTTAAAATAGGATCAAGTGCAATCACATATCGTTTAAAGAATGTTCTGCCTAAACTAATCTCAGATACACAACTTGGTTTCATGAAATCTCGGTACATAGGTGAATCTACCCGCCTAACTTTTGATTTAATTGAGAAGTGTAAAGAACAAAAAATTCCTGGAATGATTGTTCTATTAGATTACGAAAAAGCTTTTGACTCACTGGAATGGTATTTTATTGAAAAAAACACTGGCGTTTTTAAAATTTGGCCCTTCTATGATTAGATGGTTCAAAACGTTTTATACAAATGTCTACAGATACATACTGAACAATGGCCATTGCTCAGAGAAATTTGAGTTGCAATGAGGCATCAGACAAGGTGATCCCCTTTCACCCTACTTATTCATACTGAGTGTCGAATCACTGCGTTTACTATGTTAGGGATACAATTTAACCTATTCACCGATAATTGTGTAATAAATAATTTTCTAGACAAATTGAAAAAAATAGAGAAACTACTCAACGACTGGGCTTTTAGAAACTTGAGTTTGATAGGGAAAAGTACAGTAATTAAGACACTAGCCTTTCCCCAGCTGATTCACTGCCTGTCCGTTCTCCCTGACCCAGATGCATCTATTTTGAATAAAATCCAGCAAATGTTTTGTAAATTTATTTGGTCTAATAAAACCAACAAAATAGCACACAATGTTGTCATCAATAAAGTAGACAACGGTGGCATAAATTTTCCTCATGTGAAAAGTTACAGCTATGCCCTGAAAATGACATGGATTAAAAAAATTCTTGATCCATATGTGACAAGCCCATGGAAAACCCTAATAAAAGACGATTTAGAAAATTTGGGTGGGTCACAAAATATGGTTCATGAAAAAAAAAGGTCTTCAAAAAATAGAACATTTTAACGCATTCTGGAAATGTGTAATGAATGCTTGGTCAACCTTAGAAACAAATGTCACCACAACCCCTGCAGAAATTTTCAGCCAACCCCTTTTTTACAACAATAGCATAAAAATCCAGAATAAATATTTTTTTTACTAGGAATTGGATGGAAAAGGGGATTTTCTTTCTAAATGATTTATTGGGTGAGAACAGAACATTCTTAGATTATGAAATTCTTTCTGTAAAACATGATATAAGAACACCTTTCACAATATATCAAGGAACAATCTCAGCAATCCCAAAGCAATGGAAAGAAATAGATAAAATGCACTCAAAATTAGAAGACGTCAGAAAGGATGAACTTCAAAAATTAAAGGTTTGCCCCAAAACATGCAAAGCATTTTACCCTTTATTTCTGGATCTATTCGCAAAACCACCCCAAAAAAGTCAATCCAGGTGGAAAGATGTTTTGAATATTGATGTACAATCCGATGACTGGACACAAATATACAGAAGGTCTTTCCAGCTAACCGATGACTCGTATCTACAAAGCCTTCAATTTAAAATTTTGCACAGAATTTTATACACAAATTTGAAATTATTTTAGTGTAAGTTATCGGAAACAGAATTATGTACATTTTACAACGAAGCAAAGGAGACTCTGTTGCATCTGTTTTTCGAAGGCTCTCATTCAAAAACAGTTCTCTTGAATTTGGCTCAGAAACTTCGAGAAAAGTGTAATGTTCTTCTGACAACGCCAGAGTATGTTCTGCTTAACATGAAAAAATACAAGGACCGTAACACACCAAGTGATACAGCCGACTTCTGTACACTGTTATATAGAAAATTCATTTATTCATGCAAGGTGAGGAAATGTCTTCCAAGATTTGAAGGGTATGTAGAGTAACTAAAGCAATTTAGGAGCATCGAACTACTGTCTCTTCAAAACATCTCTCCCTCAAAAGTGGCGACCACCTGAATGAGATGGATGTTGTTGGAAACATTCTTTGAATCGGAGTAATATATTTGTACGATTCGACAAATTATTTAACGCAACTGATGCAAATCCCTCAAAAGACGATAATAATGTTAAATTGGTGTTTACTTCACTTGCGTAAATATATTTTTATAACTGCATGTATATACTGTATAGAACAATTATGAAAAACTTCCTGTAAAAGAAACTTTGTTGTAGTTTTTGTATCTGAAATAAAAATTATGAAGAACAAAAAAAACAAAATTTTCTTTTCTTTTTTTATAAGTCTTGTTTTTGCCCGATTTATGCGCGGCCTATCAAAATTATGTGTAGTTGGTGACTTGTTAAATTCCCGTTCAGTTTTCTTGCGACCCTTTATAGCCTGTTTACATTCATTATCAAACCATGGTTTGGTGAAACATTTCAGATTTGCCGAGGTTTTAGGGATGACTGTGTTTGCAATGTCAAGCAACTCATTTGTAAAATGTTCTATTTTGTCAGCACTATCCTGAAATTTCTCCCGTGTGAGGCGTTCAGAACAAAGCGATGAAAGTGTCCCAATCAGCCTTTTTAAAGTTCCACTGGGGCACTCTCTCATCATCCACTGGAACTACACTCTCCAGCACAATTGGAAAGTGGTCACACCCGCACAAGTCATCTTCTACCTTCCAAGGAAAGTCGAGGAAGATAGAAGGGCAAGTAATTGATAGATCAATTGACGTGTAAGAACCAGATGCCGGGTGCAAGTAAGTGTCTGACTCATCACTGAACAAACACAAATCATATTTTGTAACAAGTTCTTCTATTGTTTTGCCTTTCAGGTCTTCTTAGGTGCAGGAATCATCCCAAGGAGGGCTAAGAGAGTTAAAATCTCCCAATAAAATGTACGGAGTTGGGAGCTGATGAATCAAATGTTCAAGATCAGTCAACTGAAGTGTTTTATTTGAAGACATGTAAACTGTCTTGTCTAAGGTCAGGCGCACCGCTACAGCCTGTAAACTTGATTGTAAAGGTACAGAACTGTGAATAATGTAGTTTCTGGCCTAGACAGACATTCCTCGTACATGAAGGTCTTTTTCATCTGGCCAAGCATTATATGAAGTATAACCCTTGAAAACAGGATGATCATGAATGTCAGGTTTTTTCAGGAGTGTTTCCTGCAAGCAAAAAGCATCAGGTTTATATTTTTGACACAAAAGGCCCACTTCATTAAAATTTGCCTTAAAACCTCGGCAATTCCATTGTATTAATTTAGTATTATTTGTATTATCCATGTTTAGTTGGAGATTTGGCAGGTGGACATATGGGCGAAATTAGCCCAAAAGGTGCATTTTGTTAGAAAACGTGGTGTTGATGCACTCATCAACATCCATTTCTTGTAACCCTTCCAGCATGTTCAAAACAACATTTTTATATTTGGGCATTCTGTTTGAGTTTAACTTATGTTGATCTTTATCTTTGCTCTTTTGATCTCTGTTGTATTTCCTTCTCTGACTTTGACTATGATATTGTAGTTTTGGTTTCAATTTAGTTTGATCATTTTTCTGGTCTGATTTTGTTTCCTTTCCTTTAATCTCTTTTATTTTAGGTTTATTTTTATCTTTCTTTGAATCGTTTTTGGTTTTTCTGCAGTTATAGGAGTAGTGGTTGGAGCTTTGAGTTGCTTTTGGTTCAGTTTCTTGAGGGTGTGAAATCGTAAAAGGCTCTATTAAAGTTGGCAGAATAGCGTCGTTTAACTAAGTATGCTGCGCATGACAGGCAATAGATTTAGTGGTTACTTTTTGTGTTTTGTTGCATATGTGGTTGATGAACACATACCAAGCATTGCTGTAACTATCTCTCTGGCTTCTTTATAACTTATCTGCTTTTCACATTTAACTTTCTGTATATATTTTTCTTTTTTCCACACAGGACAATCCTCAGAAGATGCAGCATGATTGCCTGGCAGTTACAGCATTTAACGGCGTTATTACATGGGTCCTTATATTGTAGGCCACAGTTATAACATGATTCTTTTCCCCTGCAGCTATTTTGTCTGTGTCCGTATTTTTGACATTTGAAGTATCGAAGTGGATTTGGAATATATAAATCCACTTTGATGTTCATGTAACCGACCTTGATAGATTCGGTGCTTGTACAGTGTCGAATGTAAAAATGTAAGTGTTTGTTTTTATTGTGGTGCCATCTTTTCATATTTCAATCCATTTCACGTCGCTTACACCCTGTGGTTTTAATTCTGCTTTAATTTCAAGTTCATCTATGCCAGAGAGTTCTCTTGTTCGTACTATGCCTTTACTGATGTTGAGTGTTCTGTGTGGTAAGATAGAGTTCAAATCAGCTAGTGTTGTCGTTTGTAATAAATTTTTTGCCTGGCTTTCTCTATTACACTCTATCAATGGCCATCCTAATCGTAATTTTTTTATGCTATTGACAGTGTCTGCTATACCTTTTACAGCCTTTTCTACAGCGAATGGATTAATATTGGTGGCTCGTTTCCCTTCTTCGTCAGAGAACACAATTACAAATTTTGGCCAAGAATGACGTTCCTTGACTACTTGTTCTGAGTCACAGTCTGAATATCCTCGTTTTTGTACTTTGTTGTGTTGATTATCCATGTGTATGATTTTAAAATTCTTCTGTTCATGGCTCTCACCCTTACTCTGAACCCAACTTTGGGGGTTACGTCGCGGAATTCCAACGAACAACACCATGAGTGCATGAACAGCATACTCCACCAGCATTGATGCCAAAGCATATCCGCTGGCCGATTGACCTGTTGAGTTTGTGGGAAGTGCCAGGGTGTGGCAGTCATTCAACCAACCATCTCCTTAAAAAAGTATAACAAAAACTACCACTGACAACGGATGCAGACAGTACAACAAAACGGGAGATGTTAAAAAAGTTTTAAAATCACTAAAAGTCAGTTTTGGGTGGTGATGATAAAATCTAACTACAAGACATAACTGACTGACTTACCACCCAATGCCCCGACGTGACACCCAGTATTTGATGGTTTTGTTTTTGGGTTGTTTTTTTTTTTTTTGGGGGGGGGGGGGGGCTCCCGATTGGCCAGAATGGGTCATCCGGCCATCCATCTCCTCCTGAAGTTTCGGGGCCTAAAAGTGGGACATATATTGGTAGTCCAGGTTCCCAGATGAAAACCTCCTCTTAACTCAAGCATCAGTCCAACTAGGTAAAAAGTATAAATTTTATAGTAAATTTCCTTTCTTATTATACCTACCGAAATTGTTTACTACAGGCTTTGACTACAGTGGAAGCACCTAACTCAGATAAAATACTCTCTATTTTAATCTTTCCCAAGATTTGGGAAAGAAAAGTGGTGTAAAAACACCAAGAAAAAAAAAGCCAAAACTGGGTCGAGCGCCATCGGCGCACAACCAGTATGGGCCACTCTTCCATTATACAAATCCACGACTACGGTAAAACAGTGCGCAATGCGTCAATTCGTCATTCTTTTGATTCCGAACAACACAGGAGTTATGTGATCAGCGGGGAGGAAGGATTCTTACCCGAATAAGAAGAAGGGAGGGCCTCCATGTAAACAATTTCCGTAGGTATAATAAGAAAGGAAATTTACTATAAAGTTTATACTTCTTATCAACCTACCTCAATTGTTTACTACAGGCTGAATAGACAAAAGGATGGAGGGAATCACATAACCAACCCACACATAACTCAATACCACTGGGACTGTGGACAGAGGAAGAGATCCCTAGGCCTATCAAACCATAGCATCACAAACATAAGAAAAGACAATGAAAGATGAGGCGTATGGTGAAGTGCGACGCACAGACAGAAAGGGCAGTAACAGCACAAAGCTGGAAAAAAGTTGAAAGGCTGGGATAGACAACAGCCTGAGCCGAAGAAAGAGGGCCCCAAGGTTCTCTGTCGGCTCCTGCAACTGTCACAGATAAAAGGAGAATGTAGCATTTCTCCAGAAGGCTGCCAGTATAACATCCGTCATCCAACAACATGACAGAGTTATTAAAAGAGGAAGACAATGCACTCACCTCGTGGCAAAAAAAAACAATTGGTAATACAATCACCAGTAGCTAGACGAGCGCAAGCTACACGAATAGCAAGACAAATCCATCAAGAAATGGATGCAGGAGAGATCTGGCATGTGAGAAAATGCATATTCATCCAGGATAAAGGTGCAAACACCCCCCACCCCCAAGCAGAGCAGCGCCCAAGAAAGTGACCATCTTGGAGTAAACTGCAAAGTCCTAGGCCTTTTCAAGGAAAAGAGCTGAACAAGCTTGGAGAGGCAAGGATGAGTGTCGAAACAATGCGGTATCACATATGAAAAAATGTCTCCGAAGCTGATGATCAAAGCTGGAAGCGAAATCTCCCTGGTGAATTGAACAGAGGACCGACCTGAAAGTCTCCATGCTGCACTTAGGAGCAATGATAGACTGGTTCAGGAAACTCAGATCAATAACCGGTCGGAGTCGGCCGTCCTTCTTCGGCACCAAGAACAGGCGGGAATAGAAACCCAATGACCTAATGTTCTTGATGACCTCAATCGCCCCCTTTGTCAGGAGATTGTCTATCTCCATGGACAAAAGTTCCCGACGTAAAATGTCTGAAGGAACTGTGGTTGGAAGAGGCACCCTGCACAGAGTGGGGTGCCTTCAGAAGGATATTCGCAGCACAGACCGAACAACATCTAACACCCAAAGATCAGATGTGATGGTGGCCCAACGGTCTGCGAACTCTGCTATCCTTCTTCCAACCTGGGACGAGTCAAGGTGAGGACCTTCATTTCGAACCCCGACGAGGCTCGCGAGAGGAGAAAACACCTCCTCTACTGAATGAAGAATCCTGGGACTTCCTTCAAGACTGCCGACGCTTACCCCTTGAGTAAGAAGTAGAAGCGGTGGCAGAAGGATCAGCCCCTTTGCTTCGCAGAGGAAGCAGAGGGTACTTGTTAGGCTTGGAACGGCCCCTGCCTCCTACCCTAGAAGGCTGACCTTGAGTAAGAAGTAGAAGCGGTGGCAGAAGGATCAGCCCCTTTGCTTCGCAGAGGAAGCAGAGGGTACTTGTTAGGCTTGGAACGGCCCCTGCCAACCCTAGAAGGCTGATCAAGCTGATGAAACAGCAGCTGATCTTTGGAATGACGTAGGACGTCATCCCGGACCGTCAACACAGAACCATGGAAAAGTTGCGGACCTGCCAAAGAAGCAGATCGAAGAGTAGCGCACTGCTCCTCAGGAAGGGATCGCCCTGTATCCAGCACAGAGTCCCTTCGAACTAATTCCAGATTAGCCGTGTTACAGGCATGCGTGTGAGTAAGATGCATGAGCACCTTGGACAGCACACGCAAAGGAGCCTGTACCTCGTCAAACTTTCTGGAGGCAGATAAGCAGCTAAAGCTGAGACGACGTGATCGGAGAGAGAAAGCATACCAAGCATCTCTCTCAATAAGCCCAATGTGGACTCCAGAGTCGTCATCGGAATGACAGCAGACTTGGACTTGAAAAGCCGGAGGGAATTGGAGTCCTGATCCAAAACCGTCAAAGTCTGGTAGACTGACGGATTGGCGGAATCGTAGGAACGATAACGCGACGGAGGTAAAAAGGTGTCAACCCTGGTGAAGAACGGAGCCTTCATAGCCTTGGAACTTAGCTTAGAGTCCAAGGCTGAAAATGCTTCAACCAACTGTACCGACTGGCACGGTCAAAGACGCCCAGAAGCGGGTTGCTCCATAGGCTGTTGGCGCACGACCGATGATCGCGGACTGGCTGACACAGTCGACTGGTTAGATGGTTTGAGATCCGGGAGGAACCCAAACACGAAATCAAGAGCTGCCCCCGAGTCCGAAGACTGCTGGCTCTCGACATCAAGCATGTCTGACTCTTCCCCTGAGTCGGAAGACACATAGCCCATCGTGGGCGAACCAGCCGATGCCTCCCATGGTGGCGGAACACCAGGGGATCAGAAAGCAGCCTGTTTCCAATCGCCATAGGGGGCACCTGGAAATCACTCGCTGCCTCACTGGAAGCAACGGGAAGGCTCTTTGACAGAACCTGAGTGAGTAAGGAGAGGGCCTCCCTAAGCTCACTGCCCGTACTGGCCGGTTCGACAGGGGAACGAACCGGCAAAGTGGCTTCACCTCTGACCCTCTTAACCAGTGAAGGGTCACGATCCTCCAAAACACCCGACGTGGAACGACAGGCGGCAGCCGAAACATCTGAAGGCAGACGTGTATAGGGGTGTGACACACCCTGAGGATCAACATAGCGGGAACTCATGAGAGTCACCGCGGACCTCGGCAGGGCAGAAGGTCCAGGCTGCACAAAAGACGTTGGTCCCCCAAAACTGGTCGTGTGGCCAGAATGAGTGGACGGAAACGCCACGGAGTTCATAGTGTCCCACTAAGAACATCAGAATCCAATGACAACTGTGGTGCTCGACGGCGTAGAGACCACAGTAGAGGGTCCGGCCAGCAGCCACTTCCAACTACGCCGAGTTGAAGTCAGGGAAGGCTGAGGCCGATACCACCACGTCTACACAACCAGACAACGCAGCAGACCACTGCAGGTATAAAACTACTGTGCTCAACGGCTGAAAGGACACAGTAGGGGGTTCAGTCAGCAGCCCCATCCGACTTCGCCGAGTGGAAGTCGGGGAAGGATGAGGCCGAGACCCCACAACCACACTACAAGCATCTCTGCGGACCCTTGCAGGGATAAGCCGAGGCCGGCTAAAAACGGTGCCCAATGACACTGTAGACGGAACAGCAGTAGCAGCAGATACGACGGGAGCTGTTGGAACTGGTGGAAAAGCGGAGAGAGCCACCAAGCTTGGCCTCCAAAGGAGGAGTCACAACCCTAGTGACAGCCTCTGATGTCGACTGGAGAAGGCGCATAGTCCCAGAACCAGGCATCTCTTCACCAGAAATCCAACAGCTCCCGCACTATCCACCACGGTAAAAAACTGCACATTCCCCACGGAAGGGGAATAACTCTCACCAGACATGGTCGAGTCGGGAAGCCCTGAAACGACAGCGTTCCCCACCCCCCGCTGGTGCGGGAGGAGCTGCACGTCCCCCACGGAGGGGGAGCAATTCTCACCAGACGTGGTCGAATTGGGCGACCCCGAAACGATAGCGTTCCCCACCCTCCGTGGGAGCGGGAGGAGCTGCACATCCCCCACGGAGGGGGTCAAACTCACACCAGACATGGTCGAGTTGGGGGGCCCCCTAAACGACAGTGTTCCACACCACCTGCGGGTGCGGATGAAAGAGCTACAAGAACGAACCAAGGCGAGGGCAAAAGGAATTGCCCTAAAGGAACCAAACTGGAAATAACAGAGGTGAGAGCAGTAGAAGAAAAAGGTGAACTCAACAGAAACAGAAAGTAGAAGAACACCGTCAACTACGAGAGAAGGTGGCAGAAAAAAAAACGGTGGGTACATGACAGAACCCAGACGGTCGACAGGGACACGAAAAAACAGAAATTCAGCCCTCAACAGAGTGAAGAAATCCTGTCCAGACTTCCTATATTGACACCTAACTCCAAAAACAATTGATTCATGAACTGAAAAAATCAATGTCGAATCGCGTGATGTCGAAACATTCGCAAAAACGGAATAGTAAATAATATACAATGAGAATGTGGTTGAAAATATAAACGAGAATATATAAAACACAGTCCTGTTATTATACGATCTTCAGATCCATAATTCCAGACACAGGAAAACCATTATCGACGAATTAAAATATCACTGTTACTGAGCAAAGATGGCACACATCCACCACGTGTGCGGATAATCAAAAGAATGGCAAATTGACGCTTTGCGCACTGTTTTACGGTAGTTGTGGATTTGAACTATGGAAGAGCGTCCCATACTGGGTGTGCGCCGATGGCGCTCAACCCAGTTTGGGCTTATTTTTTCGTGGTGTTTTTACAGCACTTTTCTTTCCCAAATCTTGGGAAAGATTAAAATAGAGAGTATTTTATCCGAGTTAGGTTCTTCCACTGTAGTGCAAGCCTGTAGTAAACAATTGAGGTAGGTTGATAAGAAAATATGAGATATCAGAACATGCAACCGCCATGCAATCGGGTGAAAAAAGATTTAATGATCTTATGTAAGAAGTGAGATGCAGTTACCAGATACTCTGTAACCGTCATATTATAAGAAAAATTCCAGATTCCATCACCCAGGTATTTATTACTGTGAATATGAGACACAATGAGAACAAAGATATTGTCTGTCAACTATTTACCCAACGCAATTAGGTGACAAAACCTGCAATAAAATTTCTTGAAAAACTAAACATTTTGTTTCTTGGGGACTCAAAAACATACCTTATGACATCTCTCCAAAACATGCTGAGGCTAATCCATTGGGGGAGGGAGGGGGAAGGGAGCATAAGCAATGTTTTTGAGACACAATTTTTAAAAATCTATAAAATTACTGATTTCTGTGAATTGTGTTGGCCGGTTTCCTGAATGTATTGGATAAAGGATTAGTAAGCACTGAGACAGTTAATGTTTCAAGTTATTCATTTATTGTTATGACCCATGAAATATTATTACAGGTACATGTATGAACAGAAATATTTAGTATAACTGGACTTTGTGGATCACATCAATTTGACATGCTAACTTCCAATAAAGTTTACAATAAAGCCAACCTACTGCTTCTATTTTTTGGGTGCTGGAAGCACAATTCCCTCTTGCCCTCTGTGACTGCAGCTGTGCCCGATTCACTCTCTCTTCAATTTCTTCCAGGAGCCTGGCCCTCCCCCTTCCTCTTCTTTTAGTGTTTCCTGGGATATCCTTAAATACAGAATGAAGGTACTATAATTTCATTTTGTTTATTTGATAGAAATTATCTTGTTTACACATAACATTTGCATAATGACAGTAAAAATTTTTAGTCATGTACATTTTATAACTTTTTACTTTAGAGAATATTGTGACACAATACATGTACTGGAATGAGCACACCAAGCTCAGGCATTTGGTACATTTTAATATCTAGTTTGACATCTTCAGGCATTTCATAAGATAAAAATATAATCTCTCTGGCAACATCTGAGGTATAAACATCTGTATAATGCAAGAAACATCGAAAGAATATTATGATATCTCATTAACCCTAATTCCATCCTTGACAAACATTGTGGATTCAGAACCGGTTTGTCATGATGCCATGATGAAAATGATAATTTTATACCATTCCAAATTTTGTTTAGTATACTTACCAAACTAACACAAGTTTCTATCCTTATATCCAATTCCTCCATTCCTTCCAAACTGGACCAACCAAGGGGAAAATGGGCATGATGCACATTACCTGGTGCCAAGGCATCAGCTAGGACAGTCACCCATTGTCCATTACCCATCAGACACTCGCAATCAATTTCTGAATTTTTACGATATATGCTTGTATATATTTGAAGCAGAGAGAAGGCACATAAAGTTATATAATTTATTGCTTGGTGGGCAACTTTTGGTGTTAGTTTGGAAAGTATACTAAGAAACAAAATCTTGTATAAAATTTTAATTTTTTAGCAACTTACTAACACAAGTGCCAAATGAACAATAGGCAGTGAGTATAAAGATATAAGTAGAAGTTTGTATCATTTAGAGATGTACTGGAGGCCATATTTTTTTTGTATGTCTGAATACAACTTTTTCAAGTACACAATGGGCACCTTACAACATGCATGTAGCTGAGATGTGAGAGCCATCATCATCCCTCTGATGTTAAGTGCTACACACTTGGTTACATACTGGAGTGGATGTGATTAAACTTTGTCCCTACAAATTGAGCAGAAAGCATAAGCGGAAGACAAAACATGTTGCATTAAAGCAATGAAATCCAAAGACTGACAACAGAGATTTCTATTAGTGACTGTTCCTGAAAGTCTTTCAACCTTACCAACAGCTAGTACATGTAGTAATAAGGCACTCGAATGTGTTAGCATCAGAGTGGAATGTGTTATGGCTAAGTATGGTCTGAGAAGAGTGCTAACAAACATCATACTAGGAAAATGATAAATTTAAAGTAATTTGTATATTTTTAATACTTACAAATGGCCCAGACTTAGCTGGTGCAACCTCCATATTATTATTAAGGGCCAAACACAAATTTTGAACCCCAAAATCCCCAAAATTTGAATACAATACCAAAAATTAAAGTCCTATCTGGCCCTCGATACTTTTAGAACTTGCGCATGTGAAGTACCCAGGAAGACGCCAGAATTGGTGCCAACATCATTCTTCCTAGTTGTGCCTCCTGAAGTGATAACTCAGCGGGGAGGTATGAGTGCTGACTCATGGGAGGGCCATCCCAGTCTGGGCCATTGGTAAGTATTAAAAAAATACAGATTACTTTAAATTTATCATATTTTTATACAAAAACCAATGGCCCAGACTGAGTTGAACCGTAAAAAGGTGGAGGGCCTGGGACTTAAAGAATTAGCGGACCAAAATACAGCTCCTCAGCCTGCATTAGAACTCCCAAGGTGAAAAGGCGATTAAAATTTTAAGGAATTTATACCTAAATGTCTTGATATACCAAAAAAGAGAAGACATACCACCAAAATAAGAAGCAATATCCAAGTAAATCTCTATTACTTAGCATAAATGATTACACTAAATGGGTGTAACGAGCCCCCAATTTTAAGGCTAGTCCAGAATAAGACACTTAAAATTAGGAAAGGTGTGTCTGAGAGCGAGACTAACGCCCACAAACACAAGCCATATATAATGTAACAAGCTGTACATAAGATCAGAATAATCTACAGACGATAACAGCTTAACTCATAGTTTCACACTTATTAAAAGGCCAGAAGAGGTAAAGAGGAAAACACCCCCTCCCCACCCCCTCTTTTGAAGGAGTAATCTTCAAAACAAAGAAGAGAGTGGTCTGAAATCAGTGAAAAAGTGGTACCGAATAATATATATATTCGTCTAAAAGGCACATGGCTATTAATTATTAATTTATTGGTGCCACATCAGCAGCTAAGGCTATATCGTGGCGACCCGTTATTTAAATCGCAAGCTTCAAAATGTATGCCGCATCCAGAATATGTAGATAGGTCGAAAACCGATGATATCAATATGTACAAACTTAAACTTATTCAAATGAATACCAATGGAAAGTTATCTGATAGAACTTCTATGCTTCTTAGCCAACAAACAGGCAACCACATTCAGGTGTACAATTAATTCCAATAATGAACCTCCAAAATGTAACTGTTCAATTATATGAGAGTCGTGCAGCAATGGACTCTCCTCCATGTCCTGAGATTCCAATCTTGTCGTGCCATACACCACTCCAAACAACGTCTTTGATGCTGAACGGACAGAACTGGACACTTGATGACACTTCTGGACCTCATACCCAGTGCTTTGAGACGGTTTTGAACAGTTCTGTTGCACAAATGCCTGTTGGGGAGCCAAAGATGTTTCAAAACCTCACTTGAAGCAAAGGGTTCATGCCTAACGAGGCATGCTTGACTCTGATCTTCTCAAGGAAAGGTCTTTTGGGGTTGTCCAGGCATTGGTCGGTCCTTAGCATCATTGGTTTGTTGATTTTTTAGGACAAGTCTGCTGATGACAGAATGACTATAGCCATGTTGCCTTCCAACAGCTTTGAACATGCCTGTTGCATGCATGCTAATGATTTGCCATCTTAGTGCCTCTGACAGTCTCCTCATTGCCATGTCAACATTTAGTGATAAAAGAAATGACAAATTTTCTGGTCTTATACCCAGATATAATATGTGGAGGATAGTGTTTTTCTGACATTCCTGGGTAGCATGCTTTATGTGGACAAGGGGATGTGTTTGGGGTACACTATCAACCAGAAACATGATATTTCACAAAATGAAATATACTGCAAGACATGGCACTTATTAAAACACAAGAGAACCCAGGAGGCCTGAGGGTGCTCAACTGACATGGTAGCCTAAATATCAACCCAGAGAATTGATTTCAACAAGTTGCATCTGCTCCTTCTAAGAAAAGCTTATACCAAATATCCAAAGATTCTGACCAGTGGATCTAAAAAAAAGATTTTTAAAGAATATTCCTCATATTGAACTAAGTTATAATTCGGGCTCCCACAGGGAGCCCATATATGAACCCTTGGACTTGGCTTTAACAAACTTGCATCTCACCCCCCTAAGGATGCTGCACACCAAATATCAAAACATTCTGACTGCTGAACCTGAAGAAGATTTTTAAAGAAAATTCCTCATTTTGAACTAAGTTACAATTCGAGCTCCCATAGTGAGCCCAAATATGGACCTAGGGACATGGCTTGAACAAACTTGAATCTTACCCCCCAAGGCTGCTGCATAAAAAATATCAAAAGCATTCATCTGCTGGATCTGAAGAAGATTTTTAAAGAAATTCCTCAGTTTGAACTAAGTTGTCATTCGGGCTCCCATAGTGAGCCCAAATATGAACCAAGGGACTTGGCTTGAATAAACTTGAATCCCCCCTCCCCCCCTCCCCCCCCCCCCCCCCCCCCACCCCAAGGTTGCTGCATGCCAAATATCAAAACATTCCGACTGCTGAATCTGAAGAAGATTTTTAAAGAAAAATTCCTCATACCAAGTTATAATTCGGGCTCCATGGGGAGCCCAAATATGAACCCAGGGACATGGCTTGAACAAACTTGAATCTAACCCCCTCCCCAAGGATGCTGCATACCAAATATCAAAACATTCCGACTGCTAGATCTGAAGAAGATTTTTAAAGAAAATTCCTCATTTTGAACTAAGTTATAATTCGGGCTACCACAGTGAGCCCAAATATAAACCCAGGGACTTGGCTTGAACAAACTTTAATCTCAGCCCCCTAAGCATGCTGCATACCCAATATCAAAAGATTCTGCCTGCTGGATCTTGAGAAGAAGATTTTCAAAGAAATTTGCCTGAAATGCACAAAGTTCAATTCAAGCTTCTATAGTGAGCCCAAATATGAATCTAGGGAGACGATTTGAACAAACTTGAATCAGATCCACCCCACAATGTTGCATACCAAATATCAAAAGATTCTGCCTGCTGGATCTGGAGAAGATTTTTTAAGAAATTTGCCTGAAATGCACTAAGTTTGAATTCAGGCTTCTATAGTGAGCCCAAATATGAATCCAGGGGGCCGATTTGAACAAACTTGAATCAGATCCACCCCACAATATATCACACCTAATATCAAAAGATTCTGCCTGCTGGATCTGGAGAAGAAGATTTTTGAAGAAATTTGCCTGAAATGCACTAAGTTCGAATTCGAGCTTCTATAGTGAGCCCAAATATGAATCCAGGGGGCCGATTTGAACAAACTTGAATCAGATCCACCGCTCAATGTTCCATACCAAATATCAAAAGATTCTGCCTGCTGAATCTGGAGAAGAAGATTTTTAAAGAAATTTGCCTGAAATGCACTAAGTTCGAATTCGGGCTCCTATACTGAGCCCAAATATAAACCCAGAGGGCCGATTTGAACAAACTTGGATCAGATCCACCCTACAATGTTGCATACCAAATATCAAAAGATTCTGCCTGCTGGATCTGGAGAAGAAGATTTTTTAATGTTTTTCCCATTGTCAACAGTGTTAAAAAGTGCTGACTCAGCACTTTTTCAAAGTCCCGAAGCTGTACCCTATGATAAAACCGATGGCAATTTTTTTTTACCAATTCTTTCTGTTGGTCCTAAGGAAGCTTCACACCAAATAAAAATTCTCAGTGTCGTGTAGTTTTGGAGATATGGGCGTTTTAATTTTTTTCTATTTTTAGCTCCTGCGGTTCCCACAGGGCCACGGGGAAAAAAAGTCAGCATAAATTAGGTACTTATGACCCAATAAGCCCTCACATAAAATTTGGTTCAAATCAGCCTCTCCATTCGGAAAATATCAATTTTGGGCGGGGCCAAAAATTTTGCCCCTCCCATAACGACGCCAAATATATCCCATCAAACTTCTCTTGAACAAATCTGAGTCTATACCTTAAAAGGAAGCTGCATACCATACCTCAAGTCTCTGCTACTGCTGGTAAATGAGAAGAAGATTTTCAAAGATTTTGGTGTCCCTTGGGGGCATGGCACCACCCAGGAGGAGGGGCAACTTCATTTGAACAAATCTGAATTGGCTTTAAGTAGTAAACATTTACCCAACATTTGAATAAAATTGGGCTAGTGGTTTTGAAGGAGAAGTCGATAATGTAAAGTTAACGCCGGACAACGACCAGAATGTGATCAGTAAAGCTCCCGAGCTTCGCTCAGGTGAGCTAATAATAAACAGCAACAGCAACTTCACTGTCATGAAACATTTCAGGGGGTGCTTAATTAAGTTGTGCTTAATTAAGTTCCAGGTGTATAGTAAAAATATAAATGAACAGTAAGTTATATGAGGTACCTAAGTCTTACCAACAAGGCTTCTGAATGAAAGTGCAAATGACACTGTAGCTTAACTTGACAAACTTGAAATGATAAATTTGAAGATCACAGGTTCCAATGTTATTCGGTGAAACTTCAATTTAACAGCATTATGTGTGCACAACACCAGAGCAATCCATGTGTTTTTAAATCTAAACTGTAAGGCTGGCTAAAGGAAGAATGCTGACACACAAATGCAGTAGGTTCAAAGGTCATTGTAAATTACAACTTTTTTCAGAGAAATGAATCTAAATGTAGAGGTTTCGCCTAATGAGCACGCCAAAAAGTCCAAAAACAATCCTACAATAAATGTGCCCTGTAGGTCATGTCAAACAAGAATGTTAATGCACAAAAGCAACAGATTCAAAGATTATTGCTAACAGCCACAGTTTTTGACAGAAATGAAAAGAAAATTGACAGCTCCTCTCTCTGTCACCCTGAAAAAGCATATGAAGTTTCAAAACAACCCGATAATGAATAATGAATGCGACCTCTGAGGCAAGCCAAAGGAAGATGTGAATGCACAAATACACTAAGTTTGACGGTCATTGCTGGTGGCAATGGTCTTTTCTTTTTTATGGAAATTCATAAATATACCCTGTAGAGTGCAAAAATGATAAGTTGCTACAAAAATGCACAAAGTCCAAAGGCTGTTGCTAACAACAGTACTTTTTTATGTAAATGAAAAGAAATCAACAGGTAACATGCAGAAGCCACCCCAGTCATGCATACCAAGTTTGAAGCGATCCCAATATAAATGTGCCCTGTAGGGCATGTCACAGGAATATATTGATGCCCGATTAAACTAAGTTCAAAGGTCATTACCAACGGCAACTATTTCTGACGGTTAATGGAAGAAAATTGATAGCTCCCATCTAGAGGTCGCCCCCAAACAAGCATATCAGGTTTCAAAGCAATCCAATCATAAATGTTCTCTGTTGGGTGTGCCAAAGGAAAATATTGAGGTCTGACTAAATAAACTGAGTTCAAAGGTTGTTGAGAGCTGCAACATTTTTTGACAGAAAAGGAAGAGAAAATCCAGCTCCGATCTAGAGGTCACCCCAAGTTTCAAAGCGATCTGATAATAAATGTGCCCTGCAGGGTGTGGCAAAGGAAAATATTGATGCAAAACTGCACTAAGATCATCGAAGGTCGTTGCCAGTGGCAGCCCTTTTTGAGGGAAATGGAAGAAAATCAATAGCTCCCATTAGAGGTAACTGCAAACAAGATACAAAGTTTCAAGCCGATCCGATCATAAATGTGCCCTGTAGGGCGTGCCAAAGGAATATATGTATACTGATGCCTGACTAAACTTAAGTTCAAAGGTCGTTTTCAGCAGCAACATTTTTTGCCAGAAATGGAAGAAAATCGACAGCTCCCATCTGGAGGTCACCTCAAATTAGCATACCAGGTTTCAAAGCAATCAGATAATAAATGGACTAGTACTGTACCAGAATACTTTATTGCAGGCAGGCAGTATTTGACAAAATCCTGTATTCACTTTCATTCTGCTTTGTATAGCCATCTTCGTTTCCAAACACTTCAGGTCTGCATAAACAACCTGTGCCTCGACCCTATGTTACGTTTCCATATTTTGTCGTAATCTTCTTACAGAGTTTACATGCGGCATATTTGTCTTTTTAACTCTTGTTTCTTTCTCGAAGTATATTCACACTGGACTTTTATCATCCTTTCCAGCATGTTATGTTCCATTAATCGGCATGGGCAACTTTCTTATCTATAACTGAGAATAAGATTTAAACCGAAAGTATATTTTTTTAAACATGCACATTTGTGACTTTCATTTCTTTTCTCGACAACTCGAGTAGATTTCGGGTTGACTGGACAGCTCTATGCATATGAGTGAGATATATATTCACCTCAATGAGATCAAAACAAGATTAGCCCACAAAGAGGTGAAGGAAGAAAGGCGGCATCATTTGGCTACGTTTGTACACACAAAGTTCAATAAATTTCAAAATCGCTTTCCGGAGAAATTGACAGCTGGAAACTGCTTGCTGGCATCTCTAACATCTTTGTTTGGGTTCCAGACCCTTTTTCAGAGAATTTCTTTGAAATCACGTCATACCCTAGAAGAAAAAGTGGATAAAGATTTTAAAAACAAACCATCCAAGATGGCTGGAAATTAGGAAATTGACTGCACATGTCTGATGGCCAGTGATGGGTGACAGACAATGTGTGAGTGTGCTAGATACCACTTGGGGAGACCAGTGATGTGCATCATGCACATTTGGCTACTGGTTGGTCCAGTTTGACTAAAAATTGTCATTTTTGACTTTTCAAGTTCTCCAAGGGATCTTTTTCTTGGAGAACATCAGAAACTGTTCATTTCCAAAAAGGAATTGGATATAAGGATAGGCACTTGTGTTAGTGTGAGAAAGTTGGTAAGACCCATCTTCCCAGATAGCTAGCCGGGTTGTGTTTCTAGCTATGTTTTGAAGTTGATTGCCCATCGAGGTAGTCAAAAAATTGTTAGAAATCACTGCTGACTAGACTTACAGGTTCTGGCATGATCGAAACGAAAGGAACTGCAAAGAACTGCAAAGCCACAGGAGGTAGGCTTTCAAAGTATTGTAAAAATGTATAAAAAATCTCCAGACCCCCAAGGGTTAACCGTTTACCAACACAAAAGGCAGATAACACTTCCAAACATAAATGCTTTAATAAATATTTTAATTTTTAGTCTCGAAAATGTAGCTTATGACCCCTCACTGGAACAAGCCCAGCAATCTCATTCCAATGAGGGGTCATAAGCGAGAAAGAAACAATGAAAATTTAATTGCGATTTTTGTAAATAGCGCTGGCTGGTTTTGGCCATTATATTGGGTAAAGGGTTACTAGTAAATATTGAAGCTGCCCCCCAAAAAACATCAAATTACCCAAGGCATCATCAATTGGTTGACCACGGGATTCTGCAATTTTTGCCCTGGTGTATCTTTGACAATTCTACCCTCTACTCAATCACAGATAATTGTGTCCCCCACCCCACCCATGCACAAGCCATCAAATAATACTTTTTGTGCCTGCCAGCCCTCTCCAATAAATTGTAACAAAACAATTGTATATAAAAAATTGTTTCTGCTATTCAGCAAACAGCAAGCTAATGCATTTTATGTAAAGCCACTAAATTGGCTTTCGGCACATTTCAATGGAGCCACACTAGTGACTTGTACCACTCAATCAGTTAATTGTATATGCAGATCTAACAATAATCTTGCCTTGTTATCATTTAGTGGAAAGCTCTTTGTAAGAGATCTTTTAAATTAATGAAAATGAGTCAAGAATTTGGAGTTGGGGGGGGGGGTGGGGTGGGGGGGAAGCCTTGCTTTATAAAATTGGGCATATTTTAAGTTACAGGCCCCAGTTCAATTTTTAGAAATGGTGCTGGTCATTGTGTCAAGCAGAAGTGAATTGATGCCTGTCAAACATGCAAGCTGTGCCTGTCCGTGACAGTCTGCTTATGTGAAGGCTTGCCTGTCACACTTTCATAATCCATTGTACTTCTGCTGCCTCGGAGAGGACCTTAAGAAAAGTAGTTCACATCATCCTCCAGCGGTTGTATTGATGGTCTGGGGGGGGGGGGGGGGGGGGGGGGGGGGGGTCTGTAAATTTTTGCTTTGCATAGGCTTTCATACAGTTATACATTTTAGGCCTGAAAAAGTCACCTATTTTTCACTTTAGTAGAATTGATACTGACCCAGTTAAAATTTGAAAGGAAATCAAGGGGTATTCTGGGAACTATCATATTTTCCATCACTTTCCCACGACCATAGCATTTACATATCATGTCTTCATGTTCTTCCTCTTCCTCTAAGTAGTCAAGAAGAAATAATTCATCAATCTTCTCATCCATCTCTGTTATTTCAGAAGTCATGGTTAACACATTACCTACCATACTGGAAAGAACAGAAAAATCAGGACATACATATAACTACACGTAGTAGATGAAGTTGAACAGAATAATTTCTAATTTTACCAGTAACTAGAACTCTTACTGAAGGTGATTAATACCCCTACATCTGGCTTTCCAGAATGCCTTGAAATTTTGGAATGTGCCAGGAAGTGTCTAAAACGTTTTATCAAAATATAAGTTCAGAAATGATGGCATTCCACACCCCAAAATGTGACAAAGCAATCTACATATACATATATAAAATCTAAAATTCAAGGGCAGATAAGCTGGTCAAAAGTCCTGCTGCTTGAAAACTTTGAACAAGCCAGATCATGTTCAAAAAGATTCATCAAAATCAAATTATCTATGTACATGTTCATGTAGGATTTTTGAACGCAGAATAATTTATACACAAATCTGTATTGAATCTTAGTAATCATACATGTAATCTGGTTAAAACTAGATGAGGCCTTCCCAACTTGAGACCAAGATTACCCTCTGCGACACACTCTGTGATAGTGTGCAACAATAATACCAAGTATCATTAATATCCTTCAACAGAGTTCTTACAGTCAAGGACTAAAAAAATTCAAGGACTTTTCAAGGACATATCAGCATTTTCCATGTTTTTTTAAAATATGCATTTGGAATATAACCATTTTAAGAAGCCTTACCTACTTGAACCCTTTACTTTACATGAAAAGCATACGACACTTGCAAAAAAAGTCTTGAATAACTAATTCTTTGTCTCAAAAACATAGGTTATGACCCCTCATTGGAACGAGCTCGATGAGCTTGTTCCAATGAGGGGTCATAACCTATGTTTTTTGAGACAAAAATGAAAAAAATAACTAAAATTAAATGGCCATTTTTGAGAATAGTGGTGGCTAGTTTTGGCGGTTACACTGGGTATAGGGTTAAAAATGTCTTCTACCTCATCCTTCTAAATTCCAGGAAAACGGTGCTTCTAGAATGCTCTGCAACAAAATTATGGTATTTACAGAATGACACCCCGTTTATCAATTATCCATTATATATGTTTGTTTTTTTTCGTTTCTGAACTAAAACAAGAGCAAAAGAGATGTTTCAATTGTTCACTATTACACAGGTAAAAATGATAAAGGGCAAAATTGAAGGACTTTCAAGGAGTCTGATGGATTTTTAAGTACTTTTCAAGTACATTTTCTGAATTTACAAAATTCAAGGAGTAAGATTGAAATTCAAGGACTTTTCAAGGATGTGCACACCCTGTTCAAGGCCATCAAAGTTCTGAGCAGGATACAAATTGTTATAGTTGGATTTGGATGTTTGGGCAAGTAAACTTGAACTAAGTCTGTGACCTTGACCTTAAAGCCAGGTATTTCAACCTTATTCGCTACAAACCCTCTGGTGGTGGGCAACATTAATATCAAGTATCATTAATATCCTTCAAAGCAATCAAAAGTTCTGAGCCGGGCACAACTTGTGTATATTTGGATATGAGTATGTGAACATGAACTAAGTCTGTGACCTTGCTTGACCTTGTAGAAGGCATTCCTACCTTATTCCCAACACACCCTCTTGTGGTGGGCAACATCAATACTAAGCAGTATTAATATCCTTCAAGGCCATCAAAAGTTCTGAGCCGGACACAACTTGTGTATATTTGGATATGGGTATGTGAACTTGAACTAAGTCTGTGACCTTGACCTTGTAGATACGCATTCCAACCTTATTCACGACACACTCTCTAGTGGTGGGCAACATTAATACCAAGAATCATTAATATCCTTCAAGGCCATCAAAAGTTATGAGCTGGACAAAGTGATTCCTATATACCCCCTGAACTTTGTTCGCAGCAGGGGGGGGGGGGGGGAGAGTAGGAGGGGGGGGGGGGGGTAGAAGGGGGGTATAATTATAATTATGCAAGCCTGAAAATAAACAGACTGACATTTAAAGAATGAGGTCCCCCCAGAGTGTGAATTTGTTGATGCTATCCCATACAGTGGGCTAGAAACCCCAATTTATCCTCTGGGTACCACCAAGGCCTAAACCTTGATTTAGATTGAGGATTATACAGGATAAATTCAGTAGTGCTACCCTGCTGTGCAGGGTAGCATCACCAAATTCACCCACTGAGGACCTCATTCTGAAGATGACAGTCTGTTTATTTTCAGGCTTGTAATTATGGCAGATTAAACTTCTGGAATATGCACATGCTCACTTGCTAGCGTTTCAACAAAATCAGTTAGAAAATGTAGAAGGTGTGCAAGAATTCCTTATAAAAAACTAATAATTTGGTTGAAATCACTACAGACTGAAAATTTTATTTCATTATTCATTGCTTATCATGTGTAAAACATAAGTGACTTTTTCCGTTCAGCTTGAAAATGACACCTTGTTTTGGTTTTTGAATGGCTTACATGTAATGAAAGTGCCTTGGAACCAGCATACATGTAATCTAATACACGGAATTTCAACAGAAAATTAAGTTTGGGTTTTAGAATGACATAATGAAAGTACTCCAGAACCAGCAAAATCTAATAACACAAAAAGATTGTCTGAGTTATTTGATTATGCTGGTTCTGAGATGCTTTCATTATGTCATTCTAAAACTGAAAGAAGAGCTACAAAAAGCGTGGGCAACTGCCCCTGACCCATAGGCATGTTCGAAGTAGCTTTAAATGTACATGTATTATTGGACAGAAAAATTTTTTAAGTCGAAAGAGTGAAAAGGGGCCATAACTGTAAACATTATTTGGCGGAACCCGTTCCTTGTGCATATCTGTTCCCCATGTGGGTCTATCAGCATTCAGCATACCAAAGAATATCCAAATCAAACTGATTGCTTTGAAATTACAAAGCAAAATGGCCAGACAGATGGACGGAGAGCTTCACGAGATACCCCCAAATCGTCCTTTGAAGGTCAGGGGCATAATAAGATGCCATTTTCAAACTAGACCAACAAGTAGTCTGGAAGTCCATAAGACCATGGTTAATTAAATTTATTTTAGTAAAGCATTATTGGCCTCACTTTGTTTTTTTTTGCCTGAAATAATAATAACACATTTTCCTTATTATTGGCTCTGGAAATGGGTGACCTCATTTATAGGGCCAAGAGAATACACCATTTAATATTTCTTCCTCATCCAATGGAATGCCAGATTATTGCCTCATTTTGCCAGATTGCTATAGCAATCTTGCAATACTGAGGCAAAAGTCTTGTGTGATCAAAGGTAAAATGTTGACTAATGGTACATTTTGTTATATGTTTTGTAAATATACAAGAATTATACATCAAAATGAAGGTTGTGGTATGTATAGAAAATGAAAAATACATTGTAGATGTTTTCCACTTAATAGTCGATGGCTAATAATAATGTAGAGGCCAATAGTTATTGGTATGAAATCTGAGACTTTAAATTACTTCTTTCAATCACATACCCGTGAGGATAAGCTGTACAGTTCCGATAAGGGTAAGGTACATCTAACTGGATCACTAAAACACAAATCCGCTCATTGTTGCACTAGTATTGAAAGCGTTGGTCTGAAAGGCCAATTTGAAAATAAAAATTGAAGCATGCCCCCCACACAGCATATCGACACAGGAGGTTGAAGAACAAACTGTGATTTGTTACTCGTGCATGAGCTGTGTCTGTAAGACACACATGATGACCACACAAAGACTACCACACACAAACCACATACCATACATGCGAAATTGTACAAAAAAATTTACCAAGTTCTACAAGGCCAAAAAAACACATACTTGTTTCCAATTTGTTGGCGAGAAAAATTCAGGTAGGTAGGTCAGGAAGTATGTGGGGGTGGGGGGTGGGGGTATGGGGGGTTTAAACCAACACACATAGCTCCAGAGTTGTTTGGGAATGGAATATTTGCTCAAATGTTGATGAATTAGGGACTCATTTATTATATTAATAAAGGTCACATCAAACTGTTTGAAAGGAAAAAACGGTTTGAAAGTTTCTCAATGTTCTGTCTATTAATTCCATTAATCAGGGCTGGATTACGATTTTGTAGACCCAGGGCTGGGCTACAGATACTGCGACTGTGAGGCCCCCAGTGATAATTAACAAAAGCACGCAAATCGAATTTCGGATCCCTCTATCAGCACTTTTGTCTTTGGTGCAAGCACAACCGCAAAGTAATGATGAAAGAAGAAAGAAAGTTTTGATGGATTGAGCAATTTCTTTTACAGGCCCTAAGAGAGTATGAGATCGTCTCATTGTAATCAGGATTGCTAGTTCCAATGAGTTGGAATAACGGGCAAGAAAAAAAAATCCAGTATATTATACAGTATATTATACAGTATATTAATTGAGCCCTTTTTAAAGAGATAATTCAGCATACATGTACTTACATGTATATGTAACTAGTGATGAGTTTTATTTTACCAGCTACAGAATACAGTTGACCATTTCTACTTTAGGTTTCACATGTCTGTTAATTGTTTATACATGTGCTTCTTGTTCCTATTTATAGAGTGACACATGACTTGCAGCCGCCCTAACTATTAGCTAGCTGATCACTGACTGTTCACTGCATGTGCATGATTCTTTAACCACAACTCACTTTTACCCACCAAAAATCTTCCCATTCATCTTTTAGATTTCAAACCGTTCGCTTCATATATATATTTAACAATCAACTGCTGTAACCTCCATTTACTTATCTGCGAAGATTTGTTAATATATTATTCTGCCACATATCTGGTTTTTGTTATGGTGCATTGAAGATGACTGCCTGGTATTCATTTGAATAAATCTTCATCGCATCCACCTCATTAACTGTTTTCGTTATTTGAGAACACCGAGTTACATATGGCACCCAACGTTTCGTCACCAGAAAACCAGATGTAATGGCGATGGAATTTAACTTCCAGGAGTGAACAAACAACAAACTTCAACTGTGCAGCGATGTTCGCGTGTGTGTTCACTAACGGATATTGTGCCAGGTACCTCCCGTACCTTGTGTGAGAATAACAAATGGCCTTTTAAAATAAATATGTAAAGTATCTAGCTAGATAAAATTTCCACTAACATCAGTGAAAATATAATCAATTTACTGTGCGCAATGTGTTAACACAACTTGCAAGCCACTGTTTGGACGGATCAGCTGTTCTTCAATCAACTTTTGTGAAAGCGACTATAACTGTGCGTGCGTGACAAATTTCCTGTGGTCTCTGCTCTGACCTGTTGATCTCCAATGACTGTGTTTTCATTTTGGATTTAAATTCATTTATTCATTTATTCTTGGGACTGTGGATATTGGATATGTTTTTTTTTCTGTTTATTTTCACATATTAGGATAAGGTAAATAGTTAGTGTAATATAAGTTCGGTACATTGTGTTTTATACTGAAACACGGCAAAATGATACTTTGTCACTGACAGGCTATTTTGACTCAGCTGTACGGTATTTCCCAGTCTCTGGTTCAAAGGTCAAAGCATTGCTTACCTCCAGCTGTTAGTGTAGGAATGTGACAAATTTTGCTGTAAAGGTTTAGCCCCAAATTTATTTCATCTCAAGACATGTTATAGTGCTCGTCTTCTGCAGCAGACAAGAACTATTTCACACCTGTTATTTCAAGTGATTTGTTTTGGCTGCCTTTAAAAATTTAATTGCGTGAATTGCTGTGTATACTTTCTGCAGCCAATAGAACGATAAATGATGGGCTATTCCTGAATTCATTCTTCTATTGGTTAACTGTTTGTTTACATTTTTTTTCTCTGTATTGAGAATTGATGGAAAGATGAATGATTGGCGGGTCATGAGTTCATTGATCCATTGCTAGGGGGCAAATGATTTAGGGATTTAGTGCATCTATATTAGTTGTACTGCATCTGTTATAATAGCCTACTGATAGTAGTAGGCTAGTACAAATTTTCAGCAAGTATAAATAGCTGGCTAGTAGCAATAATATTAATATTTATAGGGTAGTAGCGTATCACTGGAAGAACTTGGCTTGTTCTACTGATACACGGCTCTCAGTGTTGTGAACAATTGAATACATGACTTCATAACTCTCCTAGTCATCAGCTACTTTTGTAGTGATTTTGTTTTGGTGCTTAGGGCTCCAGTCATATAGAGGTTGGCTAAGAAATCCAAACCATGTTATTATAATCAATGCAGATTATAAAATGAACTCGTTCATTTTATTCTGAATTGCTTTCCTCAGATCCCCCCCCCCCCCCAGCTTTACCTTGCTGTTGCACTTAAACTTTGTTGTTTACTAACACTTGCAGTATTTCACAGTGACTGACTTAAGCTGAAAATAGGTTTGCTCTGACTGAAATTGACTTTGAAAATATTCCGTAAATATTTGGGTAATATAAGGATGGATACACACATTATTTTGCACTTAGCACACATGTGTTTCAGGTTTTCTGGAAAGATGTAAATACTAATTAATTGTTTGATTTTGCTTGCATTAATATTTTTTTTCTGAAGGTTCAAGGTCACTTCAATATTGTACATTGCTGGAATGAGCTTCAAGATAAATTATGATTTTTTTTTTCAGCTGCTTGGATTTGAAACTTAGTTTGCTTGCACATATTTTTTTTTTACTTGTGCAGTTGTGCTGAAGCTACATTGATCACTTCGAATCAGTGGAATTCTAAATATTTTTTTTTTTTTCAGCTGCTGATTCTAGGTTGACTGTGAAACAGAAAACTTGTTATTTTTTTTTTTTTTCTCTTTAGTTTGGTCACCTCGAGTTTTTTTTTTTAGCTTCAGAGTGCCATGTATGTAAACATATGACTGTGTCACATGGAGAAAGACTTGATAAAGTGGAACTGAAGTTGAAATTTTTTTTTTTTCCCTCGACATTTTTTTTGGTGAATTGCATTTTTGTTTCAGGTTTTCGCGAATTGAATTTTTTTTTTTCTTTCAGGTTTTCACAAATTTATTTTTTTTCAGGTTTTCGTGAATTGAATTTTTTTTTTTTTTCAGGTTGATTGAAATTTGCGGATTGAAATAACTTGATTGTAAATTTTCCGATTTAATTTTTTTTTCAACATGCATATTTAACTTTGCTTGAAGTTATAGGTTGAATTTACATACAATGTCACTTAGTGTACTTTTGTTTGTTTACATTGTAAACAAATATTTAGCAACCGCAACTAATTAGGGTGACATCAAATTAACCCATCACCCACTCGGGGCGCGGTGGCTCAGTAGGTAGAGGTGCAGGCTGCAAGCCGAGAGGTCCTCGGTTCGAATCCCACCTGCGGCAACCGCGTTGTGTCCTTGGGCAAGACACTTCACCCCCATTGCCCATGTGGGGGCACGATGACGCCGTGTACTAAGACGTACTGCACGTCGATGGTACGCATGTCTTCAACCAATCTAACCCTGCCTGTGCTGCAGTGTGGAGTTACGATGTTGGGGAGCTGGCAGCTGCTCGTCGTTGCTCGGTGGTTCTCTCCGGGTACTCCGGCTTCCTCCACCCGTAAAACTGTCACGGTCATGATTAGCCATTGTGCATAAATATGTGACCTTAAACATCAATAAATAAATAAATAAATATCACCCACTCATAAGTAATAACTTTGTGTGACGTACAGAATTATAATAAATTACTGGGGTATGGGGAGCGTCAGTGATCATTAGTTTATCTAGTGAAGTAGCACAAGCTGCTGAAAATATTATTTGAAGTTTAGTCTTACACTGAAGAGTAATTTTGCTTTTGAGAATTGGTTTTGTTAACCAATTTTGTACCAGTGAGTGACCCAATTACATGTAATATATTTATAAATATTTGTTTTAGGGGCACTCATGTTAATAGTGTCTTTGTTTAACATGTAACTGTGTGTGACCCACAAGTGACAGTATATCGGTATACTAATTGAACATTACCATTTCATATCTGATTTGGTAACACTCTTGTCACACAAATATAATATCAAGGTTATTGATTATGGCTAATTCAATGACAGAGGAAGATATGCTAAATGCATTAAAAGCTACTGGAAAGTATTCAATTTCTTTAACTGCTGAAAAAAAAACTGGCACAGCAGTCACAACTCCTAAAGCTCAAAGTTTATATACATGGAGAGATGATATTGGTACGAAACACAAATATGCTACTTCATCTCCTTCACCAGTAGTTGATTTTAATAGATCTCAGATCATAACATCACAGAATATTCCTAGTATTCCTCAATTTTCTGGGGATGACCCACCACAAAAGAATGACGTCTCATTCAGAGAGTGGAGATTTGAAGTTCAGTGTCTTGCAAGTGACCCAGAAATGTCAAATAATACTTTGTTGAGAGCTATAAGGAAATCTTTGAGAGGTACAGCTAGGAGAATGTTAATACCTATTGGAGAGAGAGCAACAGTTGATGAAATTTTAAACAAACTTGACACTCTGTTTGCAGAAATCTCAACAAATGAAATGATTATGCAAGAATTTTTTAATGCTTACCAGAAACATGATGAGTAGGTCACAGCATTTGGCTGTCGGCTAGAGTCTATGCTGCAAACAGCAATTGACAGTGGATATCTACAGAAGCATTCCAAGAATGAACTTCTACGCCACAAATTTTGGACATCACTAAGTAACGATAAGCTGAAAAGTCAGACTCGCCATAAATATGACACGCTAGATGACTACAATGAACTTTTAAGAGAAATACGGAAGGTCAAAAAAGAAATAAGTATGAATATACATCAGACTTCATCAAAGAAAGTTGTGCACCAATCAGTGGTCTCTGACACTTCAGAATCTGCATCTGTAGATGCATTAAGCAAAAAGTTTGATGACAAGTTTATTTGTCTTGAAAAAAGATTACAGGATCAAATTAATAGTAAATTTGACACAATCCTACAAAAATTGGACAACACTCAAGGCAACACCAGAGGAAATTACGGTGGTCCAAGGGGACGCTATCGTAATAATTATCAAAATTATGGAAATAATCAGGGTTATCGACACAACAATATTTCCAGGAATAACCCAAACGCCTAGCGGTTCCTGTTAATGGTCAGACAGGAATCGATAATTCCAGTGGCCAAACATTACGTAACAGACTAATAGGATATTCCAATGTAAGTGATGTCATGATTGATGGCAAAAAGCTGGAAGCTATTATTGATAGTGGTTCCATGGTTACGACCATATCGGTTTCTGGATATGAAAGTCTGCCCAGTAAACCAACTTTGTATTCTTTAGATACACTTGGCTTGACAGTATCTATTGCTGATGGATCAACATTAAAATACTTGGGTTATATTGAGTGTACACTCAGTGTGCCATTTATGGAAAATTTTACTGTGTCAGTTCCGATATTGGTTGTTCCTGATAATAATTTTAACGTGACTTGTCCACTTATAGTTGGAACGAATGTCATTCGATTATTTCGAGATGTTTTGAAGTCATCAGATGAATTGAAACACAGTTATGTACCAGATGAATGGAATATAGCAATGAATGGGATAGAAAATAGCAGTTATAACATGAAATCACTCAACAATAAGCCTTTGAAGATTTCTCCATACCAATCAGTGATTGTTGATGGTTTAGCCAGAAATGTTGGTAGTAATATCAGGGAAGTAGTAACAGAAAATTTGGAAGATGGATTGAATTACATGGTGTGCCCCAGAGTGGTAAAAGTGAATCAGTCGTCCAGAAATCTTAGAATTCCAGTCAAAATTTGTAATATTTCTGCAAAGGACTTAATCATCAAACCAAGAGAACCTATCTGTAAAATATCTGAGGTCAGAGTTGTAAACGCATTAACTTCAGATGCTATTTCTGATGTTCAGCATTATGATTCTGCTAGTATAACGGATGATCCTGTTGTTAATTTTGACTCAGATGTTTTAACAGATAACCAAATTTCTACAGTAAAAAATGTTTTATCAAAGTGGAAACATGTATTTTCTACAAGTCTGTTGGACTTGGGGAATACTGATATTATTAAGCATCAGATTGAGCTTGAAGATGAAAGACCATTTAAACAGCCTTACAGAAAGATTCCACCTGGTATGTATGATGAGGTTCGTCAACATATTAGAGAAATGTTAGATGCCGGAGTGATTCGAGAATCAAAGAGTCCGTATTCATCCAACATTGTTCTGGTACGAAAGAAAGATGGTTCTCTTCGCTTCTGCATAGACTACCGTATGCTCAATTCGAAGACAAGAAGAGACAGTTATATGCTTCCACGATTTGATGATGTTGTTGAGCCACTTAATGGAGCCAAATATTTTTCAAAACTTGATCTTAGATCAGGTTACTGGCAAGTGGAAGTTGAGGAGAAAGACAAACCCAAGACAGCATTTTCTGTTGGTAACCTGGGCTTTTATGAGTGTAATCGTATGGGCTTTGGGTTAACGAACGCACCGGCCACTTTTCAGAGACTGATGGAGAAGTGCATGGGAGAGTCACATTTGAGGGAGTGTTTGATATTCTTGGACGACATTTTAGTACTTTCAAAAACTTTTGAAGAGCATATCGAACACTTACAATCTACGTTTAGTAGGCTCGTTCAGCATGGTTTAAAGCTGAAGCCCTCAAAGTGTGAATTTTTCAAGACTTCGGTCACGTATCTTGGCCACATTGTGTCACAGGAAGGGATATCCACTGATCCTGAAAAGCTGGCAGCAGTTAAAAATTGGCCAAGACCAAAAAATATTAAAGATCTTCGTCAATTCTTAGGATTTGTTGGGTATTACCGTCGATTCATTGAAAACTATTCGAGGATAGTGGAACCATTAAATAATCTACTTAAGGGTCACGGTAATGCCTCAACGAAGAAAAAAATTAACAGGAAAAATGCTGCAAAAAAATGTGTGAAAGCCAAATGGGTTTGGGAAGATTTACAAGAAGATGCTTTTCAAAGTGTTAAAGACAAACTTCTCCAGCCACCAATACTGGCATATGCTGACTATAAACACCCATTTGTTTGGGAGCAGTGTTATACCAGAATCAAGATGGTGTTGACCGGGTTATTGCATATGCAAGCAGAGGATTAAGACCAAATGAACGCAATTACCCTGCACACAAATTGGAATTCTTGGCATTGAAATGGGCTGTGACGGACAAATTCCATGACTACTTATATGGTAATACATTTCAAGTGGTGACGGATAACAACCCACTTACCTATATTTTGGATAAAGCCAAACTTGATGCCACCAGTCACCGCTGGGTAGCTGCATTGGCAGTTTACAATTTTACCATTCATTATCGGGCTGGAAAGCAAAATGGAGATGCTGATGGTCTTTCTCGAAGACCTGATATGTTTACTGATGTTGTTAAAGCAGTGTGTGAGTCAGTAACAGCATCAGTTCCATTTGTGGACAGTTTGTCACAGGATGGTGGTCTTCATACGGCCGGTGAAGATTACTTGTCTTGTGATAATCTGAATAAAGTGGATTGGGAAACAGAGCAAGAGAAAGATCCCATCATTTCCAGAGTTGTTCACCTTTTGAGGAGCAGTTCTCTTCCTAGGAGGGGAGGGGGTAGCTTGGACGAGTTACCTGAAGTACAGAAGTTCTTGCGGGAACACAGAAAATTTTTATTTAAAAATGGTGTTCTGTATAGAGCTGCTTCTCTTGACGGTGAACAAATACAGCAGCTTGTTTTGTCAGAATCCTTCCGCCAGCTTGCATTGAAGGGTGTCCATGATGATGTAGGTCATCCAGGAAAGGAAAAAACACTTTGGCTGGCAAAGCAACGCTTTTATTGGCCAGGTTTGGAGAAGGATATTTCAAACAAGATTGACCATTGTGGAAGATGTATTCGGCGAAAGACACCAGTCCGACCTGTTGCTGAGCTAGTTCCCATCAAAACTAGTAGACCCATGGAACTGGTTTGCATGGATTTTCTGAGCCCTGTCGTAACCAGACTGCTCATACCACAGCTAAAGCTTTATATGAACATTTTATAGCATTTTACAGTTTTCCGGAACGATTACATAGTGATCAAGGTCGTAATTTTGAAAGTCGTGTCATACGGGAACTCTGTAAAATTGCTGGCGTTCAGAAGACTCGTACAACGCCATATCACCCCATGGGTAATGGTTCTGCTGAGCGTTTCAACCAGACTTTGCTAAAAATGTTAGCAACATTGGATGAACAGAAGAAGTCGGATTGGAAATCTTACGTTGCACCAATGGTTCAAGCTTATAATGCTACAAGAAGTGATTCAACCGGCTTTTCTCCACATTATTTAATGTTTGGATGGCACCCGCGTCTATCTGTCGATGCATTTCTTGGTATAGATGCTGCAAAAGAATCAACATCCAGTAAATGTGACTATGCCAGGAAATTGCGTCGCCGGATGGAATTTGCATACAAAGCTGCAGCAGAAGTCAGTAGCAAAAGTGCCCAGCGGAATAAGAGAAATTATGACAAAAAATTCAAGATCCAGGAATCGAAATTGGAAGTGGGTGACCGAGTATTGGTCAGGAAAGTCAGTTTCGATGGTAAGCACAAGCTTGCTGACAGATGGGAAGAGACAGTGTATTTGGTGTCTGGGATACCAAACAGTGACATTCCGGTGTACCGTATTGTGTCAGAAGTGGGCAAGGGGAAACCCCGAACCCTGCACCGGAATATGCTGTTACCTTTTAATGCTCTTCCATCTGAATTCCCAGTTATAGAGGAACACTGCAAAGTGAAAGGTAAGCAGCAAGTTTGTGCAAAAACTCGACAAGATTCTTCTGGATCAAGTTCAAGTGACTCCGAGAATTCACAGTATCTGCGGTACATAATTCCTCAGCGAAGACAACCAGCAGTCATTTTACCAGTTTCCCCATCACTTAGTGAAATAATTCCAGCTAAAGCAACCACTCAAGATCAGGGAGTTTTGGATTCCGATCTGAGGAAAACTGGTGATGTAAGTACTATGGATAATGAGAATACTGTTGGCTCATCTGAGGAAGTTACCAATGTTCAACCTAGAAGGCCAGAGAGGACACGTAAGCCACCTGAGCATTATGGTCAGTGGGTTTACACTCAAAATGCTTCCACAGAATCCACAGATGAAATTTTTGTATAAAATATATTTTTTTTAATTTCAGGTCTATTTTTAAAAAAAATACAAAGTAACTTTTATTTATAAACTTCTTTTTAACACAGGTGCTTTTGTAATAACTTGTGGGACAGGATCGAAGTGATTTTTCTATTGCTTTCATTGCAATAGATTTCGGGATACAGACAGATGACAAATCCACATACCCATTTTCAGCTAAAATCTAATAATTATTTATTTCTTCATGCAGGATAATGGTAAAAATTGTCAGGAGACAATTTCCTCGATCAGGGGGAATATGTAACTAGTTATGAGTTTTATTTTACCAGCTACAGAATACAGTTGACCATTTCTACTTTAGGTTTCACATGTCTGTTAATTGTTTATACATGTGCTTCTTGTTCCTATTTATAGAGTGACACATGACTTGCAGCCGCCCTAACTATTAGCTAGCTGATCACTGACTGTTCACTGCATGTGCATGATTCTTTAACCACAACTCACTTTTACCCACCAAAAATCTTCCCATTCATCTTTTTGATTTCAAACCGTTCGCTTCATATATATATTTAACAATCAACTGCTGTAACCTCCATTTACTTATCTGCGAAGATTTGTTAATATATTATTCTGCCACATATCTGGTTTTTGTTATGGTGTATTGAAGATGACTGCCTGGTATTCATTTGAATAAATCTTCATCGTATCCACCTCATTAACTGTTTTCATTATTTGAGAACACCGAGTTACATATACTTTCATTCTGGATTTACAAATGAAGTAACTTTTCACAGTAAATTAATTTCACTTAATCACTGGAGGCCCCTAAATTTCTATCCGACTTCAACTGTGAATCTGAAACCAATTTTTTAGCTCAAGCTTTCAAAATTATGTGTAGAAATAAATATATCGGACAGTACATGTATCAGCATGGAGCAAGTGTCAAGTTCCAGTTCAGCAATTCAGCAACGAAAACCGCAAGTGATAAACTGACAAATATTTTAGGCCTACAATGCTTCACCGCTGGTGTTCACAGGTCATGAATATTAATGAATAACGTGTTGAGTTTCATGTATTGATACTGAGAGTCCCAAATCTTGGCATACTCTCTTGAAAATGTCATTGGTGCAAGTAAAACGTACAAGTTTTTTCTTTATAATTCCATTCAAACATATACATAGTAATTACTGACAGTGGCCAGCAGATGCGTAGATATTGCATTTAAGTGAAGAATGTGGCCATTTTGGTATTTCAACATTTGTTTTATTTCTATCAGAGACCATGCAGGCGTCCCTGATCAGTCATCTATAAGCGTGCATCAAGATTGGTCTCTCAATTTTCACCCAATCATCACATCCCATGTCATAAATCAACGACGGCACTTCATCCCAAACAGACACATGTAACCCACGTGTTTCCTGGTTTGAGTTGTCCATCAGGCAATTGTTTTAATAGATTAATCCACTTAACAATCAGTCAGTTTTCTTCTTTCTTCTAAAAAAATATTGCGTTCTCCAGAAAAACATCGCTGTAGCATCACAATAACAGGTATTCTCAGGTCAGCACCCGGCACGATTGTTCCAGGTCGACAACTTTTTTCCAGGTCAGTTGGTAATTGGAAACCAGTATGGGTTGTTTTTTTTTGCCTATCCTGTAATTTTTTGAAATATTGAAGCAAATCAAAATCCTGACAATATGCACACCTCTGGTATGTACAAGCATGCTGTAAAATAAATGAAATTGCCAATGACACTGCAACTCAACTTGTCCAAATTATTTATATTTATTTATTTATTGGTGTTTAAGGTCACATATTTATGCACAATGACTAATCATGACCATGACAATTTTACGGGTGGAGGAAGCCGGAGTACCCGGAGAGAACCACCGAGCAACGGCAAGCAACTGTCAGCTCCCCAACATACTAACTCCACACAAGCAGGGTTAGCATTGGTTGAAGACAAGTGCACCATCGACGTGCCCCCACGCAGGCAATGGAGATGAAGTGTCTTGCCCAAGGACACAACGCGGCTGCCGCAGGTGGGATTCGAACCGAGGACCTCTCAGGTTGCAGCCTGCACCTCTACCTACTGAGCCACCGCGCACCCCAACTTGTCCAAATAGAAAGATCCAGTAATGCCAAGTCATTCACTCAACTTTCTACAGAAAAGACATCACACCAAAGCTACAAATGAATTTGAAAAGGATTAGGTGAGAGATGCAGTCTGCAGGGTGTACTAATGGAATTGTTGGACAATTTATATTCAAATCCAAGATGGCTGCTGTCAACTAGGTTTTTCAACAAAATTCAGAAAAATCTGATAGCTCCCATCCAGACATCACACCAAAGCTACATACGAAATTTGAAAAAGATTGAGTGAGAGATGCGGCCTTTCGGGTGTGTGAATAAAATTGTTGACAATTTATATGCCAAATCTAAGATGGCCACTGGCGGCCATGTTTTTCTAAAGAAATTCGGAAAAATTGATAGCTCCCATTTAGACATTACCGGGCCCCAAAGTTACATATGAAATTTGGGACTGATAATCAATGATTGAGTGAGAGGTGTGGCATGTATATGTAGGGTGTGCTAAAGGAATTGTTGCACAATTTATATCCAAATCCAAGATGGCCACTGGTGGCCATGTTTTTCAACGAAATTCGCTTCCATCTAGACATTGCCCTAAAGCCACGTATGAAATTTAGAACTGAATGGGTGAGAACTGCGGCATGTAGGTGTGCTAAAGGAATTGTGGACAGACAGACGTACAGACATACATACAGATGACAGATCGTAACCCATCCCAATAGCTCATACTTGACATTTACAAGTTGAGCTAAAAAGTTCGAGATTGAAAACCCATGTGTTGTGTGCATATTGTGCATTTGCACATAAGCACATCTTGGTATCACCAACATATTGTTTCTTAGACTGGTATTAAAAATATCTTTGTTTGCCTATTCCCAGGCTTGTCATTTTGAAAATTACATGAGGGCCATTATGGCTTGCCTCAAATCACACCGGGAGGGTCATTTTGGGTTCACCGAAAATGACTCCAGGAGGGTCATTTATGATTTGTGGGGGCCATTTTGTTTCAGCCTGATGGGTAGACAACTAATATCATTTTAAGGTACATAGTTTGTGTAATTATGATGTACATCATCACGTAATGCATAGATGCAGGCTTGAATATTTGGATGCAAGATACCAGGTTACCCATGACATTCACCAACAGTGAGTGTTATAGTTATCTTGCATTCAAATAACCAAGCCTGTATCTATACATTACATGATGACTGTAAAAGCCAGTGCACTGTGCTCACCGCCAGATGCCGATAACTTGGGACGAATCAATCAGATTTGGGGGATGAACTGTCCTGGTTATGATCTGTTTCGTCCCAGGTAAATCGTCAGGGGTCGAACTGGCTTGGGGATGATACATCCCGTAATTGCGTGTGACACGACGGTTGTTTCAGTCTGATGTACAATGTAATAACTAATTACAACTTTGGAATTGATAGACCTCCCGCTCATATTTGGAAAGTTACTGTCTCTGGGTGACTTCATTGATGACACACTTCAAACTTCACAAATTGCACTTTGTTACATGTACCGCCTTCAATCTGTGAAAATTCGTTTAACCCTTTACCCAACGAATCGCCCGCACCCGTCCGCGTTATATGCAAATTCAGCAGTTACAAAAATATTATTTTTCAAAACATTTCAACAAAACCATATGATGTGACCCCTCGCTGGAACGAGCTCATCGAGCTCGTTCCAACGAGGGGTCACATCATATGGTTTTCATGAAATTTTTTTTAAAATTTTTAAAAATGATATTTAAAATAATAAATTTTGATATCGTCTGCATTGGGTAAAGGGTTAAGGCGGCTGATTTTGAGGTGCCTTCGACTGAATTAATGGGCCACAGAGATCGGGTAAGTTTGAACTGAGGCAGGCGACTGCGGCCCAAGCGATCGTCCGCCTCAAAATGACAAGTCTGTGTTCCCTGCCCAGGTGTTAAAATTTGGGCAGGCACATTCTGTAGGTGGGGAAATATTTTTGTTTAATTACTATATCGCATTTAACAATTTACCAAACACAGTGTTTTTAAAATGAAAGTGTCAATGACACTGCAGCTTAACTTGTCTGTGTGTTGTGTTTGATGAAAAGGATAATGTTCAATGTTTATGAAAGGATTATGAAATAAGACGAATTGTGATAATTGTGAATATGTTCATTTCTGTTCCCTGTATGCTAAGTTTTCAATAAAAATAATATGAGGTGTAGACTGTACTAAAGAATTGAGGGGTGGGTTAATGTGGCCCTCACAGTCAATGTATGTAGTCCTAACAGTTAATGTATGTCAACGAAAGTTACCAAGTTACAGTGAAATTATTCCAAAACGAGTCATCCTATCAAGTTACAATGAAATCCCTTCATAAATACGACCTGTAGACTGTGCTAAAAGTTTCCAGGCTTCGGGTCCCTGTAGCCATCACAGTTGACCAATCACAACCAAAAGGGGATGTTATCATCTAGACATTATATGGAGTCAACCTACCAAGAGGAAGGAAGGAGGAAGATCCCACGAGTGACAGCTAACAGCAGCCGTCACTGGCCTCTGCCAAACAGAAGGCCCTGATTGCCAATGTTCCAGCCCTATCCTGCTAGTTGGCTCACCAGCAGGGGAAGGCGGAACAACAAACGATTCGCCTGAGGAACGAGGAATCACTGCCAAAACGACCGAGCGTCCCAACCGGCCAGGAGCAAACCTAGCCAGATGAGACAGGGCAGCCAGCAAACCTGTACAGCTTCGCTGAGAAGCCAGGGAAGGCTGGGAGCCCTGCTACATACACACCACCAGAGACAGCCTCGAGCTCCCGAGACTGTATACCATCCCCGGGAGAGATGGCAGAAGCACTATCATGCAAGATAGGAGCAGCATGAACAATTTCCTCAGCAACTGCAGATGATGCAAGTGGCAAATCGGAGAGAGCGACTGAGCTGACCTCGGAAAAACTCTCAATGAAAACAGTCGCCTCAAGGGTGACCACTGGAGCCAAAGGAAGGGAGACCGCAGTCCCCTCTTCAGGCGTCCCAGCACCGCCAACAGTTGCGGAGGAACTTGCTACCGAAAAAGGCTGCCCAACATCCTGCGTGACAGAGTCACCACGTGCACTCTCAGTGCTGAGAGGCACGGCTACCTTTGCCCTGAGAACGAGTGGTTCTAGCTCTAGTTAGAACCACCTTGTTAAAGGAAGCCCAGAACTTGGAAGACCAAACCCCACAAACACCACAGGAATGGGCCTGAGAAGAACTGTTGCAAGTGACACAAGTACTGTGAACATCATCGACATGTTTCACCTGCATACAAGGACAAGGGAGTGTTTTCGGCATTGTCCAAAAGGGTGACTGAATAATTTCTTGTGTGAAAAATCCCCCCAAATAATCCAAAGATTCAAGCTTCCCACCAGTGGAAAATCGATCAACGTGGGTCGCTTTTTCTTGCGCGGAAAAGGCAAGATAACACAAGCTAAAATGAGCATAAATATAAAGAAAAACACAATAATTTTGAGCTTGAGTAAAGGATACAATCCTAGAATGCACATATAACAATAATAGTAGCGATTTATTCTAGTTGTACTCAAAGAACAAGCTGAGCAGCACAAGTCACAAAAATTCCAACCATGCACGATGGCAGAAAAAAAGCAATTGACGTCTCGCATGAGCTCGGAAAATGCAAGAGGTATTCAGAGAGACTACATGTAATGTCGAGCGCCGGTCTCGCTCGACCCCTTTTCGATTTTTTTTTTTTTCGTGCTTTTGCACTCTTCCACTTTTCCAACTCGTTTTGAAAAGTTATTAGCTTCAGTTAGTTCCGAAGCGGGGCTTGCACTTATGTTACAGCCAATTGTAAACAATTTTGAGTAGGTTGAGAAGAAATTTGATTACTTTGAAATTCCCACCTCCAATATTCCATACATTCAAATTAAATATGCACAAAATATACATCAAAATGAAGGTTGGGGGGTATAGAACACAAAAAATATATGTAATCAATTCACTGAGTTGACAGCAGGCACCAGTGACTCCCGGAAGTCTGCTACGGTACCATATTCGTACCAGAACTGATAATAAAATAATATTTCAGATAAACAGCTCATGGCCAAATGTGCCTCACATATCCAAGAACCAGTCCTGGAATTGAGACAGGTGCGAGTGCAATTGCTCCTGTCAGTAACCGTGTTTTCTATTTTACAGGAAGGAGTTAAAAAATGCACTTGTTGAAAAATATTGTGGAGCACTAATATACTGTGAGGGCATATAAATGTGTGTTCTTTTGAGAAAGCAGCACCCTGCAGCCAGTGGCAAGTTATTGTCATAATTCAGCAATTTCTTATACATTTAGCCCCTTAATAATAATAATAATAATATACACATTTATAAAGAGCCAAAATTATAGTTCAGAAGATATAGAACCATATTCTAAGGCACTGTACATGTACATGTTACTGAGCTAGTGCAAATATACAAACAGAATATATACAGTATCTTACAGTCCAGAACATCACCTATACATGTATGTAGGCTTTTTGAAACAGGTATGTTTTGAGATCTTTCTTGAAAAGGTTGACATTTGGCAGTCTTTTTAGGTGCTCAGGCTGTATTGACACACATTCTTGGTATTAAGGAGTTCTTCTAAGTAGGCTCGTGACATGTTGTTTTGTGTCTTAAAAACTAATAACTAGATGGTGTCACTTGTGTGCAAAGTAAACTATAGTGTATCCCCGCATTTGCATCCTTGACTTTGTATGAATGCTTGATACAAAGATGAAATGTATTATATGACACACTAAAATCATTTTGAGTGGCACAGGTGACACAGCTTCGTGCGCACATACAGACTCCACTGCAACATTTCAGCATGCTTTAAGTGTTTCGAATTACATACATGTACCCTGGGAGCCTTTTGCCGGAAACGGTCTAAGAAAACATGAAAGTGGCAATGGTGGCACAGCCACGTGGCACCCCAAAAATCTGTAACCTTCATGAACATCTACAGACCCTACTGTAACATTTGAGCATAGTTTTAGCGTTTCAAATTACATACTCTAGGAGTTTTTTGCCGGAAACGGTCTAAGAAAACACGAAAGCAAAATGGTGGCACCGCCACGTGGCACCTTAAAAATCTGAAACCTTTGTACGCATCTACAGACCCTACTGCAACATTTGAGCATGTGTTTAGCATTTCGAATAACATACCCTAGGAGCCTTTCGCCGGAAACGGTCTAAGAAAACACAAAAATGGCAACGGTGACACAGCCACGTAGCACCCAAAAATTCTGAAACCTTCCTGCGCATTTACAGACTCTACTGCAACATCTCAGCATGGTTTTAGCATTTTGAATTACATACTCCAGGAGCCTTTCGCCGGAAACGGTCTAAGAAAACACGAAAGTGGCAATGGTGGCACAGCCACGTGGCACCTGAAAAATCCGAAATCTTCGTGCACATCTACAGACCCTACTGCAACATTTGAGCATGGTTTTAGCATTTTGAAATACATACCCTAGGAGCCTTTTGCCGGAAAGGGTCTAAGAAAACACGAAAGTGGCAATGGTGGCACAGCCACGTGGCACCCGAAATCCGAAACCTTCCTGTGCATCTACAGACCCCATTGCAACATTTAAGCATGGTTTTAGCGTTTCGAATTACATACCCTAGGAGCCTTTTGCCGGAAACGTCTAAAAAAATGTGAAAGTGGCAACTGCACAGCCACTTGGCAGCTGAAAAATCTGAAACCTTCGTGCGCATCTACAGACCCCACTGCAACATTTGAGCATGGTTTTAGCATTTCGAATTACATACCCTAGGAGCCTTTCACCGGAAACGGTCTAAGAAAACACGAAAGTGGCAACGATGGCACAGCCACGTGGCAGCTGAAAAATCTGAAACCTTCGTGCACATCTACAGACCCCACTGCAACAGTTGAGCATGGTTTTAGCGTTTCGAATTACATACACTAGGAGTCTTTCGCTGGAAACGGTCTAAGAAAACTCAAAAGTGGCAACAGTAGCATAGCCACGTGGCACCCAAAATATCTGAAACCTTCATGTGTATCTACAGACCCTACTGCAACATCTGAGCATGCTTTTAGCATTTCGAATTGCATACTCTAGGAGCCTTTCATTGGAAACAGTCTAAGAAAACATGAAAGTGGCAACGGTGGCACAGCCACGTAGCACCCAAAAATCTGAAACCTTCGTGCGCATCTACAGACCCTACTGCAACATTTGAGCATGGTTTTAGGATTTCGAATTACATACCCTAGGAGCCTTTACCTGGAAACGGTCTAAGAAAACACAAAAGTGGCAACAGTGGTACAGCCACATGGCACCCAAAAAATCCGAAACCTTCGTGCGCATCTACAGACCCTACTGCAACATCTGAGCATGCTTTTAGCATTTTGAATTACATACTCTAGGAGCCTTTCGTCAGAAACAGTCTAAGAAAACATGAAAGTGGCAACAGAGGCACAGCCACGTGGCACCTGAAAAATCTGAAACCTTCGTGCTCATCTACAGACCCTACTGCAACATTTGAGCATGGTTTTAGCATTTCGAATTACATACCCTAGGAGCCTTTTGCCGGAAACGGTCTAAGAAAACACGAAAGTGGCAATGGTGGCACAGCCACGTAGCACCCAAAAATCCAAAACCTCTGTGCGCATCTACAGACCCTACTGCAACATTTGAGCATGGTTTTAGGATTTCGAATTACATACCCTAGGAACCTTTCGCCGGAAACGGTCTAAGAAAATGCGAAAGTGGCAATGCCACAGCCAGTTGGCAGCTGAAAAATCCGAAATCTTCGTGCACATCTACAGACCCCACTGAAACATTTGAGCATGGTTTTAGCATTTCGAATTACATATCCTAGGAGCCTTTCACCGGAAAGGGTCTCAGAAAACACAAAAGTGGCAACGGTGGCACAGCCACGTGGCAGCTGAAAAATCCGAAACCTTCATGCGCTTCTACAGACCCCACTGCAACATTTGAGCATGGTTTTAGCGTTTCGAATTACATACCCTAGGAGCCTTTCGTTGGAAACGGTCTAAGAAAACATGAAAGTGGCAACAGTGATACAGCTACATGGCACCCAAAAAATCCGAAACCTTCGTCCGCATCTACAGACCCTACTGCAACATCTGAGCATGCTTTTAGCATTTTGAATTACATACTCTAGGAGCCTTCGTCAGAAACGGTCTAAGAAAACATGAAAGTGGCAACGGAGGCACAGCCACGTGGCACCTGAAAAATCTTAAACCTTCGTGCGCATCTACAGACCCTACTGCAACATTTGAGCATGGTTTTAGCGTTTCGAATTACATACACTAGGAGCCTTTCGCCGGAAACGGTCTAAGAAAACACGAAAGTGGCAACGGTGGCACAGCCACATGGCACCTGAAAAATCTGAAACCTTCATGCACATCTACAGATCATTTAGCAACACCCTATTGCAGTTATAGAACTCTGAATTACATAGGTTGGGATTATTCGAAAGAAAAGTGAAAAAAATTAACGCATTTTTCAAGTGGCTCCACAGAAGCCACCTGGTGGTGCAAAACTTTAAAAGTGGTATTTTTGGATTGCACAGACCCTATTGAACAGCCGTAGAAAGTTACAGCATTTCGAATTACAAAACCAGACGTATGGACAAACGGAAGTACGGAGGTACGGACGGAGACCAGACAATATCCACGCATTTTTTAAAATGCGGGGATAACAAAGTTTTGAAAATTATTCTGTACTTGACTGGCAGCCAGTGCATATCCCTCAGAACAGGAGTGATGTGTTGAGATTGTGATACCCTACATACCACTCGGCCTGATGCATTTAGTACCATCTGCAGGCGAGAGTACTGATATTGTGGAAGGTTGAACAGTAAGGCATTACAATAATCCAAATGTGAAGTTACAAAGGCATGAACTTGGGTTTTCGTTGAGTCTTTGGTGAGGAACTGTCTTATCTGTTTAACTTTGTAGAGACCTCTGAAAGCCTTATTGCACATATTTGTAACATGTCTGTCCATAGACATGGCAAAGTCAAAGAAGGCACCAAGATTACATACACTGTTACTTGCATTGATGGGGGAATCTCCTACCTTCACTGAATTGATGTCAACTTTTTGGTGAGTTTTTGTCGTGAACCAATTATTAGGAATTCAGTCTTATCATCATTTATCATTAATTTGTTTGAAACCATCCATGGGTGAATGTCCAAAATACACCATTCAATAGTTTCTAGAGCTTTAGATTGATCCTTGATTGATGGTCGAAAAGAGAAATAGACCTGTGTGTCATCAGCATAACTATCGACGCCAGGCAGGTGAGATTCAATGATGGTGAACATTTTTGAAATATAGAATAGAAACAGAACAGGACTAAGGCAACTGCCCCTTGGACCCGATCGACCACTTTTCTGGCCAGGAACATGATATGTCATAACGTAATCAAATAGGAAGGCTGTTCATTAAATGTGTGGGGTAGAGCAATCAATATTTTCAATGTGCAGCCCCGAGGCTGCACGTTTGAAAATACTGATTGGTCTACCCACATGATGAATATGGACTCTTCCAATTGCTGCCATTGAACTGGCATGGAAAATACCACTCGAGTTCAAAGGGTTAAGATTTCTAGTGTTTGGTGACAGTATTCCCTCGAAAATTCATATACTAACATTTTATGGGTGCAATTTACTCCTGTCTCTGAATTCATGGGAGCTTAAAACTGTAGCCGTCAATTTTGTTCATTTGCAGCACTGAAGAACAAAGCAAGGCATTCCAAACGCTTTAGAATGCAGCAATAGGACTGCATTTGGAAAAAAGACAACACTGTTTGTAGGCTTGGGACAACATTCTGGTTCTCCGATACGCACCGACACAGCAACCCACGATAGGGGTACCGGGGCGGACGTCCAAATTTTGTCGTATCGCGATACCACTTGTGAATAGGCCGGTCACAAATCTTGAAATTGAACTCTTTCACTCTCAATGCATTCAACACATCACATTTTAGGCTTGAGTGACCAACTCAAATACCCCACAATTCATAATATAACACCAGGGTACACCGGAATACCGATTACTAAATCAGGGTACTTTTTGTTTGGGCTTGCATCGCTGTTTGCGAAGCATGATCTCTTAGCTAAGATCTAATCACCAAAATAAAATGTTGCTCGCATGATGCGATTTTATGCACTCATCCAATATTCCAATTCAAAAATGGTAAAACGACAGATAAACAGTGTAACAATACACCAATTTATCATGAACGTCATGCGAAATGATAAATTTTTAGCCACCATTTTATGAGTGTTTTCAAAGCAGTTGACAAAACATCACTCATGTTTTCTACGCTGTCGATGCCTATTAATTAGCCCCCTTGATGTGGACCAGTTATTCTTTGTAATCATCTTCCACGACTTTTTTCGTTCGGGTGAATCGATTTGAAAATTTTGGTTCGAATCCCACCTGCGGCAACCGCATTGTGTCCTTGGGCAAGGCACTTCGCCCCCATTGCCCACGTGGGGGCACGGTGACACTGTGTACTAAGGCGTACTGCACGTCGATAGTGCACCTATCTTCAACCAATGCTAACCCTGCTTGTGTGGAGTTAGTATGTTGGGGAGCTGACAGTTGCTCGCCGTTGCTCGGTGGTTCTCTCCGGGTACTCCGGCTTCCTCCACCCGTAAAACTGTCGTGGTCATGATTAGCCATTGTGCAGAAATATGTGACCTTAAACACCAATAAATAAATATATAAATAAATAATTTGAAAATTGCAAAGTGGAAGTCGAACCATGAACTGCAACAGCATATCTCAAATTCAATCACCGATATATTATCATTGGCAACCTACAGGATCAGGGAACTCCAACTTTTCTTTATGTATATGGTAAGGTTAGTTGTCATCATCATCAGAAGACTACTTACCTATTTTTGTCGTAGTTACAAGCACCTGTGACTAACATCGTCTTTATTCTAAAACTGAAAAGTAGAAGGATGTGCCAAGATCAGAGGGACCACTTGGTAGCTCACATTTGTAAAGTTAGGGATGGGATTATGCCAGAGTATGAGCTCAGACATGTGTGGCCAGTCAGTGCAGCAGTATGTGACAGAATATGGGAAATTGGGGGGGAGGGGGGGGGGGGGGGGGGGGGTTGAAGTTGATCACTCTCCTCCTCAACTATGAATTGCTGGTTCCACCATTGTCCCTGGTTAGTTGTCATCATCATCAGAAGACTACTTACCTATTTTTGTCGTAGTTACAAGCACCTGTGACTAACATCGTCTTTATTCTAAAACTGAAAAGTAGAAGGATGTGCCAAGATCAGAGGGACCACTTGGTAGCTCACATTTGTAAAGTTAGGGATGGGATTATGCCAGAGTATGAGCTCAGACATGTGTGGCCAGTCAGTGCAGCAGTATGTGACAGAATATGGGAAATTGGGGGGGGGGGGGGGGAGGGGGGGGGAGGGGGGGGGGGGTTGAAGTTGATCACTCTCCTCCTCAACTATGAATTGCTGGTTCCACCATTGTCCCTGTGAACTTAACTGTAATTTCAATACCAGGATGAATATCAAGATACGTATCTACATGATACATATCGTGACTTGTGTACCTAGATACGTATTGTACTGTGAATTTGGTGTATCGTCCCAACCCTACTCTCGGGACCCGAATAAAAGTGCAGACCCAAATAATAGTGCAGAGGGGAAATTTCACCGAAAATTAATAAAAGTGCAGGCCCGAATAATAGTACGGGGGAAACGTTCGCCGAAAATTATTAAAAGTGCAGATTTAAATAATAGTGCATGGGGGAATTTCAGATAAAAAAGTCCATAAGTATTATATACTGCTCACGAGCAGTAAATCATTTATTCTCAGTTCATCAACTTCATGTAGCACCATTCTCTTTCTACAAGTACTGAACCAGATTATCTATTACCACTACTACTAGTAGTACCGGTTGACCTTGTATCGGTTGATATTCAACTGAAAGGGTGTTCAGGTAACGTATACCATTTTTTAACTTGCACCAAAATTCACAGGGACAAGTTTATAGCATATACTAGTAATGACGAACGCGGCCACCCACAAAAAAAAATGAATTCTACAAAAAAACTATTTTACTAAAAAATAAATAAACGTGCAGACCCAAATAAGCATCGTGCAGGGGGGAATTTTCCGACTGAAACAATAAACATGCATGCATGTTTATTTGGATCCAAAGAGTAACTGTCTGCATTTTTTATTGAAGATGGATTCCATGTTTGATGGACATGCACAAATCATTCGATACCACAAATTTTCATTGAAAAACAAAATCGCAATTCAAAGAAATTTCAACAGGAATCATGCCATGATACCTTGCATTGAATGTGGCAAAAGTGCAGTCTCTATATAACAATAGTACGCCGTATTAATGCGATCTTTCTCATTATTTGATTTTAGATGGTGTTGTTTCTCAATGCTTTTTCCGTCCAGTGACCTTGGATCAGAAATAAAAAATATTGTACAATGTACAATGTAAACAAAGCAGATAGTTTGGGAATTTACCCCCATGCAGCAGCTCTGTCGCTGTGTTTTGAACAATTTTGATGCCCTAGCTTTGTTCTTGGATATCTGAAGCACATTTTATCAGAAGTTGTTTGCCAGGGCTTGCATTTTAGAATTGCGATCAGGTTGATCGATAGGCCTGGTGAAGTGTTCGACCAGGCTGATTTTTGTTCACGGGGGCTGATTTATTTTTTTACACTTGCATGTGCATATTATATTGATATTTCATATATATTGTGTTATTTGATGATTTGTTATGAATAAATATTAATAATTCCTACCTAATTGTCTTTTATTAATTTGCTATGGGCTATTATTAGTATTAACCAGGCAATATCAAGTTAATACCACGCTGATTCATGTCTTGTCTCTTGGCACATATTCGTGATTTTGCCCCCTCCCATCTCAGCATGTTGAAAACAAGATGCCCTATCCAAGTTCAAGCCTACTCCCTCATTTTCGAAAACTTTAAAAGTTGGCGATGCGCAGGTGAATTTGAAGTGAAATTGGGTGAGTAGCGATGTGTTGTCATTACCGGGATTTTCTTTTTCATCTAATGTTTAAGAAATTGATTGTTGCGTGTCCTGATATGTCAAAAGGAGGTAAGAGTTGTTTTCATTTTCAACAAACTTGACATCATGCGCTCTCACTTGTCCATTATTCCCTAAAAACGACCCTTAATATAAATCACTCATGAATAGTTAATGCATGAACCAGTACGTGTTCAGTGTATATTTTTCCAAATGAATTGTAATTCCTTTGTTTTGTGATGGGTTATTTCCGAAGACAGCTTGGAGGGTGGGGAGGGGGAATCCACATAAGATGCAGAAATTAAAAATTCTCGTGTAAACATTTCAGAATAAATGCTCAATCAATCAGAGGTTATATTTATTCTCTTTATTATAACAGATGCACATGGTTGTGTTGACAACACAATCACACAGAGGATAATTTTTTTTAAAGACTGCAGATTCTATTCGTGTGGCTTTTCCCACCATATATATATTGTGTGCCAGACAATCAAACAGTCATCGCAATGCATTCAGCAGCAATGTGGTAATAAATAAAGGATTCGAACTTGTTACACCATTTAAGATTTATAAGGTCAGTATCACCCCATTTGTGCATTTATTTTCGCCATACCCACCCCCTCACATTTTCTATGCTCGTCTGTGATCGTCATTTAGTTCATCCCCGGCAGAAGTACATGAATAAACCCAGATCACCCAATCGATTAGTCCTACTGGCAGAAGTTATTTTGTTTTACGAAATCACTCATCACTTTATATGCTGAGATTGGGAAAAAACAATAGATTGATGATGGGACCGATTGAGTCAGATTATGTTTGCGGCCGATTACCAGGCCAGGGTCGATCGGCCTGGTCAAAATGCAAGCCCTGGTTTGCCTTAAATATTTTGTCAGTTCTTCTGGAACTTATACGGTAGCAGATTTCCAGGAGCCATTGGTACCTGTTGTCAACTCTATGAGTTTATTGCATATAATTGTCGTGTTCTCCACATCATCACCTTTATTTTGATGTATAATTTGTGTATATTTAATTTTAATTTATGGCATATCAGAGGTGGAAATTTCAAAGTAAACAAATTTCTATTACTTATAATTATTATAGCACCATATTTACGGTCCTCCTAAACCGTGGAATGACACGAAATGACACTGGATTGACATTAAAAAATAAAAATTTTCTGTAAAAAATGTGTTTTAATACATACCAGGGCAGAGATCTTAATCGTAAGTGACCATTTTTTATATTTTTTGTTCCAAACAGACTGAAAAGTGGGCAAGTATAGATACTCAGCAAGAGTGTTCAAATAATGCAGTCAGAACTTGACTGGCCGTAATTGCATTGAGGCGGCTAATTGCTAATCCCATTGTTTGATGTTCTAAAAAGGGAAAGTAAATGTTTTATAGTGCACAAATCCATATTCACTGATTATGATTCATGAAGTTTGATTTCACCATTGACTGTCCAACATTGCATCAAAATAAAAAAAAATAAAAACTTTACTGTGATACAGTGCTCATAAAATGTATAAAATTATTCCATTCACCCAGTTTGGAGACAGGCCACCACAAGCTGAGAAATCAAAAAGTTAAAAAATTTATAGTAATTTATATATTTTTTATACTTACCAATGACCCAGACTTAGCTGGTGCTAAACTCCTTAATTCGGGGCCAAACAAAATTTTGCCCCCCCCCCCCCCCCAATCTCCAAAATTTGCATCAAAAAACGAAAAATACATGTCCTATATGGTCCTCCATACATTCACTCCTCTGCACATGCACAGTGTCAAGGAGGTCCCGAAATTGGCGCCAATTATCATTCTTACAACCAGTGCCTGGTAAGCATTATGTACTCAGCGGGGAGGTATGAATTCCCAACTCCTGGGAGGGCCATCCCCGTCTGGGTCATTGTTAAGTATAAAAAATATGTAAATTACTATAAATTTTTTAACATTTTTATACTGTACCAATGACCCAGACTTAGCTGAATAGTAAATAGGCTGGAGGGCCTAGGACATAAAGGAAAATCCAATAAGCTCAATTATGTATAATAGAATATCCTCTCCAGGAGAAAAGAAGAGATAGGCTTTACATGTATCTTTCCTATTTATAATAAAGAAGAAAGACACAATACCGATCAGTAATTGAGCATAATAATCAATGATCTCTATTAACATCCAGTATAACCCTTTATACTAATATTTTTAAAGGTAAGCCAATAAATAAAGGAAGTCTAGAGAAATGAGACTCTTTATATTTATTAAAAGTGTCCGAGGATTGTATATTAACGCTCGTTTGACACATGACATATACAAATGCTTCACACCGAGCTACACTTTAAAAATATTACATGGATGATTAAACATTAGCTTTACACTTTAAAACCATCCCGGTACGGACTCAGAATTACTGACTCTGGGGGGTATTCCCTTGCTTTTCACTATAAAGCAGGTGACCTAAGTGAACACCCGCCCCCCTTCCCCTTGCCCTGGATCAAATACCCCAGAGTGAAGAGGGCAGCAGGACAGAGTCACTGCCAGAACAGAAAGCCTACATAACTATAGTTGCAATTGTTTAGTGGACGATATTCTGAGCAACTGATAATGGACCTAAACAATGGAGGTCTCCAGAAATGGACTCAATATTTCTGAGATAAAAATTAGTGAATGTGGAAGGTTGAGACCAATATGCAGCCTTCATTAGATCAGTAATAGCAATACAATTAGCATAGGCCCAAGAAGTAGAAAGAGCTCTTACTTCATAAGCTGAGATCTTGAGTGCCGACTGCTGAGAAGAAGATAATTTTTCATAAGCAGTACGAATAGTTAATTGAATCCATCTAGCAATAGAATGAACCATAATATCCTTTCTATTAGGCATCAAAGACAAAAAGAAACGCTTACGTCCCTTTCTGATGAACTCAGATCTACGTTTGTAAATACATATTGCTCTAACAGGGCACAGTAGAGGCCTACGCCCATCAGATGATGGAAGGGCCTTAATAATAATATGTTCAGGATACTTATTAGGAGCCTGATTCTTAGCCAAAAATCCAACATTGGTGGTGAAGGTAATAGTATTACCGACACTACGGTAGTGAGAATCCTCCACAGATAGTGCATGAAGCTCACTAACTCTTCTAGCAGAAGAGAAAGCTAAGAGAAAAGCTGTCTTATATGTTAAGAATTTGAAGTCAACTGTGTCAAGAGGCTCAAAAGGCACTTCTTTTAGCTTAAGAAGAACCCAGGCCAAATTCCACTTCGGAATTAATCTAAGGGTTCAAGGTCTATTTATCGAAAAATTTCTAACTAACTTAGATAAAGAGACATTAGTTCCAATCATCATGCTATCATGATGTGCATAGGTATCAGATAGCATAGACCTATAACCCTTAATGATGATAGGCTGCAGATTAATCTCATCAAACAAGTATACCAGAAAGTTTGCTATGTCTGGAATGGAAGGATCATAAATATCTACGGAATGATCCTCACACCACTGACAAAAGACCCTCCACTTAGCAGCATAGTTTAGCGAAGAGGAGGTCCTCCTACAGTTAGAAATCGCGTCCACTGCTCGTCCTGTAAAATGTTTTCCGTGCAAGAAGGACCGCACAACAGAAATACGTGAAGGTTTAGACCTTGCGGATTGTGATGGAGGATGCGCAATTTCCCTTGCAAAAGAAGATCTTCCCGTTGAGGAAGATTCCTCGGCATGTCCCACAACAGACACCTGAGTACATTTATCCACGGTCTCTGTGGAAACAGAGATGCTACCAACAGAATCTTGCATTGAGATTGTTTTATCTTGAGCAATATTTGCTGAATCAACGGCACTGGAGGATACGCATATCCTATCATTCCGTCCCAAGAGATCGAGAGAGCGTCTACTGCAAACGCTCGAGGATCCGGACAAGGTGACACATACGTCTGCAACTGATTGTTGAGATGTGTCGCAAATAAATCTATCATTGGCCGTTCCCATTGGTAGCAAATCTGATTGAATACTTGCTTGTTGAGAGTCCATTCTGATGGCAACAGGTGACCCCTCCGTGAAAGGGAGTCTGCTAAGACGTTCAGACGACCCAGAATATGACGGGCGGAGAGAAGAATCTGATGTTCTAGTACAAACAGAAGAATTCTTTCCGTTAGATTGAGCAATGGAATGGAATGAGTGCCACCCTGGTTCTGAATTTACGCAACTACTGTCGTATTGTCGGACATAATTTGCACGTGTGCATTCTGAATAACGTCTATCCAATGACGTAGGGCAAGCCAAATCGACATCATCTCTTTGATGTTGATGTGCTTGCTTAGAAACTGCGGATCCCAAAGACCCTGGCACTTCAAATCTGATGGGCTCAGTGTCGCGCCCCAGTCTGTTTGACTGGCATCCGTCATAATCGAAAAACTCGGATCTGGCAACTGCAGTGGAACTCCCTGAGTTATGTATGTCTGCCCAAGTCTGAATCTCTTGTTTCACTTGGCTTGACAAGAGGATGTCCGTCTCGAGCGAATGAATCTTCACTCTCCAATTCTGAGTCAGATAGACCTGGAGAGGATGAGTGCGTAGCCGCCCCACCGAAATGAGATCTGCGGCAGCTCCGCACAGACCTATTAGTCTCATGAATTCCCTCGCTGACACTTTGAGTGAAGACAATAGCGAGCGTAACAACTGACTAATTTCGCTCTGGTTAACGGCAGACGAACGAGATTGCTGTGTGTCTCGAAGCTCATTCCCAGATGGGTGAATGACTTAAACGGCACCAGATCCGACTTCTCTTCATTTACTATGAAACGGAGATGTCGGAGCAATAGAAGCAGATTGTGCATGTCGTTCTGAAGCGTTAACTCGTTGCCGTATCCCTGAAGAACATCGTCCAGGTAAGCCGACATTACCGCAGACGAATGAGCTCGGAAATGAGTCATTACCGAGTTCATTAATCGAGTGAATGCCCAGGGCACTAGATTCAGACCAAAGCACATCGCTCGGGACTGATAAACAACCCCTAGGACAGCGAAGCGAAGATACTTTCTGAACGCCGGATGTACCATGACGTGAAAGTACGCATCCTTGAGGTCTATACTCGCAGCATAGTCGTTCACTGGAATGCTCGCTCTGACCGATCGAATGGTCTCCATATAAAACTTTGGAGCCACGATCAGCTTGTTTATCCAGCTTAAGTCAATCACTGGACGGAACGAGCCATCTGGCTTCGGAACCAGAAAAAGATGGCTGTAGAAACCTGGAGATTCCTGGTTTTCTACGACCTCTATCGCGTTCTTCGTTAAAAGAGACTGGACTTCTGATAGAAGTGCCGTTCTTTTCTGACAATTTGACGGAAGCTGAGTCCATCTTGGACTTTGAGTTAATGGAGGTTTGGCTTTGAAGGACAGTTTTAGTCCTTCTGAAATAACCCCTCAAACCCAAGGATCCTCCGTAATTGATTCCCAATTGCTTGAGAAACTCGGCAGTCTTCCGCCCACCGGAACGCGACAGAGGTCTAGACCATCACCTCCTGGATCCGTGAGGCTTGCGGTAGGAGAAACCACATCCTCCACGACCCGCACCTCGCAGTTATTTCGGCCAGCGTAACGGCCCCTAGTCGAGTCGCTACTCTGCCGGTCTGAGTAAGACCTAGAGGACGCATAGGAACCTCAAAAGGAACTTCCCCTGGACAAACTCGTCCTGGAAGTGCCTGGTTCCGATTTCTTGGAAGCAGACTTAAACAGCAGAGAGTCCGAAGCTTTCTTTGTTAATTTATCATATATATCAGAAAGCTTGCCACTGAAGAGAAACTCTCCAGAGACCGGAGCGACTCTAAGAGAGTTTTTCATCTTACTGTCCACGCGTGTGGAAGTAGCCAGGGCCGCGTAACGTCTAGCTAACTCCAGATTTGCCACTGAAAGGGCGGAGTTATAAGTGGAAAAAGCTATGGCCCTGGAGAGAACTCTTGAAGATGTTTGTACGTCTTGAAATTCTGGTCCTTCAAAGCATAATGACAACGCTCTAGTAAGGTGATCTGCGTAGGAAAGAGCGTCTAAACTAGCTCTGTTAGACGATATCGTCGTTTCCATCGTAGACAATGGAAGTGACATAGACGACAGTATGGATATAGCAAGGTCTTCAGCCTGGTCGTTTAATCCTTTACCTAACATGAAAAACATACGACACTTGCAAAAAAAATCTTGAATAACTAATTTTTTTCATTTTTTGTCTCAAAAACATAGGTTATGACCCCTCATTGGAACGAGCTCGATGAAAAAATAAAGAAAATTAATTGGCGATTTTTGAGAATCGCGCTGGCCGGTTTTGGCCGTTACGTTGGGTAAAGGGTTAAATGCTGAGGAACTCTCTGGATGCCCTGACCTGCCGTATCAAACTTGTTCCTTTGATTAATAAACGGCAGCTATAGAGCAGATGCTGGTAGGAAGGCTGACCTGCCCGTCTTGTTGGCAAGTTTATCAATAGCGTCATTCAATAATTCAAAAATCTGAGAGGCATTCTTGGATTGTGACAGAAATTCCGGGACAATGTCCATAAACCGATTAAAAAAATTGGTGCCCAGTGGCGCTATCAGCCTCCTATCCGGCTGCACAGCATTTTGGTCCGGCAGAACAACATCTGGAAGGTAATGCCGGATGAATTCTACGGCTATTTTATGTTGTTCCGAAAGGGAAATATCTAATTTATCGGAATCCCTTGCGCCATCCTGCCGGACCTCATGTAAATCATGTAAATCTCGGTCGTCCGCACCCGATCCAGCGGCGGAACCTACCGACCCAGCATCTTCTGACATTTCATGTTCCGACAGAGGCTCTGCCGGTTGCTGGGATCCTGCAATTAACTTTGCTATCTGTGATAGCACATCCGTTACGGAGGCCTGGGGAGCAGCGGTCTTACTGGATTTAGCCGCCGGAAGCTCCCTGGACGTTGCATCCTGCATACATCTTTTATGCGAACGTCCAGATGAAGAAGGCCTTGTATCCCTGGCTACCGGATGGCGTGACCTGGTCGCCGTGGAATCCCTGGTCGGCAAAGCTGACTGTAATTCACTGGTCACGTAGTCAAGGTGCAGTCGAGTGTGCTGCAGAGAGGATACGGAAGCTTTATAGGTAGCCTCACCGGACTGCCTATATACCGGAGCCTCCGAGCGGCGGACGTATGCTCCGACTGCGTAACACTACGGACTACAACATCTGGTCCCAGATGCTGCTGTATGAGAGGGACCTCTCTCGCTTGCAGCCCGTGCCGAGCTGCACAAGCTAAACACCGGATTGTCAGGCTTCCTCCGATCCATCCTCCTTTCCGTCGTCACTGGGTGTGCACGTGGATGTTTTATAGTGCTCGCAACACCCGACTCTCTCTGCTGGACCGCAACGGATGAACCCGGGTGCTGCCCCATTCGGTGAATGGACGCAACCCCGGTCGAGCTAGCAGACGTCAACCCCTTCAGGTTCCTTTCAGGTAATTGACGAATCTCCATGAGCACTTTTGCCGCTAGCTCTTCGCTTGTATGTGACGACGGAGGCACACTTCTGGAAGACATCACGGAAATATCACCCTGTTCTTGTTCCTCTGAAAAAGAGAGTGAAATACTAGAGTGACTCTGAGGAGAAAGAGCCGGCATGGACCTTTCTCCAGGAACAACATACCATGACACACGTTTCCAACGTTTGTCATCCCATTTGAAACACACAGAACAAAGATCAGTGCGAGTACAGAGAGAACAATTAATACAGAGATCATCAGAATCATAGGAAGATTTCCTCCTATTACAATTTGAACAATAATCATTCATTGTGAAATGTAAACAATCATAGTACTCGCACTAATCCTTGAAAATAAAGAGACATAATACAACAATCCATTATTATCATTAATAAATAATGATTTGAAAAGAAAAAAATTTTTCAGAAGAGCCCAAGTTTCCAAAGGGAACCCTAAGCCCAATGGATCCCCAAAAAGCCCAAGTGTGGACAAAAATTTAAATTCATTTTGAAAAAATTAATGAGACACTTACAGACAATAATAATGTATCTTACTATAAATAAGAGATGCAGAAGACAAATAATCACTATCAGCAGTAACTGTTGTCAACCTAAGCAAAAGTGTCAACAAACCAGAAACATGACTCCAGGCACTGAAACAAACATGGCCCGAAATCAGTCACCAATTAAAACACTATCTGATGCAAAACAGAGGCTTCCAGAGAAGAAACTGTAGAACATCAGATGGTAGATGCAGACCAAAACACCTAAACACCCCTAGGGTGAGGACGTAAACATGGGGAAAAAACAAATAAATCGATTACCAAGCCAAAACTCCCAAGAAATTTTAGTAATAAACATTACAAAAAATAAGCCAAAACATGGGACAATAGCTAGGGGGGAATAAGGAAGGTAGAGACACTGATCAAACAATGGTACTTCATAGCACAAATGACAACATCAGGGCTATGCCTTGAAAAAAGGCAACTAGAAATAATTTCATAAAATAATTATGAGTTACAGCCCTGAACATTTTCTTGCACTAAATTTTTTCCTTTCCTCCTTATGTATCCTCTTTATTTCCACCATTTCTCTCATGAAAATGTGTCTGGCATCAATAAAACTGAGATTTGGAAGCACAAATAACAGAGAAGTGTGTCTGTTTTGAGGGCCAAACAAAGAATGATAATTGGCGCCAATTTCGGGACCTCCTTGACACTGCGCATGCGCAGAGGAGTAAATGTATGGAGGACCATATAGGACATGTATTTTTCGGTTTTTGATTGATGCAAATTTTGGGGATTGGGGGGGGGGGGGGCAAAATTTGTGTTTGGCCCTGAATTAAGGAGTTTAGGACCAGCTAAGTCTGGGTCATTGGTACAGTACAAAAATATAATATGTTACAGGAGAAGTAGGTTACCACTAAACCATCGCGAAGGGGAGTTTGCCGTCCAACAATTATTTCTAAGTTTAAGGGATCAGCAACACTGCAGAAGCGCCAACAGTATTTGAAAGATTGCCAGTGCTGATGTTTCCATAACTTTTACTCTTAAATGTTAGTATACGTCGGGTGTGAATTACACATCACAACTGATGGCATAGAAATCGAATGAGGGGGCTAACACTCCTCACCCTGCCTCCCCACCACCCCCACTCCCCCAAAAACTGTAAAAATCCCAAAGCATCAATCATGCCCCAACCTAGTGCCCCTTTGTCTTCCTGCCTTAAAAATATACGAGTCTCGGCGCGACTATAGATTTTTCTCTCAACCTCCAGAGATACATGCACACATATGCGTGTCGGTAGAGGGAGGGGGAGGGATACGAACCCCCTTTTACATTTTTTTTCAAGAACGTATAATCCAATGAAATGCCCAAAATACCAAACTTAAAAGCACCCCAGGCCCCCTGCTTGCTCTGTTGCTCATACCCATGGTGTACCTTTTTTATCAAAGTCGAATCACTTTTGAAAAATCATGGCGACACCTATGAGAGTGTTAGTTAAAACAAAACCAACTCATTTTCAGCGTTAAATGGGAGAAGAGTTAGGCTGTGATTCTGCTTGAATGAAAATTTCAAGGTAACAAATCCACAATAATAGACTACTGAAAACATCAGAGGGGTTTATACCTTAATTGGTAGCTGTTTGATTATGTCATTAATCCCTTGTGTTGACTGTCTCATTGAAAGATTATTGCCACTGATTTTAATTCTTGAACAAACTACTGAAATCACACAGCATTTGATTTCACTGGAAAGCCGTCTTGCTAATTTTTAATTTGTTTTGCACAGTTTCATCGAATTTAAGCCATTACCGGTATGTGAGCGAATTCACACTCGGTGGGTATTTCCAACTCATTCCAACATGCATGCACTGTTTCTAAGTTTGCACCAGGCTACTGGACATCCTCAGCCATAATATAAGTTGTCCATGCCTATAAGATCATGTTGGATTCAGTTTATTTGAATGGGCCAATATGCATAGGAGCAAAATTTTGAGAAATGAAAAGAACATCTGACTTCCCATGCACGTGTTTGAAATTCTTGAAAGTTTTTCCCACATGAAAAACACATACGCTTCCTGGTGTGTTCTTTCAGATGATATTGTGGAATAAATAGTTGAAACACACTTTTCATTGTTTTCTGTTATTTGGGTACAGCATTTAAGCATTTAACAAATCACCCAAATAGTCGCCTTTCTGGTGAGCAGATGCACCAACCAACAGATGATTTTTTTCATCTTATTTGAGGAGTTTTTTTTTTTTTTTTTTTTGGGGGGGGGGGGGGGGGGGGGGGGGGGGATTCGCGACGCGAACTGCTAACAAATACTCAAAATATATCAAACTAATTTTTTATTAACAACAGGCCTTCCCCATTTATGTAATGTCAATTAATAAGGGCTACCGATAGGGGTATTCTAGTTTATCATCGTTTACAAGAACGTTTGGGCCTATAAACGGGATTAGAAACGAACTGATGGAATAATTTTCCAGCAGACTACGCATTTTTTTAATATTTACTTACGTGTTTCGATTCCTGACTATACCGCGGTTGTTACTACACCTATGCCCAACTTGTAGTTTACTTCACAGTGTTCATACACATAATCTGGAAAAAAAATCCATGACTTTTCCAGACTGAAAACCACAACAATTTCCATGACCTCTCTCGCTGGAAAAGGGGGACACGATTTTCAAAACCAACACAAAAAAGTGCGTGTGCCGTAACGAATGCTCTCAATAAAATAAATTTATTTTTTTATTACACTTGCGCATGCTGTACAATAAAAAGAAATTGTGTTTACTTACTGGGATTGTAGGTCCATGAATTCTATATTTAACTATTGTAATGGAGGGGAATCCCTGTGTCCACACAAATCTACAAGTCAACAGTCAATGCATTTGACCCACTTAACGAAAAGCAGTTACGAGATGTACCATAGTGTCTGCATGAAATGTTACCTCCATAAAATGATTTCCATTATTTATTTTGCCTATGAAATTCCAATCGGTCTTAAGTAATTTCGCACTTAAAAATTAATTCTACACGAAGAATTTACAATGTTTCCACACACGAAGTGAGCACATGTTAAAGGTACAAGAGCGTCGCCATATTGGCAAACTTGCGCATGTCATTCAATCTCATTGTCTGCTTAGAGGGCGTGACTAACAGCTTTCAGAAAAGAGATGACAGGCTATTTATATACTACTCAAAGTTTGCTAAGCATCAAATATTTGACACATCATTGTGAAATTTGCTTGTGACATATTTGCGATACTTTTGGTGGATATGCTTGAGGAATGTATTGAGATGGTCCCCAGTGTTTTCAATAGCTCTCTTGACAGGCAGACTTTTTGTGACAGTCATGGAAAGCATGTACCCCTTGATTTTCATGATGTTTTCGAGTACTGTCTACATGTACATGACATATATAGGGTATTCAATCTTCATTTCAACACAAACCCTTGTGATTTATTGATTGAATATGGCAAATGCAAATGAAAGAAGACATTTGTCTGAAGCAGAAATGTGGCGGACCAGAGGGTTGGAGAAGCAATGGGCTACCCATCATCAGGTTGGTGAAGCCCTTGGTGTGCACCATACAGTGATCACCAGAACCTGGGCAAGGTTTCAGCATTATGGCACACCAGTAAGACAGCATGGTGGTGGCAGAGACAGGGCAACATCTGCAGCTGAAGACCTTTTTTTGATCATTCAGGTCCGTAGGAACCACTTTGCCACAGCAACCCAGCTTCGCAGTGACCTTCAGAATGCATCCGGGGGGAAATGTTTCGACAGAGACCATCCAGGCAAGGTTACACGAATGTGGTCTCCGATCGAGAAGACCATGTATTCGCATTCCGTTGTCCCAGAACCACTGTCAGGCATGATATGAATGGGCCACGGACCACGTTGGATGGACCAGAGAAGATTGGCAACCTGTCCTTTTTACAGATGAGTCAAGGTACTGTATAGACCACACAGATACATGTAGGCATTCTAGGGTATGGAGAAGACCAGGAGAGCGATTCCATGCAGCCAACATTGCTGAGCATGACCGCTATGCTATGGTGGATGTATGGACGTACAGAGCTCTGTGTCCTTGAACGTGGTACATTGACTGCACAGCGGTATATTGATGAGATCCTGGATGTCTACGTCAGATTGTATGTAGGTGCAGTAGGTGATAGATTCATTCTGATGGACGATAATGTCCATCCTCATGTTGTCCATGCTGTCAGGGAGTACCAACAGAGGGAGGGGATTGAGTGAATGGACTGGCCAGCAAAAACCCTGACCTCAATCCAATCGAACATGACTGGAATGAGTTGCAGCTTGCAATTTCAGCCTGTCCAGTCCAGCCAAGAAGTGTCCAGGAGCTTGGTGCCATGCTGGTCCAAGAATGGAACAACATCCCAGAAAGGACCACCAGGAACCTGATTGGGAGCATGAGAAGGCATTGTCAATTAACAGTAATGGGTCTCATACTCGATACTGAACCCATACCAGTTTGCTCCGTCAACTTTTTGGCAAATTGAAAAATTTCCTCTTTTACCAATAATATCCCTTTTCCAAGGTTATCGTATTCAAAAGCTAAAACATAATGTCAAACACAAAGAAAATCTTAATTTCTGTACTTAAATCATTAAAGATATAATTAAATAAAAAATATATACACTTCTTATTACAATATTTCAACTAAAACGTAAAACAGGTAGTTGGATATACTTGGTACTTAGCAAACTTTGAGTAGTATATATAAATTAAAATAACAATTTCGACCTGAGTTGTTTCACATTAAAATATATTTTTTGTTCATGAACGTACTCTACGAATATTGATTTTGCATTTGAAAATATGTCAAGTCAATTAAGATGTTGCATAAAATATAAAAAAAAAACAACTGCTGTTAATACACTTGTTTATGGCAGCCTATACAAATTACCCCAAGTGGGAAGGGTTTTGTGCAAGTAAAAACTGATTTGCATAACGTCAGCTAACAGTTATCTGAATCAGCTGATTTCCTTGCAAACCAATATTTCCAGCCATGACAATTTTACGTTCATCAAGACTAACCTTGCTATTATATGAATGGTTAGCTTTTTTTAATGCAACCTAATAACCACACTTTGCATTCATCCATAGTCATCCACCCTGTATTGAAAGCACATTTTCCCGGCATTGTGTTTATTTGGTCATGTTGAACAATCACAATAAAAACCGCAAGTCAACAAAGAAACAAGTAGTGAGTGTAAAATTGTTGGGAATGCACATGACGGTTAATTAAAAAGGTAGGACACCGGCAATCCTCGCTAATCATTGGAGGGTAGAGAAGAGGTCATGCACTGTACAGGGTAAATGCAAATTGGACTGCCAGTTGACTCTTTTTACTGATAATGTATCTGATGCATGTGAAAGTTTGGAGAGGGGGTGGGGGAAGGGGGGTGGAATTACGCATTCATGTACTCAGTAAAACACAGCAACTCGTTTTTTCCAAAACTTTTCCAGACGCAACCTAAAATACCCCCCTTTTCCAGGATTTCCAGGTCTGGTAAAACTTTTTTCATATTCCATGACTTTTCCAGGATTTCCAGGACCCGTACGAACCCTCACTTCAGTACTTCCATCGTGCAGGCTACATGTAGGTGGTCTACCACGTAATTCAAAATTCAGAGCTCATGTTAATGTTATGAAGTTTTCAAACTTTTCATCCCTCATCATACTGAATTTCGCCCGCGGACGCATACCAACATCATCTTCTTTCTCTCTCACCGTGACAAGTTTCGAGGTCGAGAATTCATACTTGCTAACACGCTCCAGACTGAATTCACAATTCACCCTTGTGTGTTTTGTAATTAGCTTTGCGCTGTCGTGTTTGCTGCCTATTGACACGCAACTTATTATTATGGAACGATGATTAGATGGAGATTAAGGTGCACCGAAAGCCAAGTTTTGTTGGCGTGTGTTGGCACGATTCAATCGAGAAACAATCGTCTAAGAACCTCGTGAAAAAAATCATGCAACACGTCCACGCCGTGGAAAAGGCAAAAAAGTTGATGTTTGTACTGTACACTTTCCTTCCCTGCCTCCACTAGGCTCGCGACTATGGCCATTTTCTGGACACTGGCCCCCTAGTGTACGCCGTCACTTCTCCCTCCATTGACTTTAGGGAGAAGTCAGATGAAACAGGGAGAAGTGAGAACAAAATGTAGAGCGATGATTCTGCATTCGCATGATCTACCGGTATATTATATTTTCATCTCTCACAAAAATAAATCACTACAATTGGGCAATAACACATCTCTATGTGTAAATTTATTTGTACAAAGAATTGTTTACAAGAAAAAAACATGCCTCTCTGTATTAATTTATTTATAAAAAAGATAAGTTTTCAATTCAAATTCAAATGGGCATTTACTTTTTAGAAGAGATAGATCAGCCTTGAATTAAACAATTCAAGTGTGTCCATTTCTTGGTCTAGAGTGAGTAAAAAGTAGGTCAATATAAGTAGTGTGGTGAAACTACTTCCGGAAGTCGACAGAAACTGACGAAGAAGTTTTACGTATTGCCTTGGTGTTCACAGTGTTAACTTATCTTCTGGTGTTTGACAGAAAGAATCAACAGACATCCGACATATTACCAGCATTACGTGAAGACATCTACGATAAGAACTACGTAGGATTCACCCATGACAGAATTAGGTGAGTTTTACTATACTGGCGTCGCCGACAGACAAAGAATTTGCGGTTGTTTCGCATTTTCGATGTACGGCCTGCGCGGTGATCAACTCATTCGTTAATTTCATAATTTGACTTAATTTCACCCTTTATTTTCATCTGATGTGTGTTAGAGTGTTTCTAACACAATTTCTGCTAAATTATAGCCAACGTTCAGCTTACTGACCGTTTTGTTACCTTGCCAGATTGCTTGGGGCATTTGGCGTCAACATTGAACAGACGAGCTGAAGAGTTATTTCCCTTGCACCATTTCATCTGCTGCGCACATTAGGGGAGATCACTGGAGTGTACATTAGCCTTGCTGAAATCTGTGTGCATCAGGGGAGATCACTGGAGTGTACATTAGCCTTGCTGAAATAAACATTCCAGATCATTTGAATGGATTTTCAACTTGGATCGAAATTATTACTTGGAAATCACCTACTAACTCAAAATAAGTGGAAAATTAGACTTGCTGAACAGGAAATACAACCTAATACAGATATAAATAATGAATAAATAGCATAAACGGCAGCAAACCAAGGGTGTATGCTTAGCAAACAGGACTTGTAGTCATTGTTTACTTCTGATGTCAAAAGTGGGCTTCAGAAGTGAGTTTGTGCATACATAGATTGTTATTATTCCGATAATTCGGGATAGGTACCCATAATATTTCATTGCTTTTGTTGTTTTTTGGCAGGATTAGGTGCTATCCCTAATCTGTTGAAATTGTATAAACTTATTCCAGTTTTTGCATCCTAAATAACACATTAAACAATTAACCATGTCTGATGAGAAGACAGTACAAAAAAAGGCTAGAATAAAAATAAATCAGTGTTCCTACAGGACACTACTTGATCTGCCAGGGGTAGGGCGCAAAATTGCTGCCCAAATTTTATGGCAGAGGGAGACCTTTGGAAACATCACAATGGAACAGTTTTGTGCCGTCCCACACATTCAGGATTCCCCAAACTTGCTAGATTCAATTGATTTTGAAGAACATGAACCTGACTGTCTCGATGAAAGATCCATATGCCCAGAGAGCAAGGACATGGTTCTGAAAGTGGAATGCTCTCGTGAATCGATCATCAACAATGACGACGGATTCACTAAAGCCATTGGGTGGCAATCACCAAGTCCAATTTACATGTAACAGGGCCACCACAACAGCATATCTCGCGAAGCCGAGACAAAGATTTTATAGATGAGGACAGCACACTACAAATGGCTCGAGACATACGAGAAGACGCACCATGAGTCCCAGCACAACAGGAAGGAAGGCGGTGATGAGAAAATGTATCGCCGTGATTGCTTTACTGATGGCCAACGTGGACACACTAGACACTCAAGGGGGCGCGGTGGCTCAGTTGGTAGAGGTGCAGGCTGCAAGCCGAGAGGTCCTCGGTTCGAATCCCACCTGAGGCAACCACGTTGTGTCCTTGGGCAAGACACTTCACCCCGATTGCCTACATGGGGGCACGATGACGCTGTGTACTGAGGCGTACTGCACGTCGATGGTGCGCATGTCTTCAACCAATCTAACCCTGCCTGTGCTGCGGTGCGGAGTTCAGAGTTACGATGTTGGAGAGCTGACACCTGCTCGTCGTTGCTCGGTGGTTCTCTCTGGGTACTCCGGCTTCCTCCACCCGTAAAACTGTCACGGTCACGATTAGCCATTGTGCATAAGTATGTGACCTTAAACACCAATAAATAAATAAATACTAGACACTCAAAGAGACTTTCGTCGTGATGGCAGGTGGAATCGCGATGGGTACAATCGTGAAGGATCCACTTCTGACAGAAATCGCGATGGGGCAAATTATTATTATAACAGAAATCGCGATGAGTATAATCATGATGGGACAAATTGCAACAGGGATCTCGATGGTTACCACCGAGAGGGATCCAATTATGACAGAAGTCCTGATGGTCGCAATTTTAACAGAAGCCATGTTGGGTATAATCGAGATGGAACTCCTTTTGATGGACCACACCACTACGACAGAGACTATGGTCGGTATATTTGGGATGAATACAGTCGGAGTAGATCCACTTATGCATGAGATCATGATAAGTTTAATCACGATGGTCAAGACTTTCACAAGGGCTGCGCTGGGGACAATCGCAATGGGTACAATCACAATGGTCCAAAGTATGGTAACGATCATGACAGTCATACATGGGGTCAAGCCGAACATCGATATGAGCGCAACACACCAAATAAAGATGGAGACCATGATGATAATACATGGAATACTGATTATAATCGCGATGCATTTGCAAATAACATTCAGAATCGCGATGGTTATAGGTGTGATGCTCGCAATCAGGACCACGGCAACTGCAGAAATCGACAAAACATTGGGAAAATTCCACGTTCTTTGATGTACGACGACAAAACAGGCTGGTCACTTTTTAGAACGAAATATAATAAATATAGCCAGGCACAGGGATGGACAGTAGAAGAGATGACTGACAATCTCTGCTGGTGCCTGGAGGGAGCAGTCAGTGAATATTATGGCGTGTTGCTCAGACAGAATCCCAACATCAAGGCGTTCGATTTGCTCCGACGAATGGAAAAGCGTTTCGGAATGAAGGAATTGCCAGAGACCGCCCAAGTTAAATTCTCCCAGGCTGTGCAGCATGCAGATGAAAGTATCGAGGTGTGGGCAGATAGGGTTCTGGAGATGGCTACTAGTACAACGGCATTTGGTCATCTTCCGGAGGACCATGTGTACCAGCAGGCATCCATGCGTTTCTGCCATGGGGCTTCAGACCAGAAAGACGGGCAGCATGTAGATAACGATCGCCCAAGGACACTGGAGGATGCGATAGACAAGATGCGCTGGTGCCAGTACACGGCGAGTGCGGTTTATGGAGCGCAACCTCAGAGAGACACCTTGATGCCAGAGCGTGAGTGTGGCTCATCACGGACTCAATTAAACCCGCCCTAACTACAGACAACGTAGTCCATCGCCAAATGAAAATGGGGAGTCTCGAAGAAAACAAGACAGCAACTCCCAATGGAAGTCCTTGGAGAAAATGGCTCATAGAATGGACCAGTTTGAAACCGTCCTTGAGAGAGAACGCCAAGAGAGAAAAGAGAGGGAGAGGTATGTCGACCAGAAACTGGCATCCATAAGCAGTGAGCTGGAAAAACTTCTTGAGGCGAAAACTGCACATTCATTTGAAGAAACAAACGACCGCCGGTCTACTTTTAAAGAGAGGCGATCTCGTTTTCCATCAAAAGAACGAGGGTTGTGCTATGGATGTGGATCAGGGACACATTTCATCCGCGATTGTCCCTCGAAAAATTCGGAAAATGTGAAAGCGAGCCCGAGGGCGACAGACAAGAAAGACGCTAAGGTTTCTTTTAGCAATTTAAACGGGAGGAGGTCACCTTCCCAGGCCTAAAGGCGACCTATGACAGTGATGGCCTTATTGGTCTATTGGATGAGGGGTGTTGAGACATGAGTAGAATAAGGCACACATTGAGTCAAATGTGTGATTATTCTGCCCTTGACTCGGATGAAACCGAAGCAGATGACGAGGGCTCCTCTCACTCTGGGTCAGATAGTACTTGGGGCGAGGAAATAGCTGAATCCTCCCTTGTGTCATCATGTAAAGAGAGCAGTGACTCAGAGAACCAAGACAAGGACATGTGTCCTACTGAACAGGTTTCCAAATGGGAAGCAGGTAATAAACCAGATATCCAAGAGATATTGGATATATCCAGGAATTCGGATCGGTGTAAGGATTCAAAGGTTTGCAAGAACTCAGACGGTGAGAAAAAATCCCCTTCAAGCGAGGAAGAACAGGAAGAGAAGAAAACAACTCTCCACCATGAAGAGTCTAAAAATAAGTTACACAAATCATCGACCTCATCTGGTTTGTCTTCACCGGTCTGGTGGGATGAACTGAAAGGGAACCAACAGAGAGAAAATGTCACAGTGAAACAACTGAGGTCTGATTCCATGTTGAGAATACCGATAACCATAGGCAGTATAGTTATTATGGCCGTCGTGGATACTGCATCTGAGGCTACCATCATCTCAGAAGAAATCTTGCGATGTCTTGAAGTAAAACCACCAACAATTAAAGAGGTCAGACTGCACTCTGCTGGTAAACAGCTGTCCATGCCAGGGAGTGTGGTGGACCTTTGGATTTGCAAACAGGATCATATTCCTGGTCCCAGCCGGTATATGTAGCACCCATACTAGATCAGATGCTGTTGCGGTTAGACTTTTTCATGAAGCATGGAATTAAACTAGATTTGGTAAAACAAGCGATTTACATTGCTGGGGAGAGGTTACCATTATCCACAGCATCCAGGAAAGATGGTGCCGAGGTGTGGATACCAAAGAAGACTGTGGTTCCACCCGGGTCAGTAGCCTGTGTAGCCTGCAAGACCGCCGAGATTGCGACGGAATATGTGGTGGAGCCAGTGTGTGGATGGGCACATTCACACCTCGCTCGTTGCATGCAGGAGGCAAGGCACCAATTGTCTGTCTCCTCAATGTAGGGAACCACTCAGTGACATTCAAGAAAGGAGCCGTAGTTGGATGGGCACATGAGCTGATGAGCTTGACGATACTGGTGGTAACGAGGAATTTGGGTCAGGGAGCAGCTGTATATAAACAACAACAGACTCTTTGGTAACTGAAAGGGTCAAGATGAAAACAGGTTTTCAAGCCACAGAGAATGAACCGGAACTCATAGAAAAGCCCACCAGCCAATTTGGACTTGAGATGGGTAGTGGAATCTCTGAGGCGCCTAAAAAGAGGGGCCAAGGGAAATTACCCATGCCACTCCAAGAGTTGTTTGAAAGATCGTCAACACTGTTAGAGGATAATGAGAAAGCAGAATTGGTGAAACTGCTTTGCGAATATCAAGATGTATTTGCAAAGCACGAGTTTGATCTCGGGAGCTTTTCGACGATTAAGCACAGAATAGACACTGGCGGTGACAAGCCCGTAAAATTGCGTATGTGCAGAATACCAGCTAGCTTTGTTGATGAAGAAAAGAGTCACTTGGAGAAATTACTAGTGGCCAATGTCATACAACCATCAACTTCAGAGTGGGCAGCAGCACCAGTGCGTGTACAGAAGCACTGTGGCGGTGTCAGGTGGTGCATTGACTACCGCGCCCTAAACGCAGTGACCCAAAAAGATACATACCCTCTTCCACTCGCTGAAGACTGTCTGGATGCAATGGCTGGAAATAAGTGGCTGTCACAGGTGGATGCCAACTCCGCATATTACCAGGTAGAGATGGCTTAGGAAGATCAACACAAAACAGCATTCATCGCCAAATATGGGTTGCTTGAATTCAAGCGTCTCAGTTTTGGTTTCTGTAAAGTCCCCGCAACATACATGCACGCCATGAATTTAGTGCTCCATGGATTGAATTGGCAAGTGGCTTTGGCATTCGTGGACGATGTGACTGTGACTGGAAAATCTTTTATAGAACATTTGGAAAACTTGAGAAAAGTTTTCGACAGATTTTGCAACTATGGCCTCAAACTGAAGCCAAAGAAGTGCGTTCTTTTCCAGCGAGAAGTAGAATTTTTGGGCCATACCATTTCACCTGAGGGGATAACCTTGAGTGAGAAACATATTACAGCTGTTTTGGAGTGGCCAGTGCCCAAGTCAACCAGACAGGTGGAACAGCTTCTGGGTTTGGTAAATCACCACCAGACCCTCATCAAGGACTATGCACAGAAGTCAGCTCTGTTGTATCGAAGGACTGGTAAAAACCTGTTTGAGTGGGGGGAACTCGAACAGAAAGCTTTCGATGAGTTAAAACAGAGTTTGACAACTACACCGATCTTGGATTTTCCGAATGACAAGGACCCCTTCATACTGGATACAGATGGATCTAGTGAGGCCATTGGAGGAGTCCTCAGCCAAGTCCAAGATGGCCAGGAGAAGGTTATAGGTTTCAGAAGCTTTGTTCTGTCACCAGAGCAGCGGCGATATTGTACCACCAGAATCAAGCTCCTGGAAATAATACGATTTACTCGTCATTTCCTCCTGGGTCGGACATTTAAACTTAGAACCGACCATAGCAGGCTGACATGGCTTCTGAACTTTAAGGAATCGCAGGGTCAAGTTGCACGGTGGATTGAAGAACTAAGTCAGTATGACCCCAGAATAGAGCATAGGAAGGATTCAAAACATGCAAACGCTGATGCCATGTCCAGGATACCGCAGAGCGACATTTGCGGTTGTTACAGATTTGGTGTTCCGCTGGATCGGCTACCGTGCAATGGATGCAAATATTGCAAGAGGTTACACGAATCTTGGGCCAAATTCGTGGAGGAGGTGGATGACGTAATACCACTTGTAGCTGTTCGACCATGCCTGCAGCACATGCAATCAATGAATGGTGATCAAGGAGTGGACTTCCAAGTGTTACAGGAAGTGAAGGTACAGTGCTTATCGCCTAATAGATACATGTGAGAAAGGACCCTCCACGGAAGGAGTGGATGTGTCTCACTCAGAAGACGACCCGTACTGCCTCTGAGCACTATTCTCTGGGGAGTGGCAGTGGGATTCGGGTGGCATAACAGAAATGGAAATTTGGCATGACAGTGGAGGACTGCAATGCAGTTATGCAACACGAGAAAGTTGAAGCATGGCAGAGATGGGAGGAATCACGGAATGTTCCATTTCTCTTGAGGTCATGAAGACTGCATTAGACAGGGAGTTTTCAGTCAACGAAGACATTTCAATCTGGGCGGTATCGACTGAGGGTACCGAAATCAGTGGGTATTGTCACGAAGATTGGATTAGAGCCCATAGAGATGATCCAGGGGTCCAGTTGTTGTTTCGTTGGATGTTGGAAAAGAAGGAACCGCCGGAAGCCATAATGTTTAGGGCAAGCCCAGAAGCGAAGAGGTATTTTCTGAACCGCGAGCGATTCAAATTGAAGAATGGTTTAATCCACTGGATCAGGAAAGATGGCACATTGGCTTTGCTGGTCCCTCACTGTATGAGGCAGGAACGGATGTCATTAAACCATGACGTACCCACCAGTGGACACCAGGGTTGGGAGAGAACTAAAGGTCGAATCAAGGGCAAGTACTGTACTATTGGTACAAAATGTCGAAACAGACAGAGCAGTTTGTGGCATCTTGTAAAGAATGCAATATGAACAAAAGCCCATCACGATGTGCCAAGGCTCCACTGACCATCTATCAGGCTGGCACTCCAATGGAGAGGGTTCACATAGACTTCATTGGGCCCTTACCAAAGACAGATAGAGGGAATGAGCACATTCTCATGATGGTCGACCAATTCACCAAGTGGGTAGAGTGCATCCCACTTCCTTCCCAGACAGAGGAGGATACAGCTACGGCAGAAGTGAGTAAATTTTTCTGCCGATTTGGTTTTCCCTTCCAAATATTCTCGGATCAGGGGCACAACTTCGAGAGTGAGTTATTCTCAAAAGTGTGTGACGTTTACACATTCACAGAGCAAGAACTACTCCATACAGGCCCTCTAGTAATGGACAGGTCACAGGTGGAGCGTTTCAATCGATCACTGATGGATGCAGTTCAGTGTTTTGTGGGTAAATCTCATCATGCTTGGGATCTCCACATTCCACTGCTGGCAGGAGCCATGCGTTTGGCTGTGAATTGTCGAACGGGGTGTACACCGAACATGCTCATGATCGGTAGAGAAGTCAATCAGCCTGCAGACTTGATATTTGGCCCACCGCCCAGCCAAGCGGAAAAATTGTTGCCCGAGTATGTGCAGAAGTTGGAGGAAAATATCCGGCGTGCACATGCCACTGCCAGAAGTACTCTGCAAACGACCGAAAAGCGGGACTGTACATGTTGGACATGGGCGCGAAGAAGGGCGAGGCCAAGAAATTATGCCCTGTCTGGAAGGGACCCAGATTAATCCTCGACAGGTTGCTTCCATTCATATACAGGATTCAAATTAAACAAACCATCATGACAAGTTGAAAGTTTGCAAAGGCCGTGAGCTACTGGTCTTGCTTTCTAAACGACAGAAAAAGCATTTGGATATGGCAGCACAGACAGCATTACTTTGTGTTTGTAGGCAACCTGTTGACGGAAAACTGATGATCCAGTGTGATCTCTTCTTTGAGTGGTTTCATGGAGCGTGCGTTGGAATCACTCAAAGCCGGTTCAGGGGAGATTACACATGCCCTGAATGCGAGGATAGTCAGGGAAGTTAAATGTCCTTTTGTATATTGTAGGAAATGTCAGGAGAGAGCCCAACCCATCTGCCCCCCCACCCCCGCCCCCAGGAGCAGGAAGCAAGCAAAGAGGACAGTGATGAGGTTAATGGCTCTGTGATCTACAGGAGATAAGACAGGGGCGAAGCGCATGACTCTGTTATCTACAGTAGGACGGATTCTCCTGATGTCCTTCTAATGGTGGATAGGTGTGAAACCGATTTCTATGATGGAGGAACGGAATACTGAGGGAGAGGATTTTCCCGAAGTATCCGCTTCAGGAACTGAGGACGTGGCCATTGGAAGTACAAATACCTTTGAGGAAGTACCCATGGAGACAGAGGTTACACATCTATCCTCCAATCTACAAACCTCAGGAGAGAGCCATCTCCCTGCAGGAGACAGAGAGAAATTGGTTGACTCCTCCAAGCCAAAACCCATCGAATCTGGCACACTTGCGGCTTTGAGGCTACTTAGAGGTTGTTGTCGAAGAGGAATTCTGACGCCAGCATGTGAAGTATTTGCCATGCTATTCGTTAAGCCAGGGATAGCCCTAGAGGACGCCAAAAATGTCATCGTCCAATACCATTGTTTGGCTGTCAAGAAGAAATCTGAAAGATGGATTGGCGAAGCATGAGCGGCGGGACTCCTCTACCTAGACGAGGATTAGGTCTTCGAAAACCTCCCTTACATGAAACGGGCTTCTAGGAAAACGGACAAAAAAGCAAAGACGAAAACAGACAGTAGGGAGGTAGTCAAGGTCCCATCAAGTGCCTCTGTCACCAAAACAGAGAGTGGAAAGGACAGAGGTCATAAAAGATGCGGGGGGCAGGAGCACCCACAGGGTTGCCCACGTGAGAGATCTGGGTACAGACAAGGGAAGCAGAAAGAAGAACATCCTCGGGAGAGAGAGAGGCATCATTCTCCCACCAGGAGGGACAGTGTCACCCCAGAGGCCACATGGGAAGAGGAAGGCTTCTGCTTCTCATGACTGTTCTAGACATAGGTCTTCTGGTGGTAACCGGAAGAGAGAGAGATCATTTCCAGGAAAGGAGACTGGACAAAAAGAGGGAGAAGACACCTCCCAAGCCACTGGTAGAACCAAGGCGAGAGTGAGTGATTGATCCTAGGGGGCTGCTGGGATCTTCAAAATTCTGTGGTGTTTGTGGAGTCAGAAGCCAATCCATGAAGCGCTATATCCATTGGGAACACCTTCCCCCAGCGTTGTGGGAATACAAGAACCGTTGGGCAAATGGACCACGTCCCTCACCACAGCAGCGACTGAGTGCGCTAAATAACCTGGTCAAAAGGAGCAAAGGTAGGTCAAGTTGGCAGAGCTGAAGACAGAAATTACCATAGTACTCCTTTCCCGGAATCAATCGAGCTGAGTGAAGAATATTCGGAAGACATGGCAGCGCTCTCTGCAGACATCAAGGCTGGACTGTTCCAACGACATTCATAATGTATCCAAAAATGAACAGCCTTGCATGAAGTTTTACGTATTGCCTTGGTGTTCACAGTGTTAACTTATCGTCTGGTGTTTGACAGAAAGAATCAACAGACATCTGACATATTACCAGCATTACGTGAAGACATCTATGACAAGAACTACGTAGGATTCACCCAAGACAGAATTAGGTGAGTTTTACTATAGTAGGTTTTTGCTGCACAAAAATAAAATTCAGATTGGAATTAAAACTTCAGCTTTTACAAAAAAAGTGTTGTTTTATGAAAAACTGCTCCCAGAAAAAAAATTCTGAGTGTGAAAAATACTTATTTTAAAGATAACTTAAATAGAAAATCTTGTCTTAACTTGACGACTTGTCACCTAATTTCAATGCTGCCAAGACGGTTCGCAATTACATTATTAATCGGGCATTGATTTTTAGATGCTGATTTTATTTTTAGTTACTATGAAAGTTAATCACAATAACAATTAACCCTAGCAATAATACTCTTTTCAGATGGAAATTACTTGGTAAATTCTATGCGAATTCACCTAATTTCAAGGTAGGTCAATTGGGAATTTACAAATTACAGGGCGACACGTTTTCACTTTTTAGTGATGTCAGAGCGAAGTTATGTAATCCAAGGCGACTTTTTCGCCCCAGTCGCCTGGTCAGCTGGTCTCTGGTGTACGATTGTGACAACCATCACACTTTTCTCCCCATTACGCGTTCCTCTCATTTAAAACTGACACTAGTATTGCTGTTATATAACAGTTGTGTTAAAAATAGACTAATCAGCTGGACTGACTGTGCTGGAATTTTTTCTGGGTCACCATGGCGATTACTTAAACAAAAACAAATCAGATATAAAATTAATTACAATCTTCTCTCTCTCTCCCTCTCGCTATGGTAACAAATCATTCAACTGAATTGTTAGGTTGTAGGGCTATGCAATTAAACTAATGATTGATTTAGGGCTATGCAATTAAACTAATGATTGATTGAACGGATTAATTAAAGTACATGAAGACTGAATTAACTACTACTTGCACAAGGTGTGAAATAACATTTGGGTGGTGTAACAAAGCTGCAGAAGCTTTTATCCTCCAAACAAACATCTGCTTTAACACCTCTGCACATGACATGGTTAAGGAAAAACAAGAGACTGTAATCACAATTTTCAGTTATCGTATTTTTAAATTTATTTTAGCCTAATCATAATTACATGTATAACCCACGTGTAGATCACAAATTCAACAGAAAACAATTATGTTTTTCTTTTTCAAAAATGACCAGCTTTAGATCAATCAGGCGATCAACACACTTCTCCCCGGACAAAAACATTGTTCTAACGGACAAAAAGAATGTGATTTTTCATTCCAAAAGCCGCCAAAAGTCTCGATTTAATAACTGCTTTCCAAATTTTCTTCATATATGGGGGGGGAGGGGGGGGCAGGGACCAGCCATGAGGGCGACTAGGGGGAGTATGTCGCTCTTCTAAGCCCAAAGTCGCCTAGAAAAATTGTTGGGGCGATTACAAGTCGCCATCTAAAAATTGGCCAAAATGAGGAAAGGATGAACTGAGTGATCTGAGGTTTACATAAAAACAATTATTTTCAAGAATCGAATGTGCTTGTGTGTGATAAATGAGCGTTCTAATTCGTCAAATAAGCGATCATTTATTTGAAATTGCAGGCGAATCAATTGTCCGTTGTCGCTTTTTAAGTATTTTTTATTTCTGTTTTGTTCCGTTTCAGTTAGAGCTTCAAGTGTCGACACGAAAATAGGTGACTTACGCGACTCAACAAAATACAGTAGAACCTGTCTTGAGAGACCGCCCTTTGGGCCACACAAAAGTGGTCTCTCAAGACAGGTGGTCTCTCATAACAGGTTTCAGGTTTTCTCAAGTCAGTGAATAACCAACCACAAAATTCAGAATGGACTGTTACTCTCGGGACCCGAATAAAAGTGCAGACCCAAATAATAGTGCAGAGGGGAAATTTCACCGAAAATTAATAAAAGTGCAGGCTCGAATAATAGTACGGGGGAAACGTTCGCCGAAAATTATTAAAAGTGCAGATTTAAATAATAGTGCATGGGGGAATTTCAGATAAAAAAGTCCATAAGTATTATATACTGCTCACGAGCAGTAAATCATTTATTCTCAGTTCATCAACTTCATGTAGCACCATTCTCTTTCTACAAGTACTGAACCAGATTATCTATTACCACTACTACTAGTAGTACCAGTTGACCTTGTATCGGTTGATATTCAACTGAAAGGGTGTTCAGGTAACGTATACCATTTTTTAACTTGCACCAAAATTCACAGGGACAAGTTTATAGCATATACGAATGCAGGAGAAGTCGGCCCCAAACGAAGTCGGCCCATAGGAGAACTCGGCCCAAAACAAAGTCGGCCCACAAGAGAAGTTGGCCCCAAACGAAGTCGGCCCATAGGAGAACTCGGCCCAAAACAAAGTCGGCCCACAAGAGAAGTCGGCCCATGAGAGAAGTCAGCCCCAAACAAAGTCACCCATAGGAGAACTCGGCCCAAAACAAAGTCGGCCCATAAGAGAAGTCGGCCTATGAGAGAAGTTGGCCCCACCCTTATAAAAAGGATTACTAAGTCAGCCAGATACAATAACATATGAAATTATTTCCAACGGTTCACAACGGTCAGGCAAACTTTTAATAGACAGTCACGGCTACTCATACACTAAGAAATCAGGCCGTCCAATATGGCGCTGCTCTGTCAGAAATAAGAACAATACGTGTAAAGCTACTGTGAAAGAACTTAGGGAGAACTTTACACCTAGTTCTGTTTGCAGTAAAATAATGTCTTTTTATCACTGATAATACCACTACGTAACATCAGTTCCTAGAAAGCCCTGTGGGCGTTCTAGGAATTAATGTTAAGTACTGGTATTTTCAATGATAAAAAAACAAGACTGCTTTTTTCATACATCTCAAATAGTGAAATTTTGAATCGTAATTACAGCGAAATACGGAAATAGATCAGTGTATTGTAATTGCTGTAAATTAGTTCTGTTTGCAGTCACGGCTACTCATACACTAAGAAATCAGGCCGTCCAATATGGCGCTGCTCTGTCAGAAATAAGAACAATACGTGTAAAGCTACTGTGAAAGAACTTAGGGAGAACTTTACACCTAGTTCTGTTTGCAGTAAAATAATGTCTTTTTATCACTGATAATACCACTACGTAACATCAGTTCCTAGAAAGCCCTGTGGGCGTTCTAGGAATTAATGTTAAGTACTGGTATTTTCAATGATAAAAAAACAAGACTGCTTTTTTCATACATCTCAAATAGTGAAATTTTGAATCGTAATTACAGCGAAATACGGAAATAGATCAGTGTATTGTAATTGCTGTAAATTAGTTCTGTTTGCAGTAAAATAACGTCTTTTTATCACTGATAATACCACTACGTAACATCAGTTCCTAGAAAGCCCTGTGGGCGTTCTAGGAATTAATGTTAAGTACTGGTATTTTCAATGATAAAAAAACAAGACTGCTTTTTTTCATACATCTCAAATTGTGAAGTATATATGTCACTATTTTATTTCATCAAATGACTGATACCGGGTCCCTGTGATCAGACTTTTTGCCCTAAACCATCGGATATTAACCTTTAGTTTGTGGGTCCGACTTCTCCCAAATTGTCTGGGTCGACTTCCTAGGGGCAGAGTTCTCTTGTACTTCATGGGGGCGACTTCTCTCGTGGGCCGACTTCTCTCAAATTGTCTGGGCCGACTTCTCCTAGGGTCCGACTTCTCCTGTGGTTTGTGGGGCCGACTTCTCTCATGGGCCGACTTCTCCGAAATTGTCTGGGCCGATTTCTCCTAGGGGCCGACTTCTCCTGTGGTTTGTGGGGCCGACTTCTCTCATGGGCCGACTTCTCCCGAAATTGTCTGGGCCGACTTCTCCTAGGGGCCGACTTCTCCGGGGCCGAGTTCGCAATGGGCCGACTTCTCCTGCTCCCGCATATACTAGTAATGACGAACGCGGCCACCCACAAAAAAAAATGAATTCTACAAAAAAACTATTTTACTAAAAAATAAATAAACGTGCAGACCCAAATAAGCATCGTGCAGGGGGGAATTTTCCGACTGAAACAATAAACATGCATGCATGTTTATTTGGATCCAAAGAGTATAAAAATAAATTAGTGTTGAAACCTTCACTGAAGATTTTCAACACAAATTTATTTTTAAAATCCTATCGGTCACATTTCAGGTATGTACATGTATGAACTTGTTTATTCAGCAATAATCCTAATCTTTTCACAGGGGTCTTATAAAAACATCTCAATCTTCAATGAGTTATGGAACTGAATAGCAATTGAAAACCAATTAAGAGCTTTTAATACTTTTAATTATGTTAGTCTAACCACAATGGATTTTCCAATTCCAGAACAGGTAAAAAATTTTTGTCATGGTTTCCGTCTTCAAAAGGGTGGTCTCTCAAGATAGATCCATTATGGCATAAAAATACAATTTGGTACCAGATCACAGTGGTCTCTTAAGACAGGTGGTCTCCCATAGCAGGTCCATTATAGAGTAAAACCAATCGGTGCCTGGCAGACGTGGTCTCTCAAGACAGGTTTTACTGTAACCCAGTTTGAAAGTAGGTTACAGTTAAAACTAGAAGTCCTGTCATGAAATGCGCACAAATAGTACGTCGATCTGCGCGTTAATCTCCGCGTAACGACCATAGTAAAGCTATCAAATTCTGTACATATGGCCTGTGCACAGGCAATGTTTCAGCCAATGGACCTCCGGGTAACCCAGAGGTCCATTGGCAGAAACATTGCCTATGTTTACTATGAATAACCAGGAGCACCTGTCGTGTTTTGGATGACATTCGATATGGCAATTGCGCGTAATTCCTACGCGCAATTAAGCCTAGATAAGCCCACAGTTCGTGACAGGACTTCTAGTTTTAACTGTACGTCACTTAGGATGCCGAAAATCCTCTGCTGAAAATGTATACACAACGGATGTATTTTCTAACACTGTATTTTTATTTTGTTTTGCTGACGACTGTTAACTGTTGGGCCATCCATTCACAGAAAAACACGAATGGAATTGAAACGTGAAAAAAAAGCTTTAATGTTGAAAAAGTACCTTCCAAGCAACCTTCTTACATCTGGTCCTGTTCACACTTTCGGACTTCGGAAATTATTAGCTTAGTAGACTTCAGTGAAAGGCAACCACAGGAGCGTGCTGGGGGGGGGGGGGGGGGGGGGGGGGGGGGGAGGGGGGGGGGGATTGGCACAAAGAAGAGGGGAGAGGTCATGAAGGAGAGGGTAGCAGAGGGGGATTTTCACTCAATAATTACTTTATGATTCTTTAACCTGGCATAGATGCATCATAGACAACTGAACCTGGAATAATCGGGGCGTTAATGGAGGACCACAAGCTGAAAATAAGAAGGGGCAGCAGGGGTGGTACATGTACATAAATATTAATTTTCCCCACTTGCCTATTAAGTCTCCCTACTTGACTCTGCAGTCTCCCTATTATTTTTTCTGGAGGGAGACATAAAGTCTCCCTAAATTTCCCCCTTAGGCTCGTCCCTGGGGGGTGGGGGAGCTCACCCACCCCAAACCACCTATCATCGCGCATACCTTTGGCATCTGCATCAGGGGCATACAGAATATGATGTGCAGCATCGTTCGAGCCACGTAGCAGCGAGGCGGGGACTTGCACAAGAGGTGGTGCCCCATCTCGTTGAACGGGGCACGTTGATTTCCCCAGGGAATAATTTGGAAATTCACGAAAAAAAAACTCCGCAATTTCCTTGACTCTGTCCGTTTGTGTCCATAATTTATAAGCTGTGAAAGGCATCAATAATTATGCCACATTACCACCAAATATAATCCGAATAAATTATGAACTATTTAACAAGTAAATTTGCTATTACGCATCCCCCTCATACAGTTGGGGCAAGGGATGCCATCAAGCAGTATCTGCGAGTGTTGGAAGGATAGAAGAAGTGTGGGAATAGGGAGGCAGTTGGGAGTACAGGGGTAACCCAAGGCCTTCTCACCCGAGAACCGCGACAAATTAGCGGCCGGCCAAACTGTTATTACCTTTTATTCCCAACAAGATGAATGTTGAAAATGGCCATCCCAACAAAACAAATTTAATTAACATGACTACATAACCCATTTCTTTTTTAGGTTCTGGACAAAAATGTATACGGGAAAAGTATTTTGAAGCAGAATTTTATTTTGGAAGAAAAAACCCTCTTGGGAGAATATAAACCAGGTAGAAAAACTCAATAAATTAACAAGAGAGTAACAAAACATAAAGGAGTATACATCTTGTAATACATAATATACTAATTTCGCCTTTTTTTTTTATCTATTTGCATGTTATTTATGTTTCATAAAATTGCGAGGAAAATTTAAGTTGTGGTAAAGTTCGGTTTTGAACTGCGAATTATCCTCTCAATTTATATAAAGCTTAAATACAAGAAGTGTATTTAGATATTAAAATATTTTACAAGAAGTGTTTTAACTTTTGGGGCCAGTATCAGAATTTATATAAAATTCTCTTGTTTCGAGCATAGTTTTTCAACTGTGTCGAAGTTTTACGGGTGGAGGTACATGTAGCCGGAGTACCCGCAGAGAACTACCGAGCAACTGTCAGCTCCCCAACATACAAACTCCACACAAGCAGGGTGAGCACTGATTGAAGATAAGTGCACCATCGACGTGCAATACGCCTTAGTACACAACGGACAATAGGGGTGAAGTGCCTTGCCCAAGGACTCAACGTGGTTGCCTGACAAAGTAAGACTTAACCTTGGCTATAACAACTGAACTCACTACGGAAATACACTCTTGTTCAAGCCAGACAGAGAATGCAGGAGATGAAAAATAAAAAATTAATCCATCCATAGTGTATTTCAAACAGAAAAAATGCCAAGTATGCGGCAATTGAAAATGCCTTAACCCTTTACCTAACGAATCGCCCGCATCAGCCTGCGTAATATGCAAATTCAGCAATTGAAAAAATATTATTTTTCAAAAAATTTCAACAAACCCATATCATGTGACCCCTCGTTGGAACAAGCTCGTTCCATTGAGGGAATACATGATATGGTTTTGTTGAAATTTTTTGAAAAAAATTCAAAAACGATATTTAAAATAATAAATTTTGATATCGTCTGCGTTGGGTAACGGGTTAAGACATGCCTGGTTGGCTTCACACCAAGTTCACCGACATTTTACAGAATGAGGCAAGTGGGCAAGGGTGGCACGGCAGGAGATGGTTGAACCTCGTAAAACTGCCTTTTATGCCACTTTCCTACCTCACCAACCTTCTTCCTTGAGTGACCCCTTTCAAATAAAAAAAAAATAAATCTATTCACAAGCCCCCCCTCCACATACAAACACACGATTTTTTATTGTTTTCAATAGCAAATCCGATGAGGGGGTATGGCCAGCATACATCAACAGTCAATCAAACAACAGGTAACAAAAACAATAAAGAAGAAAAGAAAACTGTTTACGGAATAGTTCGGGCCTCAGTTTCATTGGTCGGGTATAAAGTGGACTGGAAGAAATGTATTTATCTGCTCTCTTAAATGCCAGTATGATGGGCCATTTCTTGCACAGGGTTCATACAAAAATTTGCTAACAAAGTTCAAGGGTTTTTCAAGGGCTTTTTTTTTCAAGGGCTACATGTACTATTCAGCTTGTTGTATGAGCTCTAAAAATCTAAGATTCATGTGACACGGATATGACTTTGGAAGTCAGGAAGTACTGGTACCCAAAGTGTGATCTGTGTTACAGTAATCTTGGTAAAACGTTCCATACTTTTTTGTTTTTTTTAACTGAGCGACACGAGCGCAACAAACAAGTAAAAGGCGAGTACACATATATTTACAATGCCCAGGAAATAGCTTGGTATTCAAGGGTTTTTCAAGAGATTTCTGAAAGTTCAAGGGTTTCTCAAGGGCTAATTTCAAATTCCAGGGTTTTTCAAGAAAAAATTCATTTTCAAGGGTTTTTCAAGAGCTGTATGAACCCTGTTGCAAGAAAAATACAAATAAACCTAGTAACGTCATCGTAATGGAATAATATTGTGTTTTCAAACATCATTTTTTGTTTATTGGTCAAGTTTGCGATCAGGAGTTTATTTGCTTAACTACAGCACAGTCGCCGTGGATTGGTCGTAATCCACACATGGGCAGTGATGTCCACGCATGCGTTTACCACATAAGAAACACCATCATCAGAAAAATTTTAATTAATGAAGAACTGGGTTTCATCCGGTGCTTCATTAATTAAATTTTTTATGATTATTCCTATAATTAGTGTTTGCAATCTAATACTATTAGGTCCGTGGAAACACTGCCCAAGTATGGAAAGTGACCAGTCCATGGCGGCTGTACTGTATATTATATCGCTGCACCACTCGCTGCTATCCTTTGGTGCATGTGGTCGGCGTTCTGTTTGAAGTCTGGTTTTCCCACTCATCTACATGTATAAAACTATAATTAGCCTCGATAGGCAGGTGGTGGACCCGTATATTACAGAGTGACCACTGGGTGTGACGAAGACAGGTTTTAAATGGAGCGTACACGTAATGCATTTCCACTCCTGATCTCTCTTTATTTCGTACCTTTATAAAAAAGTATTGTGACACATGATGGTGTACCAATTATATACTATAATGTATCACATTACTTTCTTACAAAGGTGCGAAATAGCAATTTTGGAGTCTGTCATTCCGGATGTTTCATACAGCACGTTTTAGACTTAGTGATGACGATTCCATTCCTCCCAGTCCCATTTCCAATCTATATCCTTTGTTAGTTAATAAACAAAATACAGTCCTAGGTCGAGTATTGGTAAAATAAATGCCATTCTGCATCATTTTTATGTCATTCCCATGTTTAGGAGGACACTCTTATTTAATACATGTAACTTATCAGAGGTTCAGCAGCCGGCCAATGGCAAAGTGTTTTTATTGTAAGGTCCTTCTGGATTGAAATTTGTGAAGTTTAGCCTGTGGACCCACCACTTCAGTGTTTAGGAGAATGTACTTAAGGGGACGTCCAACCTAACTTTGGTCAAATTTCATGTAATTTTCTTTCAAGTCTAAAAAAGGCCCAAAATGAATAACCCCAATAAATTATATACCAAAATGCTTGGAATGAAACATAGAACATGTGGAAACTGTAATTTGCCATGGAACTGTTGCCATGTGTAAATAGCACCACCTGAAAGTCTGCTGTGGCATAAGTAAGAGAACAAAATTTTTACAATAAAATACCTCAAAATAAAATAACAGCTGTATTCTAAAAACATTTAAGTACATACTCCAAGAAATCTTTTCCTAATTCATGAAAGTAATAAAGATTGAGACCAAATGTTATAAGTGGAGTGCTCACTGATTGAAGGCAGACATTTTCTTTTGTTTATGTTTTGATTTGGGGAGTTCAACAAAGGTCAACTTGAAGGAGTCCAGCAGAAGAAGTATGGAAGGGCAAAAGAGTGTCTCCCAATATCAAGATGTATGTGTTACTGTAATGGTTTGAAAAGAAAATATGATATTCTCCTATGTAGAATGCACTGCAAAGTCATACATTGTAGTTGAATAAATATATTTACAAACCCCTTGCACTGTAACCCCTTTTATCCCATGCATCAATTTGATAGTGATTAAATTGTTAAATTTGGCTGGTTTATCAATAAGTATATTAGCTTTGTTTAACTCTTGGACACCAATACACTCATGATATCTGTTGGAGAAGAAATAAGGGTAACTGTAACCTGTCACTGCAATAAACCATCTAATGTACTTAAAAGTACATTGTTATTCAAAATACATCAAATCAACCTTACATAACCATTATTGCATGTACTTTCCCCAAGGAGGCTTATTGACATACTGAGATCAGAAGGGCACATCCAGAGGGTCTCACATATTTTTTTTCAAGAACGCAGTACACAAAGCAATCCCCAAAAGATGACAAGTGAGCTCCATTTGACACAAAAAATTTCCTGGGGAGGGGGGGGGGGCTCTCTTCCTTGTATGACCTCTACCTCCGGCACTGAAGGCATATGCCTTTTTTCTCAAAGTTTAACTCTTTTTTTCTTTTTGAAGATCCTGGCCACACTGTTCCAAACACTATCAGACAGGTAACCCTCCAAATAAGTGTATCTGCAAAAATCATGTTACATTGCAAAACATTCTTTTTAGAGTTTTAGTTCTGGACCTTTCATGCTTCTTACTTCCAACTGTAACACTTAATTTATCGATTAATGGGTGAATAGAAAAGTCCTGCCATAATCAACATTTTGAGTTCCATAAGCCTTCAAAACAGCTCCGATAAAAGTGTCAAACATCAGATTGGTGGCTTTATACAGAATATTCATTAGGTTGTTGCTTGATAAGTAATAGGAATAAAATCTTCATAAGAAAATTCTGTAGCAATACAATTGAAGGTATTAGCAGGCACTTTGCAACAAATTGTAACAAATCAACTAGTTATAAACAAAATTTTCTAACTCAAAAGAGTGAAAAAGTACCACAACTCTGAAAAAATGTGGGAAGAAACACATGCTACAGCAGCTACACAGGCATTGTTTCCCCATGATGCTCGATCACAACACCAAATATCCTTCACATTGGAGTAGCAATGGTTGAGATACAAGGGAGAATGTTGGTACATGTAATGATGAATGGGTAAGAGGACAGAGGTCACCACTGGCACTGCACGGCCCTAGATGCACTTTTGATTTTCCAACTTCCAGGTCTGGGGCATAATAATCGCAACACACCCACCTTATCAGTTCATAATTTCAGTAAAATAAAAGAAATTATCAATTTTAATTAATTAATAGATGATGGAAAATATTTGGCTTCCTTCGCCTTCTCGTACTATTTAATTACCACAAACAATATCAGTTTGATGCCAACAAACGAAACTGAAGGCATGTGGTTTGGTTTAAAAAGTAACTCGGCATGAATAATGAAGAAATTGCGAATATTTCGTTTGTTTAAAAGCCAATTGCAGCTAATATTGACCGTGCATTCGATAATTCGTTTCGGTTTTGACCACACGGCCACGCTGACACTCCGTGACAGCGGTTATGTTTATTGTGATATGCAAATTGGGGGGATGGTTTCCGGTGAAGGAGATTTGTCACATTTGTCAGTGTAAAGCGATCATAAAAGACACTGATCGACGCTTGTATTACTATGGTTGGTTGCAAGAAAAAACTAAATTCTCAGCATCGTCCAAGCGCACCTTATTTAAAAGCACGAATGCATCATTTTCAACCCATCTTCAATCGGTCCTTTGCAGACATCAAACATACCCGCCTTCAAATTCCATGGTTACTAGGAAGTAAATAACTTCGCAGCGACAGGGGGAAATTAACACGCTCAATATAGTTTCAGGTCACTTGGAATATACTCTGTGAAAAAGTGATTTCTGAAGCATTCCGCCTTACTTTGTTATGAATATTGCCTTATTTTATGTGTATCGTTCCGATTTTATACACTCGGTTATTTTTTTTTACAAGTGGTTCATGTTGTCTTTCTAGTGTGCAATAATTCAGATTTTTTGTCAACAAAAAAGTTCAGACGGCCTGTAAACACGAGAGGGAATTTCGAACCATATTTTGCAGTTATGACATTAACAGCTCAAGTATTTGCTGTCACCTGTTTGCAAATCCGCTCATACATTGTCTCGAACAAATAAGGGGCGTGATCACGTCCTTGCATTCTTACGATTGCCCAAATTGAGTATTTCTGCAAGAACCACATCGTAATCAATATGACCGGAAAAACATCATTGAAACATGGCCACATCCGGAACATCAAAAATTTGTGTTGGTGAATGGTGTTATTACATTCAAACGTCAAAACCCACCAGAGTGTGTGTCAAAAAAAATGCTTTCTCCGAGTCTGTAGTATGTTATCATATATTGAGGACAAGGCTTTCGAATTACCGATTATTTTGTGGTTTTACCGGGTTCGTTACTTATGCCATTTGCAAATTAATCTTCAAAATCATAAAATTCACTTTTGTTCCTGAAAAAAATTATATGTACCTTTTCTATGCACTTTTACTCATTATTTTGATATATAATTTGCCTTTCCTTACTTCTCTTATCTGTTTCTGAGGCATTGGGAAAAATGTCATTGTCAACAAATTGACCAAAGTTAGGTTGGACGACCCCTTAAGAAATCTGTCCCAGTAGAACTACAAGTTTTCATTTAATTTTCAACACACTGCCTTGGTTCTGGAGATGAAATGAAGCTTCTAAAAAGAACCGCTTCAATCGATTTCAATTTCACTCTCTGTTTTACTTTCAGTTTCACTTTCAGTTCACAGTGTTCAATTTCACTCAGTCCAGCGTGACTCTAATAAAATCGACATTCACTTCCAACCATGCAGACATTTCGATGCCATGTTGTTGTTTTCGGATTTCTGAATGGCATTTTACGCGCCTACAAGAAAGAAAATAAAATACACAAATCGCAAAGTTATGCCAACTTCACATCAACGCCGGTTGTTCCCCGATAAAAGAATAAAAAGCAGACGCACAACGACGTGAAAAAAGAAATCGGCGGGTTCGAATTATGTTACGGGAGCGGGTCTTTTCGGGCTCGGGAACATTCGGCTCCGGGAATATGGATACGGGACCCTTCGCCTCCGGGCCAACTCGCCCCCTAGGGGCGACTTGGCCCGATTTTGGGGCGAGTTGGCCCACTTCGAAAATTATCGTTATTTATTTATTTTTTTATTTGAATTAAATTGAATTATTTTATATTTCCTTTCGTTACAGTTTCTGAATTAGTAATCCCAATTATATCAGATTTCCTTTTAATCATCAGCTTCACAGACTTAGTACATTCCAACACAAATAAATTTTACAGTATGACTGAAACATCCTCCAATCAAGCAGCACAGTTGCAATGTAAACATAACAGATGAGTAATCTGAACAAAAACATGTCATCAGATTAACGCTTTGGCGGTACTCACTTTGTTATTGATTCCTTTGATTTGAAAATAATTTTATGTTGTGGAGTAAGTGATACTCATTAATATTATTGGTATATCCAATATGGGGGTACCGGGTACTGCGTTTAAAAAGAAGGTATTTGACAGAATAAGAGTGAACATGCAGATGTGTTCCCGTGTTTTACAGTGACTGGAAAAGACCCGCTCCCGTTGACTCAACCCACCTTCTGAATCCAAGATAATAATAACTGAGAGATTTTTTTTAAAATAAACAAAATTATTTTTGAAATCGCGCGTTGTTACTCATTTCTCAACGCCCATCATGACCAATCCTCATTATTCCATCCGGGGGCGAGTTGGCCCGGGGGCGAGTTGGCCCGAGGGTGATTTGGCCCCTCAGCAAGGGGGCGAGTTGGCCCGGAGGGCGAGTGGTCCCGTTCCCGGGAATATTCCTCCTGGGAACATTCGGCCTCCATTTTAAACTAAGGAGACTAAGAGAGACGCGGTTTAAAATGAGTTTAAACACCTTTATTACAACCAAAAACAAAAGTAAATCGCATGAAATTGCATGCTGCCTAGGCCTAACCTCTAAACCGCACTTAATACAAGGATACAGTTTTGATGTTGGACAAGCAAGTAAGCGAGCAAGATTGATGTTGGACTCGATGATGATGAATGAAAAGTTTCAGCGCGCCGAAGGCGCACAGGGACGATGTGGGATTGAAATCCCTTGCGACCAGAGTAACTTTATTTGTTTGTAACTTTATTTACTTATGAATCCACGAGAGTCGGGCGGGAGAGTCCAACACCTTATTACGCTGGGCCCTTACCATGAGACCCTTATGTATGTGAGGAGTTGTTTTTACGCAAGAAGTCTTCAAATAAATATTCAGAGAAACCGTGATAAACAGTATAAGATTATCTCATCAAGGACAATTACAACCCACATAAAAGGTTTAAGGGTTCAAAGAAACTGTAAAAACAGTATATGACCGCTTAATCAAGTGCGATTAAATCAATCAAGCTTCAGTCGCACCGTAAAAACGATGTATGAGTATCTCATCAGAAGCCAGCGGTGAGAACTTTGATCACTACTTCAGAAGAACATTTAAAAACAAAATTTTTCAGCTAAGTTGTGCCAAACAACATCTAAGAAGAAGTATATCATTTCGGGTTTGCATGTCGGCACTAATAATAATAATAACACTTTGGCCAGCCGCTGATTTGTCGCGGTTCTCGGACGAGAAGGCCATGGTTACCCCTGTACTCCCAACTGCCTCCCTATTCCCACGCTTCTCCTCTCCTCCCAACACTCTGAGACGAACTGCTTGATGATATCCCTTGTCCCATTCTTCCCAATCTCTCCGATTAGCATATTAACCCTCTCCTTTGAGTCTCCCCTAACCACATGTCCTTCATTCTCCCATCCCACTTCCCCATTATACTCCCAGTGAATCTCATTCTTTTAGGCTGATACTTTGGGCATTCTAGAAGAAAGTGTTCCAGGGTGTCCACCATGTCCAAGTTACACATCTGGCACTCCCTTTCACCGTCTTTCCCAATTTTTCCCCTCAGCTCCAGGGATCGCGACCTCAGCTTGAACAACAGTGACCCCCCAAAGGTGCCATCAAGGTACTCTTCAAAACCTGGCTTCTCTTTATCACGCAGGCCACCCAAAGACCTCTTTGATTTTACCCCCTCTCACTAATTACGGTTACAATCCTCCATGACCCTTTCTCTGGCGATTTTTTTACCCTGGTTTGCCCCAACGTCCAGGTCCGAGATCTCCAATGAGTAGTTCTCTACTAGCTCCCTCACTTGGACGAATCCTAGTCAAAACGTCCCCAAACCAAAACGTCCCCAAATGTTTTGGTCAAAACGTCCCCAAATAGTTGGTCAAAACGTCCCCAAAAGTTAGTCAAAACGTCCCCAACAGTTGGTCAAAACGTCCCCAATAGTTGGTCAAAACGTCCCCGTTGATGTTTCTTGACTGAGGCCATTGAAAAAACTTGCGATGTTATTTTAAAACAAATTTATTGTTTTACAAAACATTAATTATAAATATCCCCGCTTCTGTCAGGCCGATATTTATACGTGCCTCCCCTAATTTCGCGCGTGCCTTATGAATAGAAAACACATTAATACCAGTGCCGCTGAAGTGGAAATTTGGACCTCAGGGTTAATTCTGTCACGGATCTCCTTTCAAAGTGTCGGGATATAGATGCAGATGCCAAAGACAAGCACGAGCGTTGATTGGCTTGGACGCGAGAAACGATCGATGATAGGGGTGGGGTGCCCTCCCCCCCCCCCCCAAAAAAAAAAAATTAAATCAGTTATAAATGGAGATTTCTGGCGGGTTTTGGTACCCAAAAATCACGTTTTTTTTTTTTGGCCGTCGTTTTTAGCAGCATGTTTTGAATTCTCAAGTTCGACAGTGAGTATCCACAGATCTAGAATTATAGCTTTTAACTGCACAATTCTCGAAAATGGCCTGAAAGCCCGTATTTTAATTTTCGTTTGGTACGTCCTTTGAAAGACGTACCAATCCCAAAAATTATTTGCGGTTATTTTTGGACTGGAGGAGGGGGCAGGCCTAAACCATTTGTAAATACTGCCTATTAGCATCTCAGTAAATAATTGCGAAATAATTCTAACATACGGCCTACTGTGGCTTACACTGCTACACTACGACACAACCTGAAATTATTCCGCAAGTATTTATTGAAAAGCACCGCCCGTTTTTGCATAATTAACTCAGGTTTTTTCGCCGGACTTGCGAATGCTGAAATGCATAAAAGGGTCACTCACTAGAATTTATGTTGGTCATAATTTAATGAAATAATTTCAACGAATTTTAAAGCGCACACGTACAGTCACCACATTTAATTGACCATCCCGGTTTTTAACACTATCTTTGACTTGAACCAATGAAATAATTGTATAGGAATTAAAGAAGGCATAGAACAATAGACTACTATTATATGACAGTCACATGGCTCGTGGAATAGCCAATCGGAATCAACACGATGAAGCGTTTAATTAAATTATCAAGAAAAAGTTGTGACAAATAGGTGTAACGATAATTTTTTTCTTGTTTGTGGATTTTATAGAAATACTACTATGAAAACGATAATTCTGGCATGGTGGAAACATATCGTAGTTTGTTTGAATATTAGTTACAGTGGAAGTCACCAAAGTGTTTAAAGTAACAACGGCTTACGGTAACAGAAACAGTTGATATTTTAAACTATCGCAGTTCTCAGATGACAAACGCATGTGGACAAATTTTGGGGATCGAATAAAAGTCATGAATATTAGTTACAGTGGAAGTCACCAAAGTGTTTAAAGTAACAACGGCTTACGGTAACAGAAACAGTTGATATTTTAAACTATCGCAGTTCTCAGATGACAAACGCATGTGGACAAATTTTGGGGATCGAATAAAAGTCACCGAAAATTAAAATTATACAATAGAATTAAAGTGCGTGGAGTCAGTGAGGATTGCCTCGCCACGCTGGAAACCATGCACCAAGAAAGGGTTGAAACAAACTTGCCTGGCTGGGACCAGTGTACATTCTAAATAAATAAACATATAAATAAAGATGTAACAACCCTTTAAGCGTTTTTAAGAGTATGTCTGTGAGGGGGGCGAGGTGGGGCAGGTCGTTCCTTTTTTCCGGACAGGCAGTTTCTTAACTCAGCCAACTAGTGAATTAGTTCTCAAACCGGGTAAATGAGTGATAACGTAAGAGCCTTTGATAGAAGTTGGTGGGGGCTGGGGCGTGGGGGTGGGAGGGGGGTGAGGGGGGCAGTACATAGAGACAAGGTATATCGAACGTCGATCCAATGGCATGCAGTTGATAATTAAACCGGATGTCTTTGGACATCGAAATGATAAATGAAGATCTCGGGTGCGCCGCGGGCGAAGCGGCAGAGATCACAGATAAATATGTTGGTTTAGCTAAATAGCCTGGAGCTGAATTATCGAATTACATCATTCAATGGAAATCATTGACAGGAATAATGTTTTGACCAAACAACTCTGGTGTCGAACCACCTGTTTTGAACGCGTGCCAACTGGATCGCTGGTCATTTTATCTCGACAGCAGCAAATAAATGGCCTTTCCTCGTTGTCTGATCAAACAGCAACACACAGCTTCATTCATCACACCAATTAACAAATTAGTAAAATGCCATTTAACCGGACCAAAGGTTTATCAATGACGCATGTCTGTCAAATTTATTCCATTCAAAATTTCCAACGATTGCGTAATGCAGCATTCTCTCTGAACACATAGGCTGATTCCGACTCATTTTCGCAGATATTTTACAGCGAACACGTTCTACATACGATCATCTGAAATGCCTAGTGTAGAGAGGGCAAAGAACGAGGCCACTAAAAAGCTTCTAGATGCAGCAGAGGCCCCAAACGAAACCAGACATCGCTCGCCTCGTTCTTCACACGACCGTGACGACGGTTACGTGTGAAGAACAACTAAAATCGGCGGCGGATTCAACAGAAAAGCCAGTGAGTGGAAAGGCAGGTATTTTCAGAAGGAATGGCTGATAAAGTATTCGTGGCTGCAATACAACCGAGACAAAAATGCTGCTTTCTGTGGAAGTTGCACATAGTTCTCCGCACTACATGACAGCTCACCATTTGTTGTCAGAAATTCCTCGTGTGGTTTCCCCAACTGGAAGAAAGGGGCTGAACGAATAGCAGAACATGATAGATGGGAAATACACAGGAAAGCAACGCAAGAAGGATCAAAGACTATGCCGACCATAGACACCAAAATATCCAGCCATCTTACATCCTAGCAAAGATTGCGACGCGTAATATAGTTTTCTTTATTATTTCATGCACATGCCTTTTGTTGTGGATAATGGATGTTTATTGTTTACTGATACAATATGCAGTTATAGGTTTTACCGACAGATGATCATAACCTTATCCCATTTCGCCACTCTCCGGGTTTTGTGCCCGATGGGCTTTTTTACAGTTTTTGTGTGGTGAATTTAAACCTGAAACAACTGGTAATTGTCGCGTAGCGCTACGTGTAAATTGGTCACCTTAATCAGCAATCGGTGGCGGTGCATATTTTGGAAGCCGTGTTAATTAGTATATCGGAAAATTTCACGTGTGCTTAGTTTCTGGCTTACTTAAAGAGAGTAATTACTCTTGTAGTGTGAAATTTAAGAATGTATTGCCCACCTGGTCACCTGGTCAAACCAAGGTCGACCCAGTAGGCATAATCTGCGTCTATACTTTACCTGCCGCGCCAAACTTCTGTTTAAGTCACCGTATAGACGGCTAATGCGGTTTAACTTTTGTATAGTATAGACACAGCTATATAGATGCGGGGTACCAACATGCCCTTTTCAGTAATGTTGCCCCCCCCCCCCGCCCTGGAGTGCTTCTGGCGCCCCTGTCAGAATCTCGTAGTTATGCACAATTCCAAGTCACTTTCCAGTTCGAGGTTATCGTGGGGGGGGGGGGGGGTCTGACCCCAGTACCTTACTGTCCGTGCGCACCCTCAAACCAAGAAGATTATTGACCCTCGCTTCCGACCCTTGTGGATCCATAAGCAAGTAAATTTATTCGGATTGAAGGGGATTTCAATCCCACATCGTCCCAGTGCGCTTTCGGCGCCCTGAAACGTTTCATTCATTCGATAATTAATTCCAATCTGCTGAAGTCCTGTTCATGCCCAACCGAGAGCAGAGTATTGGAACAACTGACTTAGAATCCTAGATTTCGACCGAAAAATAGTATAAACATTGCTAAATTAAATATGAAACTTCGAAAGAAGGATAAATGAGTTGGGGACGTTTTGACCAACTCTTGGGGACGTTTTGACCAAAAGGATAAATGAGTTGGGGACGTTTTGACCAACTCTTGGGGACGTTTTGACCAACTCTTGGGGACGTTTTGACCAATTGTTGGGGACGTTTTGACCAACTCTTGGGGACGTTTTGAACAAAAAAATTAGGGGACGTTTTGGTTTGGGGACGTTTTGACCAGCACCCATATACGGCGTACCTACCTTTCTTCCTAAAGTCTAAATATATTCAGTACGAGATCGATTCATAATGAAAAATGAAATCTAAGATCCATTGTATAAAAGCCAAGTGCTGTGTTGAAGAACAGAATGACAATATATGTGCTCCTGAGAATTTTCAACTCAAATAACAAAACGGGGTAGATGGTCCAAGTGGGTGCTGGTCAAAACGTCCCCAAATTCTCAGGAGCACATATATTGTCATTCTGTTCTTCAACACAGCACTTGGCTTTTATACAATGGATCTTAGATTTCATTTTTCATTATGAATCGATCTCGTACTGAATATATTTAGACTTTAGGAAGAAAGGTAGGTACGCCGTATATATTATTCCTTAAAAAAATATTCCAGAAAACCTCCAAAGATAAACACAAAAACACAACAAAATGAGCTAAAAAATTAATTTTTGAAAGTTATTTTTCAAGTCCCAAACACCGAAAATGTTTACCAAAAGTGGGAAAATTCGGCCTCAAAGGTGGGTACATTCGGCCCCGGCTGAGGCCGAATGTTCTCGGAAAAATAGCTGGGGCCGAATGTTCCCGAGGGCAAATTGACCCGGACCCGAGAGTACGGCTCCAGGACGTTTGGTCCCAAAACTATTTCGTCCCAGGACGATTCGTACGAAAAACATTATCGGACCGGGACCATTCGCCCCAAAAAGTAATGGTGGGGGGGGGGGTAAATGACCATGAACGTTCCAGGCCTTCATTAAATATATCTGAATTATCGCGAAAATCGATAAGAAACACCAAATTATCCGTTCATTCTGAATGTCTGATATTTCGACCGTTAATAAAGTGTAGATCATAGTCTTTTCTATGTAAATAAATCGGACCGTCCCAGGCGTTCTGAAAAGTCTTGTGCATTTTCTGATTTAACTTTGTCAGAAACGGCACTAATTTCCGTGGCAGAGTCCACTATATTAACGAATTGTGTTGGAACTATATCACCTTCCGCACAAAGTTCTAAAAAGTCTTGTAAATGTTCTGATTCAGTAGGAACAATATCAAACTCATGAATTTCCCCCCGAAGATAACATGTCTGCAACATCATGCTCTACTCTCAACTGATGTGATGGAGCAGCAGTCAGGAGGGTGTTGTTCAAAACGTCAGTAAACAAAAATGTCCCTTAATTTTTGGGTCGAAACGTCTCCAAAAATTGGTCAAAACGGCCTCAACATTTGGTCAAAACGTCCCTAATTAGTTGGTCTAGATGTCCCCAACAGTTGGTCAGAACGTCCCCATCAGTTGGTCAAAACGTCCCCAACTCATTTTCCCTTTTCCGTAGTTTCATATTTAATTTGGCAATATTATTATTCGGCCGAAATCTAGGATTCTTGGTTGTCAAGGTGATAGCTTCAATTTACTATTTTGTGGTTTAAAAAGTGTATATAATTTAGATATTTTATTCTCGGTTGGACTAAAAGAGAAAAGATGGGTATTTGAGGGATCCTGAAAATGGATTTGTCTCTTAAACAGATCTGTGAAGTAATCCATGCGCTGCTAACTAAGCACAATTTTTCTGTCCATTAACGCGTTTCTGGTTAACGCCATAATGAGCTTTCTGATAAAATATTAAAACGAGAGAAGACCAGTGTTCTCCTGCAGTCGTTATCGAGATAATTATGTTCATTTAATAGGTAATTGTTGTAAAAACAGTATACCCCATATATTCTGAACATACGCCCATATTACGTGTCTGGTCTGTCACCGAATGTCCGGATAATAATAATAACACTTTGGCCAGCCGCTGATTTGTCGCGGTTCTCGGACGAGAAGACCATGGTTTCCCCTGCACTCCCAACTGCCTCCCTATTCCCACGCTTCTCCTCTCCTCCCAACACTCGGAGACGAACTGCTTGATGACATCCCTTGCCCCATTCTTCCCAATCTCTCCGATTAGCATATTAACCCTCTCCTTTGAGTCTCCCCCTAACCACATGTCCTTCATTCTCCCATCCCACTTCCCCATTATACTCCCAGTGAATCTCATTCTTTTAGATTGATACTTTGGGCATTCTAGAAGAAAGTGTTCCAGGGTCTCCACCATGACCAAGTTACACATCTGGCACTCCCTTTCACCGTCTTTCCCAATTTTTCCCCTCAGCTCCAGGGATCGCGTCCTCAGCTTGAACAACAGTGACTCCCCCCCCCCCCCCCAAAGGTGTCATCAAGGTACTCTTCAAAACCTGGCCTCTCTTTATCACGCAGGCCACCCAAAGACCTCTTTGATTTTACCGCCTCTCGCCAATTACGGTTACAATCCTCCATGACCCTTTCTCTGACGATTTTTTTACCCTGGTTTGCCCCAACGTCCAGGTCCGAGATCTCCAATGAGTAGTTCTCTACTAGCTCTCTCACTTGGAACATGCACCCCGTTTTGATATTTGAGTTGAAAATTCTCAGGAACATTACTTTATACCATCGGCTGTCGGGGAGATTTACCAAATAATTAAGATAACCGAGTTTCAACAGGTCTATCCTGTCCTTGACCCTCATCCATCCAATCTCACCCCTGATTGCTTCTAGCGCTGCGGCATTACTCGACCCCGTCATCCATCGGCCTGCATCGTTCTGCAAGATTTCCAAGCTCTTTACGGATATACCGGAATTTCGAGGCTTTCAGAGGAACTTGAAAGCGAATATTAAATTACAATAGATCTAAGTGTCCACGCTCAAGAGAAGCAATTAAAATGAGAATTAATGTTCTGGCAATCGAAATAAAGGTCGGGGGGTTTCTGGAAAAAATAATTCCTGTCAGTACTGTGGGCCGTAGGCGAGCAAGAGTAGTAAGGAATGGCACTTTGATTTAACACTGAAATTCCATAGACATTTGATCTCCAGAGAAAATGCACGGTCGTGTGTACTCTGGCGAACTGATTTAACACTAAAAATTCCCATAGCCATTTTTCGCCAGAGTGCCATCTTTCGTGTGTACTCTGGCGAACTAATTTAACACTGAAAATTCCCATAGACATTTTTTCGCCAGAGTGCCATATTTTTGTGTGTACTTGAAATGTACAAGGCACGTGACCCGCTGACGGGCATGAGCCAGGCGGGGAATCCTACCCAAGGATGGTGGGCAAGTTAATCAGATGATAGGAGTTGGGGCAAGGGGCCCATCGGCTGGCTTGGGTCAGGGTGGATTCCCCTTGCTAATAATCTTTTGTCTTACGCAGGGGTTGTGTGATTGTATGTAGGTGGGAGATAGAGTAGTATTATATTTAATTTGTGATGGAGAGAGAGAGATATAGCATATAGTTGGCTGCTTGTTTATCCAACGGATCTTCTCCTATTGTGACCCAGTGGGTGTATGCTCACGAGTTAATGTGAGATGTAAGTAGACTCGTGTGTTCCAATCGGGAACTGATTCGAAATACTGGAGCGTTATTTTTGATGCGCGTCGTCATGCGATTGCATGTATCTGAGTGTATTTGACATTCTTCACAGATATTTTTTCATTTTCTGTTCAATGGATTTTGTCACTTCTGTCACTACACATTCTTAAAATAATATTTGTATTTTTTCTTCACACATCTTGCAATATTCACACCGAATCATCTTTTTTAATAGTCAAATATCACTTCTCTAAATCTGTTGATCTCTATCTCATTATCAAATTCTGCATGGACGACAATGTTGATCACCTCTTGAAGAGCTTGAACAAACTGAAGTTCAATTCGAAGATTACCAGATTTTATAGGATGAGCCAATGGCCCACAACTACACTGATTAGGTGTCAAATAAATCCCCCAAAGAGTATATCATTTTGCATAATCCGACAAAAATAAATTAAATGATTGTGGCTTCGTACAATGATAAATATGAATCTAGAAATTTGGTTCAAAGGGGCGTGATTTAATGGAATGTCCATCTACATATACTGTCACTTCAAGACCTCTTGATATATTTGCTTAAAACATTGAAACGAGTCGACCCGCAAGTATACATGAGTCGATCCGCAAGTATACAGAAGAAGTCTCCTTGGTTACGAATCGAAATTAAGTATTTTTATTGTTTACTAATCATATATATTTCATCTTCAGGTTATTTTATTCAACTTTGTGGGGAGTTAGTTTAGTATAGTAACTGGGACAAAGTTAGGAGGTCTTAAATAAAACTGTGAGCGCTAAGTTGTCGAACGGTTCGTCGTGTTGCCTTTTGTCGCGTGTTTACAGTTTTCCCTGTCCGATCGCGTAATTTTGTCTTGATGATGGCGAGCAAGTCTGTTCAGACGGAGGTAAGTATGGAGGTAAATACGTGTAATATCGCGGTCCAGGTCAACGGTGCCACCGGGGTTAGTATTGGTGTGCAGACAGAGGTCACTGGGGGTGTCTGTCAGAGCCGGGTTGCTGGGGCCACCGATGGCGATATTGGGCTTGAAGTTTGTAAACAGTGTTCTATGATGTATGGGGACTGTCGCTCGATGGGATATGGAGAGGTATGTGCAAACTGTCAGGAAATCCTCCGCCTACTTGAGACAATTGTTAAGTTTGAGGGGGAGATTGCTGAGCTGAAGGGAAAACTTGGTAGGGCGGGGCTGTCTGGAGTTACGCCTGTGAAAGTAGCTTTCCGAGAAGGATGGAAGGTTGTCGGTGGTTCCAAGAGGAAACATGGGGGTAGAACCTTTGATGTGAATGAGGTAGGTGATGAGGTGGGTGCTGCTAGAAAAGTACGTAGGACAGATGAGGGGGGGGGGGGGGCAGGCCTGAGCAATGCTGTAAAGCGTTTGGCGTGGACTATCAAAAGTGGTAGGAAAGGGGGGCCAGAGAAGCAGGTAGATAGGGGTGTAAAGTCCAAAGGCAGCGGGGAGTGCAGCACCAGAAACAGATTTGATGTGCTCGATTCGGAAGAGACAGAGGGGGAGATGGAGGTAGTTGCAACAGATAGTAGCTTGGGGTCTAGGCTAGGAAAAAGGAGGAGGGATCCGGGAGAAGACCAGGGGAGTAGTCCAGGTAGTTCAGGGCCTGGAAAGAGACGGAGGGACAAGGATAGGAGTAATCCTAAGTCAAAGATACCGATACCGATATTGATTCCGAGTGGGGCTGTTGGAGAGGAAGAGGACGCTGTAAACAATAGGAGACTAGAGGAGATAAATAGGGCGAGGGCCAAAAGTAAGTTGGTGGTTGCGAGAAGTAGCATAGTTCGGGGGGATCGACAAGGTTGCCTGTGGTCCGGACAGTAAAAATAGAACAGTTCTGTGCTTTCCGGGGGCTAAAGTGGAGGACCTGAGGGATAGAGTGGACGGTATTGTAGCTGGGTCGGGGCCTGATCCGGTAGTGGTATTACATGTGGGGTCCAATAACATCAGGGAGAGGAAATTAGTTCTTTTGGTGGACACATACAAGGACCTAATTAGTAAGCTACTTAGCAGGAATGCTCGGATCATCGTTTCAGGGGTGCTCCCCGTTATGGGTGGTGGGAATGAGAGGAACTCGCGGATTATGGCACTAAACGAGGAGCTGGAAGAGCACTGCAAAGACTTGGGAATACATTTCATTGACCACTGGGATTCATTCTGGGGACAAGGAGAGTTGTATGGGCGAGACGGATTGCATTTAAGTAGGATGGGTACAGACCTGTTGGGCCAACAAATTTTACAGGTGACTGGGCCTTTTTTGGAGAAAAGGGGGGTAGGGGACCACAGCCGATAACCCAGAGGGGCACAAATGCTGGGAACATAGGAAGAACAACAAACATGCAAAATACAGGGACATACCAGGGTTATAATAATGTGCCAGTGATGACAAAAAAACAAAGATTCATTAAGTTTGGGTACTGCAACATCCAGGGTCTGCACAAGAAAGTAAGCGAAATATCAACAATGATGGACGAAGGAGACTTCGATATAATGGGTCTAAGTGAGACGTGGATACGACGGGATGAGCGGGTTGATCAGATGAAGGGTTGCCTGTGGATAGGAGCTGGGCGAACTGAGGGTCAGAAAAGGGGTGGGGGTGTTGGCATCTACGCTAAAGAGGAATTACAGCCTTCATTGATTACAGATCTCACAGAAGCAAGGACTCAGATTCCAGTATCCAACGGAATAGTCTGGGCAAAAATCAAGTTAGGAAGCAGGAGTGTTGCCGTTGGTGTTGTATACTTAGCAGTGGAGGGAAGTAAGCCCGAGTGGAATGATTCAATATATACAACTCTTAGATCGAATATCACAGAGCTTGGAAGCAGAGGGTTCAGTATTGTCCTAATGGGGGACTTCAATGGGCACATCGGGGATAAGGAGGAGGGCATACAGGGAGGTGATAGGAAAATTAACACGAATGGGAGGAAGATGTTGGACCTATCAAAAGAGCTTGGTTTAAAGATCCTGAACAGGGATGCGAAATGTAAGGGTAAATGGACCTGGGAGAGGAACGATAAGAAAACAATAATTGATTATATACTTACTGACATTAGCGTATGGAGGGAGGTTATAGATGTAGAAATAGATGACGAGGGAAAAAATGACTTGGGTAGTGATCACAACCTGATAACAGTTAAGATTATGGGCAAAAAGACGAATAGAGACAGAAATACCTTCAAGGAAGTTTGGGGACTAAAACAAGGAGCCGACTGGAAGCAGTTTCGGGAAAAACTAAAACCAAATCTTGAATGTATATCTAGGGATGCAAATGTCCAGAGTATTTCAGATGGCATAGTAAATAGCCTAACATAGGCAGGGAAGGATTGTATAGGAAGGGTGAGGGTCCCAACGAGAGAGCTTGGATACAGGGTTAACGAGGGACTGAAAAAGGCTATAAAAGAAAGGAAGGTAAAATGCGCTGCTTACAGAAGAAGTGGGAAGCTTAAAGGGGTGGATAACAATGACACGAGACTAATGAAAGGAGAATATGAACTGGCACGGAGAAAGGTGAATGAGATAAAGAATAATAATAGGAAGGAGCGCAATTGCAGTCTTGCCAGAACAATAAAGAAAACGGGGGGTTCGAGCTCAAACGTATTTTGGAACTGGGTAAATAAACGGGGGAAAAGTAGTGTGCAGAGTATCAAAGTGGATGGGAAAGTACAGAAGATAAAGGCCGTATCGCTTCAGAGTTAGTCAAGCACTGGGAAAAGATAAACGATAGGCGATGGGGCAGTGGGTCCCCACCAAAAAAAAATACACTGGTGGAGGAGAACCTATCCAATCGTGTATGTAGCGAAATAACGGCAGAAGAAGTGCGGAACGTGGTCTCGAAATTAAAAAATGGTAAAGCGGGAGGGACTGATGAAATTCCGAACGAATTCCTCAAAAATGGAGGGGAGGCACTTATTGAAGTCCTGACAAACCTTTTCAACCTGGCTCTGCGAAAGCAAGAGGTCCCCAGAGAGTGGAGGGAAAGTAAGGTGTCGTTCATACACAAAAAGGGGGATAAGGAAGTTCTAGATAACTATAGGGGGATATCAGTTAGTAGTAACATCGGAAAAGTATTCCGTAAGGTCATATACGGTAGACTAGAGGAAGTTATTGAAGAGAAAGGTTTTTTAGGAGAAATTCAAAATGGTTTCAGGAAAGGGCGAAGAGTCACTGATCACCTATTTACACTCACCCAACTGATAGAATCAACAAAGGCTGAAAAGAAAAAGATGTTTCTGGCATTTCTAGATGTGAAAAAAGCGTACGACCGAGTGTGGAGGGAAGATATGTGGCGAAAGCTCGAGGGCATCGGACTGGGGGGTGACTTTGTGGGAATCATGAAAGCACTGTATACAGATGTGCAAAGCCAACTCAGTCTAGGGAGTATCACTACAAAACGAGTCCCTATGGATATAGGCCTCAAGCAGGGGTGTATCTTTTCACCGATTTTGTTTGCATTGTATGTTAAAGATTTAGGGGACGAACTAATTCAGAGTGCGGAGGGGGTAAATGTTGGAGACATAAAGATACCAGGCTTATTCTTTGCGGACGACATGGTGTTAATGTCTAGAACTGAACAGGGGCTAGAGAAACTGCTGGAAATTGTTGGTAGATATGGGAACACTTGGCGGCTCGAACTAAATGAAAATAAAAGCAAGGTAATACCCGTTGGACGCAAGGTAGATATGACGAAGAGATGGAGAGTGGGGGAGTTCTCAATCCCCGAAGGGGAAAGCAAACAAATCACTGTAGGAGAAACGGGAGAGTATGAGTATCTAGGGGTAAGCATAAATATAACGGGAAGAGGGGTGTATAGAAATTACTCAGCCAAACTGATTCTGAAGGGTAAAAGAATTCTGAACCAACTAAAACTTTTAGGGAAAAATAGTTTCAATAAGGTCTTTGTGGGGAAAACACTGTGGGAGAGGGTGGGTTTACCAAGAATAACGTATGGCACGGACGTGATTCCATTAAACCAAACCGTTATTAAGAAGTTGGAAAGTACTCAAAATGATGCCGGCAGATGGATAACAGGGTCGAGTAATGCAGCAGCTTTGGAAGCAGTAAGGGGGGAGCTTGGGTGGATGAAAATCAAGGACAGGGTAGATTTGGGAAAACTGTGTTACTTTAACTACTTGAGAAACCTGCCTGACAACCGGTGGTGCAAATTGATGCTCGATACCATTTGGAATTCTAATATAGAAACGGGGTGGTCAAAACATGTGAGGGAACTAATGGACAATTACTCTATAGAGGTCACAAACATAGAATAGGAATGAAAGAAGGCAAAAGGTTTGTCAAAGAGAGAGTCATGGAAGATTGCAATCGAAACTGGCGAGCAGGGGTTAGCGTGAAAAGATCACTGCAGGGGTTACAATATAAAGAAAAGCCAGCTTTTGAGAAGTACCTAGATGGCACCTTTGGAGGGTCACTGCTGTTCAAACTGAGATCAAGATCACTGGAGCTCCGGGGGAAAATTGGGAGAGATGGGGAAAAGGGATGCCAAATGTGCCACTCTGGAGTAGTGGAGACCCTGGAACATTTTCTCTTGGAATGCCCACAGTATATACCTCATAGAATAAAATTTACTGGAAGAATAATGCAGAAGTGGGGTGAAGAAACAAAGGATAGATGGCTGAAGGGGGACACGAGGGAGAGGGTAGGAATGCTTACTGAAGAAATTGAAAAAGAGGAAGTGAGGGACACTATTAAGCAGTTTATATCTGAATGCTGGGAGGAGAGGAGGGGAAGAGGGGGTGGGGTGCAGGGGGAATGATGGCCTTCTCTTATGAGGACCGCGACAAATCAGCGGCTGGCCAAAGAGTTATTATTATTATTATTATGTTACACGGATCATACGAACAGTTTGGAAGTAGTTTTGATCCAGATAATGTTTCACCAACATCAAGTGGTATAGAAAATATTGGTGAAATTGAACGATTTCCAATAGCATCTTTAAACAAGTCTTCAACAATAGAATTTTTAGTTCCAAGACAAACAACCAAGTGGTTAGATCTTGCAGCATGTACACTTGAAGTTCGATTTGAAATTGCAAAACAAGATGGTAGTGCTTTGGCTCAAGATACACAAATTGCTCCCATTAATAATGTTTTCATAATATGTTTAGCAAAACTGATGTCACATTGAATGGCAATCTAATCACCACCAATACATATCTTTATCCTTATAGAGGATTTTTGGAGAATTTTCTTAGTTATTCAAGATATGTGAAAAAACACAATTGGCTGCAAGTGAAATGTGGTATCCAGATTCTCCTGCCACACACACTGAAACTGAAAAAATGTCCATCTAACAAAGGTTTGACTGACCGTGCAAAATTAATTGGTGCTAGTAAGGCTGTACAGTTAAGAGGAAAATTACATTTAGATCTATTTGTGCAAGAAAATATTTACCACATGGAGTTGAGTTGAGAATTAAATTGCATCGTTCTCCGTGCAAATTTTGTCTGATTGGTGGTGAACATGGGAAAATTGAAATTCAAAAAGCTATTTTTAATATACCAGCATTAGATTTAATTCCAAAATTTGCAAATCGAAAGAAATGATTTCGCGCGCCGAAGGCGCGCAGGGACGGTATGGGGAACAGGCCCCTTTCGACTCTCGGTGACTGTAGAAGATTGGTATTGCATGTCTGGGCGTGTCAAAGGAGGAAAAGGAAGGAAGAGGGGAGTGAGGGTTGGGAGGTGGTGAAAAAGCAACTTCCAGTTCCTCTTCAGTCTCCACTGGACGTTCCTCATCCAACTTTACCGGCTCAGGAGCCGGCAGTTGATTGGGAGTACCAGTGGGACAAGGAGGGGAACTGGCGGCTGCCTCCAGGACCTCCACCCCCCTCACTCAACTCTTTCTTCCTGTTCCGGAATGCCTCCAAGCGCCGGGCGTCCCTGCGCTTGGTTGATGGACTCTTCTTCTTCCTCTTCTCAAGGCCTCCGTGCCTCTTCGGGTAAGGACCAGTGGGAGAGGGGATCCTCTCTCCAAAGGTGCAACCTCTCCCCGAAGAGGATGGTGTTTCGTCTTTTTCAGGTTTCTTGACTTGGAATTCCAATTTCAGGTAGACACTCATGCCTACCTTCTGGACAGTCCAGGAGACATGAGATGCCCAGAGCTGCGATGGTTTTCTCCAATCTATCTGGTAGCTTTATGGTAGATGTGTAAACTCTGCAGTCAGAAGTGTGAATAATTTGCAAATGATCTTAATGCACAAATAGATCGTTCAAGTTACAAAATGCCCATAAGGTGTGTAGAAATTAAAACATTTATAATTGGAAACAGTCTTCATTCAAAAATAGAAGATAATCTGTTTCATAAACAGATACCAAAACGAATTATTCTTGGCTTAGTATCTAACCGAGATATCAATGGAGATATTGACACAACTCCAACAGTTCAATTTGAATAAGTTGGAAGTGACAATAGATGGACATTCCATTAAATTACGTCCCTTTGAACCAAATTTCGAAGGTGGACTTTTTCTGACTTCATATTTATCATTGTACGAAGCTATGGGCCTCTTTGGAGAAAATCAATTATTTAATTTATCTTTGCATGATTATGCAAAAGGATATATTCATTGGGGAATTAATTTGACACCTAATCAGTGTAGTTGTGGGCCATTGGCTCATCCTATAAAATCTGATAATCTTCGAATTGAACTTCAGTTCAAGACCTTCAAAACAAATCCCTCAACAGACTCCAAGATAGTGAATTAATGGTTGAGCTGAACGAACACCGATCCCTTAACAGAAAAACAAAATAAGTTTCCGGAAAAAAAAATAAAAATAAAAATTATACAATATAACTAAATCGCGTGCAGTCAGTGAGGATTGCCTCGCTACTCATTGAGAACTTTAGGATAGAGTCTGCGAGGACTGCCTCGCAACTATGCTGAAGCGCGATTGAAATGCGTTTAATAAGATCTATATAACAAAACGTTCCACATACTCCAGGATAGTAAATCAATGGTGAAGCTGAACGAACACCGAACCCTTAACATAAAAACAAAATAATCCACAGTAAATTAAAATTACTCAATAGAATTAAACTGCGTGGAGTCAGTGAGGATTGCCTCGCTACTCATTGAGATCTTTAGGATTGAGTCTGTGAGGATTGCCTCGCAACTCTGCGTGTGGGGAGTGGGCTCCGAAGAGACACACCCCTTACCCCATCCATAACACCAATCCCACAACAGGCACAATATACAATAGCGGATACCTATCTTTCTCTCTACCTATAACTTTTCTAATTGAACATTCTCAAATTTTCTTGCAACACTCTTATAAAGAAGACGCATGGGAATGGTAGACAAAGCGTAGGAGGAATTGGTGCAACCTACCTTTCTGCAACAGACACAAGAAACCACCAAACACTAGGCAAGGATTGAAACAAGCTTGTCTGGCTGGGGACGAGTGTACATTTTATATAAATAAACATTTGAGTAAAGATTTAACAGCCCTTTTAAGGGCTTGAGGGTGTGTGTCTGTGAGAGGGTGTTGTTTTGTTTTGTTTTGTTTTTTTTTTGGGGGGGGGGGGGGGTGTACGAGGTCATTTGGAATTCCCTAAGGATAACCAGATACCTCATAATCACCTGCGGCATCCTATATCCCAGAAGGCTTGATGGATGACTCTCGGTTTTTCAAAACTAAACTGTTGGAGCTTTCTCCATTCCTTTTTCGTAACCGCTATGGCCATATACCGGAGCCGCTACCAAACCGGCGTTGCTGTTTGGTTTTCTTTTTCTCTAACCATTTAAGACCATTTGAGAAATATTTAAGACCATTTGTGACCATTTAAGATCATTTGAGAAATATTTAAGACCATTTTAGACTATTTTGTGGCACATATGTTGTTAAATTAGCAGAACATTCCTGTAACATTGATTGACGGAAGTTTGTTATCAAGTTGGGGTGTGAAGTTTAGATGTATCATTCTCCGACTTGACATTTATCTGACTTTTATGTCTTGTTTTGTTTTTTTGTTTTTTTAAAAGTAAACTGTGTCAAGTAGTGTGAAGTCGAGCAAAAACTTATTTTACCACAGAGTCGCATCACTGTATTTTCCCACAATGCACTGTGGGAGGATTTGAAGCAACCATCAATTGGTAGGGTGGGTAGAACCGATGTGCACATATGTAAAACTGATGTGTAAATGTTTAAAACCGATGTGCCCGTATGTAAAACGGATGTGCCCGTATGGAAAACGGATATGCCCGTATGTAAAATGGATGGGCCCATATGTAAAATGGATGTGCCCGTATGTAAAACGGATGTGCCCGTATGTAAAATGGATGTGCCCATATGTAAAATGGATGTGCCCGTATGTAAAATGTATGTGCCCGTATGTAAAATGGATGTTCCCGTATGTAAAACGGATGTATGCATGCGCGTATTTGAGGGTACCCTTCACTGTCTTATAAATCGTGATGTCCACCCAGTTCTCATTTGTTCTCAGAGCGTTCAAAGAGAGAAGACATGCCGAGCCACGACTGTAAATTCTGTAGGAAAGCATTCTCAAGAGCCTTTACACGCAATAGACACGAAGATGGCTACTGCCTCAAGAGGTTTGGGATGACGGGTGAAGGCAAACAGTCAATCGAAGATTATAACTTGTCTGATTCTGACGAGAGCACATATTCAGAGTCAGACGACAGTGATACCACCACTGGAAGTGAATATTCAGAAGAGGAAGATGGCGAAACGAATTGATAGACACTTTAATCATAAGAACATATGAAGATAATACAGCTAAATTTCAGAGATTGAAAGTGTCGTACATAGAAAATGGCTTGCCCACAGACGAGGCCACCAAAGCGGCCAGGGAAGCTCTTAGAGACAGCGTGAGAGCTTCCCTCTGTAGAAGATTATTTAAGGCAATGAGTCGAGTAAGGCACTTCAGACAACATCCGGTCTATGGAAAAATTAGAAAAACTGCTCAGCGACTTCGAGATGAGGAGGGTTACGGAATGAACGAAGCTGAAAAATTCGCAATTGAGAAACGAAAATACTTGTTTGATCCATTATTAAGAAAATACACGTTTTCAGGATGTGCAGACAGCTTGGGATCATAACTAGAGAATGTCCAGAAGAACGACAACAACAAAAACTATCCCTTTTCAGGGACAAAAGACGGTTACTGAACATGTAATTATGTTTATTGTATGCTTACCTGTAACAGAAGTATTGTAAAACTACTTACTGAAGAAATTACTTATGGAGAAATTGTAAAATTACTTGTAAAAACTTATTGAAAATCCATTTTGACTGATTGTAAATCCATTTTAATTGATTGTAAAACCATTTTCGCTTTGAAAAAATTACTTGTAAATTTGTAAGTCTGATTGCAAATCCATTTTGACTGATTGTAAATCCATTTTAACTATTTGCAAATTCGTTTAAAAGCATTTTCGCTTTGAAAAAATTACTTGTAAATTTGTAAGTCTGATTGCAAATCCATTTTGACTATTGTAAAACCAATTAATTACTTGTAAAACTGATTTTATGTGAAAATAAAATTTAATAGAGAGAAAATTTAGAGTTGTTCATTCCTTTTCAGCTTACCTATGAGTTGAGCATGCGAAAGTAGTTTACTACAGCATTCCGGATCACTCATCTATTCGCCACGCAGAAAATACTGCATGGCACGATCTGATTGGACAGTTGTTTGACCAATCAGAGAACGCCTGCGTGGGATAATTTTACAACACGCTTATCTATTGGTCCCCTGGAACATACCGCCGTGTGGGGCGGTCTGATTGGACAACTGTTTGACCAATCAGACATCGCCGCGATCTTACTGGGTTATCAAACACCTGCGACGTGACACCATCTTACCTATGACATAATCAAACAGTGTACATGGTCTTTATCATATTAAGCTTCTTATGAACAAAGGAGCCCTTTATCATAATACCTTTATCTATGACATAATCAAACATACCAGTTGTCCCTTATCCACTTGCATAACTATACAACGTGACACTATCATATCTTTTTATAAACAAAGATTCTCTCTATCATAATTCCTTTATGACATGTCTAAACAAAACCAGGTAGTCTTTATGTCTAAAGTGTTTTGTATGCCGTTACATGTGCATGTCCTTGACAACATTTAACTTAGATACACCAACAGAGCTCGACATGTACGTGGGGCAGGGCTGGGGTTAGGGGATGGTGGCACTCTTTTGTTAGTACTCATTGGACTCCTCAGTTTGAATGTCCCCCAGCCTTGGGCTAGCCTTTGGAAGGAGGGAGGAACAGTCCAGGGCTTTGGTGGGGAGGGACTGAGCTTTTGGAAGGAGAGCCCACATACAGGGAAAACCTAAACAATGTGAGGAAAGCCTAAATGGGCTATAAGGAGGTGATAAAGGCTGATTGAGGGACATGTGTACATGTACGTGTACGTGTACATGTACACCTCCATAGGATTTAGTGTTAAAATCGTGTACCTGTACACGACTTTAACGTTTTTTAGGGTGTCTTATAATCGGCTTTGCCGATTTAAAGACCACTGATTGTATCCAAGAGTGAAAAAAAACGCATGAAATTTTACGTATGTGTACATGTACCGTTTTGTCTTTGAATCGGCAAATGGGTTTCCCCATAGGATTCAGTGTTAAATTGCGAGCAAAAAAACGTTTTGCCGTTTCTAAACCATCATCTTGCTCATTCTAAATCATCGATTTTAACACTGAAACCCTATGGAGGCGTACACGGAAATCCATTTGCGGATTTTACGTCGGAAATCGAATCGTGTCTCTGAACCAGCAAACCCACTGTCACGTTTCCTGAAGAAATAAAAAAAAGTGATTGATATATAGGAGAGAAAAAAATATATATAAATAAATAGTTATTAAAAAAAATATATCAAATCGAATAGATAATAAAAAAATAAATACGCAAATCACGAGCGATTCTCAGACTATTAGAGTAAGGTTTCTTTTAAAAATGCTGATGAGAGCCTACGCATTCTGCGTGAATGAACAACTAGGACGTCTCTTGTTAGAACGATGCGTCGGATGTCGGGATCACCTAGACTTCGATCACGAGAATCATTCATGTCTGTGGATGGAAAGGGAAGATATAGTCGTCAAGTATTTCGAACCGGTGTTCGAACGCGTTCAAATCGATGAAGTGATCGCGTTTTAGAAGAGATTACTCTTCTGTAAGGATCAAAGCAAGCCCACAGTTTCGGAAGAACAGAAATTGGCGCGTAAAAGTCTGACTTTACAAGATAAGGGATGCATCATGAAATTATTGTTCAATGAAGCATACGTCTAAGTTTCTCGTTGATATAAAATAAGGGAGAATAGAAAATAAAAAATAAATACACACATAAATTTTTTATCTAATATTAGAAAGAAAAAAAAACAAAAATGAGAACCAGAAATAAATTGTATCCGACGTTAGTGGACGACGAGATGAGAAGCCGATCAGCGTTTTGCCAACGGCACCGTCGCTAGAAGAAAAAGAAAGAGGAGAGAGGTATCGCATTGATAAAATCAGTAGAATCCAAGAGTATCTAACTCGAGAGAGAGATTCTCGTCATTCTCTCAAGAAGAAGTATTCGCGTTTCGTGAAATTCGTCAACGCGATCGACACGACACTCATCACGATTTCCATGGGTTTACACGCGGCCGGCATTGGATTGTTGTCGACCACGGTCGGCATTCCGATCGTGTTGACCGTAGAAGGAGTGGCTCTCGCCGCCGGATTGTTTAGCACGCTCGGAAACTTTTCGAGTAGGAAATTATATCTGAAGGCGAGGAAACACGACAAGATTCGCGTCTTGGCCGACTCCAAGATCGACACGATATCCGAAATGATCTCTATGACGGTAGGATATCGGACGGAGAATACTTCACGGTATTGAGCGAGAAAACAAAATACGATGCCATGAAAGAAGCCGTGAGAATCAAGACTCGTCAGATCATCAAGATGAAGGATTCTCTCGTGGAAAAGGGGAGGAAAGAGGCCAGGGAGGAATTCAGTAAGATGATAGTACTCAAGAGCAGCGATTGAAAAAAATATATATATATATAATAAGAACAGAATTAATTAATTATTAAATTTATATATAAAATAAAAACGAAATTAATTTAAATAACTCTTTAAAAAAATGTATTGCGTAAAGTGTAAGAGAGTTACCGAGACTAGTAATTCTCGAGAAGTATGAACTAAAAATGACAGACAGATGCTTCGCGGAATTTGCGACGTGTGTGGTTCTGTCAAGACTTGATTCGTCAAAAAAAAGAACGCGAGCAAAGGTAAAGGCATCGTGAATAAAATGATCAATAATCTACCTTTCGAAATGCATCTGCCGGCTCACAGTTTCACGGGACCCGGAACGAAATTGAACAAGAGACTCAACACCGATCTGACACCTAAATCTTGGAGCAAACCTGTGAATAGGGTGGACGCGGCTGCGTATGATCACGATCTGTGCTACGCCGGACATCCCGACACCAAGACTCGCAACGACGTCTGCGATGAAAACATGTTGGGGAAATTGAGAGGCATATCGAATCCGACCAGTAGAGAGAAGATAGAACATTCGCTGGTCGGCAATCTGATCGGTGCGAAACGTCGATTCGGATGGGGTGTTCAAAAAAAAAAAGCGCATCGGAAAAGAAGAAGAAACGATTATTGACGAGCGAATTGGCCGAGGAGTTACACAAACCCATAGTGCGTAAATTTCGAAAGAGAAGGGTGTTCGTGAAGGGTTTGGATGATATTTGGTCTGCTGACTTGGTCGACATGAGATCGTTTTCGAGGTGGAACGAGGGTGTCAAATATCTATTGACGGTTATCGACGTGTTTTCCAAATACGGTTGGATCAGAGCTTTGAAGAATAAATCGGGACCTTGCGTCGCCGAGGCTCTGAAGAGAGTGTTCGACTCGTCTTCTCGAAAACCGAGTAAATTGTGGGTGGATAAGGGAAAGGAATTCTACAACAAGCACGTTCATCGATTGGTAGACCTCTACTCGATCGAAAACGAAGAGAAAGCCAGCGTGGTGGAACATTGGAATCGAACGATGAAGGAAAAGATGCACAGATACTTCACGGCGAATTCGACCAAGAAATACATATACGCTCTGATCGGTCTGGTCAAAGATTACAACAACACGCGACACAGATCGATTAAGATGACTCCCGTGGAAGCTAGTGATCCTCGAAATGAAAAACGGGTCTACGCGAATCTATATCCTGAAAGATCTAAGATTAGGAAGAAGTCTAGAACGCCGAAATTTGTGGTCGGTGATCGAGTGAGAGTGTACGCTTATAAGAAGCACTTCGAAAAGGGTTATACTCCTCGATGGACCTCGGAAATCTTCATGATAATAAAAATATTTCACACCGATCCGGTGACTTACGAAATCGAAGCTTTGGATGGAGAAGAGATCATCAGAAAGTTTTACGAACAACAATTACAGAAGACAAAGTTTTGATAAAGAAAACAAATTGATTTTATTTACTTTCTTTAATATTTTCTTGTTTACACATATATATATATAAGAGAGAAAAATAATAATAAAAAATAATTAAAAACTATTTTTAGATAAAGAAAGCAAGTTAATTAATAAACAAAAAAAAAACTAAAAATCCTTTAAAATGACTAATATACTAGATATAGCACAAAGCATAGTGAAAGATGAAAGTATTCAAGAATATGAGGTTCATGAATATGAACCGGTAACCGGAACGAGTTTGAACAATGCGGGAGAGATAACAATTAACGTTGAAACTCAAGATCTATTCATACATCCTAGCGAGAGTTACATAGTGGTGCAGGGACATCTCACCAAGGAAGATGGGAGCGACTACGCCGACGACGACACGGTTACTCTAGCCAATAATGGCATCATGCATCTATTCAGTAATATAAAATACACGCTATCCGGACAAGAGATAGAATCTGTGTTTCATCCCGGTCAGGCCACCACGATGTTCGGACTCTTGACGTATCCTGATGATTTTTCAAAATCCAGAGGACTTAATCAGTTGTGGGTGAAAGACACCGTCGGCCCTGCTAGCGCCGGCGCCGCCTTGATATTCGACTACATCGTCAAGACGTCCAGACCTAAAGGAACGTTTTCGTTCAGATACCTTTGAAACACATCTTCATATTTGCGGACGATTACAACAAGATCATGTACGGATTCAAACACAATCTGACGTTGATTCGAAAAGGAGACTACGACGCAATAGTGAGACTCACTGCGACCAATGCGGGTAAGATAACTCTACACAAGATATCGTTGTTGGTTCCGCACGTCGAGCCTTCGATTGTGGAAAAAGCGCATCTCTACAAGATCATAGAATCCAAGAGTAAATTACCCGTGGGATTTAGAATGAGACAGTGCGGCACGGCTAGCATTCCACCCTCCACGAATCACTTCGATTGGAGATTGATGGTGAAATCCGCTTCCAAGAGACCGCGTTTCATCGTGGTTGCGTTTCAGACCGATAGGGACGGGTCTCAGGAAAAGAATGCGTCGCTGTTCGATCACTGCCATTTGAGAAACATGCAAGTGTTTCTGAACGCCACGAGATATCCAGCAATCGATTACAACGTGTCATTCGACAAGAACGATTTCTGCAGACTGTACAGCGACGCCGCTGATTTTAGAAAGAAGTATCACGGTCTAGAAGAATTGATGAGCAACCCTAACATATCCCCCGGCCGAATACAAGTCGATGTATCCCATGTTCGTATTCGACGTCAGTAAACAGAGTGAACGACTCAAGAGTAGCGTCTTAGACATTCAGATCAAGATGCAATTCGATAGGAACGTGCCGAGAAAAACCGAAGCCTTCGCCCTGGTCCTGTCGGATATAGAATTACAATTCGAATCGGATGGAAATAAGATGTCGATCATTCGATGAGAGACGAGTGTGAAAAAAAAAATATATATATAAATAAAATTTAAAAATTATTATAAAAATGAATGATAAAGAAAGAGAATACTTAAGAAGAAACAGACGTGTTTTGATTAAAAATAGTTCGCAAGATTTGTTAGCAATAATTCTAGACACTTTAGTCGAAACAGAACCTTTGATATTGACTGATTATATGAGATGTGAAATCGAAAGTAAAATCTTGATAGAAGATAAGACCAGAAAACTTTTAGACACGTTGACGTATAGAGGACCGACTGCTTTTCGAGAATTTATAAAAGCTCTTCGAAATGCTAAAATAGATGTCGACGTGTGTTTCGAGATAGGTGATTCAATTTCACGAGATGAAACATTATGAGAAATAACGTATTAAAACAAAACCTCAAAAAAAAAAAAAAATAAAAATAAAAAATAAAGTAATGTGATCTAGAGAGATTGAACATCTTTCTAAATCTCATTACTTTTTTTTTTGTTTTTTAATAAATCACACATTATTTTTTTTTTTTTTAATTCATTATTTTCCACGCGTTCACTGTTTGTTCAAAGGAACTAATTCGATCAGTAGACTCACCACGGAAGTGGCGGCTTCAGGATTATTGGTTTTCGTAACGAAATTAATCCTGTCTCTGGCGTTCACTTTGAGAGGCGTGCTGAACATGCTAACATTCGCGTGTTGATTCTCAGGCTTTTCGATGCTGTATCTCTTATCGCTCTCTACTCCATTCACCATGAGATTGACGACCGCTCTGTTATTCAAATCCGAGGAAGCCAGACTCATTCGAAGGATTTCACCTCCCAGCGGCATGGGATATCCCACCTGACCATGTTTCGATCTGCTACCTCCATTTCCGAAAGACCACTCAGCTTTTCCTTCATCTAAGGTGCCGGCCTCCTCGGCCCACACAGTGATCAATTGTCTAGCATATTTGACTTTCTCCACCACCGAAATCAGGGTGCAGGCATTCGTCATGTTCACAGGATCCGATAGATTCGTGAGCGCGTGTCCACCCATGTCTAGTTTACCTTCCATTATGTCACCCTTTCTCCAGACTGAGTTGTCATCCACGTACTTTCTGCTGACCACGCTGGAATCAAATTCAGGATTGTGACTGAGTCCGAATAAATTCTTACCATTCATGTCGATACCACCCTCCATGGTTCCGCCAGATTGTTTGTTCAGGTAGAGATCGTCCACTTGCAATTCTAGGTATTCTTGTGATCGTATCACGGCAGAATCCATGTAGCCCTTGTTGACCGCGGTTGAGTCCGCATCCGTGTCGTCGACCTTTGACAGATTCAATATCTTGTTGAATCCTGCATTCAGATCCGATTTCATTTCTCGTCTGTCAGACTTTCTCTGTTCCAGATCTACGTAGTGTTTGGTCGCCACGTCCTTGGGATTCGTGGGAGTGGCCACGTTCGTTATCTTGTTAGAATTGGCGTTCACTTCCGAGTGCATCATTTTCTGAACATATCTATTTCTCAGGTGTTCGCTGAATCTTGCGTGAGAGTCGTCCGCGTATTTCTTGGTCGTGGTATCGGTGGGATCTATGGGATTCGCGACGTTCACCAAACGTTTGGATTTCAGATCGAGATCGTCAGTCATGGTTTTATCCACATAATTATCTAGCATGATTTGTTCGAAATCGGTGTTCACCCTGTCGACGTATTTTTTAGTCGCAGCATCTGCGAGATCTATCGGCTCGGGAAGATTGTAGAGCTTCTTATCGTTCATGTTCAAAGGTTCTTCTCAAGGTTCGTATCTCCGAATGTAACGTTCGTCCAAGTTGGCAATGTCGTAACCATTGTCGACTTCGAACGTCTTCCTCTTCTTTCTTAGGTTGACTTTTTCGTCGTCACTTCTACCAAATGTATCGACTGGAATGTTGTTGTGGGATTTTTTGTTTTTTAGAAAAAATATATTCAAAACGCAGTTTATTAAAAATGAACTATTTTATTTTTATTTTTTGTTTTTATTCGATTAAATTTTTTTTTAAATAATTTATTATCTTTATATATACTATAAAAAAAATCTGTCTCTAATGTAAATCATTGAGAATGTCTTGAAACCGATCTCCTTCAGACCATCTCTTGAGAAGGTCGAGACACAGGTGACCGCAAAACACTTGATCTGGTGATTGCACTTGTTCCGTGTTGTAACGAACCATCAATTTGTTGAAATAGTTCTTTATTTCTTTTGGCGGTGAGATTCCATAGCTGTCGAAATAATAATTTTTCTTCTTCCCGTTCTTGATCCACGCCACCCAGTGAGTGCCTTCACCCGATGAATCGTCTAGATTTAAAATTCCGCATTCCGATTGTCGAGGTCTTCTCTTCGGCAAGGCATCTCTGGAAAACACGCCTAGAAAATCTTTGATTTTCAAATCTTTTGCCACACTCAACAGATCGATGTTGGATAGGGGTTCGTTAGGTAAGATGACACCTTCTACGGATATCTTTATTTTCTTATTCATAAATGCGTATATATTTTTTTTATTTATTTATTATATTATAATTCACTAAAATGACGTTATTTTTTTTTTTTTTTCTTTTTCTTTTTAAACTAACTCTCTCGATGTCTCTATCGATTTCTATAATTTCGAATCCATCTAATTCCTCTTGATTTTCTGGAATCCTATCATTCACAATCATATCTGGAATCCAATCATCCACATTCATATCGTCTCTAATTAGATCTAAAGTCCAATGTCCGAGTGCCAAAGTGCTTATTTTATCATCTAACACGAATCTCTTATCATCGTCAGCCGTCAACGAAATCTTGTTGACTATTTCGGTATACAAGTCGTGATTTTCACTTCGAATCGATTTCATAGTCTTATACACTGGACCACTTCCTAACAGACAATCTTTATACTCTTGGAAAGAGATGTTTTTCTTCACCACGCATGCTTTAACTCCTTTGCACTTCATCTTCTAGACGATAAGCATACAGTTTGGGTCTCAAGCCCATGAATTCGACAATTTGTTTACCACCGCTCTCGTCCTTAAATTTACCAAACACCTTCTTGTTGTCGTTCGATTGAATGTTGGACGGGTGATCGACGGGATAATTGCTCGTGTCGAACCACGCGGCCACGTCTGGAGATATATCTCGGTAGATGTCTTCCGTCTCTATCTCATAAACTAAACTGTCCATGTCAGTGAACAGTAATTTGGCTTTATTACCGAATTTTGGTTTGATGTAATCGTAGTAAAACTCGTACATCAATCGCTTGCTGATATCTAAGATGATTGGTCCGAGATAATACGGTTTGTCAAACTTCAGGTGCATCTTTTGCATGTGAACGGCCACTAGATTTTCGTCAAATATGGTTCAGTGTTTGTAATTGGGTTTCGCCACTAATTTTTTAGCTCTTTTCTCAGACGTGACGAGTCGAACGTCGGTTCTCTTCCTGATGTTTTCCATCGATTTACCATACACGCAGTTGTTCATGAGTTTGAAGAAATCTTTTTCGAAATCATTCTCGGCTCAATATCTGAGATTCGTGTTGAGATCGATGTATTTTTTCATCCAAGGCTCTTCGTTGAATCGAATGATGCGATGTATGTCGACTAATTTCATCCCATAATCGATGTACTGTTTCAAATTCTCGCTGTAGACAACGTAGTTAGGTTTGTTAAATAAATTGGGAATGAGTTTTTCCTCGTCTCCTTCGTTCGGTTCCATTCGTCCGGGAGCCAGCGGATAATCATTGTGTGGAATGTGTAATTCTTCCGCATAGTTCAAATCGACTTCTAAAATGCAAGGATAGTCTCTCCATTATTGCATCTCTTCCGGTTCCGTCACCCATTCGAAATTTCCAATCGGTAAAGGATGACTCATAGCCCAACCATACAGATTATTAGCGTCCCAATACTGTATGTATTTAATCGACCGTTTCGAATCGAAACCTTCTTTCATGTGGGGATTGTTAGCTTCAGAATATCTGTGAGAGATCATCGAGACGCCACCTCTCGCAGCCCTTTCGAACATGAGCAACATGTTCACGTCGGATAATAATTCCAATTGGACTTCGGTGGTCTTCAACAGAGCGTCCCACGCCAGTCCGGGTGCGGTGAAATACCAAGCAGGATCCAGATCGTAATTTCGACGACAGACGTCTCGAAAATTTTCAAACACGTCTGCCAAGAGCAGAACGTCAGTCTTCAGATAGAGATCATGATAATCTCTCATGGTTTTCATATCGAATGATTTCCACACATTTTTGGCGTGTTCGTAATTCTCGTCGGAAATGTCGGATTCGTATAATTTCGAATAAAAATCTTTTTTCGAAGGTAGTGCGGTGTCTTCGAATCTCTTTAGATCGTTCATGTAATCGTAAGGATAGACTCCTTTCCTCAACATGACATCTACTCGTTCTCTGAAATGTTCACTCGTGATTTTAAATTTATCCTTGCTCATGTTATCGACTAATTTTTCCAGAGCGGTCGACATGAATTTAAAACTGTCGATGAAACGTATGCCTCTACGAATGGATTTCGTTTTTTCTTCCAACGTATTTCCATTGATTACTCTTTTCTTCTCCATGAGCTTCCATTTCGTGAAGGAAATGTATCTTTCTTCGCTGTTCGCGATGCAATTTAATTCTTCGTGTGAGGTGCCGAGATTTTTCACGAACAGATGACTGTCGTAACCCGAGAGATTGTGAAACATCACCAGATAGAAAGCGGCATCTCGATATTTTAAATTACACTTGCCATGAGCCGGACCGTGGTACAGACCCGTGTAATGATCGTGGTCTCTGACCTTCTTATTTTCCTCCGAATTCTCGTCGAACAATTGTCTGCATATGTGACTTTTGCTGGCTCTGTTATTTTCGTCCTGCTGCTCTCGCATGATGATCATTTTCGCCGGAGTTTTGAATTTGTCGTATAACATTTGAATTTTCCTTTCTAACTCTTCCACGAACCTTTGGGCCATGTCGTCGTCTTCATACTGTTTCGTGTAGGTGAAGGGGCCCATGTCGTGTTGCGAGTCAAAAGCGCATTTCATGTAAATGCAATAGCCCGAAGGTATGTGTTTTTGATATCTTTCAACATAACTTTGAAGAGCGTTGGGTTGACAGGAACTCATTTTTGCGGTGAAACATTCAAAATCGGCGTCACAACGAATGGTACTTTTAACCTTCTGTTGTGATTTTCAAACTTCACGATGGTGTTGGGTTTGGGCATTTCGATGGCGACACCTTGATTTTCATTGCAATATTCCTGATGTTTCGCTAATGATTTTTCGCTCTTAAACATGTTCATGCAGTTGCAACATAAACATACCTTATGTTCATGTTTATTATTTTGTCTCGACAGTAATCGGCTCGGATGTTTAACCCAACAACAATGACGATTGTCACCATTCGAAATCAATAATAAAATAATCATCTTTTCTCTTTCGAGATACGAAGTCTGTCTGAGAGGATAGATCATTCGTTTTTCATCGTCGTATCCCAAGACATTCACTGCTACAGTGGGATTTTGAATCTTGAAACGTTCGATGTGTTTTAACTCTGTTGGAAAAGTCACTCCAGTCCAATCGAGATTTTTAGAAGTCTCCTCGTAACGAGAAACTCTCTCAGGATGGATTTTGACAGGGTATAAAGCAGAAGTGACTGCCCATTTAAAACACTGATCATCTTTATTTCTCACTTTGACCACGGCGTGTTTTTTAGCTAAGAAATACGGTAATTCCACGTAGGAAGATCCTTTCAACAAATCGTTTTCAGTTATGTGAATTTCGAGTTTCAACACCTCATCGAATGTCCAATTACTACCTTCATGTTGATAATTTGCGAGAGACGTCAACATCTTCTCTTTCATCTTTTCAAAAACGTCCGATAAATCTGAACCTCAAAATACGGGTTCGACGTTAGATCTGAAATATGCATTTTTCACGATGCTCTCACCGGACTTCACGTCGATTTTATTCATCACACAATGGAGTATCATCTTAATTTTTAGTCGCACATTCATGTATTTGCTAAACAAATCCAATACTTTTTTCTTCACCTGTTCCATGAACAATTTCGGATCAATTTTCTTCAACGAGGGAATCACGTCGAAAGTTTTAAAAATACCTTTGATCGCACTCTCCCATTCTACGGTCTTCGATTGAAATAGTTCCGCAGCGAGTCATGCTAGATATTCTTTTCCTTTCCCTTCGTTTATTGCTCGTCGAATTTCACTCGATATATCTTGTTTGCCTAGAATCTGAAGTGCATCACTCGTTTTCGTTTTAGTTTTTCTTTTCTTTTCTTTTGAACCTTGAAGTTCTTCTTCAACGGCTTTTCATTTAGTCGTCTTCTTATTTTTCACAATCAAAACGTTTTGGGGTTTTTTCGACGTCGGCATTTCGATTCCTTTTACTATCTTTTATTTCTTCTTCTCATTTTTCACAACCGATGCATTTTTTGACGTCGTTGCTATCGACATTTCGTTTGCCTTTCTATCGTTTCGCAAATGTTTCTGTATGACTTCAATTTTTTTTGATTTAGTTCTGTGATTTCTGAAATGTGAAATTTTTAATAGTTTACAAATCTCGTTTAACTGAGGTACGGTTTTCTCATTTAAATTTTCCAATTTTTTTTTATCCGTTTGCTTCATTTTGTAAGAATATTTTTTTTCGAATTTGTATTTAAATAATTTGTTAAAAAGTTTTCTTGTTTTCTTTAATGTGAAAAATATTTTTTGATGAAATTAATCAATTTTTTTTATGTTCCTTAACGTGAAAAAAATTGAATTAATACGAGAAAAAAAGGATGTTAAAAATTTAACTTTTTATTTATATATATAAAGAGAAAAAAACAAAACTTTTTAAACAAATTATTTAAATATAAAATTTAAAATATACATTATTTGCAAGAATTCGTAAAACAAAAAAAAACAAAAAATAATCGATCATGACGACAACATCCACATAAACGTCGACGTTGTTTAATAAATCGTTATTCTCCAAAAAACCAAGAAGAAAAAAATCGTAATTTATATTTACGTGTTTTGAAAGAAAACAATACGATTTGCGATAGAAAATCGAATCGTAATACTATTAGCGAAAAAAATTAATCGACAATGTCGTTCAAACTATTGAAAAAGAAGATGAAGGTTCAAGACAAATAGAACTCTTACGACTTTTACGCCAAGTCTCGCACGAGGTTCAAAACAAATTTCCGCGAAGCAGACGCGTGTTCATGTCACCCGATTCCTTCTCAATAGATGATGATAACTGCAAGATGCGAAGGCCAATTTTTAAACGTTCGAAGTCTTGCACGTTCTAAAAACTCGTCTGCTTCTTTCATGAATCGAATTAAATCTTCTAAAGTCAAGAAATGAGATAACGTCTTGTTTGCGTGAGGATCTGGGCGGGAATGTACAAATTTTGTTTCTCATGATTTTTTTAGGCAGTCATTACCAGGCGATAAATGTGCGGCTGACCAAATTATTATTTTAACATTAAAGTCCAAGTAGTTTCCCATGGCTTTTTGTGTATATGTTCAGACACGGAATCAAACGAAGATCTGGTTGTTCAGAACATATGTTTGAATACTTCTTAAACATTGTGCAAAAAGCCTGCGATTGCGTCCGTTCCAATCATGAAAGTCAACTTTAAGTGGAATCATAATATCCACGTTACACAATGTTTAGTAACATCATAGAAAAAAATATTTTCTTTACTCGCCATAAAAAACAGAGGACTTAACAATCTGGGCACGAATAGCGCAAACGAGTACTCGGCATAGGAGTTGGAGATCAATATGCAGTGTATTCACAGCGGTCTGTTCATTAACATTATCAAAACTGCAATTTGTGATAAGTTTGTTTGTTTGTCTGTTTATTTGTTTGTTTGGTAGTGAGTGTTACTGAATGTCTACATCGTCTGTCGAATCGTCATCACACCAGGAGTGTGCATTTAGTTTTGTCAAGAGAGCGTCTTTAGGGAATTGGGGGTTCCTGGTCAAAGGGAGGAATGGGTCAAACGGGTATACATTTTGAAATCCACTTAATAATAATATACACATTTATATAGCACCAAAATTATAGTTCAGAAGATGTAGAACCATATTCTAAGGCGCTGTAAATGTTATTGAGCTCGTGCAAATATACAAACGGAATATATACAGTATCCTACAGTCCACAACATCACTTATATTCTTTTTGAAACAGGTATGTTTTGAGATCTTTCTTGAAAAGGTTGACATTTGACAGTCTTTTTAGGTATTCTGGTAAATTATTCCACAAGTGAGGGCCAGCAAATGAGAATGACCTATCTCCAAATGTCTTACACTTATGTTTTGGAACAAGTAGTAGCATTTTACCATCGGACCTCAGGTTGTATTGACACACATTCTTGGTATGAAGGAGTTCTTCTAAGTAGGCTGGTGACATGTTGTTTTGTGTCTTAAAACCTAATAATAAAGTTTTGAAAATTATTCTGTACTTGACTGGCAGCCAGTGCATATCCCTCAGAACAGGAGTGATGTGTTGAGATCGTGATACCCTGCATACCACTCGGGCTGATGCATTTAGTATCATCTGCAGGCGAGAGTAATGATATTGTGGAAGGTTGAACAGTAAGGCATTACAATAATCCAAATGTGAAGTTACAAAGGCATGAACTAGGGTTTTTGTGGAGTCTTTCGTGAGGAACTGTCTTATCTGTTTAACTTTGTATAGACCCCTGAAAGCCTTATTGCACATATTTGTAACATGTCTGTCCATAGACATGGTAGAGTCGATGAAGGCACCAAGATTACGTACACTGTTACTTGTACTTATGGCGGAATCTCCTACCTTCACTGAATTGATCTCAACTTTAGTGAGTTGCTGTCGTGAACCAATTATTACGAATTCAGTCTTATCATCATTTATCATTAATTTGTTTGAAACCATCCATGTGCGAATGTCCGAAATACATGATTCAATAGTTTCTAGAGCTTTAGTTTGATCCTTGATTGATGGTCGAAAAGTGAAATAGACCTGTGTGTCATCAGCATAACCATGGACGTCAGGCAGGTGAGATTCAATGATGTTGAACATTTTTGAAATATAGAATAGAAACAGAACAGAACCAAGGCAACTGCCCTGTGGGACTCCACATTTAAGATGGAAGTCTTTTGACAGATTACCATTTATTGATACACGCTGCTGTCTATTCTTGAGGTATGATGATAGCCAGCTAGCAGCTGCACCATTAAGTCCAAAATCAGAATTCATTTTCTCTAGCAGAGTTTTATGTCAAACAGTGTCAAAAGCAGCACTAAGGTCTAAAGGAACTAGCAATGTTACCCTTCCAGACACCATATTAAGGAGGATGTCATTCTGTGAAATTTTCTGAATCCAAACACGTTGGTCGGTAATGGAGCATGCATATCACTATGTAACATTAGCCAGTCAATTGCGGCTTTTTCACACAGCTTAGAGACGAATGGTAAGTTACTCACTGGTCGGAAGTTTTTAAACACAAGTTCCGCACCTTGTTTCTTCAGAAGAGGATTAACAATTGCTATTTTCCATGCATCAGGCACATATCCTTCTAGCAGAGACATGTTGATCATTTTTGTGATTACAGGAGCTAAAGAGTCTACACATGATTTGGCAATAGTTGTTGGCATTGGTTCAAATTGAGAATGAGGCATTTGATGATTCTTTATTAATTTGGTTACCACGTGGATTTCTAATGGTCGAAAAGTTGAAAGCTCTTTTTCTGATGGTCTCTGTTTGATGTAAATTTTGTCTACATTTATGTTCTGAATTTTTGTCCTGAATTAATTTTATTTTTTTTATGAAGAATTCGCCAAATTGATCAGCTAGCTTTGATGGATCATCGTGTGGTGGAAATGACACATTTTGTTTTTCTGTACACAGATTTTTAACAACTTTAAACAGTTTTTTGCTGCCACCATTACAAGCTTCAACACATGTTGTGTAGTAAGATTTTCTGGCATCCTTTAGTTTGTTGGAGAACTGATTACGAATAGTCTTATATGCTGCTTCCTCATTGTAAGATTTAGATCTTTCCCGCTCCTGCTTTCAATGATTAGCTTTTAGAGTTCTCAGTTCATTGGTAAACCAGGGTATACTTGGGCGAATAATTAATGTTTTTGTTTTCAGAGGGGCATGCTGATCCAGTAGACAAGATAATGTATTGTATGATTTTGCCAGATCATCCAGATTAGCACACTGAGAATTACACAAATCTGATTTTTCAATGTCACATTTAAGCTTGTTAATGTCAATTTGATTGAATTTTCGGAGTGTTACTTCCTTACGTGTCAGTGATGGTTTTCGAACACCTAGTGTGCACTCAACAAATGAATGGTCAGATAATCTGAATGGGATTAATGGCTCAGAAAGCTGAAAGTCATTATTACATCTTGTGATGATAAGGTCAAGAGTGTGTCCAGAGGTATGAGTAGGCCCAGTAACATGTTGTTGTAAACCAAATGTTTCTAAGAGGTTCACAAACTTGTTAGCATCACTGTCATTGTTGTCATCCATATGTATATTACAATCACCGATGATAAGGAGTTTTTCAGAACACATAACAATGGATTCTAGGTACACAGAAAATTCTTCAAAGAAAACACTGGTCGAGATAGGATGATTTTTGGAGTAAGGTGGTCGATATACACCCACAGTTCGGATGTTGGTGTCGGCCCAGCATAAATAGTCCATTCGGCATATTCAAAAGAGGATTTATCTCCTTGGGTTGAGGTTTTAATTTGTATATTCTCTCGGCACATAAGACCAATTCCACCCCCAGTCCTAGCATTAATCCTAGGGGCACTCTTGAAAATATATCCTTCGCAGGAAAGTCCTGAAACAATTACACTGCCCTGATCAGTTAGCCAAGTCTCAGTAACCAAACAGAAATCCATTTTGTTATTGACGATGTGTTCTACAATTTTGTAAGTTTAGCTCAAGTTTGTAGGGGGAATTATTTTTAGACAGAAATGTATTACCGCGCCTTGTATATTTTTGTCAATTTTGCTGTTCGATCGAATTGGACCAATGTGCTCCTCACTTCTCACTGTGTTTTGTAGCGAGTAACAGCACGATTTCGCCGCGACAGCCCTGCAAAAGATTTATGGGATAAACAAAATAAACGTAGTGTTTTCAAGTAAAAAAAATATTCTACTCGAAGAATTAAGAATGAAACCGACTCGCCTTCAATTTCCAGTAATGGCATTCCTGACTTATATCGTCTTGAAAATCGACTTTTGAAAAAGATATCTCCCTTGAAATTATTTGACGGGCAAGGAAAGTCCAATTACGAAATAAGTAATTGGTGAGAAGACACCTATGGCATCAGTAAACATAAAGCCACGTTTTCTTTTGTTACTTTTAATAAACAAAAACTACAGACAGCACTCGGACTGTCTGTTGTTTTTGTTCATTAAAAGTGACCAAAGGAAACTTGGCTTTTACGGCAAGTTAATTAGAAGCAACTAGTTCACAGATAATCCGGGATTAAGAATATGTTTAGCAAATGTGTTTTTACTTTAATTTGCAAGTTTTTATCTTCCCTGGAAAAATTAAGCAAATCCCAGTTCCTTGGGTTTTATATACTGTTCAAAAAAAGTAGGAGATATGATATCCGTACTGATGATGTTTTTTGGAAAATGGTATTGGATATGCGTGATTGGACACATCAATAGTAACCAAGTTTATTGTGGATCATGAATGTCACCGGCCCTTGAAAACTTCGTGCAGGTTTTTCGCACAAGCGCCGCGTTATTGTCTATGGGGTATGTTTTGAAATTTTCATTTGTACTGGATGGACTTTTTCGGAGGCCTCATCGTTCTTTTCTTGATATAAATTCGTTCAGCAATAGCTTCTGGTCGAAATGTAACGTTTGAGGTATGCGAAGACTGACATGTGACGAATGTTTACGTGCCGTTGGCATTTTGGAAGCTGGCAACAGACAGACTGCAGTGGCTCAAATTCTCAATGTTACTCAATCGGTGATTAGCAGACTGTGGTCATGCTACCGTCAGACAGCCAATGTTGATGACACTGCTAACTAGGATCGTTTCATCCGAACCACAGCATTACGTAACCGCCATCAAAGTGCCTCAGAAATTGGACAGCAGCTGCACCGAGCGACAGATGTGCGAGTCAGTGGAAAGACTATCCGAAATCGCCCACACGGCTGGAATTAGTAAGCTCGACGACCTCGAATAATTCCACGTTTGACTGGACGTCACATCGCAGCAAGGCGTAATAGGTGTGGAGTACGACAGCATTTTCCGATGAATCGAGGTTCACTCTCGACTTCCACGACAGGCGAAACAGAGTGTTGCGGTGGTGGAACGAACGATGCCATGACGTAACTGTTAGGCAGCACGATCGTTTTGGTGGTGGATCGGTTATAATGTGGGGAGGCATAGCCATGACAAGCGGAACAGCATTACATGTCATCCAAGGGCGTGTCTCGGGGCAATGCTACCATGGCATGTTAGCAGCTCATATGGTGCCATTTGCGCGACGTCCCGGCCGTCGATTCATTTCCAAGATGACAATGCAAGAGCACACAGGACCCGTGTCACTACAAAGTTCTTCCAGGAGCAGAACATTACCACACTGCCTTGGCCAGCACTAAGGCCAGACCTTTCACCAATCGAGCACGTCTGGGATATGCTTAGCAGGCACATACGACAATGCCAGCAACTCCATACAAATGTCCGGAAACCGCACAGCAAGAAGAATGGGATAACATCAGTGAAGCTGATATTGGACGTTTGGTGAGGAGTTTGCCACGTCAGATCCGCGCTTTTCCCGCGAACCAAGGAGGATTTACAAGGTATTGAGGTCTTCGACTGAATGTGGTAAATTCTCTGACTGACTGTCCATGTCTTTTACAGCTCAGTGCGTGGAATGTGTGTTTGTGAGACACCCAACTATCTCTGAAATCATTCTCCAGATGTCACAGTGCAATTTGTTGCGAAGTGAGCCCACAGGTGTTAACTACACTTGTCAGCTCGGGTAAGAGCTCGAGCTCTTGGGGTCTTTGATGGGGAATTCATTAGACTCGAGTTTATTTAACTTTTATGCTGATTTTCATAGTTTTGAAACAGCATTAAATAATATAATGAAATTACATGGGATTGCATAAACTGGCGAACAGAGTACAGATGTACTCTGTGGGTACACGCCAGATGTTCTGTTGGCAATACCAGGCATACCTTTGAGAGCCAGTATTGTCAACAAAGCAGTAAAATTTGAGGATTTGTTGACAGAAGGAACAATAACATTCGGCAGTATTACTGGGATGTTGGTGTTCGAACTGTCTAACAAATCATAACTTGTACCTAGTGAAACTCTCCACTGAACTGGGGACACTGACTTGCATTTTTGCATCAGTCACTGGGACATTCCACCGGTTAACTGACGCCCTGCGGAATACTATTTTAGAGTCAAGATTCCATGGACTGCATGCAGACTGACCGACAGTCTGCATGGCAGTATAAGAGTCTACAAAATGTCGACTGCCACGTCAGGGGACTTTCCCTCAGTTTCCCTGAGGTCGGGGAGAAACTGCTGACGGTCGTCACATACCCCAAGTATTGCATCAGAAATCTGGTGAATATAAGCACCAATTTCTGACTGCTTAAACAAGTTGTCTCCTGGCTCCTGAAAGAACACTGACTGCTCCACCAGAAGAAACCTAGATGCCGCCACAGTGTGTAAGGTATGAACTTTGATTCTTTGTAACATTGCTTGTTGATGCCAGAGACAACGACTTTTAGTCGCGATGAATTATCTTTGATCTTAAATAAAATAGTAGATAACTTGGAACTGGTCTTCCGTTGTATTATACACGACAAGTTTGTGAAGTTGCTGAATCCAGAATCTGGAGCCTGTGTCTGATATCATCTGGTAAGGAAACTTAAATGCTACGGGCTGGTAGATCCTCACAAACCCCCAGTAAACACAACGTGGAAAAATCAAACTTGACAATCATAGATCGATAAACTTTTCCTTCTATTCCGCAACAGATGAATATTTATATTGGTGCTGTGTCTGCAGATTTTGCAAAAAATCAGTGACCATAAACCATAAAGTACCCGTGGGCAACGACGTACCAGTAGCCAGCGACTCAACAGAGCTCACCAGTACCGACAACTGTACAGGTAACAGACGTGCGCAGTGGTGGAATCAAATACAGCATGCATAAAACAAATGCAAGCAGTGGTGGAAAACAAAAACGTGTCATAGTAATAGTGCACGACAGTACGGATTGTGTAGTACTCATGAAAAAGTGAAAATTCCTGGAAGGAGGAACGTGGTGGAACAACATTCAGAACAGGCAACAAAACTGTAAGTGTAACATTTTGATATTTTCCATATTTAATCAGTAGAAAAATGGATAGAAACATGGATGAGGTAGCAATTAGGCAAAGGGCTGAGGCAATTGCAAGCCAGCAACTTCAGGAAATGCAGCAGCAGCTGGACGACGTGACTGCACATCACCAGTGGCTGTGGGATGCTGAAAGGGTTTCCTTGCAAGAACAAATGCAAAAACATGAACATGATCTAACCGAGCAAAACGCGAACCAGGCAACAGTATTTCAAGAACAAACTAAAGCCCTAAATTTTCAGAACGTTGAATTACAAATACAGCTTGCAAACATGAAAATGTGGGAGGACAGTGAACGCGAGATTACTGAGCTCGATTTGAGCCAAGCAAACAGTGACACAGCCGCTCAGGCTATCACGAAAATGCACAACACCATCCTGGCTAGTAGCAGGAATGCTGCTACTACAGCTCATGCGACGCAAACTCAGGCCCTCCACGCCCATATCCGCAGATTTGACGGTAACCCAAAGAATCATCGTGTGTGGATTAAAAGCTTGAACCTGTACTGGACAACTAATAACATTCCGCCGGCACAGAGAAAATTTATTGCTGCCCAAACTAGCGACTATGTAGTCAGTGATTTTATTTTGAGACAAATTGAAAGAAAACCCGAGATACGGTGGGAAGAGCTCCAGAAGGAACTCAAGGGAAGATACTCTGAAATTATTGACAAGAGTATGGCGAGAAGTTATTTGCCCCATATGAAGCAAGAGAAAAATGAGACCATAGTGTCCTATGGCGAACGATTACTCGATCTTGCCAACGACATGTATGGGAAACAAATTGACGCGGAATCTGAACAGAAAATGTTGGCAGAGTATTTTACTGACGGGCTCTGTCAGCCTGACATGCAGTTAAAATTAATTAGAAAGGAGCCTGAGATGCTCGACAAAGCCATGTCGATGGCAATATTTGAAGCAGGAGTGAAACACAAGCATAAAGCCCGGGGAGAGGCAGGAGGCCTACAAAACTACAAATATCCGAAAAGGGATGACAGTCCGGGAATGTAGGTGTCCCCACGGAGGTTGACGCGATGCGGCGGAAAAATCGCGTGCATTTAGAGACTACAGGGAGACAAAATTATCAAATTCAAAAGCCATATAGGCAAGGTCAACAATATAGGCAAGGTCAGCGGAAATATCAAAATCAACAGTATCAAAACAAAAAGTTTGTTCAGCAAAGGGTTAATCAATACCCCAGATACCCCAAACCCATTTGCCATCTCTATGGGAGACCAGGGCACTACAAACGCGATTGTAGGGTGAAAATTGCGTGGCAAGTGAGAACGCTAGAGGTGCAGGCCCCACCCCAACAACAACAATTGCGTACCGACGGCACGGGACAGACTAGATTCAGTCCAGGAGCTTGCTTTCGCTGTGGTCAGGTAGGGCACTACGCCGCCTCATGCAGGATTAATTTAAACAAGTAAAACTCGATCCTTGTAAGGTAAAGGGTCGAGTCTCAATCAATGCAGCCACCCTAAGGAAATGTCAAAAGTGTAAAGAGATAATCAATTCAGATTCAAATTATTCTGTTCATAACTGCAAGAGACAGTATTCAAATACTCACCCCAGTGTTATTTATAATCCATATTCGGATAAATCCAGTTCTGTGAAGCAGTCAGAAAATTTTCATAAAAAATAGAATTGGGATAAAATACAATTAGCACAAAATACTACATGTACTGAGTTACATAACAAAGTTTATAGTAGAAATAGTAGTAAAATGGGACGAATGCATAACCTCACCTCAAATCAAAAGTTCACCAACACTGCAATCTGGAAAATTAATATATACTAATAGACAATACAGTGAAATTAATGGAAAGAGGCAAGTTAGAAACTCAGGACTTAGAAATAGACAACCCATGAAACAGGGATTCAGTGTTCAACAAATAGTAACCCCCACTGTAAAACAAGGAAAATTGGTATACTGTCAAAGGTGTAATACTGAGGGACATAATATTAACACTTGTAAAGTGAAATTAAGAACTATTCCTTTAACTAACAGACAACAAGTTAAAAGGAAGGAAACTAAGCCTAACAGTAAAACAAAGAAAGTTTCCAACTCTAGTGTAAATGTTAACCCAAAACCTAGTAACACAAAAACAGCTAACCCTGTTCTAGAGACAATTGCTGAGCTAATTGCTAGAACAAGGAGGGACCCCATCCCAAGTGTCATGATAGATCCAATTGAAATTAACCCATGGGTGGATCATGAGTGTGAAAAATGTGGAAGTGAGAACCATTTTACTCGGTGTTTTGAAGGGATTAAAATGTGTGACAGGTGCCCACAATGGGAGCAGGGCACACATTTTACAAAAGATTGTACTCGAATTTTGCCAGAAAAACATTTTAGTCCAATAGAACTAGCAAATATGAGGAAAAATAATTATTATTATGAAAGATATCCCAGAAATCATCCATTGAACAGGGAAAATCAAAAACAGAAATTGTTAGAGAATTAAAAATCAGTAACTGAGATAAAATTGCAGGGGAATACCCCTGGAAAGCAGAAACAGAAACAGGAAGTAAACATTCAGACTAAACCGAAACTAAAACAGGGAAAAGTTCAGCAAACTGCAAAACAGAAAGTAGATGGGAAATTTAATGGTAAACAGGAAGTGAAACCAAACCTCCATCAAAATTCTGAAACTTCTAAAAATGGAACAGGAAGTCAACCTGAAACTTCTAAAAATGGAACAGGAAGTCAATCAAAACAACTTCCTACTACAACAGGAAGTAAACCTAAATACCCAAAACAGACTTCACAAACAGTAAATGTTAATTATGGACCAGCTTCTTTGGATAGTGTCATGATTAACATAGGGAAGCAACGAGTGAGAGCTTTATTAGATTCAGGAGCTCAAACTTCTTGCATTAGTACAAAATTTTGGAAAAATTTGAGGCATAGGCCAAGGTTATTGGGGGATAGAAATACTTTACCTCGAATTGAGGGAGTAACTGGAAATGCTGTTAGACACAGGGGTCTAGTGAAACTTTATTTTTTGATCAATGGAATTTCTCAGGTACATGAGTTCTTAGTCTTAGATGAACTTAATCGAAGTGTATTACTTGGTTTAGATTGGATCAGTGATAATGGAGTTAACATTTACTTTGAACTTAGAAAATTTAAATTACAGGGACAGCTTATACCTATAGTGAAAGACTTACATGTTAGTTGTTTGACTCGATTGGTAAATCAAATTGAACTTAAACCTCAGACCACTTGTGTCTGTACAGCAAAGGCCATAGGGGCCCGCTCAACTTTTGACTCTGATTATTTAGAACATCATGGTTTAAAGCAAGGTTACATAGCTGAACAACCAGGTTTACTTGTTAATAATAGTGTGGTAAGTAACAATGATGGACATATTCCTGTGATGTTAGTGAATAACACTAACAAACATTATACTTTAAAGAGGGGCTGTATTGTGGGAAAGATAGAACCAGTAGCACAAGATAAAAAGGTAGTAGAAATGTAAAAAGTTTTTAGAAAATTAAATTCAGATGGGCTGAAACCAGAAAAAACACTTGATGAAAAAGAAATCAAGGTGCCAGCTGATAAAAGGGACATAACTCTAAAATTAATTAATGAAAATCGAGATTTATTTGCTCAAAGTGATAAGGACTTAACCCAAACAGACACAGTCACCATGAAGATTGATACAGGTGACGCCAAGCCAATTAAAAATCGACCATATAGGGTACCACTTACAAAACGAAAAATAATGGATGATGCAATCCAAGAGCTGCTTGACACTGGCATAATCCGACGCTCAAACAGTGCTTGGAGCTTCCCTTGCCTCTTAGTAGACAAGAAAGACGGCTCTAAACGCTTCTGTGTGGATTTTCGCCGGTTGAATCAAGTTACGAGGACCACATGTTGGCCGCTTCCTTTGATTAATGACATATTTACCCTACTTAATGGTTGTAAATACTTTACGACACTTGATATGAAGTTCTGTTATTGGCAAGTCAAGATGAGTGAAGCCGATAGACCTAAGACTGCATTCACGTGTCATAAAGGGTTATATGAGTTCAATGTCATGGCTTTTGGTTACGTCAACGCGCCAAGCAAATTTCAACAGCTGATGACCATAGTCCTGCAAGGACTAGAGGATTTTTCACTTGCATATTTGGACGACATTTTGATTTTTAGGCAAGATGAAAAGTCACATTTAGAACATATTTGGCAAGTATTTAACCGACTGAGGCAACACAAGTTAAAATTAGAAGCTAAAAAGTGTACTTTCTTTGAGAGTGAAACTGCTTATCTTGGCTTTGTCATCAGTCAAGATGGCATCAAACCTGAACCCACAAAGGTCATAAGAAAATTAGTACCGCCAAAAACAGTGACCGAGGTTCGAAGTTTCATGGGAATGGTTTCTTACTATCGAAGATTTATACCCAATTTTAGCGAAATAGCACAGCCATTGATAGGATTGACTAAAAAGCATGCTAGATTTCATTGGAAAGAAACCCATCAAAAAGCTTTTGAATACCTGAAAGAGAGCTTGACACAAGTAGCACACCTTTCATATCCTAACCCACGAAAACCTTACGTCTTATACACAGACACATCTCATTCATGCATAGGAGCAGTATTAACTCAGCCTTGTGAAGGTGAGGAAGGTCAGATTCCAGGTGTACCAGATGAGAAACCAATTGTATTATGTCACACAAATTAGGTGACACCCAACAGAAATGGTCAACCTTTGAAAAGGAAGCTTTTGCTATATCTTATGCATTGGACAAGTTCGACAGTTATTTGCATGGTGCTCAGTTTGTTATTAAAACAGACCATGCTCCATTACAATACATGTTGAAGCGACCCCAAAACAATGCGAAAGTTCAAAGGTGGGCATTAAAAATAGTGAGTTATAATTGCAAGATTGAATATTTACCTGGAAAACAAAACACCTGTGCTGACTTGCTGTCAAGGCTACCTGAAGGTATAGCAAATGCCGATCCAGATTATCAGATGGATCAAGTAGAGACTGAGAAAACACTAAGGGTAGGAGTAATAAACAGAGATAGAATTAGCCCTAAACAATACGCACGTGTGACAGTTGAACAACAAGGTTCCCCTATGGAAGCTGAAGAAATAAATTATAAAGATTTAGACATGAAAGTGGAGCAACAAAAAGATGCTCGACTTATGGAAGTACAGAAGAAATACTTAAGTGATAATACCCCAGCTAATATAAGTAGTAGATATTTGATGATAAGGGGAATATTATACTACATTAGTGCTACTGACAACAACCCCAGGGTGAGGTTGTACATACCTGGACACTTACAAGGTGATGTACTAAGGCAATACCATGACGACTTAGGACATTTGGGAATAGATAAAGTGTACTGGAATATTAGTAGGAAATATTATTGGCCTGATTTATACAAAAACATCTACCAATATGTTGAAAAATGCCTTAAATGTAGGGCAAGAAACACAAAAAGGGTTACATTACCTATGCTAGAAGCCAATTGACCACCTTATCCCTTTGCTAAGATTGCTTTGGATATGAGTGGACCTTTTCCAACTACTTTATCGGGAAATAAGTACATAGTTACTTTTATTGATTTGTACTCAGGTTGGCCTGAAGCATTTCTAGTACCAGATAAAAGAGCAGAAACAGTTGCAAATTTGTTAATCGACCAAATTTTCTCAAGATTTGGCTGCCCACTTGAACTATTAACTGATAACGGATCCGAGAACTGTAATGAGATCATGAGATATTTGACTGAACAATTAAAAATTCATCATGTCAAAACATCTTACTATCACCCCCAATCTAATGGGAAGGTTGAACGTTTCCATCAGACCTTGAGTGATGTTCTGTCAAAAATGTCTCACAAAGAATTGGAGACCTGGGATTTATTTCTGAACCAGTCCTTGGCAGCTATCAGATATAATGGAAGCGAGTCCTCTTGGTTCTCGCCCTATAATCTGTTATATTCCAGAGATGTGGTTCTTCCATTAGACACAGTTTTAAAGCACAGACAAAAATATGTGGGAGAAGAAGCCCACAAAATAGCTTTACAAGAATAACATAAAGTCTTTGTGAGACAACAGAAATGCAACAAAAGACAGTAGAAAAACAGAAACATCTTGGGGATGTAAAAGCCAAACAAATAACATTCAATGTGGGAGACCCTGTAATGTACAGGGATGGTAGACAAAAAGGAAAATTAGAACAGAAATGGGAGTACCCATTTCGAGTAATTGAAAAAACTGGACCTTATAAGTTACAGGATCAGAGATCAAATGACAGGTAGACTCATTAAATGTCATGGGGAAAATCTAAGTTTGGCTTCACAGGAGTGGGAAATGCCTGAGCTGGTGAAAGCAAAATGCCGTTTAAGATATGTCGCACCCCAAGACAGTAGTAGTAGTGATGAGAAGGAGCCTACACCTATGGCTCCTTTAATTCGAGAAAAATGACAAGTAAGACAAATTTCATTTTCCGAAGAGGAAGGAGTACCCATGGAAGAATTACACCAATGATTATGACAATACAGAAGAAAGCTGCTCAAGTTCCTCACGCTTCTACATCAGCACAGGAGCTGATGGAAGAAGAAATGCTAAACGAAGAACCCCAAGTAGAACACTCTGACTCTGAGTCGGAGTGTTTCTCTGACTGTAGCATTAATCAAAGAAAGAAAACGAAAATTCCAGTGACAGACGTACAGCCTGCTGTATGACAATCCAGTGGGACACAGATTGGTAATGTGATTGATAATATTCGCTCCACCCTTAGGGAGGGTGGATGGCAAGAAATTCGAAGAATAGATTATCAGCCCTGGTGCACCCAGGAGTAAAGTAAGAATATAATAAAACACTATATGACTATGAGGGAGGATAGGATATGTGTCATGAGAGACTAAAGTATATTGACTTATAATTTGACAAGAAAGTAACATGGTGAAGTCGTTTGCTGGCCTGGGCAACCAGTTTGGCAATTTCTTTGTGTGGTAAATTTCTCGAGTTTTACTGACCGGTCGTAAAATGAGAGAGTAAATTGGAACTGAGTTTTGAGAACCATTCATGATGCTAATCCGTGAGTAGGTAATAAATGCGGATTCAGTATCCCTTGTACATGTACGTGTACAGTACACATACATGTACGCGTACCGCCATAGGGATTCAGTGTTAAATCGTGTACAGAGTGCAAAAATGTCGTTTTTTCATGGTGATACAGAATCCGCAATTGTTTTGGGGCTCACAGATCGCACTTTTGATGTTCAAACACCCGTTGCCGAATGCGTACATTCGACACACTGCTCAAATGTACAAAATTTTAAGAAAATGTACATTAAAAAATTTTTCTCTACGTTCCCATCGTGGATCAGACCATCGATCCATCATTGGTGAACGCGAGCAAAAAACGTTTTGCGGATTCTGTATCAGCATCAAAAAGCGGTTTGCAGATTCTGTATCACCTACATTTGCCAACGGGTGTTCGAATGTCAAAAGTGCGATCCGATCAGGGAAACCCATTTGCGGATTCTAGATCAGGTAAAACGGTACATGGAAAAAGGGCAGAAAAAAGGCGGTTTGCGGATTCTGTATCACCTGTGTTCGGGATCGCGTTTGGGAAGGTCTAGGGTGCGATCCGACCGGCGAAAACTCGATTTGTCGATTCACCTCTGGAGTTTTGTGGGGCAAATAGTGATGGAATCGGTTTTGAGGAGTTTTTCAATTTTGTACTCAGTGTAAATAAATAGCTTTTTTCGTTCAATAGAGTCGACAAAAGATTGAGTCCGATAAATTGTGTCATAATAGACACTCATGTTTTGTTTTGGTGTGAATGAAGGTTTTTGTTCAATAGAGTTGACTATAAAATCGAGTCCGATAAAAATTGTATCATAATAGACACTCATGTTTTGTTCCGGTGTGAATGAAGGTTTTCGTTTAATTATGACATTGAAACTTGAGTTTTAGAAAATTAGAACCGATCTGTTCACATTTTGTCACAGCGAAATTTGTAAGATAATTTTAATGAAACAGTTTGTAGAATTGTTTCATTGAAATAAAATTCCACTATAAAACTTTTTTCACTTAGATGAATTTAAGAGATAAAATTCTATTGTAATAGACACTCATGTTTTGTTTCGGTGTGAATGAAGGTTTTCGTTCAATAGAGTCGACTATAAAATTGACTCCGATAATTGTATCATAATAGACACTCATGTTTTGTTCTGGTGTGAATGAAGGTTTTCATTTAATGATCATTGAAACTTAAGTTTTAGAAAATTAGAACCGATCTGTTCACGTTTTGTCACACGAAATTTGTAAGATAATTTTAACGAAACAGTTCGTAGAATTGTTTCATTCAAATAAAACAGTTCGTAGAATTGTTTCATTCAAATAAAAATTCCACTTTGAAACCTTTTTCACTTAGATGAATTTAAGAGGTAAAATTCTATTTAATAGACACTCATGTTTTGTTTCGGTGTGAATGAAGGTTTTCGTTCAATGGAGTCGACTATAAAATCGACTCCGATAACTGTATCATAATAGACACTCATGTTTTGTTCCGGTGTGAATGAAAGGTATTTTCATTTTAATAATATACAATAAAAGCGCGTTTCCACTCAATCAGGTTTAAGAGGTAAATGAATTTTTAATTTACTTGTTATAATGTTTGGAGATATGAATGAACCCTTTTAACGGATATAATTATTCTCAAACACGTTAAATCAGAAACCAGTTTCTTATACGCTAAAACTTTCAAACTTTTTCAAGTTCTCCATTTAACGGATGTAATTATTCTCAAATGCGTTAAATCAGAAACCGGTTTCTTATGCGCTAAAACTTTCAAACTTTTCAAAGTTCTCCAGTTCGTCACTGAGTGAATAATTGGTGATGTGATTTTTTTAACGCGTTCGGGAGCAAAACGCATTTATACAGGTTTTATCATGTAAAATGTTTTTCCTCAACTGGTTTTAGTTATTATATTAAGACAGAAGATTTTTATTTACTTAAAACATAAAAACATAAATAATTATACATTTAATTTTGAGAATAATAAAATAACTCAAGTTAGCATTCTCTAAAGGAAATATTAATAATTTAGAAAACGAAAAAATGTTTTTACACATCACAGATTCTAAACGTAGAGATCAACTTTTAAGCGAATATGAACGTGCCAAGAAGAGCATTCAATCGGCTGACAGAAGCAGACGTCTTGGAGAGATGGAATTGAGACGCGAAGCCACAAAAATATTTAAACCTGTGACGGACGTTCAAGAATGAAGCAAGAAGGAGAGGTTGAGGAACTGAGACCCATAAAAGAGAGTTCTTTGAGAATGGGTTCGTTGCCTGGTAGTTTTACAAAACAGCATTCCTTTCAATCTACACCAGATTATGTTCCCATGAGAATCGAAACGTGAGTGAGAGCGACGATACAGCTTCGACTATCACCACTGATAGCGTCGCGTCATCCGAGGATGGTGGTAAGAGAGATCTGTTGTACGGAATTTATAAGGAATCTGATGGTAGAACTTTTGTGGGCGAAGTGCGAGAGGATGATGATAATTTAATCGTCAGTTTGAATCGGTAAAAAAACAAAAATTGTGTTTGAAAAAATCTAAAATAACAAAAAAATAAACAAAGATGAACATTAAAGATACGTCTTGGAACGACGCCGCAACCAAGAGGTCGAATAATGAGTTCTTTCCCAAAAGCTTGATAGTGGGAAAATCGAATTGTGGAAAGACCAATCTGTTGATGAATCTGTTGTCACGACTGACTGGTTGGATTACAACAGATTGTTCGTGTTTGGCAAGAGCTTGTTTCAACCCGAATACAGATTGCTTCAAGAATGCATGGATCGTAGATTGCCCAAGGACGTCATGGCCAGAATCTTTGACTTTAGGGAGGAATTCGACAAAAGTGAAGCTTCTCTTTCGACCATTTTGGATGGTGCGGTGATGGAATTGATGAAGAGAAATGCATCTTTGAACGTCGAGTGTCGATTTTATGAGAACGCTAGCGACGTTCCGGATCCTAGAGAATTGAAATCGGAAGATAAGAATCTCATGATTTTCGATGATCTGCTTTTGGAGAGACAGAACCAATGTGAATCGTATTACGTTAGAGGTCATCACAGCAACGTGGACTGTTTCTACCTGTCGCAGAATTATTTTCGATTGCCCAGACAGACGATAAGGGAGAACGCTAATTTACGGTGTCTCTTTCGCCAGGATCTCAAGAATCTCAATCACATCTACAGCGATCATGTCGCAAACGACATGAGCGCGGCAGAATTCAGGAGATTCTGCAAGAGGGTTTGGGATGGAGGACTTTACAATTTCGTTGTGATTGATTTGACTAGCAAATTTAATCACAGAAAATATCAGTGCAGATTCGACAAGTTTTTTGTTTCTGATGATAATAAGACAGAGAGCGAAAATAAAATTAGAAAATAATAAATCATCAAATAAATTAGTTTTGAAAAAATAAAATAAAAAATTAAAATATAATGTTCGAAAAAGGAGAATTGTTAGAACGGATAGGCGAGAATACGGCTGCAAAACAATCCATTCAAATCGTGGTGAGTGGCGATTCGACTCGATTCGCGACGAAATTCGAACCTTCCATCGAATTGAATAGAGAGAAAAGATACGAAATGGTGTTGGTGAATCTGGAGACTTATTATTCCTTTCCCAACGTCACCGAAAAGAATAACTCGTTCAAGTGGATTGGTTGGAGATTCGAATTCCCAAAGGAAGTTACGATATAAACGATTTGAACAATTACATTCAGACACGAATGAAGACGGATGGAAAGGGAAGCAACAAGATCAGACTCGCTCCCAACCCTAATACCTTACAGACGATGTTGGATTTGGAAGATAATTTTTGAGTGGATTTCAACACAGATGATTCTATATGCAAGATGTTGGGATTCGATCGAAAGATGTATCGAGGCCATGCGGCATCTGAAAATACAGTCAACATTCTCGCAGTCAATAGCATTCTGGTGAACGTGGACGTGATTGCTGGAAGCTACGTGAAGGGTAGCACTCAACCGACGATCTATTCCTTCTTTCCAAATGTGTCGCCGGGTTATAAGATCGTGGAACGACCTCGAAATTTAGTTTATCTACCAGTGATTTTAGACACGTTGTATAGTCTCAAAACCACGTTCATGGATCAAAATGGTGAACTGTTAGATCTTCGCGGAGAGAGGGTGACGATACGATTTCACATAAGAGAAATATAAAAGCAAAAAAAAAATAAATATTTTGTATATATATAAATAACAAAATAAAATAAACGCAATATTAATTTACAAAAATTTTTTAATATATATAATTATCATTAAAACAAAAAAAACAATTGAAGAAAATATATTTTAAAAAAAGAATTATGACACAATACGTGGTTAAAAACGTGAACATATCCGCAGGACAGAGGAAGAAACTTAAGAGAGCGTTAACAACTCGAGGTGAGGTGGTGAAATTCAAATTCACTCACGAAGATCTGACGAGTGGTGGTCAGGATTCGATCGCCTGGACCAGAAGTTAAATCAAAAGGATGGAGAAAGCGATTCGTGATGGAAGAGGGTTGACGGTGAGATTGAGTCCCGCTCAATTGAGATACAATTTGAGAATGGAAGGCGGTTTCCTACCGCTATTGGCAGGAATCACCGCAAAAGCATTACCCTTTCTCGGAAAGACTCTCGGCATGGGAGCTCTCTCGGGACTCACAAGTTCGGCAGTTGAGAAATTAATGGGTGGCAGCGGACTGTTTTTGAAGAAGGGAGGAGCCGTGTGTCGTGTCCACATAGACGACAGCAGTGAGGGATTGTATCTAGAACCCGTTAGAGGTGGCAACTCTTTGAGTGGAAACGGTCTCTATCTGAAGAGTGGACGGAACATTGAGTGACTCGGCAAGGGTTTGTTGTTTGATGAGAATTCGCCATTTAAGAATATACCGATTTTGAGTATGTTATTATAATGTAAAAATTATATAATTATATAAAATATAAATCATAGAAAGTATAAAATAATATAAAATGGATAAAAAGGTGGAAAAACAATTAGACGATAATGATGAATATCGCGAGATAGAGTGCAAAAAAGATCTGGAAAAACGATTAGACGCTAATGATGAATATTGCAAGATAGTGTGGGAAAAAGATGTGGAAAAACAATTAGATGCTAATGATGGATATCTTAGGAAAGAACTGATAAAAGAGATAAATAAAGATCGGGATAGATGGTTGAAATTTAAAAGAATGAGACGTTTTCCACCGTCACCACTACCTTCTGAAGAGAATGGTAATGATGCGAGTGTTACCAAGAGATGCACCACATTCGTTCATAATTATGATTCGGATAAACAAATGTGTTCTTATAAAAACGTAATATATCACAAAAAAAGAAAAGAAGAATCGATGCCAAATTTGAGAAAAAAGGAAACGTTATTATAATATGATAGTGAAGAAGAAGGCGATAGTGAAGAAGGAAAACAAAAACAAAAAAAACAAAAAAAAAGTAATGAGATCTAGAGATGATCAACCTCTCTAGATCTCATTACTTTTTTTTCCTTCTTCTTCGCTAAAAATCAATCTCTCTATTGTTTATATTTCCAAGTCCGTTATTAGCATGTTGATGCTCGTGTCTTCTCCTTTTTCGAAAATGTGTTGAATGTTTATCTTTACTTTTTTGAGTTTTTTTACATCGGTGAACGCGATCTCACCACCCGATTTGTCCACAAGTTCGAGTGAGATTTTTGAATATATGTAACTTCCATAGGGCAATGACAAATCGTCCTTGTTGAATTCTCTATCTTTGGCGATGATGATTTTTTGTAGATTGCTTTGGTACTCATAAAACAAATCAAGCATGGCTTCATCCAATTTCAAACGCATGTTATATTTGTCGTATTTGCGCTCTAAGCCCTTCGTCTCGACCTCGTTCAATTTGATGGAATCGTGTCGTTGTAATCTATAGATTTTAAAACTGAATTTCTTACACATTTCGACTCATTTCAATTTCAATTCGCATTTTTAGGTGTTGTTGTCATGATCGATTATTTGTTTTTTTGTTTTATGAATTATTGCAAATAATGTATATTTTTAAATTTTGTATTTAATAATTTGTTAAAAAAGTTTTGTTTTTTTTTACTCTTTATATATATATAAAAAAGTTTTTTTTAATTTTAATTTTCTTTAATGTGAAAAATTTTTTTTTGTAAAAGTGTTTTTTCTCTTTATATATATAAATAGAAAGTATAAATTTTAACATCCTTTTTCTCATATTAATTCAGTTTTTTCACATTAAGGAACATAAAAAAATTGATTAATTTCATCAAAAAAAATTTTTTTGGAAGGAATTAAAAACATATATATATAAAAACAATTTTAAAACTTTTTAACAAATTATTTAAATACAAAATTCGAAAAAAAATATTCTTACAAATGGAGCAAACAAATAAAAAAATGGTAAATTTAAATGAGAAAACCGTATCTCAGTTAAAAGAGATTTGTAAAATATTAAAAATTCCCCATTTCAGAAATCATAGAACCAAATCAAAAAAAATTGAAGTCATACAGGAATATCATTTGTGAAACGATGGAAAGAAAAAAAATGAAAGATCGGACGTGGATAAACTTACATAGTCAAAAAATGCATCGATTGTGAAAAATGAGATGACAACTAAACGAAAAGCCATTGAAGAACTTCAAGTTTCAAAAGAAAAAAAAAACGAAAACGAAAACGAGTGATGCACTTCAGAATCTAGACAAACGAGATATATCGAGCGAAATTCGACGAGCAAGCGATGAAGGGAAAGGAGAAGAATATATAGCATGACTCGTTGCAGAAGTATTCCAATCGAAGCCTGTAGAACGGGAGAGTGCGATCCAAGGCATTTAAAACTTTCGACGTGGTTCCCTCGTTCAAGAAAGTCGATCCGAAATTGTTCATGGAATGGGTGAAGAAAGAAGTATTGGATTTGTTTCGCAAACACATGAATATGGGACGAAAAATTAATATGATACTCCATTGCATGATGAATAAAATCGACGTGAAGTCCGGCGAGAGCATCCTGAAAAATGCATATTTCAGATCTAATGTTGAACCCGTACTTCGAGGTTCAGATTTATCAGACGTTTTTGAAAAGATGAAAGACAAGATGTTGACGTCTCTCACGAATTATCAACATGAAGGTAGTAATTGGACTTTCGATGAGGTGTTGAAACTCGAAATTCATATAACTAAAAACGATTCATTGAAAGGGTCTTCCTACGTGGAATTACCGTATTTCTTAGCTAAAAAACACTCCATGGTCAATGTGAGAAATAAAGATGATCAGTGTTTAAATGGGCAGTCACCTCCACTTTATACCCTGTCAAAATGAACTCCGATAGAGTTTCTCGTTACGAGGAGACTTCTAAAAATCTTGATTGGACTGGAGTGACTTTTCCAACGCAGTTAAAACACATTGAACGTTTCGAGGCTCAAAATCCCACCATAGCAGTGAACGTCTTGGGATACGACGATGAAAAACAAATGATCTATCCTCTCAGACAGACTTCATATCTCGAAAGAGAAAAGATGATTATTTTATTATTGATTTTGAATGGTGACAATTATCATTATTGTTGGGTTAAACATCCGAGCTGATTACTATCAAGACAAAATAATAAACATAAAGGAAAGATATGTTTATGTTGCAACTGCATGAACGCATTTCACAGCGAAAAATCGTTAGCGAAACATCAGGAATATTGCAACGAAAATCAAGGTGTCGCCGTCAAAATGCCCAAACCCAACACCATCGTGAACTTTGAAAATCACAATAGAAGGTTAAAAGTACCATTTGTCGTGTATGCCGATTTCGAATGCTTCACCGTGAGAATGAGTTCCTGCCAACCCGACACTCTTCGAAGTTACGTCAAAAGATATCAAAAACACATGCCTTCGGGCTATTGCATTTACGTGAAATGCACTTTCGACTCGCAACATGACATGGGTCCCTTCACCTATTCGAAACAGTGCGAAGACGACGACGTGGCTCAAAGGTTCGTGGAAGAGTTAGAATCGAAAATTCAAATGTTATACGACAAATTCAAAATTCCGGCGAAAATGATCATCACGCGAGAACAGCAGGACGAAAATAACGGGGCCACCGAATGTCACATATGCAGACAATCGTTTGATGAGAATTCGGAGGAAAATAAGAAGGTCAGAGACCACGATCATTACCCGGGTCTGTATCGTGGTCCAACTCACAGCAAGTGTAATTTAAAATATCGAGACGCCGTTTTCTATCCAGTGATATTTCACAATCTCTCGGGTTATGACAGTCATTTGTTCGTGAAAAATCTCGGCACCTCACACGAAGAATTAAATTGCATCGCGAACAGCAAAGAAAGATACATTTCCTTCACAAAATGGAAGGTCATGGAGAAGAAAAGAGTAATCGACAGAGAGACGTTGGAAGAAAAAACGAAATCCATTCGTAGACGCATACATTTCATCAACAGTTTTAAATTCATGTCGACCGCTCTGGAAAAATTAGTCGATAACATGAGCGAACATTTTGGAGAATGAGTAGATGGCATGTTGAGGAAAGGAGTCCATCCTTATGATTATATGAACGATCTAAAGAGATTCGATGACACCGCACTACCTTCGAAAGAAGATTTTTATTCGAAATTATACGAATCTGACATTTCCGACGAGAATTACGAACATGCCAAAAACATGTGGAAATCATTTGATATGAAAACCATGAGAGATTATCACGATCTCTATTGGCAGACATGTTCGAAAATTTTCGAGACGTCTGTTGTCGAAATTACGATCTGGATCCGGCTTGGTATTTCACCACACCTGGTCTGGCGTGGGACGCTCTGTTGAAGACCACCGAAGTCCAATTGGAATTATTATCCGACGTGGACATGTTGCTCATGTTCGAAAGGGCTGCGAGAGGTGGCATCTCGATGATCTCCCACAGATATTCTGAAGCTATCAATTCCTACATGAAAGAAGGTTTCGATTCGAAACGATCAAATAAATACATACAGTATTGGGACGCTAATAATCTGTACGGTTGGGCTATGAGTCGTCCTTTACCGATTGGAAATTTTGAATGGGTGACGGAACCAGAAGAGATGCAAAAGTGGAGAGACTATCCTTGCATTTTAGAAGTCGATTTGAACTATCCAGAAGAATTACACGATCAACGCAACGATTATCCGCTGGCTCCCGAACGATTGGAACTGATTGAAGGAGATGAGGAAAAACTCATTCCCAATTTATTTAACAAACGTAAGTACGTCGTCTACAGCAAGAATTTGAAACAATACATCGATCACGGGATGAAATTAGTCAACATACATCGCATCATTCGATTCGATGAAGAGCCTTGGATGAAAAATACATCGATCTCAACACAAATCTCAGAATTCAAGCTGAGAACGATTTCGAAAAAGATTTCTTCAAACTCATGAACAACTGCGTGTATGGTAAATCGATGGAAAACATCAGGAAGAGAACCGACGTTCGACTCATCACGTCTGAGAAAAAAGCTAAAAAATTAGTGGCGAAACCCAATTACAAACACCAAACCATATTCGACGAAAATCTAGTGGCTTTTCACATGCAAAAGACGCACCTGAAGTTCGACAAACCGTATTATCTCGGACCGATCATCTTAGATATCAGCAAGCGATTGATGTACGAGTTTCACTATGATTACGTCAAACGAAAATTTGGTGATAAAGTCAAACTACTGTTCACCGACACGGACAGTTTAGTTTACGAGATAGAGACGAAAGATGTCTACCGAGATATATCTCCGGATGTGGCCACGTGGTTCGACACAAGCAATTATCCCATCGATCACCCGTCCAACATTCAATCAAATGACAAGAAGGTGTTGGGTAAATTTAAGGACGAGAGCGGTGGTAAACAAATCGTCGAATTCGTGGGCTTGAGACCCAAACTGTATGCTTATCGTCTAGAAGATGAAGAGATCAAGAAGTGCAAAGGGGTTAAAGTGTGCGTGGTGAAGAAAAACATCTCTTTCCAAGAGTATAAAGATTGTCTGTTAGGAAGTGGTCCGGTGTATAAGACTATGAAATCGATTCGAAGCGAAAATCACGACTTGTATACCAAAATAGTCAACAAGATTTTGCTGATGGCCGACGACGATAACAGATTTGTGTTAGACGATAAAATAAGCACTTTGGCACTCGGACATTGGACTTTGGATCTAATTTTAGATGATGGGATTTCAGATATGATTAAGGATGATAGGATTCCAGAAAATCAAGAGGAATTAGACTGATTCAAGATTATGGAAGTCAAGGAATTAGATGGATTCAAGATTATGGAAGTCAATAGAGTTAGTTTAAAAAGAAAAAGAAAAATATAAAAAATAATGTCATTTTAGTGAATTATAATAAAATAAATAAATTTTAAAAAAAATATACACATTTATGAATAAGAAAATAGAGATATCCGTAGAAGGTGTCGTCTTAGCTAATGAACCCCTATCCAACATCGATCTGTTGAATGCGGTGAAGGATATGAAAATCAAAGATTTTCTAGGCGTGTTTTCCAGAGATGCCTTGCCGAAGAGAAGACCTTGACAATCAGAATGCATAATTTTAAATCTAGATGATTTATCGGGTGAAGGCACTCACTGGGTGGCGTGGTTCAAGAACGGAAGAAGAAGAATTATTATTTCGATAGCTATGGAATCTCGCCGCAGAAAGAAATAAAGAACTATTTCAACAAATTGATGGTTCAATACAACACGGAACGAGTGCAATCCCCAGATCAAGTGTTTTGCGGTCACCTGTGTCTCTACGTTCTCAAGAGATGGTCTGAAGGAGATCGGTTTCAAAACATTCTCAATGATTTACATTAGAGAGAGAATTTTTTTTATCGTATATATAAAGGTAAAAAATTATTAAAAAAATTTTAATCGAATAAAAACAAAAAATAAAAAATAAGTGAAATAATTCATTTTTAATAAACTGCATTTGAAATATATTTTAAAACAAAAACCTCAAAACAACATGCCAGTCGATAAATTTGGTAGAAGTGACGACGAAAGTCAACCCAAAAAGAAAAGGAAGACGCTCAAAGTCGGCGATGGTTACGACGTTGCCAACTTGGACGAACGTTACGTTCAGAGATACGAACCTCGAGAGGAACCTTTGAACATGAACGATAAGAGGCTCTACAATCTTCCCGAGCCAATAGATCTCGCAGATGCTGCGACTAAAAAATACGGTGACAGGGGGAGCGTGGATTTCGAACGAATCATGCTAGATAATTACGTAGATAAAGCCATGACCGACGATCTCGATCTGAAATCTAAACTTTTGGTGAACATTGCGAATCCCATAGATCCCACCGATGCCGCGGCCAAAAAATACGCAGACGACTCTCACGTGCGATTCAGCGAACATTTGAGAAGTAGATACGTTCAGAAAACGATGCACTCGGAATTGAATGCCAATTCTAACAAGATAACGAACGTGGCTACTCCCACGAATCCCAAGGACATGGCGACTAAACACTACGTAGATCTGGAACAGAGAAAGTCTGACAGACGAGAAATGAAATCGGATCTGAATGTGGGATTCAACAAGATATTGAATCTGTCGAAGGTCGATGACGCGGATGCAGACTCAACCCCGGTCAACAAGGGCTACGTAGATTCTGCCGTGATACGATCACAAGAATACGTAGAATCACAAGTGGACGATCTCTACCTGAACAAACAATCTGGCAGAACCATGGAGGGTGGCATCAACATGAACGGTCACAATTTATTCGGTCTCGATCACGATTCCTGAATTCGATTCCAGCGCGTCAGCAGGAAGTACGTGGACGACAACTCGGTCTGGAGAAAGGGCGACATCATGGAAGGTAAACTAGACATGGGGTTCAATCTCTCTAGATCTCATTACTTTTATTTTTTTTTTGTTTTTTTTGTTTTTACTCATTACTTTTTTATTTTGTTTTTAATTTTTTCACACACGTCTCTCATCGAATGATCGATATCTTATTTCCATCCGATTCGAATTGTAATTCTCTGTCCGACAGGACCAGGGCGAAGGCTTTGGTTTTTCTCGGCAAGTTCCTATCGAATTGCATCTTGATCTGAATGTCTAAGACGCTACTCTTGAGTCGTTCACTCTGTTTACTGACATCGAATACGAACATGGGATACATCGACTTGTATTCGCCGGCAGATATGTTAGGATTGCTCATCAATCTGTCTAGACCGTGATAATTCTTTCTAAAATCAGCGGCATCGCCATACAGTCTGCAGAAATCGTTCTTGTCGAACGACGCATTGTAATCGATTGCTGGATATCTCGTGGCTTTCAGAAACACTTGCATGTTTCTCAAATGGCAGTGATTGAACAGCGATGCATTCTTTTCCTGAGACCCATCCCTATCGGTCTGAAACGCAACCACGATGAAACGCGGTCTCTCGGAAGCGGATTTCACTGTCAATCTCCAATCGAAGTGATTCGTGGAGGGTGGAATGCTAGCCGTGTCGCACTGTCTCATTCTAAATCCCACAGGCAATTTACTCTTGGATTCTATGATCTTGTAGAGACGCGTTTTTTCCACGATCGAAGGCTCCACGTGCAGAACGAACCACGATATCTTGTGTAGAGTTATCTTACCCGCATCGGGCGCAGTGAGTCTCACTATTGCATCGTCGTTTCCTTTTCGAATCAACGTCAGATTGTGTTTGAATCCGTACATGGTCTTGTAATCATCTTCGAATCCGAAGATGTGTTTCAAAGGTATCCTGAATGAAAACGTTCCTTTAGGTCTGGACGTCTTGACGACACAGTCGAATATCGCGATGGCGCCGGCGCTAGCAGGGCCGACGGTGTCTTTCATCCACAACTGATTAAGTCCTCAGGATTTTGAAAAATCATCTGGAGACGTCAAGAGTCTGAACATCTTGTGGCCTGACCGGGATGAAACACAGATTCTATCTCTTGTCTGGATAGCAAGTATTTTATATTACTGAATAGATGCATGATGCCATTATTGGCTAGAGTAACCGTGTTGTCGTCGGCGTAGTTGCTCCCATCTTCCTTGGCGAGACGTCCCTGCACCACTATGTAACTCTCGCTAGGATGGACGAATAGATCTTGAGTTTCGACGTTGATTGTTATCTCTCCTGCATTGTTCAAACTCGTTCCAGTTACCGGTTCATATTCCTGAACCTCATATTCTTGAATACTTTCATCTTTCACTATGCTTTGTGCTCTACCTAGTATTTGCCATTTTTGAAGGGTTTTTGTTTTTTGTTTATTAATTAGCTTGCTTTTTTATCTAAAAATAGTTTTAATTATTTTTTATTATTATTTTTCTCTCCTATATATATATGTGTAAACAAGAAAATGTTAAAGAGAGTAAATAAAAATATTTTGTTTTCTTTATCAAAACTTCGTCTTTTTGCAATTGTTGTTCGTAAAACTTTCCGATGATCTCTTCTCCATCCAAAGCTTTGATTTCGTAAGTCACTGGATCGGTGTGAAATATTTTGATTATCACGAAGATTTCCGAGGTCCATCGAGGAGTATAACCCTTTTCGAAGTGCTTCTTATAAGCGTAGATTCTCACTCGATCGCCGACCGCAAATTTCGGCGTTCTAGACTTCTTCCTGATCTTAGATCTCTCGGGATATAGATTCGCGTAGACCCGTTTTTTGTTTCGAGGATTGCTAGCTTCCGCGGGAGTCATCTTGATCTGTGTCACGTGTTGTTGTAATCTTTGACCAGACCGTTCAGAGCGTATATGTATTTCTTAGTCGAATTCGCCGTGAAGTATCTGTGCATCTTTTCCTTCATCGTTCAATTCCAACGTTCCACCATGCTGGCTTTCTCTTCATTTTCGATCGAGTAGAGGTCAACTAATCCACGAACGTGCTTGTTGTAGAATTCCTTTCCCTTGTCCACCCACAATTTATTCGGTTTTCGAGAAGACGAATCGAACACGCTCTTCAGAGCCTCGGCGACGCAAGGTCCCGCTTTATTCTTCAAAGCTCTGATCCAACCGTATTTGGAAAAAACGTCGATGACCGTCAATAGATATTTGATGCCCTCATTCCACCTCGAAAACGATCTCATGTCGACCAAGTCGGCGGACCAAACGTCATCCAATCCCTTCACAAACACCCTTCTCTTTCGAAATTTATGCACGATGGGTTTCTGTAACTTCTCGCCAATTCACTCGTCAATAATCGTATCTTCTTCTTTTCTGATGCGCCTTTTTTTTTTTGAACACCCCATCCGAATCGACGTTTCGCACCGATCAGATTACCGACCAGCGGACGTTCTATCTTCTCTCTCCTGGTCAGATTCGATATACCTCTCAATTTCGCCAACATGTTTTTATCGCAGACGTCGTTGCGAGTCTTGGTGTCAGGATGTCCAGCGTAGCACAGATCGTGATCATACGCGGCCTCGTTCACCCTATTCACGGGTTTGCTCCAAGATTTAGGAGTCAGATCGGTGTTGAGTCTCTTGTTCAATTTCGTTCCGGGTCCCGTGAAACTGTGACCCTGCAGATGCATTTCGAAAGGTAGATTATTGATCATTTTATTCACGATGCCCTTACCTTTGCTCGCGTTCCTTTTTTTGACGAATCGAGTCTTGATCGAACCACACACGTCGCAAATTCCGTGAAGCATCTGTCTGTCGTTTTTAATTCGTACTTCTCGAGAATTACTCATCTCGGTAACTCTCTTACACTTTACGCAATACATTTTTTGACAGTTATTTAAATTAATTTCATTTTTATTTATATATAAATTTAATATTTCTTTTTTCTGTTCTTATTATATATATTTTTTTTTTCAATCACTGCTCTTGAGTTCTATAATCTTACTGAATTCCTCCCTGGCCTCCTTCCTCCCCTTTTCCACGAGAGAATCCTTCATCTCTTCCTTCATGATCTGATGAGTCTTGATTCTCACGGCTTCTTTCATGGCATCGTATTTCGTTTTCTCGCTCAGTATCGTGAAGTATTCTCCGTCCGATATCCTACTGTCTTTCAACGCCATCGAGATCATTTCAGAACCCATGGAAATCGTGATGAGTGTCGTGTCGACCGCGTTGACGAATTTCAGGAAATGCGAATACTTCTTCTTGAGAGAACGGCAAGAATCTCTCTCTCGAGTCAGATACAATTGGATTCTACTGATTTGATCGATGTGATACCTCTCTCCTCTTTCTTTCTCTTCTAGCGATGGCGCCATTGGCAAAACGCTGTTCGGCTTCTCATCCTCGTCATCATCTAATGTCGGATACAATTTATTTCTGGTTCTCATTTTTGTGTTTTTTTCTTTCTAATATTAGATAAAAATTTTATGTGTGTATTTATTTTATTTTCTATTCTACCTTATTTATATCAAGGAGAAAACTTAGATGTATGCTTCATTCAGCAATAATTTCATGATGCATCCCTTGTCTTCTAAAGTCAGACTTCTACGTGCCAATTTCAGTTCTTCCGAATTAGTGGGTTTGTTTCGACCCTTACAGAAGACTAATCTCCTCCAAAATGTGATCACTTCGTTGATTCGAATGCGTTCGAATGCCGGTTCGAAATACTTGACGACCATATCTTCCCTTTCCATCGTCAGACACGAATGATTTTCATGATCGAAGTCTAGATGATCCCGACATCCGACGCATTTTTCTAACAAGAGCCGACCTAGTTGTTCGTTCACGCAGAATGCGTAGGCTCTCATCAGCATTTTTAAAAGAAACCTTGCTCTCAAAATCTGGGAATTGTTCATGATTTACGTATATTTTATTATCTATTTCGATTCGATATTTTTTAAATAACTATTTATTTTTTTTTTTTTCTCTCCTATATATCAATCACTTTTTATTTTCTGTCGACAAAACCGATTCCATCACTATTCGCCCCACAAAACTCAAGAGGTGAATCGACAAATCGAGTTTTTGCCGATCGGATCGCACCCTAGACCGTCCCAAACGTGATCCCGAATGCAGATGATACAGAATCCGCAAACCGCCTTTTTCCGCCCTTTTTCCATGTACCATTTTTCCTGATCTAGAATCCACAAATGGGTTTCCCCGATCGGATCGCACTTTTGACGTTCGAACACCCGTTCGCAAACAGAGGTGATACAGAATCCGCAAACTGCTTTTTGATGCTGATACAGAATCCGCAAAACGTTTTTTGCTCGCGTTCACCAACGATGGATCAGTGGTCTGATCCATGATGGGAACGTGGAGAAAAAATTTTTAATGTACAATTTTTTAAAATTTCGTACATTTGAGCGATGTGTCGAATGTACGTGTTCGCCAACGGGTGTTTGAACGTCAAAAGTGCGATCTGTGAGCCCCAAAACAATTGCAGATTCTGTATCACCATGAAAAAATACATTTTTGCACTCTGTACACGATTTAACACTGAATCCCTATGGCGGTACACGTACATGTTCGTGTACCGTACATGTACATGTACAAGTGATACTGAATCCGCATTTATTACCTACTTCCGTGTCTTCCTACTCGCTGTAGGAGCAAGATGTTATTAACTTGGTTTATGGGAAGTTTACTGACATTGACATTAACAGTTAGCGGAAATACCATAATCCGAAATAACGTCATCTTTACAAAGGTAAAAGAAGTTTATATGGTTAACAGGGAATGGACAACCATGTTTGTGTACGAGGTAGCGCCATTTATCCACTAAATGCAGAGAGTGGACAATAACATACGCTTTGTGAATCAATTTTATCAGGAACTCGATGTAAATTTCAAAAAAAAAATCTATGAACAAAATAGAAACATGACTGACAACAACTCTTTTAATCTTGCGTTACATTCGATATTTGTGGATATGTACCAAGAGGTCAGGTTTATAAATAATCGTTTTGAACGAGTAAAAGGGGACCTGGACGATTATCGCAAGTTAAAAGGGCATACACCCTCATCTCGAAATAAGCGAGATTTAGCAAATTTCATAGGTGAAGGAATGAGTTTCCTATTTGGCACAGTCACTGAATCTGATTTAAAGGGGATGAAAGAAAATTTACAACGTTTAACGGTAAATCAGGTAATGATACAACATGTTAAGAAACTAAGTTTGAGCTTAATAAAATCATGCCGTACAAGAGAACAGAGAATTTATAGTAAACTTATCATGAGTAGTTTCGCTTTTTCGTGGCCGAGTAGAATTGGTATTACAAGGGCTCGAAAATCGATTAACCCTTTTAGAGCATTATTTATAGTCGTTCCATCAATTGGAAACAGTATTGATACAAATTGAATTAATGTTAACCACCGCAGAAAATTATATGGATGATCTGCATGAACAAATGGATGTGCTTGCAGATGAAAAATTATCACCCAGGGTCGTCGTCAATCCTACCTTATTGACTTCGGTATTAGCGAACATTCAGGACAGGCTTGACAGACACACCCAACTTCCATTGAAACTTCAGAAAGAATTATGGCAGTATTATCATTTGTTGACAACAGCGACAGTGTTTGTCAATGATAAATTAGTCATTCTAGTGAAACTTCCTTTGATTGACACTAATTTTCAGTTTGAAATTTTCAAAGTACAAGCCTTGCCCATCCCATTCATGAATGCAAGTAAAAAGGCGTTGCATAGTGCAAATAAAATGGTAGCCATTTATCGACTTGAAGCTGATACATTACTTGTTGATGAACAAAGAACCTGGTATATACCGGGATTAGGTCATGATGATTGTGTAGATGATAAGGAATTGTTCTGTCCATTGTGAGGTGCAGTCAGAACTATACATACAACTTCTAGTTGCCTGTTGGCATTATTTTTAAACATGAAACCCGAGATAAAGAAAATATGTACAACTGATGTGAAATTAAATATGGATTTACCTTTTGCGACACGTATTGAGGAAGGACTTTGGTACATCACTACTGACGTGCCATTGCGATTCTCAATTATGTGTCCAAGATGTAAGAACCCCAAACCGCGTCGAATCGTGCCACCGATTGGTATCTTGGAATTGAATCTGTTATGTATTGCCACTAGTGGACAACTATTGCTAAACAGCTATTTTCATCGCCGCGATAATATCACGTATCGTTTAGTATCAAAGACAGTCTTGCCCAATTTCTCGTTGACTCAACGACAAGTTTGGCAACCTGTGTTCAAGAAAGTGAACATAACGAATTTCGCGATTCCGAAATCTATTAAACATTTAGATGAATTAAAAATGGATGACCTATTAAGCGAACTAGATAAATTACAGTTAACCCCGATAGAACCATTTGAAGTACCAAAGTGGGCTTATTTTGTGGGATGTATGTTTCTTATTTGGGGGATATACTTATTGATAAGATGTATTAGGGCTCAAGGCCACATTAAGTTGCATAACATTATCTTGCGTTATAAGAATAAACGAAAGCGAACTTCTAATTTTTCTGCTGATGTATGTGGAATGTCTAATGTTGCATTTAATGATGATGATGATCCTTTATATACAACTATGAGACAACCAACAACTACCTATGACAACACCTTCAGGTTAAATAGTCACAATCTTGAAACAATTAGTAAAAGATACAAGAGACTCAAAGACAAAAGTGAGACAAGACCAACCTCAAGCGTCCTCGTCTCCTCCTCAGTTATACCCGACAGTGAACTATGACGTAGATACTGGAGAACCAAGTGCGAACTTAAGAAAACGAGACAATACTATGACAACAATAACTTTAACTTAACTAATGAACTAATGTTGAACAATATTATTTGTGTTTTCAGTGATTACAATGAGTGACTCAAGTAGTGGTGAAACAGTAGATACTGACGAAAGTGAAACAATTGGTACAGAGCATCATTGTAGGAGTCAAATGGATGAGGAGGCAGAACACCAAGTGAATGATCAGGAAGAAATTTCTGTCACTCCCTTTGTAGACACTATGTACCCATTACCCTGGGAATATGCTGCTTATGAATATCTGAACAATGGTGAGCCTCCCCCTGCCGTTTTCCCTCGAACTGGCCGAAGACCTGCAGTGTTAAATAATGTGGTTCAACTAAATACTTATGAACTGAGATATTTTCAGGTTCATCGTGCATTCACATCCGAAGATGCCTTCGGATGTGTTTACTATGATTTTCAAAATATTGCAGTCACAGTTGAAATTGAACGAGATATAGTTTATTGGTATGATTCTGCTTGTCCGACCCACATTTTGTTTAAATGTCGTTCTCGAGTTTTGCGTATCATAAATTGTCCAGATTTAGTGTATTCAAGTCAAGATTTTGAAAGACACTATCATAGTCACAGAATAACGGTAAACCATTCAGTCAATGTGGTCTGTACGACGACACATCGGGAGGTGTAATCCATGGGGTAGATTTCTTAATTGGAGAGCTCGACGGCGAGCTCGTTTTAGGTCCAGTAGACTCCCGAGAAGCAACCAGTATTATGTGTTGTACAAAGTTACCCATCCTGATTTTGATGGTGAAGGCCTAACAGTTAAGAGAATTGTTCCTTGAGATTTTATTCTTATTTTGAATCTTATTTTGAAATATATTGTGTTTTATTTTCGTAGTTACTTAGTTAAGATGGCAGAAGCAGAGGTTAGTGGTGAAGATAGTTACGCTCGAGCTAGGAGAGCTCGGCAATCTTATGCACGAACAATGGCTACCGACCTGTCAGGTACTTTAACCAGAGCAGAGGTCGAAGGAATGCTAGGACATAAACTTCGTGACGCCAGGGACTATTCTGAGCAAGTAGTCTCTGGATGTCGACGCCTATTGTATGGCGAACCCATTCCAGACAAAGTTAAATGGCCCATGGAACATCGAGTGTTCCAAATACAGTATCCCCAGATGGAAAAGAAATATTTATTGGAGGAAATAAAATTTTTAGAATTAAGTTATGATCATTATTACAGTGAAAGATTCTTCCTACCCACAGTGAGTACGTCGATAGTACATCGACGGGAAGAAGAGGCTTCTTCCTGGGGCGTGCCGACGTACACACTCCTGTATAAATGGAAGCATCCTTGTTGGACACGGCGAGAGTATGTGAATCCTCGTCTACGATTAATGATAGTTCCCGGAACCGATAATTGGTGGATTCGGAGACATTTCAGAGAATTTGGCAGTGCCCTCGATGGGGAAAAATTAAAAATATTTCTCTTGCAGTTATTTCTCGGTCTGTTAGTACCATTCTGCAGACTGTGGAGAAAATCCAAGGGAAATAGCAGTCGTGTGCGATTGGCTTTTTTTTTTTTTTGATCCTCTGTAAGCTATAACTGATTTTCAGATATCTTTGTCAAAGTTATACAAAAGCTTACAGATTCTAAAAGTGGGGAATGACGGTCAAGGAAGGTACTAGAAGCACACAAACCCACGGCAGAGAGTGCATAGAGGAGGTGTGTAATATAAATTGTAAAATAACTTTAGTTTATATTCGTTTAATTCGTTTTAGTTATTATTAATTTGCGTTTATTTCGTTTATTGGATTTGGAGTATAGTTGTAGAAGAAGAAATAGGAAAATGGCATCGGTACTCGCTATAAACGTTTTAGATAGTGAAAAGTTTGATGAGGAACAAAATTGTTATTTTGATCAACAACAGCATGTCCCTGAGGGACCACACGAAACAAAGTCGTTGTTGCGTATGGGTCATATGGGACAGCGTTTGCTCCGGTATTGGGATGAGATGTACTTCGAAACAGCTTTTAACAGTGTTAGTGTACGACACTATGAAGTACATCTCAGGTATTTAATAACCGAAGACGACTACATCTTTCCCCATTTGCATGTGAGCCAATCTGGTGGCGGCGATGCAGAAGAGGCCGAGTGTTTGTGGTTGACTGGTGACCGCCGAGTAGGTCAGCCAGCCGGCTGCCCATCAAAGGTGATCAGGTACTGGAATGACCAGTCCTGGACTGGCCGCTACTATGTGGATGGAGCTAACCTTATACGGCCATTCTGAAGCATTGAACTAAACAAGGTTGAGAAGTTCACTGCTGATCACTCAACGTATGTGGAGTTGAGCTCAGAACATTGGAATTTTTTTGAAACATTGGAATGGGAGAGAGCTCAACCCCCATACCAATTGCTGAAAGAAGCACTCGAGGACCACAAAATTCGTTTAGACACTGTGTATTACGAGCAGTGCACTGGTGGTGAAACCGGGCATTGTTGTGTTTGTCTGGAGGACATTCATGGCGAAGCTTTTGCTTATGAATGTCCTCGCTGTAAAGCAAAGGTTCACCTCGTCTGCGGACAGACGTGGGTGGACATGGCCACACCGTCGAAAACATGTCCAACATGTTGCATGGATGTGAAGTGGGGGAGTGTTTGACACCTCGCGAGTTCGACCTTGTGCCAATATGAAAACTACTCTTTGGCTATGTATGAGTAGATTATGTTCCTCGGTACCGATGCACAGGTAATACATAATTTAACAATTGTGGGGTTTAAAGAAGAATAATATTTTGGATTTTCTTGAGTAAATTGAGCATTTTTTGCATTTTTTTACTTGTGTGCGGCATCCATTCCCTGTCCTTGGTATGGACATTCTTTAACCCTGTGTTGTCCCTTCGCAAATCGTTTTCCTTTCTGAGTGATCAAGTCCCTCTGGGTTTTGATCCTCGGTTGGGGAGGAATGTTGCAAACTGAGCCCACAGGGGTTAACTACACTTTTCAGCTCGGGTAACAGCTCGAGTCTTGGGGTCTTTGATGGGGAATTCACTAGACTCGAGTTTATTTAACTTTTACGCTGATTTTCATAGTTTTGGAACAGCATTAAACAATATAATGAAATTACATGGAATTGTATAAACTGGCGAACAGAGTACAGATGTACTCTGTGGGTACATGCCAGATGTTCTGTTGGCAATACCAGGCATACCTTTGAGAGCCAGTATTGTCAACAAAGCAGTAACATTTGAGGATTTGTTGACAGAAGGGACAATAACATTCGGCAGTATTACTGGGATGTTGGTGTTCGAACTGTCTAACAAATCATAACTTGTACCTAGTGAAACTCCCCATTGAACTGGGGACACTGACTTGCATTTTTGCATCAGTCACCGGGACATTCCGCTGGTTAACTGGCGCCCGACGGAATACTATTTTAGAGTCAAGATTTCATGGACTGCATGCAGACTGACCGACAGTCTACAAAATGGCGACTGCCACGTCAGGGGACTTTCCCTCAGTTTCCCTGAGGTCGGGGAGAAACTGCTGACGGTCGTCACGTACCCCAAGTATTGCATCAGAAATCTGGTGAATATAAGCACCAATTTCTGACTGCTTAGACAAGTTGTCTCCTGGCCCCTGAAAGAACACTGACTGCTCCACCAGAAGAAACCTAGATGCCGCCACAGTGTGTAAGGTATGAACTTTGATTGTTTGTAACATTGCTTGTTGATGCCAGAGACGACTTTTAGTCGCGATGAATTATCTTTGATCTTAAATAAAATAGTAGATAACTTGGAACTGGTCTTCCGTTGTATTATACACGACAAGTTCGTGACGTTGCTGAATCCAGAATCTGGAGCCTGTGTCTGATATCGTCTGGTAAGGAAACTCAAATGCTATGGGCTGGAAACACAACGTGGAAAAATCTAACTTGACGATCATAGATCGATAAACTTTTCCTTCTATTCCGCAACAAATGCCTCAACTGGCTTTTTGATGAAAATATAAATATATTTCTTCATATATCTCACTTTTATCAAATATCCCCTATTTTTTTAATAGTATATTAAAAGAAAGGGCAATGTCTGTATTTTATGTCACGATTCGCACATTGTTGCTATAATAAACAAAACAGCAAATAATGGTGAAACGTTCAAACTGATTGGGAAAAGAAATGTAACAAACCAGCTTCTGTTGTTGTTTTTTGTCCCACTCAAGGTAAATTTTTATATGAAATTCGCAACCTTGAGTGTTAAATTTACTAACAGCTTTAGCAAATTATGAAGAGCTAGCTTTCCAGTGAATCTCTTCCAGTGACAAAAATTGTCCGCCATGGAAGATTCACTTTTGTGTGGTAAGATCTCATATAGTTGTAAAATTTTATGTCCTTACTTTCTGATGCGATATGGGAAGAAAAAAATTATTTGTTCTATGAAGCAATAACTATGCTTTAAATGTCATAGGTGGAGTCATTTTTTTACCGATTTTGTAGAATCCACATTTTGCCCCTTTATTTCAATCTAAAATGGAAGCGAAAGGGAAACAACTTGGAAATAATTAGAAAACACGCCACATGAGAAGGAGTGTTAAATAATTTGATCATATGACAACAGGGGGGCGGGGGGGGGGGGGGGTCTGGAAAAAAATTCCTCCACACAGGGCTGAAAAAAAATTTTCCATCCCGATACCACCCACCACCCCCTTTTTCGGAGGATTTTTTTTTTTTGTTTTCCTATTTCATGTGGGAGACCCACCCCCTTCAACCCAGTTTGACCCTCTAAAATGAATCCTCCACACAAAACTGTCTGGTTTTTAGTCATATTACTGATCCATTTTGCTATTCCACTTTTTTAACATAAAAGGGAGATAATTCTCAAAAAAATAACTATACGTTCCGCTCCACAGATTTCCAGGCGTTTCCAAAAATGACATGTCATGCACTCACTTCAAATGCAAATATTATGTAACTTAGTTATCTAACCCATAACATGTATTACATTTCCCAAATCCACTAAAAACATACAACACTATCTGACTAAGCAGAAATAAACAATCTGAATGTGGGTGAAATAATTTATTGTCAAAAGCAAGACTTCAACTAGCAAAATGCATAAAAAATGGCAATACCAGTCATTTTCAGCCACCCAGCAGCCTCAAAAGAATAATTTTTCCACTATTCCCACTCACTTTACCCTGGGGCAGATAACTCCCTGTTTCTAAAATGTGAAAAAAATTCCCTGTTTCGGTCTCAGTTTTTAGTTACATGCCCTGTGTAAAAATGACATTTAAAAAAATAGCCAATTTTTCGAAGCCACCGTTTCCCATAATTCATCTGGTAATTTACCCCAATGCATCAGACTCCTACTTTGGAACCAAAACTTCAGATTATCTTGTCCAACAAATAGCCTAATGTAATCATATATCTGATACTAAAAAAATATCTCCAGTTTACATGGCATTAGTTTCACCTTATGCCCTATTTTTAGAATTTTACCCCTGTGCAATAGTGCGAAACTGTAGAGCGGAACCATAGCAGATTTTGAGCAAAACCAGAGATAAATAGATACATACTTCATGTCTGTAATATCTCACAGTGTTTTAGCATGGGTTATTGGGGTGGCAAGCTCAATTATATTCACTAACTTGAGTAGATGTGTAGGATGTAGCTCCCTGACACAGTGCTGTCAATGTGTTTTTTGCCACTCATGTGGCATACAACAAAACCTAGCAATATCAAGTCATCCTTAGAACACTTGGAGTGACTATTAGAATCGAACTTAGATTCAATGGGATCTTGGAAGTGAGTTTGGATGGGTTGATGACATAGAAAAAGGAAATAGCCTTTAGGGCATACATGTACACTGTACTGATGCCATCTTTCTAACCCACCAGCGCCAGGCTGCACAATGATTTTGTGGAGGAAATGACAAACTTGATCATATACCCTGACTTATTACCTAACCAAATATCAAATTCATCCTGAATGGGTTACCAGTACGGAACAACTCTGTGGGCAGCCGGTGGACTGCTTATATTTGTAGTGAAGCACCATACAGTTACCGATGCCATTACCAGCATGCAGTGTAATAGACTGGAATCCTTTTTTACCTATACAACCGGTCGGCCAGTCGGGGTGAAGTTTAATGTAGTTCGGTGCAAGTTTTAACCCTTTACCTAACTTGAAAAGAAGACGACTCTTGGCAAAAAAATTCTTGAATAACTTTTATTTCTCATTTTTTGTCTCAAAAACATAGGTTATGACCCCTCATTGGAACGGGCTGCGCTTGACCGTGATCGAGAGATAATTTCAAGCACTTTTTAAGAAAACGGGTTGTCATGAGTATGACTACCGGGTATATCACTTCAAAATCCAAGAGTCCAAGGTAGACGAGACCAGATGGGATTGATCGGGGAGGTGGGGATGCGATTATACATGTATGAACAAGGTAGGCCTAATATGAATGCCCACATTCTGGGCCCATTTGTACATGTGGCTCTCAAATCTGTAGAGAAATATATTTTTGTATAAAACATGTGAATTCTTTTGTTCAACTCATTTACTTCATTCATCTCTTCATCTTATTACTTTCTCAGTCAGCCTCAGTGAGACTTTCCTATTCAAATTTTCATTTCTTTCCCCTGGTTTTTCTCTTCTTACTATCTTACTGCACACAACCCAGCGGCACCCATTCATTTTACAATACGTGATGAATATCACTTGATTTCATGTTTAGTTTAACTTTCTACTCTTTTTTATTTTTTTTTTCTGTCAAATCTTTGCTGTATTTGAATACCTAAATGATCTATTAGACTTAATCATGAAGCCGGTATTATACCCGGTATTATCCCAACAAGCGTCATTGTTTTGGTAGTATGGGCCATGAAGTGTGAAAAGTCACGTGTCGTTTTTGTTAATTAGTCCAAGTAAAATTTTTATCGTTCCTGTTCCATTGAGACCGCCGTATTATTGAAACATAGAAGTGCAACATGCCACGAGGCAATATTTTACAGCTCGCAGAGGCTGAAGTGTACAAACGGCATCAAGATAAGGGCAGGTGTTCAGCTATTGTAGCTGGAATTGTCGAAGACGAAGAATTTCAAAATTTTCCGCAGTTAATACAAAATATGTACAGGGAGGTCCGAGACAAACCGTACGCCACAGGATGTACCGAGTGGAAGAAGATAAGCAACCGCTTAAAAGGGCTACGAAAGAAATTTCGGTACGTATACCTACGGGACAGGTTATACCTGGTGGCTGTACCGTCGCTTCTGAGATCTGAGAGAGCAAGGAAGAGAGAGAGAGGAGAGAGGGAGGGAGTGTGTGTGTGTGTGTGTGGTGTGTGTGTGTGTGTGTGTGTGTGTGTGTGTGTGTGTGTGTGTGTGTGTGTGTGTGTGTGTGTGTGTGTGTGTGTGTGTGGGTGTGTGTGTGGGTGTGTGTGTGTGTGTGTGTGTGAGGGTTTGTGTGTGTGTGAGAGAGAGACAGAGAAACAGAGACAGAGAGAGAGGTGGTTGGGAGAGAGAGAGGGGTGATTGTGTGAGAGAGAATCTGGGTGTGATATTCTGTATTGCATGTTGTATTTAATTCTATACCATTTACGCAGACTATTTTATAGACGTTGTGAAATTTTGGTGGATGGATTTAACAGCGTTTAGGACATAAGAAATAACGCATTGCTGCACAACTAAAGGTGATGAGAGTATATGCCCAGATCCTTCTTTATACACCAACGCCGACAGTAGTATGCCATGTTGCAAGCTTGACAATTTTGGGTGGCCTGGGTGGTTTCTAGGGTGCAGGCCATGTTCCGGCTTGTGAGAATAGGACCATGGTATTCACTGCCTGGAGTGGAAGTCTTCTAACAATGGGAGGGGTAATAGGTGATTGCTGAAGCTTGAAACCATTTCTCACCAATGTCACCATATGACCATTGCTGTTGAAAGTGACATTAAACACAATCAATCAAGTTCGGAGACCCCGCTTGGCATCACCTACTGCACATGCGCGGCATGTGACGTCATCACAATTGCGTAACGTCATCACCAGGGTCTGTGAGGTCATTGCCAGTCCAATGACGTCACCTCCAGGGGGTGTTACGTCCCCGGGGTTCCCCCGATATAGGCAAGCTTGCAATATGACTTAATCATGAAGCCGGTATTATATATATATATATATATATATATATATATATATATATATATATATATATATATATATATATATATATATATATATATATATATGGTTGGGAACATTGTATTGTTCGGCTGGGAAATGGCGTCGAATTAACGAAATCGATCCGACGATGCAGAGCTACAGATAAGGTGCGTTTTTGCGTATTTACGCATTATAAATGGCGAAAAACGCATCAGCAAAAAGTTAAGCGTACACAAACGCACTGGAAATCACCGATACGCATTAACTGTTTTGTCAAGTGCGTCCCAGCACTTTCGGTCGGTCGGTCGGTCGGTCGGTCTCTCTCTCTCTCTCTCTCTCTCTCTCTCTCTCTCTCTCCCTCTCAATGGAGATCACTCCTACCCCCGCATCACCTATAGCTCTTGACTTAGACCTTATCCATGCACGTGCTCTAGCAGAGTGATGGTAGCGCATACTGTTGCAAGCTTGCCTCCTTCAGGACACCCCGCGGTGACATCATGGACCTGGTGATGATATCATGTCTCCTTGTGCTGACGTAACGACCCTGATGATGACGTCACGTCCCGTGCATGCAATATAGGGAATCCCCCGCGGAGTCCCCCGAAATTGGCAAGCTTGTAACATGACACACTACTGCCGACTAAGGACCGAACCAACATATGCGTTAGAAAACACAACTTATAAAATATTTTTGTGATAAAACATTTCTGCACAAACGTAATTCCTTAACCCTTAGCACTCTGGGGCTAGAATGCCAATATTCGAAATCTTGGTTATTTATGTTTGATGTTTTCAAAGGTTCGATAATTGATAATTTGATTAAATGCCTTGCAGAGTCCTATTAATCAAAATATAAATTGTTGAATTATTAGCAACATTAGGATAGATAACCATGGTTAGGAATCGGTTAAAATCGAAGAAAAGTCGTTATCAAAGTTCAAGGGTTTAATGATCTATGAATTTTATTATACTTCTCTTCAAATACAAATTGCTGAGTTTGGACTGGATCCTAAGGTCTTTGAGGATAAGGGTTCAAGTACAACAGGAACGTTCGAGTTGTGTCCTTTCGAATGTCACCCACATTATCTGTATAGTGCATGTTGGTGAAAAATGTCCCTAAGCATGTCTTCAATCAATGCTAACTCTGCTAAATTAGCACGTTGGAGAGTTTGACACTGCTCGGCACGGTATGACCTCGGATGTTAAAGATAAAAAAAACAAACAAAACAAAGAAATAGGGTCAAAATTACATAGCGTACACAAGGCAGTTATTAATCCTTCTGTGTAATACTGTTACAGGGATGTGATGAGGGACGAGGAAGATAGCCGCCACGTGGTTCACCTCAACACGGCTGGGCGGAGTGGTGGCCATTCATCGACAGAAGTGGAATCTGGTGGTGGAACGTCGGGAGGTAGACAGGTTGCGGCTGGTGTTACTGCAGGACAGAGTGAGGAAGGGGCGCGGAGGAATCTGCAGAGGCTAGGGAAGAGACGAGCGAAGTCAATAACACAGAAAGGCAAGAGGCATCGGTGGATGAGGCAGAAGTGGGCGTGGCGCAGCGGAACCACCCAACTCAGCGGCAAATTTCCCAAAGTATGCTGGAGACGCTGGATGAGTTAAGGACCCTAATGCGGGAGAGTACAGCCACGGAAGACGTCCTCCGTAAATACCTGAGAGCGTCAGCCGCTGCAAGGGGTTTTAATTTAGATGATTTCTAAGTCATGAAGTAAGTGCTATATCATATGCCAATCAATAACCTTTCTGCGTGGACCTAGGTTTATGTTTCTCATTTTTATGATTCTCATTGTGGTTCTCATGCCAATGGGTAGCCATGGTAACGCGCCATCATGTGACGTAATCTCCATGGAGATGTGTGGTGGTTCATGCGCATGAGCGCACGTTCAAAAAGAGTGTCACGGCGTCGATCTTGGATTCGGCCGTGAATCTCGCAACATTCTCGTGGATGGGTGTCAAGGGACGGCCATCTTTGTCGCCAGTGGCCGCGGGGTCTTAGTCCATTGGACCCCAGTCGCTGTCGGGCAGGCCGAGTTCAGTGTCAGACGTCTGGGTTTCTACTACTCTCGGTCAAGTGAAATAACATGTAAGGCTTAGACAGCCAAGGTATGGGCTTAGAGGCCACCAGGGTCCGCCAGGTTTGCCTTCCCGTCAATTTCGGTCCGATTCTCTGCTACATTATAGTAAATCGATGTTGCCCCTCCAACCCTGGACCTAACTTGGCCAGGGGCGAAATTGACTGGGTCCAATGGACTAAGACCCCGCGGCCACTGGCGGCCAATATGGCCGCCCCTTGATACCCACCACAAGAATCTCGCAAGATTCTCGGCCGATTCTAAAATTGGCGCCTAACGGTGCGTGAAAACCTTTTTTCACCGTGCGCGCATGTACACCAGGCACAATGCATCTCCGCGGAGATGATGTCCAAAGAAGGCGGTTTACTATGGCTACCCATTGGCATGAGAACCACAACGAGAAATACAGACCTAGGTCCCACAGAAAGGGACTGATCGGCATGTGATATACTACTAATGCAACATACATGTATATAGTTTAAGAGAAATAAACAAAGATTGTCTGTATGCTTTACTTGTTTAGTATAACATTACAGGACATTGGTAAATTCTATATTTTTACATTGCAGAAAAATACAACAGATAATGGTACTATGTCTCATATTTGTCAAAACATTTTGTATACACTCGGCATTATAACTGTATATCCAACAGCGTTTATACGTACGGCCACATATATAGCCGTAACATATATAGCACATAACATATATAGCACATAACAATGTATATAACTATTTCACTCTAGTAAACGTTCCCTCATAATCATTCTCCTTCTTCTGTTGGTCAATCCCATGACTGCGTTAGCCACACGCGGGAGAAATCCCCGAGACCCTCTGAATTTACCACCAACAACCCGATACACCTTTAGGTCCCTAATCCTATGTTCAACGAAAACTCTTTGTTGGCTAAAGATGTAGTTACGCGCTAGTCTGTCTGGAATGTGCTGCGTATGGTGGTGAGGCGTGATAATATGTTGGCTGGCAGGAAATGCGGCATCTGCCATCAACTGCTGTCCGGCACGCAGGGCCAAATGTTGTCCTTCACCAATAGCTGGAGACAGACGTAGACAGTCGGCATCTGATAAATGTCCCGCGAATCCACAACTACCGTGCACGAAATATCCACGGACATCCACGACGACAAACCAGTTGATAAAGTGAAATCCTTTATCACGTCTATAATAGTGGCGCTGCAAATGTCCCTTTGGGCGGTTAATCCTTATGCACGTGCAGTCAAGAAACCCTACCACAGATGGAAAATCTGGCACCAAACCTGGAAAATATAGACAAACCTTATAATGCTGCTTTGTTTGACCATGTGGATTTTTACGCCGCCCAGTATAACATAGTCACATCTTGTCGATACAAAGTAGTAGGGTATCATGTAATTTCTCTCTCTCTCTCTCTCTCTCTCTCTCTCTCTCTCTCTCTCTCTCTCTCTCTCCAATGCCCAGACTGGGTTCAGTGGTTTATTCTATGTTATTTTATTTATTTATTACTTTTATTTGTTTCTTCGCTATTTCAAACACCACCATTGATGAAGGTCACAGCGTAAGACAATGAGCGGTGAGACATTTACAAAGTCGCTTCTTATATTTTCTTCGCAAATTTCTTCCCAAATTCACCACTTCGTACGAACTACACAAACGGTTACTAGTGGTTTTTTTGTGAAACACACTTTTGAATTTAAGAAGTTAGCACATAAGATTTGTGCTCCAACAACTCTTTGTGACACAGCCCAAGGTGCACACATATCCAAAATAACCTTATTCTGCAGGGTGGTTCGGGTGGAGATTTAAAAAGAAATAGGAGTTCTCTTCCGATGGGATCCCAAGTGGGCGGAGTAAGTCAATTAATAAAATTGAATCTTGAGGGTTGCACCTACTATATTTCGTTAAACATGGCCCAGTGGTATGAGGAAGAGGACTTTTTATAAAGAAAAGTTAACGTTTGGGTGACTAACTAGAGTGCTGCATGATAGCACTACCGTTGTTATTTTATAGACCCTAATTAACTGACGTCACTGGTAAACACAAATTTCAACAATGTCAGAAGAAAATCTGAATTACGTTAAATTTCTATGGCGCAATGAAAAAAAATAACTTGGTTGAGAGCCCATAAAGACGATTTTTGTCAAGACATCTAAGCAAATATAATCATTATTGGAAGCGGCTCTACAAGGCGCTTCCTATAATGTTTATATTTGCATATATTTTCTTGAAAATGCCTTATATTTGTATCGTAAATGACAACAACGTACGTCGTTGCACAAACTGGCGTAGAGCAACACTTGACGTGAAATGTATAGGGTGGGGGGGGGGGGGGTGCGATTCGCGAAGCGTAGTTAACCGGTTCTCGTTAGATCACGAAAGTTAAGCAACGTCGAGAGCGGTTAGTCGCTGGATGAGTGACCTTACAAATGATTAATTCGTGCCCACTCGTTGTCTCTTTGAGGTGGGCACTTCAACCCCATTGTGCTAAAGGCGTACCGTACGTCAATAGCTAACATGCCTTCAACCAATGGTAATCCCGTAGGGGTTAGTACGTTGGAGAGTTGGCAGTGACTCGCTGCTGCTCGGTGGTTCTCTCCGGGACTCCGGCTTCTTTCACCAGAAACCGGAGTTTCTGGTGTCACCAACACGATATGACCCTGACTGTTACAGTGCCGTAAAGAACACCAATAAACAAATAAAGAAATACAAAGGCTAAAACTTACAATAGCAGCCAGCATACAGGGCAAGTTCCAAATAATACAGAAAAATACATGAATTCACAAATACTAATTACCTACAGTTAACTGGTGAATGTAATCATTATTACTGGAGAGTGTACATATACATTGAATGTATATGTTCACTCTTCAGTAATAATGTAACTACTGAGAAATCACGGCAGTGTAATATACACATACATGTAATACAACACGACAATACTACACTCTTACGATTTACTGGAGAAGGCCGATCGCAATTCTCCAGTATTTCCAAAAAGGAATCTTACCTGCAATAATGCGTAATATATAATAACTAGAAATAAATGGCCCTATGTTTCCAGCATTTCTAGACGTTTTCAAGAGAATTACTAACAAAGACTGTTAACGGACGAACGGACAAAATGTTAACGGGCGAACGGACAAACGTTAACAGACGAACGGACACATGGGGTAGATAGATGAGGTGCTTAGAATGACTGTAGGAATCAAATGTAGGCAAAAGAAAGGCTGTTAACGAACGAACGGAAAAAAGTTTGTAAACGAACGAACGAACGAACGAACCAATTATATATATAGATAAAATGCTCAGCATTGGCATGTACAAGTTATTTATGGTACTTAGGGCTATTCCACTAGTTTGCCACACTCACATACACACCCACGCGCACACACACCCGCACCCACCCCCCCCCCCCCCCCCACACACACACACCTGTAATGAGAGACCACCCTTAATTGGTCTTCAAGAAGAGGTGGTCTTTCAAGGAAAATTCTGCTCTACCATAAAGCCTCCATGTGAGGTTTTGGGGTAGAGTAGAACTTTCCTTGAGAGACCATATTTTTTAACAAACCTCTGGCCCTAGAAAATAGGTGGTCTCTCAAGACAGGTACTACTGTATATATATAACTTGTCTAGTATGCAGTAGATACATACCTTCCATTGTATCCCATACAGCGAGGTCGTGCCAAACTACTTCTCTTGGAGTGATTTCATTACATAAAACTTCAACTACACCATGGACAATGCGCACAACTGTGTTATGCGGCAACTGAAAAGACCTAGCAAGTTTTTCAAATGTTAGATTGTGCCTCAGCCACACAAGAGTTACTAATAGTTGTTTCTCTGGCTCCATGACTAAGGGGTGGTGTCTGTGTAAGTTCAGAATGTGTTGCGAAATATCGTCGCGAAGTTCTCTAAACGAATTGGGCGTTTCCCCACATAACATCCACAACACTGAAGGAGGGGCTTGGAGAATATCCCCAATGCGATTTATGTTTGTGAGCACCCTATTAATATCCACATGGTCAAAGTCTATGAGGAAATGAAATGGGGTAGACATTCGCGTATGTAAATGATACAGTTCCACTAAATGTGCTAGTAATCGCCGTATACGTTCACGTCGTCTGCGTTGCCCCATTATAACCTGTAAAATGTCTAGTTCCATCTGTGTGTGTCAATGTACGTTTTACATAGGAAGAGAAGCGCAGAAGAACACAAACTTGTGAGTCTGAAAACAAAAGAAACTGAACGCAATTGGTGTGACCTAATGTCCCGCAGATCAGCCAACGCAGCAGAGAAATCGTGTGCTTCAGTGGCCCATACTACCAAAACAACCCCATAATTACGCTTTGCTAGTATAATACCGGCTTCTTGATTAAGTCTATTTGATTGAACACTTGATTTTTCTTCATGCATCACTGGTTTTTTAAAATCCTGTTGAAAACAGGGCTAAGGGTGAGCGATGTCCGACCACCAACTGTTTGATGGTCACCTTCTCACAAAATGCGAGTTACAACAGCTGGTTATCAGTCATGCTACTATGCCACATACGTACTAACTATCCTAAACACCATTATATCACCTAAGAGTGTATCTAGACAAATTAAAACAGAAGAAAATATATAAATTTAATAATTTGAGGAGAGGACAAAACTGACTTTTTTTCGCGGCCGGACCCCCCCCCCCCCCCCCCCCCCCCTGCATGTGAGGGAATGATTGCTTTCATGGGAGATAATTTCATAATGAACGAATCAATTTTTCAACCATACGCTAAGTGGTAAGAAAATGACAAATTTACTACCGACAGTCGGAGATATGCAGTTATACCAAATCTCTCTGAATGAGTAAGTTGACAATTGGGCGAAACCACAATTTTGATTATGCAAAAATATCCTGATGTTTCTAATATATTTTGTTTGAAAGTGTCCGTTATAAGTATAATTATGACAGTCGACTGAATCGAGTAGCAGGGCTTATATTTCGGTAAGAATCCTAGAATCGATTCACGCTAAGATTCGCGCAACAAGATTCTCGCAGCGCGTCTGCTAGGATTCGTGTGAAAAGGTTTGAGTCAATTTAACCCTTTGCCTAACATAGCGGAAGCAAATTCAATACAAGGCTAACATGACCTGAAATATCCCGACACTTTGTCAATAAAGTCGTACAAATAATGACTGTCCATTGGAACCGGCTCAATGTGCCGGTTCCAATGACATCCATATTTGTAAGGATTTTTGGTAAATATTGTTTAATTTTTATTTTAACTATCAAACTGAGTTTATGTTTTAAAAAGTAAAAAGCTGTGTTGGGTAAAGGATTACATGTTTTATCAGTGTGCAACAGGGGTTCGCCCATAGTGGTCTCATAGGATCCTAGGATACTATAGCAGGTATGGATTCTCGCAACCATTTTTGCGAGAATCCACATGGCATCAGTAATTGTGGCCTAAAAATTGATGCCTTTCACAACTTATAAATTAAGGACACAAACGGACTCAGAAACAACAGCGTTGTTGTTTTTGTTTTTGTTTTTTTTTTTTTTTTGTTGTCTCGAGTTTCAAAATTGTACCGGGTTTTGGGGCAGACCCCCGAGAGCAGAGTACTCTCTAGTGCTTGCCCCCATATTGCTGCTCGCGGAGCTCGGATGATGCAGCGAATCATATTCTTACCCCCCCCCCCCCCTTAGATGTTACTCTTGCCCCCCCCCCCCCCTCCTAACTTTATCCCGGCTACGCGCCTGTTCTTATTTTGTGTCTGAAGGGTTAAATCCTGAGAAGTATTGGTCAGCATGTTTTCAGTATTTTGATACTAGGGCAAATAAACCGGCTTTCCTGAAAGGCGTGTTCATCACCTCAATCCAAAACACACCTTTAACTGTCATCGAAGTTATTTTATCTACTGCAGTTTAATCTCCATAATCCCAATGTCATATCTCACTCTGGGTGTTTCGTCAGTTTTCGGTTGCATTGGTGCTGCTCTTCCCAAATTTGAAGATAAGAAAATATTTTAAAACGTCTTTATCTCTTCGCGTACATCCCACACAAACTGTTAATTAATTCCGATTTTTGTTGATTTTCTGTCGATATAACTGGTCATCAAATTGTTATTTTTACAGGCACGGCGGAGCATTAACCTTTTAACTGAAAGCACTGTAACTGAAAAAGTGAAAAGATAATTTCGACCCATCCTATAAAAATGAAGAATTTCACACGTCGAAAATCAAAACAAGGCGCCTCAGAGACGCTCACCTGAGAAATTGTTCAAAGAAGGATTTAACCCTTTGAACCCTAGCGTCCCCTTTTCCGGGCAGGGACACGATTCTCCATAACATCATGACTGTTCAGTAAATGTGTGGGGAAGACCAATCAATATTTTGAACGTGCAGCCCGAGGCTGAACGTTGAAAATATTCATTGGTCTACCCAAATACTGAATATGAGCAGTATAGCGCGCACGTTTCACCTCTAGGTTGGGGGACCCCGGTGGGGGACCCCGGAAATGACGTCATGTCACGTGACCTAGTGGCGCCATGTTGTGTTGTCATGGTAACCCGCGTGAGCGGCCATGTTGTGGCGTCATCTCCATAGTGTTACGTCGTATGAGTGCGCATGCGCAGCGCATGTTGCTAGGGTGATACAACAGTACTGGTACAAGGTAATGGCCTTGGATCTTTGGCGACAAGATGGAAGCGGTTGGTAAGACTACATTAGACCCATTGAGGGCTTTTACATAGCCTAATGCGACAAAAAGGGATTCTCTAAAAGGTATCCTCAATAGGTATCCTCAAATAATACAATACCAGGCCATAGGTATCCTCAAATACTGAAATGAGGCTAAGAGTCGTAGTAAATTATACCTCATTGAGGGATTTTTAATGGTCCTCATAACCTCAAAATTCAATGAGGCTATGAGGGATAATAAATGAGGACTCATTGAGGGCTTTTACATAGCCCTCATGGCCTCATACGACAAAAAAGGGATTCTCCTAAAGGTATCCTCGATAGGTATCCTTGAATAATACAATACCAGGCCATAGGTATCCTCAAATACTGAAATGAAGCTAAGAGTCGTAGTAAATTATACCTCATTGAGGGATTTTTAATGGTCCTCATAACCTCAAAATTCAATGAGGCTATGAGGGATAATAAATGAGGACTCATTGAGAGCTTTTACATAGCCCTCATGGCCTCATACGACAAAAAAAGGGATTCCATAGCCACGGGTGTTTCCCAAAAATGGGATTCCATGGGATATGGCCATTGGATATAGAGGTGATGAGAATCGGATAGGACTTCATTGTAATAAGGGGGTATAACTCTGCATACAGATTATGGGAAAATCAAGCAATCTGATTGGTTGTAAATGATCTAGATAAATGAAACAACAAGAGTACACGGAATAGGGTCAGAACTGACAAGAATACACCAGAAATTGCTAAATATAGTAATAAGGTAAACTGTTCCAACTAATAGGCTCTTCTACGCTACTGGAGTATACTCCAGAACAAAGGAACATGGCCAGATAGACGAAAACTATTGCATATATAGATAGAAGCAGAGAATTCTGAAAGAATTCGAAATAGTAAATGTTGGGTGGATTTTGGTGATTTGGAGGGATTGTCGGGTTGTTTGTGGTAATTAGATCTACTCCGATTCAATCGAACATACCCTCTGAACATACCCCGTCCTATTGCAGAAAAATTGGGTAACATAGCAATCACGTGCTACCATAGAAACCAAGATGGCGGCCTCCAGTATGCAAAATGGACGATGGAAACACGTATCACCCTAACAACACGCGCTGCGCATGCGCACTCACACGACGTATCACTATGGAGATGACTTCACAACATGGCCGCTCACGCGGGTTACCATGACAACACAACATGGCGCCACTAGGTCACGTGACTTGACGTCACTTCCGGGGCCCCCCACCGGGTTCCCCCCAACCTAGAGGTGAAACGTGCGAGCTATACTACTAATATGGACTCTTCTAATTGCTGCCATTGAACTGGCGTGGAAGATATAACTAGAGTTCAAAGGGTTAAGGTCACATTCTTCATCCTGCCCGATGGATCTGAATAAGATTTTTAAAGAATTTACAACATATTAAGTCAAGATTTTGGCTCCCACAGGAAGCCCAAGCATGAACCCAGGGACTTGATGTGAATAAGCTTCAATCTAAATACCCTAAAAATGCTTAATACAAAATATTAAAACATTCTGACTGGTGGAATGGAACAAAGGTTTTTAAAGAATTTTCATCAAATTGCACTAAGCTAAAATTTGGGTTCCCAAAGAGAGCCCAAATGTAAACCCAGGCACTGGTGAGGTGTATGCCACGTCGGATCCGCGCTTGTCTCACAAACTGAGGAGGATTTACAAGGTATTGAGGTCTTGGACTGAATGTGGTAAATTCTCTGACTGACAGTCAATGTCTTCTACAGCTCGGTGCGTGGAAGGTGTGCTTGTCAGGCAAACAACCATTGCTGAAATCATTCACCAGATGCCACAATGCAATGCCTCAACCGTCTTTTTGATGAAAATATAAATATTTTTCTTCATATATCTCATTTTTATCAAAAATCCCCTACTCTTTTTGAATAGTATATTTCGCGCTGTGATGCCAGACGGTAACATTTGTTACTGGATCCCTAAACATAAAAGAAACCACGCTAGCCCTCATCCAGTCAGAGAGCGAGGATTTTACTCTTATTGGAACATAACACATTTGATCAACATGATTCCATCTGCGGTGTTCGGGGGCATCCTTAAATGAGAAATTATCGTTCCTTGACTTCCAGTGTGAACTCAGGGGACGTTATGTCAAATTTTATTAAAAATATATGATACAGCTTCCCGTCAACCTGATTATAGAAATCGCAGATTTCCACGGAAACCATTCTCAACATAGGGGCGTGGCGACAGGGGGGGGGGGAGTCACTCCCTCCCCCAATCCTGGACATTCGGGTGGAGGGGGGGGGGGGGCAAGTCAGGAGTAGTTGGAAATTCCATCTATCTGGATTTTAGAGCTTCTTTGATGATGTTTATGTCTCCTTTACTTCCCAAAATCCCAACTCGGTTTCAAATCGGCAAAAATTACTGTTTACATCTACAGTGTCATTAAATGTACGCAATATCGAGCTTCATAAGTATGCATGACATCAATCAGTACGAGATTTCTATAGTGCATTTACTTATCGTAATTAAAAAAAATCTCGAAATGCTCTTCAAGAAAATCATATCATGTAAAATTGTTATCCTGAGTTAATTCCATCATTCAAAGTTACAAAATGATGAAACATCGAAAATTGATCATTCCTGCATAAGATCTGATTTAATGTTAGTACAGTGTGAGTTGCTCAAAGTTCTCAGCTTGAGCATTTGTTTAGCACATATTCAGTTCCCAGAATAATAACAAATAATAATAACCTGATAATTCTATCATAAATGTGTTGGCATTTCAGTTACTAGAATGAATTTTATGCCCCCTTTCATGTCTTCATTTTCAAAATGTTTGTCGGTAGTGAATTTCCAACTATGGAGAGGGACCCGGAGGGTTTCCCCCTCCCGGTCACTTCCCCTGGTTGAAAATTCACTACCCTACACCCCTCCCCCCCCCCCCTCCCCAATCGGAAACCTCTAGCTACGTCCCTGTCTCAACTCTATATTGGACCTGAAAACAATAAACATGGTAGCTAATCATATTAAATCAACATATATTCTCTAACACACAAAATTGTTGGAAACCCCAACAAGATAAATTTGTAGACCTTTGCGGGACACTTTTGAACGAGAACATGATTCGCGTTTCAAATTGATCGGTAGTATTGGAGTTTAGAAGGCTATTTTCAGCATAAAAATGCTAGAAATCAGTGTCATATATCCTGAAACAACTGGCAACTTGAAGAACACTTTTATAAGCATAAGTCAAAAATATGGCATTTTTTTTTAAACAAGAACGTCAGTTTTCGATGTCATACTGTTCATATCCAAAATGTGTTTATGAACATTGCAGAGAAGCAAAAAAAATGATTTCCTTTCCTGATAGGCCAACATAATTGGTTCCATTAACTGCCGGATTGAAGTCACAAACCCTCGTAGTTCAATCACACGCCTCACCAAAATTTCAAATGCCTTCATTTCGTACCGTCGTTCACGCAATGAGTCTAACTTTTGAAGAAGTTTACAATGGCATCGCGGGAGTTGATGACGGATGCCGCCCCTCACGTGGACTTTGTTTTCAAAACAAATCACACGTGGAACATTACAATGCACGATGCTTGTCAGAAAATGCTTGATGTGAACTCGACTCAAAGTTGAATAAATCGATATTGGTACATTACGCGCTTGATCTTTTGTTTCAAAATTAACTTTTTTAGTATCAAATGTAGTATTAACACAGGGACGTGGGGATGGGGGGGGGGGGTATCACCCCCACCCCAATCTTCACCAAAATTTCCTATAGTTGGAAATTCGGAGGTCAAGTCATGAGTAGTTGGAAATTCCATCTATCTGGATTTTACAACTGTTACTATTTACAACTACAGTGTACGTAATATCGAGCTTCAAAAGTATGCATGATGTCAGTCGGTACGAGATTTCTATAGTACGTTTACTTATCGCAATAAAAAAAATCCTCGAAATGAACTTCAAGAAAATCACATCATGTAAAATCGTTATCCTGAGTTAATTCCATCATTCACAGTTACAAAATGATGAAACATCGAAAACTGATCATTCCTACATGAGATCTGATTTAGTGTTAGGACAGCGTGAATTGTTCAAAGTTCTCAGCTTAAGCATTTGTTTAGCACATATTCAGTTCCCAGAAGAATACCAAATAATAATAATCTGATAATTCTATCATAAATGTGTTGGCATTTCAGTTACCAGAATCAATTTTATGCCCCTTTTCATGGTTTCATTTTCAAAATCTTTCTCAGTTGTGAATTTCCAACTGCGGGGAGGGACAGGGAGGGGGTTCCCCCTCCCGGTCCCTCCCCAGTAGGAAATTCACTACCCTACACCCCAATTGGAAACCTCTAGCCACGTCCATGTATTAATAATATGGTAAACTATCTGAGTTGAAATTGAAACTTCAGGTAAAAAACACATGGAAATGCGACTGCGTACAGTCTGAATCAAGTCACGCCGTATTCTCCTTGTTTTGCCAAGCTAAACTAAGAACTACCATTACAAAAGTCTAACACATTGAACACTAAATGTATTGGAAAAAACTAGAGATATGACTGTCCCAGATGGGCCTGTGCATATCCCGCTGCCATGATTATTTTAAGATGGAAAGGGGTATAACGTGGCCAAAAATGTCCGATCGAAACTATAATCGCAGATGTACAGGTTCCCATGGTAGTGATTTCCATACCAAGTTTCAAAGGAATCGACCCTTAAACATCTGAGAAAATCTTCGAACAAAATTCAGGCATTCTTAGACGCAAAGGGGCATAACTCTGGCAAAAGTCCGATCTAATCTATTATCGCTGGTGCACAGGTTCCCACGATAGTGAACATCCATACTAAGTTTCGAAAAGAATCGACCCATAAACATCTGGGAAAATCTCAGGACAAAATCCAGCCATTTTAAGGCGAAAAGGGGCATAACTCTGGCGAAAAGGTCAGGTCGTAACTATATCACAGGTGCACAGGGTCCCATGGAAGTGAACATCCATACCAAGTTTCAAAAGAATCGACCCATAAACATCTGAGAAAATCTCCGGACAAAATTTTAGCATCCTCAGACAAGTTAAAAAGGGGTATAACTCTGGCAAAAATAGTCCGACCGGAACTATAATCGCAGGTGCACAGGTTTCCATGCTGGTGAACATCCATGCCAAGTTTCGAGGACATGGTCCATAAACGTCTGAGAAAGTCCCCAGACAAAATTATTTTTAACGACGGACGGACGGACAGGATGATTCCAGTATACCCCAACTCGTTACGGGCGGGGGGGGGGGTGTAATAAAGTATTGTGATTTCAAGTATTTGCGAAGAAGGAAGGAAGGATAGTTTTAGCGCATCGAAGGCGCACAGAGATGATGTGGGGTTGTTCGGAAACTTTCGACCCAAGTGGCGAAGTTCTGGATTGTCTGACGCAACACATTGGACTTCAGGCAAGTATAGTCTGCCACTAATGGTTATTTGGTTGTTTGATCACCATGCGGATGTATGGTCTGCTTCAGGTTTTAGATTCCTTTGGTGTGTAGCACGCAGCAAAACAGGTAAAGACTGTGAAACTTTGGAACACGGATGTTCAGTTAACTGCGTTTAGATGGCTTTTTCGGCTTCTGTCTGGCCGGGACTGATGGCTGGTAATGTTTCGCTGACGGAAGGTGAGATTGGTTCTGGTCTGCTGTTCGGGTTTTCCTGTGGCTTTGTTGGGGGGTTGATCGACGAAATTGACTTCTTGAGATATTCTGCTGTTTCTTTGCCCGGGCTCTTTTCATAGATTCTTCAGACCTTTGGTGGTGAGTTCTACCTGGGCTGCTATGGCCCTCATTTGCTGGCAAGAGTACTGATCAGGAGTGTAAATCTCCGCCTCGTTATCACTAATAAGTTCCTTATCCTCCATCTCTTATCCCTGGTGAGAAGGAACTGGGGTTTGGATGGGAGTTGTTAGGGAATTGAGGCGAGGAGACGGTAGTGGATGATTTCTCTGTCTGTTTCTCCGTCTTCTCTTCTTTCTTCGGACGCCCAACGCTTGGTAGATAGGCTTGGTTGTACTCCTTCGGGCGAGGACCAGTCTGAGAGGAAGTCGTCTCACTAAAGGTGCTATCTCTACTTAAAGGGGCAGTTGCTGACTCTCTGTCACAGACTCCACTGTTAGTTGTACGCTCTCGTGTTTTAATTGGAGATTCCAAATAAGAGGGCGAGAAACGTTCGGCGTTGACAGAACACTCTCTGTCTCCATTGGTATTTCCATAGTCAAAACTCAAGCGTGCCAAATAAATCTATCTTAACACCTTGGGCAACGGCGTCCAAACTGTGAGTTCACCGTACGGAAAATGACCCTGCCGAATGGCGTACCCGAAAAATGATGCGTTAGAAAATTAGTGCAATATGAAACGATTGACGGTAACCATCATCGTTGACTCTCCATTTCGCTACATAGTCCGGTCGCCAGGTCATGGATGCGTGTTTTGTCGTATAAAGTTTTTTTCTCAATGGATTCTGAAAATTAAGGTATCTGACATCAACATTCAATCGGCTGACCATCTGTCAGCCTTGAGCAATTTTTTTATAGAGCCCCAAAATTTATACCCCACCCCGAATTTCAGTAAAATACCACTTTTTACTCCGATGTCATTAGATCTCACAAAAATGCGACAGAATCTTCACAATGAGATGCCAATAGCCGAAGGGTTCCGAACACATCACTTAACCATTAACTTCTCCCGAAAAAATCCGAAATGGCAGCCAATATGGCGGCCGGAAGTAGCAAATTTATGGATTTTTACCATTTTTTTCGAAATAATCTGCTATAAGTGCCCAATGACTGTCCAAGATTCATTTCTCGCGCATATAAATGATGCAAATTGATAGCTCCATGATATTTGATGACAATCAGGGGTATCAATGGTGTATATGAACGGGAAAATGATTATCAAATGTATGAGTGAAAAAGTCGTCAAAATAAGATTTCTTGCCACATAATACAAGAAGTCACAAAAATTGTTAGAAAACTCGGTTTGTGGTTCGTAGACTTGGAGATGTCTCCCCAATTTAGTTCTCAGCCTCGATTTATATCATTTACGCATAGGATTCACTATAAAATACCCGAATTTCCATCAAAATGACGCCGAAAGTAGTAAAATTGTGGATTTTGATATTTTTTGCGAATGAAGTCTATACCAGTATGCCCCGTGAATTTCCGACAACAAGCTTCACCACTTCTTTTTGCCCTAGTCGTACATTTAGTACTGAATTCATTGTATCTGTCAAACACAAGATATGTATCTCCAACCAATAACCGACGCTTTACATGCTCTTGAAATCGCTGGACAAAATCGTTCACGTTCGGGTGACATAATTTATTGGGAGCAGGCCAATGGGGTATCCAAAGAAGTGCACACCCGTCTATAATAGTGCACGTTGACACATTGATATCAGACTCAGACATGTCGGTGTTTGGAATCATAACTGCGGTATCAGACTTCATGACCGATTTAGATTTGGATATCCGCATGTCACCATTGTCATAGAAAAGAGCTGTTGGAATGGGTGATAACTCATATGAGAGTATATCATTTATACTAATTTTCCTGGAGCTGGCTTGAAGTCCCATCACCCGAGAGTAAATCAGATTGCTGTCACATGTTTTGTGCTCGCCCAACTTGACTGACTTTTTCATAACTGCCATTGTTTCAACGGGCCTTGATATAGTACAATATAACCCACTCGGGAGTTTCTTCTCGAAATCAGTCAACGTCTGTCTACCAAGTGTTACAGCCATGTCCAAGTTCACAGTGCGATTAGCATGCTGACCACTGACAATATTGACTATCTCATCCGGGTGTTGCTTGGGTTCAAGGGGGTGTATGATTGTCGCGAGTTTGTTTCTAAGTCCCCCACGATCAGCGCAATCAGCAGCAATTCTCGCAGTCATCTCCTCTTTGTGTTCGAGCACTGCTCGATTCGAGACGTCTGATTCCCTAACCTTCGCGAGACCATTCACAAGTTGACCACAATTGTGAAGGCTTAATGCCCACACTTTCAGAGTTTCTGGTTTTAATGTGATGCCAATCATGCCAGACTTACCATGGCCATAACGCATGAAAGTGGATTCGATATACATATCGCTCCAAATGCCATTCCAAATGCCATCAACATGTCTCATCACATGTGATCCCTTCAGAAATTGTGTCAACACTTCTTGTGGAAGTCGTTCCATGTCCCTCAGATAATACAAGCCATATCTAGCATAGTTGACATGGCCGGATGCAAAGAAGTAAGGGAGCATTTGTTTTACAGTTGCCAAATGCAAGGGCCAGTCCCCTTCCCTCTCAGCCCTTGCGTACTTCATCATTATAAGAACTGGTCTTATGAAGCAGTCCACCCAAACCTTGCAAGTCCTGCTCTGGTCTGATATTTCACTCAATGTGTCAATGAAATCTTCCGGGCAGACAACATCATCTCTACTGACGATATCTCTAAGCAGCTCTTCTGCCAACAACCGAAATGCGCGCATATTTTGAGGAAACTTCTTCCCGCTTAGCATTTTGGCTACTCCGCCTCACACAGACTCAAGAATTTCAGATAAACCCGTGTTCTCCATCAAGTTGCCAATAGCACCAAGAAAACTCATTAACATATGCATGCCTCCCAACCTCGGAATCAATGTTCCGAAGTGATCGTGATTTGACCACAGAACATCCAACGCTACTTTATATAGCTGTTGATCAGCAGTGAATAAAGTATATTTCTGCCCAGTCAACTCAGTTAGACGCATTGCATCTAACATGGCGGTTGAAATTGTATCTGGATCTGCCGATGGCATTTCAATCATTGGTAAGTACACAACCTTCGTCTCTGGTTGAGGGGATTGCCCACTTTGTCGGGATGACCTGGTGTTGTAGCCATTGAACTCAGGACAGTTAGGTTTCGTTACAATATCCTTCAAAAATTTAAGGTCATTCTCCAACGCCCTTCGTTCTACCATGACCATGCGAACCAATACTTGGAGCTGAGGTACTTCTTTGCGGATTAAGCAATGAGGGACTTCTGGCTTCTTTGGTACATCGAACGTTGACTTTTCAGTGTTGTAATCAACTGGTTTAGCCATGTCGAGTTTAGCGACTCTCGGTATCATTGGAGAGGGAAAATTTCTCTTCGTGCTAGGATGCGTCATCAAAACTGCCAACGAGTGTGTGCTGAGCTTGCCGTTTTGTGAAGATATATCGGCATCGAAGTTATCAACAACAAACTGTATCAACCCATCTTCCGAAGTAGTGATTGTGGTCAGGTTGTTACTCTTTGAGGCCAGTACGGCTGCCGATTTTTTAAACCGTAACAACTCATCATACGTGCATGTTACTCCAAAGTCGTTCAAGGACTTGACCAGTTCCTTTGAATCGCGGAGTAATACAGCTAAACTAATTTGCAATGGTGTAGGGACACCTTTGATGGCAGAAGTTATCATATTACCTATCATAAGTGCCGTAAGTGTGTTGTCAAGTTTTGGCGATAAGCTACCAAGAAAGTCTGTTACAGTTTGACTTGAATACTCGAAAAGGGTGGTCTTATCTAAAGTTGACTTGTAATTGTTCCCATCTAGTTCAATGTTTTCGACATTCTTAGAAATTTCTGTGCAAAGAGTCTTCATGGCCACGGGGACATCATTTTGGAAATCACTATCAATTCTCAGGAGCGAACCCACTCGAGATCTGATTGCAATTACTGTAGCGATTGACGGTGAGCTGAGGAGCAATAATTCTTCGTTGAAGTAATCTGGCAAATTGGAGACAAGGAGCCTCCGAGACAGACTCGCTCCGCCATTTTCAACATAGATTCCATGCAATTCAACAGAACTCCAACTGAGAGAGTTGTCTTTCTTCATAAAATCTAAAACAGCTTGGAGGGGTGATTCGATATCGGGTGGAGCAACTGATAATACTGCCGATCTTTTGCTTGCAACGACTGATCTTTCTCCCATGAACGACTGACGACAATCAGAATGGTAGCGAGCGTCAGCTGCGTGCAAATCACTAACAGCCTGATTGACCCTAATGCGGACTTCAATGGACCAATTGTCACTACGGTCGTCGCACTTCTGAAGAATTTCCGCTTTCGGTGTGGAGGTACCTTGTTTAATGTGAGTTTGTCGGAAGACATAAGCTGGTCTCCATCTAGAGGGATTCTTTTTATCTTTCTCAACTTTACATTCGCGCCCACAAAATAAGCAATCAACCAAGAAGTTGAAAGTGCTGACGTCTGAACGTCTGGTGATTTTCTTAGGAGGTGGTCCGTCGTGCACTTCCTCATTTGCACCACGCTTTTGCTTAGCTCGTGTCACGTTTCGTGGGTGTATGTATTTGTCGATACATTGTCTATGAGCATCGAGCGTGATATCATTGTCGGCCTCGAACCTCGGACGCAAATCAAGACATAGACCGTCGCCATAGATCTCACTATTCGCAATGACCTTCCGTACTCTTGTCGCCAATACTTTGACAAAGCGTTTCTCGCTCGAATCAGAGCACTTATAAATATCTGAAAAATAGCACCTTTGAGACATAATATTCTGACAATTTACTGTCAAGCTTCAAAGAACAAATTAACCGGGGAACTTCACTCGGCCAAAAACGGGTTACAATGTCAACAATAAAAAACAATAAACGAATTGAATAATTTCAATTGAACAAAATGTGAATAAAAGTGGTAATCTATTATTAATTCCAGCCAGTAAGCACGATCGAAACTGATACGAAAACCCAACAATGAATGGAAACGAAAGTACGTCTTCACACGTTGAGTGATCAGATATCACTGATTTGAATGTGGTGGATTTTTGAACATCCTTACTCGCTTAGTATCAGGTGTAGTAAAGAGCGCTGTTTGCTGCGAACAACGCTCTTTATTCGTGTTGTTCAGGAATTTACTGCCTGAGACATCGTAAGAACACCTATCCCGAGTAGTGTGTATGTGATTCCATGACAAAACTCGATCCTCCGTCCGTAACTATTATATATATGACCGTTGGTACAGCTACCAGAAATGTATTGAAATTTTTTGCCTCCGTCTGGTTATAGTGTCATTCGGTGAAAGCGCTATATCGATCGAAGTATTCAACACATGGTGCCCATTTTGGTATCATCATGAGCACAAATGGATGCTCCATGATGGCAGAGCATGAACTGGCACAATTAAGATACAATTTGTTTCACAGAATAAACGATTTATGGTACAACTGAGAAAAAAAGTTAAAATTTCGACATGACGATCCGACACGTCGGCCATATTGGATTTTTGTGTGTCGATATAATTTTGAATTCTGGAGTATATGATACTACAAACCATGCCAAGTGTACAAATAGTAAGGTTTACCGATAAATGTCATGTTAGTAATGAGAATTTACAGAATATTCAAATATAGGTGTTTTCACATTTGGTATCAAATTCGGTGTAGGGTATATACCTTTTCAAGACTCTATAAAAAAAATTGCTCAAGGCTGACAGATGGTCAGCCGATTGAATATTGTTCTCAAATGTCTAAATTTGCAAAATCCATCGAGAAATAAACTTTATACGCCAAAACAAGCATTCGTGATTTTCGGGGGTTTGGCGACCAGACTAACACGTGTGTTTTTTCTTACGTCCTTCGTCAGAGTAATGGTAAATGCTGATAAAATCCATTATTTCTGTCAAAGCCCACGTGCAAAAACTGGAGTTCTTTGTGGTTTTTCTGGCCCTCCCTCCCCCCCCCCCCCCTTACCTAAAACTAAAAACGGCATTGGTCCACTGTCGGTGAATGGTATGTCAAATTTTAAGGTTATAAAGGTGCCAAGTAGCTTCTCAACATTATTGGAAATAGTATCGCATTATTGTAAAGCTTGAATACCAAATGGAATATTGTCAAATGTTAACTTCATATGTGATAAATATACATTATCATGACCATGTGCATGTCCTGTAATTTGTATCTGATTCGATGTCGTGTTTACAATCAGATCGCAACGAGCCTGTCAGAGCGAGTTGTTATCCGATTGTAAACAAGACCGAGAATCTGATACAAATTACAGGACATGCATTTGGTCATGATAACACATCTATCTAACAATCCCGTTACATGAAGCCCGTTCCCCCCGTTTGTCAGTTTAAATTGGGTTGGAATTGGTCAAAATTTTTAATTTCATATTTTAGTGCGTAAGAACAAAACATATAATGATATTATTTGTCATAGCGCTGTGTTTACCGGAAGTTGAATCTATATGATACGGACTCAGAATGAGTCGTCTGTATGATACGGAATCGGAACACATCATGTGATACGTACCGTTTCTCGTGGTTTTCAGGCCAAAATCTATATGATTGTTAGATAAAAGTATAAATAGGATTCCAGAGGCGGACAACATGAGTGATTTTGATCTAACAAAGTGACAAGAGAAAATATATAAAGAATATATTGTGTGTTCCTAAATGACAAATAAAAATTGTAGATCGATAGTTATGGGACATTTCAAGTATACTTTGTACATTTTTCATTAACTTTTCTACTTTCTGATGACTTTTAATTGATGAGGCCTTTAAGAGCCTAACCACACCTTGATGCGATACGCCGCTAGATATAAAATTATTTTTAAAGAGATTTTGGTTAGTGTCAAGACATTTTAACGTTAAAAGGTGCGCGTCTCATCTGTCGCTCTAAGTTAGTGACTGAAATATCTCTGTAGGGAGAAAACGCAGTCCTTGTTGAGAAAATATGAGGACGCGTCTCCTGAAAGGCTCACTATGACAACCAGGGAACAAAAGGGTTCTTGAATCACCCTGCTCCCTCGCCAAACTCTCAGCCACTGATGTAAAGTTATTTTCTATGAATCTGTAGGGGCTTCGGAAAGACGACCGGTCGGGGGTGTAATCCTGATTTGTCTCGATTATAATGGCTCAGGTCTCCATTGATAAAGCATTCCAGATACATCATGAAGGCATGATGTGGATGGAAAATTAGTCAGTCAGGATTACAGTTCAAACACATAAGACTTCCTGGAAATTTATTTGTGAATAAATAAAATGTACATACAGGGGCGCACTGGGCCAGGGAAAATTACCGGGAAATGCACCGGGGGGAGCAGTCTCGGAGAACATTTGAGTTCTTCGGGCTGAACAAACGCGGCTTCCTTCCATCTGAGCGATCAATGGCAGTCCACATAGAGGACATTTCGATGTCATTTTTGTATCATCTTCGTCGATCATTAAACTGAAGGAACGCTTTTTCTTTTCATCTTGTGCGATCAATGACAGACCAGACTGCTGGTATATCGAAATGTGTTCTATTGGCAGTCCACATAGAGAACATTTCGATATACCGCTGTCTATTTAACCCTTTACCTAACCTGAAAAGCAGACGACACTTGCAAAATTAATTCTTGAATAACTAATTTTTTTCATTTTTTGTCTCAAAAACATAGGTTATGACCCCTCGTTGGAACGAGCCCGACGAGCTCGTTCCAACGAGGGGTCATGACCTATGTTTTTGAGACAAAAAATGAAAAAAATAATGAAAATTAATTGGCGATTTTTGAGAATAGCGCTGGCCGGTTTTGAACGTTACGTTAGGTAAAGGGTTAATCAGATCCATTTCGCCTTCAGTTGGTAATTTTCACGTAATTTCATGTACAAATAAGTGCTGGGCAACATCAATTTTGGAGGCCCCAAGGGGAACCCAATCTGGGGAGGGGGAACGGAAATTTTCCCGGTGGAACATACCTCAAGTCGGTCCTGGGTACATGTAGTGTTCGGGACACTACTTCTTATTCAATTAACACATAAGTAGTATGTCATGTACCTTTCAGGGGCTATTGGCAAGACCCCGGAAGTGACATCATGTCACGTGACTTGGTGGCGCCATGTTGTGTTGTCATGGTAACCCGCGTGGGCGGCCATGTTGTGACGTCATCTCCATAGTGATGCGTGGTGTTAGTGCGCGTGCGCAGCGCGTGTTGTTAGGGTGACACGTGTTTCCGTCGTCCATTTTGTATACAGGAGGCCGCCATCTTGGTTTCTATGGTAGCACGTGGTTGCTATGTTACCCAATTTTTCTGCAATAAGACGGGGTATGTTTTGAGGGTGTGTTCTATTGTAGAAGAGTAAATCTAATTACCACAAACAACCCGACAATCTCTCCAAATCACCAAAATCAACCCCAACTTTTACTATTTCGAATTCTGTCAGAATTCTCTGCTTCTATATATATATATGCAATAGTTTTCGTCTATCTGGCCATGTTCCTCTGTTCTGGAGTATACTCCAGTAGCGTAGAAGAGCCTATTAGTTGGAACAGTTTACCTTATTATTACTATATTTAGCAGTTTCTGGTCTATTCTTGTTAGTTCTGACCCTATTCCAAGTACTCTTGTTGTTTCATTTATCTACATCATTTATAATCAATCAGATTGCTTGATTTCCCATAATCTGTATGCAGGGTTATCTCCCTTGTGTATAACAAAAGCAGTCCCAAAGCCAATAAGCTATCGAGCAGTTACTGATAAGTCATTGCTCGAATGACTCGAAACTCATCGAGCAAATGATGCTTAAGCAATTGCTCGATCGAGTGACTCGACATATTGCTCGAACGACTCGAATCTCATCGAGCAAATGAGCCAACGAGCAATTGCTCGATCGAGTGACTCCTCGAACGACTCGACGACTCATTTCAGAAAAAAGGGATTCCATAGCCACAGGCGTTTTCGAAAAAGGGATTCCACAAATGGGATTCCAAAAAGGGATTCCAAAAGTGGGATTCCGTCTTATGTCGAGTGATTCGCAACTATTGCTCGAACGACTCGAATCCCATCGAGCAAATGAGCTATCGAGCAATTGCTCGATCGAGTGACTCCTCGAACGACTCGACGACTCATTTCAGAAAAGAGGGATTCCATAGCCACAGGCGTTTTCGAAAAAGGGATTCCACAAATGGGATTCCAAAAAGGGATTCCAAAAGTAGGATTCCGTCTTATGTTAAGTGACTCGCAACTATTGCTCGAACGACTCGAATCACATCGAGCAAATGAGCCAACGAGCAATTGCTCGTTCGAGTGACTCCTCGAACGACTCTTCGACTCATTTCAGTATTTGAGGATATGACATGGCTACGTATCAGTTGAGGATACCTTTTGAGGATACTAAATTGAGGATACCTATGGCCTGGTATGGTTAGAGGATACCTGTTGTAGAAACCTTACATCTGTGTACTTCTGTTGGGTAGTTGATAACAAAAACCGCAATATATAATATTTCTTATATTTTTTAAAAAATGACTCACGTGGGTGGCCCTCTGACTTACTGGCTGGGGACAGATTAAGTTTGTTTGATATTTGTCAAGAAGATAAACATCAAATAACCTAAGCGTCATTACCACCTTTGTTTTCTTTTTTCTTCATTTTATACTTTTTTTCTTCTTTTTTTCTTTTGTTATAAAAGACAAACATCTATTTACAACATCTATTTACATCTTCGTTTAGATTTTAGAACATATCTTTATAGTGTTTCTGTCATTCTCATTTTGATTTTCTTCTTCTTCAAAGGTGGTTCTTGAATTGGTTTTTGAAGTCTCTGGTGTGAGTTGATCCCTGGTGTAGTGTCTCCAAGATTAACAGGTTTAGCAGGTTTAGTATCTTTGGTCAGAGATTCAGTTAAAGCTGTTTGTTGGGTTTTGATTGTTGCATCTACTTCTTTCATCTGGATCTTCAAGGCCTCCCACTCTTCTAAAGATAATGCAATCCCAGTCTTGATTGGATAAAGCTTTTTGTCTTTTCCTTCAAAGTATCTTCTAAGATGTATCGTCAGTTCACCCTGGTACGGGGTGACCTTAGCATAAGTCTGTTTGGTGCCAAGTCGGAACATTTTCTTTGGTCTATGGTTCGAACGTGAATGATGTCAAATCCTTGCTTTGCCTAATCTTATATCTCTTTGACGGACGTGATTGAAAAAGTCACGACGTCACAACGTTTTTTTTCATTCTTGGTGAGCGTTTGTGTTTGTTTCCTATAGGATAATAGGTTAAAGTTGGGAAACTTAGAAAATTAGTATAGAAAGTAATGGAAAAGAAACACAATGAGAATATACCAATCTGATTGGTGGATTAACTTCGATCTGATTGGTCAATTTGGTGATCAAACTGTAGTCTTGATCCTTAAATTGTAGGGAGTCATTTCTTAAAAAATATAAGAAATATTATATATATTGCGGTTTTTGTTATCAACTACCCAACAGAAGTACACAGATGTAAGGTTTCTACAAAAGGTATCCTCTAACAATACCAGGCCATAGGTATCCTCAATTTAGTATCCTCAAAAGGTATCCTCAACTGATACGTAGCCATGTCATAGGTATCCTCAAATACTGAAATGAGTCGAAGAGTCGTTCGAGGAGTCACTCGAACGAGCAACTGCTCATTGGTTCATTTGCTCGATGGGATTCGAGCCGTTCGAGCAATAGTTGCGAGTCACTCAACATAAGACGGAATCCCACTTTTGGAATCCCTTTTTGGAATCCCATTTGCGGAATCCCTTTTTCGAAAACGCCTGTGGCTATGGAATCCCTTTTTTCTGAAATGAGTCGTCGAGTCGTTCGAGGAGTCACTCGATCGAGCAATTGCTCGATAGCTTTTTTGCTCGATGGGATTCGAGTCGTTCGAGCAATAGTTGCGAGTCACTCGACATAAGACGGAATCCCACTTTTGGAATCCCTTTTTGGAATCCCATTTGTGGAATCCCTTTTTCGAAAACGCCTGTGGCTATGGAATCCATTTTTTCTGAAATGAGTCGTCGAGTCGTTCGAGGAGTCACTCGATCGAGCAATTGCTCGTTGGCTCATTTGCTCGATGAGATTCGAGTCGTTCAAGCAATATGCCGAGTCACTCGATCGAGCAATTGCTCTAAGGCTCATTTGCTCGATGAGTTTCGAGCCGTTCGAGCAATGACTTATCAGTAACTGCTAGATAGCTTATTGGCTTTGGGACTGCTTTTGTTATACACAAGGGAGAAAACCCTGCATACAGATTATGGGAAATCAAGCAATCTGATTGGTTATAAATGATGTAGATAAATGAAACAACAAGAGTACTTGGAATAGGGTCAGAACTAACAAGAATAGACCAGAAACTGCTAAATATAGTAATAATAAGGTAAACTGTTCCAACTAATAGGCTCTTCTACGCTACTGGAGTATACTCCAGAACAAAGGAACGTGGCCAGATAGACGAAAACTATTGCATATATATATAGAAGCAGAGAATTCTGATAGAATTCGAAATAGTAAAAGTTGGGGTTGATTTTGGTGATTTGGAGATATTGTCGGGTTGTTTGTGGTAATTAGATTTACTCTTCTACAATCGAACACACCCTCAAAACATACCCCGTCTTATTGCAGAAAAATTGGGTAACATAGCAACCACGTGCTACCATAGAAACCAAGATGGCGGCCTCCTGTATACAAAATGGACGACGGAAACAAGTGTCACCATAACAACACGCGCTGCGCATGCGCACTAACACCACGTATCACTATGGAGATGACGTCACAACATGGCCGCTCACGCGGGTTACTATGGCAACACAACATGGCGCCACCAAGTCACGTGACATGACGTCACTTCCGGGGTCCTGCACCGGGGTCCTGCCAATAGCCCATGAAAGGTACATGACATACTACTCACATACCGTACTCCAAACTGGTCCAATTATATGGTCGTGTGTGTGTGATATAAGGCCAAGTGTCTAATCTAATAAGAAAGTGCATGAATTAAAGACGAATCGATATTTACGATTCCATTCAAGACGAAATTGAAACCACTGGAAAAATGATTAGGGTGTCACATCCTCCTACCGCCCCTCCCTCCTTCGCTACGCCACTGTAAATCTGTTGCGTTACGCACAATTTTTGTGCTTCTGTTTCGAAAAGTCAAGTGTTTGTGTGGATGTGTGTACTTCATGTCGCAAACTGTTGCTGTTATTTCCATTCAAAAAAACTACGCGGTATGAGAACCGAAATTCTGATATCCAGGTACTTTCATTTGATATGCGATAAAACGTTCTAATAATAGACACTTAAGATAATTTCGTCAGTTCTGGCGACCCAATCAGTTCAGTAACATATATCGGATCTAACTGATAAAAGACTAAAAAAATCGTGAAAAGTAAACATACATGACAAAAAGATTGAAAAACTGAACCAATCATATCCCATTTTTATCGCCACACCTGCGGAATATTTCTACATTTATGTCTTAATTTCATTTCAGTTTTTTAATCAACCGATTAAAGCAACAGCTAGAACAGATTTTGTGAAGGTCCAACTATTTATTGTTAAGAACTTTCATGATTCCAATCAACTCAAGATCACTGCTACTAATTTTGCTTTATTTTCAAGGTGAGTGAGCAATGTTGTAATTTAGGGTTTGGGAGCTAACTGGATATGAGAAAACTGGTAAAAAATTTCTTTGTGAAAACTTTAGCTGTGCTGTCTGTGCCAAAGTCAGGCGTGTAGCCAGAAACACTACCGGCTCCACTGAAGTGACCATCATTCGCCGTGTCTGGTTCAAATTAATGGAGCTCTGTGGTTGCATCTGAGAAAATATTATATAAAATCTTAAGCCCTTTTGCACTATTGTGTGTGAAAACTTACAACACACAAAATAGCCCAATAAAGTTGCATATTTTATTTTCAAAATATATATTATACCTCTTTATGTGTTATTCTGTTAATGTGATTCTGACAGAAATTAATCGGCGACAAGATCGGTATAACGTACAGGGCCTATAACATCAGAATCATGCAACTAGTTTCTGTGAAACGCCTTGACATTTTGGTACTTTTTTATAGGTGTTTCACAGTTTCTGTATGCAAACGAGAACATTTGTTTTAAAACAACTGATCCCGATACATCGATGTATTGGGCGGGGTAAGGGAGGTCGCCTCATTTTATCAACATTTTCAAATCACAAGGGGGAGATAGTCCCAATTTTGTGGAGAGATGCGTTCGCATTTGTCGCACCCCCACCCCTAGCTATGCGCCTGGTATTTATTATCCGTCCTGTATATATACGGGTCCTTACCATATTCGATCTGTTTTAGGGACACTCAGTCTGACCTCGACTATAATGTTTTGATCTACAAAAATCTTTTCTACAGAATTTAAATTTCTCGGTATCCAGCATTTAACTGAACATTTCCCTTGATTTTTTATTGAATGTCTTCAAAATCCCCTATTATCGAGTTTTTTTTATTCAGAACTCTTTCAACATTCAATATGTAATCTCGTCGGGCCTCTTATTTATTTATTTATTTATATATTTATTTATTGGTGTTTAAGGTCACATACTTATGCACAATGCCTAATCGTGACCTTGACAGTTTTACGGGTGAGGGAACTGTTAGCTCATCGACATTCTAATTCTGTTCAGGCTCCGCTCAAGCAGGGTTACAGCGGTTGAAGACATGTACACCATGTTGAAGACTTAGTACACGGCGTCGTCGTGCCCCCATGTAGGCAACTTATGCATAATGGCTAATCGTGACCGTGACAGTTTTACGGGTGAGGGAAGCCGTAATACCCGGAGAGAACCACAGAGCATCTACGAGCAACTGTTAGCTCCACGGCATTCTAATTCTGTTCAAGCTCCGCTCAAGCAGGGTTACATCGGTTGAAGACATGTGCACCATCGGCGTGCAGTACACCTTAGTACCCGGCGTCATCGTGCCCCCATGTAGGCAACCGGCATAAAGTGCCTTGTCCAAGGATACAACGCTGGTCGTCCAGGACGGGGATCGAACTCGGGATCTCTAGCATAAAGTCCAACAGTCTACCACTGAGCCACCGCGCTCCCTCTCGTCGGGCCTACTTCTGCCACTTCATATTTTACTGCTATCGTGGACATGTCACTTTTCACGGGAGGACAATGTTTCCACGAATACAATAATATCAGATTTCAAATACTAATAGTATGAATAGTCAGCAAAAATAAAATTAATGAAGCACCGGGTAGAACTCGGTGCGTCATTAATTAAAATTTTCCTGTTGATGATTTTTATTACTTGGTAAACGCATGCATGGATATCACTGCTTACGTGTGGATTACGACCTGTCCATGGGGACTGTATTGTAATGTGTCACATCATTCACTGCTATTATTGTCAAATGAACAGAATCACATCCACCCAGTTGTATATCTGTGTTCTTAGACTTAAATTTAATTTTGTCGTCATTTTATAAAGTATTTCATGTATACGCCTAATCCGCAAAGGATACGATTTTTATAAAATTTTGGTTTTTAAAGGACTCCAAATTTCAGAACCACTGTAAGTTTTTAGGGTTTTTTTTATGTTTGTTTTTTATTTAAGCGTCATGTTTGACATTTTACCTCAATTTATATTTTTGGCGCCAAATTTTTAGCTGGTAGACATTTTTCTATTCATATTTCGAATATCACATTTGCACTTTTAAATATGCAATCACGCACAAAGTAACACAAAAATATGTGCAAGATACAAGGCCCATCTATCAACCACCAAAAATCGGGAACTTTTGGAAAAAAATGGTAAAATCACAGTTTCGCCATAGGGGTTAAGCACATACAGTACAGCCGCCATGGACTGGTTGGTCACTTTCCACGGGTGGGCAATATTTTCACATACGCAATAATATTAGATTCCAAACACTAATTATAGGGATAATCATCAAAACTTTAATCAATGAAGCACCCGGTACAACCCGGTGCTTCATAAATTAAAATGTTGCTAATAAAGATTTTTATTACCTCGTAAACGCATGCGTGGACATCACTTCCCATGTGTGGATTGCGACCAATCTACGGCGATTGTACTATAACATTTTTCATGAGGAAATGATACTACAAAAAAAGAAAATGAGACAGAATGGGTATCACGAGTTGATGATGCCCGACAATGTGATATTTTTGTGATTTGTGAATCCTATAAATTTGTGATAACTGTACCTCAATAACTATACATGGCAATTACAGCCACCATATTCCTCAAAAGGACGCGCCATAAAACGAACTGGTGCCTGGTCTTAGTTTTGGTGTCAGTACCTTAAAACCATGGAAGCTATAACGCAAGTAGTGCCAAAAATCAAGAAAAAACATACAAAATGGTATCCTCCCATTTTATGATATCCTTACCTCAGAAATTGCAAAGAATACAGTTTTAATATTCCAACACACAGCTCAACATATAGTCGAAATGATGACTCGTTATTTTCGACTGATAAAACACACTTTACGCGTTCAAAGGCAAACCGGGAAGTGAATGCAGTGTAATAATCAACCAGTAGTGTTACATTAACCAGTAGTGTAATAAAAATTAACCAGTAGTGTAATACAAATCAACCAGTAGTGTAATAACCAGTGTTGTAATAAACTTAACCAGTAGTGTAATAAACATCCATGAAAACTAACAATTTTTCAACAAAATTTGAAAAAAATATGGGTTGGCTTAAATCATAGTCTGGGTTCATCTTATCGGTTTTTAATCATTTTATCGTACGTTTGAAGGCGTTTTGCGGGACAAACATAATTTTGTGGGTTCAGTACGGCGAGGAAAGGTATTTTTATGATTTCTATGTAATGTGCGTATTTTCTGGTGTTTAATGTCACTTTCTGCATTTGTGGCTTTTTGTAAATTCAAAGTTGGCCAATTATTTATGATAATGTTGTGCTTTTTAGAGATGTCTTACCCCAGGCATAAGTTGTCAGATTCCATGATAACAGAATAAATTATCAAGGTGACTTACAGGTGCTGAAGTATGATATTCAAGGACGTGTCTCCTGCGTGTTGTCTTCAGTTGTAATATTTAATACGGCCCTGACGGGTCAGTAAAGGTCTCCCACACCCCATCTCCCGCTTTACGCGTCTACCATTACGGGGGGGGGGGGGGGGGGGATCTTATTGTTGACATTACACGATTGTTAGTTAACTTTTACCCGGTGTAAAGGAACATCGATCTCATTGGCTGTTAAGGAAGTGTTAATTCTATTAGTTCTGGCCGAGACATTGTTTTTAACTTCTTATGTGGCAAATCTCACTCCAGTGATAGTTATTTATCCACAAAGACCCCAATTCTCCATCCCCTGAATAAGCTTGTCTATATTAAATCTGGAATTAGCTATTAAATTTATACCCCAGGACGGTGGAACGATGGGGGTGGGGGTGTGGTGGATGGCGGTGCTTGGGGAGTATAGCGGTATATGTGCGCCCCTCCAATGTTAACCCGAAATATCAAAAGTTGGAATTTTAAGGATCAAGCCCGTGAAAGTTGGAAATGAATATACCTGAAATTTATGGAGCACTGCAGGTGATAGGTTTCACTCTTATTTTATTTCGTTTTAACGAAACAATATTACGAAATAACAAAATAATATTTCGTATAAACGAAATCATTATTTCGTTAAAACGAAATAAACAAGTTGGTACATGGGACGATGGAGGATGCAAACATGTCAGAAAATGCCGTGTTCGGTCGATTTTCCCCCGCATGAATCAGCATGAGTAATTGTTCACTTCCATTATTTGAGACAGAAAAAATATTGTGAACAATCAGACTCAGGAAAATGACGCCTTTTAAAATACCGTTTGAAATGTTTGTCCCAACTTTATGGGGGAACGTCATCTATCATAGGCGTGCGGGCATTTGTTTTTTGAAGGGCTGAAGATTTTGACCGAAAAGTGATGCTGCAGGCATCATTGAGGCAACTGTAACGGAGGTGAGTCCGAAGCCAGCCGTATTTAAAAATCCGATATAGAAGAGGGGGTGGACGGAAGGAAATTTGCGTGTGCCAAAGGCATACTAGAGGTGTCCAACACCAAGGTGCGAGAGTGTATGGTAGGGGGTGTCCCCCTCCCGTTGGTGGGTATTGGGGGGCCATTTCTAGAGCCCCAGGGTGCCTCAGTTGTGACTTGTCCAATTGCTGATTTTAGTCAATAATAACTTTAATAATATATTATTTGACATTTCAGACTCTGAGGCTGTTTGCTTTCGATTCATACAAATTCAACAATTATTTTCCGACAGAATCTGAAAATGTCCGACAGAAATGTTTATGGGCGGCGCCCTCCACCCCCGAACTCCCAACTGCTGGGGGCATGCTCTCTCGGGAACTTTTTTTTTTTTTAAACTGTAAGGCCTGTGTATCCAAAGTCATAAGACGCATTATCATCCTGATAAGACTGTAGTCCAAACTAGCCCCCAATGTCCGTAATTTTATTTTTTGGTGTGGCACGTCCTGTGAGACGTACCACGCCCCAAAAAATATATTACGGACTTTGGTTCCAAGTTTGATCTTATAGGGCGGTATTCCTTATGTAAAGACAATAGATTTAATGTTTGACACTACAAGTAGGTCTGTGAAGCTTGACCCCCAAAATTATGAAAACTGCCAGAAAAAATTGATTTTCCCCGACTTCAGAGCACCCCCCCCCCCCCCTCCCCGAGTCACCATGGCCTGTACGCCTATGCATCTTATAATGTCGTTCTCTGCTTTCCATTAGTATTTTTGTCGGTCATTTATAGTCTGTCGGTATCGGGCCAGCAATTAGAAGGTTTTTTAGGAGGGAGGAGGGGAGGGGCAAGAAGCTATGTGGGGAGGTCCCCTTGGACTATCCGCCGCTTCATTTTCTTTCTGCACCGATCAACCACGCTATGAATATATACGGAACAGCGCCAAAAAACATATCGCGAAAAACGGAGAGATCATAACGTTAATTGATTGTAGAGTGTTTCCAGTGAATACCACTAAACTTATTCCACAATAAAGTGAAGTCATTAATTTTAATCAGACAAATTCGTATTTTTCTAGAATACGTAACCGCGTTACTTAGCTAAGTAAGCAGAATTTGCAATCGAAAAGTAGCGAAGCGGTATAATCTGGCCCTGCTTAGCGCCACAGATACTTATTTCGTTAAAACGAAATATTATTTCGTTAAAAAGAAATAAATATTTCGTTATTTCGAAATATTATTTCGTTATTTCGAAATAATATTTCGTTAAAACGAAATAATTATTTCGTTAAATCGAAATAATATTTCGTTATTTCGAAATATTATTTCGTTAAAACGAAATAAGAGTGAAATCTGTCACCAAACGGGCTCCATAATATTCAGGTATATTCATTTCCAACTTTCACGGGTTTGATCCTTAAAATTCCAACTTTTGATATTTCGGGTTAACATTGGAGGGACCCACATATAGCGCTATTTTCCCCAAGCACTGCCATCCACCACAGGAAACCCCCCACCACCGCACCCCCACCCCCATCATTCCGCCGTCCTGGGGAATGAATTTAATAGCTAATTGCAGATTTATTATAATCAAGCCTATTCAGGAGATGGAGAATTAGGGTCTTTGCGGATAAATACCTATCACTGGACTGACAATTGCCACATAGAAAGTTATTAACAATGTCTCACCCAGAACTAATCGAATTAACACTTCTTTAGCAGCCAATGAGATCGATGTTCCTTTTCACCGGGTAAAAGTTAACTAAAAATCGTATAATGTCAACAATAAGATACCCCCCCCCCCCCCCCCCCCCCATCCACCCTGCCCGTAATGGTAGACGCGTAAAGCGGGAGATGGGGTGTGGGATACCTTTAGTGACCCGTCAGGGCCGTATGAAATATTACAACTGAAGACAACACGCAGGAGACACGTCCTTGAATATCATACTTCAGCACCTGTAAGTTACCTTGACAATTTATTCTGTTATCATGGAACCTGACAACTTATGCCTGGGGTAAGAAGTCTCTCAAAAGCACAACATTATCATAAATAATCGGCCAACTTTGAATTTACATAAAGATACAAATGCAGAAAGCGACATTAAACACCAGAAAATACGCACATAACATAATAATCATTAAAATACCTTTCCTCGCCGTATTGAACCCACGAAATGATGTTTGACCTGCAAAACGCCTTTAAACGAACGATAAAATGATTACAAATCGATAAGATATACCCAAACTATGATTTGAGCCACCCCAAAAAAATTTCAAATTTTGTTGAAAAAATTGTTAGTTTTCATGGATGTTTATTACACTACTGGTTGATTTTTATTACACAACTGGTTGATTATTACACTACTGGTTAATTTTTATTACACTACTGGCTGATTATTACACTACTGGTTGTTACAGCGCCAAACGTCAAAATTAAATTTCGCTGCATAAAGTTGAAATCAAGTGACATTTTAGAAATCCAACTTGAAATATCGGAGCTAAGGCGAAAACACCGTCATGCGTACCCCTTCCATTTTTGCTACAGCCCTACCCTAGAACTTGCAAGAGATGACGCTATAATATTTGACAATATTAATACATTGACGGTATACTGATATCAAGGCACACTTCTGTGAAATAAGACTGAGAAAGACAGAAACAACTCCGTTTTAATGTTCAGTCGTGAACACGATTAGCCAACAGTGATTTTGTTTCAGTGCACTATTTCGCCTTTGTGCCTACAAGAAGCGTCAGCTTTGCAAAATGAAATATCCCAAGGATTTGTGAGGCAAACCATGTTATATCTGTGGCTTTAGGTTGCAAATATTACTCGATTTACCCCCACAAAATGATTATGGGCTCTTTTGTCCTATATCTCCAAGTTGACAAGGAACAAACTGTTCTGCAAAATTTGTACAGTTGTCCTGACTGTAGTGATTGCGTGTGTATTTATGATATTAATAGGTATTGGCCTCGTTCATACTAGGGCCTTGCGAAGTTTCGAAATTCGATTCGACATGAAATATCCCGTATCACGGTGGTAATGACGTCACTACATGGCCGCTCACACGAGCTGCCCTGTCAACCAAACATGACAAAGTCACGTGTCTATAACGTCACCTCCGCCCATTCCCTCACCCAAATAGGGGTAGATCGGAGTACGTGACATACTATTGTTGGACTGGCAAAGAAAAGTGTATATAGAAGCTGACCCGACGAGACAAGCTATCAAGCCAGCAGTGAAGCCACCAGTTAAATTCTGTGAGGAATTCGATACTGTTATGGCCTGGAACCAGTCCAGCCCTTAAACATTCTATCACCTGTGTTCGGATCCATTCGTCTGGAATATTTAACTGGACCGACCAAATTGAAATATTCTATCCGAAAGAAACTGAAGTACCATAACCATTCATTTTCTTTGAATCAATGCAAGAAATGTTTTTCAGTCGAGATTTGATATGACTGAATGTTTAGCCCTTTACCAAACATGAAAAGCAGACGACACATGCAAAAGAAATTCTTGAATAACTATTTTTTTTCATTTTTTGTCTCAAAAACATAGGTTATCAACCTCGTTGGAACGTGCTCGATGAGCTCGTTCCAACGAGGGGTCAAAACCTATGTTTTTGAGACAAAAAATGAAAAAATAATGAAAATTAATTAGAATAGCGCTGGCCGGTTTTGGCCGTTCCGTTGGATAAAGAGTTAATGACTTTAGCAATACTGCACTACTCAAAGTTTGCTGAGCACCTAGTACATCCAACTACTTGTTTTACGTTTTACTTGAAATATTGTAATGAAAAGTGTATATGTTTTTTATTTAATTAAATCTTTAATGATATAAGTGCAGAAATGAAGATTTTATTTGTGTTCGACGTTATTTTTTAGCTTTTGAATACGATAACCATGGAAAATGGATATTATTGGTAAAAGAGGAAATTTTTAAATATGCCAAAAAGTTGACAGAGTGAACTGGTACGGCTTCAATATCGAGTATGAGAGCAATTACTGTTAATTACAGCCTGACAACGCCTTCTCATCCCCCAGTCAGGTTCTTGGCGGTGCTTTGTGTGATGTTGTTCCATTCTTGGACCAGCATGGCACCAAGCTCCTGGACACTTCTTGGCTGTACTGGACGGGCTGAAATTGCAAGCTGCAACTCATTCCCGACATGTTCGATTGGACTGAGGCCAGAGGATCTTGCTGGCCAGTTCATACGCTCAATCCCCTCCCTCTGTCGGTACTTCCCGACAGCATGGACAACATGAGGACGGGAATTATCGTCCATCAGAATAAATCTATCACCCACTGCACCTGCATACAATCTGACGTGGACATCCAGGATCTCATCAATATACCGCTGTGCAGTCAATGTACCACGTTCAAGGACAGAGCTCTGTACGTCCATCCTAGCTGATGCCACCCAGACCATGATTGACCCTCCACCATAGAGGTCATGCTCAGCAATGTTGGCTGCATGGAATCGCTATCCTGGTTTTTCCATACCCTAGAACGCTTACCTGTGTGGTCTAGGCAGTACCTTGACTCGTCTGTAAAAAGGACAGGCCGCCAATCTTCTCTAGTCCACCCAACGTGGTCCATTGCCCATTTATATCGAGCCTGGCGGTGGTTCTGGGACAGCGGAATGCGAATGCATGGCGGTCTTCTCGATCGGAGACCACCTTCGTGCAACCTTGTCCGGATAGTCTTCGTCGAAACATTTACCCCGGATGCATTCTGAAGGTCACTGCGCAGCTGGGTTGCTGTGGCAAAGCGGTCCCTATGGGCCTGAATCTTGCTCAGGCTCTGGTGATCCCCGTATGGTGCACATCAAGGACTTCACCAACCTGACGATGGGTTGCCTCTTGTTCCACCATCCCTACAGCCCGCCGCATTTCTGCTTCAGACAAATGTCTTCTTACACTTGCATTTACCATATTCAATCATTAAATCACAAGGGTTTGTGTTGAAAAGAAGATTGAATACTCTACACATGGCATGTACATGTAGACAGTACACGAAAACATCATGAAAATCAAGGGGTAAATGCTTTTCATAACTGTCACGAAACGTCTGCCTGTCAAGAGAGCTAATGTAAACACTGGGGACCATCTCAATACATTCCTCAATCATATCCACCAAAAATATCGCAAATATGTCACAAGCAAATTTCACAATGATGTGTCAAATATTTGGTGCTTAGCAAACTTTGAGTAGTATATTAGACACGTTTGTTTACTAAATAATTGGGAATGAAGACTCACCACAGTTTTTGTTTTATAATTGTGTCGCTTAGTTCTTCTAATTGTGTTAATATCATGATGTTTTCAAGACGAATTAAATACTTATTTATTGGAATATTTATAACTGGAACTTGAAAGAATCTCCTTTTCGCGAAGAAAAGGACACTACATTACATCAACAGTAGTCTGCGCATAAACTAACTCCACAAAAAATGGGTAATCAAACAGCCTATAGCAATGTCGAATTCCTTTCAGAATTTAACTGGTGATCTGTGAGCTTGCCGGCGAGAGTCAAATGCCCAGATACATCGTTCTTACTACATACACGAAACAACATGCAATACAATATATATATGTTACAGTTAAAACGTATAATCAGTTATTATGCATAATAACTGAAATTTTCAGGTATTATACATATGAACTGAAATTGAGAGAATTATAATTGACAACAACAATCATGTGTGAGTTTATAAACATATTTAATGACCAGAACCTTTCATTTATAACATAAGCATGACACAAATCAGTACATGAATGGTCTATGAAATTCATTTATAACAAAAGCATGACACAAACCAGTACATGAATGATCTGCGAAATTCATGTTTGAATGGCATCGTGAATTACACAACAGTCCCTGTTCGAAACATTTACATCTCTTAGTCTGACATCGCTTGCTACCCACACAGTTCCACTTTGTGAACCCTTGGCCACCACAGTTTGATTCTTTTTGAACAGCTATTCTCGTGGAGGGGGAGCGGTGGCGTTGCTATAATCGGTTCTCGTCAGATCACCGAAGTTAAGCAACGTCGAGCCCGGTTAGTCCTTGGAAGGGTGGCCGTCTGAGCGATCGCGTGTACTAAGGCGTATTGCACGTCGATGGTGCACATGTCTTCAACCAATCTAACCCTGCCTGTGCTACATTGCGGAGTTACGATGTTGGGGAGCTGGCAGCTTCTCGTCGTTGCTCGGTGGTTCTCTCCGGGTACTCAGGCTTCCTCCACCCGTAAAACTGTCACGGACACGATATGATCTTGGCTGTTAATGTGTCGTTAAACCCTCATAATTAGATAAACTCTCGGAGAAATAGTATTCTCAACACTAACATCATTCATGCTATACAGAGCAGATGCACAAAATCGAACTATTCTTGTCAATTATTAGAATCAGTTAATATGTCTAAAAAATTCTCTTAATTTCAGTTAATATGTATAATACCTGAAAATTTCAGTTATTATGCATAATAACTGATGGAATCGGGTATTATGCATAATAACTGAACATTTCAGTTATTATACATAATAACTGATAAAACGTTTAACTGTAACATATACAATATACCCACACATTCATCAAGCAAATGAAATATTAGAAATAAGTACTATGCTATTACGATTCCTAACAGACATAGGATTTACAGCATCATATAACTGAACCTTTCACCTCATACGAATAGGAGGCGACACTTGGATGAAAAATCTTTATAACTAAATATTTTCATTTCTGACTCAAAAACATGGAGGCTGAACCCATTAGGACTCATAACCTATATTTTTTAGACAAAAATAATAAAATTTGAATAACGATTTCTGTGATTTGCGCTGAGTGGCCATTTCTTGGTTCTCCTTAGGCAAATGGTTAAATGCATTCGGTTGGCTCGCTACGAAAGTTTTGGCCTTCTTCAAGATTTGGTAACTTTAAGTTATAGGAGAATGGATGGACGGCGGCGACGTGAAAATTACCGATTGGGGTGTAAACCTGTGTCCCGAGACTGATAGTCCAAGTCGTGACTGACACACTCTAAAATCAGTTGGATTAAAACTCAACCCAAATCAACTGGCTTGAGTGAATATGAACCCATTTGGGTTCATATTCACTCAACCCAGTTGATTTGGATTCATTTTTAACCAACAGATTTTAGAGTGTAATATCCCAGCTTCATCGCCAAAACATGTCGTCGTCCAAGGCACGCCTTGATGATGTAGTTGGCACTAACGCCCAGAGTGTGTGTGTAGTGGGGGGGGGGGGGGGGAGGGGGGCGTTGTAAGGGCTAACTGCCCCGGGATTTTTGGTGTATTAAAAAAGTGTAGATTGACCTATCGACACCTCTGAGCTGAAGGTCGTGCGAAGGCTTTTGGTACGGGCCTCCAACGGAAGTGGCAAGAATACGTAGTTGCATTACACACCAGGTTCCATTCATATAGAAAAGATCAACTTGTTCCAGTGTGTCGGTTTTCCACCGGCATTCCCTGCATCTTGACGTCATGATTATCTTGGAGAAAAATGCACACAGAAATACAGGTAATGCGCATGTCTTCAACCAATCTAACCCTGCCTGTGCTGCAGTGCGGAGTTACAATGTTGGGGAGCTGGCAGCTACTCGTCGTTGCCCGGTGGTTCTCTCCGGGTACTCCGTCTTCCTCCACCCGTAAAACTGTCATGGTCATGATTAGCCATTGTGCAGAAATATGTGACCTTAAACACCAATAAATAATAATAAATAGTTGGAATATTAGCCAGCCGGGATTATAATTTAACAAAACCCAAGACTTCTTGGAAATTTGTCTGTGGATTAATAAAATATAGATGTAGTAGTCGTCACTCAACTTTTTATTTAAATAACACGTACCAGATTCCCGATTGGTCATTCTGGATCCCTGAGTACCCGAATCGGATACTACATACAGTACAGCCGCCGTGGACTGGTCACTTTCGACGGGTGAGAAATATTTCCACAGACGCAATAATATTAGATCGCAGACACTAATTATAGGAATAATCATCACAAATTTAATTAATGAAGCACCGGGTATAACCCGGTGCTTCATTAATTAAAATTTTGCTGATGGTGACTTTTTTTATTACCTGGTAAAAGCATCACTGCTCACGCGTGGATTACAACCAGTCCGACTGTACTGTACCTCTGTTTGTATGACCGAAAGTGTAGGGGCGCGGTAGCTCATTGGTTACGGTATTGAACTTCAATTGAACGGAAAGGCCCACGGTTCGATCCTCGTCAGGGGCAACTGTGTTGTACCCCTGGGCAGGACACTTAACTCCCTCATGCTGCTGGCGGTTATTCTTGCCCAGAACACAAAATTTCTGGCCACTGAAATAAGTATAACTGGGGCACATTAAACCAAATTTCAGTCCTGTAAAATTAAAGGGCTTTTTAACCAATGATTTATTTAGTTAAATTTAGATGAATTTTTCATCAAATCTAGTTATGGCTGCTTCACAGCAGCCATGACTAGATTTGGTTAAAAATATTTTGAAAATACACAGCATGTTAAGAGTTAATCCCGATTGCCCACGTGGGGCACGGTGGCGCTGTGTATTAAGGCGTACTGCTCGTCGGTGGTGCACTTGCCTTCAAACAATGCTAAACCTGCTTGTGTGGATTTAGTACGTTGGGGGATCAGTCATTACTCGCCGCTGCTCTGTGGTTCTCTCCGCGAGTACTCCGACTTCCTCCACCCGCAAAACTGTCTGACACGAGGTGACCCAGGCTATCGAAGGTGTTGTTAAACCCCAGTAAATAAATGACGGGTGTGACATACGTCCAAGTATCAAATACGTGTGTGACATAAGTTCAAGTATCAAATATGGTCCTGTAAGAAAGTATGCGATGACTATCCCACCATCACGAGTGTGGGGTTAGTGCATCTCCTCATTTCCACGTGATTTACTCCCTTGATAGCGTGTACCGTGGAGTTAAGCCGGGTATTAATGGAATATGTCATTTACCATCAGTAAATAAACCGAGACACTGTTATGAAATAAGATACGCGCCAGTTCAGGTGCACCTAAATAATTCTGTAAACAGGACTGAGAACTAGTATAAGAAAATATTTCTGGCATGCGAAACATTGCAGATAATGTTTTAATTGAAATTCATTTGTGATAAGCAACAGTATTGGGTGGCAAAATTATTTGATTGATAACAGAAGTTAATAATTATTAAAGATAACGTGAAAAGAATTTACCAGCGATAACAAATTTCTGAAGGCAATAATGTCATTTAGATGAGAAAAAATTTCATATTAGGCCATTTAAAAATATACATTTGGTCCTTCAGCTATAATTTTTTTTCAAATCAATGGTAGAGGAAGGCTTTCAATTATATTTTTTATTTTGTTGGCTAGTTGAATGCTGGAAGCACATACTTATGTGCATGTACCACAACTTGACGGTTTCATATTCTGAAGATATGATTCACTTTATCTTTGAAGTGAATTTATTTCATCTGCATGTATTTGCCTTGTTACAATTTATGGAAGAGTGCCTGCAGGCACTCTCCCATAAATAGCAACAAGGCAACAGCATGTGAACACATTTAGGCAACCAATAAAAAGCTTTTAAATGTCACGATTTTATATTAATTTTGGATGACTCTGAAAGCCAATGAAAACTTTCAACGAGGAGGGTTAATTTCAATTAGGCATTGCTTGAGAACCATTTCGGCTTAAATGTTTCCATGAATAAAAACACTTCTTACATTGCATCGGTACAGAAGAAAACTTGTGGAGTACTCAGATGGCATGCATTTATATGAGAGCGCTTGGGAGTGGAGAACCTTTTCATCTGCATTGGTACACTTTACTATAACATATAGGCCTATTATTACTATGTCCGACAAGGGATGCAAGTCCTCTCGACTATATTTGGATAACTTTAACAATAATTATACCAGGGAAAAGTAAAAAAAATAACTAAAAATTAAAAAGACAAAAAATAAATAAATAAATAATTTTTTAAACAGCTTTCTTATAATTCACGAAAATCTGGATTCTTGGACAGAGGCGTGATTTTTCAATGCTTCACGCTCCACGAGATATGCCTTCTGATATTCTAGGATGGGGACACAAACGTAAATAGGAGTGAGTGTGACCCCCACACACCCTACCCACTCTCCCGACCCCCTCACCACCCCCACCCGCCCTCCAACACCCATATTTGTTTCCAGTCAGGACATTTTCTTCAGGATTGCAGTGTTCGGTATCGATTCGCTCTTGGTAGCAACAACATATTGGAGGCCCAGCACGACCAGTTTTGAGTACCGTATGCGCTACGTAAATAAGATGTTGGAAAATCTATGCGTCACGGCTACCCCTCTTATTTATCCACATATAATTTCCGAGAATTCTGAGTTTGGAAAATTAATCCCGACTAACTACTAATACTCCAATTGCATCACTTGTTCAGGCTATCTTGCCATGTTATCTACTCAACATCAGACAAATTGCAAAAGAATTTATTTCATGATGAATGTTCTGTTGTTGCCCTGTGATCAATATACTAAAAATTCCCCAAAGGTTCCACGCGCAATTTTCCGAAATTCAACATGGTCGTTGGTTTGGGTACATCCACCAAGTCATCTTCAATCGACTGTAGCTCGGAAATGTTATGGGATCATGTCATGTAGGCCATATCATCCTGCTTTTGACATGCTACTATCTGTTTTGACCAATCGTTGCCTGAGTGCTAGAATGTCCTATGTCCCCTATGTGACATAGGATATTCTAGCACTCAGGTTCCGCTCCACAGTTTTCCAGGCATTTCCAAATGTGACATGCCATACACTCCCTTCAAATGCAAATATTCTGTAACTTAGTTATCTAACCCATTACATGTATTACATTTCCCAAATCCACAAACAACATATAACACTATCTGACTAAGTAGAAATAAACAATCTGAATGTGGATGGAATTATTTATTGTCAAAGACAAGACTTCAACCTGAAAAATTGCCTGAAAAAATACCGAAACCAGTCATTTTCAGCCACCTAGCAGCCTCAAAAGCAGAATTTTCCCACCAACCCCGCCTACCCACCCCTGGAGCAGAGCATCTCTTGTTTCCAAAATGCAAAAAAAAAAATTATATGTTTCCGTCTCATTTTTAGTTACCTGTCTGGTAACAAACCCGTGTAAAAATTACATTTAAAAAAATAGCCAATTTGTCGAAGCCACTGTTTCCCATAATTCATCTGGTAATTTACCCCTATGTATCAGACTCCAACTTTGGGACCAAAACTTCAAATTCTCTTGTCCAACAAAAAGTTTAATGTAATCATATATCTGATACTAAAAATATATCTCTATTTTACACGGCCTTAGTTTCAACATACGCCCTTTGTTTAGAATTTCACCACTGTGCAATAGTGCGAAAGTGTGGAGCGGAACCTTAAAGAGAAAACAAGAGTGATGTCCCCCTGGATTTCACTCGGGCAAAATAATCTGGAGTCTATCCTGAGTTGAACGAACAAAAACCACAAGTCTCTATTTTCAACGAGTAAAAAGATACAGCATGGCCTTTCTGATTGCCGAATAGTTTATTCAGCCAGATTTTACCCGATTTTCACAACCACACCACACCACCTCAACACCCCCCCCCCCCCTCCCCCATTTCTCTGAGCCACTTCAGATAGTATTTTTGTTATTACCACCAGCCACATTGACTACCCAGGTCCTGCCAATAGCACTGTTAAATACAATCAAAATGTAAAACAATAAGCAATAATAACCATAGCTTTTTGGGGGGGGGGTTGCTCTCTAGATATGAAAGCGTGAACAGCTTGACGGACGGATGACACACAGACATGACACCAATGACGAAAATGAAAAAGTAGACATCATGACTGCAAATCTCTGGTCAACAGTAACAACCAGGCTGTCCATAACTGCATAAATTTGTCATAAATACAAGGCTCGGTGTTTAGGAAAGGCAGTGCTCTACCTTAATGTTTTTGAAATCTTGACGAAAATTCAAAACAAGTGCGAAATTAGGCTACATCAATAAATTTCTCAAAATTTCCACTTATTTCCTTCCAGTTGTGCTTAGATATCACTTGATGAATGTTAACTACTACTAACAATAGCACACAAACCAGAAATAATGAAAAGTTTTTTGAAAAATGGTTTATTTATAACTCAAACACAAATAAGGAACTTCCTGATTCAAGAATTGACACCGACGGCAGAATGCTCTTTAAGGTTCCGCTCCACAGTTTTCCAGGCATTTCCAAATGTTACATGCCATACACCCTCTTCAAATGCAAATATTCTGTAATTTAGTTATCTAACCCATTACATGTATTATTTTTCCCAAATACAAAAAAACATATAACACTATCTGACTAAGTAGAAATAAACAATCTGAATGTGGGTGGAATTATTTATTGTCAAAGGCAAGACTTCAACCTGAAAAATTGCCTGAAAAAATACCGAAACCAGTCATTTTCAGCCACCTAGCAGCCTCAAAAGCAGAATTTTCTCACCAACCCCGCCTACCCACCCCTGGAGCAGAGCATCCCTTGTTTCTAAAATGCAAAAAAAAAAATTATATGTTTCCGTCTCATTTTTTAGTTACCTGTCTGGTAACAAACCCGTGTAAAAATTACATTTAAAAAAATAGCCAATTTTTCGAAGCCACAGTTTCTCATAATTCATCTGGTAATTTACCCCTATGTATCAGACTCCAACTTTGGGACCAAAACTTAAAATTCTCTTGTCCAACAAAAAGCCTAATGTAATCATATATCTGATACTAAAAATATATCTCTATTTTACATGGCCTTAGTTTCAACATACGCCCTTTGTTTAGAATTTCACCACTGTGCAATAGTGCGAAAATGTGGAGTGGAACCTCAGGCGACACAATGACGCATGTCCTAAAATCCAAGATGGCCGGCAATAATGCGCCCGGATGTTGAAAAAGTAAGCCAAAATCACAACAGTAATTAATTAGTGATTCATATCGAGAGGTTTCATCTCGCTTCGCCAGTCGATTGTGCGCCACATACCTTGTATTATATACGTATATATGCGATAAGTAATATACATATATATGCGATAAGTAAAATCGCGATAATTAAATCAAGGAAACTCGGCCTTCCGTTGCGTTCTCTAAAATCAGCACATAAGGAGGCAAAGTGTTTCTGACTTCGTGGCGATGAATTGGTTTGAAATAAACGCCTCACAAGCCAAGATTGTCGCAAATATGGTAGCTAAAGATCATGAAAATAGACAATATTTAACAAATCCCCCCCCCCCCTAAATAGGCCGGACAATTCTGTGTTGGTTCTGTCTCGACTAAAATGGAGCATCAACTTTTTACCCTATGCAGCCGCTGCGGGGTGGGGGGGGGGGGGGAGATGCGTGAACATAGGTGGAAATTTTATTTTGCAGATTTTTTGACCCAGCCACCCTTCCCTGCATATTTTTTTCATGACATTTTGAGGAACCCACCCCTTTCTCATACATTTTATATACAAAATTTTGGCACTCGCCACTTACTCAAAACGCGTCGTGCACACTGATTCAATGATATTTTTATATATCCAAACAAGTTTCCATTTACTCTATCAGATGCATTTTTCAAGACATGCCAGATTCATATCGGTTCATAAAGACACATTACTGTATAGCTTCAACCCCGTGTGGACCCGGATATAATAGGTCCACATTTGGTAGGCAGGTTGTTAACGCACAGCAGCGATGGCCTGGCTGTCCATACAGACAGTTTAATACTATATTGATGTAGCAAATTCTAAGGAATTTGTTTTATGCTTATTTTGAGGTGTCTGTGCATGTGGATGAGCTTGTTTGTTCCCCCCCCCCCCCCCCCCAGTGGTTGGTGGATTCCTTACGCCATCCAGTGGATCTGTTTGAATAATTCCACTTTCATCAACATTGTGATATAAGCATCATATAGCCATAGTTGTTGAAAGCGACTTAAAACCCCAATCAAACCAGATCAGACAATTGAGACAAGCTAAATGTGTAGCTTAATATTCTTACAAATCTAGTTTCTCGGTGTTTACCTTGCAAATGAATCTCAATTATTCTTTTTCCCAGAAACTGTCGATTTTAAACCAAATTTAAACAAGTTTTTCCTAATTTTATCTCTGATATGCAGTGATATGCACTTCGAAGTTCGAACAGTCCAGTTTCTGTAACTCGTGGCATATGCAGACATACGTGAGCACTGTGCCTGTTGTGCCCATAATTAATTTACTACTGCTTATACTGTAACCGCGTATATGTTGCAAATATTGGTTGAGTGAATGGGAACTTGTTTTTTTCCCGGCTCAAGAAGGGCAAACCTTGTGTTTTTTGTTTTTGTTATCGCATCTGCCAGGATAATACGGAAACGTCCTAGCGCCAACGAGAAAAAAAATTAGATCGTAATTACGATTTACTAAACCGTAATTACGATTTACTAAACCGTAATTACGATTTAGATAAACCGTAATTACGATTTAACGCGTCCTAGCGCCAACGAGAAAAAAAATTAAATCGTAATTACGATTTACTAAACCATAATTACGATTTACTAAACCGTAATTACGATTTAATGAACCGTAATTACGATTTAGATAAACCGTAATTACGATTTAATAAACCGTAATTACGATTTAGATCAACCGTAATTACGATTTACTAAACCGTAATTACGATTTACTAAACCGCAATTACGATTTACTAAACCGTAATTACGATTTAATAAACCGTAATTCCGATTTAATAAACTGTAATTACGATTTAGATAAACCGTAATTACGATTTAATAAACCGTAATTACGATTTAATAAACCATAATTATAGTTTAGCTAAACCGTAAATACGATTTAATAAATCGTAATTACGGTTTACGTAAACCATAATTACGATTTACCAATATGATTACGATTTCATATGAACATTATTACGACATAGAGGGGAAAGTGGTCTAAAACGGACCCCCTTAAGGAAATCTTTACAAAATAGAAGAAAAGAGACTGAAAAATATAGGAGTTTAAGTGTAATACAATTCACCACTGGTTCATTTCCAATATGTGACATACCAGTTATAGTAGAACTCGCTATAAATTCTGATACGTGACTTTAACTGACCCCCCCCCCCGCCCGGGTCCGTTTTACCCCACGGGTATGAATAAAGCGGGCCACTGGGTTAGCAAGTCACGTGGGTCGTTTTGTTGCAGTCACTTTCAGGATTGCATACATTTTATTTCAGTCATCTTATTCCACATAAAACGCACTCGCGGCATGTAAATAAAAATATATCCGGGGGGGGGGGGGGGCATCCCATCGGTGTGTGTGGGGGGGGGGGTGGGGTCTAACCCGTATGTGGTACTTTATACATGTTGGGACTCTATTCAGTCCCACATCACCATTACACACAGAAGCAATTGCTCTCACACATCTGTCACATCCCTGTGTTAGTTTTACGAAGGTATTTTTTTCGGGGCCCGTTTTTCTCGGAACTACGGAAACGTCCTAGCGGCAACGAGAAAAAAAATTAAACCGTAATTACGATTTAATAAACCGTAATTACGATTTAATAAACCGCAATTACAATTTAATGAACCGTAATTACGGTTTAGATAAACCGTAATTACGATTTAATAAACCGTAATTACTATTTAATAAACCGTAATTACGATTTAATAAACCGTAATTACGATTTAATAAACCGTAATTACGATTTAGATAAACCGTAATTACGAGTTAAAAAACCGTAATTGTGATTTAATAAACCGTAATTACGATTTAGATAAACCGTAATTACGATTTAGCTAAACCGTAATTACGGTTTAGTGAATCGTAATTACGATTTAATTTTTTTTAACAAAGCCACACTAATATGGATATCTAGACACATCAGTTTGGATGGCGTGTTACAAATTTTTAATATGGTACCCCCCCCCCCCCCCCCGCTCCCCAATTTTTTTTTCGCACGATGACCGACACCCTGACATCCCTGCCGCCCGTAAACAATGCGAGTTTGGGGGAGGGGGGGGGTATACACTAAGGATAGACGTCAGTGTTTAACAATTTATAACAGAACATCAGTTTGGATGGCGCCTTTACAAATTTTTAACGTGGTAACTGCGCCCACACCTCCCACAACCCCACCTACTTACACAACGCGAGTTAGGAGGGTTATGCACAGATATTACGAATAGACACCAGTGTTTAATCATTTGTAACAAAACCACACTAACATGGATGTCTGGACACATCAGCCTGGATGACACTGTAAAACAGTTGTAAACACCGTGACGCCCCACCCCCCCCCCCTCCCTCTCCCCGTCCGATAGGCCTAACGCGTCAACTATTTTTCGGTCCAGTCCCCGTTTTTAACACCCCAGAGTACAGTCATTTGGGCTATGTTATGTAGAAACTTATCGATCGGTATACACTTTTAGTGAGTTGCGCATCGGTTTTCTTAATCCAAAACATAAAAAAATATTTATTTCTTGATAGTTATTTGATTTCAGTCTTGAAAATATCCGTTGATACCAAATTACAACTAATTAGTAGGCCTACATCCCAGACCTCCCGTTTACTCGTAAATCAATAAAATAGTTTTGGTAGACCCAAGTGTCTGTGTCGATATACACTTTTTAGTGCCCCCTTCCAATGATATGCACATGCATCTGCCTGTGCTGTGATTCACTTAACAAAAGTCACCTGAGAGATATCAACTCACCATGTTTGTTACGAAAAGGGGTGGGGAATGGACGCACACTCCTTACAGTGGAAAAGGTATTCTTATCACCCGTTCCAGCCTTTTGGATGGCCGATAACTTCCGGTAGGTTGGTCGCCAGGTTCGGTAGCTTGATCACATGTTTCGGTCCGTTTCAGTCGTGTTTCGGTCCGTTTTGGTAATTCGACGCACCGATCCAGGGCTGGCGAGATTATCAAAGTGCGAGTTATTTTTCTATGAAGTAAGACGGATGGTGTAGCAACAGATGGCTTTTGGTTCGACTACTGAAGACAGGAGGCATAACAGGGGGCCCTGGGATTCTCTCCGCACTCTCGCAACCGATTTTCAGCACTGGAATGATGTATTCTGGTAGCTTTTAGCCTAATTGGCAGCTCCTTCTTTGTTCTATGATTACGGGTTAACCGATGATCAGCACTTTCGCCACCCCCACCCCCCCCCCCCTCCATCCCCACTCACCCTCGTTGGCAAGGACAAGGAGGCGACAGCCCTGTCACCACACAGTTTGGAATACGGACAGGGTTTATTATTCCGAAGGTTCGCTATTCCGAAAGTTCGGTAGGTACCGTATTGCGAAGGTTTGGTACTGCGAAAGTTCGTTGTTCCAAAAGTTCACCTATATTGCAATAACGACGTCTATTACTCCAAAGCGCGTCTTCTTCGATTTATGATGCTCTACGATGATTTATTGAACTATCATTCAATAAATATCATGCTAATGTTAATGGTTAATAAAAGTTAGTTTAAAGAAAAATATATAGGATAAAGTGGTCAAAAACGGTCCCCCGAGATAAAACGAGCAACCGAGCAAGCTGCCGTACCGACAACGAAGGGGGAGCAACTCATATTGTTTTGAAAGAAAAACACCCATGCGTATCACCATGATTTAAATCGTAATTACGGATTATTAAATCGTAATTACGGTTTATCTAAATCGTAATTACGGTTTATCTAAATCGTAATTACGGTTTATTAAATTGCAATTACGGTTTATTAAATCGTAATTACGGTTTATCTAAATCGTAATTACGGTTTATTAAATCGTAATTACGGTTTATTAAATCGTAATTACGGTTTATTAAATCGTAATTACGGTTATCTAAATCGTAATTACGGTTTAATAAATCGTAATTACGGTTTAGTAAATCGTAATTACTATTTAATTTTCTTTCTCGTTGGCGCTAGGACGTTTCCGTATGTTTCGATCCGTTTAGGTAATTCGACGCACCGATCCAGTAATTACGGTTTATTAAATCTAAGTACGGTTTATTAAATCGTAATTACGGTTCATTAAATCGTAATTACGGTTCATTAAATTGTAATTACAGTTTATTAAATCGTAATTACGGTTTATTAAATTGTAATTGCGGTTATTAAATCGTAATTACGGTTTAGTAAATCGTAATTATGGTTTAGTAAATCGTAATTACGGTTTATTAAATCGTAATTACAGTTTATTAAATCGTAATTACGGTTTATCTAAATCGTAATTACGGTTTATTAAATCGTAATTACGGTTTATTAAATCGTAATTACGATTTACTAAATCGTAATTACGGTTTAGTAAATCGTAATTACGATTTAATTTTTTTTTTCTCGTTGGCGCTAGGACGTTTGCGTAGTACAAAAAGACTTTTTTGTTTTTGTAAAAGCAGACTTTTTTGTTTTTGTTGAATTTAAAATTAATATTTTTCATTTTTTTCATTTGGCTATTATGACTCATTGGACAATGTTATATATACTATATGCTTTATTTTAAAGAATGTTCCATTAAAAAAAACTTGATATGAATTAATTATGATGTGAATAGTGTTTTTGTTGACTTCAGGAGAAAATTGTCGGGCAATTTTTTTCCGCTCAATATTCGGCACCCACCTCCATCCATAAGTCAGTTTTGGATGAAATCCTCCAATATTTTTTTATATTAAGGGGGTTGGTTTTGTTAATAATGCTTCTAAATTGGCCTTTATGGTCAACTGGTGACATTTTGTTACAGTTTGGGATGCAAACGATGTCCTAACAGTGAAAAAGGAAAAACAATGCATTAACTGTTTTCGTACATTTCTTTGGCACTTGACCACCCACCCCACCTATGTTCATGCAATTATGTTCCGCCCCCCCCCCCCCTCCCCTGTGTGCAGATTGGGCCAAGAAAAGTTACTGGGAAATGCACCAGGTGGCTGAGGAGCAGATCCGGTAAAAATATGGATTTTTCGGACTGAACGAACGTTGCTTCCTTGCATCTGGGCGATCAATGGCAGACCACATAGAGAAAATTTCGATGGCACTTTTGTATCATCTTCATAGATCATTCGGCAAAAATGGTTCTACAGGGGAAGGGGAGGGGGTGACTATCGGGAAGACCCTAGTTTGGCCCAATCGCAGTCTTTGCAATCAGATCCATTTCGCCTTTTGGTCATTTTCACCAAATTTCACGCGCAAACAAGTGTTGGGCTGCATCAATTTTGGGGGCCCCAGGGGGAACCCAGTGAGGGGGGGGGGGGAGGATTTTCCCGGTGGACCATACGGCCAGTCCGCTTCTGAAACCTGTGAAAGCTCACCATTTGTGAACTATACCATTAGTCCACTCGATCTTGTCATTTTCGTAGCTCAACTTCGAACAATTTATGAAGGAAATTTCTTTAATAGCTGCGACCTACTCTAATGTCTCTTGGACATACCGAAAGTCCCAAGAAATCCCCATCTTAATTCATAGTCGTGAGATTTTAGCGCTCTCCCATCCTAACCGATTAACAGTTTTTTCGTTAACCCTTTGAAACAGGGAGGGCGTTTTTCCGTGCCAGGAGCATGATACGTCATACTGTCATTAACTGGGATGGATACTAAGTGAAAGTGTGGGGTGGCCCAATCAATATTTTCAACATGTAGCCCTAAGGCCTCTGAGGGTTTCTGTCAATATAACCCATTTCCTTTTTCAGACTTCGCCGAGAGAGGCTGCCATACTTTTCAGTGAATGACTTTGAAGAAATAGGTCTAGAGGCATCAGGTTATATGATGCAACTAGAATTTTTTTATTCTTAATTTCAGGGTGATTGGGAAGATAATGAGGTGTAATTCTTTTTAATTTCTTTTAACCCTTTACCCAACGTAACGGTCAAAACCGTTCAGTGCGATTCACAAAAATCACTATCCAATTTTCACTATTTTTTTTTATTTTTGTCTGAAAAACAACTTATGAGTCATTGCAACGAGCTCGTTCCAATGAGGGCTCATAAGCTATGTTTTTGACGCAAAAAATGGAAAAAAAATAATTAGTCAAGAATTATTTGCAAGTGTCATCTACCTTTCGTGGTAGGTAAAGGGTTAATTAAATATAGGTTGTTCTGAAATAAAGTAGTCAAGTAGTACCATTACCAGCGCATAAATCCGAGATTGAGGTTGTCGCGCCCACCCTCAAATTCTTTTCCCTGTCTGGTTACTGGTAGAAGTAGGACAGAGTCCATTGCCCGATAATTGATCAAAGATCTCGAGAGTGGCATAAAATTGAGACAGGTAACAGGTGATTGCTAGTTTGGTGATATTCGAGTCAGACAAGCCATTGGAATTACTCACGTCAATTGGCAAATCGTGTCAAAATGCCGTTTTTACCACGGAATTGACGATTGAGGTCTGAACAGCTCGCGGAAAAACACAGGTTTGTGCATGTGAGAACCATCGGCCAAATTCATATCATGGTCGGGCAACCATCCCCCCCCCTCCCCGCGCCCCTCACACACACACCCATATCAGTTCGGAACATCCGCGAATTGAAAGATACGTAGGTACAGGGAGGGTGGTGAAGAACGGCCTACCCACTAAAGAAGGTTCTGTCTGATTTGTTTTTTTTTAATTTTTATACAATTTTGTCGGAAAAGTGTCGGAAAATTTGTTGGCTTGTTCCAGCATCGGGAAGATATATATATATATATATATATATATATATGCCACTAAGAATGCAGCTTGTGTCAGAATCGCAGACCGAAACATTTTGTCTCATAGTTGGAAGATGCAGCTTGTATGTACAGGCCTTCAAAATACCAAAACATTGAAAGTTATCTCTTCACTTATTTGCTGCTGATGGTTTTGTCTTGTTTGTTGCTGTTTTTATCAGAGTTTACTTTCGTTTTTCGTTCTAAATAGTAGTGTACAAGTGACTCAGTTTTTCATTCCTTGGACGATTTATGTCAAGTATAGTAAAACATCTTTTTTTTAACTATAACCTACCTGTTCAAATTTAGTATAGGGATAAACGTTTTGTGTTTGAAGGATGTAATGGAAATCAAAAACTCGCCGAAATCTTTTCATTGAACCCTTTACCCAACGAATCGGCCGCATCCACCTCCGTAATTTAGAAATTAAGCAGTTGAAAAAAATATTATTTTTCAAAACATTTCAGCAAAACCATATCATGTTACCCCTCATTGCAACGAGCTCGTTGAGTTCATTCATACATATTATCTCACAATCATACAGATTTTGGCCTGAAAACCACGAGAAATAGTACGTATCACATAATGTGTTTCGATTCCGTATCACATAGATGACTCATTCTGATTCAGTATCACAAAGACGACTCGTTTACGATAACGCGGCCGCGGCAGTTGCGGGCGACTGGCTAAACATTTTACAATAAATAGAAACTGCACAATTCAATATTACACCAACCCGGTTCCTGAGGATGTGCCCTCGTCGCAAACTCGTAAATTCAAGCGGATCATCATAGGAAGTGACACTGAGATTGAACAATTTGACAACACAACTTTGACAATTGCGGTGACCGCGTTACTCATTGTTTGTCAGAGTGCACCACAATATAGTTCCATAAAATATGGGGGTTTTTTTTAACTTTTTTTCTTGCCCAACATTATGTCACAAAACTGTATTAATGATTTAAGATTTAATCTGTTTATCTGACAGAATTGTTAGATAAATGAATTGTCATGATAATGTGCATGTCCTGTGATTTGCATCAGACACCTCGAATCTGATACAAATCACAGGACATGCACATAATCATGACAATCTGTATTTATCGCTATAGTGAAGTGATCTATGTCGTAGTATCACGTCGAGTTAAGGAGGTCAGATCGCCGGATGAAACGAGCTGCCGCAGGCGGAGAGTTTGATCAAGCGGTCTGACCTCCACAACGACGACGACCCAAATAATTCACTGTAGCGATAAAAGTTTATTATATGACTTACACTTCAACATCGCATGCCAACCCTAGCATTAACAATTCCCCCAACCTTTTTTTAGTAAATAGGATTGCAGTAAAAAAGAACTATTTTTGTTTACACTTATTTTTGTAACAGGTGCACACTTCCGGGAAATCCCAGATGCGCATGAATACGATAAAAAACATCATGAATACGATAAAAAAAAAATCCGGACCGCCGTTCGAGCGCACCCATTCCAGCTCGGAGTAAAGTACTCTCTGCGACCGGAACAGCATATTATGCAAATTCGAAGGCCCCCGTAAATAGTCCGTCATACTATAGTGATTCGGGGCCCAAGAAAAGATCGTCAAACAGTAGTGATATTTAGCGGTTAAATTACATAGTCATATAATAAAACGAGGGGGTCACAGGATATTGGTTTTGTTGAATTTTCTTTTAAATTTAAAAAACAATAATTAAAAAGATATCGTTGCATTGGGTTGCAAGACTGATAATCAATTTTGTACATGCATGTATCGTCGTAACAATAAATATACTGTCAAGTCCCGGGATCACAGTCTCTACTGATGTAATTTTGGTGGTGTAGATACACGTGAGGCCTGAGTGCGGATGGTTCCAGCATCAAGTATTTTGTGGGGAATTTAGCTTTTGCCTTTTTTGTATACCTGAGTCAGCCTGCGTCGATTTTTTGTTACTTATGTATACTCCGTGGATCATTGACCCAACGTAACGGCCAAAACCCTGTAAGCGCTATTGACAAACATCACCATTCAATTTTCATTATTTTTTTTTATTTTTTATCTCAAAAACGAAGCTTATGAATCCTCATTGGAACGAGCTCGATGAGGGGTCATAAGCTATGTTTTTGAGACAGAAAATAAAAAAATTAGTGAAAATTGAATGGTGATTTTTGTCAATAGCGCTGGTGTCGTCTGCTTTTCGTGTTAGGTAAAGTGTTAAAACAACTGCCAATCGTAAATTAAAGTAAAACAGATAACGTCTTGTGGACATATATCTGTTGAAAGAATCAAAAATAAGAGAAGGTTGGTATTTCCTGTGCAGAGTTCGCGACGGAACATTTCCAACATAACTTCGCGCTGCAACGCATCACCACTTTTCAAATGGGGCATGCGGCGACACTTTGCTTCGCCAATTTCTGTCAGAAATTTAATGATCTTGACGCCCCTCCTATCCCCTCCTATCCTACTTCATCCAATCTAAGCAAACGCTATCTGCGCCATTGTTGGAATTTCCTTTCATGCATTTTCAGTTTCTCATTGTGAAGACGATGAACGATCACACCGCCTTCCTCACCACCATCTTCCTGACATTCTTTCTGGCGCTCTCCATGGACACAAACAAGAGACGTCGAATCATCATGGCAAACATCCACATCATCACTTTCATACCTTTGTGGACAAACTTTTTCACCACTTGAGTAATAATCAAATAGATGGCACATTTGCTGGGAACTCTGTTAATAACCCACATGGTACACAACAACCTCACAACACAGTGAAAGATGAGCCTCTTCCATACAGCGATTGGCAGGAAGAATGGGATGAGAGAGAGAATGATTGTGGTCAGCCTGAAATTGACCACACTAAGGAGAAAAAAATCATTGGAGGCCGTGTGGAGGAAGCGGGTAGATGGCCGTGGATGGTAAGTGGTATATCTATTTAGGAATGTTTAGATATCACATTTCCGCTTGTTGTAGCAATAGTTGCTTTGCACCACCAATCGCTAATCATACATAGAGTCTTCCGCAAATTTCATGGACATATGCGCATCAACAGAGGGGCGCGACCGGAGTGCGCCTCTACTATTTTTATGATTCGTTTTTTTGTTTGTTTTTTTTTCTTTTTTTTCATAAGCACCGATATCAGGGGAACGGTATTATCCGCGGTAAAATATGGACATCCACTACCGAAGGTAATTGACGTCCATGTGTTATCGTGGATAATACCGCACCCTGTGCACATAACTGCAACCGCGAGTCTTCCGTGGCTCGTTATAAAATGACTTCCCCTCTTTAAAGTTTGAATGAGTCTATTTAAAATTGATTGAATATTTTGTCTGAAAAACATGTCGGCCATGTTTAAAGAAGTCTGCGGATAGCCACACGGACTTTCCATTTTCCAACATTTTCCTTGGAGAGCCCTGGACCCCGCCTGCGAGAATGGGATGCCCCTCTCCTTCTTGCCTCTAACTCACCGCTACGTGCATCGGATGCTGTATCGCACCATGACTTGTGATTGAAATGTGACGCCTCTAAACCTAGAATATTGAATCCCACACAACAGAAGTTTTGTCGGAAGGCCCAGAAAGTAGAGTGACTTTATAACAAAATTAAGTCATATTGGAGTGGAGTGACCAAAAGCGCCATTTTTGTTATATTTCTTAGAATTAAATGAGTTCCTTCATAAAAAATGAAACAATTTATTGCCAGAGATGCCCTTTACCCACCGTAATCTACCTTACATGGCCAGCGCTATCCCCCCAAAATAGCTCTTCATATCTTGTTAATTTGGATTCAGTTTTTGTATCCAATACATAGTTTACAACCTACTCACTAGATCGACCTCGTCGAGGCAATAACATGATATGAAAATATTGAATGGCAGAAAAAAAACCCTCACTGAAAAAAACCCTCACAAAAAAATCCCTCAGGAAAAAAACCCTCACACAAAATACAGGGGTTGGGGAAAAAAACCCTCAACTTTTTTAGAAGGTAATGGAAGGTAACTAAAACTTAAAGTAAAACAACAGAAAAGACTTTTCTACATATTTCTACATTTATTCGTTGCATATAAAATGAAATCATACATCATGGAGTACTTTTAACCCTAAATCAAACATAATGTATTATATAATAAAAGTGATTAAAATTGTATCAAAATGTCTTTCCTTTGGAGAAAAATGTAGTATCAAAAATGAATAAAAACCATACTAATATGGATACCATTGAAACCAGGTCACTGGCCTGGTCCCAATGGTATCCATACTCGGATAGTTTTGTGAAATATGCTGAACCTCTTTAATATGTAGGAGCACTTTTAACATTTTGGGAGCACTAAAGCTTTATCACAAAAATAACTCTACATAACATTTAACCATACATATTACTCACAAAAATTATCTTATTTGCATCATGTCAGTATATAAAACCATGGTTGTTTGTAACATTTAAGAAGAAAGAAAACCAAACTTTGTATTTAACAAATATGCAGAGCTAGAGATACCTGTATCTGTGGGTTCTAAAATCTTATATTAAAACCAACATCTTTCAAAAATTCTGGGATACTCTTTTCACCCTCTTGGTAGGCAACACACAATCCTTTCAGTCTGTCATTCATGACTTTTGCATTTCTACGAATTCCTTTTTCTGGTTGTTCTCCAACAGGAAGACTGTTGTTTATTTCTAATTAAGGCATAGACACATGTTATGGCTGTTTCCCGAACTGGCGCACGTATAACATAAACCTGTGTGGATATGTTTGGTGAAGAAGAGAAAGTACCATCCATAAACCATGTGCTGGAATTTGAGAGATGTTGTAAAAAGTCTTTGGTTGCAAATACAACACGGTTTGACGAGTCATGAATCAAAAATTGTTTCTTTTCATTACCCTCAGTCAAACACCATTCGCCTTCAATAACAAATTCACCAATTGTTTTGGGGTCTGATGGCAAACTTTTATTTTGATTATTTCGGATAGTACTCTTCACTGACTCTTTGTTGCCCAAAGCCACTCTTACTTCAGTTGAGGCATCAACTAAGTGTCTGCTAGTAATTGCGCTGCTTTAGTTCGTGACATCGTTGTCTTGCATTGCCTTTCAGCGTTGCTTTAATTTTTGCTGCATCAACCATAGCTTTATCAGCAGGATGACTATGTGCTGTTGTCACAGAACATGTTGTCATCTGAAAATAAAAAAGTATTAAATTGGATGGATATACACATATAATAATAAACTTAGGCCATCCGCTGATTTGCCGCGGCCCTCTAGTGAGGAGGCCTCTTTCATCCCTCCCTACTACCAGTCCTTCCACCCCCTCGCCCTTTCGCCTAGCTTCCCAACTTTCAAAGACATGCTGTTTTATATTCTCCTGCATTAACGGCTTCCCAATCTCCTAGACTAACATCTTATTACAATCCTCTAACATTCTTTCCCTGACATATATATAATGTATTATAATGCAAGTATAAAGAGAGAGAGGGAGAGAGAGAGAGAGGGGGGGGGGGGGATCTGAGTTGCTTAGAAAAGTTTATATACTTACCTCTATGTTAGTTTTTAGTTTTCCAAGACAGTTCAATGAACCACGATTGCTACATTTCCAGTGAATAGAATTTTTTGACGTTCTCTTTTTGTATACAAATAGCCATCAAATGCTACCTTATGACCACCTTTGTTATTTGGTATAACCTCCATGCTGACTAATTGTTAACTGAATTGATGAATGAAAGGTTTTAGCGCGCCGAAGGCTCGTAGGGACGATGTGGGATTTACAAATCCCTTGCGACCCGGTTAACCTTATTTTATTTCATTATGATCACATAGGCCTAGCTTTCCTATTGCCTCAAAGGGGGTCTGAAGGGGTATGCACGCGGTTAGAATTCCCGGCAGTTTACGTTGGAGTAATAGATTGTCAATACTCAATCCCTCAACGCCATTGAGACTATTAGAGAGTGGGCTCTATTCGGTTCCAGCCCGGCGATGGTAGAGGTTTGAGTCCCACCATGGTGGCGAGCCAGAATATAATGTTGTGCAATGGCAAATTTAAGGAAAGAAGAGAAAAGAAAACCAAACAGCAACGCCGGTTTGGTAGCGGTCCCGTTATTTGACCATAGCGGTTACAAAAAAGGAGTGGAGGAAGCTCCAACAGTATAGTTTGGAAAAACCGGGAGTCATCCATCAAGCCTTCTAGGAGATAGGATGGCGTATGTGATTATGAGGTATCTGGTTATCCTTCGGGAATTCCAAATGACCTCCCCCACCCCCACCCCCACCCCCAAAGACCCCCCCCCCCCAAAAAAAAACGAAAAAACACACCCTCACAGACACACACCATCAAGCCCTTAAAAGGGCTGTTAAATCTTTATTCAAATGTTTACTTATATGAAATGTACTCTCGTCCCCAGCCAGACAAGCTTGTTTCAATCCTTGCCTGGTGTTGGGGGTTTCTTGGGTATGTTGCAGAAAGGTAGGTTGCACCAATTCCTCCTACGCTTTGTCTACCATTTCCATGCGTCTTCTTGATAAGAGTGTTGCAAGAAAATTTTAAAATGTCCAATTAGAAAAGTTATAGATAGAGAGAAAGATGGGTATCCGCTATTGTATATTGTGACTGTTGTGTGATTGTTGCTATAGATGGGATGTGTTTCTTCGGAGCCCACTCCCCACACGCTGAGTTGCGAGGCAATCCTCACAGACTCAATCCTAAAGATCTCAATGAGTAGCGAGGCAATCCTCACTGACTCCACGCAGTTCAATTCTATTGAGTATTTTTAATTTACTGTGGCTTATTTTGTTCGGTGTTCGTTCAGATTCACCATTGATTCTCCTGGAGTATGTGGAGGGTTTTGTTATATAGATCTTATTAAAAGCATTTCAATCGAGCTTCAGCAGAGTTGCGAGGCAGTCCTCACAAGCTCTATCCTAAAGTTCTCAATGAGTAGCGAGGCAATCCTCACTGACTCCACGCGATTTAGTTATATTGTATAATTTTTTTTTTTTCCGGAAACTTATTTTGTTTTTCTGTTAAGGGATCGGTGTTCGTTCAGCTCAACCATTAATTCACTATCTTAGAGTCTGTTGAGGGTTTTGTTTTGTAGGCCTTTTAATCGCTTATCAATAGTTTATATTTTTGCTAGCTCGTGAAGTTCCTTTACCCGTGTCCATTTCGGTTTGTATAGTGCCACTCGCAGGGCATAATTTTGAACCCTCTGTAGCTTCTGAATGTTGGTTTTGCTCAGGTCACATGTTATTATATTTCATTGTACAGTATAGTACTGGACGTATAAATGTTTTGTAGAGCTTGAGAAGCACATCTTTGTTTGCTCCCCAATTTCTACCTCTGATCATCTTCAGAAAATTGATATGTTTAGTAGCTCTAACCGTAAACTGAATTGATGATGATAATTGATAATTTTCAGTAAGGAATGGTTTCACGCGCCGAAAGTGCGCAGGGACGGTATCGGGAACAAGCCCCTTTCGACCCTCATTGACTGTAGATGATCAATTTTCGCATGTCTAGGCGTGTTGAAGGAGGAACAGGTTCAGGTACTCGGCAGGTGTCACCGGTTGCGGCGTGATGGTCTCTTTGGCTGATGTCGGTTCAACCCTCGGGTGAGGACCAGTGTGGGAGGTTGGTTGGGTCCTCTCACAAAGGTACTACCTCTCCCCGAGGGTGCAGTCGATCTGGATTTTCAGGCAAGTATAGTCTGCCACTTCGGAGATGATATTGGATGATGGCCATCACTGGCAAGTATAATCTGCCTCAGGCTATCTCTGTTTGGTAGGACGTCTTTGAAAGAAACAACGACCCCTTTCGGGGACCACCAGAAAGAAAACCCGAACTTCCCTGGTTCGGGGGCAGGCCTGCATTGTGGTCCTATTGGGTTGGGACAAAAGATGTGCAATGCGCTTGCAAAAAGGGGCAGAGGCGGGAGCAGGACCAACGCTCGCCTCCCTTAAAGTGGTCGACCACTTTTAGGGATGGAGTGGAGGATGTTCTGGAACCATGGGGGTTACTGTTTTCGTAACGGTTAGACTGTCCATAGCGGTTATTGGGGTGCTGGTCAAAAGCATCTTCTGTGTACCTGCTTAAAAGAAGAAGGCAGAATTAGTTTTTATTAGAATGTGTAAGATATAAAAAAAAAGATATAGAAAGATAATTGTAATATTTTACTATAGTATTTAAAGGATGAGAGAAATGTGTCGGTGTTTGTGTGCATGTGTATAATACTTGTACGTGTTCTGGTTATGATGAGCGTGACTGTTGAGTTGGTGTTCCTTGTCAGTGTTAGTGGATTGCCGAGTGGATTGGTTCAGCTATTGTAGCATGCCTTAAGAAGGACATATCGTACTGTAGGGTCGCAGTGGTGTTGCTGGCAATAGCTTGGCCTCCCCAGGCTTTCTCTGTTATGATTGCGTGATTGCTGAGTTTATGTTGTGTGAAGGGTCAGAGTGGTTCGGTTCTGCGTATTGTAGCATGCCTTAAAAAGGACATACCGTACTGTAGGGTCGCAGTAGTGTTGCTGACAATAGCTTGGCCTCCCTATCTTTCCCCATTGTAACTGTAAGTGGAGGCAGAGTGGTTTGGTTCAGCTATTGTAGCATGCCTTAAAGAGGACATATCGTACTGTAGGGTCGCAGTAGTGTTGCTAACAATAGCTTGGCCTTCCCAGGCTTTCTCCGTTTTGACTGCGTGATTGCTGAGTTTATGTTGTGTGTGGGGGTAGAGTAGTTCGGTTCAGCGTATTGTAGCATGCCTTAAAAAGGACATGTCGTACTGTAGGGTGACAGTAGTGTTGCTGACAATAGCTTACCCTCCCCAGACTTTCTCCGTTTTGATTGTGTGATTGCTGAGTTTATGTTGTGTGTGGGGGCAGAGTAGTTCGGTTCAGCGTATTGTAGCATGCCTTAAAAAGGACATATCGTACTGTAGGGTCGCAGTAGTGTTGCCGACAATAGCTTGGCCTCCCTATCTTTCCCCATGTTGTGTTTGCGTGCTGGCTGATTTAAATCCTGATTTCCTATTTTAGTGGTTTTTAGCTTTTGACGTTTTGGGGTTTTTGTCTACTATCGCAAATTGCCTGTAATTCGGATATTAGCTGGCTATCGGCTAGCCGATCGTGGTTCTTCGCGGCTAGAGAGGCAAGGCGGTCTTTTATGGTAGGGATGTCGGCTCTGTCGTGGAGCGTTTTGATGGGTGTGTCCCATGGGGCGCGGAGGGCGACTCTAAGCGCGTGATTTTGGACCTTCTGGAGTTTACCCATATTTTTTTGATGAGGTCAGGTTGGATGATTGCCCCGTATTCGAGTACTGGGCGCACAAAGGCTTTGTATAGTTTGAGTAGGGTGGACTGGTTGGCTCCCCAGGAAGTTCCCTTTAGCATTTTCAATAAGTTAATGCGTTTGGTTGCTTTTTTCGCCATATCGTCGGTGTGTTTATTAAAGGACAGTTTTTGATCAATGGTGATGCCGAGGAATTTCGCCTCTGCACTCTGGGAGGGTGTTATCCATTAGTTTTAGGTCAAAGTCACGTTTGCTTATCTTGCTAGTAAAGGTGATTCGTTGGGTTTTATTGGCGTTTAGCTTTATTCTCCATTTGGCACACCATAGTTCTAGGTCATCGAGAGCGCGTTGCATGGGTTTTTGGAGTAGATTGGCCGTATTGTTAGAGTCCCAGAGACCCTTATCATCTGCGAATTGGGGGACTTGAACACGGTCTTCGGAAAATTTGAGATCGTTTACATAGAAGATGTAAAGGAGGGGGCTGACGACGGATTCTTGGGGGTGCCAGCTTCAAGGGGGACACTGTCGGATATTTCATTGTTTACTCTGACTTTAATTTCGCGATCGTTTAGGAAAGAGGATAGTAACTTGAGCAAGTTCATGTGGAGTTTCATTTTGAATAGTTTGTAGCGCATTCCATTGTGCCAAACGGAGTCAAATGCTTTTTCAACGTCTAACAGGTCTGCCGCGCCTATTTGCTGATTGTTGATCGCGGTTTTCATTTGAGTGACTAGTCGGTAGACATGCTCGATGCCTTCTTTACGGTCTCTATAAGCTCTTTGCAACTTGTTGAAAAAATCGTTGTCTTCAAGGTGCCCCCTGAACCAATTTATAAGGATCGTTCGAATGTCTTACCAATGCAGCTGAGGAGGCTGATTGGGCGGTAGCTGGCTGGATCGGAAGGGACCTTGTCAGGTTTTGGTATCATGACCCCAATGGCTTTTTTCCAACATTTTGGAAAGTAACCATGGGTGAGGCATGCGTTGAACAGTTTGTTTAGTTTTTCGATTAAGGAATTTGGGCATTGTTTTAGAATTTTGTAGCTCACTTCGTCTTCGCCGGGTGAGGAGGAATTTTTGCATTTTTTATGACGTTGGTGATTTCGTCATTGGTGATGGGGGTGACGAGGTCATCGTCATCCCCGTCTTCTGGCTCGTTATCGAATTTGGGGTCACGGTAGATATCAGGGTGTTCATTGATGAAGTCATCAATCGCGTTTATAGCGGCGTCATCATTGCCCGCACCTTGATACGGGCGATGCGTTTTTCTTAGGAGGTTGGCAAAGGTGTCGGCCTTGTCTTTGTCAGTGCGCGTGAAGGAACCGTCTTCCCTTTTAAGAGGTTTGGCTGCGGCTTTGCCTCCCTTGTTTTTTTTTTTTTGTTTTTTTTGCCCAGTTAGGATTTTGAATGAGTCCCAGAATTTTTTAGCATCTTGGACCCCGTTTAGATTGGCTGTTACCTTTTCCCAGTTGGCTTGTTTTTCAGCTTTGAGGGCTTCCTTGACTTCGCCATGAAGGCGGTTGTATGTTTTTTTGAGGTCAGCTTTCTTACCGGGGTCAGTTTCGGTTTTAAGAGCGCGAATAGCTTTCCGTTTGGTTTTGATCAGTGAGAGTGTGTCTCCCGAGATAGTATTTCTCCAGGGGCGCACTTCTTCTTTTGGGCATATTTCATTCAAGGTTGAGTTAATGATTTTCTCTATGCCCTCGCATTGGGTTTCGAGTTCCGCTGCATTGGATGGGGGAGGGTGTTTGTGAGTTTGACATCGATGATATCGCGGTAGAGGTTCCAATTAATTTTTCTAAAATTTCTGCGGAGAGTGGAGGGGTACCTGAGTGGGCCATTTTCTAGCTGCAGCGAGGCATGCACCGGGAGGTGATCGCTGCCTAAGTCATCATCGCCGACCCAGTGGTCATCTAAGTGGTTTACCAGGAAGTCACTGGTGATAATTAGATCGTGGATTTCAGATGAAAATAGTGGGTTGTTGCTGATATAGGTTGCTGAGTTGTCGTTCATAACCACATGAAGGTTATGGGGTTTTTTTGTTATTTCGAGGAGGGCTTCACCGTTGGGGCTGGTTTTGTTGCAGCCAAAGTACAGGTGTTTGGCATTGACGTCGCCGAGGAAAATGCAGTGTTTGTATTTCCTCGTAAAAAATTCAAAGACGGTGTCAGAAACAATTTTGCTTGGGTCGTTATAATAACAAACAATCGCGATGTTTTTATTGTCGACTGTGATTTCAGTTGCAATCACCTCTGCATCTAGGTGATTTGTTTTTATGGTTTTAGTTTTGATGTTCTGCTTTATTGGAAGAGCAACGCCGCCACCTTTAGTGTTTTGTCGGTCTCTTCTAATAGTGCTGAACCCGCTAACTGAAAAATTTTTGCTGGGTTGAAGCCAACTTTCGCAGATACAAACAATGTTTGTGCCTTCGAAGTATCGGCTTATTTGATGTTTTTTGTTATTTACGCTTCTAGCGTTCCACACGGCTATTTGTAACTTATTCATAGGGGATGACATTTAATCGCAGTGTTTGGATAGAGATAAAGCTTTAATTAATATTGATGGCGGCTTTAACTATGGATTCAGAGATCTGGGTCTTGAAAAGCCGGGAAGCGGATCGGCTGACATCTCGGCAGATGTCTCTTAAATTGGTGTTTATATGCTTCTCCAATACCGAGTGAAGTGCACCTGCGATAAGGGAGCACACAGCATGGGGAGATGAGGCATTGTCAGGCTTGGTTAGGTTTAGGTTTCTTAGTTCTGTTTTTGTTTTTACCTTCTTGTAATGGGGACACCCGCGGTAGTTGCTAGGGTGATCTCCTTTGCAATTGGGGCAGGAGGGGGACTCCACTCTGCATGATTGGTGAGGTGATTACCTCCACACATCATACAGGTTAAGGTCCCTCTGCATTTGTTGGCTATATGTTCGAACTTCTGACACTTGTGGCATTGCATCGGGGGAGGAGTACTTCTGTATTCTTCCGTCATGTGTCGCCTATTGTTGATATGTATTCCATTGGCTAAGAGTTTTAATTTGGTTTCCCGATTGGGCATATGGCTTTGATTTTCCAGGTCGACTTCCCTGTGGCCTTGGACATAAATCTTTCCCATTCACAATTCTGTAACCCTTGATTTACAAGTTCCCTGTGCGTGTCAGGGTGAACCCTGGTGATTACTACTATGAAGCCAAGGGGTGGTGTATCCTTTGTTGTTCTGTTGGTTGTTTTTGCCCTTATCCTGACTTGTGGCATTGGTGGAAGCGAGAGGATTCCGCTTCCCCCTCTTGTTGTTGGAGTTTTGGTTTAGATTTTTTTAACTGGTTAATATTGTTTACTACTACTTTATTCCAAGGTTTTTCCATGAGAGATGGAATACCGGGTGTGGTATTCAAGTCTGAGGCTTGCTCAAACCCTGAACCAGAAGTGGAGGCAGAGGTGTCAGAGGCGGGCGGGGGGGGGGGGGGCAGTTCCTCACTTTTTTTGTCTGTCTATCGACAGTGTGAATGAACTCCTCCTCATCCACTAACTCCTGTGTTTCCCCCTCGGGATCTAAACTTAATTTCTTTCTTTTGTTTGACGTTTTGGTGAATGTAGTGGTGCTAACCCAGTCCTCTGGTGATTTGACCTGACTGTAACCCAGACCTTTCTGGGAGGCCAACATTTCGATGATGTCTTTGTCAGGGCAGAAAGCCTTGCTATTCGGTGGATCGGCGGGGTCCTGCAAACCTATCTCGTCTCTACTTTCTGATGGCGAGCACCCAGTTCGCCCCTTGCAGTCACCTCCCGGGTATGTTTGACCCCTCCCGCTACTTCAGCGTACGTTTTTTGCCCCCTAGTATCTTCGGTGTCTAACACTATTTCACTAGCAGGTGTAGTTAGGTTTTGATTCTGATTTTCAGGGACCTTGTGGACCTCCGCCACTACCTGAATTTCCCTGACAGGTGAAACAGGTGTTGGTGGAGTAAAACTCCCCTTAATCAAATCCCTGATGAAAGCATCTTTTTCCTCGAGTTTAGCGTGCTTTTCTTCTATTTTCTTAGTGAGGTGAACTATCTGTTCCCTAAGTCCTCTCAGTTCTTCCATGAACTTGGCAGGAGAGTACCCCTCACACTCTAACTTGGTATGGTTTGTCATACCGTCACTCCCCACATTGGAGTTATTAACAGTAAATATTTTAGGACTTACCTTGCTCCCTTGGGATGAAAACCTCCTTGCAGTATTCTCTTTATCCCTCCTGCCCTGCTTCCTTCTTTTATTCTCCTCCCTCCTCTTTTCCTGGGTATTTAAAGATGACTTTTTCATAAAAGATGCCATTCTATTTTCTATTCTATTCCCCTTTGAACGAGTTGAACAGTCAGTATAGACAGGCAGACAGTGTGTATTAAGGTTAAACTCTTTTATGCTTAAGAATATGATAAGAATCACTTTTCTTAAATTTCTCTAAGTCTGTTCTTACTGAATGCCTACTTTTCATGATGAATTGTCAGAAATTTTTCTCAATTTATAATCTGTAGAACATTGTTATTCGAAGACTAAAACAACAAAAAGTGTTTGAGGTCATTTGTGGCTTCCATATTGTTACGAGATTCGGTGACATACTCTCGACTAGCTGGCAAAGGAACATAAATTCGGACTCAAAGATAAAATATATGCTATTTATTGACAAACAAACTTACGAAACCAAAGAAGACAAATACTAATTACGATCCACGAAACATCCCAAGACACAATTTACACCAAAACATGAAACCAAGATGAAATGATGATCACAAAAAAAATGAGAGATGAGATCACATTAGCTATCTAATTTGTTTGAGGAAAATTGACCGTAACGTACGCCAATCGTTTATATCACAAAAAATATTTTAAACCAATCACAGTTCCCAACTGCAACGTTATCGGTTATTACACACATCTGCAGCTTCTATGGAGAAAGTTATACACCATCTATAATTTCTGTTTCCATTGGCGTCTACACAAACTGCCGTTCATCCATTAATACAAACATCCATTCCAACATAACATGCTATACGTAGGTCGACATCATTGTAAAAACCTGAATAGGGAAACGACCTTAATTTACTACGGGTACAACTTACACGCGAGCGATTTGCAATTATAAAACGCAAAACACGAACGCGCATGCAAAACAATAATTATTATTCGCGACTCCACGTACTAAAACAGCACCGATAGCAACCACAGCTATACAATATACAAACTAATTTCACGAACAGCCTAAAGGCTGAAATACACGTACTCGAAGACACAATCTAACACGTGACCAGGGGCACAAAACGTACACGTACCGTAAAAAAAGGCACAAATATCACGTAGCGAACAATGCATTTACATGCTTACCCAAGTAAAGGCCAACTAAACGAATCGCTATGAACAAAAAATTATTCTGACATACCTCTGGTCAAAACTTCACAAATATCAAAACTTCACAGAAAATATTTCCATGTCCAATCTTTCCACATTCTACCGCAAGCTCAACAACACACGCTTCCCATTAATACCAACGGACACCTCCCAGTAATACCAACGCAGACCCAATATATAACAACAATCCCACTTTCAGCACGGACCACTTGCATTTCACCAGACTACTCGAGAATAAACAACGCAATTAAACGAAACATTTCCAGTTACTGACAATACTATTTTCAACACAAACAATTACAGAGAGTTTCACGCACAACTTGAAAGCAATACTGAACATCATCGCCAATACCGGCTTAAAGTTAACCCTCGCTTTACTAGAAATACTTGGCCATCTATACTATATTTTCGGAGTGGTGAGGATTTGTACAAAAATCATAACACACCTCCCCAATAAAAAAAAAAAAATATATTTACATATTTTCTTTTGAATTTTAAATGATATTTGATCAAATTAAAATCTGCGGAGAAAATCGGCACCAACATTCTCACTACCTTTTACAGACACTATTTGGAACTGATATGGTTGCAGCAATAGCGCCCATCGCATTAATCGTGCATTTAAAGTCTTACTTTGTTGTAAATGCTGTAAAGGGGCATGATCAGTTTCAAGAATAAACTCTTTACCATATAAGTACCTGTTAAACTTTTGAATTGCCCAAACTATTGCTAAACATTCCTTTTCTATCGTTACATAGCTTTTTTCACTCGGCTTTAATTTCCTACTTGCATAAGCTACTGGTAACTTCACGCCATTTTCATCCTGCAATAACACAGCACCTAAACCCAGCTCGGAGGCATCGGCCTGAAGGACGAATGTTTTGGAAAAATCCGGTAATTTCAAAATCAGCGCATTTGTTAGGAGTTGCTTTAACTCATTAAAAGCTTTATCTTGTGCAGAACCCCACACTACCCAATTTGGTTGCCCCTTTTTAATTAAGTCTGTTAAAAGACAAGCTATATGTGAAAAATTTGGAATAAATTTTCTGTAGAATTCGACAAGGCCAAGAAAACTTCTTACTTGTTTCTTGTTACTTGGTATGCCTGTAATCTGAACTGCCTTGACCTTACTGGAAAGAGGACTCAATCTCTTCCCACCCAGCAAATGGCCTAAACATTCCAAACTGTTAAAACTTATATAACATTTACTAGGTCTTGCTGTGAGATTACTTATCCTTAACCTTGTTCCTCTTGAAGAACTTCTAAATTTCTGTGAAAACTCATGGTATAGATGAGAATATCGTCGATAAAATTGACTACATTTTCTAATTTATTAAGGACCCTGCGCATTAATCTACTGAATGTTGCGCTCGCTCCTTGGTCCCCAAAAGGCATGGTTATGAAATGGAACAACCCCTCAGGACACTGAAATGCAGTTTTCTCTTTACTGGTTTCTGACAGAGGAACTTGCCAATAACCTTTAGTCAGATCTAATTTTGAAAACACTTTGTGTCCAGCAATTTTGGAAAATAATTCCTCGATGTTGGGCATTGGTTCAGCATCAAATTTTGTTACTCGATTAATTGCCCTGAAATCAATACAAAATCGATTTCCGCTATCTTTCTTTTTGACAATCACAAAGAGTGAGGTGTATGGGCTAAAAGATTGTTCTATTACACCCAAATTCAACATTTTCTCAACTTCCTTACTTACCTCGTTTATCATTGAAAAAGGCAAAGTATAGGATCTAGTACGGATAGGTTCATCTGTTAGAAGTTTGATATGCTCAATTACATTAGTATACCCTGGCTTGTCTGTTAAAACATCACTAAACTGTAACAACAACTGTTTAGCCTTAAACTTTTGTTCTTCTGACAATTCAGTACAAATATTTACATCATCAACACCTTCATCTGTATTATTTATAGGCTCTTCGACTAAATCATCACCAACATTCGTTTCATCACATTCATCGCCGAAATCAATCACGGAAACAGCTATCATATCCAGAATACCCGAATTTTCAGTACTACAAAAAGTACCTACCTCCTGACGCTCAATATATAACTTTAATAAATTGATATGAAACGTCTTGATTTTACCATTTATATCAATTCTATAATCCCAATCTGTTACTTTCTCTGTAACACTGTATGGACCTTCCCACTGCATTAGTAGTTTGTTTGACTTTGTTGGCAATAATAGTAAAACTCGATCACCTACTTTAAACTTCCTTGACCTGGCACGCCTATTATACACTTGGGTCTGCTTTTTGGCACTTCTCTTCAAATTTTCACTTACTAACTCACAGGTTGATTCAATGCGATTCCTTAAATCGATCACATACTGATAAACGGACTTAACATCCGGATCATCTATCTCCTTTGACCAAAGCTGCTTTAAGATAGACATGGGACCCCTAACTGGCCAGCCATAAATGAGTTCAAAAGGTGAAAACCCAGAACTTTCATTTGGTACTTCACGATAGGCAAACAGTGCTGGACCTAAATATTTATCCCAATCCTCTGGTTGCTCTTCACACAGACGTTTTAGCATTTGTTTTAACGTTCCATTAAACCTCTCTACTAAGCCATTAGTCATGGGATGATAAGGAGTTGTGGTAAGCTGCTTCATAGAAACCAAGCGACTAACCTCCGTCATTAACCCAGAAACAAACTGTCTACCCATATCAGTAAGCATTTCCTGTAGGAACCCTACCCTACAAAAAATTTCAATGAGAGCTTCAGCAACCTTGTCAGTTTCTATTGAAGATAGGGCAATGGCTTCTGGATATCTAGTAGCATAATCCATCAAAGTAAGTATATACTTCTTTCCTGATAATGATCTTGGGGTTAATGGACCAACCAAATCTACAGCCACTCTCTTAAACGGTGTGTCTATTACAGGGAGACAACCAAGGGGTGCTCTTGCCTGCTTACCTTTATAGACTGTTCTCTGACATACACCACACGATCGACAAAACCTTTTTACATCTGCTTGAATACCGGGCCAATAGAACTCTGCCTGAATCCTTTGTAAGGTTCGCTTACACGCCTGATGACCCGCCATTATTGACTCATGCCCCAAACTCATAACCTTCTCTTTACACTGTTTTGGAACCACCAACTGACTAAATTCTTTACCATTCCTATACATCGGAGACTTAAATATCCTATATATGAGACCTTTTTTTATGAACCCAGATATTGCTCCTGATGATTTAATACGAGTCTTACCTTGTTTCACTAACCGGTGCACCATATCTAAAGACTCATCACTTTCTTGCATCCGAACAATATCGTCACGGGAAAAATTTTCTATTGGGTCAGGTACCTTCAAGTTTCGGCCCAACTGACCTTCAGCCTTAGCTTGTTGTCTCGTTACAACATTCACCGTAGGTTTTAAAACTGAGTTGTCAGGACCCCACTCTCCTTCAATATTACCAATGATAACATCGTACACAGGATTGCCAATACACCAAGCAAGAACTTTCCCCGTAAAATATGGAGTGTCAATATATACCTTTGCAGTTGGAACCGATATTTTTGACCCATCAGCCAACACACACTCCTGAAATTGTCCTACCAAATCACCATCAGATACAAGTTCACTTTTGATAATAACACCACTACAATCCGTATCTCGCAAAACCGACACTTCTCTTTCACCCACTTTACCAATGACAACAGGCATATTAGGGAACCTTGTAGTCTGCACTAACATCCACTACACTATCTGTCAACTTCACGAACGAGTGGCACATAGGGGGTGTAAAACTTTGTGACTTACCTCGCTACCCTGATTTTATTTGGTCGTTTCCTCTACTTGGTTGAAAATTATTTGTTTGTAACCTTGGCCCCTTTAAGGGACACGATTAGATAACATGTCCTAATTGGTTACACCTAAAACACCTTCTTTCAATACCCGAACGATAACTGGATGGGTTTTCCTTAAGTTGCGGCTTACTGTCACAATTATTTGATGGTTGGGAAGCATTTACATTCATTTTCCTATTTACATGTGTTAACGTTACTATATTAACGCGACGTGCTTCCTTATACTGGTCTGCTAATTTTGACATTGTCTCAAGTGTGTTTGGAGTACGCTTCTTCAAAAATAACACTAACTCTTTATTACAAGCGTATAAGAACTGGTCCCTCACTACTAAGTCGAACAGATCTTGATATGTCTTTTTTGTTTGCGCCATATCCACCCAACGTGAAAGATAACTACTTAGGCGAACGGAAAATTGTTGAAATGTTTCTCCCGACTCGGGCTTTGCAGTCCGAAACTTTTGTTTAAATCCATCTTCAGTCATGTTAAATCGCTTTAACGGGGCCTCCTTTAAACAAGTATAATCAGAAATCTTTTCTACAGGAAGGAGAAAATAAACTGTCAATGCATTACCTTTTAATAATGCACTTAAATGGGTCGCCCATAAATCCCTATCCCATTTTTGTGCTTCAGCATATCTCTCGAATCTATGGAGGTACGCATCTATTTCGTCAGTTCTCTCATCATAATGGGGCAATTTCGGTCCCTTGCAAGTACTTACACCATGGTTGTTAACAGCCATACCTCGTTTGGAGTCAGTTTCTTTTAATTGTTGAGCAAATTCCATTTCTTTCAGTTTCAACTGATGCTGCCTTACTTTCTCACGCTCACGTTCGTCACTCTCTATCTGACGCCCTAGACTTTCAACTTTAATTTTTTCTATCTCGCGCATTGCTTGTCGCTCATCGCGCAATTTCGCCTACTGTTCTGCTATGAAATTAAGCAACTCTTTGCCCTCCAACCCAAGGGATATTCCATAGTCTTTCAACTCATTTAAACTTTCCATGCTAACACTAGTATACCGTGTCGCCAATTCTATACTAATCACAAAAGGTGTCCCCCACCAAACACCAGAGGTTTTTACAACAAACGCTACCACGAAAAATAAATACCCGAACTTATGCACCATGACCTAGCCACTCGAAGAGATCTTCACTTGAAGTGCCCGGATTCTCCACAAAAATATTACGAGATTCGGTGACATACTCTCGACTAGCTGGCAAATGAACATAAATTCGGACTCAAAAATAAAATATATGCTATTTATTGACAAACAGACTTACGAAACCAAAGAAGACAAATACTAATTACGATCCACGAAACATCCCAAGACACAATTTACACCAAAACATGAAACCAAAATGAAATGATGATCACAAAACAATGACACAAAAAATGAGAGATGAGATCACATTAGCTATCTAATTTGTTTGAGGAAAATTGACCGTATCGCACGCCAATCGTTTATATCACAAAAAATGTTTTAAACCAATCACAGTTCCCAACTGCAACGTTATCGGTTATTACACACATCTGCAGCTTCTATAGAGAAAGTTATATTATTCACAGTCAAAATTTCAATTAATGTACACTTCAGCGTCGGCATAACTATATGTCAGCAAAGAGTAATTCTATGTGGCCTTAAATCGTCCACGACTTATATAAGCAGTGAATCTATACATTACAGTTTCTGTTCGTTACTGTCACAAATTTCAACACTGGCGTTCCGTAACTACACCATCTATAATTTCTGTTTCCATTGGCGTCTACACAAACTGCCGTTCATCCATTAATACAAACATCCATTCCAACACAACATGCTATACGTAGGTCGACATCATTGTAAAAACCTGAATAGGGAAACGACCTTAATTTACTACGGGTACAACTTACACGCGAGCGATTTGCAATTATAAAACGCAAAACACGAACGCGCATGCGAAACAATAATTATTATTCGCGACTCCACGTACTAAAACAGCACCGATAGCAACCACAGCTATACAATATACAACTAATTTCACGAACAACCTAAAGGCTGAAATACACGTACTCGAAGGCACAATCTAACACGTGACCAGGGGCACAAAACGTACGCGTACCGTAAAAAAGGCACAAATATCACGTAGCGAACAATGCATTTACATGCTTACCCGTGTAAAGGCCAACTAAACGAATCGTTATGAACAAAAAATTATTCTGACATACCTCTGGTCAAAACTTCACAAATATCAAAACTTCACAGAAAATATTTCCATGTCCAATCTTTCCACATTCTACCGCAAGCTCAACAACACACGCTTCCCATTAATACCAACGGACACCTCCCAGTAATACCAACGTAGACCCAATATATAACAACAATCCCACTTTCAGCACGGACCACTTGCATTTCACCAGACTACTCGAGAATAAATAACGCAATTAGACGGAAACATTTCCAGTTACTGACAATACTATTTTCAACACAAACAATTACAGAGAGCTTCACGCACAACTTGAAAGCAATACTGAACATCATCGCCAATACCGGCTTAAAGTTAACCCTCGCTTTACTAGAAATACTTGGCCATCTATACTATATTTTCGGAGTGGTGAGGATTTGTACAAAAATCCTAACACATATATTCAGATATGATAACTGATCATTGCAGTTTACAGAAATTTTCATTTTTGTCAAAACATTTAAGTTTTATATCAGAGTCAATAGATTAATTAGTTAAAGTTGTTTTGATTGCTTCCATAAGGCATTACTTCAATAGATATCACAATCAATAGATGTTAGAATTACTGACCCAGCAATAATACAAAAACTACAAGACAAAAACTACAAGACAATTGAAAGGTGAGAGTTTTTTCCGCCCCCTGTATGCGCCTGGCTCCGCGCAAGCCCACGTGGACATAGATAAAACAACTTCACGAGATAGCAAAAATAGACACTATAGCAATGCGCTTAAAAGATCTTCAAAGCAAAACTCTAAATAGACTTTAAGACAGCGAATTAATAATTGAACCATACTTGGAAAATAAAAGTAAAATGCCCTAATAGAGCAACGAAATTAAATCTGATAAGCAAAGGGGTAATTATCAACGGCAAAAAATACGAAACCGAGGAATATCGTGTTCTTCCGCAACCCGTCCAGTGTCACAAGTGTCAGAAATTTGGGCACTTGTCACACAAATGCAACGGGGAGCAACGATGTATGAAATGCGGTGACAAACACATAGCGAAGGCATGTAGTGCTAAAACTCTGAAATGCCCCAATTGCGGTGGTCAACACCCCAGAAACTACCGGGGGTGTAGCCACTTCAAAAAAGTTAAAACAAACATCCAGCTTAAAGCTCTAAATGTAAGTAAGGTCGAGAACTCATCTTCCCCTTATTCCACGTGTACTCTAATGGCTGGCTCTATTTTCAGCATAATGAAGAAACACTTGGACACCAGTCTTCTGCAAAGAGATTAGTAAAACAGCCTCTAAGTTATATAATACTCAAATATCTCACACGCTATTAGAAGCGCCCGTCAACAGAATATAATTATGTAACAATATTACAAATAGTAATTAAACTTAGATAAACTTAGTACAGTTATTCCTAAACCATTCATGGATACACTAAAAATAGTTCAGTCGAACGCTCGAAGCGTTAATCAGAAAAAATATGCAAATGTCACATTATTTTCAAAATACGGACGTAATTTGAATTAGCGAAACATGGCTTAAACCAAATAACAAATTCTCGTTGTGTGGTTTTGATATTATTAGAAGAGATCGCCCCGCCCAAAAGGTGGCGGTGTCGCTCTGCTAATAAGGCAGGAGATTAAATACAAATCAATACCATGCGACCACCTCAATGCTGACGTGATTGCAGCTGAAATTGAACTTGACCACAAACACGTGGCCATCATATCATATTATAACAAGCCGCAAGCAACAGTAGACAGTAAAGTGTTTGAATTTTTTACCAAAAAGTACAAGCTCTGCATATTCTTGGGTGATTTCAATTCCAAACACCAGGTATTCGGTTGTCATAAGACTGAGCCTAATGGTGACACCCTTTTCCACATCACTGAAGAACTCGATCTATTCGTGGTAAATAACGATCAAGACGTAACATACATAAGCAACAACCCACTCCATCAATCAGATATCCTAGACTTGATTATCAGCAGCAAATCACTAACCAACCAAATGCAAGACATATTTATAGGGGATGATGAGCTAGGCAGTTCGGTTCACGCCACTTAAATGCTCATGTACTAGAAAAAGCCTGCACCCATCTTAACGAGGTTACCAACAGTACACTAGATGAAATTTGACCCAAGCAAACAGTAAAGACGTGGATAAACAGAATAACCCAAACAACTCTTCAAATAATCAAACAAAAAAGAAAAGCCTTCCGGGCTTACCAATCAGATAATGATCAAATGAAAAGAGTAGAACTAAAAACCGCGTATAATCGCCTACATGGAGAAGTAAAAAAGGCCACAGCTAACGACAATCGCGTGAGATGATAAAAAGCAACAGAAAACCTAAATTGGCTGCGAGAACCTAAAAGGTTCTCGGATACACTTAAAACTTTTACTGGCCAAAAGAGCAAAATTGCCAATAATAATGCGCTGAAGACTAGCGACGGAACTGTGGCCACGGACGACAAGGCAAAGGCCAGCGCTTTTGCCGAACTTCTAAAGAAGGCGCATCTTCCACAAGAAGGGAACAGATATGACAACGATTTTAAGGTAAAAGTAAATACATTTGTCCATGATAACAACTCAATTTTCAATGAACCGAACTTCAACCAAAGGCATGAAGACGGGGACGACCATGAATTAACCGAACCAATAAACGTAGAAGAGGTCATGGGTATAATCAGAAAATGCAAGTCATCTTCGTCCCGAGGAGAAGACGAAGTCTCTTTCAAAATAATGAAACAGTGCCCCAACATCTTCTACTGCAGACTTACCAAACTCCTAAACTGCTGTCTCTCCTGTGGGTACTTCCCAAAATGCTGGAAAGTGGCCACAGGAGTCATGATACCTAAACCCGACAAAGACCTTACCAACCCTTCTAACTACCGCCCACTCAGCTTGCTTAGCTGTGTTGGAAAAATATTTGAGAGGATTCTCACTACGAGACTTCGCAGCTATCTCGAATCAATCAATTTTTTCAACAAATGGCAAAAATCGTATAGGAGTCAGAAAGAGGGAATCGAACACGTATATAGTCTGGTCGATTATATGAAAACAGCATTTAGTCAAAACGAAATCGGAACAGCGCTTTTCTTGGATGTAGAAAAAGCGTTCGACTCGGTATGGCACAATGGCCTGAGATATAAACTAGCGAAAATGGGATTACCTACTAAAATTCTGAGGATCATATCATCATTGCTAACTGACCGAAAAATCAAGTGAGGGTTAATCGCGAGGTGTCAGAGGAAGTAATACTCGAAGCGGGAACGCCACAAGGGTCGGTTCTAAGTCCGCTTCTTTTCATAATATATGTGAATGATATAGAAAAAGTAGGGAAAAACTGTGTTGAACTATCGCAGTTCTCAGACGACAAAGGCATTTGGACGGCCAGCAAGTCCAGAAACATAATTAAAAATCGTCTACAGGATACCATTCGCGATCTTGAGAGCTGGTGCGCCCTGTGGCGCATCAAACTCAATACCGCCAAAACTCAAAAAGTTAAAGTAAACTCCATTACGGTTAGAGATATTAAACGTATCAATTTTCTGAAGATGATCAGAGGTAGAAATTGGGGAGCAAACAAAGATGTGCTTCTCAAGCTCTACAAAACATTTATATGTCCGGTACTAGAATACGGTGCCATAATAACAAGTGACCTTAGCAAAACCAGCATTCAGAAGCTACAGAGGGTTCAAAATTATGCCCTGTGAGTGGCACTATGCAAACCGAAATGGACACCGATAAAGGAACTTCACGAGCTAGCATATATAGAAACTATTGATACGCGATTAAAAGACCTACAAAACAAAACCCTCAACAGACTCCAAGATAGTGAATTAATAGTTGAGCTGAACGAGCAGCGATCCCTTAACAGAAAAACAAAATAAGTTTCTGGAAGAAAAGAAATATAAAATAAAATAAAATAAAAATTATACAATATAACTAAATCGTGTGGAGTCAATGAGGATTGCCTCGCTACTCATTGAGAACGTTAGGATAGAGTCTGTGGGGACTGCCTCGCAACTCTGCTGAAGCGCGATTGAAATGCGTTTAATAAGATCTATATAACAAAACCCTCCACATACTCCAGGATAGTGAATCAATGGTGAAGCTGAACGAACACCGAACCCTTAACAGAAAAACAAAAGAATCCACAGTAAATTAAAATTACTCAATAGAATTAAACTGCGTGGAGTCAGTGAGGATTGCCTCGCTACTCATTCAGATCTTTAGGATTGAGTCTGTGAGGATTGCCTCGCAACTCTGCGTGTGGGGAGTGGGCTCCGAAGAAACACACCACTTACCCCATCCATAACAACAATCACACAACAGGCACAATATACAATATCGGATACCTATCTTTCTCTCTACCTATAACTTTTCTAATTGAATATTCTCAAATTTTCTTGCAACACTCTTATGAAGAAGACGCATGGAAATGGAAGACAAAGCGTAGGAGGAATTGGTGCAACCTACCTTTCTGCAACATACACAAGAAACCACCAAACACTAGGCAAGGATTGAAACAAGCTTGTCTGGCTGGGGACGAGTGTACATTTTATATAGATAAACATTTGAATAAAGATTTAACAGCCCTTTTAAGGGCTTGAGGGTGTGTGTCTGTGAGAGGGTGTTTTTGTTTTGTTTTTTGGGGGAGGGAGGGTGGGTGGAGAAGGTCATTTGGAATTCCCGAAAGATAACCAGATACCTCATAATCACATGCGGCATCCTATCTCCCAGAAGGCTTGATGGATGACTCCCGGTTTTTCAAAACTAAACTGTTGGGAGCTTTCTCCACTCCTTTTTTGTAACCGCTAAGGTCATATACCGGGGCCGCTACCAAACCGGCGTTGCTGTTTGGTTTTCTTTTCTCCTCTTCCCTTAAATTTGCCATCGCACAACATTATATTTTGGCTCGCCACCATGGTGGGACTCAAACCTCTAACACCGCCGAGCTGGAAGCGAATAGAGCCCACTCTCTAATAGTTTTAATGGCGTTGAAGGATTGAGTATTGACAATCTAACACTCCAACGTAAACTGCTGGGAATTCTAACCGCGTGCATACCCCCCTCAGACTCCATTTGAGGCAATAGGAAAGCTAGGCATGTGTGATCCAAGTGAAATAAAGTAAGGTTAACCGGATCGCAAGGGATTTGTAAAACCCACATCGTCCCTGCGCGCCTTCGGCGCGCTAAAACCTTTCATTCATTCATTCATTCTTTAATCATCTGCCATCGCACAACATTATATTCTGGCTCGCCACCATGGTGGGACTCAAACCTCTACCATGCCAAGCTGGAACCGAATAGAGCCCACTCTCTAATAGTCTCAATGGCGCTAAGGGATTGATTATTGACAATCTATCACTCCAACGTAAACTGCCGGGAATTCTAACCCCGTGCATACCCCCCTCAGACCCCATTTGAGGAAATAGGAAAGCTAGGCCTGTGTGATCCAAGTAAAATAAAATAAGGTTAACCGGGTCGCAAGGGATTTGTAAATCCCACATCGTCCCTGCGCGCCTTCGGCGCGCTAAAACATTTCATTCATTCATTCATAATTGAACTAAAAGCGCAATAATAACCCTTTGGCCAGCCGCTGATTTGTCGCGGTTCTCGCACGAGAAGACATTGGTTACCCCTGTACTCCCAACTGCCTCCCTATTCCCATGCTTCTCCTCTCTTCCCAACACTCGTAGACGAACTGCTTGATAACACCCCTTGCCCCATTCTTCCCAATCTCTCCGATTAGCAAATTAATCCTCTCCTTTGAGTCTCCCACTAACCACATGTCCTTCATTCTCCCATCCCACTTCCCCATTATACTCCCAGTGAATCTTATTCTTTTAGAATGTTATTTTGGGCATTCTAGAAGAAAGTGTTCCAGGGTCTCTACCACGCCCAAATTACACATCTGGCAATCCTTTGCATTGTTTTTCCCAATTTTCCCCCTCAGCTCCAGGGACCGCAACCTCAGCTTGAACAACAGTGACCCCCCTAAGGTGCCATCAAGGTACTCTTCAAAACCAGGCTTCTCTTTATCACGCAGGCCAACCAAAGACCTTTTTGATTTGACCCCCTCAAGCCAATTACGGTTACCATCCTCCATGACCCTTTCTCTGACGATTCTTTTACCCTGGTTTGCCCAAACGACTAGGTCAGAGATCTCCAATGAGGAGTTCTGTACTAGCTCTCTCACTTGGACCATCCACCCCGTCTTGATATTTGAGTTGAAAATTCTCAGGAACATTACTTTACATTATCGGCTGTTGGGGAGATTTACCAAATAATTCAGATAACCGAGTTTCAATAGGTCTGTCCTGTCCTTGATCCTCATCCACCCAAGCTCACCCCTGATTGCTTCTAGTGCTGCGGCATTACTCGGCCCCGTTATCCATAGGCCTGCATCGCTCTGCAGGGTTTACTTTTTTTGTTGAAACTTTTTGAAAATTAAATGTTTTTCAGCTGCTCAATTTGTAACTTTCACGGGCGGATGGGGCCGATTCGTTACGTAGAGGTTTAAAGTTGAAAAAGGGTTATTTTTTGTGTTTTTTACTTCGACGTAGATATTTATATTTATTTATTGGTGTTTAAGGTCACATACTTACGCACAATGGCTAATCGTGACCGTGACAGTTTTACGGGTGGAGGAAGCTGGGGAGAACCACCGAGCATTGACAAGCAACTGTCAGCTCCTCAACATACTTCGACGTAGATAGAATGGTATTTTATAAATTTTCTTGTAAATTTCTTACAGGCTTCATTGACATTTAAACCCATCTTCCAGCACCTCTGTGGTGGAACACTGATATACAACCAGTGGATTCTCAGCGCTGCACACTGCTTCATTCCGTTTTCCCCACGGTAAGTAAATATAGATTATCATGAACAGGGTCGCCTTGGGCGAGGACGGGCCCCAGGGCAATGTGTAGAACGGGCGTTACGGGTTCTACCAAGCGCCGACGGCGCGAAGCTATAAATGGGAGGTGGGGGAGGGGGGGGTCTGAAGCCTTTCCCCAGAATTTGTTTTGTTAAATCAGTGCTAGAAGCATTTTCCTCCATTTTCTTGACAATTTTTTTTAAATTAGTGTTAGAAACATTCTCCTGCAACTTCTTGACAATATCTACTCAATTATTTTTTAACAATTTGGATAATTTTCTGTTGTTTTTATATTTTTATCCAGATATAAATAGCTGTATATAAATAAGTTTGACATGGTAAAATATACAATTCAGTATCAGTATTTGACAGCTGGTAATCTAAAATTGTTATCAATAATAACGAAAAGGCTGTGTACATAAATTTGGCTTTTTTGTCGTAAGTGTTGTTCAAGCAGAATTGGGGTCTTGGCTGTGACAAACTGACATTTTGGAATGTTCTTCAATGCAGAGAGGAACTTATAGAGGCTCTCACCGCATCATTTCCGAATTTAATGGTTTAACCCTTTACCTAACATGAAAAGCAGACGACACTTGCAAAAAAAATTCTTGAATAACTAATTTTTTTCATTTTTTGTCTCAAAAACATAGGTTATGACCCCTCGTTGGAACGAGCTCGACGAGCTCGTTCCAACGAGGGGTCATAACCTATGTTTTTGAGACAAAAAATGAAAATATTTTGAAAATTAATTGGCGATTTTTGAGAATAGCGCTGGCCGGTTTTGATCGTTACGTTGGGTAAAGGGTTAAAGAGTCACACAAGAGTCAAGAGGTTATATCATGGCTCATCTTGTTCGTAACACAGAAGCTTTTTCTGTGAGTTAAAATATACAGAGGACAGTTCTATATTTTTATAACCTTTTAGCTGCCGAATGTAGCTTGTAGCTGCTGAATGTAGCATGGTGGACATGTTCTCACTTTGCAGGAATAAACATATTTTATAAAGATGAGAGTGCATAGATCAGTTATAGGCTTTGTTGTCACGTTATTTCTGCAATCCAAGAGAATGTATTCTGTGGTAAGTGGGAAGGTAATTCTGTATTTCCCCGTAGATCGTCTAGAATGTTCAAAAAGATTATTTTGGAGAAAGACCATCCAAAAAATAAGTGTGATATAGTTTCCTTTGAGTTGTTACAGAAAATACATAGTGTTCTGTTTTCGACAGTTTGATTTTGTGATGTTTAGAGTTTGTGTATAATCTTGGTGTTTAAAATTTTCAGTTGTAGACTTTGCAAATATGAATTGTCAGTGATTATAGACGAACTTTTATATATCTCATGCCAGTCGCTGGACAGTAAGGATAAATTTAAAGTTTCACTCCATTTTCTCTGCGTTTCTAATGGGCAAATGGCCGAAAGTTTCAAGAATATGAGATAAACGGTTTGGAATACTTTCTGAGGCTGTTTCAATTTTCGATATTATTGTTTCTTATCCTTGTTATTTTTCTGTGCTGTTGGAGAATTATTCTCCATAATTTGGGAATTGCATGTATCACTCCCCGATAGACCGTAAATTGTGTTTTGAGGTTATATTGCTCAGCTGAGTTTCCGATATCAGTTTAGGCAAGACTGATTTAATACTGTTAGCAATTGCTGTAGACCCTATTTTTACTTCGACGTTAATTAATGATATTCGCCTCCAATTTTTTTATATATATTTTTGGTTTGTTTTGTTTAGGTATACATGTGATGATACCCGCTCAGTAATGATTTATCGTGCGACGATAAATGTTCGCACATTCTGGAAAAGTAGGAACTTTTGCTTCGCATGTACACAACAGTCGCCGTGGACTGGTCGTAATCCACTCGTGGGCAATTATATCCATACATGCTTTTACCAGGTAACAAAAATCATCATCAGCAAAATTTTACTTAATGAAGCACCGGGTTGTACCCGGTGCTTCATTAATTAAATATTTCATGACTATTCCTATAATTAGTGTTTGGAATCTTATATTATTGCGTCCGTGGAAATATTGCCCATCCGGGCAAAGTGGCCAGTCCACGGCTGCCGTACTGTAAGATGGTGATACCAAATAGTAAATTCTTAACGGAGCTTATCTTATAAAAAGATAAGTCGTGTAAAATTACCAGTCTCTGAGTATTACACCTTGGACAATTCGAAAAGATGTGGGAAGCGTCTTCGATTTGGTAACTGCAGTCACAGCGTGCAGTAGAGGAGATAAAATTAAGGAACTTGTTATAATGTTTAGACCACTACAATGATTGCGAAGTCTACAGTGCCAGATATTTGCTCTTCTGATTGTAGCGTAAAAATAATACAGGATTTCTATCCGAAATAAGATGCATGAATTCACATAGAGTTGTTAACTCACCTGATTGAATGTCAGAGTGGCTGTAGTCAGGCCTGGCATTCCTACTGCACTCCTAGGAAAAATTGAGGAGGGTAATGTTTTGCACCCCTTGATTTTCTGGAATGCCAGACCTGTTTGGGACGGCCTTTAAAATTTTATTATCATTTCCTTCCCTGAGTCCCAATGTGTTCTCTGTGCCTACTGGCACAGAGAACACATTGGAACTCAGGGGACGATTTGTCAATGTTGCATTGATTCGCAGTAATTCATGACCCATTCTGTGTCGCATTTCAATAGATTTTGAGTGTAAAAGACAGTCACATAAGAACTGAATGCACCATTTTGAATAATGAGAAGATGTGTGTGCCAATTTTCCACTATGTAGCTGAATGCTGTACAATTAATTATTCAGTCACAATATTAATGCCTTGAAGTGAATATTACCAAAATAGCGTACAAGTGTTTGCATTGAAGATTTCAGGTGCAATTGCACTCCCAAGCAATCTGAGGAGGGCAACTGTTTGCACTCCTTGATTTTCTAGATTGCCAGGCCTGAGCTGTAGTGATCATTCCCCGTTAGTCGTCCGTGAACATTGTGTTTGCGTCTCCTCCTCCCGATTCCAGTTAAATTTGAGATGATTATTTGTCCGACATAGCATTTTGATTTTGTTGAAATCCGCATGCCCCGCCCCATAGCGAAGACAAGACACAAATGTCTTCGTTGTGTAAGGGAAAAAACAGTTACTGGTCAACACATTTGTACAGGCCTGCCATTTTTAAAAATATAGGAGAGTTAAAAATAGCTCCCCTCGCATGGTCTAGGGAGCGATTAGCTCTCCTCAAGCTTACAAAAACTAAATGAAGTTTCACTATTAATGAATTTTGGCAAGTGGGCTTGGGTACTATAAACAAGACTGTCTCTGTAAGATGACTACACTACCCCCCCCCCCCCCCCCCACACACACACACACACGGGCATTGGCAAGGCCCGGAGGTGTGGAAGGAGCAGTGTGGTCATCTTACATAGAAAAGATGTGAGTTTTAAGAACAGACTGTTATGGTAATCATTATTTTCTAAGTCCAGGAAGGAAAGTTTTCGCCCTCCTTAATTTTTTTAAGGCGAGAAGTAGGCGAGCGAATTAATCGCTTTCCTGAAAATGCCAGCCCTGTTTGTATCATAAATTGTGTGTCAAAAAATTAATTAACTCTATTGAAAATGATTAACTTTCAATGACTATTCACCCATAGCCCCGTCTTCATCCTTTGGCCAAATGTGGACTCCCTTTTATTGTATTTTCTCCAGTTTCCTTGTCAGCAATTCTATTTGTTTTAAGCCTTGCGATTTTAACCCTTCACCCAATGAATCGGCGCATCCACCCGCGTAATATGCAAATTCAGATGTTGAAAAAATAGTAAATTTAAAAAAAAGTTCAACAAAACCATATCATGTGACCCCTCGTTGAAACGAGCTCGTCGAGCTCGTTCCAACGAGGGGTCACAGGATATGGTTTTGTTGAATTTTTTGGAAAAAAATTTAAAAATGTTATTTAAAATAATAAATTTTATATCGTCTGCGTTGGGTAAAGGGTTAAAGGGCGACAGACGCATGTGTGATTTGATAGGCAAGTCACTGTCCTGATGAGAACTGCCCTGACGTTCTGACTGTTCCGCTTGAATTCGCCAGGTATCTCCCTTTAGTACATTGTAACTTCCATATCACGAATTCCGAAAACTCACTCATCACATGTCGTGACTTCCTGGATAGTGCATGGTTATAAGACGAGAAGTGGTTGCTACCTTATAGTTCGTGACGATTGTATCAAGGTTATTCAATTATCGTGCACGATAATAATACTTCATATCTTCATTTCCTGTTGTTTTCATTCTGCACTACTTGTTTGCCGAATCACACTGGAGTGGATAGCTTTCTGTGGGCGCCGAAGGTCGAAGGGGGAAGGCGCGAGACCATGTAAGGCCTGACAGAAGAGCAGATATAGTTTTTAGGAGGTCCCTGCCTAAGTTGGAATATTTTGGAAAATGGGTCCAAGGCTTATATTTCTACGAGAATCCCTTCACGAAAAGATTCGCGGGACAAAGCCAGCGAGAATCCAGGTAGATTCACACTACACCTCTGCTAGGATTCGCGTGAAAAGAATTGAGTCAGCTTAACCCTTCCACAAACTTAGCAACAGCAAATTATCCAATACAAGGTAACATGACCTGAAATATTCTGACACTTTGTCGATAAAATTGTACGAATATGGCTGTCATCTCAGTGAGCCGGTTCCATATTTGTAAGGTTTTATTGATAAATAATGTTTTGTTTTGTTTTTAAATTATCAAATTCAGTTTATATTTTAAAAATCAAGAAGCTGTGTTGGATAGAGGGCTAAAATGCGTTATCAGTATACAACTGGGGTTCAGCCATGGTGGCCAAATGGGATCCTGGGCCACTCATAGCAGGTATGGATTCTCGCAACCATTCTCGCGAAAATCCAAATGGATTCTCCCAAATTTATATGCAATATAAGTCCCGTGGGGCCCTGAAAGGCGTAATTGTCTCGAGTCTGTCTTGTAGAGATAAGTTTTGCTTTTCAGTATCGTGAATGGACTTGTTACTGAACTGGTTCTCATGAAATATTATTTTAGTTTCAGTTCTGGTGCAAATGTGGTAACAGACTTTCAGAAACCATTCAGTCGTGCAAACAACAACGCGAGTGAAAAGAATGTGGTTTTCGTGTTCTCCACACAACAACCTTCATTTTCATATATATTTATTTGTGTTTTATGGAATTTCAGACATGGGCTTTTTATAGAAAATTCGGGAGGTGGGGGTCTTGTTACTCCTAGAGAACATTAATACCAAGTAATGAAAAATTAACAGATAAAATAAATTTACAAGAATGAAAAAATGAGGTGCCCTCAGTCATTACGTGTCAACGAGTCTTAATTTGGCAGTGAATAATAACTCAGAAAATTAAGAAATATCTTCTGTTGAAAACTCCACCATTGGTTACGAGTAAATACTGGAGCGGTAAACATCTATTTAATATTAACTGATCTCTAAATTTCAACACTCAAAGTCAACTAGTACTGAACTGCTTACTTCAACGGTCATTACACAACATCAACCCCAGTCCAGCATGCTCTGTACCACTATTTGAACTGCTAACAGATCGTTGGAATAATTAGGATATGGAAATTAAATACTGACATCAAATTAAAAGAACTAGTGGATGGACCCATGTTACGCATGTCTTTTCGATAAGAAGCATTTCAGTGATGAATATTTTTTTAATGGGACAATTCAACTTCGAGTTGTCTCCCTTATACCAGAGAACGCTCCGAATTCATAAACTGTTTTACCTTCAGTAAATACCCCTTATCTATTAACTGTGGGTTAAAAGGGTATTTTAATTAATATCTTCTCCCGAACTACTGCTCTCAGTGCCTCAGTGTTTGTTATATATCACCTTTGTAAGGATGACTTACATACACAGAACGACACACGCGTGTGAATTGGGTAATAGATATGGCACGAGTACCAGCACAGGCCTCGAGTTTTATCCTTCCGCGATGGCACAAGTGTCATATCGATTAACACAATCACACGCGTGTGTCATTCTGTGTTTATTACACGCCTTCAAGTCTATAAAAACAACTATTAGAAGGATACTCAGCAATTCATTTGACAACTATCAACAAAAACAACACATTTTATCGGCCAACCACAATTGCGTGGGGAACCCGTCTTACCATTTCGTCCCCTGAGTTCCATTGTGTTCTATGTGCCAACACATTGGAACTCGGGGACGATTTTCAGCTATCGCTAGCGATTCATATGGGGGCGCGGTGTCGTTACGGTAACCGGTTCTCGTCAGATCACCGAAGTTAAGCAACGTCGAGCCCGGTTAGTCCTTGGATGGGTGACCGTCTGAGCGATCGATTCGGACTCCCGCGTTGTGTCCTCGGGCAAGGCACTTAACCCCGATTGTCCACATGGGGGCACGATGACGCCATGTACTAAAGTGTACTGCACGTCGATGGTGCACATGTCTTCAACCAATCTAACCCTGCCGGTGTTGCAGTGCGGAGATACGATGTTGAGGAGCTGGCAGCTGCTTGTCGTTGCTCGGTGCTTCTCTCCGGGTACTCCGGCTTCCTTCACGCGTAAAACTGTCGCGGTCATGATTAGCTATTGTGCATAAGTATGTGGCCTTAAACACCAATAAATAATAAATAATAGCGATTCAAACTGTAATTGCGTTGCACGATTTGTAGAAAATCCCATTGAAATTTCACTTCTATTTAAAAGTAGTCCGTTAACGTTTTCCGTTCCTCACATATGTGCACTAACAGATTTTCATTTTCCGCCTGGCTTAGTGTTGCTGTAGATGGGGATTACATAGAACAGGCGTGTAATAAATGTGTGTTCAATACGAGCCTCTTGGATCGAACATAGGAATATGATAGGGCCCCAGGTTTTCGCACTAGGGTTAAAGAAGAAAACATTACAAAATCGACTTCTTCCGAAACTCTGCTCTTAATACTTCCTTTTTATATATAGCGTCTTTGTAACGATGATTCATAAATTTGTTCAAATCAAGCCACTTGGATCATATTGGGAAGCGTCATGGCCAATAAGGGAAATAATATAAACATTTTCCCCCAAACCATTACTACAAATGCTTCTAAGTTTGTTATACAACATCTCCGAATCTATAAGAATAATTTGAAAGTTTGTTCAAATAGAACTTTTGGTATCATGTTCCTGGTGTTCTCGGGGAAGGGTGGGGGTCGTTTTAACACTGGGTAATGGGCGCATCATTCAAAAACCATTCTCAATGGTCTGTATAATTTCGCGTTTGACACATCACGGCAAAATGAGTTTGTTCAAACAAACCCTTGGGATAATATTCAGGGATGTACTGGGACCGTCAGATTTTAAAACTGTTTAACGGAGAAACGGTTTAAAAATCTTCTTCTCCCAAATTACTGACCCAAATACATTATTCGTTGATATGTAACATGTTTGTAAAGGTGATATACAAGTGTGTTCAGATTGGCCTATGTATGGCATTCATGGGTGTCACTGGGCGGCATATTTTCACACTATTGCTAATCGAAAGAACCATAAAGATTTTCTTCTCCGGAATCCCTGCTCCTAATACTTCCATATTTGATATATAACACCTTTTGTAAGGATGATTTCGAAGTATATTTAATTCAAGCCCGTGACGTATACAGTACAGCCACCGTGGTCTGGTCACTTCCACGGGTGGGCAATATTTCCACGGACGCAATAATATTAGATTCCAAACACTAATTATAGGAATAATCATCAAAAAATTAATTAATTGAGCACCGGATATCACAAGGTGCTTCATTAATTAAAATTTTCCTGCTGATGATTTTATTACTATAACTGCCCACGTGTGGATTATGATTAATCCTCGGCGACTGTACTGTTTGTAGGGATGTCATGGGGTTCTCAGATTTTAACACTGTTGGTGATAGGGGAAAATCTCCATCCAGACCCCAGCTCCAAATGCTTCCATATTTAATATAAAACGTATTTGTAAGAATAATTTACATGTTTGTTCAAATTACGCTCCTGGTATGATATGTTTGGGGGTGTTGAGGTGGGTTAGGGGAGGGGTGCAGACATTTTGACAACGAGCAATTGGCGCATAATTTAAAAAAAAAAAAAAAAATTTCACAACTCTACTCGTCCAAAGTAGTGTCATGTTTGACTTCACATCTTACCAATAATTAACAGCTTGGAAAAATTCAGCCAATTGGGATATATTTCTGGGAGCGAGCCAAATTTACCCGCAACAATATTATTTTGCAACTTGGGTGCAAAAATATTTTACAGGAATATTTATAACAATTCTTGGGTACGTATATGGGGTGCCATGATGTCCTCTGATTTTGAAAGTGTTGGTAATGAGAAAGCATTAAAAAACAAATTCCCTCAAACTTCTTCCAGAAATACTTCTGTATTTAATACATAAGATATTTATGAGATAATTTAAAAGTTTGTTCAAATCAAGCTCCTGGTGTCATATGTGTGCGAGTGTGTTTTGTGGGGGGAGGGGGGGGGGTGGATACAGACATTTCAACAACGAGTAATTGGAGCGACATTCCAAAACAATTTTTCCTACAGTTCCAATGGTCAAAAAAAAATGTGTTTCACTTCCCCTCTTGCAATGGTCATTTACAGCTTTGTAAAAATTCAGCCACTTCGGGCATTTTTATAAGAGCCAGCCGAATTTGCCCTGATAAATATGTTATGAACAATAGCATGATAATGAACGCACAAGAACTCATTGATGTAATATGTTTATATTGTGTTTTGGTGTGATACACATATTATGAACAAATATATCATGAATAATAGCCGCGAGGTGTTCGTGCCTGCTGCATTTTTGCTGGGCGATGGGTGCCGCAGAATACTCGTTTTGCGAAGGTTCGACCCCCAGCTGATCCACTGACTTTAAATAAAGTAAATATTCTTAACAGCATCGCCTGATTCTGTAGCGTTTTTCAAGCGGAAATTCAGAAAACGAGTTTGATTCTCGCTGATTTCCTGTAGAAGTAAGTATACTATTCAAAAGAAGTAGGGGATATTTGATAAAAGTGAGATATATGAAGAAATATATTTAAAAGACAGTCGAGGCATGGAACTGTGCCATCTGAATGATTTCAGCGATAGTTGGGTGTCTGACACGCACACATTCCACGCACTAAGCTGTAGAAGACACAGGCGGTCAGTCAGAATTTACCATATTCAGTCCAAGATCTCAATACCCCGTAAATCCCCTCGGTTCGCGAGACAAGCGCGGATCCGACGTGGCATATTCCTCGCCAAACGTCCAATGTCAGCTTGCCTGATGTTATTCCAGTCTTCCAGCAGTGCAGCGGCGAGTTCCTGGACATTGGTAGGGGACTGATGGCGGTCTCGTAGGCGCCTGCCAAGCATATCCCAAACGTGCTCGATTGGTGAAAGGTCTGAACTTAATGCTGGCCAAGGCAGTGTAGTGATGTTCTGCTCTTGGAGGAACTGTGTAGCGACTCGGGCCATGTGTGCTCTTGCATTGTCATCTTGGAAAATGAATCGACGGCCGTGACGTCTCGCAAATGGCACCACATGGGTTTCTAACATGTTGTCACTATCGTACAGCCCCGTGACACGCCCTTGATGACATATAATGCTGTTCTGCTTGTCACGGTTATGCCTCCCCACACCATAACCGATCCACCACCACAACGATTGTGCTGCCAAACGGTTACGTCATGGTATCGTTCGTTCCGTCGCCGCCACACTCTGTTCCGCCTGTCGTGGAAGTCGAGAGTGAACCTCGATTTATCGGAAAACATGACGTTGCTCTAGCGACGATTGTCCCAGCGCTGTCATGCTCCACACCAATTACTTGCTGCGATGTGACGGTCAGTCAAACGTTGGATTATTCGAGGTCGTCGAACGTACAAATTTCAGCTGTGTTGGCGATTTCGGATAGTCTAACCACTAACTCGCACATCTGTCGCTCGATACAGCTGCTGTCCAATTTTTGAGGCACTTTGATAGCGGTTACGTAATGCTGTGGTCCGAATGAAACGATCCTGGTAAGCAGCTGTCGTCCTTGGACGGCCTGGTCGACGTCTGTCATAACATTGCCTGTCTGACGGTAACGTGACCACAACCTGCTAATCACCGACTGAGCAACGTTGAGAATTTGAGCCACTGCAGTCTGACTGTGCCAGCTTCCAATATGCCAACGGCACGTAAACGTTCGTCACGTGTCAGTCTTCGCATACCTCAAAAGTAACGTTTCGACCCGAAACTCTTGATAAACGAGTTTATACCAAGAAAAGAACGATGAGACTTCCGAAAAAGCCCGTCTAGGTCAAATGAAAATTTCAAAAGTACTCCACAGACATTAACGCGGTGCTTGCGCGAAAAACCTGCACGAAATTTTCGTGGGCCGGTGACATTAATGATCCACACTAAACTTGGTAACATATTGATGTGTCCAATCACGCGAATCCAATACCATTTTCCGAAAATATCAACATCAGTTTGGATATCCCCTACTTTTTTGAATAGTATAGTATAGAATTGTGTAATGATGCCCGACCTTCGTGAATAATAATAGCTTGGAGTAAGTTTCTGTGGTGTGCTCTCGCCCCCATGGTACAGGGTCTGCTAGCATTCCGCCTTGCAGTCTGTCGGTGGGCGTGGGATCTACGTGGCTGGGCTGGTGCATTTTATCCAGGTGATGGAGAGATCTACGTGGCTGGGCTGGTACATTGCATGCAGGTGATGGACAGTGTTTACGCTGGTCTGAAATTTTTTGGCGTCAAGTGGAAACGTAACGGCCAAAACCGGCCAGCGCTATTCACAAAAATCACCATTCAATTTTCATTATTTTTTTTCCATTTTTTGTCTCACACCTATAGCTTATGACCCCTCATTGGAACGAGCTTGTTGAGCTCGTTCCAATGAGGGGTCATAAGCTATTGTTTTGACGCAATAAGTAAAAAAAAATAGTTATTCAAGAATTTTATTTGCAAGCGTCGTCTGCTTTTCGAGTTAGGTAATGGGTTAATCATGTATCGTCCTTAAGTGCAACAAGACGGCATCTGCGATGCGGCTCCTTGTTGCATTCAACGTAGCATATTTTAATTTTGTATTAACTGACTCTTTCAAGCATTTTTGATCCCCTTAAAAACAGAAATAATAAAAATATAATAAATAAATAAAATAATAAATAAATATAATAATTAATTAAATAATTAAATAAATAAAAAGCTATTATTAACATTTACAAAATAATTTCCTGATCATTATTTACTCACTGTTTATTCACTGCAAATAAACTAGTAGCAAATAATTCATTACTTCCAGAACGATTTTCTAATGATTAAGCAAGATAAAAAAGATCAAGTAACGAACAGATGTTTTGATAAGAATCATAGTAAATGGATAAACTGACTTTCATGAATAATAAAGATATTGAATGTTTAAATATATTGTTTTTGTCAGTTCCAGATTAAAGTTAATATGTCTAGAAAATTACCTTTAATTTCAGTTATTCTGTATAAAAATTGAAAATCTCAAATATTGTATAATATAATAGCTGATGGAATAAGGTATTATAGATAATAACTGAATTTTTCATTTATTATACATAATAACTGACTATACGTTTTTTTTTTAACTATAACATAAATTCATATTACTTTAAAAGTATGTTTTTTACAGAAGTCCAAGTTTTAAAAAAAATGTGTACTTTGCGCTGTTTGTCACAGTCTGCTGATTTATTTTCCAATAATATTTTAACCGTTTCAAATATAATCATTTTCAGACAACTTAGGAGAGATTTCAATGAAAAACTATGTCGTTAAGGCCAAACAAAATTAAATAATTGATTATCAGGTAATTTTTTAAACGAGTGAGGGAGGTCGGGTTTTATTTTTATTTTTTATTCCTGATGGAATGGGTGCCGATGCATAAACGCCAGTTGTGATAGCCAAAAAATAAATACTAGAGCTTCCATGTTGATTTCATTGATAGTTTGTTTGTAACAGTGACCATACAATACAAAATCAATATAGAACAACTAAAATGGAGATAAAAAATAATGAGTTTTTTAACTGGTTGAGAGTTAGAAGCCAGAATCAGACGTTTCAAAAAATGAGGATACCAGTGCAATGCTAACATTTTCGTTACCCGTGTTTCGTATTCAGTCAAACGTAAATAATAGTTTGTTTATACAAATTTGTTCTATTACAAATTAAATTATTGGAGAGTGCCAACAGGCACTCTCCAATAATTTGTAATAAATTGATTAACAAATGTATACCGCTAAAAATAATCTAGCTCTCAACCAATTAAATAAATTTTGATTTTGTACATACATATGAGAATCGTATCGCATTTCGCGAAGAGAATAACAATACTGTATCAATGTATACGACATATTGCATCTCAAATCGCGATGTCATACCGCTAAAATCGCACCCTGTGATAGTTTCATACATTTTGAATTTTGCCTCCAAAATAAATATGACGAATGCGCCGGTGACTGAGAATCAAAAGATTAATTTTCTTCAGCTTAAATTTGCAAAACTTCGTACTGTTGAGCATGTGCCTTCTGCCAATGTTTTTTCTGTAACGAAATAAATCACCCCACACTGTTGACAAGACATCAACAATCAAACATAGTATCAAGGATAGTGACATTACACCAGGCGAAGTTCTTTATGCATTAAAAGGGATGAAAAATAATAAGTCTCCGGGCAAAGATGGAATAAGAAACGAATTTCTTAAGGCAATTGGATCGTTTAAAGTCGATGGAGTAATACGAACTTCTTATATCGTATATAAATCATCACATTATCCTAAGGTGTGGAGTGAATCAGTCCGTCCTTAAGCTTATCCACAAGAAGGGGGACCGCCATGATCCAAATAACTATAGGGCTATTGCACTGAGCAGCCCCTTTGGGAAACTATTCAATAAAATACTCAATAAAAGACTTTATGTTTCTTAGAAGAAAATGGGATAATAAGTGGTAATCAATTTGGGTTTTCAAAAGATCGTAGTACCATTGATAGTAGTTTCACCATGAAAACAATGGTTAACAGATACAGGAACCAGAATAAACACCTATATGAGGCATTTGTCGACTTTCGTGAGGCATTTGATTTGGTGAATCCAGAAACTAAAGAGAGTGGGGGTAAGTGGGTCTGTTTTGAAAGCAATTCAATCATTGTATGAAAATATCTCTTACGCTACACAAACGAGAGAGGGAATTGGACCCCCATCCGTATCAAAAATTGGTGTCATACAAGGCTGTGCAATATCCCCTACGCTATTAAAAAATTTTATTGATGAAAATATTATTGAAAAAGAATTCGATCGAAAGTGCGAACCGGTACCATTTACGAACCATTTACTGCCGACTTCCCTGTGGCATCGCGAAGATGGCCGATTGGGGGGTGTAAGACTGATTTGCGCCGACTGTGGTGGCTCAAATCCCGACTGATTAATATTTCAGCTACATCAACAAGGGATGCCTTCATCGAAGGCATTCCTTAATGATGTAGCTAAAATATTAGGCGGGATTGTGGTTAAAAAAAATCTAAATTTCTTGAATATTTATTTGCGAATAAATAAAAGATACAGAACTTATTTTTCGATTAATACGTACCATACCCCTACACCACATTGGTTATACCGGGTCGCAAGAGACTGGGTACTACAGACTTCTTTGTATGATCGACTTTGCGCATGACAAGTCCAAGTGTCAAGGTATGTTAAGAAAGTGCATTGTTACCAGTAAGAGAGCACCGATATTTTCGACTCTGATCCTGACAAAAATGTTCCGTCTGGAAAATTATTGGGGGGGGGGGGGGGGCACACCAACACTTAAGGGCACCGGAAGCATCCGAGTGAAAGAGGTATCCAAAAGGGCACTCGGCACTGGATATGAGTTAAGACCAGGAGTTTACATTGTATCACAAATTGTAATGTGACACTCAATATAGTATTGCCATTATATATCGTCCCTTGAGAGGAGCAAGTTGTCATCTGCAATGATAAAGCACTACAAATGGTACCCTGTTCCACTCAATGGGCAATATAGCTTTAGAAATCGCCGCACCAATTATATAGCTTCTTTGTTTGGTGATTAGCGACCGAACTCCGCCGCATAATACCTAATACCCCCTCCCCCATTGCTATACGTAAAATACGTTAGAAAGGAATACTCGACAGTTTCTCACTTACAGTTCTCGGAAAGAAAAGTTTCTCCGAAAAAGGCATGCGCTGCCCACCCCCCCCCCCCCTCCCCCCAGGAAAAGCTGTCCATACTCCCCAGTTTCATGTGTCCCCCTTTGCTGCGGATCGACAAGTGAGCTTAGAGAGTCTCAAATCTTTGTGGCAATTTGAATGATAAAAAGTATCTCAAACGAAAGCTGTTCACATGAACATCATGAACTCAGATGCTAATATTTTTCATTATTCCTTGTCTCAGGAAGTGTCGAGAGATTCATCGTTCCCAAAACTTCACTTGTATGTTACTTGAATGCTAGAGAGGAGACGAAGAAAAACATGGGACAGGGTTGCGAAGTGAATGTTGTAAAATGTGTCAGCTTCAGAGTGCAATGGTCTGTTATGAAAAGACATATTTTGATCTCATTATTTCTTGTTTCTTTCCGGTAGGATTCCTGTTGGCGTGCCGCAAAACTGGATGGTGAGATTAGGTGTACACAGTGCGTATCCCTCTGTGTCAATGCAGGAACACGAACAAAAATTTAACATTTCAAAACTAATCCTACATTCAAGGTCGTCAATAGAATTTGATCACGACTTGGCGCTGATCAAACTTGACAAACCCGTAAACAGAAACAAATGGGTATCACCGATATGCCTTCCCAAGAAAGAACATTACCTTGAGAAGACTGGAAGAGAATGTAGTATAACTGGATACGGAACGAGTGACGGTAAGTACGCTGACAGGGATTGGGGAGAAAGGAGAGCGCAGTACCTCACCATGTATTTTGGCGAACAGCGTTCAAAATATACATGTACTGCACAAAAAGTTTTCGAGTCCCCTAAACATTTCAGTGTGAATGACGATAATAAAATCAATGTACCACGTGAAAGGTAATTCATTTGTTGACAAACGAATGATCGTTTCGGACAAATTCATTGAATAATGTCCGTTACGTGCACGACCGGTCGTAAACAGTTCTACGATTCAGTACAGGGTGTGTACACTTCTGACTTGTAAACAATCTGGAGCCAATACTATAAACCTTTTGCAATTGTATATTCTAGAATTGTATTTTCTACCTGTAAATATAACTGACTAAAATGAATCATTACCATTTTAAAAGATATGGCAATTTGCCAACTGACAAATTGCTACATCTTTGAAAATGCTAATGGTTGGCTAATGGTCCATTTCAACCCACTTAAAGTCGTAATTAGAAAATAACATTGAAGAAGATACAATCGTAAAAGTTCTATAGTATTGGTCCCTGGACACATCTGCCTCATATTGTGAATGGGAGTACGGACTTGATCCTGATGAAGTTGATCCCATTCCTGGGCAATAATGTTAGACTAAAATTTTTAGCTATCCTTCTAGCGCAAAAAACCAGCTTGATATTGCACTAGGACCAGAGCAGACAGTTTTCAACCCCGAGGCAGTTTTATAGGCGTCTTAAAAGTGTATAAAAGTCGCATAATAAACAAAAGTATCGCACTTTGCAATCGACCAGGAAAACTGTATTGCTAAATTCATTCAGATTTTGCTTAGAAATATGCAATGCGATCCTGCTAAATTACTCCCTGCATCGACAACAAATGAAAATTCAGTAGATTTTAATATATCACAAACTTTACGAGAGGAAAGTGTGTCACTTGTTAATCAGTGGCTGTGGAGCAACTGTGAGGGCGGGGAAGGATTACATGAAAGCTGAGTTTCTGGGCTAACTCCCAGAAAATCATGTAAAAACTTGTGACCTGAGAAACTATTTGGGCGATTTTAGAGCATTAGTGGATTACAGGCACCGATAGTCCAGTAATGTTCTAAAATCGTTCAGATAGCACAATAGATCCACATTACGTAATATGACACGCTATTGGTGTATTTATTAGACTCGATACCGTGGCTCCGATACTGAGTTGAAATAATTGCCACCTCGAATGCGAAAATCAAGTTCTTTGATTTGAGGGTGGCCAGTAGGATAACAAGCAATTAAGCGCGTAAACACATCCGCTGAGATAATCGAGTGAGCGTTGCCCATACTCATTCGTTTACTATTTTCATATATTATATCTCACACGACTTTCTCTTCCTCGGATTGGCTAAGAGGTACTGTATTATTTTCAATAGTCTTACCCACTGAGTGTTCCAAAACTAACCGTGCACTATTGCTGCGCACTATACACTCAAAAATAGCCGTGAAATATTCTTTGACGTTCGACTGTCGGGCGCGTCCTTTTATGAGGTTTTTACCAGAATTCTGTTTCTTTATTTGTAAGTTGAAAAAATCAAAATGCTTTTCTTGATCAAGATTATTGGCAATAGAGAGTGTACCTAGAATTGGAACCCTGATGAGTAGCAAGATTCTTCCGCGGTTTGTTCGATATAATATAAATAATTATTGCCTGACATGCCGTTGACTATACCGAAAGAGTGGTCCTCGGGGAAGGATAGTGCATTCGCCTCCGGAGCTTGGACTATTCTTTCTCGTGGACCACAATTCTGGAATAGTCAACTGCAAGCCGTGCAATATTTATAATATAAACTGCACAAAAATGTTTTGAACAACTTTTTCAAAAGAATATCTGACCAAATGTTTTCGGAAATATAACACATGATCCCGAATAGCTTCACAAGAATGTGTTGGTTCTGAAGCTGTCACCGTACACGCTTGGCCGCCACAGAGGACAATAAGTAGGACAGGGATAGTGTTTTGAAAATCTCAAAGTGACCAGCAACTTACATTGGAAGAAATCTTTGTGCATGTCGTCGTTTGAATGGGCGAATATCTGCTGTCGGATGTCAAAATGGCAAATTACTTTGTACGCATTGCGCTATTGTGAAGAGTGCTATACAGTCGTTTTCATTCCGTATCACATTTTCCAACTGAAGCTGATTACTGCACAATAGGCGTCGATCGAAAACATTTCTGCCTTTTTTCTGAGTTGAGCAGAGCAATAAACTAACGATTGCTTGCAGTGATATCGTCGACAGCCGGCGACATAAATTCGATTTCACAATAGTGGCAGTGCATCTCACAGACACGCGTGAAGATATTCGGGTACAGGAAGAATCGTGACAGTAATAGAGTCCCTGTAGATAGTACAAAGTCAAGGGTAGTTTAAAACGATGATTCCGGCAAGGTTCTGTCAACATTATGAAGATAGCGGACTCAAAATACACCAGGGATAGACAAATTAAGGCTCGCTGAAGGCGATAGTGAGTATGTTACCCTGTATTGAATAGAATACACCCCATACCATGTGACCAGGTCTAAAACAATAAGTACTTTTCATACCTGAAACGAACCCCCCCCCCCCCTCCCCCCGTCAAAAAACCCTCAAATACACCATTTTTCGTGATCTTTGGCATATGTCGAACACCCGTGGTGTTCATCAAAATGTTCTTGTACCGCGTATGAATTATTCTATGAAGAGAACTAAATCAGTTAATCAAGTCTGTTTATTACATGCCACGAATGTGAGGATATTGCAATCGTAAAACTTTGATTCAAAGTTAGAAGCTCTCAGTTGTCAACCACAGGAAATGTCGGCGGAAATTATTCAACGCGAGGCAGTGATGGGGATATAAGGGGAAGTAGACACTTGCTGCTCATCAAGTTTTTTAGGACTATGCCAGATGTTTTGTACATTCACAATGGTCGCCACATAGGAAATGAATGCCTAGGTTTTCCAAATACGTGAGTAGACACCTTTTCTTCCTACGGCGTGTGTGTGTGGGGGGGGGGGGGGGATGTCAGAAAAATAAAATATCCATGGAAATGCCATGATTTGCATCGATAATTTCTATCAGACATTTTATGATCTAGCTCTCTCTTTCACCAAACAGCAGCGGCGTATCCATGTGGGGATGATGGACCCACCCCCCACCCACCCACACACACATACGCACATTATCCCTGTAGAATGTCAACTATATAACATACATTTATGTCCGAAATCCCTAAAGCCAGTTCATGTAATCTCACGTTGATATTTAGTTTAAACAATATTTATTCAATAAGTATGCAATATGTTACAATATTAAACACCATTAAAATTGACAATATATATAGAGAACGCGAAGAATATAACATATACTAACAGAAAAACATATTATTATGTAATGGGGGATCTGACAGAAAGCTAGGAGCTTATGTTAGTCATCTCCCGAGCGTATGTTAGTCATCTCCCGAGCTTATGTTAGTCATCTCCCGAGCTTATGTTAGTCATCTCCCGTTGATATTTCTTGGAGTCACTTTGCAATGGGTAATCCCTTATTTGCCGGAAGCAAAAGGGCAGAGGGGGCAACTGCCCTCAGTGCCTTCGGACCATGGGGGCGAGAGGGGGAAACGCCAATTTATGAAGGATTTATTCTCGAAGTAAAGGCAAAATACACCCCAAATCCGTTCTGGGAGCTTTCAAAATTCATCTCGGGCCTCGACCTTCGAGACATGCATGTTTCAGCATGTAATGGCGGTGTTGCTAGTGCGACTAAATGCCCTTTTCCTGGGGTTGGACTTCCCCTACCCTGAAGTGCTTCCAGCCCCCCTGGGCATTCCTCCACTTTGTGGGCACTTGATGCTTCAAAACGTACTCTTGGGCTAGAATTGGAATGAAAAGTTATATTTCCCCGGGGAATGTACTGGAGCTTCACTTATGTGAGATACGAACTCTTAATCCAGCACGGAAATATTTTATGTCTCCATTTTCATTTAGCAGGCTACCCACCCCGCCTCCAGAAAGAGCAATCTGTATCACTAACACAAGGTTATTTACAGACGTATATAGAGCTAACATAAATTGCGAATGGCACTAAGTATTTATTCACATAATTTGTTTACTTAAAATATACACCGAAATGGAATTCAGTGGGACAATTATACATTCCAGCAAAGATTGTATCATATATTGAAAACAATAAAACGAAGAATTCGAATGAAATGCCTGACGATTTCAAGTACATTCGCGCTAAATGTAGCGCCACGTGTGATTCTTAAAATTTAAGTATTCTCGTAATTCAAATAAAAATTACCTTAGTTTGTTCTTCACAAGACTTGATCACCAAAGGAGAAGGAAAACATAAAAAAATTGGTGAAAATCGTCGAAGACAAAATTTTTTTATTCATATTCTATAATACACTACTGTGCACTTACATTCTGTATCATTAATAAGATATTAAAATCTAATTATTCAATAAACTCACCTTTAACGACTATTTTTTCCAGGCAGTTAATCTCATGGTTTGGAGGCACAACCTCCACAAAGCAATGTCAACAATTCTCAAGGTATATATGAGCTGAGAACTGGAATGTTGATATATTGTATCATATAGTATGTGGAGAATGGATTGTATCTAAATCACCCGCAGAGTGGAGTTATCACCCAAGCTATAACTTTCGAATTTTGTAGATATGGACAGAAAACACAAGCAATGTTTCAGCCAATGGACCTCCGGGTTTAACCCGGAGGTCCATTGGTTGAAACTTTGATTGTGCTTGTTATGCTTTGCAACAAATTTACAATTATTGCTTGGTTGGAATCTCCACTCTGTGGGTGATTTAGTCATAATATATGTTCCACGTACTGTAAAAGAAATAATAGTGAAACTTATGTAAATATTTTAATGGAGCTGACGCAAATAGAAAACAGCCATCGTGATGCATGCTGGGATGAAGGTTGTTTTTCAAAAACTATGATCGATAATACCAGTCAGTGATGTTATCCACGGTGTGTTTGGGCCAGATACCATGAAAAAACCACTACAGAGACTTAAGCTTTTCTCGCGTTTCGCAGTTTTGCGACGAAAAACTTGTCTGGAAGTAACGGTAAATTTATTTGAACACAGAGATAAATGATTGGTTTCTGATTCAGCGTATCAGAGGTCATAGTTATGTCACGTGATCTAAATTATGGGCAATTGTGGCGCGATATTCTAGTCAGTTCTTGGAAGTCTCTTGCTGTTAACACGGCGATCTTTCGATGAATTTTTAATGGAAATAGTTTTGTTAAAACTACTTTAAAATTAATTCCTCTCGCCCAGAACTAACAGAAATTTCATTTTGTGACTTATATAGGATGCAGGTCTGGGCATCCTCTCTGGAGGCGGCCCATTAGCAGAAGCATCAGATTCAGGTTTCCAGAGTGAATTTTGTCTTTTTATCTCTGGTTTTTCCTGGCTGGCTGGGTTGTCCATGAAAGAGTTTGTCATCGAATTTTGTGATGTATTTGTTTTTTATTCAAACCAACTGTCTATTGAATAAATGCCGCCGTCCATTGCTTGTCGGCAAAAAGTTATTTGCGAGTTAGTTCTGTTTACATTTGTAGTTGCGTTTAGACATTACAATTCCATGGATGGCCAGGTCTCATTTGTTTGCGAAACGTCGGTGATTGCTTACAGACAACTGATATAGTTATGATCACATTAAAAATAGTGCATATTATTTGACTCTGATGAACTAGAAATATAAAAAAATATTAATGTAACATTCCTCCTTCAATGCAACCGGTAATTAATAATAATACAATTTAGAGCCGGAATCCACATGCTGTTCTGGGGCTTTACAATGAAGACCCACTTTGTGTTTTTGTCCAGGGCTGCGAACGTAGTTGTTCGTGTTCGTGGTCGGCGTACGACAAAAACATAAAAAGGAAAAAAAGATTAGCAAGCTGTGAAATTACCAGTATCGAACACTCGCCTGGAAAAATTTGAATGCTTTTTATTTGTACATCTAAACATGCTACCAAAAAAATAAACTTCATTCAGATCACATTCCTGGAGTCATATCTGAGTGTTCCTAAGATTGAGTCGTTTTCAACATAATGGTACACGTACTTGAGTTAAATACTGTCATAGAGAAAATATTATTGACTGAAATCGCCCGCCATACTCTCTTCAGGCAGGTTTTGTTCACATCAGCATCATGAACACATCTTAAAAAGTTTCAAACATTAGGACTATTTCTTTGTGGCACAATATATCAAATTTTCAGGTCTCAGCTCAAATATAACACAAAAAAGACAGAATTGTTGATGTTTGTTTTGTCGAGGTTGGATCTCACCATGATGAGAATAAAAGCCTACAAAAAAGTACTCTTTAAAAGTATTAAATATTTAAATTGTAAAAATCAAAACTGTAGTACTGAAATGGTTAACCGGATAATCGGTTTGAAACCAGTTACCTACCTAACCGATTAGAAAAACTGTCAACCGGTTATCCGAAATGTTGATAGTGGTCGTCTTTCCACGTTTAAAACGTAGTAAATCTGCCGCTCCTCTTTTGTGATAGATTACACATCGAAGCCGCGTTGCATATATTATCGACTCTGGTGTTCAAAACTTCGATAATCATTGGCGGTTTCAGTGAGTGATGAGAAATCGCAGAAACTATTCCGTAGTGCGTATACAAACGAACGTTGTCGAGTACTCGACAACGTTCGTTTGTATACACACAACGGAATAGTTTGAAAATACTGCTCCCATATACGGTGAAATAATGGCCACGGTTATAGCTGTCGGTTAGTCGGTTACGAAAATGAGCCAACCGTTTCAGCCCTACAAAACTGTAGTTCTCCGGGTGTGTTATTTTACAGTTTACAAATAAACTAAAAACACATCACAAATTGGAATTAATAACCCTTTTTGCTGTGTGTGCTAATTGGTATTTTCTCCCTATTGTTTCTGTTTACATATTCCCTAAACAGGTAGCAGGGACTTGCCAACAGATTACAACTCAGAAGCTTATATGACAAAGGGGTCGGTCCTGGGAACTGGAAAATTGAGCACAAAGACTCAACATTTATGTCAAAGAACATACTTTATAAATTACTCATCTGGTAAGAGGTTGTTAGCATTATCTGGACTCTATTTTATATGGAGTGCGGTGACTCAGTGATTAGAGCATTGGATTTTAACCCTTTACCTGACATGAAAAGCAGACGACACTTGCAAAAAAAATTACTGAATAACTAATTTTTTTCATTTTTTGTCTCAAAAACATAGGTTATGACCCCTCGTTGGAACGAGCTCGACGAGCTCGTTCCAACGAGGGGTCATAACCTATGTTTTTGAGACAAAAAATGAAAATATTTTGAAAATTAATTGACGATTTTTGAGAATAGCGCTGGCCGGTTTTGGCCGTTACGTTGGGTAAAGGGTTTTAAACAGAAAGTTTAAGGTTCGGTTCTGTATAGCGGTAACTGGGGCGTATCCTTTGGGTAAACACTTAACTTAATCACGATTGCCCATGTTAGGACATGATGGCGATGTGTACTAAGGCGTGCTGCACGTCGATGATGTCTTTGCTTTCAACCGCTGTTAACTCTCCTTGTGCAGAGTTAGTAAGCAGGAAAGACGGACAGTTTCTCGCCGCTGTCCGGTGGTTCTCACTGGGTACTCTGGCTTCTTTTATCCACACGATGTGATCCTGGATGTTGAAAGTGTCATAGAACCCCAATAAACAAATAAATAAACAACCCGGGCTCTATTTAATGATCTATAAACGCATATACGATATTTACTGGTTAGACACAACTTTCTGTTTAAATAATAAATTTGTTGCTGCTACAGTACGACCGCCGTGGACTGGGCACTTTCCACGGGGGGGGGGGGGGGGGGCAATATTTACACGGATGCAATATTTGATTCCAAACAATAAATATACGAATAATCATCAGGAATGTAATTAATGAAGCACCGGGTAGAACCCTCTATCCGCACGTCCTCCCGCACGTCCGTCTGTGTGTCCGTTAACAGCTTGGATTATTTGATCTCATCCAATGTTGGTATGTGTATTACCCAGCCAGTTATACAGGTCAAGTTCCAATATGGGTTCCGTCCTATTATTTTTACACGAGTTACCTGGAGTTACGGGCATCTGTTAATTTAGAATTCGACTGTCTACTAAAATTTTGGTTTTCGACCGATAACTCCAGTTCGGATTATTTGATCTCAACCAAAGTTGGTATTGGTATTACCCAGCTAGCAACACAGGCCAAGTTCGAATGTGGGTTCCGCCCAATATTTTCTACATGAGTTACAGCCCCTTTTAGACTTAGAATTCGACTGCCTATTAACATTTTTGGTTTCCGGTCGATAACTCCAGTTTGGATCATTTAGATAAACTAATTCTTTCCAATTTAATTTTTCACTTTATGTCGTACAGATGACTTGAAACTTGTGCTGCATGAGGCAAGCGTTCCATTTTATATTCGAAGTCAATGCGTGGAAGTGTACAAAGAAAATGTAACAGACAACATGATATGTGCTGGATATGAAAGCGGTGGTATCGATACTTGTGCGGTAAGTTATTTTATTGTCGTCGTGTGAAATGTTTTATGAGATGCACAGTTGGTATGACAAAATGCTGCCTGGGAGCTTTGATAGCACCTTCAAAATGTACCAAAGTCCTTCAGGGATGGGCACCAGACAGTCGGGTAAATTGTAGGCACTTAAGTCGAGTAACTTCGTTTTCTATGGACTTTCCTTTCCACATTTTCCCTCAGATGAGCAAAACTATTGAACCTTCGGAGTGAGTTTAGTATTTTTCTAGTTCACAATTCAAAAAGACTATGAATAATTCCTGATTTCGAACTCTTTACATATAAATTGCAACAATTCAATTTACTCTGACTGTATGTCTTAGCTCTGTACCTCATCGCTATCTCTTCACTGAACCTAAACACTTTATTCAACAAAAAATATGTGAAAGAAAGTATGTACGAAAGAAAAGAACATCCTAAAAAAACAGTTGCAGTATGGATATCCATTGTCATTTGATTACTAACGAACACGCTGTTGTCAGGTTTATTTTGAATTTAACATTATCGTCTCTTTTTTATGTGGGGGTGGGGGATGGATAGGTTTTTGACGTGAACAGATCCTTAGCGACTATGACATTTTGGTTGTGGTACTGGTTGTAAGACAACTCTAGAGGCTATGTCATCTACCTGTGGTGCTTTTACACAAGACAACAATGTATTAAACTGTTCTCTGTATTTATACGGGTCGATCTACTGAACAAACGTTACCATGTGGTTACCACCACTGCTGTTTGTCTCCAAAACGTATATTTCTTCTGTCATATACAGCCTCCTATTTTCCACGACGTCTGAGACTGTTGATGACTATTTCTGCCATTAGTAATGCTAGCTATAAATATAACTGGCCACCACCTCTGGTGCCTTCTTCCACAGCTACAACCATTAGTCCCTTATTAGATATTACTATCGCCACTGCTATTGCCCTCTTCTACCACCCCTTCTGCTAAAACATGTTCTGTCACCATTAACACCGGTGCTCTTAGCTTCTGTCACTGGCATAACCTATTACTATCTTCAGGCAGCACTTGCTCGACTGCGTTCTTTTATCGTTGCCCCACTACCTGCCATTATCTCTTCTAGTTACAAATAATTACTAGATTCAACAGCTAGTGCTTTAGCCGCGACTAAAAAATGTATTTTACTGCTTCTGGTTTCCATTACAACTACTGTTTTCTACCGGTACTTCTAATGCTGGAGCTACAACTGCGGATCTAAAATTTCATAAATCGAATCCCGAATCGAATCAGGCCGAGGATTTCGAGTGGAATCTCAACGCTCCTCAAGCTGAAGATATTGTATCTTCTTACAACTGTAAATATTCTCAGTCTCAACTCAAGTATATACATGCAACGGCGGTTCGGCTGCTTAGGCAAATCACTCAAAAAAGCAAAATATTCCAAAGCGGAATTAAATTAGTTTCGTAGGCGGGACCTCCTTGAACCTTTCTCTCTAACACCAAGTCTCATGTGGAGGAGACCTGTTGATAGAAGAAGTGTCAAAAAGGAGAGACTTAGAAGGTTTTTGAGAACACCTCGATGATCCGAAAATTTCTGAATCAGCGCGACTCGAATGGAATGGAATCATCGAGCCGATTTCGACTACAATCGAATTTTCGAAGGACCCTAGAAATATCCACTTGTATTACAAGCCTGTTCTATGAATTCCACAACTAGAGCAACACAAAACCATGAATGAAATGAATGAAAATCTGTTCCGCACACATGTGCAGAACGGATATCGTTGACGGACTATTTTTACACAGAAGCGAAATTCCTATGGAATTTTCTACAAATCGTGTACCGCAGTTACAATTTGAATCGCTAGCGATAGCTAAAAATAGTAACACGGGTTCTCCTCGCAAATTTGGAATACGATAAAATTTATTCTCTTTGTTGATAGTTCGTCCACTGAGTCCCAATGTGTTCTATGTGCCTACTGGCACATAGAACACATTGAAACTCAGGGGACGAGCTGTCAAATGAATTGCTGAGTGTTCTTCTGATAAAGGCTTTTATAGACGTGAAGGCGTATAATGCGCCAGTAACACATTAACGGAAACGGCAAACGTATGAGAAACGGAAAATATTTTTTGCTCTCCGTTGATGTTCGTTGAAGTTAGTTTTCTATCCTTTCCATGTTCGTTCCATGTTCGTTATGTTCGTCGGACTATGTTTCTTGTCAGTTTGTTGTGTCCGGAGAGGTTCCGAAATATTTTTGAGCATGTTCAAAATTTTCGGCGAGCATCAACGGAAACTTGCGTACGGTCTTTCTTCGTTTTTCTTTCGTTTGTCCTCTACACATACTGCACATGTTCGTAACTTATCCAGAGGTATCCCTTGGCTGTCCTGTGGTTTTCCGGTGGCTATGGTTGATTCCGAACAACTACCGAACACGCAACAGATGAAACAGACAATATACGAATACAGGACAGCCACAGGATGCCTATCGTACAATTACCTGATGGCTGACGGACAATAACAGATGAGAACCGGAGAAACCAAACAAAACGCAAAAGGTCCAATTATGCACAGGACATGTACTGCAAATCGGGCGGAAAACTAGCGGACATGTAACGGCTACACACAGGGAAAGAACCGGTTGCGTTGCAGTCTGCCAAGGGCATATAAAATATGTCAGTACATCTTCAGCTGCCCTAGAGAGATGGCCTCATTTCTTCACGTGATGGATTGTCGTGTCCTGGTCCGCACTCAGTGCCAGTTGGCACAACTGTAGGCTCAGCTGAATATCCAGAATGCACTGTTGAACATCCACGATTATGTTCACAACAGGAGAGGAGTGGCATGGGGAGAAGGAGATGGTGGTCGTCGAGGGCATGGCTAGGCCATCAGAGGCGGCGTCAGTTTGGACTCTATGATCAGCTGATGCAGGAAACTCCGGAGAAGGACATGAATCGTTCTACCCGTTACATCTTTTTTGCGGTGGTCAGCTGTTGGTTATTCGTTTGTCACCCAGTGTTGTTCGTTCCTCATTGCTCTCCGTTGGCAATTTTCGATCCTTATACGTTGTTCGTCTGGTTTATCCGTTCCATATTCTGTGCATATACTGTGCATATACTGTGCATATCCTGTAAATTGTATTTACGTTACTCATACGTTTGCCGTTTCCGTTAATGTGTGACTGGCACATAATAGACACAGAACGACACACTCGTGTGAATGTGTTAATCGATATGGCACTTGTGTCATCGCGGAAGGATAAAGCTCGAGGCCTGCGGCCTCTCGTTTTATTCTTCCGTCCTGGCAATCGTGCCACATCGATTAACTCATTCACACGCATGTGTTATTCTGTGTATTTATTTGGTACCCCTTCTAACTATTACTACTACCACTATCGGTGGCATCATTACCATTGCAAGCTATTACTGTTATTTACTTCTTCCACTATCACTGCTATTGACCACATTTCCAGGTTACCACTAGCTACTACCATGTCTATCGACACTTCTATTTTTTTTCTGTCGCTCTTATTGCTTTTTACCGCTACCTCTATCTCTATCGCTATATTCGTATCACAATTACGGTTTTCACCAAGTGGAAGCACCACTCTGTCTCCACCAATATCGCCACGGTTCCGTAACTATCACCGCGACGTGTCCGGCTCCGCTACTGTGTGGGGCACAGTTCATGCACAACATATGTATCCATAGCATGATGATCGTTTCTGTGGGTCTTTGAACCCCTCTGTTAGCATTCTCTTTGAGTACCGCAATGGCAGCCCTGTATTCTCGAATGGGGAACGTGAGGCTAAACAACGTGTTTCCATACAATAAAACGGGGAGCCAAGTCCCTGTCACTCATCGTGAGGGGTTATAAAACTGGGAAGAAATTGGATATGAGGTTGGTAATCTATGATAAGTGTCGCTATTTGCATGTTTTGTATATACGTTGTGTCCTAGCACACAGATAAGAGCATCTGGAAAGTCGCAATCTTGGTTGCCTATTTTGACAACCAAGGTTTTCCTAAAACAACTGCCACGTATAATGTAACTGTAACTTTGGATTTATACATAGACTTTTGGGTCACCTGTTTTGTTGCAGTAAAAAGTTATCCAAGTTTGCATTAGTTCCCACGTGGTTAATAGACAGAGGCATCAGTAAAGCAGTGATAAGCTAAAGTATGGCAAATATTTTATTCAGTTGTGCTGAATAGCAATCGACTTGGCGGGTCTCCGATGTCACCAAATTAGACAAATTTAAAAGCCTGATGGACATTTATATGTGCTTAGATATGCTAGCAAAGCAACCCTTAACCCTTTACCCAACTTAACGGCCAAAACCGGCCAGCGCAATTCACAAAAATCACCATTCAATTTTCAACTATTTTTTTGTCTCAGAAACATAGCTTATGACCCCCGATGGAACGAGCTCATTGAGCTCGTTCCAATGATGGGCCATAAGCTATGCTTTTAGGGAAAAAAAGAAAAAAATAGTTATTCCAGATTTTTGTTTGCAAATGTCTACTTTTCAGCTTAGGTAAAGGGTTAAACAAGCAAACATATCCGTTCAGGTTAAAACTATGTCTCCTCTACAAAGTTTAGTGAACCCATTTTAGACTACGGCATACCGAATAACTGATCTGAAATCATATCATTTGGCTTCTGTGAAGGTTTTGATCAGGGGCGTCGAGAAGATGACCGATTTTAGGGGTGGAGGTGTGAGCCCAATTTGTCCCGATTCCCGACTGTCATGACTGAAGTCCCAACCGAAGAAATATTCCAACTACCTCAACAGTGCATGCCTTCTTTGAAGCCATGCATTCATGATGCAGTTGGAATATTTGTCATGGGGTTTACATTTAAAACTCAGAAAATTTGTTTGTGTTTAAAATACATGCAGAAGTCGGTATGCACGGCTTCCCAACTTCTTATTTAATTAGCACGTACTGGACTGGAAGCTGGTCATGATATGACCCCAATATCCCCAATTAGCCGCAGCCCTCCATTTGGTTGAGACCGACTGCGTGTGTGACAAGAAGCAAGTTGAGTTCCCTAAAAAGTATATGATTATCAGTAAGAACGAAGTGATATTTTAACTCAGCTACTTACCCATACAAATTTGTTTGGTCTCCAAACATCGAGACAAATATGTGCCACAATGCTCATAATAGGGGCTCTCGTCAGCTTTCCAAAGACTTGTGGGGAAATCCACTCTCATACAAATGTACTATACCACTGATTAATTCTTTATTACATAACGGGTTACCACACTATTGATTGGTTTTTTTTATTACATTTCTGGTTGATGAAACAGAACGACACGCGCATGTGAATGCGTTAATCGATATGGCACGAGTGCCAGCGCAGAAGGGTAGAACGACAGGCCGCAGGCCTCGAGGTTTATCCTTCATAAAGTCATTTCGATTAACACATTCACACGGGTGTGTCATTCTGTGTTTATTACACGCCTTCACGTCTATAAAAGCAATTATTAGAAGGACACTCAGCAATTCATTTGGCAACTATCAACACAAAGAACACATTTTATCGCCAATAAAATTTGTGAGGGGATCCTGTGTTACTATTTCGTCCCCTGAATTCCAATGTGTTCTATGTGCCTAATGGCACATAGAACACACTGGAACTCATGGGTCTATTTCTTTCTATCGCCCTCGACTCAAATCGTAATTGCGGTGCACGATTTGTAGAAAATTCCAGTGAAATTTTTCTTCAATTTAAAATTTGTCCGTCAACGATTTCCTTTCCGCACACGTGTGCGGAACAGATTTTCATTTTTTTCGCATGGTTTAATGTTGTTGTAGATGGGAATTTCACAGAACAGGCGTGTAATAAATAACATTATTGACTGATTTTATTACATTACGTTTTGATATTACACTGGCTGGATACTGGTTGTTAGGGATTCTCCTGACAGTTTTTGGACATGAACTTTTTCGCAAATGCAATAGATGAGATGTCAAAATTTTTAATACTAACATACTAATTAATGACTACAGAAATTCCTGGACTATTTTTTAAAAATTCAAGAAAATGGAATTCCGCAAGTTTGAATGCAAAACGTTTAAAAACATTAGAACTTTTGTACTTTCAAAAATGAAGAACACATATCTGCGCTGTATTCACTACTGATGAACTCGGAATAATCAAACATCTATTATCTCCTTGACACATTCCAAATTGTTGCAATACGTCACCGAAAAAAGTCAATATTACGATTTGTTACGCATTGCTAAATTGAGTGAACGTGCAGTGTTTGTATTTCCGAAAGATGAGTGAATTCATTTTTAATTCTCCATCGTCTAATGAGGTGTCGTTTTGCATATTTACAGGGAGACAGTGGTGGACCACTGCAATGTTTAGATGAAGACACATGGCGTATGTATGGTAAGTGTTCTATTTGGAGTCCCTTATTTATTCTTTCATCTACTTCATATTTTTCCATCCTCTGTGCCACCAAAATAGCTCAACAATTAGAGGTTATTACTTGGTTTGATTCATATCGGTTGAGATATCAGTCCGTGGTAACTTCATATCGGGGTCGAAGACTCGGCCGATATAAAACTAACCAAGTAATAGCCTCTTTATTTATTAAACGGTAATAAACCAAATCAAATAACTAGAATTTTTTTTCAGATCTGTTAAAGTTTTTTCTGAGAGTGTTATAGTCTCATTCTTTTCACAAGTCCGAGATTTCCTCCTCTCCTTGTTCAGCTATCCGAACGTTTCTGCTTCCCCAGTTTGACCATAACATACAAATGATATCAATGGGCAAATCCTGTTAAACCTTGGCCCTCCCATCTTAACAGCCGTCACTTAAACTCAGTTCATGACTAAATGAACATCTCCTTTCAGTTAGCGATGGGCCGATTATCGGTAATCGTTGTCGGGATCGCCCGATAAATCTGATATCGGCATGGGCAACCTTAAGTTCATAACTTCTTTTCTGGTTTAAGTACATTTATGATAGAATATTTATTTGGCAGATTAACTCTGGAGTCAACGAAGCTGATTTTACAAGACTACATCATTCCCTGGAAGCGTAAAGGTGCCACATGCAGTACTAAAGCATTGCAGATGGCACCTTCATGCTTTCAAGACACGAAGTGATATCATTCACATCATCACTACTGATACAAGATTCTCGAAACCAGGGACGACGGAAGCACGGGGGCCAGATGGGGCAGCTGCCCCCCCCCCCCCCCCCTGCCTTCGGACAACGGGGCGAGAGGGGGCAGACAATGCCGTTCCCAAGTTGGTAACTAATTTTTTTTCTCAGTGATTTATTCTGGAAGTAACGCTAAAATATACTCCAAATCCGCTCTTGGAGCTTTTAAAATTCAATGGGGGAGTTTGGGAGGAGCCCCCCCCCCCCCAATCAAACATATCTCAAACTCCCCCATCTTGAACCTTCAGCCCTCGAGACATGCATGCTTCCGCATGTCATGTCGAGGCTGCTAGTGCAAGTAAAAGTCCTGCTCCCGGCGTCTTAACCCCCTCCCTCCCTCCTCCCCAATCTGGTGTGCTTTCAGCGTCCCTGCTCGAAAGTCAAATGCTCTCATGATTTAGGGCTTCATGGTGTTTGAATTTGAATTCCGATGACATGACCGAGAGGTATTACACTATTTCCGATAGTTCCAATAGTTTTACCTGTCGAGGATTTTATGAATAGTCGTGCACTTTTTGGTCGAGTTTGTTTTTTCAAAAATCCGACCTATAGTTTAATGAAGTCGGTGCGCGGGTGGGCAGGCCGATGGACGAGCGGGCAGACGGATGGGCAAGCGTGCGGGCGTCACATTTGTCGTTAGCGCAATAAATTTAACAAATATAACCGGATATGGTCAGTATTTGGTCTGTGAGCCTTTCTTAACAAAATCTTTAAAGAGTTTGAAAACTGATACGGTTCGGTCACACTGAGCGGAGTTATGGCCCTTAATTAGTTAATTTATGCCTGCTTTCAGCTCTTCAGCGCGGTAACTTCAACAAGTATCAATGAATTCGGTCAGTATTTGGTATGAGAGTTTCTAAACAATTTGTTTATTTATTGGGGTTTAACGGCACTTTCGACAGCCAGCGTCACCTCGTGTTGGATTCTTAATAATGTTTTGAACGAGATTGAAAACCGGTGCGATATGGCCATACTAAGCGGAGTTGTGGCCTTTAATTAGTTCATTTTTGTCTGTTTTCAGCTCGTTAGCGCGATGATAACTTGAAAAACTATTAAAGGGCTTGGTCAATATTTGGTATGTGCGACTTTCTTAACAATGTCTTGAATGAGTTCGAAAACTGGTATGGTCTGAGCATAGTGAGCGGAATTAAGCCCTTATTTACTTAAATGTGCCTGCGGTTCGGCCACATTGAGCGGTGTTATTGCCCTTAATTAGTTGGGTTTTGACTGTTTTCAACTCGCTAGGGCGATAACTTGAACAAATATCAATGAATTTGATTTTCTTACAATGACAAACCTTCTGGGAGCGAAAAAATTCGATTACCGCATCGGCGATGCGTAATCCTTGTTATTTGTTTTTAAAACAGCCGTGGAATATTCTTGGACGTTCGACTGATGGAACACAACGCGTCCTTTTAAGAGATCTTTTCTGATATTCTATTTCGTTATTTTTAATTTCAAAAATACAAATGCTTGTCTTGGGAAAGATCGGAATCCTGAATGGTAGCAAGATTCTTTCTTGGTTTATTCGATATCATATGATAATTATTTCACAGCAAGTCGTTGGCTATGCCAAAATAACGGTCCTCGGGGAAGAATGATTCACGCGCCTCCGGCTACTTTGGCATTGTCAGCTTCACATCATGCGGTATTTATAACATTCAACAGTTTAAAAGCAAGATATTACAAAATACCCTAACTGCTCTTTATGACACTCGCCATTTGTCTAGTTCCATTATATTTCTTGGTATCGGGCCGATATTGCGTGGGGCGTATAGGTTATCAGCTTTTACGATCACACCCATATCGGCCCATCACTACTTATTGCAACGCTAGCCTCCTAACATTGAACCTAAACTTCTTGCAGACTTAACTCTAACCCCAATATTGAGGACATTTGGCAAATTCTTGCACGCGATTAAGGATAATGGACGTGATAACTTCCAATCACTGCTGTAGACAATGAGCAACAAATGAGCGGCGAACAACTCGTCACCTGAGTGCTAGAATGTCCTATGTCCCCCTATGGGACATAGGCTATACTAGCTCTCAGGCGACGAACTGGCAGACTCCCCAACGTACTAATTCCACACACGCAGGGTTAGCATTCATTGAAGACAAGTGCTCCACCGACACAGCATACACAGCGCCACCGTGCCACACGTGGGCAGTCGGGATTAAGTGCCTTGCCCAAGCTTGGACACAACGCTGTTACCCATGGCGGGTATCGAACCGAGAATCTTTCGGGTTGGAATTCAATACCGTAACCACTGAGCAACACCATGCTCCCTGTCTGTCTGCATTTAGATATCGGGATAAAACAAAATTAAAGATCACAATAGTGGTTTCACTCCTTTTCATGCTTGTTAGCCAGTCAACCCAGATGTCCTAGGTGGTATCGTCTTATATACTGTATATATCGAAAAGGGCGAGTCTGTCTTGTAGTTGCGGGAAGGCTGAGTAATGTACAGACTTGTCTTCACTCTATTTGACTCAGAAATTTATTACACCCGATTTGTGGAAGGGTTGCAGACATAGCACAGTGAAAGATGCAATTCATGTGGACAAGGGGCCTGTAAACATCCGTCCATTATCCTTATTCGATATGGGGACGGCGTTGGATTTAAAACGAAACATAGTTCTTGTTAATATATTGTATATCGAGAAAATGTACATGTATTTATTATTTTTTTTAATGTATTGTATGTCGAAAAAATGTACATGTATTTATATTTTTTCCAGGGATTACTAGTAATGGCCCAACAGAATGTGCTGAACCAAGGGAACCGGGACTCTATACGAAAGTTGTCAACTACTTGACTTGGATTAAAGAAGAAATCTATCTTGACTACCGCGAATCGTTTAAAAACTAAACGATCTTTACTTTCAAAAACAGTTTACCAAGTTACATGAATTCTCATGTAGAATTATTAACATATCAAACAAAATAAATTTTGTAATTGTTCCTTTTTTATTTCTCTGTCGGGGATCATTTTAGTACATCTTCACAAACCAGAGTTGATGGTCAGTAATATGTCGGATGTGAATGTGGAATGAATCCAAGAAATGAAAATTTCAATCGAATGAACACGTATTTCGAAAGAGTATGTCGTCACAAATGATATCGGCATGGGCAAAATTAAGTTCATAATCTTTTTTCTGGTTTAAGTACATCTGTGATAGAATATTTATCTGGCAAATTAACTCTGGAGTCAACGAAGCTGGTTTTACAAGACCACAGCCTCCCGTGGAAGCATAAAGGTGCCACCTGCAATACTAAGGCATTGCAGTTGGCACCTTTATGTTTTCAAGACACGAAGTGATGTTATTTATATCATCACTACTGATACAAGATTCTCGAAAGCAGGGACGCTGGAAGCACAGGGGCGAGAGGGGGTAGACAATGCCCTTCCCAGATCGTCACGAAATTTTTTCTCAATGATTTATTCTCGAAGTAAAGTTAAAATACACCCCGAATCCGCTGTTGGATCTTTCAAAATTCAATGGGGGAGCTGGGAGAGTTTGGTAAGAGGTGCCCCCGCCCGATGGGATGGAGACACCTCCTCTGAAACTCCCCATCTCCAGCCTTCGGACCTCGAGACATGCATGCTTCGGCATGTCATGGAGGGGCTGCTAGTGCAAGTAAACGCCCTTTTCCATGGGTCTTACCCCCTCTCTACGCCCTGAAGAACTTCACAAGCCAGTGTTGATGGTCAGCATTATGTCACATGTGAATGTGGAGTGAATCCATGTTAGTGGCTATCATTCTAGACTTCATGTTTAAGAAATAAAAATTTCAATCAAATGTACACGTATTCAGAGGCGGACTGGCCGTATGGCCCATCGGGGAAAATCCCGATGCCCTATTGAGTTCCCCTTGGGACCCCCAAAATTGACGCAGAACAACACGTGTTTGTACGTGAAATCGTAAAAATGACCAAAAGGGGAAATGGATCTGATTGCATAAACTGCGGTATATGAAATGTTCTCAATGTAAACATTGGCAGCCCACATAGAACACATTTTGATATACCAGAAAAATGGCCAAAATGTGAAGTGGCTGTGATTGCATAGACTGCGGTATATCGAAATGTTTTCGGTGGACATTGGCAGTCCACATAGAACACATTTCGATATACCAGCAGCCTAGTCTGCCATTGGTCGCTTAGATTAAAGGAAACGTCCCTTCAATTTGAAAAAAAAATCAAACTTTTCTCCGATTGGGCCGAATTATGGTATTATGGATGAGCCCCCCCCCCCCCGCCCTCTCTCTCTCTCTCCCTCCCCTCCCCACAAATACAAAAAGCCCATCGAAATGTCCTCTATGTGGACAGCCATTAATGGCTGAGATGCAGGGAAACCGCGTTTGTTCAGTCGGAAATATCCAAATTTTCTCCGAGCCTGCTCCAAAGAATTGCTCTGAAAGCCGGAAATTTGAAAAATGTTGACCATTTTACGAAACCACAATTTTCAATATGCGAAAATACCATTATGTTCCATCTGCCTTGTGTATGAAAGCGGTCTTTCGTTCATTATTATTATTTAAAGAATCACTTTCGAAAAACGAAAGTAATTCTTTAAGATATTAATAATAAATGGACGTTTCGGATCTGTTTCGTTTATTATTGTTTTAAAGACGAAAACTAAGTAAGGCTTACAGTTCGTATCGACAGCTAACGACCCGAGAACATTGTCGGAAGATATTAACTCTCGTCCCACCTGCTCAAAACAAGATCAGACGAGAACGATACGTCCGTAGGTAACTGCTTTCCTCTTGCGTAGGACTGATTGTTTATGGAAGGAAATATTTTCTAGAGAAGCCGAGCATGTGGTCACCAGCTAACTCCAGTTTTGCGAACTTTTTTATTGAATGTGCCACCTCTGATAAACTGTATTCACAATCTAAAATATTTTTGTCTAACGCTGGGTAAAATTGGAAATTTTGTTGGAGATTTGAAAATAGGGTCCAGGGAATCTTCAAGATGTAGAAATTGTACCTATTTACAGCAGATATAGTATAGTATTGCCAGTCATCATTCAAGTATTGTATTCAAGGGTGGTTGTCCATGGGCAAGACACTTCACCTCCATTGTCATGCATGTTTCGGGCCTGATCAGCAGGACCCAGGCCAGGACTCCGAAAGTGACGTCATGTCACGTGACCCACGTATACTGGAGGCCGCACGTGGTTGCTATGTTACCCAAACAAACAACCCGAACAATCTCTCCAAATCACCAAAATCCACCCCAATCTACCGAAACAGCCTTAGTAAAACCCCATTTGGGTCTTTTTCTCCAATAACAGGGATATTCGATTCAATGGGACCGTATCTAATTACCACAAACAACCCGATAATCCCTTCAAATCACCAACATGCACTTTTGTTTGATATGAAACCCCATTTGGGACATATGCACGTAATGCTATAGTACAGAGATATCTCTTGGGGGTATGTTCTATTTAGTAGGAGAACTGTTTCCCACAATCACATTTTATGCCTATTACAGATGCCACTCTAACACTAACAGTCTATCCAATCCCAACTATCTCCGGTTCCCTCACTCAAGTCTTATGATCACCAGTGCTAGGTTTCCCATAACCTGTATGCAGAGTTATCTCCCTTGTGTACAGCGAAAGCCTATATGATTCAGAAAGCCAAGAATCTATCGAGTAGTTATGTTAAGTGATTGCTCGAATTACTCGAAGTCCATCGAGCAAATTGGCTATCGGATAATTGTTCGATTGAGTGACTCGCACATATGACTCTTCGACTCTTTTAAAAAAAACGGGTGTCGAAGGTCAGACTTTTTTTTTTCAAAAAAAGGGATTCCGTAAGTAGGATAACTAGAAACAGGCTTGATGATTTTCCCTAATAACCTAAAGAGCCAAGAGAGTAATTACTCCATGAGCAATTACTTGAACGACTCGAATTCCACCAAGCAAATTAGCTATAGAGCAACTGCTCGATCGAGTGACTCCACATACTGCTCGAACAACTCAATCCCAGCGAGCAAATGAGCTGTCAAGCAATTGCTTGATCGAGTGACTCCAGATACTCCTTGAACGACTCTGATCCCATCGAGCAAATGAGCTTTAGAGCAATTGCTCATTCGAGTAACTCGCACATATGACTCTTTGACTCTTTGACTCATTTCAGAAAAATGGGGTGCCAAAGGCAAGACTTTTTTTCAAAAAAGGGATTCCGTAAGTAGGATACCTAGAAACAGGGATGATTTTCCCTTATGAGCCCTTATGAGCCAAAGAGACAAAAGAGTAATTGCTCCATGAGCAATTGCTCGAATGACTCAAATCCCATCGCACAAATGAGCTATCGAGCAACTGCTCGTTCGAGTGACTCGCACATACGACTCTTAGACTCATTTCAGAAAAAGGGTGTCGAAGGCCAGGCGTTGTTTTTGAAAAAAGGGATTCAGTAAGTAGGACACCTAGAAACAGGGTTGATGATTTTCCCTAATAAGCTAAAGAGCCCAGGGAGTAATTGTTCCATGAGCAATGTTCGAACGACTCGAATCCCATCGAGCAAATGATCTATAGAGCAATTGCTCGTTCGAGTGACTCCACATACTGCTCGAACGACTCGAATCCCAGCGAGCAAATGAGCTATTGAGCAACTGCTCGTTCGAGTGGCTCACAAATACGACTCTTCGACTCATTTCAGAAAAGGGGGTGTCGGAGGTCAGACGTTTTTTTTCAAAAAAAGGATTCCGTAAGTAGATATCTAGAAACAGGGTTGATGATTTTCCCTAAAAAGTTAAAGAGCCCAGAGAGTAATTGCTTCATGAGCAGCTGCTCGAACGACTCGGATCCCATCGAGCAAATGATCTATAGAGCAATTGCTCGTTCGAGTGACTCTACATACTGCTCGAATGACTCGAATCCCAGCGAGCAAATGAGCAAATGAGCTATCGAGCAACTGCTCATTTGAGTGACTCGCACATACGACTCATTTCAGAAAAAGGGGTGTCGAAGGCCAGACGTTTTTTTTCAAAAAAGGGATTCCGTAAGTAGGATACTTAGAAACAGGGTTGATGATTTTCCCTAATAATCTAAAGAGCCCAGAGAGTAATTGCTCTATGAGCAATTGCTCGAACGATTCGAATCCCATCGAGCAAATGATCTATAGAGCTATAGAGCAATTGCTCGTTCGAATGATTCCACATACTGCTCGAACGCCTCGAATCCCAGCGAGCAAATGAGCTATCTAGCAACTGCTCGTTCGAGTGGCTTGCAAATACGGCTCTTCGACTCATTTCAGAAAAAGGGGTGTCGAAGGCCAGACTTTTTTTTTTTCAAGAAAAGGGATTCCGTAAGTAGGATATCTAGAAACAGGTTGATGATTTCCCCTAGTAAGTTAAAGAGCCAAGAGAGTAATTGCTTCATGAGCAACAGCTCAAACGACTCGAATTCCATCGAGCAAATGAGCTATAGATCAATTGCTCGTTCGAGTGACTCCACATACGACTCTTCGACTCATTTCTGAAAACAAGGGATTCAATAGCCACACACGCTTTCCAAAAAGGGATTTTCAAAAAGAGATTCTGTAAGTGGGATCCTTATCCCATTCCGTGAAATGGATTCCGTGCTTCTTGCTCGATGGGATTCGAGTCGTTCGAGCAATTGCTCATGGGGTAATTACTCTCTTTATTATGGGAAATCATCAACCCTGTTTCTAGGTATCCTACTTACGGAAACAAAAATTGAAAAAGTACTAAAGCTTGAAAGTCGATTATTGGAATAGTTGGCCGGTTAGAACTGGCCCAGTGCGGGCCTTACCGCCTCTGGACCCACTCTTATAACACAGCTTTCCCACTCCGGATGAATGTGTTTGCGTGACCCTTGAAACAGTCAGGTTCACATCAGCTAGCTTCCCATTGCCCACGTGGGGGCACGGTGGCGTTGTGTACTAAATGCGTATTTCACGTAGATGTTACACCTGTCTTGAACCAATGCTAACCTTGCTTGTGTGGAGTTAGCATGTTGGGGAGCTAACAGTTGCTCGCCGGTTCTCTCCGGGTACTCCGGCTTCCTCCACCCGTAAAACAGTCGTGGTCATGATTAGCCGTTGTGCAGAAATATGTGACCTTAAAACACCAATAAATAAATAAATAAATAAATAATCGCTAGCTTAACTTAAATAAGAGTGACTGAATGTAATGCAATATTCGATGAAGGCATGTTTATCATCATCGAATCAGGCCCCGGCAGTTAGCACAGAGCATCACACCACAACCAAAATTAGAGTCTTGAAATATTATACCCATGGAATAGAACGCCAGTATTTCAAACTTCAACACGCGTCTTCTCGGATCAGAATGCACAGAGACTAATAGACTCGCCCCGGATTGAATTGGTAGGTTCGCCAAAAGTGTTCGTAACGAATGGAACAATTTTGTAACATCGTACATCGCTAAACAGTTTTGTGCAAATTAAGCCAAAGATTGTTATGGTAAGTTTCGAAAGAATTCATAGCGACGGTGTTCTATTGGTCTCACCGTTCGTTGCGCTCAACAGATGTTTATGTGCCCTAACAACTATAGAGAGTTTATAAGGTCTGGTTGGAAATGTTCAACATCTGTATTCCATTCGGTCCACTATTCAGTACACTCATTGGACGTTTTTACAAGGTTTGTCTCTAAAATGTTTTATAAACCCTCATTTGAACGAGCTGGTCGGGCTCGTTATGATGAATCTTCATAAACTATGTTCTGAACAACAAATGTCAAGTTTCAGAGATAAAATGTCGTCTGCTGGCCGTGCTGGATTTCTATATGTATATAATACTCTTCATAATAGGCCAACTAACTCCCAAGGACGTTGGAGGCATAACCTGGGGTGGGGAACGATGGTACAAGGGCGCTTACACACGGATACTTACCCGTGTTGGCCAATGTGTCTTAGTGTGATATGAGTACAATACACAAAGCTATGTTTGGGACTAACACACTACTACTTTAAGAAAGTGCGCATATTCGAAATTTGTTAATAATAGGGGCCAAAAAATGTGCTCTTTTCTGGACTCTACGGGCCATAGAAGAGGCAAATCATAGGAGGGAACCTATGGCCACATATTAAAAGTAAAGAGTCAGTGCAACCCCTCCTGATAATTTTCCAAATTGCAAAGAGAAATGTTCAACTTCTCAACTCGTAAAGACGAGTTGTCAATTCGTTTTAACAACTTCCTAACTCGTTTAACGACCTCCTAGCTCGTTGCAACAACTTCCGAAATTCTTAGTAAGGACATATCAACTCGTTATAACTATTTCGCAACTCGTTATAACGACTTGATAGCTCGTTATAATGACTTGTCAACTCGCCATAATGACTTCCCATCTTCTTATAACTTCATCACAACTCGTTATAACGACTTCATAGGAATATGTGTATCCGCAATTGGACTGCGAGAATGAACAGCAGAACAAGTAAGAACCTAAAAACAGAAAAAAGTAAGGTTATCGCCTGTCAGAGTACACTGCACCTCCAGAGAAAGAAATTCTCACATGTAACGTGGCCTAGCCTTTAACTCTGCGCGCTGCCTACGAAGGCAAAATGACGGCCTCATATTGACCAGGGGGGAACATACAATCGATGTTCAAGGATCGAACTAGGTGCAAAAGAGGATTTATACCATGGAAAGCTATCCGTACTCCTAAAGTGTCCCCACTTCAGTCGAAGAAACATCTCTGTTGAATGGCTTTTGGCAACACAGCAACCACGTTATTATGATAACCAACGTGACCCGCCAATCAAGCACTGTGGTGTGACTTCATATTACCACAGTTTTCATTCCGATGAACATGGCCAGAAGTGTGTTTTATACACCTAACACCTTCGCCTTTAATATGATGAAATAAAGCCCATCTTTCCTACAATAAACTGGCAGCATTATTGAATCAACATAGGGCCATCCAATTCTTTTTAGCTATATTCTCATCTGAATATATTCGATACGCGTATTATATTAAATTCAGAATAAAGAAAGGGGAATACTACTAAAATCGTGTAGGTGGAACTTTCACCAAATAATTTATTTTATATTTTGGAAAAAAACATAAAAAGTATACACAATCTTTTTAAGCCATTGAACCACCAGGATATGGAGCATACAAAGCGAAGAATGGGGTTTGTTTTGCCCTTTTTAAAATTCACAGACTCGTTGGGCGAGTTATAGTGTAGTCGTCTTTATATGCCACCCTGAAATATACTTTGACTTTTTTCTGAATAATTCCTTTAAAACATTAGGTGATTTTACAAAACTCTACCACTTGGCACCTGTTTCTCTGTATACAAGCGTTCATTGTATCGCCTTAAACACTGTTTCAGTCAGGACACTGTTTCAGACAGGACATCGAGACAGGAACATTATTTTAAGACAGTACATGTTGGTGTGTAATCCAGTCTGTAATGGTTTCCATATTGTTTCGATGGTATTGGCAATTTCCAAGACGAGGATCTTCAGAGCTGATGCAACACCATTCGTAGACCTCATATTCGTCAAACGATCAAATACGAGCTAAATAAAATGAAATACCAGTGCACAATACGTAAGATACCCAAAAAGACATTCTGGTGCTTGTCCTAAACATATGCAGCTAAACTTGGCGGTAGTTTTCGAATATGTCTTGATCGGATGAAGGTCAGCTAGTCAGTGAAACGCTGCCCACACAAAATACTTACCATGGGGAAATTACTCCTGTTTTTTTTTCAAAGGCAAACTTCTTTGCCAAATTAGACTCCAAAGTTGGGGATTGCATTGTGAAAATGGATCAACCGTCACAAGAACACATTTCTCATGCGAAAGTTATGTTGGAATCGGTAACGACCAAGTCATCGTCGGCGAAACCGAATAGCAGCATGACCAGCGATTGATATTTTTCGTTGCGGCGTGAAAGAAAGGCCTGATGCTAGAATCATTTTTTAGGCAGACTTTACTCAGACTGTGGTATCTATACTGATCCTACAAAGGTAGAAGACATTCCGAAAATACCCACACCGCAAGACAAACTATATTTACAATGTTTCTGTGCATGGTGACCTTATTGTCCCCACACTTAGTAGAATTTACAGAACATAAAGCAATTCTTCTCAATTTGTTAAAATCCGAAGTTCCTTTTGAATGTAGTGAAGGCTATCAAAAACATTTTGAATGTATAAAACAACTTGTTGCTCCAAATATTCAATATTATGATCCGCTGAGCGACACTAATATGCAAGTAGATGCTTCCAAGAGAGGACTATGTGCAGCCCGCCCTAGTTCAAACTTACTAGCAAGTGGCTGTTGCCAGCAAGGCACTAACGACAACCTCGTCAAACTTCAGCAACCTCGAGAGGGGTTATTTTGCTGTTATTCGCGGAATTCAACGTGTCCGTCACCTCTTCTTCAGCAAGACATTTGTTGTGATGTCGCACCGCAAACCTCTCGAAACGATATTTCACCCCCGCCCCCTACATGCTACACCATCATGGGGCTGGCATGTGTTAACTGATTGAGTGCTAGAAGGCACTATCAGGGCTTTCAGAAAAATGAGGGTACCACAGCAAAAGCTGACATTTTTCTTTCTCATGTTTCATATTCAGTCAAGGGCAAATAATACTTTTTATATAAATTAGTTTTATGACAAATTACTTGAGAATGCCTATGGGCATTCTCCAATAACTTGTAATAAAACAATTTTTGAAAAACAAATTCAGACCCCCAAAAATAATCTAGCCCTCTACCAGTTAATAAAAATATAATCCCCTCTTTCTACAAATCATTACAATAATCCAACGCGACGGATACAATGAAAGTCGGACAGTGATCCATTTTTCATGATACCATTTTCGTTATAGGGGAACGATAATAGCAACAAACCATGTACGCTGGATTCTTCAAATTTGGAAAGTAATTGATCTTAGCATTCCTATAAACACTTTGGGCCGACGCCGCCAGTTACATTAGGCATGAACTTACCCGAATGTGGGATGACGGTCGGCATATATATACAAACACTAAGTGTACCAAAATGAGCAGTTGCTCAGTATTTCACATACACGTTCGGATCCATCCTAGACTGCCATTTATTTATCTATTTATTTATTTGGCTTTAATGATACTTCTGACAGCCAGGGTCACATCGTATCAGTCAGTTGTACAGATGGAGGAAGTCGGAGGAACCGGAGAGAACCACTATCAGAATCCCCAACGTACTAACTCTACACAAGCATGGTTAGCATTGGTTGAAGACAAGTGCACCATCAACATGTAGGACGCCTTAGTACACAGCGCCACCGTGCCCCCACGTGGGCAATGGGGATGAAGAGTCTTGCCCAAGGACACAACGCAGTTACCGCTGGCTGGGATCGAATCTTGAACCCTGCAGTTTCAAGTCCAATGCCATAACCACTGAGCCACCGCGCTCCCAAACTGTCAGTTACTTCCAAACAGGTTTACTATGTTTAACTGGTAAGAGTGCTGGAAACCCATATTTGGGCTTTACTCTGACGTGCAGGGACCGTAATGTAAAGGCCTCATATTCAGTGGATATGCTTCATATTATCAATGAAGTGAATTTTTTTAGTCTGTATAGATTTGCCTTGTTACAATTTATGGGAGAGCGCCTAAAGGCACTCTCCCGTGAATTGTAACAAGGCAAAGACATGTGAACAGATTTTGATGGTCAAAAATAATTCAGCACTCTGCCAGTTAACTAGCCATTTTCTGTAAATCCGCATGTATCCGTTGGTTGTACTGTTATGTTGAAAGCGAGCTTGAAGCAGTGGTATCATAATTCAAATTAAAAAAAAACAGATACAATGGAAAATATGAATCTTATTGTTATACGTAATGTTGTATATAATACTTCATGCGTTTTTTTTTTCTTCACTTTTAACCCCACCCCAATCCTCACCGCACCCTAACATGTCCGAAGCTACATTCTAAAATCCGGTTGTGTTAAGAATTAACCGAAATCAACTGTATTGAGCGAATATAAAGTTATGACCCCAACTGGTTTCATATTTACTCAATCCCAGTTGATTTGGGTTGATTTTTAAACCAACTGATTTTAGAGCGTAGGAGGGGCCGGGTGTGGAAACTATTGTTTGTCGGTAACATTGTTGGCCGCTCGAACGCCAACATTTCTCTGAAGGCAGGTAATTGATCAGCCAGTGCCTCGGAATTCCTCTCGGTGGTGTGACCTGGACAGGAATGTACATCAATAATGATTACCTATTCTACTATATATGAAAAGCCTATGACATAAATTTTGGCTTTACACACCACCAACTGTGGTGAACACGTCAGCAAAGGGATTTCAGTAGTTAAAATTTACACCTACAGTGGAATTGCATCCAAGCTGACCTTTGGTGACGTCGACCTGAATATGCGAACTTGTCTAAATTTATCGCACGTCGCCTCGCGAAGAGTGAAATGAAAGTGGCAATTATTTATTACGTTTTTAAATGAGTTTACTCCATAAAACACCAAAAATTAACAAACATGCATTGTCTCATGTTAATAAAGCATCCATAACTCTAAATAGTATGTTATTATGTTGTTAAAATGAAAAGTCCTCTTTCTTTTGGGGAATGAAATTCAACGCTAAAAAATGCTACATATTAAGATCTTCTAAAAGTAGTACACCATTCACACACTTTTATTAAATTAATAACCACATTTTGGAGGAAGTAGAAACTAATCCAAACATCGGGCTGACGTTCTCCAATAAACTAAAATGGGACATTCATATAAACAAACTGAATGCAAAAGCAAACTCGATGCTAGGTTTCATCAAGCGAAATTCAAAATACGCACCAAGAGCCCTGAAAGAAACAGCATACAAATCCTTAGTTCGGTCAAAATTAGAATATGGTTGCGTCGTCTGGGACCCCTACATCAAAAGAGATATCCAGGAACTTGAGATGACACAAAGGCGAGCCGCACGTTTCATATACAACGACTACCGCAGAACAAGTAGCGTTAGTTAAATGCTCAGTGCCCTAAATTGACCAACACTACAGGAACGCCGTAAAAACAAACGCATCCAAACACTACACAATATCATCTCTGGATGCGATGCGATCCCTAAGGCAGAGTACATCTAAATGGGCCAGACACGCACAAGAAGCAATAACAACACCAAGCTGACAGTTTACAGAACAACAACAACAGAATTAAAAAATTCCTTTTTCCCACGTACTATTGTGGATTGGAATGCCAGTAGTCAGGCCGCCATCGCTGCAGTTTGCGGCAACTCCGCCATGCGCATATAAAAACATCAACAGCTCCCCCTGTGTTAAAATACGCGAAAACGCGGTTTACACAGTATTCAAATTCAGATTCTTTTTCAATTTCGTTTCGGTGATAAAACTGACAGCGGAAGTACCGCCCACCGATCCTCATGTAAACAAAAACAAAATCGCACGTATTTACGGCTGCTGCTCAGTAAAATCGAGAAAAAATAATACCGACTCTTAAGGTGATTCTAAACTGAAGATTGTCGTTTGAGTGGACAGGTCGAAAACATGATGTTTTTTTCATTACTTTTCAATAGTAATGGTTATTTAATACATGAATGATTGCTTCCTACCTAATAGATTACAAAAATGTGATAAAAATTTTTAAAAAAAGAATTTACTCACCAAAAAAATGCTTTTGAAAATCCCTAACTCACGGTCAACTTCCTGCCACAAAAACTTAAAATATGAATCTCATATTGAAGAATATGTTTTCTATGTGCACTAGAGAACAACAGTTGAGTCATAACTTTTTAAAAAATAAATCCAATTGTATGTTTATTTAAATTTTTGATGGACCACTGCATGCACTGATCCAGCCATTTTTGCACAGGGAACTATTTACAGTTCAAAAGTATGGCACACTGCACTAATCAGTAATCTAGTTGACCGCCCCTGGAAATATTAGCCATACAAGTGATATATCTGTTCTGCCCTCTTCCACAAGTAAAAGTGTCTTGACATGAAATAACCCTGTTGAAAGTGTATCGTCAAATCCCAATAATAGAAAATAAAAGACTGCATGGCCACACCCCCCCCCCCCCCCCCACCACACAAAAAAAATGGAAATTTTCAACATTGAAAAAGGGACCTAACTCTGGCAAAAATTGTTGGATCAAACCCTGATTTGACTTGACCTGCATTTTATGTTGCTGAACCTACACAACAAATTTTATTTGATTCTGCCAATTACAGCTCAAGTTATTGGTTGGAAACTAAAAAAAGGAGTTTTCAAAGTTGAAAAAGTGTGACACTGGAATCACCTACCAGGACTACATGCAGGCTCGAAGGGAAGTTATGGAATTGAATTCTGCCAATAAGTCGTATCGATTGACCAATACTTACAGTGCTCAATGTATAAAATATTCGTCCAGTTATTGAAAAAATCCGATAAGGTGGTTAATGTATAAAAGTGTTTTTAATGTGTTAAATGCCATGTTTTGGATCATGAATAAACTCATGTTGTGTCAGAAACTTACCTTGTTTTATTTTTTTTTGGTGGGAGTTGACCCGTGGCGACTTGACCCGGTAGCGAGTTGACCCGTTCCCAAAAATTTGAAGCTCGATTGTGCCTTGTGTGTGTTGCCATACTTCACTTTCGTGGAGAATTTCTATGCAACGACTAATAAAACAATTTTCTAGAGAAAAATTTCATGTTCACACTTCTGTCATATTTTATTTGTGATTAGGAGGTCTAGTGGGGTGGATAGAAAGAAAAAAATATTATTTTTCGCACTTTGAACAAGCGCCTTACCAACGCATGTGGCTTTCCGGTGACAACAACTTCGATCAACAAACACTTGCAGGCATGAGTCTAATAGCCCACAGATTATTCGAAATTATCGATGATCTTTGTGGATTGCAAACAAATTTAATGAAATGCATCGTTTACAATGATTCGCAATGTAAATCACACCAGATCGCAAAATTAGGAGCATTATTTCTGGAACTCACCGAAACCAGACCGAAACGGGTCCGAATGACAGACCAATAAAGTTAACCATCAATATTACATGAGAATAGTTCCCCCGATTTGCGATTAAAAGAAGTGAAAAATCAACCAGTTTACGAATATTTCAACAACGAAAGAATACAACATGGGTTTCTAATTCCACTATATGTCACCGTTTTGTTAATTAAAGAAAATTGAAATTTTTGTTCTCTATTGGTAATTTTGGCGCATGAATACAAACTAATGGCAAGGTCGATCCATGTAAACAAATTAATTGCTTCAGTTGGTGAGGGAAGAATATTTACATAGAACAGACAATCAATGCAATTTGCCTCTATTAGTCTGCCTCCCTTGAGATATATCGACAATCAGAATTTCAGCAGTGGCATTGTCATGAGAATTTACGGGACATATGGCGAGATCTTTTGTCGCAATGTTGCCCACAACCTTCAGTGTTTTGAATTTCCCACCGTAAACATGGCGGACACTTTTGAGACTGAAACGACCCAGGTTGACAACGTGCTTAGTCCTATCTTCGATGTGTTTTATTAAAAATTAAGACTCAACTGCTGCAGTACATTACTGATAGCTCACGTTGGTTGTTCATTGGAAGGTGAGGCGTTTCGATATTTTTTGAAAACCTGTCCACGCCATTTCCGACTTTTTGACAGTACACATTTTCTAATGTCTCCAAATGACTCGTAAATTTGTTAAATCCATATTTTGCGGGTCCCATCACGTTCTATGTGACATGACCATTCCCCCCAACCCTGGTATCCAAGGGCAAGGCTGTTTCGTTGCCAAGTTATTGTTCAATGAAATGTTCACATTTTTCTGTGTTTCTGGCTTCCATGTTGGCAGCCATGACTTTAGAATCACCTTAATAATCTGACGATCATGGTATAAATAAAATATACCCAATGTAGCTTTGTGTACCAAATGTTCACCACTCGTGGTGAAGTGGTGTTATCCGCACGCCGAAGGCTATTGGTATAGGCGCGCGGATAACACCACTTCACCACGAGTGGTGAACATTTGGTACACCAAGCTACTATGGGTATATTCTTTTAGTACATGACAATCGAGTAGTCACTTAGACGAAAAACATTCACGCTTTATTATTATCATAAAAAATTACTTCTGTTTTTTATTGTTTTAAAGACGTGTATTGGATAAGGTTTCAAGTTCGTACCGACGCTGAACGACCCATACTTTCCGCGATCTCTGTTCATGCTGTATAATTATGTATCATTCCGATAGGCTGTGGCTTTTCCATCGTGGACTTTGTGAATTCAGATTCCTCTAGACCAACCATTATGCTTTGATGCTTTGAATATGCAGACATTTTCACTGAACTCGTGCGTTTATTGATACCCTTCCAAGAACAAGTTTGGGTCAAATTCAGATAAACAATCGAATTTGCCATTTGACGTGCAATCTCGGAACCGGTACAAAATAGCTTCCCAATAACCGGTGGCAGCTGCTCAGCAACCAGCTCCATTTCCCAATATCTGCCCAGCTCCATTGATCGATGTCAAAGGAGACAGTAGAAAACTAGAGAACATTTAGGTTACAATACAGTGTTTTCGTGCAAAGAGCGCCTCTAGTGGTTGACACCCAACCTTTAATGGAGGATAAAAGTTCCTGGAATTATCCGATTGGTGGAAAATGAACCGAGCTTGTAAGTGTGAATAATATTTTTAAAGTGCATGTTTTGGAAAAGATATAAAATATTGGTGACTATTGTCTTCTGAAATGTGTGAGAGAAGATTAAAATTGGGTGGGAGCAGGTAAAAGTATGTCTGTTTCATTCAGTGCGAAACTGGACGGGAGTATAGGAAGCTCCAAATTTAAAGGCAAAATTCACATGGCGACCTATATTTTTTTTCAGTATCTTTTTTTCATGAGATGATAAACTAAATGGATAGATGGTTGTTTTTGCCCAAATCAGCTTGATGAGATGGGGAGAGGAGGAAAGATTAGTACTGTCGTCAATGGAAAAAAACACTGTATTGTAACCTTTAAATAGATATGGGGAAATTATGTATCATTTCATGCTTGTGGAACAAGTCTCCAGAATGTGTATCAGCAATGTTTCTACTATATGATCAGAGGCCCTGGAAAACTACAATGGCTTGGAGGTTGGTGTAGTGGAGGACCTCAAAAAGGTGGATGCCATCAATAGTACTTTTGATAAGTTCTCGCTTGTCAAAAACAACTATGAGCACTTTGTTTTCCACGTTAGGAGGGGAAAAAACGATGAAATCATCGACGAATTCAAAACGATCTCAGAGAGTAACTGTTAGCTAAAACGCGTAATTTCTATGACTTCTTTGAGATCAAGAAAATGTTGCCAGAAAACGACTTCTTCGGGAGAGCAACTTTACAATCAAAACGTGTATCGATATCCAAGAGGCTGAAGCAGCTACATCTCGAATGAATGTTATGCCTGCATCAGAGATGAGGAACGGCGATTCTATCCTGCATAAAACTGACAAGTGATGGGAAGAAAAGAATGTCCAGGATGAAAGGAGTGCAGCCACGTGTAAATTTTGTTGTTCTTAGCACATCAAAGTTATACGATATTTTTTGAACGTTGGGATGGGAGCGATGTGATTTATGTCAACAGGGAAACCATTTTAAGAAGTCACCAGTGCATGGTGGGTCCGAAAATATTCACGGAGTTTCCCAGAGTTCAATTCACCCAGTGAGATCTTTGAAGAGAGCGATGTAGAAACGATTAATTTTGTAGATGTGAAATGTTTTTTTGTGAAGATGGTGGTTAACAATGGTAGAGTGAAGTTCAACTTGACATCAGTTCTGATGTCAACGTTATGAAAAATGATTTTGTTGGAAAATATGGAATGGGAGTAGGTAGTAGTGGGGTGTCCTGGCTCACTTCCAATCGTGTGAGCCAGAAATTTAGGTGAGCTAGAAAAGTTGAGTTATTTTTGGAAAAACCCCAATTTTTTGGGGGAAAACCCAAATTTTTTTGGAAAAACCCTGGTAAAAAAGTTGATTTTTCCCAAAATAATTCAATTTTTCCCCCAAAAGCTGTTTTTCCCGGAAAATGTTTAAATTCGAGCATTTCTTGCTCATCTTTCGACGGAATTTCTCGAAAATGTCTAAAAATTCACCTATTTAAAAAATTCACTTTTTTATAAATTTAACACTGAATTTCCCATTGGGGTGAATTTTTTCAAATTTCCTCATGAATAGAGTTTTGACTGTCGACAGATTAGCACTGAGATTTCCATTGGCAAAAATTCCGAAAAGACAGTGTTTTTTCGGTTTTTGAGTTGGGAAAAATACGTAATCGAATGTCGATTCCCATGAAAAAAAACAATCCGATTCAACCGGTGAATTCGAAAATTGAGCCGGTAAAGTTTGATCCACAGGATTTTCCCACAGGAAAAGATGACGGTTTGATCGAGGTGAATTCGCCGTTTGAGATCGAGCCTGCGAGTCTAATAAGAATTATTAGATTAGCTGGACGATGATCTAGGGGATTGGGGGAGGAGGAGGATCGCGATTAAAAAAAAAAACATCAAACAAATGTGTGTAATATATTATTATTATTATTACAAGTTGTGAGACGAGTGATAAAAAAAACTGACCATTTAAAAAAATAAAATAAAAAAATATATATATATAAAACAACATTCAAAAAAAAAAAATAAGAATACAAAAAAATAACTGTTTTTCATTAAAGAAAAAAAAATTAAATAAAATAAAATAAATAAAACAATGTTTCTATACATCAGAGGTTCGAAGCAAAGGGGCGAACAGGTTCACGAATTAATACGGAGTAAGGAGAATATTCAGGTGCAGGATAGGGACAGGAGATTGGGAGAGACAGTGTTGAGACGAGAGATGACCAAGTTGTTCATACCCGTCACCGAGGTTCAGAAACGAGCCAGGAAAGAGATCGTAGAGGAATTGAGACCCATAAAAGAAGGTTCTCAGAGGATGGCTTCACACCCCAGTAGTTTTGCTTTGAGAACTTTGTCCGATTACACTCCGACGAGAATCGAGACCGATTGAAGTAGCGTCAATAGTTTTGTACTGAGAACTTTGTCCGAATACACTCCAGTGAGAATCGAGACTGATCAAAGTAGCGTCGATAGCGAGACTGATCGAAGTAGCATCGCTAGCGACGTTTCGAGCATTGTTAGTAGTGGAATCGTGAAAGATCCGATGTACGGATTTCGTCGAGATCGCGATAAAACATTCGTGGGTGACACAGAAGTATTATTTGAAGACGGCTATTTGATCATCGATTCGAACGGGTACGAAATGGCCGACGGACTGCATACTCTGCTCCCTCACCAGAGAACTGCAGATTACACTAAGGAGGATTACCAAAATAACGGAGACATTCTGATTCAGACTCAGGCAATGAAGAAGAACAACGATCCAAAAGAGACCAGATCGAAGGATACGAGAGGTTACAAGTGGAAGAACGTAGCGAATCCCATATGGGAGTCAGATGAGAGATTCGTGAAATCGATGACTGGAAAGGGAATAACTGATATGGTATTTCTTCCGCGCAATCCCTATGCCTTGTCGGAGAGATTGAGATTGTTGATGGCCAGCAGGGAGGCCAGTAACACTAGAGTGGATAACAAGATAGTGAACGTGTGCGACTAATTGTTGAGGCAGAAGGTCTTGACTAGGAAGGATTATAAAGAGTTGATGAATCATTTGAAATAATAAAATAGTAAGAGAAAGAAAAAAAATATTAAGTAAATAAAAAAAATATATATATATATTCAAAAAATAATAAAAAAAAAAAGAATTTTTAAAAAAAAAATGTTAGTGATAAATAACAAGGGATATGCTAGATCTTATGTCTACAGTGGATCTGGCATCGTGGATTCGATGATGCTATTTTTAACTCGTTAAACAGATCGCCTCGAGCACTCTCAAAATTGAAAAGAAGATGGCGATTGATGCGGGTAAGAAAGTGGCGACTGTAGTGAGCAGTAGAATAGCTTCGGCAGCTGGCAAGAGAGGTGCCAATGCATTGATTAATAAATTGATATCTCCCCAACCTGCCAAACGACCGAGAATCGAACAGAGAAGTTGGCAAGACTTCCATGTTGATGTCGTACCGATACAAGACTTAGCTAAAATGATGAAAGGATCGGGATTGAAAGTGATTTATAAATAAAAAACTTTTTATAAATAATATATATAAAAATAGGAATTAAAATAAAAAAAAATAGAAAAAAACATAGTTAAAAAAAAACTGGATATCAAAGACATGTCTTGGAATGATGCGATGACCAAGAGGTTGAATGACGAGTTCTTTCCCAAGAGCATAAGAGGTCTATAGTGGGAAAATCGAATTTTGGAAAGACCAATCTTTTGATGAATCTATTGCTGCGACTCAACTGGTTGGATTATTCGTTTTCGGCAAGAGTTTCTTTCAACCGGAATACAGATTGCCTTGAGAGTACATGAATCGTAACTTACCAAAGGACGTCATGGCGAGAATCTTCGACAATCGAGACGAATTCGAAGGACACGAGACTTCGAATATATTGGAGGAGCAGCGAGAAAATTGACCAGGAGAAACGTTTAGTGTTCAAATGTGGAATGTCTGTTTTACGAGAACACCGATGACGTTCCCGATCCCAGACAGTTAAAGTCAGAGAATAAGAATCTCATGATCCTCGATGATCTGCTTTTGGAAAAACAGAATCGATGTGAATCGTATTACGTTCAAGGACATCACAGCAATCTGGATTGTTTCTATCTGTCTCAGAATTATTTTCGATTGCCAAGACAGACGATAAGGGAGAATACTAATTTTCTGTGTCTCTTTCATCAGGATCTCAAAAATCTCAATCATATCTATGGAGATCATGTGGCCAACGACATGAGCAGGGAAGAATTCAGGAGATTCTGTAAGAAGGTGTGGGACAAAGGACTTCACAAGTTCATGGTGATCGATTTGACTAGCGAATTTAACAACGGAAAATATCGAAGCAGATTCGACAATTTTTTTATATTTCAGATAATAATAGAGAAGAAAATAAAAAAAATATCGATAAAACATGAAAATATATAGATAATAAATAATAAAAAAAAATGTCAGAGCATCTATTAGAACAGATAGTCGAGAATACGGCTGTGAAACAGTTCTTTCAAATCGTAGTGAGTCATGACATGACTCGATTCACTATGAAATTCGAACCTTCCATCGAATTGAAGAAGGAAAAGAGATACGAGATAGCATTGGTTAATCTCGATACTTACTATTTGTTTCCCAACATCACCAAAAAAAATAACGTGTTCAAGTATTCCAACGGTGCGGATAGGTTCTAAATTTGATTTCCCAAAGGGAGTTACAACATAGATGAACTGAACCATCACATCCAGATGAGACTGAAGACCAACGGTCACAGAAGCAAGATGATAAGACTTGCTCCAACACGAGTACTCTATAGACGATATTCGATTTGGGAGATAATTTTCGAGTGGATTTTAGTGCAGAAGATTCGATTGGCAAGATGTTGGGATTTGACTGAAAGGTCACGCCACGTCCAAAAATATGGTCGACATTCTCGTGGTCAATAGCATTTTAGTGAATGTCAATGTGATCGTTGGAAGTTACGTCAATGGTAGCGCTCAGCCTATGATCTACTCGTTCTTTCTGGACGTTTTGCCAGGTTACAAGATCATGGAGCAACCTCAAAATCTTGTCTCTCTACCCGTGATTCTGGACACACTGTATAGCATCGAAACCATGTTGACAGATCAGAATGATGATCTGTTAGATCTTTGTGGAGAGAGGGTGACTATACAATTTCACATCAGAGAGATATGAAAAAAAAAAATAATAAATAACTTGAAAAATAATATCTCAAAAAAAAATATGTTTTTTTTTTATTTAAAGATGTTTTAGGTTTTATTTTATATATTACATTAGAAATAAAAAAAGAAACTTATAATATTAATAATTTAAACAAAAATTATAATCAAATAAAAAAAAAAATAAAATATGAGTCAATACATAATTAAAAACGTGAACATATCCAAAGGACAGAAAGCTAAACTTCACAGAGCATTGAGAAATCGAGGCGAGGCCGTTAGATTTAAATTCAGTCTTCAAGATCTGAAGCATGATGGTCGAGATCGGATCGCCTGGACTAAAACTAAAATCAAAAGGATGGAAAAAGCAATCCATAATCGAAAGGGAATGACGGTGAGACTGAGTCCCACTCAATTGGAATATAATCTGAGTATGAAAGTCGGTTTCTTACCACTATTGGCGGCACTCGCCATCAAAGTATTACCCATCCTCACGAAGACAGTGTTGAGCTCTGGGCGTGGGAGCTCTCTCGTGACTCGCTAGTTTGGGAGCCGACAAATTAATGAGTAGAGGATTGTTTTTTGAAGAAGAGGAGCCTGTGTCGCATAGACGTCGAAGGTAAAAGATTGTATCTAGGACCGGAGAGAATGTGGAACCAATCGGTGAATGTTTGTTGTTTGGTCCGAATTCACTGTTTAAGTGTATACCCCTTTTGGGTATGTTATTATTAAAAAAAATAATGAAAAAAATAACAATAAAAAAAAATGAAGCAAAAAAGGAGGCAACTTCCAACAAACGTGTTAAAAAGACATTCGTATTACGAAAAGCTTTTAGCTTTTTCTAAACATTTACACAGGTATATATTAGAAAGAATTCAATTGGAACAAATCATACACGGCGCATGTTTAAACGTGTACAGAACGTTGTTTTCATTAATATTCATATGTTATTCATATTCCTAAATCAAAGCTATTTTGAAAATATCCAAATGATGATTTGTTCAAACGAGAAAAAAAATGTTTCTTACCAAGATTATCGCATGATCATAGATATCCTAGATCGTTTAAAATATGAAGTGAAACTTGTAGAACGTTACAATTACCTGAAATATCATTACAGTATTTATTGCATGAAAAACGTAGTTAATATATTCGATCATGGTGACGATGAAAATATTGAAAAATCCATTTGCGTGTGTTTCGAATTTATTTGCAGATTATACTCGTTCTATGCAAATAGATCGTGGATTGAATTTGTTAAAAGGTTAAAAATCATTATCAATTATTACCCATATCATTCCAATGACGACGATGATGAAAAAAGAATAATGGGTTTATCGAAATACGGAAAGCATAAAATCCTTCTTTCGAAAAAAATATCATCTCTTTCTATAATACGCGCGATCATAATAGACGAGAAGTATTCATTCATTCAGTTGATGACGTGAAGAATAGAATGTGTTGTTATAAAAAAAAACATAATATATAAAAAGAAACGTTAAAAAAAATAATAATACGAAAAAAAAAAAAAGAAAAGAAAAAAAATTATAAGAATATAAAAAAAAAAAATATATATATAAATAATAATTATGAGTAAAACGACGATTCCATGGAATCGAGAGCTTGGTTTCTTGAAGGGTACTGTGCCGAGCTGACGCGATCTACGTGAAAGAACAACTTCTTCGCATCTTGCATGAAAGATGCCTTGGCTGTCAGGAGGAGAAAGAATTTAACCATGTTAATCATTCGTGTTTTACAATGAAATGGGAAGACCTCATCACCACGTATTTCATGCCTGCATTGGAATACATCCGACATGACGACGTGATTGAATGTTGGAAGCAATTCGTGTCTTGTGCCGGAGAATCTGAAACCACTAATTTGGAAGAGTTGAAGTTATTGCATCAAGGTCTCACGACAGAAGTCAGAGGATGCATTTTGGAATTTTTGTTGAAAAGGATGTGACCACTAAAAAAAGACTTTTTTCGTTAAATAATAAGAGATGAAAATAAAAACAAATACATGAAAAATAATAGATATAAATAAATAAATAAAAAAATGAAAATGGAAACTTGAAGTAAAAAAATCTATCCATCATTACAGAAGTCGAGGGTCGAGCCCACAGCACCTTTTCTACCACCACGTCTTTGACCTCTATGGGTTTGAATGTTGCCAGAAACAGTCTATTATCAGCCGCCATCATTGCTCTTCCAGTCATGTTGGCCGTAGAAGGATTGGCTTTGACTGTCGGATTCGTTAGTACGATCGGAAATTTAGTCACTGAGAAATTATCTGTAACGGCCAGGAAGTATGAAAACATCAGCATTTTAGCCGATGCAAAGAAACGACACCGTGTCGGATAAGATCTCTCTAGAGTTGAAAGAAGAGAGGAATCAGGCTGTGAATTCTTCGACATATTGAACGAAAAACAAAAATACGAAGTCATGAAAGCGAATATAAGAGTGAAGGGTCGTTAGATCATCAAGGAACAATTGAAGGATTCTCTCATGGAAAAAGGTAGGGAAGAAGTGAAACAATCATTTTGTAAATTGTTGGATCCCAAAAAGATTCCGGAAGCAATCAATTGAAAAAAAATATATATATATAAAAGAAAAGATTTTTTAAAAAAATAAATTACATACATAAATTTAAAAAAAAAAACGAAAAAATAAATAATTAAAAATATACGAAAAAACCCAAATGTATTGTGTAAAATGCAAGAGAGTTACCAATACAGTTAACGTTAAAAAAGTACTGACAAAAAATAAAAGTCCCATACTTCACAGAAGTGTAAAGTGTGTGGTTCGCCCAAGATGCAATTCGTCAAACCCTGTGTCGACTTGTTGAATAAATTGATTATTAATCTACCTGACAAAATGCATCTGCCAAGACACCAATTCACGGGACATGGAACAAAATTAAATAAGAGATTGAATCGAGATCTGACTCCTAAATCTTGGAGCAAACCCATTAATATGGTGGATTTGGCCACTTGCGCTCACAATCTGTGCTACGCTAAACATCCTGATGTTGAGACTCATACTTGAATCTGCGATAAAAACACGTTGACACAAATAAAAAATATACCAAATCCCACTAGGAGAGAGAGACTCGAACGTTCGCTGGTTGGTAAAGTGATTGGTACCAAACGTTGATTCGATGGGGTGATAAAAAAAAGTGTCCAGAAAAAATTATTAACAAGTAAATCGGCGAACGAACTATACAATCCCGCCACGCATAAATTTTGAAGGAGAAGTATATTCGTGAAGGGTCTAGATCAGATCTGGTCGACTGATCTGGTCGACATAAAATCGGCTTTGAGACGGAATGAAGGCATTAAATACATACTGACAGTCATCAACGTTTTTTCGAAATACGGATGGATGAGACCTCTGAAGAATAAATCAGGAGCTTGCATGACTGAGGCGCTGAAGAGCATATTCGCATCGTCTTCTCGAAAACTGGATAAATTGTGGGTGGACAAGGGGAAGGAATTTTACAATGCTCACGTTCATCCGTTGGTCGACCTCTATTCCATCGAAAATGAAGGGAAAACTAATGTGATCGAATGTTAGAATAGAACCATGAAGGAAAAAAACGTACATGTATTTCAATAAGACCAAGAAATATATCAACATTCTAGATGAACTGGTCGAAGAATACAACAACACGCAACACTGATCAATCAAGATGATACCTGTGGAAGCTAATGATCCTCGAAATGAAAAACACGTCTTTGTGAATCTCTATCCCAAAAGGATTAAAATTAAGAAGGTGTCTAGACCACCGATATTTGCAGTCAGCGATCAAGTGAGAATCACTTCTTATAAGTCACTCTTCACCAAAGGTAACACTCCTCGATGGACTGAGGAAATCTTTAAGATCGTTAGAATATTTTACACAGATCCAGTTACTTACAAAATAGAAGCATTAAAGGATGATGAAGATGGCAGCAGAGAAATCATTAGAACATTTTATGAACAAGAATTGCAAAAGACGGCATTTTAAAAAAAACGTTCACTTTTTTTTTACACATATATAGTAAGGGAAAAAAATAGATAAATAAAATATAATTTAAAAAAAAAAACAATTTATAATAATAAAAAAAGAAAACGAATTAACACAAACATAAAAAACATGACAAATATATTAGATACAACCAAAGGTCTATTGAGAGACAAAAGCATTCAAGAATATGAAGTTCACGAGTATGAACCTGTGACTGGAACCAGTCTGAACAATGCCGGTGAGATAAGAACCAACGTCGAAACTCAAGATCTGTTCATCCACTCCAGCGAAAGTTACATAGTGGTACAGGGATGTCTCACCAAGGAAGATGGAAATGATTACACTGATGACGACGTAGTCACTCCAGTCAATAATAACATGATGCATCTGTTCAGTAATATAAAATACATGCTCTGGGGACAAGAGATAGAATCCGTATTTCATCGCGGACAAGCCAGCACGATCTACGTACTCTTGATGTATCCGGCTGATTTTTTTAAATCTAAAGGTCTCAATCAATTGTGGGTGAAAGACACCATTGCAGACATGAGTGCAACTAATGCTGGTGGCGCCATGAGATTCGACTACAGAGGAACGTTTTCGTTCAGGATACCTCTGAAACACATATTCGGATTTGTAGAAAATAACAATAAAATTCTGTATGGATTCAAACACAATCTGACGTTAATTCAAAAAGGAAACGACAACGCCATCATGTAACTCACCACGAGCGATGTGGGTAAGATACATCTGAACAAGATATCTTGGTTCATTCTGCACGTGCTGCCTTCGGTCGCGGAGAAAGTACATCTCTACAAGATCATAGAATCGAGGAGTAAATTACCGGTGGGATTTCGAATGAGACAATGTGACACGGCTAGTATTCCATCATCCACCAATCATTTCAATTGGATATTGACTGTGAAATCTGCTTCAGAAAGACCACGACTCATCGTAGTGGCATTTCAGACTGATAGGGATGGGTCCCAAGAGAAAAATCCTTCCCTGTCCGATCATTATCACTTGAGAAACATGCAAGTATTTCTAAATGCCCCGAGATATCCAGCCATCAATTATAACGCCTCTTTCGATAAGAACGATTTCTGCAGGCTATATGGCGATGCCGCCGATTTCACAAAGAAATATCATCAACTGGACGAATTGATGGATAATCCTAACTTAACTCCCACCAAATACAAATCGATGTATCCCCTGTTCGTATTCGTAGTAAACAGAGTGAGCGACACAAGAGTAGCATCTTAGACATTCAGATCAAGATGCAATTTGACAGGAATGTGCAAAGGAGAACCGAGGCTTTTGCCTTAGTCCTGTCAGATAGAGAGTTAGAATTCGAATTGGACGGAGAAAAAATGTCCATCGTTTGATGAAAAAAATAATAATTAAAGAAAAAATTAAAATACCCAAAAAAAATAATAAATAAAATAATTAAATAAAAAAATATATAATTGGATTTTGAGAAATTGAATATTCAATCTCTTAAAATCCAATTATATTTTTATTTTATTTTTTGAGTTGTCTCCCCTACATCACAAAAGTGATTATATATATTTCAATTTTTTTGTTGTTTTCACTGTTTGTTCAGAGGATCGAGTTCGTTCAACAGAGACACCACGGAAGTGGTGGCTTCGGGATTATTGGTTTTCATCTTGAAATTGATCCTATCCCCCATCTGCACCTTGAGAGGCATACCAAAGACGCTGGTGTTCGAGTGTTGCTCCTTCATCTTTTAGACGCTGTGTCTCTTATTGGTTTCCGCACCATTCACCATGAGATTGACGACCGCTCTATTGCTCAAGTCTGTAGAAGTCAGACTCATTCAAATAATCTCACCTCCCACCAGCATGAGATATCCTATCAGACTGTGCAGCGATCCGTTACCTCCATTTCCGAAGGACCATTCAGCTTTTTCTGTTTCCAATGTGCCGCTCTCCTCGGCCCAAACGATGATCAGTTGTCTGTCGTATTTTATCTTTTCCACGACGGAGATCAGAGTGAAGGCATCCGACATGTGCACGGGATCTGCCAGATTCGTGAGTGCGTGTCCTCCCATGTCCAGTTTGCCTTCCATGATATCACCCTTTCTCCAGACCGTATTTTCGTCAAAGTACTGTCTTCTAACCGCGCTGGAAGCGAATTCCGGTTCGTCGTCTAGACCGAATAGATTGTAACCATCCATGTCGATGCCAGCCTTCATGGCTCCTCCGATTTTTTGTTCAGATGCAATTCGTCGACTTGAGATTCCAGATAGGATTGAGAATCCTGTAAGACAGAATCCACGTAGCCTTTGTCGACCACCGTCAAGTCTTCATCCGCATTGTCGATCTGGGACAGATTCAATATCTTGTTGAATCCCGCATCCAGATCCGATTTAAATTTCTAGCTCATCTACGTTATTCTTTCTCAGTTCCAAGTCAAAATATTGTTTAGTCGCCACATCGTTAGGATTCATGGGAATGGGCACGCTGGTTATCTTGTTAGAATTCGCGTTCAATTCAGACCGCATCACTTTAAGAACGTAGCGATCTCTCAGATGTTTTCTGAATCTTGCGTGAGCATCGGCCACATATATTTTAGTGGCAATATCAGTCGAATCTCTAGGATCCAGTGCATTTACCACTCATTTAGATTTCAAGTCAAGATTGTCCGTCATGTCTTTATTCACGTAATTATCTCTCATCATCTGCCGGAAATTTTCGTCTCCTCTATCGACGGATTTTTTAGTCACTGCATCTGTCAGATTGATTGGTTTGGGAAGATTGTAGATTTTCTTATTGTTTAAGTTTAAAGGTTCTTCTCGAGATTCGTATCTCCGTATGTGTCGTTCATCCAAGTTGGCAATGTCACCACTGCCACCAACAACGTCAACAGTTTTTCTTTTCTTTTTAGAAGAACCTTCATTTTTGTCAGCGCGATCAAATTTATCAACTGTCATGTTTTGTTTTGTTTTGTTTTATTATTATTATTTAATTTTTTTTTATTTTAATTATAACTTTATTTTTTTTTATATTCTTTATTTATATATATATCAATATCAATTTTTTTTCTTTCTCCTACTTTAATGTAAATCATTGAGAATATCCTGAAAGTGATCTCCTTCCGACCATCTCTTGAGAATGTAGAGACACAGGTGACTGCAAAACACTCGATTTGATGCTTGAACTCGTTCGGTATTGCAAATAACTTACATTAATCAGTTTGTTATTTCTATCAGTGGTGAGATTCTGTAGCTATCGAAATAATAATTTTTATTTCGATTCGAAAACCACGCAACCCAATGCATACCCTCACCTCCGATGTCGTCCAGATTTAAAATTCTACATTCCGAATCGTCTTTTTTCCTCGGTAAGGCATCTCTAGAAAACACACCTCGAAAATGTTTGATTTTTAAATCTTTCACTGCCTTCGACAGATCAATGTTGGATAGGGGTTCGTTGGGTAAGACAACACATTCTACAGATATGTGTTTTATTTTCTGCTTATTCATAAATATGTTGTTGTTTTTTTTTATTTATTTATTATTTTCTTCTTTTTTTTTTTTAATTTATAACTCGCAAGTTTTTTTTAAACTTACACCATTTCGACGTTTTCTGTCATACTACATTCATCCTCTCGATTTTGTTGTTGAATTATCACGGAATAATGTCTGAGTGTAATGTCTAATTCTCTTATCATTGTCAGCCGTCAATGCAATCTTATTGATTTCTTTGGGTACATCCCATCCTTTCACTTTGAATCACAGTCATCATTCTATACATCGTCGAACCTTCAAGAAGACACTCTTTATACTCGTCGAAAGTGTTGTTTTTATTCGTCACACATGCTTGAACGCCTTTACATCTCTTGATCTCTTCATCGTCGAGGAGATAAGCGTACAATTTTGGTCTCAAACCCACGAATTCGGTGATCTGTCTTAACCACTTTCATCTTTGAATTTACCCAACACCTTTTTATTGACACCCATTGGAATCTTAGATGGGTGACTGTCAGGATAATTACTCATGTCGAACCATTCATTCACATCTGCCGCCATGTCCTCTTAGATGTCTCTAGTCTCTATCTCATAAGCCAGACTGTCCATGTTGGTGAACAATAGTTTGGCTTGAGCCAAATTAAGCATCTCGAAATCTTAAATTACATTTGTTGTGAGCAGCGCCACAAAACAGACCCATGTAGTGATTGTGATCTCTAACTTTTTTTATTATTTTCAGACTCGTTATCGAATGGTTGTCTACAGATGTGACATTCAGTGGTTTCCTTGTATTCTTGCCATTGCTCTGGCGTGATGATCATGTCTTTGAATTTTTTTAATATTTCGTATAATTGTTGAATTTTTGATTCTAACTCTTCCTCGAATTTTTTAGCCACGTCATCACATTCTAAATGTTTAGTGTAGACGAACGGACCTGACGATTCTCGATCGTCGAAAGAACATTTCACGTAATAACAATAGCCTGAAAGTACATGCTTCTGATATTTTCCAGTGTAACTCCTACGCTCGGTGGGCTGGAAAGGATTCATTTTTGTGGTGAAACATTCGAAATCAGCATAGACGAATGTCGGTTCTAATCTTCTATTGTGGTTGTGAAAGTCCACGTAAGTGTTAGGTTTAGGCATTTCGGTAACAATGCTTGGCTTTTTGTTGCAATATTCCTGGGGACGCATCAACGATTCTTGACAATATAACGAATTCATGCAGTTGAGACAGAAAAATATCTCGCCATTATGTTTAGCAATCTGCTTCAACAACAATTTACTCATATTTTAATCCAGCAATAATGTTGGTTGTCACTCTCAGAAATTAATAACAAAATAACAATCTTTTTTCTCTCTTTGTGCGAAGGCAGTATGAGAGGATAGACTATTTGTTCCTTATCATCATATCCCAAGACGTTCACGGCCATAATGGGATTTAGCCTTTCAAAACGCTCGATGTCTTTCAAACGCATCGGGAAAGGCACTCCCATCCAATCGAGAATTTTACAAGTCTCCACGTACTTGGAAACTCTATCAACATTTTTTTACGGGATATAAGGCTGATGTGATCGCCCATTTGAAACACTCTCTATCATCTTTATTTTTCACGTTAATCACAGCATGTTTATTATATACGAAATAAGGCAATTTTATATAGGAAGACGTTCTCAAAGGATCGTGTCTGTCCACATGAATCTCAAGATTCAATACCTTCTCGAACGTCCAACCACTTCCCTTGAGATGATAATGAGCCATAGATTCCAACATCTTGTCTTTCATCACTTCGTAAACATCGGATAATTCATCGTCTCTAAACACAGTCTCATATTTATATTGGAAATAGGCATCTTCCATCACTCTCTCACCCGTGTTCATGTTGACTCTTTTCATCAGACAATGCAAAATCATTTTTATTTTAGACCCCTTTCTAGATGTTTTCGAAATACATCCAGCACTCCACCCTTTGCCCATTCCATGAACGATTGAGGATCGAGATTTGCAAGACTGGGAATTGCGTCAAAAGTTTTAAAATATCCATTAATGGCGACATCTCATTCTATCGGAATCAACGATTTCTCTAACGCTTTGTATATGATTCCCTTTATCATCCCTTTTTTCCTTCAGTGTTCTGACGACTGCATCCATTGCTTTTTTTAATAAAAATGTTGTTTCATCACTGCTACCTTCTAAATTTTTTTCACAATTCAAGTTTTTGTCGCTGCCATAGATCTTTCATTCATTCCCTTTCCATCGAGTAAATGACCAATGCATTCGTCTTTTTTAATGTTTCTAACACCTTTCATATTCAATGACTGACATACTTTGGCTTCTAATTCCACCAGTGTTAGATCACTAGTCTCCCCACACATGACTCCAAACAATTTTCCTTTGGTTCTGTAACAGCTGTAATTTTTAATTCCTAGATTTCTACAGCACTTTTTCAATTCGGGTATGCTAGATGAATATAACTTTTCCATGTTAGATGTTGTTGTTTTTGGCATTTTTTATGTTAAAACTTCTTATTTAATATATAATATTTTAGATTTTTTTTTAAAAAAAAATTATGAATTTTTAAACTTCTTATTTTAATATATATATACATATATAAAAATATTTTAATGAAAAATATCATTTTTTTTTAAATGAAAAACAATTTTTTTTAACACAAAAACATTTAACACACAAAAAAAATAAATTAAGACAATTAGGTACATCACATCCGAACTAATCGTTTATACCTCCACCTCAAAAAAAAACATTTGATGACTGAGTCCCATCAGTAAAAGGCAAAAAAAAATAAATAATTGTATTCCATAGAAAACCAGTACTACATCGCTTTTCCAATTCGTTCCAAACAGAGGTAAACAGTCACTTGCCACAGATTCACGTTTTTCACTTCATTCAGTAATGAATGTAGACGTTTTAAAACGTGGTTATATTTTATAGTGCACACTTTAAAGTAAGGAAAACATCCGGTTATTTTATTATACAAAAATGAACAGTTTAAGTGGTGAAAGCAATCACGCTTGATTGAAAAATTAATCAAGCATGAAAACATACACAACATTCCTCAAGATAAAAAGAAATGAAAATGCACTTTTAATGGGGTTTTTTCGAGTCGTGATTTAAAAATCTATCTATAATGGACTTCATAATTTCACGTCAGTGACGAGAATATTCGTTTTAAAAAAATTTTCTCCTCATTGATAGATCCATTAAAATATCAAATTCATTCTCTCAAACGTTCGTCTTTTTCCAGGGATTAAATGCAATCTGTGAATTAGTTCTTTGGAAATATTCGGAATTATATTTCTTCCGTAGAACAGTGATAAATCGTCCGGATCAAAATTTTCTATCTTCTCCGAGAGGATTGCCATTAGATCGTCTTGACATCCATACATTAAATCCAGGGCGACTTCATTCAATTTCAGAGGTAAGACACTTTTCTCGTATTCCTCTGTCAAACCACTAGTCTCCATGTTCTTCAATTCGATGGCATTGTGGGATTGCAATCTATAAATTTTAGTGTCGACCTTGGAATATCTCTTGACCCTTTTCAATTTTAATGTGGATGTTTTAGGTTTGGAGGATTTCATGACTGATTATTGTTTCTGTCGTCGTTTTGTTGAATCGTTTTATAAAAAATATTAAATTTTGTGTTTTTTTTAAATGATAATAATTATTAATTGTAAAAATGTTTTTTTTATTTTTATTTCTTCTTCTTATATATATATGTAAAAAAAATAAAATAACAACTTTTTACAGCGTTTTTCTTTAATAACAAAAATAAGCACATAATGGTCACGCCTACAATTTTTATTTTTTGGAACGGTCAGTTTTTTTTTTCATTCATTACTCGTCTTACATCTCGTAATAATAATAATAATATATTACATACATTTTTTTTTTCCATTGCGATCCTCCTTCTCCCCCCAATCCCCCAGATCGTCGTCCAGCTAATCTAAAAATTCTTATTAGACTTGCATGCTCGATCTCAAATGGTTGACTTTACCCGCTCAATCTACGGATTCACCTTGATTGAACCGTCATCTTTTCCTGTGGGAAATCCATGTCCTTGATCGAGTTTTAACGGCTCAGTTTTCGAATTCGCCAGTTGAATCTGATTGTTTCTTCTCATGGGAATCAACGTTCAATCGCATATTTTTCCCAACTCAAAAACCGAAAAAACACTGTCTTTTGGGAATTTTTGCCAATGGAAATCTCAGTGCTAATCTGTCGCCAGTCACAATCGTGCAACTCTATTCATAAGGAAATTTGAAAAATTCATCCCAATGGGAAACTCAGCGTTAAATTTATGAAAAAGTGAATTTGTGAAATCGGTGAATTTTTAGACATTTTCGAGAAATTCTGTCAAAAAGTGAGCCAGAAATGCTCGAATTTAAACATTTTCCGGGAAAAACCCAGGGTTTTCGGGGAAAAATTGAATTATTTTTGGAAAAATCAACTTTTGTACCAGAAAAATTTGAGTTTTTCCAGAAACATTTGGGTTTTTCCCAAAAAAATTTGGGTTTTTCCTAAAATAACTCAACTTTTTTAGCTCACCTAAGTTTCTGGCTCACAGGATTGGAAGTGAGCCAGGACATCCCACTACTACCTACTAATGGGCCACACATGACAAACATTGGGGTGTGATTATGTCGACTCATCTGAATGAATTCAATAAATACAAAGAGTTATTCTGTGCCATCTGGGGTAATGAATTGAAGCTAAACAAACCATTAATTTGTCCCTCGAACAGTGTGTGATTGCCACTGACAACAATAAATGAACAAACATTCAGACGTTTAAATTCAGTTAAGACTGAAGGCCTGTGATTTTCTCTGTGGTTTTGCTGATGTCATCAGTGATGATCTTGGGGAACTGGAAGGGGCGGTGCCTTTTGGAAGATGTGCCAAATGTAAAAAACCTGTTGATTGTAAGTACCATTTGCTATGAACAAATCGTTCTGAAATTAACTTGAAAATATGGTGAAAAGTGGGGTGCTAGAAAGCGTCGTCGAACCAACTGATTCGTCAGTAGTTTCGTTCTCGTGTCAAAGAAATATTCAAATTATTCAAGAATCTATTTGGACATCAAACCTCTCAGTGCATCTCTCAAAGGTCAGCATTAGCAGCTTTCATTGCGCCCTGATATATTACTGCAATTGGCCAGGGTGAAAGTCTTTTCCACTGCAGAACTGAAAGTTAGATTCATCCAGCCAGGCCAGAAAATAAGCAGACTGACATCTGCAAAATGAGGTCCCCGGAGGATGTATTTAGTGATGCTACCCTGCACAGCAGGGTGGCATTACTAAGTTTACCCTCTGTGAACCTCAAACTGAATCAGGGTCTCATAACTAAACAGAAAGAGGTACCCAGAGGATAAATTGGCCCAGTGTATGGGATAGCATCATCATATTCACCCTCTGGGGACCGCATTCTGGAAATGTCAGACTGCTTATTTTCAGGCCTGCATCCAGCGCGTCCTCAAGAACGCGTTGAGCCTCTTTGCTTTCTTTACATAGTTCGGGAGGTTCCGATTGAAGTATCTAGCATACGGACCAAAACCATCGCCAGAACATATTCGTGGAAAGACATCCTCTAAAAGTGTTAGGAATTATCTGTCTTGCTTATGATTTGCTGATTTTGGAACGAGGCGATTCTATGGACGAATTACATGACTATTACGATGAAACCTGACGTCCATTCCTGGAGAACATAGCATCAAGATGAACAAATTAAAGTCGAAATTGAAATGTCAGGAAATCCTGTTCATATGATACAGTACGGGAACCGTGGAGTGGTCATTTACCATCATAGGTGGGCAATATTTCAGCGGACGCAATAATATTAGATTCCAAATACTTTATTATAGGAATAATCATTAAAAAATTAATGAATAAAGCTCTGGGTCCTGCCCGATGCTTCATTAATTACAATTTTGATGATTACCTGGTAAACGCATGCGTATACATCATTGCCCACGTGTGAATTACGACCAGTCTACAGCGATTGTACTGTATGTCAAAACGAATGCTAGACTGAAATATCCAACTAAAATTTCTACTGTCCTTGAAATGAAGCGCCGTCAAAAGGTGAATCGTGTGCCACAATATTGTGAGTTCGTCAGTTACCTGAACAAATTTCTTCCAAGACAGTCTGATACAATCAAACCTATTCGAGCTCTCACAAAGAGTGGGTTTGACTAGGAATGGAATAGTTACTCATCGGGATCCATTCGAGAAAATAAAAACTTCTATGAGACTTCCGCACCAGTTCATCAGTACACTGACTCTGACAAAGAGTTGGTCTAGTAAAGTGATGCCAGCTCTGATGGATTTGCGTCAGTACTACTACAGGGTGGCAAACATGTCATATTTTCTAGTCGGTCATTGACATTGGGACGATTGAAAGGATACCACTCAAAAGAGTATTCCGTCGATTGCAGAATATGCTACGTGGAATAATTTTACCATTACCTAACGAATCGGCCGCATCCGCCCGCGTAATTCACAAATTGAGCAGTTGACAAATTTATTTTTCGCAAAATTTCAACAAAACCATATCATGTGACCCCTCAATGGAACGATCTCGTCGAGATCGTTCCAATGAGGGGCTCAAATGATATGGTTCTGTTGAAATTTTGTGAAAAATTTGAAAAACCTGTAAGTAAAATATACAAATTTGTTTTTCGTGTACGTTGGGTAAAGGGTTAATTATGATGTAAACATAGTGTACAAACATAGAAAAAGAACTGCTGATTGCCGATATGTTGACTCGGTAATATTAACTATTTAACCACTTGCAAATCGAGCGGCAGTTTTTTCCGGCCAGGAACATGATACGTCATAACGTCATGAAATAGGATGGCTGTTCAGTAAATGTGTGGGGTGGACCAATCAATATTTTCAACGTGCAGCCCCGAGGCTGCACGTTGAAAATATTGATTGGTTTACCCCAAATAATGAATATGGACTTTTCTAATTGCTGCCATTGAACTAGCATGGAAGATACCACTAGAGTTCAAAGGGTTAATGCAAATTCTAAAAGTGAATGCAATACGTTTGAATTAGTCAATGTGATAAAGTTTCTCTCAGTGACTGAGCAGCGCTTGAGGCAAATACAAAAACAGACTGAATGTGATGAACAGCTCCAAATGTTGAAATAAATAACTTCGCATGGTTGGCCCGATAATCACAAGTGCCTGCTCAGCTATTAGCGTATTTCACCTCTAGCGACGAGATGACATTGCAAAAGGATTAGGTAGCTATCTCTTTAACAGCTGAGCCAAAACTAACGTCTGCCCAGTCCAGTGTACCTCTAGTCACTGGGAGTGGTACTCATCAGTCACATACAACCCCTTCTCAATCAAGTGAGCTAGTACTGTTCCGAAGTTCGCCCACAGGGGTTACTCAAGCTCGAGAGAAGAACTACATCTCTTATAAGCTCTTTTCATTAAAGTATTGGGGTCGTGATAGTTTTCATAGGACAGACAATTTCGATTTGGTGAAGTGGACTCAGATTTTATTAACTAACATATTTATTAGAAGCTAAATTACATGGAATTGTATTAACTGGCGGTCAGAGTACAGAAGTACTTTGAGTTTCCACACAGGAGTGGACACCTGATGTTCTGTTGATAATATTAGGCATAACTTTGCAAGCCAATATTGTCAACAAACAGTAATATTGTAGGATTTGTTGATAGATATAATAACATTCTGCAGTAGTTTCTGGGATGCTATTGAACTGTCACCAAATCATAACATGCACCTGGTGGAACATCACCAGATACCAGGTGATGCTGAATTGCTGTTGGAGAGACTGAATTGATGCGTATCGTATTACGTTCAAGGATGTCACAGCAACGTGCATTGTTTCTACCTATCTCCGAATTATTTTCGACTGTCCAGACAGACGATAAGGGAGAATGCTAATTTTCTGTGTCTCTTTCGTCAGGATCTCAAGAATCTGAATCACATCTACGGAGATCACGCGGCCAACGACATGAGCAGGGAAGAATTCAGGAGATTTTGTAAGAAGGTGTGGGACAAAGGACTTCACAATTTCATGGTGATCGATTTGACTAGCGAATTTAACAACGGAAATTATCGAAGTGGATTCGACGATTTTTTTTTATATTCCCGATAATAATAGAGAAGAAAATAAAATAAATATCGATAAAATATAAAAACAATATATAAATAAATTAAAATAATAATAAAAAAATGTCAAAACATCACCTATTAAAACAGATAGTCGAGAATACGGCTGCGAAACAATCCTTTCAAATCGTAGTAAGTCACAAAATGATTCGATTCATGACAAAATTCGAATCTTCCATCGAATTGAAGAAAGAAAAGAGATACGAGATGGCGTTGGTTAATCTTGAGACTTACTATTCGTTTCCCAACGCCATCGAAAAGAATAACACGTTCAAGTATTCCAACGGAGTGGACTGGTTCGAGATACGAATTCCCAGAGAAAGTTACGACATAGACGGTCTGAACCATCACATCCAGACGAGACTGAAGACCGACGGTCACAGAAGCAAGATGATAAGACTCGCTCCCAATACGAGTACTCTACAGGCGATATTAGACTTGGGAGATAATTTTCGAGTGGATTTTAGTGCAGAAGATTTGATCGGTAAGATGTTGGGATTCGATCGAAAGATGTATCGAGGTCATCCCGCGTCCGAAAATATGGTCGACATTCTCGTGGCCAATAGCATTTTAGTGAATGTCAATGTGATCTCGGGAAGTTCCGACGATCTACTCGTTTTTTTCTGGACGTTTTGCCGGATTACAAGATTGTGGAGCAACCTCGAAATCTCGTCTATCTACCCGTGATCCTGGACACGTTGTATAGCAGTGAAACCACATTGACGGATCAGAATGGGGATCTGGTCGATCTTTGTGAAGAGAGAGTGACTATACGATTTCACATTAGAGAGATATGAAAAAAAAATTAAGTAAATAAAAAAAATAATAACAGATATAATTTGAAAAAAAACGACAAAAATTTTCTTTTTTTCATTTAACAGAAAAATTTTTTTTTTATTTTTTTTTATTTTTTTATATATTTAAATAAGAACTAAAAATAAAAAAACAAACATAATATTTAAAATAATTAAACAAAAAAAGACTATAAATAATATTCCTAATTAAAAAAATATATAATCCAGTGAAAAAATAACAAATATGAGTAGTAGTTGATATATCATTAAAAACGTGAACATATCTGAAGGACAGAAAGCTAAACTTCGCAGAGCATTGAGTCATCGAGGTGAGGCCATTAGATTTAAATTCAGTTATGAAGACCTGGTGAGTGGTGGTAGCAATCGGTCAACTCAAATCAAAAGGATGGAGAAAGCCATTCATAATCAAATGGGAATGACAGTGAGGCTGAGTCCCGCTCAATTGAGATACAATCTGAGAATGAAAGGTGGTTTCTTACCGCTATTGGTGGGACTCGCTGCTAAAGCATTACCCATTCTCATGAAGACGGTGTTACCAGCTCTGGGTGTGGAAGCTCTCTAGGGACTCGCTAGTTCGGGAGTCGATAAATTAATGGGTAGAGGCTTGTTTCTGAAGAAGAGAGAAAACAGACTGTTTTTTGAAGAAGGGAGGAGCCATGTGTCGCGTAGACACTGAGGGTAAAGGATTGTATCTAGGACCCATGAGAAAAGGTGGCGATGCTTTCCTCAGAAAAGGTCTCTATCTGAAGACCAGAGAGAATGTGGAACTGATTGGTAAAGGTTTATTGTTCAGTCAGAATTCACCGTTTAAGAATATACCCATTTGGGTATGTTATTATAAAAACAAATTACGATTAAAAAAAAATGGCAATTAAAAAAATGAAACAAAAGGAGAGAAAACGATATTTCCAGTATCATTCTAACAACAACGATAAACAAATGATGGTCTTATCGAAATATGAGAAGCATAAAATCCTTCTTTCAAAAAAAAAATGTTATCTCTTTCCTATAATAATATGCACGATCATAATAGACGAGAAGTATTCATTCATTCATTGATAATGAGATGAATAGATATGTTGTTATTAAAAAAAACCTAACATATATAAAAAAGAAAAAAAATATAAAAAAAATAATACAAAAAACAAAATAATAGAAAAAAATAAATCATAAGATTAGAAAATTTGGGCTTTATTCACATAATTATCTCTTATCATCAGCTGAAAATTTTCGTCTCCTCTATCGACGTATTTTTTAGTCACGGCATTCGATGAATCGATCGGTTCGAGAAGATTGTAGATTTTCTTATTGTTTAAATTTAAAGGTTCTTGTCAAGGTTCTTATCTTTGAACGTATAGTTTATCCAAGTTGGCAATGTCACCAACAACTTTGACTGTGGCTCTTCTTTTCTTTCTAGAGGAACATTCATTATCGTCAGCGCGACCAAATTTATCGACTTTTTTTGTTTATTTTATTATTTAAAATTATATATTATTTTTTATTATTTTAATTAATGCAACCAAAACATTTTTTATTTATATATCTCTCTATATATATATCCCCCAAAAAATATTCTTTAATGTAAATCGTTGAGAATATCTTGAAAGTGATCTCCTTCTGACCATCTCTTGAAAACGTAGAGGCATAGGTGACTGCAAAACACTTGATATGGCGCTTGCACTCATTTGGTATTGTAAATAAATGACGTTAAATTGTTCCTTATTTCTATCGGTGGTGAGATTCCGTAGCTATCGAAATAATAATTTTTTTTTTGATTCGAAAACCATGTGACCCAATGCGTGCCTTCACCTCCGATATCATCCAGATTTAAAATTCCACATTCCGAATTGTCGTCTTTTTTTTCTCGGCAAGGTATCTCTAGAAAACACACCTCGAAAATGTTTGATTTTTAAATCTTTTGCTGTTTTCGACAGATCAGTGTTGGATAGGAGTTCATTGGGTAAGATGACACCTTCTACGGATATGTGTTTTATTTTCTTATTATTCATAATATGTTTTGCTTTATTTTGTTTTTTATTATTTTTGTTCTATTCTTTTTTTTAATTTATAAACTCGCAAGTTTTTTTTAAACTTACATTTTGATGTCTTCAGTCATACTCCATTCATCATCCTCTCGATATTCTTGTTGAAATATCTCGGAAGAATGTCCGAGTGCGAAAGTGTGTATTTTATCCTTGCATATAATTCTCTTATCATCCTCGGCCATCAACACAATCTTATTAATTTCTTTGGTGTACATCTCATGCATTTCGCTTTGAATCGCAGCCATCTTTTTATACACCATCAAATTTTTGAAAAGACATTCTTTGTACTGTTCGAAAGCGATGCTTTTATTTGTCACACATGCTTGAATGCCTTTACATCTCTTGATCTCTTCACCATCGAGGAGATAAGCATACAATTTAGGTCTCAAACCCACGAATTCAGTGATCTGTATTCCACCGCTCTTGTCTTTGAATTTACTCAACACCTTTTTATTGACGCCCTTTGGAATCTTAGACTGGTGATCATTGAGATAATTACTCATGTCGAACCATTCATTCACGTCTGATGCTATGTCCTCGTAGATGTCCCTAATGTCTATTTCAAAAGCCAGACTGTCTGTGTCAGTGAACAATAGTTTGGCTTTCAAACCGAATTTTGCTTTGAATTAATCATAGTGAAACATGTACCTCAACTGCTTGCTAATGTCTAAGATGATCGCTCCGAGATAACAGGGTTTGTTGAATGTTAGATGCGTCTTTTGCATGTTCACAGCCAATAGATTTTCGACGAATATGATTCTATGTTTATAAGTGGGTTTCGCGATTTATTTTCTAGACCTCTGTTCAGAGCTCACGAGTTGAACCTCGGTTCTATTCCTAATGTTTTCCATAGATTTACCGTACACTCAGTTGTTCATTAGTTTGAAGAAATCTTTTTCGAAATCACTCTCAGCCTGCATTCTTAAATTCGTGTTGAGATTGATGTATTTTTTCATCCAAGGCTCCTCGTCGAATCGAATGATTTGATGCACGTTGATCAATCTCATCCCGTGATTGATGTAATGTTTCAGATTTTCGCAATAGACCACATACTTGCATTTGTGATTTAAATTAGGAATGAGTTTTTTGATGTCGTTCACTTTCATTCGTTCAGGAGCCAGCAGATAATCGTTGTGTAGATTGTGTAACGTTTTTCGGATAGTCCAAATCGACCTCTAAAATACAATGATAGTGTCTCCAATTTTGTTTTTCTTCTGCCTTTTTGACTCATTTGAAATTTCTGATCGGTAAAGGATGACTCATGGCCCAACCGTACAAATTATTAGCATCCCAATACTGTATGTATTAAATCAGTTTTTCCAAATCAAAATCTTTTCCCCTGTGATTATTATTAGCTTTGGCATATCTGGTGGAAATCATAGAGACGCCACCCCTCATGGCCTTTTCGAACATGAGCAACATGTCGATGTCCATTAATAATTCCAATCGAACCTCGGTTGTCTTCAAGAGAGCATCCCAAGCAAATCTGGGTGCAGTGAAATACCAAGTTGGATCTAGTTCGTAATGTCGACGCCACATTGATCGAAAATTTTCGAACACATCGGCCAAGAGAAGCACGTCAGTTTTCAAATAAAGGGTCGTGATATTCTCTCATAGATTTCATGTTGAATAATCTCCACACTTTTTGCGCATGTTTGTAATTATCATCAGAAATCTGAGACTGGTATAATTTCGAATAAAAATCTTCTTTAGGAGGTAGAGTGACGTCGTCAAATTTCTCGAGATCACACATGTAATCGTAAGGGTAGACACCTTTCCTCAACATGACATCCACCAATTCTCGTCAATTGTCAAAATGTTTACTCGTGATTATAAATTTCTCCTTTTTCAAACTGTTGACTAATTTTTCCAGACTGGGCGACATGAATTTATAACTGTCGATGAAATGTATCTCTCCATGGATGGGAATTGTTTTCTCACTCGATCCTTTAACCCGTATCTTTTTATCAACGACCTTCCATTTAGTGAATGAAAAGTATTTTTCATCGTTTTGTACGATGCAGCTCAACTCCCCCTCAGTGACACCCATATTTTTCATGAACAGGTGACTATCGTAACCTGAGAGATTGTGAAACATCACCAGATAGAATTGATCACCACGAAATCTTAAATTACATTTGTTGTGAGCAGCGCCACGAAACAGACCCATGTAGTGATCGTGATCTCTAACCTTTTTATTATTTTCACAATTATTATTGAATGGTTGTCTACAGATGTGACATTTGATGGTTTCCTTGTACTCTTCCCGTTGCTCTTTGGATTCTTTAAATTTGTCATATAATTCTTGAATTTTCGATTCTAACACTTCCACGAATTTTTTAGCCACATCGTCGTCATCTGAACGTTTACTGTAGACAAATGGACCTAACGATTCTCCATCACCGAAAGAACATTTCACGTAATAACAATAGCCCAAAGGTATGTGCTTCTGATATTTTTCGGCATAACTCCTACGCTCGTCGGGCTGGCAAGAATTTATTTTCGTGGTGAAACATTCGAAATCGGCGTAGACGATGAATGGTGGCTCCAATCATGTGAGTATAAGCCTTAGGCATTTTGACGGCAACGTTTGACTTTTTGTTGCAATATTCCTGATGATGCATCAACGAATCTTGACGATGGAACGAATTCAGGCAGTTGAGACAGAAAAATCTTCTGTTGTTTTGTTTAGAAGTCTGCTTGGACAACAATTTACTCATATTTTAATCCAGCAATAATGTTGATTGTCACCCTTGGAAATTAATAACAAATTAACAATCTTGTCTCTCTCTTTGTGAGAAGTCAGTCTGAGAGGATAGACTACTCCTTTTTTATCGTCTCCATTGTATCCCGAGATGTTCACGGCCACAGCGAGATTTAGCTTTTCGAAACACTTCATGGCTTTCAATCGCGTCGGCAAAGGCAGTCCCGTCCTATCGAGATTTTTACAAGTCTCCATGTACTTGGAAACTCTATCACTATGCTCTTCTATGGGATATAAGGCTGATTTGGTCGCCCATTTGAAACACTCGCTATCATCTCTATTTCTCACATTAACCAAAGCTTTTTTATTATATAGGAAACGAGGCAATTCTATATGGGAAGACGTTCTGAAAGGATCATGTCTGTCCACAAGAATCTCGAGACACAATATCTCCCCGAACGTCCAATTACTTCCCTTGTTTTGATAAATAGCCATAGATTCCAACATCTTGTCTTTCATCGCTCCGTAAACATCGGATAATTCATTGTCTCCGAACACAGTCTCCATTTTAGATTGGAAATAGGCATCTCATATCAAGATCTCGCCCGTTTTTGCGTCAGACTTTTTCATCAGACAATGCAAGATCATTTTCATTTTTAAACCCCTTTTTAGATATTTTCGAAATACGTCCAACACTCCACCCCTCATCCGTTCTATGAACGATTCGGGATCGAGATTTGGGAAATGAGAAGGAATCACCTCGAAAATTTTAAAATATCCTTTAATGGCGATGTCTCATTCTGTAGGAATCAACGCTTTTTGTAACGATTCGTCATCTCGAACTGCGTCGCTTTTAATTTTTTTGATTTTTTTCCATTCCTGTTTGAAACCTGAGGGTTTATTGTTTGTTTAACAGTCTTCTTCTTCTTGTTCACAGTCATCTGTTGAGGTTGTTTCATCTTCTCATTTCTTGCCATGATTCGAGTTTTTTCCTCCATCATAGACCTTTCATCCACCCCCTTCCCACAGAGTAAATGATCGATGCATTCTTCTTTTTTCATACATTTGACATCTTTCAAATTCGATGACTGGCGCTCTTTGGCTTGTAAATTAACAAGTGGTTGGTATAAGTCTCAGCACACATGAGGTTAATCAATTCTTTTTTGCTCCTATAATGGGTGTAATTCCTAATTCCTAGATTTCTACAGTACTGTTTCAACTGGGGTACGATAGAGAAATATAAGTTTTCCATGTTATACGTTTTTGTTTTTGGCATTCTTCAGGTTAAAACTTCTTATTTTAATATATATTATTTAGAGTTTTTTTTGTTTTGGAAAAAAATGGATTGTGATTTTTTTATTTTAATATGTTTTTTTCTTTTTTTAACATGAAACGACAAATTTTTTTAGAGAGATTCAATTTTTTCTTTCTTAAACACAAAACACAAATTTGTTTTCAAATGCTAGACGTTTTTGTTTTTGGCATATTTTTTTATGTTCAAACTTCTTATTTAAATATATATTATTTAGAATTTTTTTTATTTTGTAAAAAAATGTATTTGTGAATTTTTTTATTTTTAACATATATGTATCTTTTTTTTGTCATTAAAGAAAAAAACAACTCAAAAACAGAAAAAAAACAGAAAAAAATGAATATTACCTCATGATAAGTACTTTAATGAGCTTTTCGAGTCGAGATTAAATCTATCTATAATGAACTAACTCTCTCCTTTTTTATATCATATTTTCGCGTCCGTGACGAGCATGTTAACTTTAAAGCTATCGTCTCCCCACTGATAAATCCATTGGAAAACTAGATTCACCCTCTTGAACGTTCGTTTTTCCCCAGTGATCATATTCAATTTGTCGCCACTTGTTTAGAGATGTTCGGATATATATTACTCCCGTATATGAACGACAGATCGTCTAGATCGAAGTTTTCTATGGCTAATAGATTGTCTTGACATTTGTACATTAATTCCAAGGCGGTCTCGTTCAATCTCAAAGGCAATGTATATTTGTCGTATTCCTCTCTCAATCCACTCGTCTCCACGTCCTTCAATTTGATGCCGTCGTGCGATTGCAGTCTATAAATTTTACTATCAAACTTCGAATATCTCTTGACTCTCTTCAATTTTAATGTGGATTGTTTAGGTAGTGTCAATTTCATGACTGATTTTTTTTTTGGACGTTTTGTTGAAAATTTTGTTTAGAAAATATTAAATTTTGTGTGTGTGTTTTTTTTAATGATAATAATTATTAATTGTAAAAAATATTTTTTTTTTTTTTTTTATTTATTATATATGTAAAAAATAACAACCTTTTTTTACAAAAAAACCTTTAATGACAGAAACAGTTATTAAATTTTTGTGTGTGTTTTTTTTTAAAATGGTAATTAATAATTGTAAAAATATTTTTTTGTTCTTTTTTTACTTCTTATTATATATATGTAAAAAAATAACAACCTTTTTTTACATTTTGTTTTCTTTAATGACAAACACAGTTATTATTATGACCGATTATTTTGTTGTCGTCGTTTTGTTGTAAAAATTGTTATAAAATATTAAATTTTGTGTGATTTAATAAAAAGGAAGACTTTTTTCGGCTCTGGTCGTGACCCCCACCCCACGACTAGGGTTAAACATATCATTTCAGTAATCTACTCGTCGATACCTTTAATTTGAGAGGTCATACAACTACCTTCTCGAAACTTTCGATTTCAGATGGGCGTGACCCCCACCCCTAAGTAAAATGAAAAAAATTCATTTTCGTACTCTACTCATCGATACCTTTAATTTGATACCTCACATGCCTGGCTTTATAAAAAGGAAGACGTTTTTCGGCTCTGGTCGTGACCCCACCCCCATGACGAGAGTTAAACATATAATTTCAGAAATCTACTCATCGATACCTTTTGCAGTGTTAAATCTTAAAAATACTTTGTGACAATGCCTAGAGTTATTCATAACTTCGTGAAAAGCATTATTCACGCTCCAATAATAATCTTTTCAATTATGTGATGTCTTCTGATGGTCATGTTTAAATAGTTTATCTGGATTGATAAAAAAGCTTATTTTTCGGAAAATAGTGAAATACGCGATCCTCAAAATGTAGAAACGTGTTGGATTATTAGATCGCCTTATACGTTATTGACAAAATCTATGTTAAGAGTACACATGAACGTTTGAAAGGAATCATTCACACTACAACTTGTTAATCAGGTAAGCGTACCTCTAATTTACATAAACATCATATACTACTCAAAGTTTGCTAAGCACCAAATATTTGACACATCATTGTGAAATTTGCTTGTGACATATTTGCGATATTTTTGGTGGATATGATTGAGGAATGTATTGAGATGGTCCCCAGTGTTTACATTAACTCTCTTGACAGGTAGACTTTTCGCGACAGTCAAGGAAAGCATGTACCCCTTGATTTTCATGATGTTTTCGCGTACTGTCTGCATGTACATGACATGTGTAGGGTATTCAATCTTCATTTCAACACAAACCCTTGTGATTTAATGATTGAATATGGCAAATGCAAATGTAAGAAGACATTCGTCTGAAGCAGAAATGTGACGGGCTGTAGGGATGGTGGAGCAAGGGGCTACCCATGGTCAGGTTGGTGAAGCCCTTGGTGTGCACCATACGGTGACCACGAGAGCCTGGGCAAGATTTCAGCAGTATGGAACACCAGTAAGACGGCATGGTGGTGGCAGAGACAGGGCAACATCTGCAGCTGAAGACCGGCTTTTGATCATTCAGGCCTGTAAGAACCGCTTTGCCCAGCAGTGACCTTCAGAATACATCCGGGGTAAATGTTTCGACGCAGACTGTCCGGGCAAGGTTGCACGAAGGTGGTCTCCGATCGAGAAGACCATGTATTCGCATTCCGCTGTCCCAGAACCACCGCCAGGCACGATATGGATGGGCCACTGGATGGACCAGAGAAGATTGGCGACCTGTCTTTTTTACAGATGAGTCAAGGTACTGCCTAGACCACACAGATAGGCGTTCTAGGGTATGGAGAAGACCAGGAGAGCGATTCCATGCAGCCAACATTGCTGAGCATGACCGCTATGGTGGAGGTTCAATCATGGTCTGTGTCCTTGAACGTGGTACATTGACTGCACAACGGTATATTGATGAGATCGTGGATGTCCACGGCAGATTGTATGCAGGTTCAGTGGGTGATAGATTCATTCTGATGGACGATAATGCCCGTCCTCATGTTGCCCATACTGTCGGGGAGTACCGACAGAGGGAGGGGATTGAGCGTATGGACTGGCCAGCAAGATCCCCTGACATCAGTCCAATCGAACATGTCTGGAATGAGTTACAGCTTGCAATTTCAGCCCGTCCAGTCCAGCCAAGAAGTGTCCAGGAGCTTGGTGCCATGCTGGTTCAAGAATGGAACAACATCCCACAAAGGACCACCAGGAACCTGATTGGGAACATAAGAAGGCGTTGTCAAGCTGTAATTAACAGTAATGGGTCTCATACTCGATACTGAAGCCATACTACTTCGCTCCGTCAACTTTTTGGCATATTGAAAAAATTCCTCTTTTACCAATAATATCCATTTTCCATGGTTATCGTATTCAAAAGTTAAAACATAATGTTAAACACAAATAAAATCTCAATTTCTCTACTTAAAATCATTAAAGGTATAATAAAATAAAAAATATATACACTTTTCATTACAATATTTCAACTAAAACGTAAAACAGGTTGTCACAGGATTACGGGGTTAAATTGATGGAGGAAAATTTATGTTCTCATCAGTGCTCAGTCGACAGCCAGTGACTGTCGTCTGAACCCCAGTTCGAACGTAAACTTTGCCACCTTATCAATGCCCTATCCGCTTGGGACTCTTAGGCTTCCTGAAGGTGCCTGTGGCTTACAACGCCAAAGGGTGATCAACAATAATTCACTCCAAAGATTATTTATTTACATGTACGAAGAAATATAATATGAAACAAATTACTCACAAAATTATCCATAAGAATACAGTAATTACGCGGATAAAATTTTATTCTTTAGGGCCCTCGACGTTTCCCACAGCTAGCTGTGTCCGCTGGATCGACCTCACATCATTTTCATCTTCTCACGGTTTGTGATGAATACAAAGTGTCTATTCACTTCTCGTTGCTTCCTCCTCGCAGGGTTAATTTCACCGTTAGTCGGGCTTAACATATATAATGTTCTGCTTGTGCGACTCTATCAGCGTTCTAACAGTTCAACCACAATTCAATCGGCGTCTACCACAGTTCACGATCACTTTGCGCTTTGTCTGGCTCTCACGGGGTTAAGTTATTCTTCGCCTTCAGATATATACTTAACAAAGCCTACATAAAAATAGTCTGCAAAGTATTCACAACATCACCAATTCTCGCACCACCTAAAGTTATTTTAACTTGCGAGCTGTTCAAGCGCTTACGCAAGCTCCTAATACGGCTCCTTGACCTCAACGTTACAGCTTTTACTTCTTTGGCTACTATGCCACTACGATTCGCAACCGTTAACAAACTACTATCGGTTCCTTACAACCCTCACAGCGTTACGACAATACGCCGACTTTCAATCTTGGAGCCTGTGACCCTCGACGGCCAAGGCTAAATTCGGACCTTCGCTGAGTGCCCTCATGCCAACTGCCTCGCAACGACCCACAGGCTTACACACTTTCCGATTGGAATTGGCTGGAATTAAATTTTCGAGAAATCCCCCGATTTTTATTTAGATAGCCAGAACATTTATTCTCAGTTAATTGCTTCTCTTGAACTTGGCCGCTTAGATTTATCTTAATTTAACGCTCGCTTTAAAGTTCCTTTGAAAGACTCGCATTTTGGTATCTTTTTACATTTCGGAGACAGGATAGATGCGTAATATGGGTGTGTGTCCAGAACATATGTGATGTACCGCAGTATTCTACAATTAGATTTTAACTGGCTTTAATTACCCAGATAATGATACAAAAGAGAATATTGTCTCTCTTACTATTGATCTGTAACGCCGTGTGGCGTTCAACACGTGGGCCATAATGGACTCTAAATTTCATGCCTAATTAGCAAAGTTTGAAAAATCTATTTTCAGGGTCCGTCACTGCCCCGCTGTTCGCGTGGGTTCAGTGTCCTTTATATTTTGGCATCTCCGCAAAAACCTTGCGTGGCAAACTACTCCACATCCATCTGTGTCCACTCGATAATGACCGTTGCCCATTATTTTTGTTACAGCGTGTGGCCCCTCCCAATGTAACCGTGGTCTACCTAACCGTGTCGGCCGGAGCACGGTCACCTTTTGACCGACCCAAAAGTTCCTAACCTTTGGTCTACTCACGTGCCGACCCTCATGATGCCCTTCTCGTCCACATACATTGGCTGCTTCCGTTCAGCCACTCCCTTGACTTCCGTCGTCAAAGGGTTAACTTTTGGGGCCTCCATTGTGCACTCTACCTGTGCCTCCTTACTCAACTCCACTGGTCCCTCCAGTGATTTTACCGGCCGCTTTGCATCTGCGGCTTGAGCTCGGGTGACCGCCCCCGATGCCCCCTTTGGTGCCTTCCTCTCCGACCATGTCATGTCGGGTTCTGAACATACCCCGGGTATGTTCCCAAGTACGAGGTCATAGGTGGTCGCCTCAATACACATTGCCTCTACCTCACTGCTATAGAAAGGGGTATCCACCCTCAACCTCGCAAGGGGGAACCTCCTAATTGTCCCATCTATTAGTATACGCATGTGGTCGCGGTCCAATGGCTGGTCGTCCTTGACCAGTTGCCTACGCACTGCTACGCTACTGCATCCCGTGTCGTGAAGCATCTTCACTTCATGTTTACCCACATACCCCGGGTACACGGGCATCTTCCCTCCATCTTCTGAGGCTGTGACTTCCTCGCACATTCCACTAATCATAAGAAGGACCTTTCCACCCTCTAACACGAGCTCGAGCTCCCCCTTTTCAATAGCATCCCGGAGTGGGCTGCTTTCTGGCTCTACCGTCCGGCAGAACGCGGTTGTCTGCCTTTTGTCCCAGGTCGGACCGCCGCTACCTCCGTTTCCCCAATTCTCTGGTGAAGGGTCCCTCCTTCCATTCCTATGGGGTCCGCCATTCGGCTTTGTGGGAGGAGTTTTCATCCAACAGTCCCTCGCTAGGTGCCCCTTCCGCCCACAAACAAAACAAGACAAATTTTTGGGGCTCTGTGGCCCAGTATTTCCCCTGTTACCAGCCGGCTCTGGGGGTTAATCCTAACCGGCGCCTTTGCAACCTGGTTTCCCCCAAATCTTCCCGGCCGGGACTGGGTTAAACAACCTCCTTGGGCTTCCATGTACTGTTCGGCTACCTTAGTCATTTCATCAACACTGTTTGGCCTCCTCTCCTTAACAAAGAGGGCCAACTCTGGGGCGCAAGTTGAAATAAATTGCTCTTGGATGAGCAGATCTTTGAGGGACGGAAAATCTTCGTTGATTTCCGACAACTCAATCCAGCGGTCAAAATACCTAGTGGACCGCGCCACAAATTGGAATACACTTTCCCCTCTCTCGGGCTTACATTCCCTGAACTTAGCCCGCAATCCATCTTCGGTGAGCTGGTACCTCTTTAATATACCTTTCTTTAGCTCACCATAATCATTTGCCAAATCAGGAGGCATACTTGCATATACTTGCAAGGATTTCCCCGTTAACAACGGGCTTAAGTTTACTCCTCATGAATCCTCAGGCCACTGATGACACGATGCAAACCTTTCAAACCTTTGAAGTTATGCGTCGATATCATCAGAACCCTCTGAGAATCTATGAAGCTTTGGAAGGGGGGTCCTACCATGACCACCCCCGTTCGTTTCCCCTATCCATAAGAATACACTAATTACATGGATAAAAGTTTATTTTTTAGGGCCCTCGACGTCTCCCACAGCTAGCTGTGTCCGCAGGATCGACCTCACATCATCTTCATCTTCTCACGGTTTGTGATGAATACAAAGCGTCTATTCACTTCTCGTTGCTTCCTTCTCGCAGGGTTAACTTCACCGTCAGTCGGGCTTAACACATATACTGTTCTGCTTGTGCGACTCTATCAGCGTTTTCACAGTTCAACCACAATTCAATCGGCGTCTACCACAGTTCACGATCACTTTGCGCTTTGTCTGGCTCTCACGGGGTTAAGTTATTCTTCGCCTTCAGATATATACTTAACAAAGCTCACATAAAAATATTCTGCAAAGTGTTCTCAACATCACCAATTCTCGCACCGCCTAAAGCTATTTTAACTCGCGAACTATTCAAGCGCTTACGCAAGCTCCTAATACGGTTCCTAGACCTCAACGTCACAGCTTTCACTTCTTTGGCTACTATGCCACTACGGTTCGCAACCGTTAACAAACTACTATCGGTTCCTTACAACCCTCACAGGGTTACGACAATACGCGGACTTTCAATCTCGGTGCCCATGACCCTCGACCGCCAAGGCAAATTCGGACCTTCGCTGAGTGCCATCAGGCCAACTGCCTCGCAACGACCCACAGCCTTACACACCTTCCGACTGGAATTGGCTGGAATGAAATTTTCGAGAATCCCCCGATTTTTATTTAGATAGCCAGAACATTTATTCTCAGTTAATCGCTTCTCTTGAACTTGGCCGCTCAGATCTATCTTAATTTAACGCTCGCTTTAAAGTACCTTTGAAAGACTCGCATTTTGGTATCTTTTTACATTTCGTAGACAGGATAGATGCGTAATATGGGTGTGTGTCCAGGACATATGTAATGCACTGTATTCTACAATTAGATTTTAACTGGCTTTAATTACCCAGATAATGATACAGAAGAGAATATTGTCCCTCTTACTATTGATCTGTAACGCCATGTGGCGTTCAACACGTGCGCCATAATGGACATTAAATTTCATGCCTAATTAGCAGAGTTTGAAAAATCTGTTTTCAGGGTCCGTCAAATACCTATTTTTTCGCTTTATATTTAACCCAGGCAGAAATATTATCGAAAATATTTACACTTTTATACAACAAAATCGCAACTTTTAGCTATCACCTTGACACAGGTAGTTGGATGTACTTGGTGCTTAGCAAACTTTGAGTAGTATATATTGAAAACTTTCCGTGTTGAACAGACAGCAATTTTTTTAAAATTCACCCTCGATCGAACCGCTGTCTTTTACCCCGAGGATCAGCGTTCGATGGCGTATTTTTTTTTTCTAGACCCAACAGACAACGATCCTGCTTTTCGAAATATTTCGTAACAGAAAATCTCTGCGTTAAATCTCGATCGCGAGTGGTTCGGGTATTCTAGGTTGACAAAAAAATCACCTATGGAAAAGATCAGTGTTACCATTGTCAAAAGATGGAAATATCGACGTTAAAATCGTAAAGGAAACAGGGTTTCTAAAAAACCCGAGGTGTTTAGCGTGAGTTCCTACAGACAACGATCCTGCTTTTCGAAATATTTCGTAACAGAAAATCTCTGCGTTAAATCTCGATCGTGAGTGGTCCAGGTATTCTAGGTTGACAAAAAATTCACCTATGAAAAAGATCAGTGTTACCATTGTCAAAAGATTGAAATATCGACGTTAAAATCGTAAAGGAAACAGGGTTTCTAAAAACCCGAGGTTTTAGCGTGAACTTGTCAAATTCACCTCAAAGTGGTCCAAAAATGTTCAAATTTTAAACATTTTCCGGGAAAAGTTGAATTATTTCTGGAAAAAATCGACACAATCGATCGTTTTGACGGAAAAATTTAAGTTTTTTCCAAAAAAATTAAGTTTTTTCAAAAAAATAACTGACTTTTCTGGAAAAATTTTCTGGACCACTATTTCTGAACCACATGGTTTATGGTGGTCTAGAAATCGTGCTGGTCCAGGAATCGAGGAGGTCCAGCACCAGTCGATATACCCTACTACAGTGACATAACCGTAGAGGCAGTAGAAGAACCGTTGTAGAACCTTAGCACATCCGTAACACCGTAGCATGACCGCGAATAAATGGGACAAAACGTAGGACAACTATGGCTTGTCCGTAGCGCTTCCGGTGGCGCCGTAGCATAACCGTAGGAAATCCGTCACACAACCGTAATAATCCTTGGCGGATCCTTAGTACTTCCTTAGCAAAACCTTAGTAGATCCTTAGCGTTTCCTTAGATCTTCCGCAGGCACCGTAGCCACATCCTAGTGCCACCGTAGAAATTGTCTACCGTGGTCAAAACACGCCGGGGTTACCACGGTTCAAAACCGTAGCAATCCGGGGCCTAAACCGTGAAAGTGAGAACCCCGCATTAGAGGGAAATGATTGTGATGCAATAGTGGTATTTGGACGAGCAAACGTGGAGTCATTTAATAAAGTATCTTATCTAGTGTTCCCTTTCCTATCCTGGGGATTTATACTGTATTCTCGTATGTAGCACTAGCATCCAGGGTTTCCAACGCTGACTACGTGGGGACCGCCTCTGTTGCTATTGTTTTTATACGATAAGGGGGTCTTTGGGGACTAGTGGAGTCAACAAACCATTAGTATCAGAATGCATAAAAAATACGTTGGAAGCGAAAGCTTGAGGATTTCTCAGTTGCAGTTCTGGGAAAGTAAAGCCTTTTTCACCAGTGCACCACTGGCGAAAAAGAGCACGCGCTGTCCGTTACCACCTCAACCTCTCAACCCCAACCTCGCGGCAAGGAGGTACCTGCGCATCCATCTGCTTCAGCCTGCTTCCGGCACCCTTGGTTAAGAAAGAAGTTTTATTTTACGGGTCCCTGCTTCGAGTATTGATTGCATCAGGTTTTCATGTTCATCGCGTATTCTTATATATTTGGTGCTTTTGGAACAATTAACAGAGGTGGATTGGCCGTATGGTCCACCGGGACTGCGGTAAATATTAATGTCCTCTTTGTGGATTGGCAGTCTACACAGAACACATTTCGATATACCAGCAGTCTAGTCTGCCATTAATCTCTAAGATGAAAGGAAACAGCGTTCCTTCAATTTGAAAAAAATCAAAATTTTCTCCGATTGGGCCGGACTATGGTCTTCCCAATGAGTCTCCTGTCCCTTTCCCCTGTAGAACCATTGTTGCCGAATGATCGGTGAAGATGATACAAAAATGCCATCGAAATGTCCTCGATCTGTACTGTCATTGATCACTCAGATGCAAGGAAGCCATGTTCGTTCAGTCCGAAAAATCCCAATTTCCCCCCCCCCCCCTCCACTGTACATTTCCCGGTAACTTTTCTTGGCCCAGTCCCCTCCTGACAATTAACAACTCACTTCTTAATATTTTACATACATTATTTCGACACTAAAATTTGCAACCGAAATGTTTTTTGTCAGTCAATGTAATGCTTTTTCTTTCTTGTTTACTGTGGCGATGAAAAAACCTTTGGGATTAATACCCTGATCCGATACCAGAATTCGCTTCTCTTGTTGGCGATGTTATATTGAACGAAAGGCTGAAGTTGCCATTTTTATTTATTTCAACAAATTTAGAGTTTGAAAACCCATAAACCATGCACTTTTATTTGTGAGTATCGTATTTACAATATTTATGTTCCTCAATCTGCCACATGTGACATTAGCATAATGCATAAGTTGATGGGTGTGGGCAAACTACTATTGGAATTATCATCAACACTGATAAATAGGGTAAACCCAACAACTGCGAGATGATTTATGTTCTCTTATCACCAAATGGTGTTCTATCCCTAAAGGCACACCATTAACCCTTTAACTAACATGAAAAGCAGACGACACTTGCAAAAAAAATTCTTGAATAACTAATTTTTTTCATTTTTTTTTTTGTCTAAAAAACATAGGTTATGACCCCTTGTTGGAACGAGCTCGTTCCAACGAGGGGTCGTGACCTATGTTTTGAGACAAAAAATGAAAAAATAATGAAAATTAATTGGCGATTTTTGTGAATAGCGCTGGCCGGTTTTGGTCGTTACGTTGGGTAAAGGGTTACACCCTTCCGCGGAAGAGTTTTCTTGAAATATTTCTACAAGAGCTATCAGGGGCGGACTGGGACAAGAAAAGTTACGGCAAATGGACCGGCGCGGGGGTGAGGGTTAGAGCAAGCCCAGGAAAAAATTGGATATTTCGAACTGAGCGAACGCGGCTCTAAGCGATCAATGGCAGTCCACATAGAGGACATTTTTGTATCACCTTCACTGATCATTCGGCAAAAATGGTTCTACATAGGAAGGGGGGGGGGGGGCTCATCGGGAAGACCTTCGTTCGGCTCAATCGGAGAAAATTTTAATTTCTTCAAACTGAAGGAACGCTGTTTCCTTTCATCTTGGCGATTAATGGCAGACTAGACTGCTGGTATATCGAAATGTGCTCTATGTGCATATAGAGAACATTTCGATATACCGCAGTGTGTGCAATCAGATCCATTACGCCATTTGGTCATTTTCACGAAATTTCACGCGCAAACTTTGTGGGCCCTAAGGGAACCCAATAGGGGCGGGGGTACCGGAAATTCTTCCGGTGGACCATACAGTCAGTCCGCCTCTGAGAGGTATCAAACCATTATAACGAAAATAAACCAATTTAGACTATATTAGGGCCCTCGGAATCCCATTTTTCGAGTCGAATTGAACCAGGATGAGGATTTCGAGTCGAATCGAATGGAATCTCAAATCGAATGTAACAGCTTTTCAAGTTGTACATATTGCATCTTCTTACAGTCGTGGAATCTGGCAATTATTGTCAGTCCCCCTCAGGTATTGTATTCACGACCTTTCTGTTCTGGCAAGTCAATCAGAAATGCGGAATATTCCAGAAAAGTAATCAAAAAGTAGTTTCGAAAGCGGAACGCCCTTGAACTCTTCTCCTATCACCAGGTAACGGAACACCTGATGATAGAAGAAGAGTTTAAGTGCAGACGCTTCCCTGGGCTTTGAGAATATATCTGTTGTACGCTTTGTTTTGCCGTACAATAAAACTTTATTGTTGGGGAATGGTAGAGCCTTAAAACAGAAAGAGTATACACATATAAATATTTATTCTTGCATGTGATGGTCAAATCGTGAATGTCCATAGTATAAAATATGAATATAAAGAAACATTGTAAATGGAGATATTGACTGTTAACCTCATCGTGATCTGTGTGTTGTACACTATGGGTGTGTTTCATGGATCATACTTCATTACATCGCTCACTCTCATATCATTGTAATCAATAACGAATCGCCGAGTTTTCCCGAGCAAGAAAACTCTTAACATGAGCTAACCCAACTGATGAAGGTCATGTTAGCACGTGCCGCGAATATTATAGAAAAATGAAAAAAATGAACCATAATGCGTCGTAGCCTACCTACTATACTATCCAAAATGACAAGAATAAAAATCGACACGTGAGATTATATTTTTCCACTAAAAGCATAAATCCAGCTTACTTGCCAGCAATCCACGTGAATGTACCAAGATGGACCCACTCACATGGGTTGCTGAGAAACAAGCTCAGATTCTTAATAAGAAACACTCCAGGTAACTCTGCAGGTCAGGCACGTACCTACATCTATTAATCCCCAAAATATCGACCCTTTTAAACAAACCCATTTCCACGAGTTGTCAGGATCACCCAAAAGTCTGTGTCAACCATTAACGGCAGAATTACCAACACTGCAGCTCCTGGGGGTCTGTTATTAGCTCTCGGATGTCTAAGACTAAAAACAACTTGATTGTCTCAGATGCAATTCACAGGGATGGATCCTACGATTCACCCATGTAAATTGCAGTGAAACAATCACATTATTTAGACAAGATTGTTGGTGTACTTCTAGAACCGCAAATGCAGCAATTCCTACTACTATCTCACGAACTATTGCTAAGACAATACACGACAATGTATTCTCCGAGAATGTCCCTTGTTGGGTAAAATTCCTTTAATTAACTTTCTGGGCACAGAAGTCATGACGGGTCAGCTCTGGGAGCTCTCTCTCTCTCTCTCTCTCTCTCTCTCTCTCTCTCTCTCTCTCTCTCTCTCTCTCTCTCTCTCTTAACAGTTTCAAAAAATAAAACTAATCATGCAGCATCTTCTTTCCATGCGATTTCCGGCGATGGATCCACAAATTACATCCCCGTGATTCACACTGAAAACGATATATAAGTACTTATACTGAGCTCTCAGAGAGGAAATGAAAAGCATGAGTGTTTCCCAAAACTACAAATGTTCATGCCCCTTTTTACATTACCTGTATTTACATTATGTGCCTGACACCGCAGGAGAGCTACAATAATGTTTCACGCAATAAATTAACTAAGCTCTAGAGCTCCCTATTTCTTAACTTGGTGTGGCGCCAAATACATAAACACTCTCTGCATGTGTTTTACAGGCAGTTCATGGGAATGGATCCCTTCCATCCATTCCTTGAATTAACGTAAAGGTCTATATAATAATAATGTTACTTAATTAATACGTCACACAAACTTTTTGAGCTTATCTATCAAAATTGAATGCACAATATATACAGCCATGAAATAAATTCTAACACCACAAATAATTCATGGGAATTCATCAATTTGATGCTTTCTCAAGAATTACTGTGAAACGAAGTTACAAGCTTTAACAGCCTACAGCTCTTTTACTCTGAGCTCTTATCCTAGCAATTATAAAATATAACAGTAGTTTTGTTTATTGCACTGTACATTGGTACAGGCTACTGATTCAATAATCAGGTACTTTCCAAAAGACTCGTCTACCAAGCTATTTGCTTGCACAATTATTATGTAAACAATCTTATTCCCTGGCCTGTAATGGACGGCAACAATAACATGGAAATGCACATTCTTATAATGCATGCTTTCAAAACAACGAACAAGACTTGGTAGTTTTGACTCGGCTCTCATGAACCATAGTACGGTCTACTGTATAAAATAGTTGTGTGCTCTGGATAATTTACACAGACAATTACTTTTACTGACGGAAGTGACCGTCCTAAATTCAGACTAGTAACTCAAATTCTCTCTTATTCCGACCTGCAGTGTGGTGTAGATGTGGACAGTAAAATTTAATTTGGTTATAATTTACTACAATAATTGAACAATGTACGCCAAAGACATGACTTCCGCAGTTTGTTAATTAGAACTTAATTTTTTATAAATTTACACACTGGAACTCGCCAAGCATTCTCATAAATTCTTCAGTGATATAAACGTATCTGTAACTCAAATAACAACGGTATAAAGTACACTGGACTTACCTTAAAACAGAAAGAGTATACACATATAAATATTTATTCTTGCATGTGATGGTCAAATCGTGAATTTTAATTCACATGATGAATGGTTTTAGCGCACCGAAGGCGCGCAGGGACGGTGTGGGGCAAGCCCCTTTCTGACCACTTTGCCTGTAGATGAGTTTGTACTTGTTTGAGCGTGGTAAAGGAGAAGAGTGACCGGGTACTTAGCGGCGCTTATGTCGTTTCTGCTTCTTTTTAAGAGGGAGTGGTTTTGATGGAGAGACTGTGACAGTGGCAGTATGTGTTGTTTGTGGACTGCTTGCCGGCTGACCTGGTTGGAATGGTCTAGTCCGTGCTGCGTTAGGGGTTGTTGCTGGTGATGGCTGTTGTTGTATTGCCTGTTGTGCTGCCAGATGTATTTTGATTTGCCGGTTTATGTCTTCGAATTTTTTCTTTATTTCTTCATCCTGCCGTTCTCTTGTGATTCTGTGCTGTTCGGCCTCTTTCGTATAGTGTCCTCCAGGTCCAGGCTCTTTGGTGCTGAAGGGAGAGGCGAGTGAGGATCGCGAGAGGGCAACTTCCAATTCCATCTCAGTCTCCACAGGACTATCCGCATCCAACAGTTCCGGCTGAGGAGCCGGAAGTCGGTTGGGTAAGTCTGTGGGAGTGTGAGGGGAACTGGCGGCCGCCTCTGACTCTTTCCTTTCCTAGCCTCTCTCTCTCTCTCTCTCTCTCTCTCTCTCTCTCTCTCTCTCTCTCTCTCTCTCTCTCTCTCTCTCTCTCTCTCTCTCTTTTCCAAAAAGGCCTCCAGGCGTCGGGTGCTCCTCCGCTTGGTAGACGGGCTCTTCTTTTTCCTCTTCGATTTCTTCTCAGGGCCTCCAGGCTCCTTCGGGTGAGGACCAGTGTGAGAAGGGTTCCTCTCACGAAAGGTACTACCTCTACCCAAGGGAGTAGGCGTGGTGTCTTCAACTACGAACTCCAAGGTCAGGTGGCCTCTGTTACCTGTCTCCTGGGCAGTCCAGGTGACAGGGCAAGAGACGCCCAGAGCTGATATGGTCTTGATGAGTCTTGCTGGTATTTCCAGTGTTTCCGTGATTGCTAGTCAAGGTGTCAAGGTGTTCACACTCTGAAGTCAGAGGTGCGAATGATGACAAAAAGACATGACGGTCAATTTGACAATCGAAATGATGATTTCGCGCGCCGAAGGCGCGCAGGGACGGTATGGGGGACAAGCCCCTTTCGACCCTCTGTAACTGTATAGGATGGCTGTCACATGTCTAGGCGCGTTGAAGGAGGAAAAGGATCCGGTACCCAGCAGGTGTCTCCAGTTGTGGGTAGGCGGTCTCGTTGACTGATGTCGGTTGGTCCCTCAGGTGAGGACCAGTGTGGGAGGTTGGGTCCTCTCACAAAGGTACTACCTCTCCCCGAGGGTGCAGTCGATCTGGATTTTCGGGCAAGTATAGTCTGCCGCTTCGGGGATGATTATGAGTGAAGGCCATCACAGGCAAGTATAATCTGCCTCAGGCTGTCTCTGTTATAGTTGGACTCTTTGAAGGAAAACAACAACGACCCCTTTCGGGGACCACCAAGAAGAAGACCCGAACTTCCCTGGTTCGGGGGCAGGCCTGCATTGTAATCCTATTGGGTTGGGACAAAAAGATGCGCAATGCGCTTACAAATAGGGGCAGAGGCGGGATGTAGGACCAACGCTCGCCTCCCTTAAAGTGGTTGACCACTTTTAGGGATGGAGCGGAGGATGTTCAGGAACCATGGGGGTGACTGTTTCCATAACGGTTAGACTGTCTGTAGCGGTTATTGGGGTGCTGGTCAAAAAACATCTTCTGTGTACCTGCTTAAAAGAAGAAGGTAGAATTAGTGTTCATTAGAATATGTAAACTGTAAAGATAAAAGTAGTACCTCTTTAGTAGCGTGTCCTTGTGGTATCTGCTGTGTGTGTGTGTGTGTGTGGGGGGGGGGGGGGGGTATGGAATGCACGAATCTTTACATTCGTAAGAGCAGTAACATACTCTCGTGCTTGGGACCCAGCCCCCCCCCCCCCCCCCCCTCTTGTGGTATTGTGCTGTGTGTGTGCTTGTCGCTATGGGGGAGAGTATGAAATGCACGAATCTTTACATTCGTAAGAGCAGTAACATACTCTCGTGCTTGGGACCCCAATCGTTCCCTATTTATTATTTAGTTTTTATAACAGTAATTATTCCTGATGTAACTTTTAGTTGAGTCGGTGAAGGCAGCCCTTTCTGGTAGAAGACCAAGAGTATGAAATGCACGAATCTTTACATTCGTAAGAGCAGCAACATACTCTTGTGCTTGGGACCCCAATCGTTCCCTATTTATTATTTAGTTTTTATGACAGTATTTATTCCTGATGTAACTTTTAGTTGAGTCGGTGAAGGAAGCCCTTTCTGGTAGAAGGCCACAGTTAAGCTGTGGTTCACCTTGTCATTCCCTAGTTTTTATTCGAGCGGTCTTAGTTTTGGTTACAATTTTGGGCTTTTGTCGGCTTTCGCAAATTGCTCCAAGTTCGGAGATTAGTTCGCTGTCGGCTAACCGGTCATGATTTTTCGCGGCCAGGGTGGCTAGGCGGTCTTTCATGGTGGGGATATCGGCCCTGTCGTGGAGTGTTTTGATGGGTGTGTCCCATGGGCACGTAGGGCAACTCTAAGCGCGTGATTTTGGACACTCTGGAGTTTTCCCATATTAGTTTGGTTGAGGTCAGTTAGTATGATTGCACCATATTCGAGTACTGGGCGCACAAAGGCTTTGTATAGTTTGAGTAGGGTGGACTGGTTGGCTCCCCGTGAAGTTCCCTTGAGCATTTTCAGTAAGTTAATTCGTTTGGTGGCTTTTTTCGCCATGTCGTCGGTATGTTTCTTGAAGGACAATTTTTGATCAATGGTGATGCCCAGGAATTTTGCTTCTTTGCATTCTGGGAGGGTGTTATCCATAAGTTTTAGGTAAAAATCCCGTTTAGTTTTCTTGCGAGTAAAGGTGATTCGTTGGGTTTTATTGGCGTTTAGCTTAATTCTCCATTTGGCACACCATTCTTCAAGCTCGTCGAGAGCGCGTTGCAGGGGTTTTTGGAGCAGATTGGCCGTATTGTTAGAGTCCCAGAGGCCCTTATCATCCGCGAATTGGGAAACTTGAACGCGATCCTCGGAGAAGCTAAGGTCATTTACGAAAAAGATGTATAGGAGGGGGCTTAGGACGGATCCTTGGGGGGTGCCTGCTTCGAGGGGGACACTGTCAGACATTTCATTGTTCACTCTGACTTTAATTTCGCGATCATTTAAGAAGGAGGATAGTAATCTAATCAGTTTCACGGGGAGTCTCATTTGTGATAATTTGTAGCGCATTCCGTTATGCCAAACAGAGTCGAATGTTTTTTCGACGTCTAACAGGACTGCCGCGCCTATTTGCTGATTGTTGATACCGGTTTTCATTTGGGTGACTAGTCGGTAGACATGTTCGATGCCTTCTTTACGGTTTCTATAGGCTCTTTGCCATTTATTGAAGAAGTCGATGTCTTCAAGGTGCCCCCTGAACCGATTGGTAAGGATTCTTTCGAAAGTCTTACCAATGCAGCTGAGTAGGCTGATTGGGCGGTAGCTGGCTGGGTCGGAAGGGTCCTTGTCGGGTTTTGGTATCATGACACCGATGGCTTTTTTCCAGCATTTGGGAAAGTAGCCATGAGTGAGGCATGCGTTGAATAGTTTGTTTAGTTTTTCGATTAGAGAGTTTGGGCTTTGTTTTAGAATTTTGTAGCTTACTTCGTCTTCGCCGGGTGAGGAGGAGTTTTTGCATTTTTTTATGACATTAATGATTTCGTCATTGGTGATGAGGGTGACGAGGTCATCATCGTCCCCTTCTTCTGGCTCATTATCGAAGTTGGGGTCCCGGTAGATATCGGGGTGTTCATTGATGAAGTCATCAATCGCGTTGATGACTGCGTCATCATTGCCCGTACCTTGATACGGGCGATGCGTTTTTCTTAGGAGGTCGGCAAAGGTGTCGGTCTTCTCTTTGTCGGTGCGAGTAAAAGAGCCATCTTCCTTTTTAAGAGGTTTTGCTGCGGCTTTGCCGCCCTTGTTTTTTTGCCCAGTAAGAATTTTGAAAGAGTCCCAGAATGTTTTTGCATCTTGGGTCCCGTTTAGGTTGGCTGTTGCCTTTTCCCAGTTGGCTTGTTTTTCAGCCTTGAGGGCTTCTTTGACTTCGCCATGAAGGCGGTTGTATGTTTTTTTTAGTTCGGATTCCTTGCTGGGGTCAGTTTCTTTTTTTGAGAGCGCGGAGAGCTTTCCGTTTAGATTTGATAAGTAACAGAGTATCGCCCAAGACAGTGTTTCTCCAGGGGCGTACTTCCTCTTTAGGGCATATTTCGTTTAAGGTTGAGTTAATGATTTTCTCAATGCTCTCGCATTGGGTTTCAAGTTCCGCTGCATTGGATGGGGGCGGGGAGGAGTTAGTGAGTTTGACATCAATGATGTTGCGGTAGAGGTTCCAATTAATTTTCCTGAAGTTTCTACGGAGAGTGGGGGGGGGGGGGGGGGGGTATTTGAGTGGGCCATTTCCAAGCTGCAGAGAGGCATGGACCGGGAGGTGGTCACTGCCTAAGTCGTCGTCGCCGACCCAGTGGTCATCGATATGGTTTATCAGGGAGTCACTAGCGATAATTAGATCGAGGATTTCGGATGAGAATAATGGGTTATTACTGATATAGGTTGCTGAGATGTCATTCATAACCACATGAAGGTTATGTTTTTTGTGATTTCAAGGAGGGCTTCACCGTTTGTGGTAGTTTTCTTGCAGCCGAAGTACAGGTGTTTGGCATTGAAGTCGCCGAGGAAAATGCAGTGTTTGTATTTCCTCGTAAAAAATTCAAAGACAGTGTCAGAAACAATTTTGCTTGGGTCATTATAATAACAGACAATCGCGATGTTTTTATTATCGACAGTGATTTCAGTAGCAATCACCTCAGCGTCGAAGTGATTAGTTCTTATGGTTTTGGTTTTGATGTTCCGTTTTATTAGAAGAGCGACGCCGCCACCAGCGGTGATCGGTCGGTCTCTTCTAATAGTGCTGAACCCACTTATAGAAAAGTTTTTACTTTACTTGGTCGAAGCCAACTTTCGCAGATACAGATAATGTCTGTGTCCTCGAAATATCGGCTGATTTGGAGTTTTTTATTGTTAACGCTTCTAGCGTTCCACACGGCTATTTGTAACTTATTCATGATGGGGTTGTAGTTAGATTACGGTGTTTTGATAGAGGATTAATGGCGGCCTTATTGGGGGTTGATTGAAGCTTTAATTAAGGAATCCGAAGCGGGACGCTGACCGGCTAACATCACGACAGATGTCGGACAGATTGGTATTAACGTGTTTATCTAATACTGTGAACAATGCTCCTGCAACTAGTGAGCAGATTGTATGAGGGGAGGTAGCGCTGTCGGGATTTTTTATGTTTAAATTTTTTAAATCTATGCTTTGTTTGACCTTTTTAAAATGGGGGCATCCGCGGTAGCTACTAACGTGGTCTCCCTTACAATTTGGGCATGAGGGAGCTTCTGTCTTGCATCCATGTGTGAGGTGGTTACCTCCACATCTCATGCAGGTCAGATTTCCCCTGCATTTCGAAGCTAAGTGCCCGAATTTTTGGCACTTGTGGCATTGGATTGGTGGAGGGGAGGATCTGTAATTCTCCACCTCGTGCTTTCGGCCATTGATCAAGACCCCGTTTGCGGTAAATTGTGTCGTTACTGGGGCAGTTTACCTTAAGGCGCCACGTGCATTTGCCCGTGGCTCTAGAGGTAAACCTCTCCCAATCGCACCCCGGCAACCCCTTAGAGATAACCTCTTTGGGGGTGTCTGGGTGCACCCTCGTAACGACTATAATGAATGATTTTGCTTTTTTGACGGGTGGGGCAGGTGTAGCTTTCCCTTGCCCCTGCCTTATAGGTTTGGTTATTGGGCGATCTGCCGTTTTCTTAACAACGGTGGAGAACTCAAGGTCCATAAGTGGTTTTGGTGCTGGAGATGGCCCTGAGTTGCTTGGACTCGGCTGCCCTGATGCCTTAGCTGCTAGGCTGGGATTACCGGTGTTCCTTGCGTTATTGGTTTCTTTTGCTTTTGCTTTTTCTGAAACGCGACTGCGGTCAGTTGCGCTAGTTACGGAGATTGAACCAGGGGGGCACGGACGAGGAACTAGACTCCGACATCTCTTGACTTTGCGTTCCGTCAAGGTCTCGAAGCCATCCTCGTTCGTACTTTCCTGCAGTTCAATATCGCGATCTGAACTTTCTCTTCTCTGCTGCTTTCTTTTCTGATTAGCTCTGTTGCATGTAGGTCCCTGAACTTCAGAGGCAGAGACTACAGGCACGCAGTTGCTGTCCCCGTTACCTATGGAAAAGTCAGGGCTGAATAACTGCGGCAGAGGCTTGTCAGGATTGAATTCCCTGGTATTTAAAGGATCTTTGGGATCAGTGTGAGAGGGTGAATTTGTTGTCCTGGCCACCCCAGCAGCCCAAGCGACCTCTGCGTAGAATCTAGGGCTTCCGCCCATTTCCAACTCAGGGGTCGCTGGGGTTGCCAAGCCACCAGTTGCTTTTACTTTATTATGTTCAGTAGCCTTAGGTGAGGTAGGGTGAACTTCTGACAAGGCACTTGGAGCAGTTGCCGTATTTGGTAAACCCCTATCCTGGACAGAGACTTCGCCATGAGCCTCCTTAGCAGGAGGTCTAGGCTCTGGTGGAAGAATGGCAGTGATTGAAGCAGATGGTGGAGCTGGAGACACAGCTGAAGCAACATCTCCCCCAACACTGCCATTCAAACTGACAAGTTGATGTTGAAAATCCGCCACCACCTGGACCTCCTTGGCAGGGGAGCCAGGGGTGAGTGGAATAGCTCCTGAAGTTGTTATGGCAGGTTTAGGGCACTCTTGGTCAACAGTGAACTGAGCAATGCGCTCATCCTTCTTTCTGACAGAGGCTTCTAGGCTGGCGATCCTGACATTGAGCAAGTCGACAGTGGTTTGGAGACTTCTTACTAGAGACTTAAGATCAGAGTTAACCTGAGAAATAAGTGAAGTGTCACTAACCTGGTCAATTTGACAATCGAACGAAATGATTCCGCGCGCCGAAGGCGCGCAGGGACGGTATGGGGGACAAGCTCCTTTCGACCCTCTGTAACTGTAGATGATTTGGGTTGTCTGGGCGTGGCAAAGATGGCAAATGGAAATGGTACTCAGCGCCGTCTATGTTTCCTCCTGTTCTTTTTTGGAGGAGGAGGCTGTGATGGTGATACCTCTTTTGGTGGTGTTGAAGGAGGGGTACTGGAGGGCTGACTAGGTTGGTATGGTCTAGCCCTTGCAGCTGCCGGTGATGGAGAGCTCTCTGGAGTAGTGTGCAGATAGTGGTTGCTAACGCTCTGTAATACTCCTCTAATCGTACTTCCCAAGAGTCCGCGGTTATCCAAGGTCTTCAACGTTTGTTGGAGAAGGGCTAGATGCTCGTCATCCCTGACCTTTTCCCCAAGGATGCTTTCCACGGACTCCGCGGTGTGAGCTTCCTGGATGGTGTCCTGGTCGGAAAAGGCTGGAAGAGCAAGAGCGGGTGTAGCTACATGTGCGCTGTCCGGATCAACTTCCTGCACCATAAACAAACCTCCCTCCTCCATCTCCTCTTCCGAGGAAGAGTGTGATGGGCTAGAGATTGGAGTGTTGCCTGGCGAACCAGCATCCTCCGGACCCTCCACAGGAGTGGGGGGAACCGGCGTGGACGCGGAGCGGCCAGGGGTTGCAGGCATTGAGCTTTCAACGCCATGGTTAGCCTCCCTCTCTTCCTTTTCCATCCTTTTCTTCTCCATAAACACCGTCAGTCGGCGGGCATCACGTCGTCTGGCGGAAGGTCCCTTCTTTCTTCTTTTCTTCTTTCCTTCGGCTGCATCCGTATTCTTGGCATCATCCTGCGAGTCCGTATCACTTGGAGGGTGACCAGTGCGGGGGGAAATCCCCTCGCGAAAGGTGCTACACCTCTCCAAGGACGGCGGTTCGGTTTCCTTCTCAAAATCCACTGTCAGGTGAGTTTTACCCTTGAGCACCTGGATGCTCCAGGTGGTAGCAAGGGTAGCCTTCACTCTGACCAGTGTCTCTTGTATAACAATTGGGAGCTCCATTGTGTAGTTGTTGACACCTCGGAATCCAAGGTGTGAATGCCACTGGAGGATGGTCAATTTGACCACCACATGCTATGCTTATATACTCCTTCTGTTGGTTGGCAAGCCGGCGTTGGCATGCAACAAGCAACTCTGAGGTGTAATCCGTTCCTGTTAATGTCGCTTAACTAATCAAGGAATAAGCTACATGTATTCACAACACAACTCTACAATAGAATGATAGAAAACTCTTGTCCAGCTAGTTTACGTCATGACTGGGAATAATGCCCTGATTAAGCACTAATCACTTGTATAGGTTGACATATAAGAGTGCTTTTTTATAATTCCATGTCAAGCGTGGACGGTCATTCGCACCTTGGACTCCGAGGTGTAAACATCTAGAGAACAATGGAGCTACCATTAGTCATTCAAGAAACACTGATCAAAGTGAAGGCCGCCCTTGCTACCACCTGGAGTATCCAGGTGCGCAAGGGAACAATTCACTTGACAGTGGATTTTGATACTAATACAGAACCGACGTCCTTGGAGAGGTGTAGCACCTTTCGTGGGGGGATTTCCTCCCGCACTGGTCACCCTCCTTGCGGCTCGGACAAGCTGGACAAAGACCGCCGGCGCAGTACAGCCACCACCAAGAAGAAGAGGAAGAGAAAGAAGGGACCCTCCGCCAGACGACGAGATGCCCGCCGAATGACGGAGTTTCTGGAGAAGAAGAAGGAGAAGGAAGAGAAGGAGGCAAGTGAGGGCGTCATAGGGTCAACACCTGTCACCCCTGACCAACCCTTGTCCAGCTCGGAGCCCCCACCCAGGAGGAGGGTCCGGAGGACCATGGGTCGTCAGGTGACAATTCGATCTCCAGCCCATCTGACTCTTCATCTGAAGAGGAGATGGAGGAAGATGATCTGTCTATGGTACAGGAAGTTGTCCCAGACGACGCACCTTCCACCCATCCAGCTCTTACTTCTCCGGCTTCTTCGGACCAGGAGTCTGACCAGGAGAGAATCCTGGATTCCGTGGAGGCTTTCCTCGGGGAGGAGACCCAGTGCGACTATTTCCGTGCCACACTCCAGAAGACATACAACTACCAACTAGAAGCAGGTACCTCATCCCAAATGATCAGGACAATACTCAAAATGATTATCGGACATTCCAACAGCTCTCAAGAAACAGCAGAAACAGCAGCAAACAAGAGCCTACTCTTCCCCCTGATCTAAAAACACCACCTACAACTATCTCACCGACAGTTCCTCCTCCTCCCAAGAAAAACCGCAGGAGACACAGACACCGCTGACTACCTTAATTCCTTCCCTCCTTTTCCACATCCAGACAAGCCAAAAACTTATACAGTTACAGAGGGTCGAAAGGGGCTTGTCCCCCATACCGCCCCTGCGCGCCTTCGGCGCGCGAAATCATTTCGTTCATGTCAAGCCATAAATTTGCCCACTTCTCTTAGTAAACACGGAGCAGAACTCTTGTAATTATGCAAATTCCTAGCCATTTTCCAGCTCGAGGTTCTCGGGGATCTCAACCCACTATCCTACTGCCAGTCGCACACTCAAACTTAATAAGATTATTGGCTCTCGCTCCCGACTCTCGTGGATTTATAAGCAAATAAAGCTATAAAGCAAATAAAGTTATTATGGTCGCAAACGAGTTCAATCCCACATCGTCACTGTGCGCCTTCGGCGCCCAGAAACTTTTCATTCATCATGTCAAGCCTATCCACTGTAGCCACTGACTACTTTAGGTGTGAATTACAAATCCAGTTCTACCCACAGACTGCAGTCAAGAGTAGTTTTATCAAACTTGACTTATGATGATTTATCACTTATAAAATATAATAAATATTAAAATATTGTTTCTAAACTTATAGCCTATAACATATCAATGAGTGGAAATTTCCGAATCAGTCCGACTGGAATCACAGGTGTTCGACAAGTGCCAATGATCATGAAAAATGCTGTATTTGAAGGGCAAATAAACCACCATAAAGCTTAATGTCTCAGTGGTCGGATGACATCAATATCTTGACTACAAATTCACGCATTTGGTTTTTCTGCGAGTTTCATTAAGGCAGGTAGATATCTTCCAAGTCAGCGTCATTACCTGTCTCTCATACAACACTTAACACTTTGAACTCCAGAGGCCCTTTTTCCGGCCCAGGAGCGTGAACGTCATAACTTCATTCTGTGAGAGCTTTCCAGAAAGTGATGTTAGTTTCTGGTCTTATCGGGGCAGGAAGAGAAAGATACATAGTTTATAGCGGTTATCCTGCAGTGTTATTTTGACTTGCACAGTATCTTAATTTCTTGCACAGCATCTCAATTCTTGTGACATACATATGTGTATGATTCTTTTTTTTTAAAGTTCCAACATATTAGTCGTGGTATTAACCTTATGGAAATAAGGTCAATACAGCTTTTAGCTGCTATGTTCAGATGTATTTTATTAAATCCGAAACCTTATGGACTATAGTTAGCATCAAATTTAACACAACACTTTTCATTCCAGTATTGTAAGCCATTTGGCCACAGTTCGGAGGCATCCGTGACGGGACGGTCACCGTTAAAACGAAGACACACTGCATACCGTTAAAACGAAGACACACGACCGGCGACATAAAACAGTGCGATAACGGCCGAACAATAGGAGCACGTTAACGAACGTGACAACCGTTACTTATTCTCGGTTCCTTATTCGACATTCGCCACCAACCGATTTTCACCAAATAAACTGCATTGTGGGGTGGCATAAATAGATTCATGAACATTGCCACCAAAATCAGGCACCCCACCCTCCCAAAATTGGGCACCCTAGGAGCCCAAAAGTGTTGAGTTGCTCCAAATCGTATTTATCAACTGATTTTCGCCAAATAAACTGCATTGTGGGGTGGCACAAATAGATTCATGAAGATTACACCAAAATTAGGTTCCTCACCCCCTCCCAAAATTGGGCACCCTAGGAGCCCAAAAGTGCTGAGTTGCTCCAAATCGTATTTATCAACCGATTTTCGCAAAAATAAACTGCATTGTGGGGTGGCAAAAATAGATTCATGAAGATTGCCACCAAAATTAGGTACCTCACCCTCCCAAAATTGGGCACCCTAGGAGCCCAAAAGTGCTGAGTTGCTCCAAATCGTATTTATCAACTGATTTTCGCCAAATAAACTGCATTGTGGGGTGGCACAAATAGATTCATGAAGATTACACCAAAATTAGGTTCCTCACCCCCTCCCAAAATTGGGCACCCTAGGAGCCCAAAAGTGCTGAGTTGCTCCAAATCGTATTTATCAACCGATTTTCGCAAAAATAAACTGCATTGTGTGGTGGCAAAAATAGATTCATGAAGATTGCCACCAAAATTAGGTACCTCACCCTCCCAAAATTGGGCACCCTAGGAGCCCAAAAGTGCTGAGTTGCTCCAAATCGTATTTATCAACCGATTTTCGCCAAATAAACTGCATTGTGGAGTGGCACAAATAGATTCATGAAGATTACCACCAAAATTAGGTTCCACGCCCTCCCAAAATTGGGCACCCTAGGAGCCCAAAAGTGCTGAGTTGCTCCAACTCGTATTTATCAACCGATTTTCGCCAAATAAACTGCATTGTGGGGTGGAACAAATAGATTGATGAAGATTGCCACCAAAATTAGGTACCTCACCCTCCAAAAATTGGGCACCCTAGGAGCCAAAAGTGCTGAGTTGTTCCAAATCGTATTTATCAACCGATTTTCGCCAAATAAACTGCTTTGTGGGGTGGCACAAATAGATTCATGAAGATTGCCACCATAATTATGTACCTCACCCTCCCAAAATTGGCCACCCTAGGAGCCCAAAAGTGCTGAGTTGCTCAAAATCGCATTTATCAACCGATTTTCGCCAAATAAACTGCATTGTGGGGTGGCACAAATAGATTCATGAAGATTGCCACCAAAATTAGCTTCCTCACCCTCCCAAAATTGGGCACCCTAGGAGCCCAAAAGTGCTGAGTTGCTCAAAAATCGCATTTATCAACCGATTTTCGCCAAATAAACTGCATTGTGGGGTGGCACAAATAGATTTATGAAGATTGTCACCAAAATTAGGTACCTCACCCTCCCAAAATTGGGCACCCTAGGAACCCAAAAGTGCTGAGTTGCTCAAAATCGCATTTATCAACCGATTTTCGCCAAATAAACTGCATTGTGGGGTGGCACAAATAGATTCATGAAGATTGCCACCAAAATTAGGTTCTCACCCTAACAAAATTGGGCACCCTAGGAGCCCAAATTGCTGAGTTGCTCAAAATCGTATTTATTAACCGATTTTCGCCAAAAGAACTGCTTTGTGGGGTGGCACAAATAGAATCATGAAGATTGCCACCAAAATTAGGTACCTGACTCTCCCAAAATTGGGCCCCCTAGGATCCCAAAAAGTGCTGAGTTGCTCCAAATCGCATTTATCAACTGATTTTTGCCAAATAAACTGCATTGTGGGGTGGCACAAATAGATTCATGACGATTGCTACCAAAATTGGGCACCGAGCTCACCCCAAAATTGGCACTAGGGGTGCCAATGGTTCTGAGTTGCTCAAATTCACATTTATTAGCTAACGTTCCCCATTTCAACGCTCCTTTTAAAGCTGTGACTATTCCAGTGTTATTTGTAGACAGTTTATCCCCGAATAAATTTCGCATTCACTTTGAGTGGTTTATGTCACCCTCGATGCATGAGCCAGAGAGAACTGCGGTTTCGGAATAGAGAACACGAGAAAGTTTCTAGGTTGTCTAGAGTTGCTCATATCATTAAAAGCAGTTTTATTCCCACTAGTGGAAGAAGCAGGGAATCGCTAGAGGGAAGAGAAATATTCTCGAGATTTCAAAAATTAACACTGGAATCTTGTGATTTCCATTTGAACTATTTTCTGAATGAACAATATACAACACCCTGTGTATGACGTTCGAACGGAATCACAAGTCCTTGAATTAAGCAATTAAATAATTAGGCATGACGCTTAAATAATATAGCATGATGCTAAAATAATATAGCATGTTGTCTAAATAATACAGCATGATGCTTAGTAAATTAAGCATCATGCTTAATTATTTAGGAATCACGCTTAATTATTTATCCAGCATTCATGAAATCATACCAAACAATATATCATTCAAAAAGAGGTGAAAAATAATATAGCATGATGCTTAAATAATTAAGGATCATGCTGAATTGAAATCTCGTAATTCAGCATACTGCTTAATTATTTCGGCATCATGCTAAATTAATTCAGCATCATGCTCAAATAATTAAGCATCATGTTAAATTAATTCAACATCATACTAAAATAATTAAGCATCATGCTATATTAATTCAGCATCCTACTAATCAGCACATTCTGCTGACCAATCAATGGCGCCGATACACACACGCTGGTTGTCTAGTCGGATAGGAACAACGGAGCATGGCCCAGAAACAAGAAACTGCTGATGCAAACATGAAACTGCAGAGTTAGAATCTTGCACAAGAAATCTTTTGTATACATATCATGAAATCGGTCATTGGATTCTCTTTTCATGATACATAATAAATTAAAAATTAAACACCGAGAATTTGAGCAGTGCTTGTTTACGTTTGTAAACAAGTAATGTTTCATTGTTGAATTATGACTCGTTAATTATAGTCTGGATTGTGTGCTCTAAAGTGAGCATGAAAGGTAAGAATGGTTTGATAATCTTGACATTGCACTTGTGTGGTGACCATGCTATAGCCACAGACTGAAAGCAGCTTTAAAAACCAATGAATAATTGTAAATCTGAAAATGTACAGGTATCAGAAAGCACGAAGTCCCCGAGTCCCCGGTATCAATGACTGACTTTTCCATAGCCTCTCACTCACTATTTTAAGCAGTTGAGAGTTTTGGTCTCCCGAAAAGGTGAAGGACTAACTTACACAACCGTAGTACAGCACGTATGAATCGGTTCCGGTTACCCGAAACTTTGACAGAGCAACTACAGTTTTGTAGGCCTACTCGGTTGTTTGTGGAATTCAATTTCGAAGTTCGACCCCAGATTCGTGGTCTCGACACGCTACCTCTCCAGATCTCATCAACATTTAATGCAAATGGTCTAAGATTTTTAGAGCGTTATTTTTCCACCTCATACTTGTGTTGAGGATGAGAATGTTCAGAAAGTATTCTCGTATAATTTGTAATTTCACTTTAAATCGAAAATACCGCGACACACAGCAGAGGTTTCACTGGTAGGCCCGCCTGGGCCTGATGTTCCAAATCATTGACGCAAGTCAAAGCTATGATCGTAATATATCCTCCTTTCATTCATAAAAAGTTGTATGCTCTGTTTATGCCCTTTGTGATTGATGTACAATTAGAGAAAAGTTTAACCCTCCACGCGTCACTTATCCAAAGTACTCCAATATGTTCGCTTTGACAGGAGTTTCAGTTGAAAGTAAACATGAGATCCTGCTAGATCCTGAGAAAGATATGGCCTGTGGGAAGTTCGCATTTAAAAAGATTCGTTCACACTATTTGGTTTACATCTTCCATAAAAGTAACCGTAGGTGAACAGATACAGCTTCAGCCCCCCCCCCCCCTCCCCCCATCGCCGATCAAATGTAATTATCTTTCCATTTCAGCCCTAAAGAAATATGGGCTGTCACTCCTTACTGTAACAAGCAATAGTTCCAAATAACAAATACGGCACATAAGCTATATGTTTTCGGTGTCCAAAAATGATTTTTTGGGGACGAGAAATATGATCCGAAGACCCCCCCCCCCCCCCCCCCCCCCCCATGAAGGTCTGTCAGTGATTAGTAAAAATGTTTGGTGCTGATCAAGAAGTAATCAATCGAGACTTACGGAAAAAAATAAATATACTACTCAAAGTTTGCTAAGCACCAAGTTTATCCAACTACCTGTTTTACGTTTCAGTTGAAATATTGTAATAAAAAGTTATATATTTTTTATTTAATTATATCTTTAATGATTCAAGTACAGAAATTAAGATTTTAGTTGTGTTTGACATTATCTTTTAGCTTTTGAATACGATAACCATGGAAAATAAATATTATTGGCAAAAGAGGAAATTTTTCAATTTGCCAAAAAGTTGACGGAGCGAACTGGTTCGGGTTCAATATCGAGTATGAGACCCATTACTATTAATTACAGCTTGACAACGCCTCATGCTCCCAATCAGGTTCCTGGTGGTCCTTTATGGAAAGTTGTTCCATTTTTGGGCCGGTATGGCACCCAGCTCCTGGATACTTTTTGGCTGGACTGGACGGGCTGAAATTGCAAGCTGCAACTCATTCCAGACATGTTCGATTGGATTGAGGTCAGGGGATCTTGCTGGCCAGTCCATACGCTCAATCCCCTCCCTCTGTCGGTACTCTCCGACAACATGTGCAACATGAGGACGAGCATTATCGTCCATCAGAATGAATCTATCACCCACTGCACCTGCACACAATCTGACGTGGACACACAGGATCTCATCAATATACCGCTGTGCAGTCAATGTGTTGCGGAATTAAGTAAAAAGTCTATCGATCTGTGATCGTAAATTCTGACCCCAAGCCAAGCGTTGTGTTTACTGGCAGTTCTGTGAGATTCCACCAGCCTGTGGCGTTTTGTGATTCCTTACCAGACGATATCAGACACAAGCTCCAGATTTTAGGTTCAGTTCAGTAGGTAAGTTCACGAACTTGTCGTGTACATCAGAACGAAGACCAGATTCAAATTATCTACTATTTTAATAAATCAATCATTTATTCTATTAACAAATTTGCGACTAACCTGTCGTTGTCCCTGGCATAAAAATGTAAATTGTATCAAACAACAAAGTTCATTCCTTCAATAGCAGTGGCGGCATCCAGGGTTCTTCCTGTAAACCGTTTAGTGTTCGTCGGGAGCCCAGAGACAACTTTTCTAAGCAGTCAGAAATTGATGCTTATCATAGTGTTCACCAAATTTCTGATGCAATACCTGGGGTACGTGACGATCGTCAGCAAATTCTCCCTGAGTTTTGGAGAATTTAGGGAAAGTCCCTTGACGTGGCTGTCGCCATTTTGTGGACTCTATTACTGCCATGCAAACTGTCGGTTACTCTGCATGCAGTCGATGGAATATCTGCTATAAAATAGTATCCTGCCGCGCGTCAGTTAACCGGCAGAGTGATCTGGTGCCTTGTGCAATTTTGCAACTCAGCATCCCCAGATATCCGGGGAGCCTCACCAGGTACATGTTATGATTTGTTGGACAGTTCGAACACCAACATCCCAGGAATACTGCTGAATGTTATTGTTCCATCCATCAACAAATCCTACAATTTTACTTGCTTGTTGACAATATTGGCCTGCAAAGGTATGCCTAATATTGTCAACAGAACATCTGGCTTGCACCCACAAAGTACGCCTGTACTCTGGTCGCCAGTTTAATACAATTCCATATATTTTATTGTCATGTTCAATTTATGTTATTACTGTTAATAAAACTTGAATCCATGTTACCAAATAAATCCTCATAACACTTTCATGGGCTCGAGTTCTTTATCCGAGCTTGCGAGCTTGATTAACCCCTGTGGGCTCACTTCACAACAAATGTTCCACGTTCAAGGATACAGAGGTCTGTACGTCCATCCCTGCTGACGCCACCCCAGACCATCATTGGCCCTCCATCACAGCGGTCATGCTCAGCAATGTTGGCTGCAAGGAATCGCTCTCCTGGTCTTCTCCATACCCTAGAACGCCTATCTGTGTAAAAAGGATAGGTCGCCAATCTTCTCTGGTCCATCCAACTTGGTCCATGGTCCTTTCATATGGTGCCTGGCGGTGGTTCTGGGACAGCGGAATGCGAATACATGGTCTTCTCGATCGGAGACCACATTCGTGCAACCTTGCCCGGATAGTCTGCGTCGAAACATTTACCCCGGATGCATTCTGAAGGTCACTGCGAAGCTGGGTTGCTGTGGCAAGCGGTCCCTACAGGCCAGAATGAACAGATCTTCAGCTGCAGATGTTGCCCTGTCTCTGCCACCACCGTGCTGTCTTACTGGTGTGCCATACTGCTGAAATCTTGCCCAGGTTCTGATCACCGTATGGTGCACACCAAGGGCTTCACAAACCTGACGACGGGTAGCCCCTTGCTCCACCATCCCTACAGCCCGCCACATTTCTGCTTCAGACAAATGTCTTCTTACATTTGCATTTGCCATATTCTATCATTAAATCACAAGGGTTTGTGTTGAAATGAAGATTGTATACACTCCACATGTCATTTACATGTAGACAGTACACGTATGTATGGCATATCCGACAAACTTCTCAAATGGTTTAAAAGTTACTTAAAAGGTAGAAAGCAACGTGTCAGAATAAATGGCAGTTACTCAAAGTATTGCTTAATTGACGCTGGGGTTCCCCGGGGATCAGTCTTGGGTCCCTTTCTCTTTCTGGTCTATATAAATGATATTACAGAGACAATAGAGTCAATTGTGTGCCTATTTGCGGATGACACGTGCCTCACTGAAAGCGGGAATAAACCGGAAAGTATAACAAATAAGGTCAATACTGAACTCCTAAAATTAAATAGATGGGCTATTGATTGGCTTGTGACCTTCAATGCTAAGAAAACTAAATTAGTTGTATTTTCTCTTCTATGAAATACCGACAACCCGAAAATTGTCTTCAATGATGAAATATTAGAAATCAATGAACACCACAAACATCTAGGAATATACCTGCAGTCCAACCTCTCTTGGGATGTACACATCAACAATATTTGTAAGAGAGCGTGCTCTAGACTTTCTCAGCTGAGAAAGCTAAAATATGTGCTGAGTAGAAAAAGCTTAGGAAGAATGTATACATCATTCACTTTACCGATCTTAGAATACGCATCCCCCGTTTGGTCAGGAGCGCCCCAGTACTTGCTGAAGAGACTCGAGGATATACACTGCGATGCTGCTCGAATTGTTACAGGCTAAACACGATCTGTATCGCGTGGCCGACTTCTGATAGAAATTGGCTGGAAAACACTAGAAGAACGTCGGTATGTAAGTAAAATGAGTACATTCCACAAAATAGTAAACAAAAACGCACCAGACTTCCTAGTTGAACTTCTTTCAATGTACGTATCAGAAATGTCGTCATACCCACTCCGTAACTCCTCGAATTTTGTCCCCCCCCCCCCCCCCAAGCTCGTACCGAGCTTTACAAAAATTCATTCTTCCCATCCTGTACCAACATCTGGAACTCATTAAGTGACCCAATTAAAAATCTTCCCCTTAATGAATTCAAAAAAGCAATCCCCCAACAGACCCCCAAGCCACCGACCTACTTTGATATAGGAAAAAGAAAATATAACGTTTTAATGAGCCGGCTTAGAGCTGGTTGTAGCGGTCTGAATAGCGACTTGTTCAACAATTACGTTAGTAGCTCACCACAATGTAGATGTGGAAATCAAAAAGAAGATGTTGAACACTTTTTTAAACACTGTCTTCTCTATGTGGCGCCTCGACACGATCTGATCTCGTCACTCGGAGTCACTGACAGCAATGAGATGTCGGTTGATTCGCTTCTGTATGGAGACTACCGACGATCCGATAGTGATAATATTGTTATGTGCACTGCTGTACAAAGGTTTATAAAGAATACCAAGAGGTTTAACGAAAGCTAAGTACATTGAAAATATGCAAATACTTCTTGTACTCATGCATATAAAGAATCCCCATCTCCCCCTTAAGCTATAGTCATGCCGCCGTTTTGGAGCCTTCCTATACGGGTTGCACTCCATAATGGAATTCACTCGGTACTGGGCCTACTGACTGGCTCATGGACGACGGTGTGCTCAGTCCCTGAGTGTCCCTCTGTGATTAGTCATAAACTTGGCCATGTCCAAATCCTGAACCATCCGATTCTGAAAGTAGAACATGCGCGCGCGGTTTGTCAATGAAGCGGTTTAACGCGGCGAGGGTGATGCCTCACTGTACAGATGTGTGGTGATGTTGAGCAGGAAATCGCCGAGTTCTCCCCCTTTTTATCTTTGTTGTTATACGTTCAACCTCACTAAATCATCTGTTCTTCGCTCAAACTCGACAACACATCTTCATTTCTTATTTCTATGTAATGTAATTGATAGAACATGTATGTATTTGTTCTTCAGATTTTGTTGCCTTCTTCTGTATGTTTGTATATCTGTTCGAGGAGCGGAGGGTTATGTAAGTGGAAAGCACTTGTCCGCCAATCCTCGTTTGCATGTTTAATGGCAAATAAAATATATTTTAACTAGACAGCACACGAAAACATCATGAAAATCAAGGGGTACATGCTTTCCTTGACTATTACGAAAAAGTCTGCCTGACAAAGAGAGCTTATGAAAACACTGGGGACCATCTCAATACATTCCTCAACCATATCCACCAAAAATATCGCAAATATGTCACAAGCAAATTTCACAATGATGTGTCAAATATTTGGTGCTTAGCAAACTTTGAGTAGTATAGAAATACATAAAGAGCCTTCTCCACCAGTGATGTAGTACTGCTGTTTAAACCTGGCCATACCAAAAATAAGCTATTTATCTGTGGAGCAGTCAAAAGGCAATATTGTGCTTTATGCATCAACTCACCATTGGAGAAGGGCGTCCATTTGTGTGATTCGATATTCTGCACTTATTGTGGTAAAATGATAAAGGAAAGCGTACTCAAATAACAGAGAACAGTGAAAATGTGTTTCAACTATTTATTCCACAATAACGTTTGAAGGAATACGTCAGGAAGCGTGTGCGTTTTCACGATTGCAAAGTTGTTTTTACAAATTTCAGACATGTGCATGGGAAGTCGGATATTAATTTTGATCCAAAATTTCGCTCCTATGCATATCGACCCATTCTAATAAATTGAGTCAAACATGATCTTATATGCGTGGGCAAATTATATTTTGCTTGAGGTTGTCAAGTAGCCTGGTGCAAAACACAGAAACAGTACATGGATAGCGGACCAATTTGGAAACACCCATCGAGTGTAAATTTCACCCAGATAATAGCTCATGTTAAGTGAAACTGCGCAAAAAAAACAACATTAAAAAATTATCAAGGCAGCTCCCATATGTAATCAGAAGCTGTATGATTAGTGTTTTCTTCCAGCAATTAAACCAGTGGCAATGATCTCGCAATGAAAGAGACACTACACTAGCGTATTATTGACATAATCAAACAAATACCAATCATTGTATAAACCTGATGTTTTCAGAAGCCTATTATTGTGGATGTGCTAATTTGAAATTATCGTTCCAGCAGAATAAATTGACAATGTCAATAGCCTAACACCTCACCCATTTAACACAGAAAATTAGGGTTTTTTTTTAAACTACCATTCTCTCTCTCTCTCTGTCTCTCTGTCTCTGTCTGTCTGTCTGTCTGTCTCTCTCTCTCTCTCTCTCTCCTCTCTCTCTCTCTCTCTCTCTCTTTGACTGTCTGTCTGTCTGTCTGTCTCTGTCTCTGTCTGTCTGTCTGTCTGTCTGTCTGTCTGTCTGTCTGTCTGTCTGTCTGTCTGTCTGTTTGTCTGCCCGCCCGCCCGCCCGCCCGCCCGCCCGCCAGCCCGTCCGTCCGTCCATCCGTCCGTCCGTCCCTCTCTCTCTCTCTCTCTCTCTCTCTCTCTCTCTCTCTCTCTCTCTCTCTCTCTCTCTCTCTCTCTCGGCACTGAAACTCGTAAGTTTTTAAGGCAGGAAGACGAAGGGGCACTGGTTTGGGGCATCCATGCGTCGTGTGGGTGGGAAGGGGGCTGCGAGTCACAAGATGGTTTGGGAATTTTTAAAAAAAAATGGGAGTGAGGAAGGTTAACTCCCTCATGGAATTTCTACTTCACCGGCTGTGGGGTGCATTTCACACCCAACATATACTTACATTTATAAGTAAAAGTTAAGGTACCGCTGGCAATCTCTTAAATACCACTAGCGCTTGTAGTACTCCCTTAAACTTGAAAATAATTGCTCCCTTCCGCAGTTGTTTAGTGGTAATCTACTTCCCCTGTAATTATATGAACTCCAACAGGTGAATTTCAGTAACACGCATCGGCACGAACCAGTGACATGAATGTTCTTCGCGTTAGCTCAACGATTGTCTGGGCCGAACGTAATAGGGGCGATTTGTCCTCCAATTAAAAGCACATGATGAGCAGCGACCTTGTTACGAATCTAAAAGGCTGTGTTTTGACTTTGAATAAAGTTTAAAACTGTCGTATGTAACAATGTTATAGCGAATAAATGGGACAATTAAAACTCTTTCTACCGTGTTTACTGTTGTTTTATCTTGTTATTCAATTCCAGTGAATGAAAGCGAACAGGATATTTAAGTACCAAAAACTGAGGTCCTTACAGTAAGGGTGTCTGAAAACCTTGGTTATGAAATTTAGGCCTTTATTCGTAGATTCTTCAAGCGATAGTCGGTAGGGTGCGGATGGGGATGTCATAGACCGGGACTCACACCTTTATTCAGTGGTAAATAACAGTTCACATAACACATTATGAAAAAGGCGGGGAACTTGCACGTTTTGAGATGACCATATAGCAGGCCGGCACGCCCCCCCCCCCCCCCCCCACACACACACACACACTTTTTTAACCAATTATAGGTACACAAACGGCATTTTCTGACATAATATACATAACCCCTAGAGACACAACACATTTCTTTCTCATCAATTCTCATTCGATTCATATGTATTGTATTTCTTTTCTCGTTTACTTTTACCCTGTGATTTTGCAAAATATAAATTTGCATTCAAAGGCAAAGAACTAGTTCAATTCAATTCAATCCAAAGGAGACGAATTGGGTGTACGCCATATAGGTTGTAGTGTGTACCAAAAGATAGGATATATAAAGGCGAATGCTACTCTTAAATCAAAAACGAAAAAATAAATCCACCACCACCACCCTAATCTGTGGTAACACCCGAAGACAGCCGATGTAATACGAAGACAGCTGATGCCACATGATTCACTATGGATCGGTCAATATCCAATATCGCAAAATAATAACGAATTAAAGTTGAGGTTGAGGTTGCTGAGGTTAGTGTCTTAAATATGGTGTGAATAAGGGTGAGGGGTAGCGTATATAAATTTATATATTTTGCACGAATAAGCCGCCCCGAAACTATTGACGCCCCCGCCCCGAAGAAAAATTATTTTCCAACCTAAACCCTAGTGGTACCTATAAAGGTGTGACCCCCGCTTTTTGGTCTGACTCCCCACTTTTTTGGAACCTTCGCCGCCTCTGTAGCAAGCCTATTTTACAGAGTTCAAAACGATATGTAATAACACACGAGCACATCTCGATACGATAATCATACAGTTTCTTATATGCACGGTACCCTAGCTTGCACTAGATCAAGCCATTGTATAGACTGATACATGCTTGAATAAATGGAGTGATCTGATTGAGTCTAGATTTGGTCAAAGGCAGATATCAAGACAGAATCGGGGGGGGGGGGGGCGGTAACCACTAAGCTTGTAGAAGTGCCACAAGTCAATAGCAGTTATACGAGGTAGTAATGGCAGAAGCCTGCAAGAGTGATAGAAGACTGTAGTATTGGGTAAATACAATAGTATTGGATCACACGACAGAAGTAGGAGATGTGGTTTTCGACCCCTATCAGGTAGACCCCAGCTGGTGGACCCCGGAAGTGACATCATACCGCAATGTATTATGGGTATCACGTGGTTGTCAAGGTAGCCAGGTGAGCAGCCATGTTGTTACGCCATTGTCATGGTGACGGGTGATGCGAGTGCGCAAGCACAGCTCGTGTTGTTAGGGTGATATTTGTTTCCGTCGTCCATTTTGTTCGCGGGAAGCCGCCATCATTGTTTCTATGGTGGCACATGGTTGCTATGTTACCCAAATGCATCTTATAGGTTAGGGGTATGTTCGGATGGTATGTTCGCTTGTTCAAGAGTAATTTGCCGATTCGGAGAATTTCCCAAATCAGCCCGAGAATGCCCGTAAATCACCGAAAAGTACCTTTTTTAACCGAAACGCATCGGTCTAGGGTAACACGTAGTGCTATAGACCCTTGAAAGGTCGTGTTCCATTCAACTGGAGTATTTTTTTTGGAACGACTTAATTAAATAATTACCTAAATAAACCCGACAATCCCTCCTAAGCACCGAAATCCACCGCAAACTACCGAAACCGACTTGGTAAAGCCTCATTTTGGACAAGGATGTTTTATGAAGGCTCGAATTTTGTTATTCCGGGTCAAGATCCTCGTTTCTCCGACCTGCTTCCATAGAGTACTATTCCGTTCTTCTGGAGTATGACTCGCTTTCTTCCGTCTGTTTTGTTACTACTTCTGATAAAGTAACCAATCAGATCACTTCTCCAGGATTAAACAACCAAGCAAATTGCTCTATTAACCTTAGCTCCCGTCCATCATCTTCTTCGTTCCAACGATTGTGATCTACGTACACAATGTGCGAATAGCACATGCAAACACATGCAAAATGTGCCAATATGTGGCTGTGTGCAAGTGCACAACGTGCGCATAAGACATGCAGCACATGCGCACATACGGGTATTTGTGGACTAGTGGGAACCAGTGTTTGGGGACTAGCGAGGACCAGGCTTTGGGGACTAGTGGGGAGCAGGCTTTGGGGACCAAGGCATGGGTACCAAGGTTTGAGGACTAGTGTCAGAAATATTGTCTAACCACCGTCTTAACCCAGTACCAAATTTCTGCTACCAACAGTGTTACCGATTGCAACCAAGGTCTTGACTTATTCCGCCACTCTGCTAAATCCATCATTACTACTATGAAATGTGAGTGTACACAATGTGCAAATAGCACATGTAGCACACTGGCACATGCAAAATGTACCAATATGAGCCTGTATTCAAGTGCACAGTGTGCTCTCAAAACATGCAGCACATACGCACATACGAGTATTCAAGGACCAGCAAAGGCCAGTGTTTGGGGACTAGTGAGGACCAGGCTTTGGGGACTAGTGAGGATCAGGCTTTGGGGACCAAGGCATGGGTACCAAGGTTTGAGGACCAGTGTCAGAAGTAATGTCTAACCATCGTCACTTAACTCAGTACTAAAGTTTCTCCTACCAATAGTGTTACCGTTTGCAACCAAGGTCTTGGCTTATTCCACCACTCTGCTAAATCCATTACTACTACTATGAGATGTGCTTGTACACAATGTGCAAATAGCATATGTAGCGGCGCGTCAGCACACGCAAAATGTACCAATATGTGCCTGTGTGCAAGTGCGCAATGTGTTCACAAAACATGCAGCACATGCGCACATACGGGTATTTGAGGACCAGTGAGGACCAGTGTTTAGGTACTAGTGAGGACTAGGCTTTAGGGACGAGTGAGGACCTTTGTGAGGACTAGTGACTACTATGAGATGTGATTGTACGCAATGTGCAAATAGCACATGTAGCACATGCAAAATGAACCAATATGTGCCTGTGTGCAAGTACACAATGTGCGCACAAAACATGCAGCACATGCGCACATACTGGTATTTGAGAACCAGTGTTTGAGGACTAGTGAGGACCAGGCTTTGGAGACTAGGAGGACCAGTGTGAGGACTAGTGACTACTATGAGATGTGATTGTACACACTGTGCAAATAGCACACGTAGCACATGCAAAATTTACCAATATGTGCCTGTGTGCAAGTGCACAATGTGCGCACAAAACATGCAGCACGTGCGCACATATGGGTATTTGAGGACCAGTGTTTGAGGACTAGTGAGGACCAGTGGCTGAGAACTATTTCTGACCCTGGCCCTCAAACCTTTGTCCCCAAGCCTTGGTTCCCACGCCTTGGTCCCCACTAGTCTCCAAATCCTGGTCCACACTTGTCCTCAAACACCCGTCATCAAATACCCGTATGTGCGCATGTGCTGCATGTTTTGTGCGCACATTGTACACTTGCACACAGGCACATATTGGCACTAGTCCTCACACTGGTCCTCACTAGTCTCCAAAGCCTGGTCGTCACTAGTCCTCAAAGCCTAGTCCTCACTAGTCCCTAAACACTGGCCCTCAAATACCCGTATGTGCGCATGTGCTGCATGTTTTGTGAGCATATTGTGCACTTGCACGCAGGCACATATTGGCACATTTTGCATGTGCTGATGCGCCACTACATGTGCTATTTGCACATTGTGTACAAGCGCATCTCAAGTAGTAGTGGTGGATTTAGCAGAGTGATGGAATAAGCCAAGACCTTGGTTGCAAACGGTAACACTATTGGTAGGAGAAACTTTAGTACTGAGTTAAGAGATGATGGTAAGACATTATTTCTGACACTGGTCCTCAAACCTTGGTACCCATGCCTTGGTCCCCAAAGCTCCACTAGTCCCTAAAGCCTGGTCCTCACTAGTCCCCAAACACTGGCCCGCACTAGTCCCCAAAGCCTGGTCCTCACAAGTCCCCAAACACTGGTCCCCAAATACCCGTATGTGCGCATGTGCTGCGTGTCTTGTGTGCACATCGTGCACTTGCACACAGTCACATTTTGCATGTGCTACACGTGCTATTTACACATTGTGTACGATCACATCTCATAGTAGTCACTAATCCTCACACTGGTCCCCACTAGTCCCCTAAGTCTGGTCCTCACTTGTCCCCAAAGGATGGCCTTTGCTGGTCCTCAAATACTTGTATGTGCGTATGTGATGCATGTTTTGAGAGCACATTGTGCACTTGCACTCGGGCACATATTGGTACATTTTGCATGTGCTAATGTGGTACATGTGCTATTTGCACATTGTGTACAATCACACCTCATAGTAGTAGTGGTGGATTTAGCAGAGTGGCGGAATAAGTCAAGACCTTGGTTGCAAACGGTAACGCCGTTGGTAGCAGAAACTTTAGTACTGAGTTAAGACGGTGCTTAGACAAAATTTCTGACACTGGTCCTCAAACCTTGGACCCACACTAGGCTCCAAAGCCTGGTCCCCACTAGTCCCAAAGCCTGGTCCTCACTAGTCCCCAAACACTGGCCCCCATTGGTCCTCAAATACCCGTATATGCGCATGTGCTGCATGTGCTATTCGCACATTGTGTACGTAGATCATAATCGTTGGAACGAAGAAGATGATGGACGGGAGCTACGGTTAATAGAGAAATTTGATTGGTTGTTTAATCCTGGAGACGTGATCTGATTGGTTATTTTATCAGAAGTAGTAACAAAACAGTCATACTCCAGAAGAACGGAATAGTACTCTATGGAAGCAGGTCGGAGAAACGAGGATTTTGACCCGGAATAACAAAATTCTAGCCTACATAAAATATCCCTGTCCAAAATGAGGCTTTACTAAGTCGGTTTCAGTAGTTTGCGGTGATTGTGGTGCTTTGGGGGGATTGTCAGGTTTATTTGGGTAATTATTAAGGAAGTTGATTCAAAAACAATACTCCAGTTGAATCGAACACGACCTTTAAAAGGTCTATAGCACTACGTGATACTCTAAACAGATGCGTTTCGGTTAAAAAGGGTACTTTCCGGTTATTTACGGGCATTCTCGGACTCATTTTGGGTAATTCTGTGAATCGGGAAATCACTTTTGTGCAATTGAACATACCCTTCGAACATACCCCTATCCTATAAGACGCTTTTGGGTAACACAGCAACCACGTGCCATCATAGAAACAAAGATGGCAGCCTCCTGCATACAAAATGGTCGACGGAAACAAGTATCACCCCCACAAACACGAGCTGCGCATGTGCACTCACATCACCCGCCACCATGACAATGACGTCAAACCATGGCTGCTCATCTGGGCTACCATGACAACCACGTGATACCCATAATACATTGCGGTACGACGTCACTTCCGGGGTCCACCAGCCAGGGTCCACCTGATAGGGGTCGAAAATAACATCTCCTACTACTCACGACAGATGGTGGTGACCATGGACAGCTGGTGGCCTTGGATCTTGGAAAGGTGTGGGTGGTCTAGAAAGACGGATCAAACAGGTACTAGAAACCATAACTATCATCAGATAGATATCCTGCAAAATGTATCCTGTCCGGTAAATAAAGTCGATCATAGGACAGATCACGGTGACTTTTTGTAAGTCGACAGTAATGATCTTAGAGATGTAAAGGTCCAGAATCCAAGCTTTACCCATAACCCCAACAATACCTCTGGGCCTAGCATTAGTAAACTACTTGTACCAACTGTGGACCAACAGTGACATAGACCGTGCATCCTATACCACCACACTAGACAACCCTGCATTGCCCCATTTCACGTCACAATACCGCTTGGCCTTGCAAAACGTACTACTATACAATATGTGGGCCAGGAGACCACCCTAGATAAATAATGGAACGAAAGGCTAAAATTGGACCAGTAGCGATGCAAACCGCACAACCTATACTTCCAAACTATACAACCATGCATTACCCCACCACAATACTGCCTAGGCTACAGAAATATACGAAGCATTAGGTCGATTAGTTGTACCAAGGATTAACAGGGGTATATAGCATCCAGACTACACTACACTTCTAAACAACCAAGGACAACCTCGCCATACCACACTTGACGACCATGCATTACCTTCACCCACCCCACGATACCACCTGGACTAGCATAACGTACTGCCTATACAGGTCAAAGCATTTTAGTCAATTAGTAGTACCAAGGGCTAAAAGGGGATCTGCATGGGGCATATACGACTACTGCCATATCAGGCTAGTTCCAGAAACCTGACACCCCTGACTCGAAGTAAAAAGCGGCCAACGTTTCTATGAAGTCGCGAGCGCATCGTGGCGTCGCGACGTCAATAGCAACATCATCCGTTTCACAGGGAAAACTTTCAATAAAACTCGCCTTCCCCCATCGATATTCCATCACATAGTCATACTATATACCCACAGACCTGCGTGTACATGCATCACTATGCATACTTAGCATACTATATATGCAGGACGTACACCAATTGCCGGATAAAGACGGATATGGAACAGGAAAGAGTTGCTCCGCCAAAAGCTCCGGTTCCTATGGTGATTTAACTCTAGCTGTTCCGACAAAGCTCCGGGTGGCCGAGCATGATTCACACGTGCTACACTGCTGGTTGTGTAAGGTGGACCTTCATCCTTGCGGGTAACAAAACTCATAAGTGGCTAAGATAGCGAGTGAGGGGGCTATACAAAAAAAAATCGGTCTTTGACTATGGTTTCTGATGCCTGTGGATTTTCAGATTTACATTTATTTATTGGTTTATAAAAGTGCTTTCAGTCTCTGTGACTATACCATGGTCACCACCACACAGGTGCAATGTCAAGTTTATCAAACAATTCTTACCTTTCATTCTCACTTTAGAGCACACACTCCCCAGACTTTAATTAACGCGTCATAGTTCAACAGTAAAACAGGACTTGTTTACAAACGTAAACGTAAACAAGAACTGCTCAAATTCTCGGTGCTTAATTTCTAATTTATTATGTATCATTAAAAGAGAATCCAGTGAAACGCTTCGTAACGTATAATTGTTTTTGGTCATGCTCCATTATTCCGATCCGACCAGTCACCCAGCGCGTATGTATCGGCGCCACTGATTAGTTAGCGGAATGTGTTGATTGACAGGATTTCAGCATGATGCTGAATTAATTTAGCATGATGCTTAATTATTTTAGCATGATGTTGAATTAATTTAACTCGATACTTAATTATTTTAGCATGATGTGAATTAATTAAGCAAAATGCTAAATTATTTTGCACGATTTCACGAATGCTGCATAAATAATACACAATGATGCCGGATTAATTAAGCATGATCCTGAATTACGAGAGGTCCATGCATTTTAATTCGGCATGATGCTTAATTATTTGAGCATGATGCTATATTATTTTTCACTATTTTATGAATACTGCAAAAATAATATAGCATTATGCTGAATTAATTTCGCATGATGCTGAATTACGAGAGGATCGGGCATATTAAGTTAGCATGGTGCTTAATTATTTAAGCATAATGCTATTTTATTTTGCGCGATTTAATGAATGCAGCATAAATAATATAGCATGATGCTGAATTAATTTAGCATGATGCTGAATTACGGGAGGATCATGCACTTTAATTGAGCATGATGCCAAATTATTTAAGTATCATGCTATATTATTTTGGGCAATTTAACGAATGCTGCATAAACAATATAGCATGATCCTGAATTATTTTTGCATGATGCTGAATTGCGGGAGGATCATTCACTTTAATTGAGCATGATGACTAATTATTTAAGCATGATGCTGTACTATTTGGTATGATTTCACGAATGCTACCTAAATAACATAGCATGATGCTGAAATCAAGTCCGCGTACTGGAGGGTCATACATTTTATTTTAGCATGGTACTCTAATAATTAAGCATGATGCTATATTGTTTGGTATGATTTCATGAATGCTGCCTAAATAATTAGGCATAATGCCTGAATAATTAAGAACGATGCTTAAATAATTAACCATCATGCTATATTATTTAGGCATCATGCTACATTCTTTGACCAACGTGCTATATTATCTAACAGTATGCCTAATTCATGGATTTATGAGCCTGTCCGTGCTTCATACCTGTGTTACAAGAATCACTCCATCAACTAGCATTGATATTGTTTGTGTATTTACGGTATATAAAACATTACAATTGTAATATATTTCTAATCACAGTGACACATGAATATGTACCGCAGGAAAATAACATAGCCAGAATAGCTGTCTACCTGTTATCTCCCGTTTCAAAAATATTTCATCGCTGCAACCGACTGTAAATGTTCATTTAGAGATTTTAGTGTTTTTCTTTCACGTGAAGTAACAATGGTGGGGGAAGGTGGGGTTGGTGGTGAGAAGGTTGATGAGTTTGGTGGATATCGGTACTTTCGTGCGTCTGCAGACTTGGCAGTAACCAAACTCATTTGTGGACGAGATAACCAGACAAGATAACTAAAGTAATCTCAGGTGCTCACAAGGCCTAAATTTGTTATCTATGTGTATCATATCACGGGTATCGCAATACACATTATTACTTTACATTTGGGATCATTTCTTGTATCCCCTGACATTTCACATTAGTAGTACAAGGATAAGGTCAAGTATAGCTGGTTAATTATATATCTAAGCTGCCCACATTTGGCGAACTTTATCCCGTACATTGTTTGTCAAGTCAATTCATAGAATAGAGTAGTGGACAAAGCAGGTGGCTACTGAGGCTATGGTCTAGTCAACCCACTGATAGACATTAGGTCAACAATTAGGACAATCACCTGAGTAGGTTCCAATTTGACAAATAGGGCAATATGGATTGTTACATTGGACATTAACAGGAAATGAAGATGAAAGCTTTGATGTCAATTTTTTTTCAAAACTGGATCCAATTATTAATGTTACGTAATTCAGATTCCAGCTCGTTCCATATTTTGGGGAAGTTTAAGATGGGTAACTTCTGCTGTATATTTGTCGAAGATCGGTTTATAAATGCGATTTGGAGCAACTCAGCACTTTTGGGCTTCTAGAGGGCCCAATTTTTGGAGGGCCAGGTACCTAATTTTGGTGGCAATCTTCATGAAACTGTTTGCGCCACACCACAAAGCAGTTTATTTGGCAAAAATCGGTTGATAAATACGATTTGAAGCAACTCAGCACTTTTGGGCTCCTATGGTGCCCAATTTTGGGAGGGTGGGAATCTAATTTTGGTGGCAATCTTCATGAATCTATTTGTGCCACCCCACAATGCAGTTTATTTGGCGACAATCGGTTGATAAATACGATTTGGAGCAACTAAGCACTTTTGGGCTCCTAGGGTGGCCAATTTTGGGAGGGTGAGGTATCTAATTTTGGTGGCAATCCCCATGAATCTATTCGTGCCACCCCACAATGCAGTTTATTTGGCGAAAATCGGTTGATAAATACGATTCGGAGCAACTCAGCACTTTTGGGCTCCTAGGGTGCCCAATTTTGGGAGGGTGAGGTACCTAATTTTGGTGGCAATCTTCATCAATCTATTTGTTCCACCCCACAAAGCAGTTTATTTGGCGAAGATCGGTTGATAAATACGATTTGGAGCAACTCAGCACATTTGGGCTCCTAGGGTGCCCAATTTTGGGAGGGTGAGGAACCTAATTTTGGTGGTAATCTTCATGAATCTATTTGTGCCACCCCACAATGCAGTTTATTTGGCGAAAATCGGTTGATGTCGAATAAGGAACCGGGAATAAGTAACGGTTGTCACGTTCTCAGCACGTTATAAGTAAACATATGTGACGACTATTTTGTAATAATCGTGCCGTCACAAATCGAACATGTCTCGATTTTTCAATCGGATCGTCGGTAACGCACTTAGGTCAAACAAACATTTTGCTCGGATCATCACGTGCTCGCTGAAAAGCAATCTTACAATGTCGGGTCGGAGGCGGTGTGTTGAAACGAGTACCCGTTTTGGGGCCGCAGACGTTCGGGTGATTTGTCGTGTGTCGCATGTCGTCAGTCGTTAACCATGCGGTGAGTCTCCGGCTTTAGTCTTATTTAATTATATATTAACAATTACATCATTCTATAGTTGAGGCACTCCTTGGTGATGTGGTACGAATATCAGTTAGCTCAGACTTGAGGCATCACAGTCAGGACAAATTAGGTTTACACCCCCTCCCAATTGATCATCTTCGCCGGGGGTGCGATGGCGTTGCGGTAACCGGTTCTCGTCAGATCACCGAAGTTAAGCAACGTCAAGCCCGGTTAAATTAGCTCTCGGATGGGTGACCATCTGAGCGATCGATTCGGACTCCCGCGTTGTGTCCTTGGGTAAGGCACTTAAACCCCGACTGTCAACATGGGAGCACGATAACGCCGTGTAAAAAGTCGTGCTGCACGTCGATGGTGCGCATGTCTTCAGTCAATCTAATCATGCCTGTGCTGCAGTGCGGAGTTACGATGTTGGGGAGCTGGCAGCTGTCGTCGTTGCTCTGTGGTTCTCTCCGGGTACTCCGGCTTCCTCCACCCGTAAAACTGTCACGGTCATGATTAGCCATTGTGCATAACTATGTGATCTTAAACGCCAATAAATAAATAAATAAATAAATAAATAAATAAATAAATAAATAAATAAATAAATAATCATCTTCGCCACGCTCCTGACATGAGGAGAAAACAAATTTCGAAAGAAAAAAAGACAATCAGAAAGAAGTTCGTAAGATAAATGCTTGCCGAAATTCAATAATTGTTGTTGGAATCAAACTGTAGTCTGCCTTCAAGTCGTCGTTCATCAGCTTCCTTTGTGATTTGAGATATGTCTGCGAAAGTGTTAATGAAGTCACGAATTGGGTAACTATCATTCACGTGAATGTAAATACTATTTATTTTTGTCATTTTATCTTTGATAAATCGCCAAAAACGTTTTCAGTATTCAGATGTTCAAAATAGTTATTTTATTTTAACAAGCCCCTGTTTGTTTAGTCTTGGGCCTATTAACTGGAGAGTGTTGTCACCAAAATAAACACAGATTTAACCATCCCAGCTTCGCGAACTATACCTTGAAACAGATGAAATTTTTTCCGCACATCCGGAAAACTCGCGAAACAATATCTTCAAAAGCATTTAAAAATCTAATAAAAACAACAAACCTCCAAAATTCTATTACCACTGCTTCCCGAGAAGCAGCCAAATAAATCAACGCAGATTACAAGGTAATAGCGTGAGAAGAGATATGATTAAAGACATTTAGCGAAAACCCACTTTGTGAAATCCTTACTGTCACCTGGAATCTTTACACCACTTTTCACTGGAATGTCCATTGCATGACAGAGTTTGTCAGTAGACAATCACTCAGCTACATGTTACATCAGATATTCTTCTCTATGTGGATCGGAACAATTGGACAATGCATTTTGAAATCTAACCACAAATTTCCTCTCATATTCATTTCCTTTATCATTCTATCCACACTGAGGGGTGGGAATATGGTTGGAGTCCGACACGAGGAACATGATGTCGAAAGTGTAGTTAATCCCCAATGACTAAACAAAACGGTTGGAGATCTCTGTAATAAAGAGCCCAATATAGGTTTCTTTGCACAATTATTACACGCCCTGCTCAGTAACAGTATGAGATGTACCAGTTAGGGAATTTACACATTTCTCCAGACAAAAATCAAGGTTTCTCTTATCTCGGCGTCATTTGTCTTCTACGCACCTGTCCACATCAGTTTTATCATATTAAATCTACAATTACTGCCATTATAGTTTCACAGGTTGGGTAGTCGACTCACATTACATAATTTAAGCTTTTAGCTTCATATCGAATTTTGTAATTGTTCTTTGGTATTAGTAGGGGCGTAGAATGCACATTCCGCTCCCCTCGGGGGAATTTATGCCACCACATATTTCTCACAGGAAAATCATTATAGTTTCGATTTATGAATGTTGCCCAGAGTATCTCTGGGGCAAAATATAATTTTTTCACACGTAGGTACCCGAGCCATTTTGGGCTCATTTTTTTAAATACACCTGCTGAATTTTACCGCTTGACATACAGTGAATATCGAATTTGATGAGAGTATCATTATAGGTGAGCAAACTGTAGAGTACCCATTAAAACATTAAAAAAACACTTGATTTTCTGACGCCATGGCGTCAGGTGACGATGAACTGCCGGTGACGCATTCAGATTTTCACTGATTCAGCGAAGTTATCTACTTACATTCGCCATGAAGATTATTCCATGTGCAGAAGTACGGTATGTATGGTATTTTTATAATTCCTGGGGTGTTCTCAATCCTGTGATACCCAGATGTTGCTAACAAGTGGTCTGGTTTTGGTACAACAAGCGAAAATATAACCCTACTCCCCAAAATGTCTGATATGATTTTAACGGATTTAATGTTCAACGCAAATAACACGGACCACCCATCCCCTCCAATAGACTCAAAATGTCTCGAATATAAAACGTCGAGTCAAATGATGATTTTTCAGTTAGTTCGGCCAGAAAAATGAACAAAATCTCCCACATTTTGCTTTGAAAATAAGTAGTTGAAGAGGAAGGAGTCGTCCCTTTTTGAATGTAACTGACCCGGAAGTGATGTCATAGTCACGTGATCCGACTGTCAGGTTTGGCTGTCATGTTAGCCAGCCGAGAGCAGCCATCTTCTGACGTCATCACCACAGTGATATGTGGTGTCGGTGCACATGCGCAGCGCTTTTTGTTAAGGTGACACGTGTCTCCGTCGTCCATTTTGTATACTGGAGGTCACCATCTTGGTTTCTATGGTAGCACGTGATTGCTAATTTGCTATGTGACTCAAAGGTCTACAAAAGGACGGGGTATGTTCTGAGGATTTGTTCAAATGAATAGCAATAATCTAATTATCCAAATAGGCCCGAAAATTACTGCACACTGAGACCGCGTATGACTATGGGGATGACGTCAAACGCTCACGCGGGCTACCATGACAACTAAGCATGGCGAAACTGATCAAGTGACTATGACGTCACTTCACCCTCCGGCCAAACTGATGAGAATATGCGGTTCTGAATTGAAACGTTTAATTATTTTAACTGGTTGAGTGCTAGAAGCCACTATCAGGGCTTTCAGAAAAAATTAGGGTGCCTGAGCAAAAGCCGACATTTTCCTTATTCATATTTTATATTCAGTCAAACCGTAACGCAAATAATATTTTGTGTATATAAATTTGTTTTATTGCAAATTATTGGAGTGTCCTCAAGCACTCTCCAATAATTTGTAATAAAACAAATTTTGCATAATAAATTCAGACCTCTAAAAATAATCTAGCCCTCAAACAGTTAACAAAGTGGTGTAAACATTTAACAAACCAGTCACCATGAGTTTACCCTTTAATAATAACTACTCACCGCTTTACCTACCTTCGTTTTAAGGTGTCAGATTACACAGTATATGTCAATTGTACGAACCATAAATTTTAGAATTTAGTGGAACACCGGCGCACAGATAGTCTTTTAGGTCACAAATTCCAGAATCTCCGCTTGTCTCCCCCCCCCCCCCCCACCCCCACCACCCCCACCCAACCTACAATGATGGTCGCTAGGCGGGCCCTCCCTGAAATACAGCAGGATTACTTCCTACGGAACATTAATGAACATTTATTTTATTTTCAAATAACATCAGCTTAAAAAGTACATTTGACGCAGCTTGTTGAGCTCATTCCCTGACATCGCATCGTCATTTTTCCAATAAACAAGCTGACCTCAAATTGTATATATTTTGCCTTCAAAGTCACAAGGAAGTTTCAGGGCCCAACAGCTCATTAAGATACCCCAATATACTTCTTTATTAAACACATATATATACTCAAAGTTTGCTAAGCACCAAATATTTGACACATCATTGTGACATTTGCTTGTGACATATTTGCGATATTTTTGGTGGATATGATTGAGCTATGTGTTGAGATGGCCCCCAGTGTTTACATTAGCTCTCCTGACAGGTAGACTTTTCGTGGCAGTCATGGAAAGCATGTACCCCTTGATTTTTATGATGTTTTAGTGTACTGTCTACATGTACATGACATGTGAGGGGTATTCAATCTTCATTTCAACACAAACATCTGTGATTTAATGATTGCATATGGCAAATTCAAATGTAAGAAGACATTTGTCTGAAGCAGAAATGTCCCGGGCTGTAGGACTGGTGGAGCAAGGGGCTACCCATCGTCAGGTTGGTGAAGCTCTTGGAGTGCATCATACGGTGATCACCAGAGCCTGGGCAAGATTTCAGCAGTATGGCACACCAGTAAGACGGCATGGTGGTGGCAGAGACGGCAACATCTGCAGCTGAAGACCGGTTTTTGATCATTCTGGCCCGTAGGAACCGCTTTGCCACAGCAACCCAGCTTCGCAGTGACCTTCAGAATGAATCCGGGGTAAATGTTTCGACGCAGACTATCCGGGCAAATTTGCACGAAGGTGGTCTCCGATCGAGAAGACCATGTATTCGCATTCTGCTGTCCAAGAACCACCGCCAGGCACGATATGAATGGGCCATGGACCACGCTGGATGGACCAGAGAAGTCTGGTGACCTGTCCTTTTAACAGATGAGTCAAGGTGCTGCCTAGACCACACAGATAAGCGTTCTAGGGTATGGGGACGACCAGGAGAGCGATTCCATGCAGCCAACATTGCTGAGCATGACCGCTATGGTGGAGGGTCAATCATGGTCTGGGGCGGCATCAGCAGGAATGGACGTACAAAGCTCTGCGTCCTTGAACGTGGTACATTGACTGCACAGCGGTATATTGATGAGATCCTGGATGTCCACATCAGATTGTATGCAGGTGCAGTGGGTGATAGATTCACTCTGATGGACAATAATGACAGTCCTCATGTTGCCCATGCTGTCGGAGAATACCGACAGAGGAAGGGGATTGAGCGTATGGACTGGCCAGCAAGATCCCCTGACCTCAATCCAATCGAACTTGTCTGGAATGAGTTGCAGCTCACAATTTCAGTCCGTCCAGTCCAGCCAAGAAGTGTCCAGGAGATTGGCGCCCTGCTAGTCCAAGAATGGAACAACATCTCTCAATGGACCACCAGGAACCTGATTGGGAGCATGAGAAGGCTTTGTCGAGCTGTAATTAACCGTAATGGGTCTCATACTCGATACTGAACCCATACCAGTTCGCTCCGTCAACTTTCTGGAAAATCTGAAAAAAATTTTCTTTTTACAATAATATCCATTTTCCATGGTTATCGTATTAAAAGCTAAAAAATAATGTCAAAAACAGATAAAATCTTAATTTCTATACTTAAATCATTAAAGATATAATTAAATAAAAAATTTATACACTTTTCATCACAATATTTCAACTAAAACGTAAAACAGTTAGTTGGATATACTTGGTGCTTTGCAAACTTTGAGTAGTTTTGATGCGCATCAAGAAAATTAAGACGATCATCAGAAATTTCGATACGATAAACAAAATTAAGAAATCGTCGAACTGGTGACCCCCTCCCCCATCGGCGTTTAACTAAGTTTTGTTCGTGGATATCTGAAGCACATTTTGCCACGAGCTGTTCCTGAAATATTATTTTCTTATCAGTTCTAGTACGAGTTCGGTAGCAGACTTCCAGAAAACATTGGTGCCTGCTGTCAACTCTGTACGTTGAATGCATATATTTTTCGTCTTCCATACATCACAACCTTCATTTTGATGTGTAATTTGTGTATATTTAATTTGAATTTATGGAATTTCAGAGGTGGGAATTCCAAAGTAAACAAATTTCTCTTGGGCCTTACTAAAAAGCACCTTATGTTTGTGAAATGGTGCTCACATCAATGATTCAAATTCGCTACCAGCTAGAAATCTGAATTTTAAAATTTTTATGTTTGTAGAACAGACTTCGCAAATTAACCCTTTACCTATCATGATAAGCAGACGACGCTTGCAAAAACAATTCATTAATAACTATTTTTTTTTAATTTTTTGTATCAAAAACATAGGTTATGACCCCCTCATTGGAACGAGATCGTTCCAATGAGGGGTTATAACCTATGTTTTTGTGACAAAAAATGAAAAAATATTGAAAATTAATTGGCGATTTTTGAGAATAGCGCTGGTCGGTTTTGGCAGTTACGTTTGGGTAAAGGATTAAAGTGACTTATTGGATATCTTTTTTTTTTCTCATTTCTTACTTTATAAAAATGCAAAATATCACAATTGGTTATATTTGTGAATAGCAAACCCCTTCAACCCATACACAGGGATAAAAAACAACTCAATTTATGATTTATTGGTGGTGGCTCTCATTGTTTTTGATGTAGTAAACTAGTGATTAATGAATAAATATTTGACCAGCTTAGCGAAGCATGCCTTTATATACCCCCACCTTAATTCTTAAGCCCCTTTAGACCCTCTCTTGCTGTATTGAATTTTTTGTTTTTCTTGTGTCTGTGCGTGGAAAATGAGGAAGAGGTGTCGGGAGAAGACGGTGTTTTAGCGGTGGCATAGTTTTGGGGGTTTTTTTTTCTTGGATTTGGAGGTGACTGGAGAGGTTGACGTTTCTGTAAGTTTGGTGGAGTTGTTATCCCATTCTCTGGCGTCCCCTTTCCCAGCTTTCTCTCGTAGCTTCGTTATCCATTAAGGTATGTGCCGCTTGGGGGCTTGTAGTGCTTCGAGTTGTGCTCTTAGTTCCTTTGCTACATCCGGTGGCAGGTTACTAGACGAGGAGCTTGGAGGTGGCGATCCAAGATCCGCGAGGAGAGGCCAGTAAGGATTTGGAAGTGGAGAGAGAGCAACATCCATTTTCCGGCTCAGTCTCCACGGGACTTCCATATCCGTCGACTCCGGTGAGGGACCCGAAGGTTGGATGGGATGTCCTGTTTGATTGGGAGAGCAAATGGTGGTTGCTTCAAGCACTTTCCTTTTCTCACCTTTGTCTCTCCTCTTTTCCAGGAAAGCCTCCTGGCATCGGGCTTCGCTTGGTGGATGGACTCTTCTTTCTTTTCTTCTTTCTCTTTACAGGGCCTCCGGACTCCCTCGGGTGAAGACCAGTGTGAGAGGAGGTCCTCTCACCAAAGGTACTCCCGAGGGTGGCGGGGTGCTGTCTTCCATCTGAAATTCCATGGTCAGGTGGACGTTCTTGCCTTTCACCTGGAGAGTCCAGGTGATGGGTGTTCACACTCTGAAGTCAGAGGTACGAATGGAAGACCAAGCGCTGAGCTGATCAGCCATATTTATAACAGCAATCACAGATGAATGCTCACAACAATTAAGATTAACGAATGGTCATCTGCGTACAATACGCTTGACGGCCAATGAATTTAGAATACACTGAAAACATGGGGTACTGAGTGATAGGCCTTACCCGTGTGATTCTGTTTCACTGTGAAACAATATAATAATCTATAACTTGAATAAATATTAAATTTCTGACCTGAAATTCATTGCACTCCCCCGCCTAAGAATCAATTTGTGAAGTGATGATGATGATGATGATGATGATGATGATGATGATGATGATGATGATGATGATGATAGATGAAAATGGGATGAATTTACACAAAATAGTTATATATATATAAATGTCTATGAGTACATAGGCTGCCACTACCTTCCTAATGTGAATACTTCCATTTTCACCATCATTCATGAATTGTACCTCCTCGTCTCTGGTATTAAAATCTGAAGATAAAGTCACAATGTCTTCAGGCTGCAATTGACGCTGTTGCAAAGTTACTCTCCGTCTATCGTCATGTGTAATCTTTTCCTTTTTCGGTGGTAATTGTCCTCCGGGGCCAACGTAATGTCTGTTCAATTCCTTGAAATGATCAACAGTAGATATAAGTTGGTGTGCATTTAATGCAGTTTTTTATGACTGATGCAAAAATATCTTCTCAAGGATTTCCTCCCACTGTTTTAAATCTGCACAAAGGACACTTTGTCAAACGCACAAAGGCGATATGCCTTTTCCAATGCTTAATATAAGCTCTGTGGTTCGTAAAAAATTGTCTTTACCAGCCGGAACAGCACAGCCCATCCTATCATGCCACACATGTCTCTCTTCATACTTAAATTCCCCCATCTCTTCTTTATGAATTTCCAGCATAACGTTTTCGGAAAAATTCACGTTTACGCAAATAAAAGAATTTCTCACATAACGCAGTCAAATAAACAGTAAAACCAAGTTATTTTGAACCTTAACTGTTACAAGGCCTTGACGATCGTCTAGGTTAGGACTCTAATAGCATCTTCTGAGGGTGACTCCTTTGTTTTACAGCAAGGGTAGAACGTTTATGTTTGTGGCAAACAATTTCTATTCTGAAATGGCAGCCACTGCTGAACAATTGGGGAAATCAGCAAACGCACTGGAACTCGTGGATTCAGTTTCTTCCGTCGTTTATTAACTGGTAGAGTGCTAAATTACTTTTGGTCCTCAAACTTTGTTCACATGTCTTTGCCTTGTTATAATTTAGGGGAGAGTGCCAATAGGCACTCTCCCCTAAATTATAACAAGGCAAAGCTTTACAGAATAAATAATTTCACTTTTAAAGATAATATGATACATATCCACAGAATGTGAAGCCTTTAAGTCATGGTACATGCACTTCTGAACAAAGCCCAAATATGGGTTTCCAGCACTCTACCAGTTAAGTAAAGTTCAAGAAAGCTCTCAGAGCTTAAAATGCAGAGACATCGTTTAATATTACACGACACCAGTCGGACGCCAGCCTCTATACCAGCACACCAGGATTTCTTGGGTTCCAATAGTTTCAACACAAAAATCTAACATCGACGCAACTTAACTATTTAACGAAGTTTTATCGTAGCGGCTTTTTCACTCAAAGCCCATGCCAACGCTCCGTTTCTTTCTACCCATTGGAAAATCAGATTGCGACTCACTTTTACCCGACCGACCAGTGGATTGTATCTTCCACTCGCCAACATGATGAAGACTGCGTGACTTAGATCAGAACAGAACAGAGTTGAATTATCTGAAGCCAGCGGTGGGCCTACCGTCTCAATTCAAAGGGTAATAAAACCTCCCCATTGTCTCTAGCAGTTAGTGATTGTAAACTATTCAGATGTCAGGCTATCTCCAATATTCGGAAGAATACATGACATTCCGGTGAACAGTTTCATAGACACTCGTCTATGAAACTGTCCGGTTTTATTAATTTCTTCATTAATTACAATATATTAAGTTTAGATTTTAGCCTCTTAATCGCCAGACAATCGTCTGCTACTCTGTCCTGTTTCATATATTTCCCGTCAAATATAATACTTGTTTAAACTGCAAATCACTAAGTTTAATTCTTAAAATAATTCTCTCGTTCTGTATTTATTCATTCTAACTAACAATTGTCTTAGTAGAATTTATTTTCCGGGATATTAACCCTCCCATAGGCTGCATTTCGCTACATAACACGGAAGTTTTTCACGCCACTTTAGCCCATTCCTGGGGAAATTTATTGTGCAGAAATGAAAAAAATGGATGAAAAGAACCTTTTACATTCTTCTGTGTTCAAAATATATTTTAGCCCAATCATCCACATGTTTCAGCATACACAATAGACCCGAAACCACTACACCAAATCAAAACTCCTTTCCGCTTTAAAATCGCACTTAAAAAATGGCCAGACATTACAACAACATCAAAACAAAATATCCCAAAACCAGAGACGAGCGATGTTTTATTGTTTTGTTTTTTTCATATTGTATAATTCACTCTGGAGTATATTTTTGTGGTTGTCTTATCTGTCACCCCAATCTAGAATATTTTGGAGTTATAAGCTTGTATGTCGCTTCACCCAAAACCTTCTCTATCTCTACTGTACCAGTTTCTACAATACTGAAACTCTGAGAATCCGATTCCTCGGAAGATATCTCTGACTGAATTTCATTTCCTTCATGTAGCTTTAAGTGATCAACGTGAATTATATTTGTTCTTCCTGTGTTTACATCAGTGATTTTATATGTTACATCCGACAGTTTTTGCTTCACTCTAGAAGGGCCTGTCCAGCACAATCCGAGTTTTGCAAACGCTTTGGGGGATACCAAAGCCAAACAAGTTCATTTTCCTCAAAACGTTTTATCTTCAAACCCCTATCATAATACATACATTGTCTTGCTGAAGCCATTTTTAATTTTTGATGAGCTAAATTGAATGCACTCATGGTAGCTTGCTCCAACCATTCTACATACTGAATGGGACAGGGCCACTGATCTTGATCAGGGGGTTGTCCTGCAATTAAATCAATAGGCAAGGACATTTCTCGTCCTATCATGATCAGGTTAGGGTTACACCCGGTGCTTTCCTGTCCTGGTGCCCTGTAAACCATAAGAACATAAGGTAAATAATCATCCCAATCGTCCCTACCTTCATTTACCTCAAGAGATGACATTCTTTAGCTCTACTAAACCATCAGACTGAGGTCGGATGGTGTAATGCATGTTTTCTCAATGCCTAGTTTCTCACAGACTTTTAAAAACAACTCCGACCCAAATTCTGAACCTTGATCTATATATATCTGTTTAAGCGTACCAAATCGGTATACAAACTGTTACAAATTTATCGCCAACAACTGCTGCAGTATGATTTGGAATGACATAGGCCTCTACCCACTTTGAAAAATAATCACACACCACCATCATACACTCATCACCATCATCCGTCACTACACATGGTCCAACAATGTCTATGCCAACCCATTCTAGAGGAGCACTGACTACAATCTTATGTAGAGGTGATTTACCAAACCCAGAGCCTGGTTTTCCTTATGCAACGTGTCACAAGCTTTGATCCATCTGCCTATGTCTCTTGTCATATCGGGCCAATAAAATCTCTGATGAAAGAAATTCACAGTTTTTGTTCTACCCAAATGTCCTGCTATACGTTTACTATGTAGTTCATTGAAAATGCATTTTTTTTTTTACAATTTCATTTATAGAAACATCTCCAATTTGCCAACCATGTATTTGGTTCAACGACCATAAATGTACCCAATTAGATAAACTATATTCTATTAATTCATCATTTTGAAGGTCAGGTTGCTGCTGATATGATTTGTCATTAGTCAGTATGGGCGCATCCTTTGTGCTTACACAACATTCTGTGCCTAGGATACAGTCAGGAGAGCCAGTCCTTTTACAGCACCTGTGTGGTCGTCTTGACATGCCATCAGCATTACCATGGTGCACTCCTTTTATATGTTCTATGAAAAAATCATATTGTTCTAAGATTGAGAGCCACCTAGCAACCATCCCTTCGGGATTTTTGAATTTTTTTAACCAATTTAGTGAAGCATGATATGTACATGTCCGAAAATGTCATCCCCAAAGATAATACTTGACACGTCAAATGTAAAAAACAGCTGCCAACAATTCTCTATGTGAAGTACAATAATTTTTTTGTGTTTTGCTAATGGTTTTAGTTGCATATGCAATGATTTTGTCTTCGTCCTTTTGAGTCTGAGATAACACTACTCCCACAGCACAAGCACTGGCGTCTATATCTAAGATATATTCTCGTTCTTTTTGAGTAAGACAGTATTGGTGTTGAAGTGATTAATTCTTAAGTTTTTTAAAAGACTCATCACAAGCTGGTGTCCAAATAAAGAGTTTATTCTTATGAGTTAACTGCAACAAAGGAGTAGCGATTTCTAAGAAATGTTTGATAGATTTTCTATAATCAGCTAACCCTAAAAATGCTCGAGTATCAGCAAAGCAAGTAGGAGCAGGCTATTTTCTATCCTTTTCTACTTTATGAGGGTAAAAGGTCACTCCCTGACTGGATACACATGATCTAGAAATACAACTTCTTCACGAAACAGCACACATTTCTTGGACTTCAGTTTCAAGTTTGCCGTATTTGATCATTCTACAACAGAGCATAAATTTTCCAAGGTTTGATCGAAGGTAGAACAAAACAATAATGTCGTCCACATAACACAAACACTTTTCCCAATTTAGCCCTTTCATAACTAATTCCATTAACCTCTCGAACGTTGGACTCGAATTACAAAGACCAAATGGGAGTACACTGAACTGAAATAACCCTGTGTATGGAGAAAAGGCAGTTTTACATTTATCTTCAGGGCCATTTCACACTGCCAAAATCCGGAAGCCAAATCTAATGTACAGAACCATCGAGCTCCCTCAATCGCCTCAATACAATCGTCAACAGGGGGCATAGGGAAGGCATCGTTATGTGTCACTGCATTTAGTTTCCTGTAATCCACGCAAAACCTGACACTACCGTTTTTTTATAGAGATGTCCTGGGGCTGCCCAGGGGCTATTACTTGGTTTAATGCTGTCATTCAGAAGCATTTGGTTAATTTCTGTCTCAATCACTTCTTTAACAGCGGAACTCTTCAACTTGAAATCTTAATGTGCTTGGAAGATCCTGTATCAATTTTGTGCTTAACTAGATCGGTTCTTCCTAGTTTTCCACCAGGTTCAACTAACGTATTTTGATACGAACTGAGAAAGTTCTTCACTTTCCCTCTTTGGCTATCATTGAGGTTACTGGTTGCCCTATCTAATAATTCCTGAAGGTGATCTGGTAATTTTTCAGACTTTTTTCTGACAACCTTACCAAGTTCAAAATCTACAACGTTGTCTTCATTCTGTACTGTAGCTACCACAAAATGTTTCGGCAGTTGCACCGGTTTATCCTGAAACATTAAGAGCAGGAACATAAATAGTATCAGGGTCGGAACAGACAAGAGTTCAAGCCGTAAGCAATCATTTTTCCTGTAATGAATCAAAAGACTCTAATATCACACTGTTTTTTTCTTTTGTGCTATTCATTCTGTCGCAAAAGTTATCTTTTATTAATCATTTGGTTAAAGGGGGAATAACCACCTTTTCATTCGTTTTTACTCTTTCACAAATGGAATAAATTTCCCGTTTCAGGTCAGACAAAATATTTGAATTTTATCCTGCGCCACATTAATTGAGGAGTCACTACTTTCCAGAAAATCATTTCCTAAAATGCCGCCTAATTGATCTAGCTCGGCCACTAAGAATTCTTGTCGACAAATAGTATTTTTTATCAGAAATTCAATTTTTCACTTCCAGCCAAGTTTTATAGGCTTTTCATCTGCAGTTGCTAGCGAACCATCAAAATGTTCCAGTTTTTTTCAGATTTAGAAAATCTTCTATAAAATTCTTTATGAGAGATTACACTGAAAACCAAACCTGTATCAATCAACATATCAGATACTTTATGATGAATATTCAACTCCAAACAACATATAAGATTTCCCTGAGGGAATTATAGAAATAATTGCTCCGGATTTGAACTCTTTGACTGGGTTAAGCTTTGGGTCTCAAACCCACCCTTTTCACTTTCCGTTTTTGTCCAGTTGGTAGGTGAATTGGCGTTCAGCACCATCAAGGTGTCTCTAATTTGTGATGGAAGAAAATCCATGGCTCCGATCAGGTGCTAATTAGAGAGATTTTACAAGTTCGTCTGACCACTTGAACAGCCAAGCAATCAATGATGACTAGAGCAAGAACTACAAATCAATGGTTTCGCGCGCCAAAGGTGTGCAGAGCGTTTGGGGCAAGCACCTTTCGACCCTACTTTGATGATTTAGATTTTCCGCAAATCGCAAACATAGCAGGTCACAGCAGAGGAAGAAAAGTTGATGGAGTAGGCTTGTGATGTTTCTTCAGGCAGCTGTTATCCTCTCTCGGGTGAGGACCAATGTGAGAGGATGTCTTCTCAACAACGGTGTTACCTCTTCCCAGTGGTGATGGGGTGGTGTCTTCCATAACATCTTCAGGCAAGTATGATCTGCCACTTGTCTTTTGTGTTGTTGAGGCCACCGTCGGCAAGTATAGTCTGCCTCTGGTTGATTTTGATAAGGATGAACCTTTTCGGCGTTGGCGGATAGACAGTCGTCAACCAACTTTCACAAACGGCCCCTTTCAGGGCACCACTAAAAGACCCGAACTTCCCTGGTTCGGGGCAAGGTCTGCTTGTGATCCTATTTGGCGAGGACAAAAGTACGTCTTGGAGACGTTTTACAAAAAAAGGTCATTAGCGGTTAGTGGGGAGGGAAAAGGGGTCATGTGTGTTTGAAAGTTTGTTGTTGTCTGTCTTCTTGATCTTGTGGTGATCTGTTGAGTCTCCAGGCAAGTATAGTCTGCCACTTACTATCCGTTTGTTGGAGCAGTCGTTGGCAAGTAGAGTCTGCCTCGGGCTCTCCTGATGAGCTCTCACCACTGGCCCTTCCCTGGATGCCGGCTGGAGGTTTCCCGGGGACAGGAAAGGGAAGTTATGGTTTTAATGGTTAAATGGAGATGGCTGGCCTTGAATTGCGATGGGAGGAGGCAGTCTGGGAACCAAGCCCAGTCTCACCATATTGAATCACTGCCGTATATATCCGAGGTTTGTCGTGGTTTGCGGAATCTGTTTCTAGCGGCTTTCATTCGGTTGATGGATACGATCAATGGAGGCAGCCTGGGAACGACGCCATGTCTCACGGTAATGAATCGCTGCCTTTTCCACCGTAGGTTTTCCCCAGGTGTGGACCAGTGCGGGAGGCCCCGCGAAAGGTGCTACCTACCACTACCTGATGGGGGTTTCTGGTGGTATTTAATTGAGAACTGAACGCAGCCCCCATCAACGTGGACAGTCCAGTCGAAAGGTGAACTGGCTTTTAGCACCATCAAAATTTGTGATGGAAGATGGAAGAACATCCATGGCTCTAATCGGGTGCTAATTAAGAGAGCTTTTACAAGTATGTCTGACCACTTGGACAGCCATGCATCGATGATGATGATGATGATAAGACCAAGAACTGGAATGAATGAATGATTTCGCGCGCCGAAGATCAAGAACTGGTAGGGTAGGCTCTCTGTGGTAGACGGTGTGATCAACTACGAGATTCGACAGCAAAAATAAAATCCGTCAGAAAGAATACAGTCAGCACTTGGGGATGCGACGTGCATCCCATAAGTGGATGTGATTTGGCGATGTTCGTTGGTGGTCGGCTACTTCTTAATTCTTTTGCTTATTCCTTTTCTTCTTTGGTAGCGGATGTGGGGATTCCTTGACGTTTTGGTGGTAGGGGCTGTGGTTCCGTCCTTAAGTGGTGAGCTTGTCTTGTTGTCATGACGATGTTGGATTGTAATGCGTCCGTTGCCTTTCTGAGCTGTGCCGGCTAGTTCGCTTGGTCCTCCATAGAGAAAGCATCCCTCTTAGTTTCTTCCTTGAGCTGTGTGGTTCGCTCATGCTCTTCAGTTTCAGCAGGAGATCTATCGGTTACCTCTTCTGTGCTCCCGATCTATTGTTCCAGTTAGTGGCGAGCTTACTTAGTTCTTTATCTTCTTCCTCTTTAGCATGGGGGTCCAAGTTAGAGTTGGAGCTGGAGAGAGAGAGACATTGGTGTTGTCTGTTGGTGGTTTCACCGGCGGGATGGAGGAGTGGATTTCCATTTCCTCGTCCTTCTCTTTGTGGGATTCTTCAGCCTTCTTTTTCTTCCAGCCCTCTAAGCGCTTGGCATCCCGGTGCTTAGAGGACGGGCCTTTCTTCCTCTTCTTTCGCTTGGCCCTGTCAAGGTTATTCGGGAGTGGACCAGAGCCCAACTGGGCAAAGGTGCTACCACTCCCCATTCAGGCTCGGAGTCTGGCTGCTGACTTCTTTGGTATCTGGTAGGGCTTTTTAATAGAATCTCTTCCATGTGATATTGGAAAATCCAGGATCATCTGGCAGGTATCACCATAGAAAATGAATGGTCCAATCTCTAGTGTTACTCACATTCAGGATTTTCAGCAGGCCCATGAGTTTCTGGAAAGATCATTCTTGCTGTTGTTAGTGGCTCTCACGGAGGATCCAGTGGAGCGTCCGAAGTGGTCAACAGTCCGAACAGTGAATGGACCAAGAAGAATGAAGAAGAATGGTTTCGGCACGCTATGGGGTGGTTCCGTCCCTTTCGGTAGTGTTGGCGGTGTTCTTTAGTTGTCTAATGCAGCAGATGGAGCTAGTATCTTCAGGCAAGTATAGTTTGTCACTTATTACTTTTAGGGGCCATCGTGGACAAGTACAGTCTGCTTCTGGCCTTGTGTTTCGCGTTTCAGGAGAAAAGGCAGCTGCAGGCCCGTGGGAACTGGGGTGGCAAGGGCGCCCCCCTCCCCCCAATAATTTTCATTTTTTAAATATATTATTTGACCAATGTACGGATATAATTCAGCAAATTTCCCAAGATCCACATAACGGATATGTGATTAGGACGGGGATCAGTAACATTATTATATTGACGAGGTAACATTAGCATGCGGTCTATGATCAAGGTACTGTGAGTGAATCTGGTGATATAACAGGATAGATTGCAATGAGCCAATGCTACATACGCAAGCCAACAGGTGGTCTTTGGTGTTTGATTTCGTCACATCCATAGACTTTGGCAATTTTATTATCACTGTCAGATAAGGCTGGTGTGTCATTTATTACTGCACGGACCTGGATTTATTCACCTGTTGTAGTCCACATATATACATTCATTGATGTTTCGCTGGTAAGTATTAATGCATGTTTCATTCTTTTCTGCCAGCATGCACCCCCCTTCCAAACCAACAACACCCCTACTCGGCGCTGCGCGCCTCGGAGACGCGCAAGTGCGTCAAAATGGTCCCCCATGTCATTTTCCTTCCTACAGGCCTAAACAGCTGAGTCCAGATGTGGATAGTGGTGATCACGGGGGGGGGGGGGGGGGGGGGGTCAAGGCGGTGATGATTGATAAGGCCAAAGTCAGCAAAAAGGCGCATTGTTAACCCAGTTTGGAAAGAAACGGCCCTTGTGGGACTCCAACAACCCGAACCTCCTTGCTTCGGAAACAGGCGGACCTGGAACTGGGCTAATCAGCCGTATTTTTAACAGCGTTCACAGCTGAATCACAACAATTAAGATTAACGAATGGACATCTGCATACAATACACCTGACTGCCAATCAATTAAAAATACCCTGAATGCGTGGGGTATTGAGTGATAGGCCTGACCAGTGTGATTCTGCTTTACTGTGACACATCATAATGAAACAGTCCATCGTAAAGGGAATTACAGGATGGAGAAATAATGTTCGCATGGCTGTTCCACAATTACTAACTCGGTCTCAGATTATTTGTGGTTTAGTTCCATCTTAATATCCAATCTCAAACAATACACCAATAAAGGATTCTGAAAATACAAGATATCACAAAAATATACTGATTGTCATATACATATACTACTCAAAGTTTGCTAAGCACCAAATATTTGACACATCATTGTGAAATTTACTTTCACAATGATGTGACACATTTGCGATATTTTTGGTGGATATGATTGAGGAATGTATTGAGATGGTCCCTAGTGTTTACATTAGCTCTCTTGAAAGGCAGACATTTCGTGACAGTCATGGAAAGCATGTACCCCTTGATTTTTATGATGTTTTCGTGTACTGTCTACATGAACATGACATGTGTACGGTATTCAGTCTTCATTTCAACACAAACCCTTGTGATTTAATGATTGAATATGGCAAATGCAAATGTAAGAAGACATTTGTCTGAAGCAGAAATGTGGCGGGCTATAGGGATGGTGGAGCAAAGGGCTACCCATCGTCAGGTCAGTGAATCCCTTGGTGTGCATCATACGGTGATCACCAGAGCCTGGACAAAATTTCAGCAGTATGGCACACCAGTAAGACGGCATGATGGTGGCAGAGACAGGGCAACATCTGCAGCTGAAGATCGGTTTTTGATCATTCAGGCCCGTAGGAACCGCTTTACCACAGCAACCCAGCTTCGTAGTGACCTTCAGAATGCATCCGGGGTAAATGTTTCGACGCAGACTATCCGGGCAAGGTTGCATGAAGGTGGTCCCCCATCGAGAAAACCATGTATTCGCATTCCGCTGTCCCAGAACCACCGCCAGGCACGATATGAATGGGCCATGGACCACGTTGGATGGACCAGGGACGATTGGCTTCCTGTCCTTTTTACAGATGAGTCAAGATACTGCCTAGACCACACAGATATGCGTTCTAGGGTATGGAGAAGACCAGGAGAGTGATTCCATGCAGCCAACATTGCTGAGCATGACCGCTATGGTGGAGGGTCAATAATGGTCTGGGGCGGCATCAGCAGGGATGGACGTACAGAGCTCTGGGTTCTTGAACGTGGTACATTGACTGCACAACGGCATATTGATGAGATCCCGGATGTCCACGTCAGGTTGTATGCAGGTGCAGTGGGTGATAGATTCATTCTGATGGTGGACGATAATGCCCGTCCTCATGTTGCCCATGCTGTCGGGGAGTACCGACAGAGGGGGGGGGGGGGGGGGGTTGAGCGTATGGACTGGTCAGCAAGATCCCCTGACCTCAATCCAATCAAACATGTCTGGAATGAGTTGTAGCTTGCAATTTCAGCCCGTCCACTCCAGCCAAGAAGTGTCCAAGAGTTTGGTGCCATGTGGCTCAAGAATGGATCAACATCCCACAAAGGACTACCAGGAACCTGACTGGGAGCATGAGAAGGCGTTGTCAAGCTGTAATTAACAGTAACGGGTCTCATACTCGATATTGAACCCATACCATTTCACTCCGTCAACTTTTTGGCAAATTGAAAAATTTCCTCTTTTACCAGTAATATCCATTTTCCATGGTTATCGTATTCAAAAGCTAAAACATAATGCCAAACACAAATAAAATCCTAATTTCTGTACTTAAATCATTAAAGATATAATTAAATAAAAAATATAGAGGATATTCACGAAAATTTGATGAATACCGAAAATATCTCGTGAGTGGCTACAAAGAAATATGAGGATCTTCACGAGCGACGCATTTTCGTTAATTTTCTTTTTATTTAATGCTCTACGACTACAAACTCTCCAATTTGTGGCCTTTATTTGCCATTAAGGCGCAAAATTTATGTGCCGAACCGGCGTCCATACAAAAATTACAACAACCAAACTCCAACCATTGGAATGTGTGAATATCCGCACAAAAAGTAGTCCCGTCTTATTTCTCCCCTAACTTTACGATTTACCAAGGCTGGCGAATTGAAATAATCGCAATGTGTTTCGAAGAAATAGAACAATAACAAAAAATACCACTTTCTTATTTTCAATAACAAGGCACGTCATTTTATTTTTTTTGAACTCAATGCACTGAAGACGTGTGAAGTTGAACTGAAGAAATTTGAAAGTGATTTCGGCTTTTCGCTGGAAGGTGAATGAGAAAGTCAAACTTTGAAACCGCTGATTTAATGAATTGATTTAGTCACTGTCACTATCAATTATTCGAATTCGTTTGTATTTGGGACTCTGGAATTCATTACTGATGTGCTGACTCGTTTAAAGTACATGTGATTCGTCATCCGAACCTACGATGAAATATCGATTTCTAAATATCATTTTGATATTTCGTTTTGCCGACCGACAGGGGAATATGACTTAATTTTTCAGCGTGAATTGATGCCTGAGCATTAAATAAATATACATTTTTCATTACAATATTTCAACTGAAACGTAAAACAGGTAGTTGGATATACTTGGTGCTTAGCAAACTTTGAGTAGTATATATATAAGTTTATCAAATATAATATTGCATAAATATACATGTATAATTAGATCACACATCCCCAACCATCAGGGCTCACACAGCAACAGCAAACTATAAACAAAATAGAAGAAAGCTGGAGCACCTAGGACAACCACCGCCATCCCAGGAGCAGCTGTAAGCCAAACTAACCACCAAGACTGCATAAGTGACCCTTCAACCATGTGAGAGCTAGCAGGACAAGAATAATAATAGTTGTTAAATTAAAAGGCCAGGTGAGGCTTTTCTCATCACTTGGCACCCGTCGTCGTCCGCCGTCTGTAAAGTTTTCACATTTTCATCTTCTTCTCTGTAACCGCTGAACCGGTGTAAACCAAACTTGGCAGGAATGGTCTATGGGAGGTCCTCTACAAACGGTCCTCATTTTGTTCCCGTCAGATGAAAAACATGGCTTCCAGAGGCATTCTTTGATTCTGGTTGGTGGATTTTCAAAAGTCTTCTCCCCTGAAACTGCCAAGAAAAATGTTTCGAAACTTCACATAAATGATGACTGGGACCCCCTCTACCAACGATCCTCATTTAATGTTGATTGGGTCACAAACATGGCCGCAATTGTGGCTTATAGTTACTATAGAAACCGTTTGAGAAATCATATTTTCATCATCTTCTCTGGAACTACTGAGTTGACATGAACCAAACCTGGCAGGGATAGTCTATGGGAGATCCTCTACAAACGATCCTCATTTTGATCCCATGGGTTTGAAAACATGGCCGCCAGAGGCATTCTTTCATTCTGATTGGTGGATTTTGAAAACTCTTCTCCTCTGAAACCACAGGGCCAAATGTTTCGAAACTTTGCATGGTTGATGACTGGGACCCCCTCTATCAACGATCCTCATTTAGTGTTGATCGGGTTGCAAACATGGCTTCAATTACGGCTTATAGTTACTATAGAAATCCTGTGGGAAATCACATTTTCATCTTCTTCTCTGGAACTACTGAGCTGACATGAATCAAACCTGGCAGGAATGGTCTATGGGAGGTCTTCTACAAACGATCCTCATTTTGTTCCCGTGGGTTGAAAAATATGGCCGCCAGAGGCATTCTTTGACTCTGTTTGGTGGATTTTCAAAAATCTTCTCCTCAGAAACTGCCTAGTCAAATTTGTTGATAGTTTACATAAATGATGCCTGGGACCCCCTCTGCCAACGATCCTCATTCAATGTTGATCGGGTTGTAAACATGGCCGTAATTGCAGCTTATAGTTACTATAGAAACCCTATGGGAAATCACATTTTCATCTTCTTCTCTGGAACTACTTGAGCCGAAGTGAATAAAACCTGGCAGGCATAGTCTATGGGAGGTCTTCTACAAATGCTCCTCATTTTTGTTACCATGCATCGAAAAATGCCAGAAGCATTTTTTGATTCTGATTGGTGGATTTTGAAAAATCTTCTCCTTTGAAACCACAGGGCCCAATGGTTTGAAACTTTGCATGGCTGATGACTGCGACACCCTCTACCAAGGATCCGCATTCAATGTTGATCAGGTTGCAAACATGGCTGCAATTGCGGATTATAATTAGTATAGAAACCCTATGAACCAAACTTCGCAGAAATGGTCTATGAGAGGATGGAAATATGTGGCCGCCAGAGGCTATATTCTAATGCTTAACCCAATGCCTCTCCTGTCTGCACGAAGACCGGTACTGTCAGCAAAATACTTGCTTTTTGAAAATCTGGTATGAGTTGGTTCCAGTTTTCTCCACTGAATTGGGGAAAAACCCAAAATATTGTGTATAGAGTACTAGTCAAAATAAGCTCTAGCATAACTGCAATAAACTAAGTAAACTGCTGCTCCTGCACTGACAAGATCAGAATCTGACATCATTTTCTGGAAAGCTCTCACTGATAGCTTTCCAGAAAATGATGTTAGCTTCTGGTCTTATCAGTGTAGGAAGAGAAAGATACATAGTTTATAGGATTATCCTACAACTTATTTTGGCTTGCACTGTAAACTAGTGCAGCTGTAATTATGTTAATACATGTATTACTCTCAAGGTACTTATCAGAAAAATACTGATTGATGGCAGGTGTTTGGAAAACCATGGAAGTTTTGTTTATATTCTCTTCCCATCATGTCAGCTTAGCTGACCACTAATTATATCATTTAAGATATGACAAAATTGGAGTAAAATGTGTTTCCTGTAACCCTTTACCCATCAAAAGCAATTTTGAGAGAGAATACTGTCTGAAAAAATTGTAATTTTCAAAATATTTAACCTTCTTTTACCGATTTTTTTGTTGAAACAGAATTCATAAATATGTGCGTTTTCAAGAAAATCTTCTTTGAAACTACAAGGCCAAATGGTTTGAAAACTTAATGTGACTGATGACTGTAACCCACTCTACCAATGACCCTCGTTTAATCTTCATCGGTTTGCAATTATGGCTGCAATTGTGGCTTATAGTTACTATAGAAACCCTGTGGGAAATCACATTTTCATCATCTTCTCTGAAAGTACTGAGCCCTCTACTAGGAGGCCCTCTACAAACGATCCTCTTTTTGTTCCCGTTGGTTGGAAAATATGGCCACCAGAGGCATTCTATGATTCTTTTTGATGGATTCAAATGTTTTGAAATTTTACGTGATTGGGGACTGGGACACCTTCTACCAATGATCCTCACCAGTCTACCATACTATCATCTACCATACAGTGTTGTGTGTAGTGCTGTAAAAAAGCAAAAACCCGTAACCATTTATGCAATTTGTTTGCAAAACCCCCCCCGAAAACCTACGAAAGCACACAATACCCATAATAAACTCTCTTTTTAACACGATCTCTTCCCGACAGTAAGCTATTTTCAAGGGACTAAATAACTGAAACCTAAAAAATCAGCAAATTAAAAGAATGCTAAAAATACATCTGTTACAATAATAATCTATAACTTGAATACATATTAAATTTCTGGCCTGAAAGGCTCCGGAAGGTTTCGTCTCAAAACCAGTTCGTTCCAGGACGCTTCATCGTAAATGCATTATCAAACCGGTATGATTCACCTGGGACGATCGTCCCGAAAAGTAATTTAGTGAAAATGATTATTTAAAAAAATGAATTGTCGCGGAAATCGACTCTTTGGGAGGTTCAGTCAAGTGGAAAAATATCACGAAGTGCTGTTGTCTGATATTTTGGTCGGTAATACAGTGTAAATCACAGCCATTTCCTGTGCTATGCACTTTAATTATTGTCGGCCGAAATAACGAGCATTTAGTATGAATGGATAAATTAATGTTCAAGTGGAAAGTGTAGAGGTAGCTTCAGTTCTAAATATTTCTCCACAATTAGTGATATTTTTGTCCATTTACCCCCAGAAATTGTCGATTTTCGTGTTGATTCAGATTTAGTAACATTCGTTTTCCACCCCGTGCTGCTATTCCAGTTGAAACTGGCATTACCATATCATTGACTTTGAGGTATTCAAAAGTGTGCTTGTGCTAATTAGACCATACGAATATTTCGCGGCAAAATCTAAGCGGGCACAACTCTGACCCCATTGTGGTGATAAGTTTGTTTTTCTAAATCCAAATAACTTTGTGACAAAAAAAATAATGGAGGGGGGGGGGGGGGGGGAATAAGAAATATTTTTTTCAATAAGGGACGTTCTATACAAAAATCTGGGCCGTTCTGTCTCGAAATCTGGGCCGTTCCGTCTCAAAATCTGGGCTTTTTTAACCAAAATCAATCTGAGCCGTTTCGTCCATGGGCCGTTTCGTCCTGTTACCCTTTTGCCATATGCATTGCACCCATTGGAAAACACACCCTTGCAGATGGATTCCCGGAAATGATTAATAAATGAGTAAAAAAATCTATATCTATAAATCTAAGTATATATTTTTCGTCTCTGTACTCTGAAAAAACTTATTGGGACGAATCGTCCCAGTTGTAATTTTGGGACGAAACGTCCCGGACGAATCGTCCCGGAACGAACTTGTTTTGGGATGAAATGAACCGTAACCGCCTGATATTCATCACATTGAACTTTGAAACTTTTATTTTCTGCTCGTAACAAACAAATAATTTCATTTTGCTGTAACAATTGATTGTGATGATGATGTGAATGGTATGGTGATGATATTTTTTATCTTTAGTTAACTGGTTGAGGGCTACATTATTTTTGGTAGTATAAACCTGTTTTTCAAAATTTGTTTTATTACAAATTATTGGAGAGTGTCCATTGGCATTTCCAATAATTTGTAATAGAACAGACTTGTATAGACAAAATACTATTTGCATTTGACTGAATAGGAAACATGAGCAAGGAAAATGCCGACTTTTGCTCTGGTACCCTCGTTTTTTGAAAGTCCTGATAGTGGCTTCCAGCACTCAGCCAGCTAAAAGAAGGATAACTACGTTATATGAGCTTGTGGAAACTTGCAGTTTGATTGAATTTTGAGCAGCTAACATTAATGTAAAGTCCTTGGATTTAATGTCACTTAATAATATGAGTTTTTTATGTTACCTTCATGCATTGATAGAAGATCATTGACTAATTTTAACCGGAGTCTGGACAAAACGTCCGATCGCCAAAATGTCCCAGACAAAATGTCCGATTTTCTGGACGAAATGTCCGATTTTTTGGACATAATGTCCGATTTTTTTAGACATTATGTCCGATCACTGGACGAAACGTCCAGTTTTTTTTGGACATAATGTCCGATTTTTTTAGACATTATGTACGAATTTTGTAGACAAAAAGTCAGATTTTCTCGTGCTGTTCTCAATGTTTTCTCCCAGGGGAAATGAGTGCAGCAATATGAAATAGCAATAAAACCTTTACTTGGTTAATTTTATTGACAGAAACAACAATAACAAAACAAACAAAAAACAAAATAGACGCGATAAGCAAATGTTCAGCAAATAACAGTATGATGTAGATACAGAGACTATTCAGAACACAGGGCACCTCTAAACATCGTAAAAACAATGGACGGACAACAATTTGTACCTGTATTATATTACTCAAAGAATCCCCCCCCTCCCCTCCCCAACACCCCTTGATTAATTTCAAAAAGTCATCCAAACAGACTAAATACAGCTCCTAAGAATATTTATACAGGCAACTTGCTGGGGTCGATTTAATGACTACTTGACCCATGTTGCGTTCTAGTCGAGTTTATATTAAATTGACTGAAACAAGGTGTACCTGTATTGTTACTTAATAAACAGTGAGTCCATTAGAATATGTATACCGACAATAAACACGCAAGTAAAGTCCCTAAAAAAGTGTGCATACCGGGAACTTGTTGGAATCAATTTAATGACTACTCGACCATGTTTCGTTAGAGTCGCCCATGTTTCGTTAGAGTTGAGTTTACAATAAACTGGCCGCAGCAAGTTGTACCTGTATTATTACTTAATAAACAGTCATTAAAATTACTGAATAAACAAGTAAATTTAAATTCAGTAATTTGTTTTTTTTTTTCATTCAAGTTTTCGCCGTGGTGCTATCTGCACTGTGTTCTTAAATGTATTTTATTTCAAACGTTACACGGAGGATTAAATTCAAATTTTCTGGAATATATAGGAATATACTTTTACAATAAGGCAAGTCAGTAACTGAATCTTGTTTTCGTACATTTTGTTCAATGATCATCGGATGTTTCGTCTAAAAATATCAGACATTCCATCCAGCCATCGAACATTTTGACAATCGAACATTTTGTCGATCGGAGATTTTATCTAGTAATTATTTTAACCTCATAGACAAACAAAGTACCACGTTACCGATAAAGTTTATACTGTTTTCGTGGTCGAAGTCACTTTGAACCAAATTCACCAAAACAGGGCGAATACACCCGGATCGAATTCTACATGGCGGTTCGACGGTAATCGGTGAAGTCGACCCACGTTGAAGTCGACCCGAGTGAAGTCGACCCAAAAAAGTTAAGTCGACCCACTTTTGGCGATCTCGACCCGAAGTGATCTCGACCCGAAAAAAGTTAAGTCGAGCCACTTTTAAAATCCTTGAAGTGATCTCGACCCGAAAAAGTTAAGTCGACCCACTTTTAAAATCCACTTCAGACCATCTCAGATCCACTTGAAACGGACTGGAGACCTCCTCAGGCCCCGTTTGAAAAGGGGGAATATAAGTGATCTCCACCCACTTTTGAAAATGACAAGATACCATCATTAGATTCACTATGGACATTGACCATCTCAGACCTCGTTTGAAAGGGGAACATAAAAACAACAACAACAAAAATTTCAAAGCGATTTATTCAGGCCATAATAACACCGTTATAATATTAATTTTCATCGAGCATAAAGAAAGATATAACAATATTTTGTGACAACATAAAATATAACGTACATTACAGGCCATAATAACACCGTCATAATGTATCTATGTACCACCGTTTTGCATTGGATAGTAGTGAAAGTTGTTCATCGGTTGCAAACAAAATATGACGCCTATCATCAATTTTTATGTCTCCTCTAAAAAAAAATTCAGGGAAATGTTCTGTACATAAATCAAAATCTAGAGAATCTGGTTCATTTGAAGAGAAAAAATTAAATGGCTGTTTAAAATTCCAACTAGATGAACAAACAGACAAATCTAATTTTTTGGTTTTTATCCCTCCAGCTTTTTTTTAACATTTTTTTCAGTCCTCCCCTTTTTCTGTAAATGCGCTAATTACTCCAGAATGATATTATGATATTATAATCAACTAATTCAGGAAGTTAGCTTGAAAGCATAATTTTAACCGACAGCCAACTAAGTTGACACTGACAGTACCCTAAAGTTACAACAACACAAAGCAGATTAAATAACAGAAAAAATAATACTCAGTAGAGGTGGGGTGCGAAAAATTGCCAGATTCATAGAACTACATAGATAGCACATAACTGTTACATTCCCAAAACACTCCTTGAATTTGTCCCAAATTAAATGGCTGTTTAAAATTCCAACCTTTCTGTAAATGCGCTAATTACTCCAGAATGATACTATATAGTCCAGGCACATTAGACATAAAAATGAGAATGTAAGGAAAAAAATCGGAGAAAGCTGATTTTTTTATATGTTTATATCAAAGCAGTGGAGATTGTGTCTTCGTCAGATAAGTTGACAAAAGTTTTTGTTAGACTCGGCGGCTTCCATATGATTATGTCATATTTAGGGGCAATTGGTTTGATCATGGCTGGTAGCGGCTTGGATGAACTTTGGGGGACTGTTTATGCTGGTGGGTCAATCCATCATTTGATCAGTGGTCATGCATATTCAAGAGCAGTTCGTGCCCATTTGCTAACACAAATTGCCATTACAAAACTTGTGTTTGAAGAAAGCCGAACACTAGATAACATAGACTGCACAGAAGTCAATGGAATATTCTGTGGACTTGCCAGAGGTGACTGTACAACAGCTGACGCTGTCAATCAAGAAAGTGTCAACCATCTACTGTCAAAAAATTCTAACAGTAACCAAGACACTTTTAGATAGGGATGGATATGGCTTTCAATAAATTTTAAAAGTGGGTCGAGATAACTTTTTTCGGGACGAAATCACTTCGGGTCGAATTCACTTTTTTGGGTCGAGATCACTTTTTTGGGACGACTTCACTTTGGGTCGACTTCAACGTGGGTCGACTTCACTGCTATTCGGTTCGACACATAATCTTTGGGTACGGGACAAGTCGACGTCGGGACAACTCGCCGTCGGATGGCGAGTTATCCCGATTTTTACGGCGAGTTGTCCCGTTTTTTGTTTTTCAAAAAATGTAATTTATTCTTAATTTATTCTATTGAAATACTGTTAATTTTATCATTTCCTTACCTCAGTGTAGAGTATTTTTACAAATAAATCCAACCTTCGTGAATTGGAAAAAAAACAGAATTAAATCCAATTAAATCCATGTTTATGAAAGTACCAAAGTTGAACTAAACTGTTCATTACAACATTTTCAGAAGAATGGGATTGTTGAAAATAAAATCGTCAGCTTTCACATTGTTTTTTTTTACAAAGAGTGTCTTAACATTGGTATTGTTTTGAGTAACTTGATGTATTCTCGGTTGTCGGTTGCTGCAGAAGATAGATTATTGGAAAGTTAGGCCTAAGCGAGTTGTGTGCTGTAATCACAATGTGTTTTTAGAATGTTGCTTTTATCACTGATATAAAATGATTGATTCTTAATTGTCGGCTACTGCAGTATTGTTTCTTCAATGATTTTGTTTTGGTTGGGTGATGGCTTCTCAATTACGATCCAGATCTAGCCGAGGATAATGAACTGCCCACAGACAGCCCAACAACGTATACTATATTGCCAACAGGTACACAACGTAGTCCCGTCATCTGTTTCCCCTGAAAGCAGACCAGCTGGCCAATACCCAGCATCCACTCTCCCTTATAGGCTGACGGATGACTCCCAGCTTTCAAAAACACATATTGGTGGATTTTTTCCTTTTTGTAACCGTTAAGGATAATATGCTGGGGCTTTTCCCAAACCACTGACTGTTTGGGTTTCTTTTTCTTTTTTTTTTTGACTTGTCCCGACGGCGACTCGTCCCACCTCGGGTATGGCGAGTTGTCCCGACGGCGAGTTGTCCCGTTCCCTAATCTTTAATATGGGTCTGGGTCTTATCGTCCTCGGAAACATTCAGCCCCAGGTATTTTTACGGGAGTTTTCGACCTCAGTCGAGGCCGAATGTTCCCACTTTTGAGGCCGAATGTTCCCACTTTTGGTAAAAAATTTCTGAGTTTGGGAATTGAAAAGTAACTTTAAATTTTTTTTTTACTTCCTAGTACCCGCCTTTCTCCCAGTGGGTGGATGACACAAAAGAAGGCGAGAAATATGTTTACGTAGGTTCGTTTATTTCATAAGGATGCTGTTAATTCATGAAAATAAAATACATCATGGTTCCAAATATCCACAAAGATTCAACTCTGAAATGAAATAATATGAAATACAATAAATAATTGGCTTAAATATGAAAGGGGTAAATACAGGCAAAATTACGAAACAGGGAGTGAAATGTCACTCGTGAAGCATGCGCTGCTGCACGTCATTGGAACGAAATCATTCCAACAAAGTGTAACACACCATGAAATGGCCAAAAGTTTACTGATAATGACGTGTAGGTACAGCTTACATGACACAAGTTATTACTTTAAGTATTTAAATTTATAACTGAAATATGTTATGTATAACATGCGGCCACAGTGGTCCCAAGGTTTATCACTGGGTGTCAAGCAAGTTTTACTTGACATACCATGTGACGCCATATATACAAAACGAACCCACTTACTAAAAGTACATTCAAAGTTTAACAATATATGGCAGAAACTATACCAGTAACACAAATAAATCTACAGTTATAATACTAGTCACGTGATAACACGGGACATCTGCTTCTTGATAAAGAAGCAACAAAGTATAATCTATTTTCAAATATACATCACATGTCTGCAGTAGACATTTCAAAGATAATAATTGGTGACTGTTACCACCGATGAATAACTAGATGCCTACCCTCAATCCGATGAGTTATCGTGGATTTCCCTTAAACCAGAGCTATGTGATGAATCGTGTATTTCTTGAACCTGAATAGAATAAAACACTTCCTTGGTACATTTGACAAAACGGGGTTAAATACAATATTTTATCAATGCATTCACACTGCCGTGCGATCCCACTCACCAGGCATTTGCCGAATGAGAAGGACCTCACGTCACTGGGAATAGTATTGAGTATTTCAACTGGTAGAACACCGGGAGCCCAATTTAGGCTTTACCAAAAAATGACCGGCGATGACTGTCCATAACTAAATTCCGCCAAAGCAGGCATTTATTCTCCTAGGCATGAACCATATTTTCCGAAAAATGCATTGCTCGCGACATTCCATTGGATAGTGCCTCTGGACACCATCCAATAAAATGTAACAGAACAGCACATGACGAGCCCCCGACTTGCCGCAAAAAAAATCGGCAATCTCCCAGTTAATAAAACTCCAAAGTGATGAATTTACCAGTTATACCCGATACAGTTAACTTTTACCATTAAAATACAAAAAACTAGCTGCAATTACAGTCACTATTTAACAAAATAACAGTAAATTGCTTAGGAAATTTACTGACTGAAAATAGCTTTAACAATCAAATGGTCCCGGTAACGGCTCACGATAGCTGGCCGTCGTTTCATGTAATGAAACGATGATCAGGCTATCGCTTGACATTTTAAATTAAATAATTATGGCTTTGAAATGATAAAATTATCTTTACCTGGAATTATGAATTCCGATCCGATTCCTTATGATTGATCCAAGAAATACACAAATTACTTATATAAACAAAATGATGCCACCATAATTTATCAACTTCCAGGAACACAAGAATGAGAATGAAATCTTTCTCATTGTTCAAGATGGAGAAAAGTGAACACTTAAATGATTAGCCAATGACGGATTAGTTTAGTAATGCTCAGTGCATGCAGTGAGTGGAGTATGGTAATCACACAATGGTAAAATAAAATCTAGTGACCTGTCATTGAATTCAAAGAGAGAGTTTTTATTTTCTGTATAAATTGGGGCACCTGTGATATTAACCCTGTAATTCTATATTTTTTTTTACAGTAAATGAGACATGTGAATTAAAACACCTAAGTTTAAAATAAATTAAACCAGTGCTTTAACCCTGTCACATTGTCCCCCCATCAGGGAAATGTTGTCCCTGACAATTATTCTGTGGATAAAAGATTTAAAATGGCATCACATACCTTATTACTACTGGTGTTAAAAAATCCCTGTTCTGACAAAGTTTTTAGATAGTCAACGTTTTCTTTCCATTCTGGTGTTACCTGTTGGGACATTAAAAACTCACCTGTATTCATCCATTGTGGCTTGGATTTTGGACGGGTGGAGCGCCTGACTGCAACCGGTGGTCGTTGTTGGTCACCATCTCCTGCATTTTCTACATCTGACACAGTTTGATTAGAATCAGCAGTGGGATGAACACTACTTGTGTCTGCTGTGTCAGGGTTAACACCTGTTTTCCCAGAGAGAGAATCGTTGTCACCATCCTTGTGACTATGGGCGTCCCCAAGACGATCCACTTCCTGGATCTCCACAACTGGACCAAGGTCGTCACCTGGTTGTTGTGAAGACATTCTCTTTTCCAACATGCTGGCACTGTGCCCAGTGTTAGATGAAACACTGTCCTGATTAAGATTGTGATAAACATAATATGTTTCATCACTATCATCACTGTCATCACAAACAGAAATCTCTTCGGGCACCACCCTCTTTTCTTCAACTGTCTTAGCTGGTAACTTTTTACGAGGTGCTGGCCGTGGCACACAAGGTATGGGTATAGGGTTTGAACTTTGATTGGCATCATTTTCTGATGTCAGATCCTCATTCAAAGCTCCAATCGGAAGTAACATATTCCTATGGAGAATTTTTGAACTACACTGATTATTTTCTTTTTTCACCACGTATACTGGTATATCCAAGTTAGGCTGATTGACAACTTTGTAAACTTCATCACTCCATTTGTCAACCAACTTGTGTCGGCCATCAAATGCTTTTCTTTTAACCAGTACACGGTCACCAACTTGGATATGGGCACCTCTTACCTTTCTATCATATTTCTTTTTCTGGTGCTGCTGGGCTTTCTTTATAAACTGATTCGCTGTTTCATAGGCTGTTTTCAATCTGGATTTCAGCTCTTCAGCATACTCAGACATGGGTTGTGATGGTTGGTTTTCTTCTAAGCCAAATTCAATATCTTCTCTACCAAACAGATAAAAGGGAGAATATCCACTTGAATCATGGCGAGTACTGTTGTATGCGTGCACAAGAGAACAGATATGGGAACTCCAATCTGCTTTTTTCTGTATTTCCAGAGTTCCCAGCATATCAATTAAAGTACGATTAAAACACTCACACATCCCATTACCCATGGGATGGTATGGCGTTGTACAGGACTTTGAGACCCCTGCTACTGACAGAATTTCTTGAATAAGTTTGGATTCGAAATTCGCACCCTGATCAGAGAGGATTCGTTTGGGTAAACCGTAATGTTGAACAAACTTATTCAAGAAAACATCAGCAGTAGTTTTTGCACTCATATTCTTGGTAGAATATGCTTGTGCATAATGGGTGTAATGATCCATTATAACCAGAACTGCAAGCATCCCTTAACCATATCTAGCTGCAAATAGTCCATGCATACCAGCTCTAAGGGCTGAGATGTTTTGACATTTACTAAGGGTGCTTTCTGGTTGTCAATGGTCTTGAAAGTACACAGCGGCCACAGCGGCCACAGCGGCCACAGCTCTTGATCCAGTCTTCTACATCTCTGCCCATTCCAGGCCAATAAAACCTTGTCTCCCAGAAGGGATAATGTTCTGTCCCTGCCTGGATGACCAACCTCATCATGTACAGCTGTGACCACATGGTGACTGTATACAGATGGCAACACCAGCTGAAGTCTTTTTTTCTTGGTTGATGGTTGTCTCCTTATATAAAACACCTCTTACCATCCTAAGTCTGTCAAAGCTTCTATACATCGCTGCATGGAAGGATGAAAGTGTCATCTTGGCTAAAATGGGTCTCTGTTTTTTAGTGACCGAAGAATACCAGACATCAATAAAAGAGTCATCTCTTTGGGCTGCTTGAATATCTCTGGTACTGAGCTGTAAAATACTTTGTCCCAACGGCTGTGTATCTGGAATCACACTTGCAGACATCGACAAAGTATCAATAAAACCATTATTCTGAATGCTATTAGAAATAGCTTGAATGGCTTCACCATTAATTAATTTCTTTTCACCTTCCAAGGAAACTGGTTCTGCACTTGCAGGATGACTGGAAAGAGCATCTGCATTTTTATTGGCCTTTCCAGGCCGATACAGAATGACAAAATGGAATGAGGACAAAGATGCAAGCCACCTGTGACCAGTAGCATCCAATTTGGCAGTAGTCAAAACAGAAGTCAGTGGATTGTTGTCAGTGCAAACCGTGAATTTCCTTCCATACAAATAGTCATGAAATTTGTCGCATATGGCCCATTTTAAAGCTAGAAATTCTAACTTGTGGGATGGATAATGCTGCTCAGACTTACTGAGTCCATGGCTAGCATAACTCACTACTCTTTATTTTCCATCTTGCACCTGATAGAGTATGCCCCCAGCCCCTTTTGGCTTGCATCACAGTGCAATTCAAAAGGACTGCTGTAGTCTGGGTAAGCCAATACAGGGGGGTTTGGCAGATATGTTTTAACTGCTGGAATGCTGGATCTTGTTCCCCATCCCATTTCCACTTTGGTGTTCCTCTAGAACTGACATTCTTCTTTCTTCTTGACTTTTTCTCTGGCCTAGGCATGAGTTCTGTCAGGGGTTTTGCCACTTTAGAAAAGTCTTTGCAAAACTGCCTGTAATACTCTGCAAAAGCAAGAAATTTTCGAACTTCTTCAGGATTAGTCGGATTTGGCCATGACTTGATATGCTCTATTTTGCTCGGATCTGCCTCAATACCATTGGCAGACACTACATGACCAACAAATTTGACCTTTTCCTTGAAAAAGGAATACTTCTCAGGGGACAGTTTTAAGCCAGTCTCCCTAAGACGATTAAATACAAATTTTCTCCAACCTCTCCATGTGTTGTTGTATACTGTCTGAAAAGATGATCAAATCATCTAAGTAGATGAAACATATTTTGAGGTGGAGCTCCCCAAAACATTGTTCCATTACCCTTTGAAAAGTCGTAGGCGCATTCCCTAGGCCAAACGGGAGTCTGTTGAATTCATAAAATCTCAGAGGGCCAACAGTAAATGCAGTTCTCTCTTTATGGTCTTCTTCTATGTCCACTTGGTAATACCCAGACTTCATGTCGACTACACTAAAATACTTAGCCCCTGAAAGAGCATCAAGCACCTCCTCTATTCTAGGGAGGGCATAGCTATCTTTTATAGTTTTATTATTAAGCATTTGGTAGTCGACACACATCCGAAGTTTACCATCCTTTCGCCAAGCCAACACAACAGGTAAGGCATAAGGCGAGTATGACGATCTAATGACTCCACTAGCAATAAGCTGTTGTAAATGTTCTCTCACCTCTTCAAATATGGCCGGTGGTATTCGACGATAACACGACTTGAAGGGGACATGATCTGTTAAATTAATCTTGTGCTTCACTCCACTGTAGTGACCAATGTCTGTGTCACTAGTGGAAAAAACATCTTCAAACTGTATAAGGAAATCATGAAAATCTTTTTGCTGTTTGTCAGTGAGGGCTTCCATAGAAATATCCATACTGGATATAAAAGACTCCACCTTGGATTTTTCTTCTGTCAGTTCAGCATCATTCCAATTATGGTTAAGCACCACTGGCTGAACCTCACATAGTAAAGCAATAAGTGGAATTGTCACAGTTTTTGTGGAACAATTCGACACAGAAACTTCTAGTTGAGTCTTGTCTTTTCTATTATTGGAAAACATTGTTAGAAATAAGTAGTGAGGGGTGTCACTATAGGTACAAGCCTTTAACACTGATTTCCCCCATACCCCAACGTTGTCACTATAGGTACAAAATTAACATAGGAATCTCCATAGGGTTTTGTACCTATAGTGACATTTTTGTACCCAGAGTGACATTTTTGAAGCCAGGAAAAAGATTTAAAATCTCCATATGGTTTTGTACCTATAGTGACATTTTTGTACCCAGAGTGACATTTTTGAAGCCAGGAAAAAGATTTAAAATCTTTTTCCTGGCTTCAAAAATGTCACTCTGGGTACAAAAATGTCACTATAGGTACAAAACCCTATGGAGATTCCAATGTTAATTTTGTACCTATAGTGACAACGTTGGGGTGTGGGGGAAAGCAGTGTTAAAGGCTTGTACCTATAGTGACACCCTTGGGGAAGAGGGGATTCAGTGTTAAATGCTTCTCGCCAGAGTGCCAGCCATGGGGTAAAATGGCAGTTGAGGAACAAGCCGCGCTATGGAGAATCCTATCTTAATTTTTTCGCCAGAGACCCCACATTGAGGGATGGGGAAATCAGTGCTGAATGCTTAGGTCTATAGTGGCAGCCACAGGGGAAAAAATCTACGTCCAATCACTAAATTCCTATAGTGGCAGCATTGGGGTATGGGGAAATTCAGTGTTAAATGCTTTTCGCCGGAGTGCCAGCCACGGGTAAAAATGGCAGTTGAGTCATGGGGTAGGTTGTTCAAAACATTTTTATACTGACAGGCTTAGGTGGGTTTGTCTTCCATACACTTTATATACTGACAAAATGTTCTGCTTTTTTTAAAACTTGCTACCTAATATACATCGCTCGACTGGTGAAGTTTTATTTTATTTATTACTGGAACACACAACATATAAAAATACTGTCAGATTTAGACTGGATCAGTGTTTTTCACTTTTTTTATGGAAGGAAAATATCAATATCACGTCTTTCAGTCTTGTTAACTCCAAAGCATGTGTGTCTTGCAGTCAATTTGTAATACAACACTCCGCTACTAAGAGAAAAACATATCTCTCATTACAGCTGAAAATATTCTACAAATAGCTCATGTAAGAGATACATTTTTTTCAAACAAATGTTTAAAATAATTCACTAAATGCAACTGTGGAGAAAAAAACCCCGAACTCATTCACGGAAGTGTAATTCCACACTGATTGTTTTTTATCGACAGGCAGTGTTGTGTTTTCAATACTTTTTCAAAACTGCTTTAAGCTGATTTCAACAAATTACCGTTAGATATTACAGTGACATTAACCTGAGAAACAATTTTATTTTTACACTACTACATACAGTGAATGTTTTGCAGTGTAAACTGTTTTAGCGCCAAAAAAAAAGAGAATAGCTTTTCCTTTTAATCAAACTGAAAAAAACTTACTTTCTCTTTTATGCCTGTATTAAATTCGTAACAGATGATGATACGAATTCAGCAAAAGAAGGCGCAATTCTGAGATATCTGATAGCACACAAGCCAGTTAAAAATCTGTCAAAGTTTTAATTTCGCTATTATATGCACTTAACACTCATGCTTGGCAGAATCATTTTACTCCACAGATGTTTTTGCTAAACAATGTCAGTCTTTCCCTCCAAATTATTTTTGGATTCTGGATCATCTAAGTGTGGAAAGGCAGTGAAAACTAATACATTGAGTATTTCATCACCCATCATCTGACCAGTTGGGGGGGGGGGGGCGCGCGTGAATTACTCATTGCATTATTTTCTGGTGCCTTTTGCTCTCCCTAAATGACTGTAAATACACTTTGGCGGGGTCATAAACACAATTTTCTTATGGTTATGAAACTTGAAACATCTATCGGAATAGAATTTCCACCACAAGACTGCGGGTGCAAGGGGATAAAACATTCCCATGGTCAGAATTATCTGAGAAATAATTCATGATTTCTTCATTATAAATTATAGAATCCCCACAGGACTCTGAATGTAGTTAGCTGATGGAATATCGCAGTGTGAAAAATAGACCTTCTTATAATTTCCCTCAATTTGTCTCTCTAAGTGGTGAGATGTGATTTTGTTTCGCGCGCACGTGCCCCCAAGTGAACTTGCCAGCTGTCTGACTTGAGTGCAGATTTTTGAGATAAAAAATATTATTTACCTGTTACTGGTAGAAAAATGAGAGTTTTTTCCCTTGCAGCAGAGTTTGTTAATTCCATCTAACTTTTCAACGCCAGAGGCCTATTTTTTCTTCTCACACTGGATAGCCTGGTTGTGAGGGGGAATGTTATTTTTGCTTCCAGAAAAATATTTGGATTTTGAGCTGGTGGTAAATTTTTTGATTCAAGATAATTAATCGCGCGAGGGGGAAAAATGGTTGAGTTTGCTTTTCTCTTTGTAATGGAAATATTTCTGCCATCACCACCCAATGAGATGTTTCTCCCTCCCCAAATTTGACTAATACATTGAGTATTTCATCACCCAACATCTGACGAGTGGGGGAAAAGGCGCGTGAATTACTCAGTGCATTATTTTCTGCCGCCTTTTGCTCTTCCCTAAATGACTGTAAATACACTTTGGCGGGCTCAAAACCACAATTTTCTTATCGCTATGAAACTTGAAACATCTTTTGAAATAGAATTTCCACCACAAGATTATAGGTGTAAGGGGGAAAAACAATGATCACGCTGTTATCCCAAGAAAATAATCTGTGGCAATAAGCAAGATGGTCCGAGGGTAGAGATGTCTTTTAGTTATTTCTCAAAAACTTAATATTTGGTAGTTGTTGTTATGCCATTTCCAGATATGGTGAATTACAAAATACCCCTTTTCAGACACACCATGGTGTCAAATTTTTGTTATACAATTATACAATGCACATCACCATATTGATTCATTCATTTTTAAAAAGTGGCTAGTCTCTTATTTTAGTTATTTTCTTTGTGTTTTTATCTAAAATCAAGGACAAATAATTGGATTTTTTCCCAATTATTTGTACGCCATGTTTTGGTGGTTCACCACCGGTGGTTGTATAATCCGCCGATCTCCCCCAAGGAAAGTGAAAAAAATTATTTGATTTTTGAGGGGGAAATTTAGTGATATATCCTGTTACCTAAAATGATGCTCTGAGTAAAAAATCTATGGCGTCTGTCAATTTTTTCGAGTGGAGTGGCAGTTATGGATAGGACTTTCCTCTGTTGGGGACCACGTCACCGCTGACTGACCCATTAGAGGGAAGGAATATCACCGAATAAGTCTTTTCACACGCTTTTTGTTCACCAGACAATGTTAGATTCAGGTAAATGAAAAATTGAAAAGAAAAAAGTTAAACAATTTGGTTTGAATACATTTTCTGAATGTTGTTTCTGAATAAGAAAATGATTTTCAGTGAGAGTATAAATAGCCGGGGGTTCACAGTTTGGGACACACATGCTTTGCAGTTAACAAGACTGAAAGACGTGATTTTGATCTCCTCTGATGAATAAAAAAAGATGAAGCGGTCATTAGTGGACTACAGTGATTCATATGATAGTGATTTTGTAAGCAGCGAGAAACAGAGGTTGACTGCTAAAAATACAAACTCCATACAGAGATTGTATTATATTCACCCTAAGTTATTGCGGCAATCCAGAAAATTTCACTCAGAATCCCATATGTGTGAAGTGACTTTGAATCAATTCGATGTCAACAATCCATTTGAGTTTCTAAGTAAAATGTTTCAATCAATGGTGGAAGATGTGAAAAGGGAATGTGGTATACACAACAATGACCCCATGAGGATATCCATCCACCATCCAGGTCTTGAGGTAGGTATTTTTATTCCTTTTACAAAGGCTATGGGGGTAAATGGTAAAACAGTGTTACATGAAATTGAACAAGTTATTCAATCAAATGAGAATTTTACTATCCATGATGGTAAATTATCTTTAGAAATAACACACACTTCACTACCACATGGGTCAGGGCGAAATGCACCCATTTCATTTGCATCTGTTAGTAAAATGGTTGGAGATAAGAAAAGTATTATTGAAATTAAAAATGTCAATGATTCTATGTGCTTTGCACGTGCCATTGTAGTGGGAAAATGCCACGTTGATAAAGATAATTCAGAACTTTGGGAGAAGAGATGGAACAAAATAAAAAGATCCATCAGACTGTCACAAGAAAATGAGGCAAAGGCATTAATGGACAAAGCAGGTCTTGATTGTAATAAACCTTGTGGATATGAAGAATATTGTAAAATTCAAGGGGTACTCTCCCCAGAGTATGTAATTAAAATCCACCCACAATTTGCCAAAGAAACATTCCTATTTGAACCATCACAAACTACAAAAGAGAGTAAAGTTGTTCATATCTATCACCATGACCGTCATTTCAACACCATCACTAAAATCACAGGGTTTTTAGGGTGTGTTTACTATTGTGAATATTGCAATGTAGGCTATAATAACAGAGAACATCATAGATGCCCGAAAGTCTGTGTTTGCTATTCTCCACTGCCATGTATGCCTGAACATTCTGTTCATTGTTACACTTGTAATAGGGATTTTGTAAGTTCATCTTGTTATGAAAATCACACAACTCTATTACAGAACCAAGAAAAAACCATTTGTCAATTAGTTAAGAAATGTCTATCATGTAAAATGCAAATATATTCAGGGAGTGGAGAACACATCTGCAGTGGCTTCAAGAAATGTAAATATTGCCATCAATTAGTCAAAAGCGAACATTATTGTTTCATTCCAAAATACAAACCACCCAAGAAAGACAAAATGCCAAAAGTACCCTTTGTGTTTTATGATTTTGAAACAACTCAAGACTCAGGTCTCCACACCCCGAATTACTATGTTGTACACCGTGCATGTGGGGAGTGTATTTGCAAGCCTATAGATCAAGAATGTATTTTCTGTGACAAAGATGGAAGAAGGGAATATATTTTTAAAGGAGAATCTACTTTGAGTGATTTTTGCAATTGGCTTTTCAGTAAGGAACATTTAGATACAACAGCTATTGCTCATAATTCAAGAGGGTTTGATGCACAATTTATCTTAAAACATCTCATTGAAACTGCTACATCAAAACCTGATGTCATCATGAATGGAAACAAAATTGTTTCTCTGAAAGCTTGTGGTGTTAGACTCATTGATTATTTATTTATTTATTTATTTATTTATTTATTTATTTATTTATTTATTTATTTATTTATTTATTTATTTATTTATTTATTTATGTTTAAGGTCACATATTTATGCACAATTGGTGGGATTCGAACTGAGGACCTCTTGGCTTGCAGCCTGCACCTCTACCTACCTCTACCTACTGAGCCACCGCGCCCCAGACTCATCGATTCATTGAGTTTCCTTTCTATGAGATTGGCACAATTCCCTAAAACATTTGGTTTAAGTGAACTAGCAAAAGGTTATTTTCCTCATCTGGCAAACACAAAATCATATCAAAATTACAGTGGACCTTATTTAGATGCAACACTGTACATGCCTGAGTCTATGTCTCCCCCAGTCAGGGAAGATTTTATTAAATGGTACAATCTAAAATTTACTAGTAATGCTACTTTCAATTTTGCCAAAGAAATGGACATGTACTGTAAGTCTGATGTGGATATATTACGTAGAGGGTGTGGCGAATTCAGAAAACAATTTATTGAATGTGATGGGATAGATCCTTTCAGGGAGGCTGTAACTTTAGCTGATGCTTGTAATAAAGCTTGGCAGAAAAATTCAATGCCAGAAAACAAAGTTGGTCTCATTTCAGACATAGGGTATCCTACTGCCGTTAGATATTCCATGAAAGCCATTAGATTCTTACAGCTACTAGCACAAGAAGAAGGCATACACATACGACATGCACTAAATGGCGGAGAAATAAAAATTGGAAATTATTATGTAGATGGTTTTCACAAGGAGACAAATACAATCTATGAATTTTATGGATGCATGTGGCATGGATGTGATACTTGCTATCCTGACAGGTTTGAGAAAAATCCAATCAATTCACAATTCTATCAATCTCTGTACAACAAAACCCAATCACGCATAAAACATTTCAAATCATTGGGGTATAATATACATGTAGTCTGGGAGCACGATATGGATCATCTATGTAAATCAGATCCTGAAGTTCAAGCCTCTTTAGATACATTTTTCCCACACATGGACCCAATTAAACCATGAGAAACATTATTTGGCGGGAGAACAAATGCCATTAAATTACACTACGAAATTGACGAAACCACAGACACAGAAATTAGATATATAGATATCTGTTTACTTTACCCATATGTGAACAAACACAGGGAATATCCAGTGGGACATCCAGATATACTCACAAAGGAAAACATAGACACTGGCAAAATAAGACAATACAGAGGACTCCTTAAATGTAAAGTTTTACCACCTCAAAATCTTTTTTTGCCAGTTTTACCTATTCATTGTAATAAGAAAATGACATTCACACTTTGTAAAATGTGTGCAGAACACGAATTAGATCAGTGTAAACACACACCAGAACAACATGCACTTGTAGGTACATGGACATCTGTTGAACTTTGCAAAGCATTGGATTTGGGGTACACTCTTCTTGACACTTATCAGATTTGGCATTGGGATGAATGGTCTTCAGAGATTTACAAATATTATGTGAACAAATATTTAAAAATGAAACAAGAAGCTAGTGGGTTTCCAGACTGGGTGAAAACAGAAACAGACAGAAAAAAATTTAAAAACGATTATGCACAGATTGAAAATATCTATTTAGAAAAGATTGAAAAAAAACAGGAAAAAGATCATTTGCCAAAACCATGTTAAATTGTCTTTGGGGAAAAAATGCACAAAACAATATAAAAACTAAAACAAAATACATAAATGAACCTTCAGGATATTTTGAAATAATACAGAACAAAAACAAAATTGTGAAGAATGTGGAATTTTTGGACCATGATCAGTTTGTTTTAGTAAACTACATTGATGCTACAGATGTTTACAATCCACACAATTCAGCCAATGTTGCCGTAGCTTCATTTGTCACAGCCTATGCACATATGGAATTATACAAAGTTTTAGAACAATTAGGAACGCGAGTTTTATATTTTGACACAGACAGTTGTATCTGCATACACAAACCATCACTTTGGAATCCAGAAATAGTAAATAGTAGATTAGGGCAGTGGACAGATGAACACCCAGGGGGAAAAATCACAGAGTTTGTAGGTTTAGGTCCGAAAAATTATGGATACAAATATACTAAAGATGGAGAAATACATACCACATGTAAAGTTAAGGGTATCACATTAGATTACATGACATCACAAAAAGTCAATTTTGAAAGCATGATTGAGTGTGCACGAGACAGAGAGAATTACAAATTAAACATTGAATATACACATAGAATTAAACGTAACAAAGATAGACAAGTCACAAGTGAAGCACAAAGCAAAACATTCAGATCTGTTTACACAAAATGTTTTGTTGTCGGTAAATATGACACACTCGCGTATGGGTATAAGATATAAATATTCGTCACAAAGACTTATTTCGACTTTGAACAGGGAGCAGGGAAGATGTCTCTACCACTTAATCCTACATATCCTATATACTTATCAGAGTTAAGAAGACTTTCGAGTTTTAGTATGACTACAAATCCTATTTTACAATCCAAGAAAGAAGATTTAGCTAAAACTGGGTTTTTCTATGTAGGAGATGGTAAAGTAAAATGTTTTGTATGTGGACAAGGTTTACATAATTGGGAAGAAAAGGATATTCCTTTACAAGAACATGTTAAGTGGTCACCAAATTGTTCTTATATTCAACTGATAAGAAATTGTCAATTATATAAACCACCCACATGTATGCAAACACCTCCAGATAAAATATTATCAGTGATGGATTATGGATTCACTTTAAATCAAATATTTTCAACAATGAAAAAATATGACAAGTGTCTAGATGATTTTCCAGATTCTAAATCTTTATTTGCACTCATTGTACTAGATGATCAAAGAACAACATTTAGTACCATATTTGCAAGAAAAGCTTCAGGTCAATTCAAAACTAAGTTAGACAAAATGTTTACAGATAATGTAGAAAATGATTTTCCTGACTGTCCTGATGAACAGAGTACATGGTGTAATGTAATATCTGATGCACAAAGTACATCAGAACAGACAAAAGAATCATCAGTTTGATTTCAACCATGAAACCAGTAAGACACATCTTAGAAAACAAGATCACACGTAAGGCATTATTATATGCATTTCAAATGATCACTCCCGGCTATCTAACAATATCAGAAGAATTTATTCATAATCAAATGGAAAAAGATGAAATGTATGGGGAATTTTGTAATGCATTACAAATCATTAATGCTTTTTACAAAGATAATGTTGAAAATATTTGGGCAAGAGTTATGTGGGATTTTATTATTTATGATGAACAAATCATGAATTATTTATATAGACAATGTATGCCACAAATAGATCAGAGTTCTTTAGAAACTTTATTTGAATTAAAAGCGCCCTTAAAAAGAAAACCCACTCATAGAAATGAAGAAGCTATGGAAACAGAAAGTATATACGTTAGTGTTTTGACAATGCTTTCTCACAAAAAATAATGGCATCAAGTGAATGTTTATTGTTTCAACACCCTTGTAATATCTTTATTTCAGAGCCTAGTGGTTCAGGAAAAACAGAATTTGTCAAAAAGCTTATTGATAAGAAACATAACTTATTTCAAATTCTCCCACAAAAAAAATCATCTGGTGTTATAAAGAATGGCAAAATACATATACTTTACTTAAAGAGAGTGAAGATATTAAATTCATAGAAGGCATCCCTGATGATGAATATGAAATTGTTAGTGATGTCACTATTCCACACCTTGTAGTTTTCGATGATATGTTAGGAGATAAAGATGAAGAAAAAATTAAATTATGGTTCACACGAAAAGGACATCATAGAAATGCAAGTGTCATATACATAACACAAAATATGTTTCAACAGTCTAAATCTAGTTGTACCATAAGTTTAAATGCACATTATATGATTTTATTTCAAAATACTAGAGATAAAGGACAAATTAAAATACTGGCAAATCAAGTTCAATTACTACATTTGAATGCATCTTATAAAGATGCAACGAGTACTGATCATGGTTATTTATTAACTGATTTCCATCCTAAAACCCCTGAGTCTTTGAGATTGAGAACTGATATTTTTCATCCTTGGGTGACGCAAAATGAACGTGGACCTATCATTTATACAAAAATATAAAAAAACTGGTGCACTAATGAGATTGTGTCAGTTGTTAAAAGTTTTTTCAATAAGTACACATCATCATGGCATCTTTTATTAAATCATTAGAACAATTAAGTCAGCAGACAAATCCATTTGCAAGAGAAAAATTACTTAAGAAAGGTTTCAAGAAAATTTTAAAATGGTTTACATTAGCAAGTAGAATCATACTCAATAAAAAAATTAAATTGCCAAAACAAACTTTAACATATATGGATAAACATAAACAAGATCTTGAACAACTTGCAAATCCAAGAGTTGATCTTGCTACCAAACGAAACATTATTTTAAAACCAGGTTTTAATTCGATGGGATGGTCATAACACGTAGAAATTTTTATTCACCATTCAAAAAAAACAAAAGTAAGAAACGAAAATCACTTAAAAAGAAACAAAATGTTGATAAAAATTACATGCATGCAAATTTTTTAGTCACTCCTCAAAAAGAGACAAAAACAAAATCAGTTTTAGTGAGCAAACTTCGAAAACAAAAAAATAGTACCACCATTAAACTTGACACGTACATCAAATATGGGGAATAGAGTATCACATGATCCTATGGGTTCTAGACAAAATGTGGGACATATACCACTAAAAGAAAACATCCCAACATCGGCACGTTTCACAGCTTTGAATGCACCTAAACGTGTTAAGGAGAGATGAGTTCTTATTTTCATTGAATAAAATGAAATGCATGTTGGTCTATCATATCATTTTATGAATACACTTTGTAGGGGTAAGATGGTAAAAAAAATCTCGTAAGATTCCTCTAGTTAAAAAATATGGTGGGGTGTTATTGGCACTAAGTCAAACACCTCTAGAATTTCAAAAACAAATTATGAAAAATGCACCTAAAGAATTGATTAATTGTATGTCAGAATGTTGTCATAATCTTTTAAAAGGAAACATATATCTAACCCCTGCTCAGAAACGAAAATTACAACTGAAGCATGAGCAACTAAGATCTATTGCTAGTAAATCTGTATCTCCTAAAAAAAAAACGAATTTTAAATCAAGAAGGTGTTTTTTACCATTACTTGGTCTACTTGGGTCTGCTATTGGAGTTGCAACAAATCTTGTAAATAAATTGGAGAGCAAAATATGAAGAGAATGGCTATTGTACCTTATCAAATGTTAGAAGAAATGCAACATTTTAGAAATGAAAAATCTCAAAGACCAAGATTACCACCTGATCCTCAAATTACTAATACAGCACAGTTGCAGAATGAACTATCATCTGTGTTAGAAAATTCAGAGTTATCAGAAGGTGTGAAAAATGAAAATATGGTGAACATGTACAAAAATTTCAATTGTCACATAAGAAGGCATTACAACCATCAGTGGTTGTGCCTGAGCCAGAACGAAATTCAATGTTTTTACGAGATCGTATTATAGAAAGTGTCCCTGTTACAATGAAACGTAAAGCAACACATGAGTTGGGATGATCAGGGTATTTTAAGTTATAATGGAGAACCCATAAAAGGGTCAAACATCATCGATTTAGTCAATGATGTTCTTAGACATCGAAAAGGTTTTAAACCGACCAGTTGGGAGATGTTCAATTGTGGTTTAAAAGCTATAAATATCCCTCAAGATTTTGGTGGAAATCGTGAACGTTGGTTGTGGATGAATCGAGATGCAAAACCCAAAGAATATCAAAGTCCCCCTGAATAAAGTTGGTTAGAAAGTTCTCTGTCAACAACTCCAAAACGAAAAATAGTTCGAGGAAAGAAAACACCGAAATTATCATCTAGGCATAAATTGGCAGAAAATAAACTTTCTAATAAATGGGAGGCATATTGAATGATTTATTAACTGAAATATATTACAATACAAAACATCCTGCTGGTTATGAGGTATACAAAATTTATACAAAGCAGCTCATAGTAAAGATAAATCTGTTACAGTTGCTCAAGTCAAAAAATGGTTGAAAGGCGAAAGAACTTTCACTTTACATAAACCCATTTGTAAAACATTTGCAAGATGAAAGACTGTAGTGGGTGGAATTGATCATCAATGGCAAATTGATTTAGCATATTTACAAAGTTTACAATCTCACAATGACCGATTTCGTTATTTAGTTTGTGTCATCGATGTTTTTTTCAAAATATGCATGGGTTATACCCATACACAATAAATCAGGACAAACACTAACAAAATCTTTCCAAAGACTTTTGAAAACTTCTGGACATAAACCATTATCTTTACAATCAGATAAAGGTTCTGAATTTAAAAATAAAGAGGTGCAGACATTTTTAAAGAAACAAAAAATTCATTTTTTCACAACAGAAAATCCTGAAACAAAAGCTAGTATTGTATAATGCTTTCAACACACATTGAAAACACGAATGTGGAAATATTTTACACACAAACGTACATTAAGATATATTGATGTATTACAAAATTTAGTTGATGGATACAATCACAGTTTCCATTGTAGTATTCAGAGAACTCCTGCATCTGTGTCAATAGAAAATGAAATAGAAGTAACTCAAAATTTGTATGGTAAAAAAAAAATCTAAAGAGAGAAAAATAAAATTTAAAGTTGGTGATATAGTATGTATTAACAAAACTAAACATACATTTGAAAAGGGATATTTACCAAATTGGACAAAAGAGTAATTTAAAATCACCCATGTAAAACATACACACCCAAACACTTTTAAACTTGAAGATATGGGTGGTGAAAGTATACAGGGGACATTTTATCCACAAGAAATTCAAAGTGTAAAAGTTGATAAAAAATATATCATTGATTCGGTTCTGGCACAACGTTCAAGACGTGTGGGTAAGAAACTCGTCAAGGAGCTTAAAGTACATTGGGAAGTTCATGGGAAGGTTATCCCTCACAATTTGATAGTTGGATATCAGAATCTGATTTAGTATAAAAAGAATATGTCAGTAAATGAAAATGCATTGAGTCGTGAAAGTGCAAGTGTTGAAGTACAAAGTCAACAATCACAATTTAATTTTTGTGGGAGTCTTGTTGCAAAAAATCAAGTGACTTATTTTACACAAATAATTGTTATTTATGCAATTATAATTACGGCTATCATTCACCTAAGTTTACAATCCCCAAACAAACAATTGTGGTTGGTATTATTGAGTAGTTCTTTAGGATATATTCTTCCAAGCCCCGGTTTAAAATATTTGAAACCACATGATAAGAAAAATGAATTCATTTTATGTAACACTACTGAGTGATAGTTCTATGGATATGTTTCCAAATAACACGCAATGTTGTTTTCAAACACAATTATCTAAACCGATTCATATTAATAAAGAACATTGGGAAGTGGGATTAGTGGAAGTAATTTTACCATCTGAGGCAAGAAATATAGCAGATGATGAAACACATTTTAAAATCATTGTAACAGATCCAAAAATATCAGCATGCATTAATAATATTAATAAATCGTTTTTCAAACATACAATACGTAAGGGCGTTGCTGCTGTTGAGCTACGTATTTTGCTGGGGGCATATGCAAATGGTGGACATGTTGCAGAAGCAATAGAATCCAAAATTCAAAAAAAACTTGGGGATATTTCTAAAGAATTTGGTGTGTCATTTCGTCTTGGTTATTCATCTCGACATTCACGTATAAAAATTGTATCAAATAGTATAGCAACAGTTGGACTTGAATTATCAGAAAGTTTATCACAAAAATTGGGGTGTAAAGATGGTATGTTTCCAGTAATTTTTCCTAACACAGCAAAAGATGCATTTAAATATAACGTGGATTTAAATATGGATTTTAATCAACTCTTTATTTATTCTGATATTGCAGATTATACATTTCTTGGTGATATAGAAGCGCCTATTTTACGTGTGTTACTGTTTGAAACACGTGATGAATCTCTGCACACTCATAAAGAATTTGATAATGTACATTATGTACCAGTATCAAAATCTTCTTTTGATCAGATCACTATAAATATAAATGGGAATACTGGTAAAAACATTCAGTTTTCAAGTGGTAAGAGTGTTGTCAAGTTGCATTTTAGAGAGCAACATAAATTCAATTTATAAAAATGATGCCCGTGTATCGAGGCGTACCATGGCAATACGGATATGGATTAGGGTCTATTTTTCACTCAGCAATAAGATCAGCAATACCATTAATAAAACCAATTGCAAAAAATGCATTTCGAACTTTAAAGAAAGAAGGATTAAAACATGGTTTAGAAATAGCAAATGAATTGATGAGAAATCGTAAACCATCTAAAAAAGTAATGCTCACTCATGCAAAAGATCTTATGCCATCAGTGGGTAAAGCTGCTTTGGGAATAAAAAGACAGAAACAAGAGCCGAAACATCACTCTGTTGTTCGTTCACAAAGAGTCAAGACACGTAAAAGACAATCTTATTCAAAACGAAATTCAAGACCACTTGATATATTTGATTAAATCATGATGCTACATGGATCTTGCGAGCATTTTTGTAGCGGATTTGATCCAGATAATGTAACACCAACATCAAGTGGTGTCGAAAATATTGATGAGATTGAGCAATTTCCTATTGCATCTTTAAACAATTCTTCGCCAATAGAATTTTTAATTCCAAGACAAACAACCAAGTGGTTAGATCTTGCATCATCTACACTTGAGGTTCAATTCAAAATTACAAAGCAAGATGGGAGTGTATTGCATGATGATACAAATATTACTTCTATCAATAATTTCTTTCACAGTATGTTCAGTAAAATTGACGTTACACTGAACGGTTCTCTGATAACCACCAATACAGACATGTATCCTTATCGAGCATTTTTTAAAAAATCTCTTAAACTATTCAAAAGATGTGAAAAAACACAGCTAGGTGCTAGTGAGATGTGGTATGTAGACTCTAGGCCAGCATGCAGCAATTGCGAACGATTCAAAAAACAAAGGTTTGGTTGAAAGTCACAAATTAATTGCAAACAGTAAATCTGTACAACTAAGAGGAAAAATACATTTAGATCTATGTGTGCAAGACAAATTTTTACCAAATGGCATATAGATGAGAATTAAAATTCATTGTTCCCCAACTAAATTTTGTCTGATTGGTGGTGTAGATGGAAAAATAGAAATTCAAAAAGCCATATTCAGAATGTCGGCCTTGGATTTAATTCCTAAATTTGCGAATGATCTTAATGCACAAATAGATCAAACAAATTATAAAATGCCCATAAGACGTACCGAAATGAAAACATTTACCATTGGAAATGGTCTTCGGTCAAAAATAGAAGACCATCTGTTTCATAAACAGATGCCAAAACGATGAATTCTTGGTTTAGTTTTGAATAAAGATATAAATGGAGATATTGGCACATGTCCATTTAATTTTCAACATTTCAATTTGAACAATAGATGGACATTCTATTAAAGCACGTCCCTTTGAACCGAATTTCGAAGGTGGACTTTATCTAAATTCATATTTATCATTATTTGAAACAATGGGCTATTTTGGACAAAACCAAACATTTAATATATCAATGCAGGATTATGCAAAAGGATATACCCTCTGGGGAGTTGATTTGACACCCGATCAGTCAGGTAGTGGGCCATTAGCTCACCCTATGAAGTCTGGCAACCTTCGATTGGATCTTCAGTTTGCTCAAGCTCTCACAGAGGCAATCAACGTTGTTGTCTATGCAGAATTTGATAGTGAGATAGAAATCAACAAATTCAGAGAAGTGATATTTGACTATTAACAATGAGTAAATGTGAACATTGCAAGATATACAGGGAGATGAGAAAAAGAATAAACATAATAAGGAAAGAGAAAATTCGCAATGAAAGACTATTCCTTAGATTATTTAAAGAAATTGTTGTGTGTGAAGTGACACCTTTGATAAAACAAAAAGTGCACAATCTGTGTGGTGCATGTCAAGAAATACCTGGACAAGAACATGACTTTTGTATAAAAAAAGATATAAGAATATGGATTGAAATGTATATGGAAGAGTGTATGGAAAAAGTGTGTCCATCAAGTGTGCTATCAAGTGTACTATATAAACTGCACATACAAGCAAAGAAGCTGAATATTGAAGGATGTTTTGCAAATGTGAATGTGAACTTTAAAATTAACACTGATGAAGACATTAAGAAGTGGGTGGATTTAGTAGAGAAAGAATGGGGCTACAATACACCACTTAATAAAGAAGAAGACATTGATTGAAAAGTACAACTTTATAACAGCCCTTTTCAGGGCTAAGAAGAGATGGAAACCACTCAACTACAATATATTCTGGACAATTCTCCAAGGTTATCATTATTGAATGGAAAAGTGTGTTCAAAAGACTTATTACCAAAACAAAAACCTAAACATAGAAAAGCTTATATTGTGAACACAGATTCATCAAGAGAACCAGGAGAACATTGGGTGGCAATATATTTCAAAGACAATCATTCATGCATCTACTTTGATTCCTATGGCTTACCACCATTAGATAAAGACATTTACAAATTCATAGTGAAAAAAACAGATTCATGGACTATTAACACAATGAGAGTACAGAGTGTTCATACTGCGGTGTGTGGAATGTACTGTATATTTGCTTTGGATCATCTTGCTAAAGGATATGATTTAGAGACAGTTCCTATCAATTTCGACCCAAGAAATTTCCAAGAGAATGACAGAGAAGTTTGTCAATGGTTTGAGAAAAACTATAGACATTATTTTATGTAATCAAGATTAGGTGTCAAAACAACCCACAGAGTTTTTATAAAAACATTTTTTCTATTGTATAAACTTATTATGTATCACAGATAGGATATTTTAGCATTTTTTCCAAAAATCTTAAGCGATAATGCTTTATTTCAAGATGCAATTCTGGCTACACATATTTTCTCAGCAAAATGGAATCTTGAAATAAAGTGGTATCACACAAAAAAATCTCGATGTAAAAAGGTTTTGTATAGATAGACAAACTCAGATCTCGGTGTATATATGCTTCTCACTTCATATATTAAACATTGGTACCTAAACTAATTCTTATTGTCTGTTTAAAATGTAGCAGTGCCCACTAGCTCTCCATAGCAGTAAAAAAGAGAAGAGATACTTCTCTTTTTTCACCATTCTATCTCAAAAGTGAAAAAGAGTTAAGAGATACTTCTTTTTTCCACTGTGGGGAAGAGACTGCATGTTTATCAACCAATCCTTCCATATAGTACAGTGTTATACGGTTTAAAGTATGGAGAGATTGATTAATAAACATATATTTTGCCAGCATAAAGTAATTGGAAGGCCTCCACCCCGTGACTGACACTATAGGGACCAGCATTTAAGGGATACTTCTTTCACCATTCCATCCCATAAGTGAAAAAGAGTTAAGAGATACTTCTCTTTTCCACTGTGGGTAAGAGATTGTATGTTTATCGACCATTCCTTCCATATAGTAAAGTGTTATACGGTTTAAAGTATGGAGAGATTGATTAATAAACATATATTTTGCCAGCATAAAGTAATTGGGGGCCTCTACCCCGTGACTGACACTATAGGGACCAGCATTTAAGGGATACTTCTCTTTTTTTCACCATTCCATCCCATAAGTGAAAAAGAGTTAAGAGATACTTCTCTTTTCCACTGTGGGTAAGAGATTGTATGCTTATCAACCAATCCTTCCATACAGTAAAGTGTTATACTGTTTAAAGTATGGAGAGATTGATTAATAAGCAAAATCCACATATTTGCCAGCATACAGTAATTGGGAGGCCTCTACCCCGTGACTGACACTATAGGGACCGGGCATTTAAAAGATACTTCTCTTTTTTTCACCATTCCACCCCATAAGTGAAAAAGAGTTAAGAGATACTTCTCTTTTCCACTGTGGGTAAGAGATTGTATGCTTATCAACCAATCCTTCCATACAGTAAAGTGTTATACGGTTTAAAGTGTGGAGAGATTGATTAATAAGCAAAATCCACATATTTGCCAGCATAAAGTAATTGGGAGACCTCTGAATTCCCCCTACCCCAAGGGTGTCAATCTGGGTACAAGCAGTTAACACTGATTTTCCCCATACCCAAATACTGACACTCGAGGGACTTAGTGATTGGAAGGGATTTTTTACCCCATGACTGCCACTATAGGTACAAGCATTTAACACTGAATTCCCCATACGCCAGGACTGTCACTATAGGGACAAATATAACATAGGATTCTCTATAGGGTTATGTACCTATAGTGACATTTTTGTACCTATAGTGACAACATTGGAGGCAGGAAAAAAAAAAGCAAAATCTTTTTCCTGCCTCCAATGTTGTCACTATAGGTACAAAAATGTCACTATAGGTACAAAACCCTATGGAGAATCCTATGTTAAATTTGTACCTATAGTGACAGTCCTGGCGTATGGGGAATTCGGTGTTAAATGCTTGTACCTATAGTGACAGCCTTCACTACTGAAATAAATCCAGATTTTTCATAAAAATTACCTCTGAAGTTGGCTGCAAGATAGCACAAGTTGGAGTATAGTCCATGGTCTTGTAAATACAACCCGATATAGTTGCTGTTTTATTTGGCAATATAGTGATGTTTTTACTTTCAGAGCATTTAACTTTACCAATAACTTTATTTTGGCGTTTTAGTATTTTTACTCTCTGAAGTAAACATCGAAAGCTTATACTCCAAGCACTGGACAATCCTGGGTTTTGTATAACCCTGTCGCCGTATCTTTCTTTACAATCTTTTAACACAGTATTTAGCACATTTGTCCCCACAAGCAATGGGATTCCTGCATTATAATTACTGTCTGGGACCACTAGGGCTAAACAAGACTGGCTAGTGCCCCCAGGGATCCCATAGAACTCAACATTTATTCCAATAAACCCATCATATGGGAGTGGCTGACCATCAGCACACTCAATGTGTAAAATATCAGTTACTGATCAAATACTGTTCATAAAAGCGACGTGATATGGTTGTCACAGTAGAACCAGTATCCAACAAAGCCATAGCTCTAGTTCCATTAATCAATACTTCTGCCTCATGACTATCACCAACTAATTTTTTTGTATTAAAAGGGCTGGTTCTAGTATACTGCTGGCCTATATTGGTAATTGACATATCCCACAAATGATGTAAAATTGATAGTGTATTTTAACAAGTTTCTGCTGGTGGGCAATGAAATAATGTGGTCAAACAGCGATGCGCAGTGGCTGGTTTTATTGTGATCCATTAAACAAACCCAAATTTATGTCATTGGTTGAATAGTAGCCTGGTCAATACCACAGTGAGAGTCCCGAGCAGTGCCCCGGCATTGACTCTGGATATCATTGGAACCAATGGGGACCGTCGTCTCAATGATATCCATAACAGCATGGTAGTTCTCAATCAAGTTGTAGCAGACAACACAAATTTGTGTAACTAAAAAAAAAATGTTTTCACTTCTAAAACGTGGGTTATGACTCCTCATTCGAACGAGCGTGTAACACTCGTTTGAACGAGGGGTCATAACCTATGTTTTCGGAGGAGAAAATACAAATCTGAAGAAGACTGAACAGCGATATTCAACAACAGAGCTGGCCTGTTTTTCCGTTACGTTGGGTAAAGAATTAAATTCTAGCTGTTTACTTGGTTTTGTTGGGTGAGGAGTTGATATTTTTTGTATCGTTTGTTTTATGTTCATATTTTTACACTTCTGTGCTACATTGAGCTACGCACATTTAAACTGTGCTATTTGTTTTTGAATAAACCATTGAAATCATTTCAGTGTTGTTTTGAGACTTGCCCCATTCCTGACCCTTGTATACAGGATGCATTTCGAGGTGGTTCCGACCAGTGTTCAGTTCATTCCTAATATCTTAAGTGAGGAATGAGGAAACATGATGTGACGCATAATCAGTACTGTGGATAAGAAAGTGGATATGATGATAGACGCACACGCTTCACGGCAGAAAGACATTATCGCCCGTTTTAGTCTTTTGGGTGCATGTTTCGATAGCTTAGTCGCCCATTTCAGACGCGTTTTAGTCCTTTATGGTAGGAAGACCCTCTTGTCGTCCGTTTCAGTCTTTTGGGTGCACGTTTCGGTAGATTACTCTCTCGTTTCGGACCGTTTCGATACACTGTTTTTATAGTTTGGGGGAACCCTTAAACCTTTTATGTGGACTGAAATTGTCCTTGATGAGATAATCTTATACCGTTTCTCACGGTTTCTTTGAACATTTATTTGAATACTTCTTGTGTAAAAACAACTCTCCACATGTACATGTATAAGGGTCTCATGGAAAGAGTACAACATAATAAGATGTTGGGCCCTCCCGTCCGACTCTCGTGGATTCATAAGTAAATAAAGTTACAAACAAATAAAGTTACTCGGGTCGCAAGGGATTTCAATCCCATATCGCCCGTGCGCTTTCGGCGTTCTGAAACTTTTCATTCATCATTATTTTCCCGTGGGAACCCCGGGAAATGAAGCAGTGCTGTTCACTGCGGTAAACAGGCTATGTTTTACTGGTACAATAGGACCCAGTCACCAATGCTTGGGAGGTGCAAACCCTCTCTAAAATGGGCAACATGACTTGTTAACGCCCATCCCTGGTCTTGAGTTGATACTCATGTTGTGGCAATGATTAGCCATTGTGCAAAAATACGTGACCTTAAACACCAATAAATAAATAAATAGATTCATCATCATCATCATAGAGTCCAACATCAATCTTGTTCGCTTTTTTGCTTGTCCAACATCAAAGATGTATCCTTGTATTAAGTGCGGTGTAGAGCTTAGGCCAAGGCAGCTTGCAATTTCATGCGATTTATTTTTGTTTTTGGTTGTAATAAAGGTGTTTAAACTCATCTTAAACCGCGTCTCTCTTAGTCTCCCTAGTTTAAAACGGAGGCCGAATGTTTCCGGGGGCGATTGTTCCCGAGGCCAAAAAGACCCGCTCCATTTGATACGGCCCTGGGCTTCCCATTACTCTCAACTCGGTTCTTGTTCTTACAACTGAAGAGAGTGACCGCCATTAACATATTTTTGCTCATTGCAAAAGCCATGTTCAAAATGGTTTAATGGATTTAAGGCAGGAAACTCAAGTTTTCTTTCGATTGTCGAATTGACAGACTTCGTCATAATCTGCTCATTTCTCCAGGTGATTGATATGGCGGCAGTTCAAATATTACCAACAACACGAAGTCAGATAGATGGTCTCCTGCATGGTGATGCTTTGCGGGGAAAATTTCATGATCTCTTCAATACCACAGGGGATGCACAGTGTATACTGAGGTACGCAAAATGAAAATGGATAACGTCTTACAATGATTAATATAATTCCCACTTTGTTATATATTATATATATATGAAAAAAGATAATTGACAAACGCGTTTAGACGGCGAAGTAGCCTATTTTCGTGTTAAACTTAAAGGAGCGGTAAATAAAGGTGCTATATCACTTATTATAAGTAATAGCATTTTGTTTATTTTGAAATTTCCACCTCGCACATTTCTTAAATTCAAATTAAATACACACAAATTATACATCAAAATGAAGGTTGAAATGTATAGAACACGAAACACAAATGTAATCAACTCAAAAAGTTGACAACAGGCATTAGCCATTACACAGTGCGTGGAGAGTGGATTGTAACTTAATCACCCGCAGAGTAGAGTTATCGGGTAACGGGAAGATTCGGCCTCGGGAAGATTCGGCCTTGGGCAGATTCGGCCTAGGGAAGATTCGGCCCGGGAAGATTCGGCCTGGGAAGATTCGGCCTCGGGAGAGATGGAATGATACCAAGTGAGCGAGTAGAAAGAGGATTAGTGAGTAGAAAAGGGATTACTTCATGAGTGACAGCAGGGAAAATGTAAGTATTCACAAGATGTGAATACTTAGATTTTCCTTGTAGTGACGACATATCTTTGACATAATTCGATTAATTGCATGTGTAAATAAATTTTGATAATAATTTACAATATTCTTGACAATAAAACATCTTTGACACAATTCGATTCATCCACAACATGCACAACATTCACTTATCTGTCGGGAGATTAAAAGACGTAGGGCCTACAGTACGTGCCAAGTGTATTACATCCCAATCACCCGTCCCCGTGCTGAGTGAAAATCGCATTTTTCAGCCGGTGTCACACGGTGTTGATTTTTGAACACCGTGGCGTGGCATGAAAAGGATTATGAAGATCAAATCTTTGTTCCGTGAAAACAGTAGTTAATTAAATTTGAGAAAACAAAGGTTTTATACATGGGTATTGTTGTGACCCGGTGTTCAACCGTGACGCTTTGAGTATGTAATAATAATAAGAGTATGTGCTTCTGTCAACTCGCAATTCACAAAATAATTCACATGTGGTTATATTCTCTCGATATTTTGTCACATGAAGAAAATATAACTAAATTGAAAATGCTTGAAATAAAACAAAGCGCTAACCCAGAGTCGATGTTTTCTTTCCCTGGTACGAAAACTGTGTACGCATTCTGTTTGTCTAACCCAGACTAGCCTACCTAAATATTATTTATGCAGTTCGTAAGTGTACCCACCGAAAATTTATTTATTAAATCAACCTGGACTCTGGGTTCGACTCATATCTCAACTACAGTTTTGAAATGTGATTCAGGCGGTGCGAGGGGGAAAAGTGCACCGTGGAGATTTTTTTCTGTTTAAATCCCAACAATCTGTAGCCGTTACAAAGCAGAAACAGAAACAAAAGGCGGGTGAGTTCACCGAGTTGAGATGAGTAGGTTCCACGGTGCCGTTCCCTCGGCGAACTGTGAGTGTCCCTATTTGCCCCACTGTCTTTCTTTTCGCCATTTTATGATAGACCCTTCATGTAAATGAGCATTTCCATGTCTAGATCCTAAATAATAATAATAACTCTTTGTCTAAACATAAAATGTCAACTAAAATCAATAGGCCCTATTTAAGGTGGCTCAGAAAAATGATCTAAGGGACGGGACCGTAATATCGGAGACACGTCGACATTTGACAACCTCGGGTAAAACGTTTTCTTGAAACGTCACATTTCACCCCCACCAACCAGTGGAAATACGGCCGAGCTTCTGAGGTCATGCCAGAACTTAATTTCTTGAGAGCTGCCCCCTTGAGCATCCCCCTCTAACCATGTCATTTAATGGTTTTGCCGCACGTTATCACCAACAGTGATAAGAAGCATCACGGTGTCTGTTCTGTTTTGGCCCAGATGCATTGCAAACCAGTGGAGGGAGGGGGGGGGGGGGCAAGGAAAATCTCATCGGTAGGCCAATTTAAACTTTTGTGCGTAGGCCTACCCCCCCCCCCCCCATCTTCCTTTTTTCGGAAAGTCATTCGGGTCTACACTGCAGGCCATAAATAAATTTCACCCCGACTAAGATTCTTAATCTGTACCTTGTGCACCAAGGGCATCTAGCTAGGTTTTCCTCAATTGGATGCTGCTGGTGTGGGGGTGGGGGGGGGGGGGGGGTTATATTCATTGGCGGAAACCTTACCCTCGCCCTATCGGCGACATTAATTTGTTCACCAGCCCCACCCTCCATTCTCAACATCGCCATGGTCAGTTTTCCGACCACTTTCCGATTTCGACACAAGCTCACCCCCCCCCCCCCCCTCCCCCTCCACCCAATGAGGGATTTGACAAAAAGCTTGTTGGAACATCAAGTGAATTTTCAGATAACAGGCCATATGGTAGGCTATCTATGAGCCGCCAGGTTGCTGGACACCTCATGACAACAAATAAGTGTACAGGCGAAATTCTTTTTATATGAGGTGGTCCCATTGTGAATCGCCTTGTAATGGCTGGACGTACTGGGTTATTCCTACCCCTCCAATATTCTACATTGGTCATCCACTGTGCAATGCCCCCCCCCCCCCCCCCCCCCCCCCCCCCCCCCCACACGACGGCATATATCAATTCTCTGGCAACGGAGAGCTGTAGTCGCCCCGGCCTCATATTCCTATGGTTCTTGGGGGGGACAAATGGCACAACCCCACCCATCATAAACTGGCTACTAGTATATGTATTCCGTGGTTCTGATTAAACAGGTTTTCACAGTTCTGGTATAAGTTCATCTTTCTCTCTTCATCTCAAACGTTTTTGGCTGCCAGAGTCTTATTGTCAAGCGATTCTGTTTTGAAGCAAAATTCGAACTAAACCG